>JAYESD010000009.1:145127534-146572181 GCA_036927565.1 Tuctoria greenei
TCTGGCCTCCCTTACTTATATAACTAGCCATGAGGTCAACCCAAACCAAACTAGGACTTGTATCCTACTCAGTTTCCACCGAAACTTTACATACCTATTCAAGACTCTTCAATACGAATACAGAAGCAATCTTAAGACTTCCAAACATCTTAGGAATGTATCCCACATTCCTAAAAGAAACTCAACTTCTTATCCCACATGAAAACCTATCATAACCAACTCAAATCTTTCCATATTTGAGTCAAACACGACTCAGTCGTAGCCTGAATCCATAACCTAGTATGTTGGACCTTTCCGACCAATTATTTACGTCCATATATCTTCATCACGTCTTGGAACCATGTAGCCACGTACATTCACTCCTTGCACATGTGCAAACATCTTCCAACAATGTCCACAATACCTTCATATGCATTGTTCTTGATTCAAACATATTGCGCAACCTCTCGATCAACTCAACCATAATTCCTCCTGAACTTGGTTGCTAAACCTCATCTTCTCCCTAAGACTAGTTCAATGGATCCTGTCACCAGCCATGTCTTGAACTCATGCAACACCTGCACATGAATAAACAACCGATACTTCCGAGCACAAGTCCTCGACTTGACACACGTTAGTTACGAAACCACAACACCTTACGTGAGCATCTCACATAAGCATGTTGCAGACCATAGCAAAAACGATATCAGCCATAACCACCAAAACACACCAAAAACTTAGTAAAAGAATACTAAGCAAATTTTCCAAGGCTAGCAGGACCTAGCTTCGGAGCTTACCAAAGCTAGTCGGACCTAGCGCCGGAGCTTACCAAAACTTGTCGGACCTAGCCACAGCAAGTCGGACCTAAACAAAATAAGTCGGACCTAGACAAAGAAGTCAGACCTAGCCAAAGCAAGTCGGACCTTGCCGGAGCTACCCAAAACAAGCTGAGCCTATCGTTGGACCTTGCAAGGCTTGGACCTAGAGTCGGACCTTGTTAAAAGGGTGTTTTGACAGTATTCAAAACTTTTATCGTCAAAGCCAATGTATTCAGCACACATAGGTCTCACAATCTCCCTCTTGATGAGTGCATTGGCAACACCACTTAAAATATGAACATTGACTTATTCACAAGAAAATTTCTCCCCCTTTGTAAATCATAAATAAAATGAGAAGAATTCTTCCCCTGGGAAGAATCGTGCCAAAACACTTGTGAATGTGTGCAATGTGTGATCAATTTCTCCCCCTTTGACAATGTATTCAACAAGGTACAAAAGAGAAATTTTAATTTGTTATGAGCATATTATAACATATACATATAAAACAAAGCTCATCCAAGTCATACTATTGTTGGTATTTCTTAACACCACAGAGTTATCCGCAAGCGCACGGAATACTGTTGTAGCACTTCCCCTTTAGGAGTATTCCCAAGGGTATCGAATCCAAAGAACGTGTGTGTTAATCTTTCGAACTAGCTCACCCAAGGACACAAAGTTGTTTAGTAGGCAAGGAACGGAGAGGAATTCAAAGTATTGATCCTAATTCAAGGTAGTTTGCAGTAGATGCTTGCTTTGGGCACGGGCTTACTCCTAGCAATACTAGGACGACTCCCGCCAAGAGCCTATGGCATAGCCGAACGTGGAGGATTACGAAGGACAGATAGGGCTGCCACCACCTACTGCCTACCTCTTCAATCCGTGGGTCTACGAGATATCCACTGATGATTTATAATCTAAGCACCACGCTTACGTTCTAAATCACTACTCCAGTTGTTTCGAACACAAAGCTACAACTAGAGCCTCTAATGAATTAAAGCAGTGAACCCACAAGTAACTACTTGTGCAAACTACTAAGAATAAAAGATCAAACTTGTATTGAATTCACAAAGGCTTACTTGATTGAGTAAAATCTTTGTAGGGGTACAAGTGTAGAAGAGGGACTTGACAAGCCCAAGCCTCCTTCTCCTAGACTCTTCACCACACTCTCCTTCTACTTTGGTAGCCTCTAGGACAACTCTAAACCTTTGGAGTGTAGAACTATTCTCAACTTTTGTTGTGTGTGAGAAGTGAGGTGAGGGGGTCTACTTATAGGTAGAGAAGGGTCGGTTTCCGCCACAATTAACGTGTGAATCAGTCACCATTGACTCCAAGGAGCCGGGAGGAGCCAACAAGTGTCATTTAACCGAGTTTGGCGCCAGGAATAGGTCGTCCGAACCCTTGGTTCGGCCGACCTGGTCAAGGATCCCCACGGGGAGTGCTTCCTCCAGGTGGCTTCCAGGTGGGCCCCCTTGATATATATGGGTGCAACACCGTTGGATCTCCTCGTATTCTTCTGTTTGTGGGCCATTTGATCCATGTGTTGCCACGTGTCATCGCCTGATTCGTTGAAATCCATTTTCATGGATTCATCCCTGCATGTTTTGGTATTTTGGGTAATAATTCACCTGCATACAAATAAACACCAACACTTGTGGAATTGGGTTAGTGTATAACCCTACCACTATGTTTTGTGTTTCTTTTATGCACATTATGAGGTGAATTGACAGTCAAAATGTGATACTTAAGGACCGTCAACAAACTCCCCCACACTTAGTCCTTTGCTCGTCCTCGAGTGAAGGCAAGAAGAACTAGAGTGTTTTCATGAATTTGCTATAAGGTAGAAAATAAGGATACTAGATATTTCAACTTATACCTGAATTCATGGATCCCCTTTGTGCTACCACATCAATCTTGGGTGTTTGAAGAGTGGAACGGTTAGAATAAAGTTCCCTTGGATCATTCTCTACTGAAATGATTAGGCAATTGCTATATTTGAAAGTCATAGGAACTTTTGCCCTTGCCTTCTCGATTGGAGTCTCTCAAAGTGTTTGAGTCCTCACCATGGCATATTTTTCCAATTCTTGTCCCTATACTAAAAGTGGCTATATCTGGAGCTTGGTAGGGATGAATGTGGCACACATTTGCAATTCATATGTTACTAAGTCAAAAACATGATCCTATGAGAGACTTATGCAATGAACAAAGTGAAGGGAAAATTCTTGTGCACATGAATGGAATGGAGGTGATAACTCCCATGAATTTGCTCTCTCTTAAGGATGAAACATGGCTACTTTTTTTTAGCACTCTTACTCTTTTTCAAGAGTGGATGCTTTTTTTATTTTTCTTGTAGCCATGTCTTCTACTCCTTTTTATTTTTAGAGAGGCTTTCATTTGTACTGTATGGAGTTTCTTTTTGGTGGATGGGTGATCGATGGAAGCAAATTCTCAATGTGAGAAATTTTGCATGAATGGAGTGCACAAGAGTTTTCAATTCAAAAAGTTCATGCATGCCACTCAATTGGGTCACGAGTTTGACAAAGTTCAATGAAAAGCAAAGTGGCATATGCTTGTGGTTTTCAATGAATGTATCATATGGTCTTGGTGGGTATATAAATTTCCAATGAGAGATTTAGGCAAAGTCCAAGACTTCAAATAGTTACAAATGTCAAAATCAATTTCAAGCAAAAGGATGATTTCTAAGGAACTCATTTACCATATCACACTTGTCAAATACCTAGATGATGTGTTTTTCCTATTGAATTATGGGAATCATAAACAAGGTAATAAATTGAAATATAAAGTATTCAAATTTTCAGCTTAAGCAAATTCTTGACTACCAAATTTTATTTCAATTTGTTGAGTTGATTCATTTTAGATATGCAATGAAAAATATGAAATCAAGTCAAACAGCAGGGTAGTGCATAAAAGTGGGGATAGGAAATCCAAACCAATTTTCTAGAGCGAAACGGAGTCGTGCGGAGCAGAAAACAGGTCGGCCGACCAGGGGGTTCGGCCGACCTCCTGGTGGCTCTTTTGTGGCTCTGTTTCGTCGGGTCGTTTTGTTTATTCGGTCGCGACGTGTTTTGATATGCAATGTTAATTTTTCACGTCGGGATTTTGTGACTTTGGACATGTTTCCCCCACACTTGTTTCCTGAATTCTTTATTCAACAAAATAAACTAAAGGGGGAACTTTACCAGTGTTAGCTGAACTGGTAAGTTCACTTTATTGAAATCAAAATATGGGGATGCTTACATTATTTTGGTTCTCTCTTTATAAATATTGGCACTGTGGTACGCCTTAGAGATTTGCTTCAATCGGTGATTTCTAGCTTTGTTAAGATTCATGTTCCACTGCTTGATGGCCCAATACGCTCTATGTTCCAATTCTACGGGAACATGGCAAGTCTTCCCATAGACATGTTGGAAAGGAGACATGACGATACGTGTCTTGTAGGCAGTACGATATGCCCACAATGTGCCGGCTAGCTTTTGCTTCCATCCTGTTCCCATTTCCAAGACAAACTTTTGCAGAATATTCTTAATTTGCTTATTAGATGTTTCTGCTTGACCACTTGTATGTGGGTGGTATGGGGTTGATGAGGACATCACAACAGCGGAGACGCGCATTGAACTGCAAGGACCAATCACAAGAGCACGGGCACGGTTATTAAATCAGCAGGTGAATTCGTTCTTAACTTCTTTTGCATGTGAGTTTGAGAATAGATTGCTATGTGATGATTTAATTATTATCAGGAATAATGGAGAAGATCAACAAGTGAAGGAAGGAGGCCTTGGGAGCGTGGACAACCACCTGGGACGTCCACAAGTAGATGGAAATAGTTTACAACTCGGACTCGAGTTCAACTCGGAGTCCAGGAGCAGTCCACCTTAAAACAGACGCCCAGGAGGCATACAGACTCCGTTTTCGACGTTCTACATATGCACGGAAAGAGGGGAAGATAAACTTTCCAATGGTTCTGGTCCCACATCAAAATTCCTCCGGAGTCATTGGGAATCGTCGAAACAAGTCGAGTCCATATTTCTGTCCGGTGCTGCGCCACCGAATCGGGCCTTTGGGCCTTGTATCCCGTAAGAGTCCATTAGGGACGCGTCTAATCATGTTTTTGGTCGAACCCTAGCCTATAAATACTGCAGCCGCCGGTCATATTCGGTGGGTTTTGCTTAGATCAATAAAATCGCCGTTCTACGGTTTGTGAGACCCCAATTTCGCGATTTCCGATCGTGTCTTCTACGTTCTTGCTCGTGTTCTCGATTGCACTTGCAGGGATTAGCCTTCTTGGCGAGGTCAAGCGTGTGCAGCACGGTTGATAACCAACGGAGCCGTGGTGTAGTGATTGCAGGGGTACTCGAACCGCTCGAGTGCCGCGGATCATCAACGTCGAGTTCTCCACCCCAATCGACATACCTTTCGGAAGATCGGGCCTAACCCTACTCATCAATTGGTATCAGAGCCAGGTTGCCCGTGAGGTATCTTTGTTTTCCTTCCTTCCATTAGATCGATTTTGTTTCGTACCTAGAGTCCACAAAAAAGCCACAAAAAAAAAAATTAGATCGTTTTTACCGCTTCCCAGACTATAGTGCCTGCAGTTTCGTTTTTCAGTTTGCATTGTTGAGTTTGCATTCGTGTGGTTGAGTCTTGTTGCTGGTTTAGCTTTGTGTTTTTTGATCCTAGTTATCGTGTTTCGTCCTTGTTTTCTTGCTATTCGACACCTATTCCACCATCCCTAAATAACAAACCGATCCGCCACGTTCATCGGTTTGCCCTAGCTAGCCGCCTTGCGTGAACTCCCGCATCGCCAGCCCTAGATTAGGTGACAAATCTTTGTGCCATTCATCCTTGAATCATCACACACCACCCCATTAGTTGCTGTGCAAATTCCCGATCATTTTCGTATCCGTTTGCGAGTTCTGTTCTCAAACCGAGTTGGAATCAACATCCAAAAAAACGTAACTCAGACAACCTACCTTAAAACGGCCATAACTTTCGCATACAAACTCGAAATCGGGTGAATTTTTTTTTCAAATTCATCTACGCGAAATTTCGCATCCGATTTTCCGCCGCGTAGCCGCGTTCGGCGAAATTAGATTGCCCAAATTCCCCTCGGAAGATAGGCTATCCGGCCTCCGAAGTTTCAGCACGAATTTTAAAGAACCTTCTTGATTTTCTATAGGCCGCATATTACATCCAATTGAGCTGCAAATTTGTGTGCTTCCTATATTTGTGCTACTGAGTAAAGAAAAAATATCAAAAAAATATTACAAAAAAGAAAAAAAAATAGTGAAGAGCATGCATATTAAAGCAATTGGCCTATACCTCTTGGTGCTGTTTGTTTGGTTATATCATTCTGTCTTTCTTTTGCCTTGATACTTCCTTGTGTTGTGCTAGGCTCTAGGGCACTCAGTTGACCAGCAACAGTTTTCTACATTGAATACTTATTCAACTTTGTTTAGCTGTTAACGATTTTTTGCTTATTAGCCACCATATTGTGCCATCCAAGCTCCACCTTTCTCTTGAGCATAACAGCTACCTTTGCAATCACCACACGTTTCATTGGTTCGTCTCACCGTCCACACCACCTGCTGTGTCGGTAAGAACACTTGTAAGAGCGTGGTAAGACGCTTGAGCGAGAGAGATTGTTTTCTTCCACCTTCCACATTGTCACTGTAGTTGATAGGGATAATATTTTTTTTGTTGTCTTTTGTTTCCTACTAACAATGGCAGGAGAAGAAAATAATGACGAATGTGTTCAACATGTTGAATTACGTGATATGTTCGCCAAATACAACGCATCAACGGAGGAGTCATTGGCGAACTTGACTCGCAAACTGGATGACCTTGCTCTTCGGATGAATACTTTTGAGGCTCAGTTGCCTCTCGCTGGAAGACAAGAAGACAATGTTTATGATGAACTGGAAGATCACAGTAATCAGCCAAGACTGCCACTTTATCGTCGAGGTATGGGAGGTAATAATCATAACAATTATAACCGCCCTCCTGATGATCCTTTTGCTAAAGTGAAATTTACTATACCCTCTTTTTCTGGTGCTTATGATGCTGAGGCTTATCTTGATTGGGAGATGACAGTAGAGCAAAAATTTAATTCCCATCTTGTTCCTGAACAACATAGAGTTCGTCAAGCCACTAGTGAGTTTAAGGACTTTGCTATCATATGGTGGAATGAACTTGTTAAAACTAGAACTGATCCTCCAACATGGGATAGATTAAAGGAAGCTATGCGTGTTCGATTTGTTCCTCCATCTTTTCAGCGGGACCTTCGCAAAAAATTGCAGCGTTTAGACCAAGGTAACATGTCCGTAGAGGAGTATTATCAAGAGTTACAAAAGGGTATGCTGCGTTGTGGGGTAGTAGAGGACATGGATGATAAAATAGCTCGTTTTTATGGGGGGTTGAGGCGTGAAATTCAGGACATTGTTGATTACAAAGAATATGATACTGTTAACAGATTGTTTCAGCTTGCTATGTTGGCAGAAAAAGAATTGCAGGGCCGACAACAACAGCAACAACGCACGAGGAGCAACTTCACGCCGCGTGCAGCAACTACACCATCCAAAACAGCACCATCTTCGGCCCCACGTGCAGCGACTACACCACCCAATGGCGGCCAACGAACTATACCTGCTGCTCCACCTTCTCGCGTGCCGGAAGGCAGCAAGGCGACATCATTCAAGCCTTCGTCGTCCACTCCTTCTACGGGTCGTACTTCTGACATTAAGTGTCACCGCTGCCAGGGACTTGGTCATATGATGAGAGATTGCCCGAGCAAACGAGCATACATAGCACGCGACGATGGCGGGTATGATAGTACTTCGGATGTTGAAGATGAATATTCTCTTGCTACTGACTTTACAGATCCAAATGACGAACACACCGAAGAAGAGGTACTTGGTACAGCGGCGACGGAGAACTATAGGAGCATCATTGTGCAGCGTGCCTTGAGCTCCAAAGTGGAGACCGACGACAAGCTACAATGACACAACCTCTTCCACATGTTTCTCGTCGTCAAGGACTGTCGTGTACACACTATAATTGATGGAGGTAGCTGCAATAACTTGGTAAACACGGACGTCGTCAAGAAACTCGGTTTGCCAACAAGAGCACACCCTCATCCGTACCACATTCAATGGTTCAACAACATCGGTAAGGTTCGGGTAACACAAACAGCAAGAATCCATTTTTCAATTGGTTCATACCATGATTTTGCTGATTTTGATGTTGTTCCTATGGATGCTTGTTCTCTTTTATTGGGTCGTCCTTGGGAATTTGATACAGATGCTATTCATCATGGTAGAACCAATAAATATACTCTCATGCATAAGGGAAAGAAAATCACTTTGCTCCCCATGACTCCTGCTGAAATTGTGCATTTTGAGAAGAGTAAAATTCGTGAGGGCAAAGCAACTAAATTAGAATCTGAAAAACAGCAAGTTATTAAGTTAAAATCACCATCATTGCTCGCAACTAAATCTGAACTTGCTGATTTATTCGATGCTAAGGGGATGTGCTATGCTTTAGTTTTCAAAGAAGCCATGTTTTCACTTCATGAATTGTCTATTGCATTGCTCCCTGCTGTTGCTAACCTTTTGCAGGAGTTTGAGGATGTGTTTCCCTCCGAGATACCCCCTGGTTTACCACCGATGAGAGGCATTGAACACAAGATCGATTTTATTCCAGGAGCAAGTTTGCCAAATCGTGCAGCATACAGGGCGAATCCACAAGAAACTAAGGAAATTCAGCGACAAGTCCAAGATCTTTTGGACCGCGGGTACATTCGTGAAAGCCTTAGCCCTTGTTCTGTTCCTGTTCTTTTGGTTCCTAAGAAAGATGGTAGTTGGCGCATGTGTGTTGATTGTCGAGCGATTAATAACATCACCATTCGATATCGTTATCCTATTCCTCGATTAGATGACATGCTTGATGAATTGAGTGGTGCTATCATCTTCACAAAAATTGACTTGCGTAGTGGTTACCACCAAATTAGAATGGCACTAGGAGATGAATGGAAAACTGCATTTAAAACCAAGTTTGGACTTTATGAGTGGTTAGTCATGCCTTTTGGTTTAACTAATGCACCCAGCACCTTTATGCGATTAATGAACGAGGTTTTACGTGCTTTCATTGGACAATTTGTGGTGGTTTACTTCGATGATATCCTCATTTACAGCAAGTCATATGATGAACATCTTGATGATTTACGTGTTGTTTTTACTGTTTTGAGACATGCACGTTTGTTTGGTAACCTCGAAAAGTGCGTTTTTTGCACCAATCGAGTCTCGTTTCTTGGCTATGTCGTTTCCTCACAGGGAATTGAGATGGATGAGGCAAAAATTGAAGCAATCACCAGCTGGCCAGCCCCAACTACCGTCACACAGGTTCGTAGTTTTCTTGGTCTTGCAGGATTTTATCGGCGCTTTGTGCGGGATTTCAGCACCATTGCAGCACCTCTACATGAGCTAACGAAGAAGGGAGTTCCATTTCGATGGGGCGAACAGCAGCAACAAGCTTTTGATGCTCTCAAATCGAAGCTTACACAAGCACCATTACTACAACTTCCTGATTTTGACAAGACCTTTGAGCTAGAATGCGATGCAAGCGGCATTGGTATTGGAGGCGTTCTCATACAAGGAGGTAAACCCGTTGCTTTCTTTAGTGAAAAACTTCATGGTCCTTCTCTGAATTATTCCACTTATGATAAGGAATTGTATGCCTTAGTCCGTGTATTACAAACTTGGCAACATTATCTTTGGTCTAAGGAGTTTGTCATACATTCCGATCATGAATCATTGAAGTATCTTAAGTGTCAAACCAATCTGAATAAACGACATGCTAAATGGATTGAGTTCATAGAGTCGTTTTCATACATCATTAAGCATAATAAAGGGAAGGAAAATATCATTGCCGATGCATTATCTAGGCGTTATACCATGTTGTCCCAACTTGATCATAAAATCTTTGGTTTGGAAACAATTAAAGAATTATATCCTACTGATTTGGACTTCAAAGTTTCTTTTGAAAATTGTAGAGAAGGAAGAACTTGGAATAAATATGTGCTGCGAGAGGGTCTCCTCTATCGTGCCAACAAGCTATGCGTTCCAGCTAGCTCCGTTCGTCTATTGCTTTTGCAGGAAGCACATGGAGGAGGTTTGATGGGACATTTTGGAGTGAAGAAAACTGAAGATGTGCTGTCCACACACTTCTTTTGGCCAAAGATGAGGCGTGATGTCGAGCGCTACGTGTCACGATGCACTACTTGCAATAAAGCTAAGTCTCGCCTTAACCCACATGGTCTTTATATGCCTCTTCCTGTTCCTAGTGTACCTTGGGAGGATATTTCTATGGACTTTGTTTTGGGATTGCCTAGGACTAAGAGGGGGAGGGATAGTATTTTTGTAGTTGTTGATCGTTTTTCCAAAATGGCACACTTTATACCTTGTCATAAGAATGATAATGCCTCACACATTGCTGATTTATTTATGACGGAAATTGTTCGTTTACATGGTGTGCCAAATACCATTGTTTCTGATCGTGATGCAAAATTTTTAAGTCATTTTTGGAGAACTTTGTGGTATAAATTGGGAACCAAGTTGCTGTTTTCAACTACATGTCACCCACAAACGGATGGACAGACCGAGGTAGTTAATCGTACTTTATCCACTATGTTACGGGCTGTCTTGAAAACAAATTTGAAGTTGTGGGAGGAGTGTTTACCACATATAGAATTTGCTTACAACAGATCCGTTCACTCCACGACAAAGGTAAGTCCATTCCAGGTAGTGTATGGTTTCAATCCCCGTGCTCCTATTGATTTACTACCTTTGCCTCCTTCTGAAACTATAAATTTGGATGCTACACAACGATCTGAATTTATTCTTAAGATGCATGAAACTACAAAGAAAAATATTGAAATGATGAATGAGAAGTATAGGATTGCAGGTAGTAAAGGTAGAAAAGAAGTAAAACTTGAACTGGGCGATTTGGTGTGGTTACATTTGAGAAAAGAGCGATTTCCCGACTTGAGAAAATCTAAACTTATGCCACGAGCTGCTGGTCCTTTTAAGATCATTGAAAAGATTAATGATAATGCATATAAGCTTGAATTGCCTCCTGATTTTGGGGTTAGTCCTACATTTAACATTTCAGATTTGCGACCGTACTTGGGAGAAGAAGATGAACCTGAGTCGAGGACGACTCCAATTCAAGAGGGGGATTCTCCCGATCTTCCGAAAGGTATGTCAATTGGGGTGGAGAACTCGACGTTGATGATCCGCGGCACTCGAGCGGTTCGAGTACCCCTGCAATCACTACACCACGGCTCCGTTGGTTATCAACCGTGCTGCACACGCTTGACCTCGCCAAGAAGGCTAATCCCTGCAAGTGCAATCGAGAACACGGGCAAGAACGTAGAAGACACGATCGGAAATCGCGAAATTGGGGTCTCACAAACCGTAGAACGGCGATTTTATTGATCTAAGCAAAACCCACCGAATATGACCGGCGGCTGCAGTATTTATAGGCTAGGGTTCGACCAAAACATGATTAGACGCGTCCCTAATGGACTCTTACGGGATACAAGGCCCAAAGGCCCGATTCGGTGGCGCAGCACCGGACAGAAATATGGACTCGACTTGTTTCGACGATTCCCAATGACTCCGGAGGAATTTTGATGTGGGACCAGAACCATTGGAAAGTTTATCTTCCCCTCTTTCCGTGCATATGTAGAACGTCGAAAACGGAGTCTGTATGCCTCCTGGGCGTCTGTTTTAAGGTGGACTGCTCCTGGACTCCGAGTTGAACTCGAGTCCGAGTTGTAAACTATTTCCATCTACTTGTGGACGTCCCAGGTGGTTGTCCACGCTCCCAAGGCCTCCTTCCTTCACTTGTTGATCTTCTCCATTATTCCTGATAATAATTAAATCATCACATAGCAATCTATTCTCAAACTCACATGCAAAAGAAGTTAACAACGAATTCATCTGCTGATTTAATAACCGTGCCCGTGCTCTTGTGATTGGTCCTTGCAGTTCAATGCGCGTCTCCGCTGTTGTGATGTCCTCATCAGGGGTAGCAATGTTATGCTGGACTCCAAGTTCCCTTAAAAAGTTTCGGAAGGTATTATCTATGAACTGAGACCCACTATCACTTATGACCATATGGGGAGTTCCAAAGCGTGGGAAAATGATCTCATGGAACATTTTCCTTGCTTGCTTGGAATCAGCATTTTTGCATGGCAATGCTTCTACCCATTTTGACACATAATCGATGGCAACCAGAATATACTGGCAATTATAAGACCTAGGAAAAGGTCCCATGAAATCAATACCCCATACATCAAATAATTCCACTTGGAGATTGTATGTTAGACGCATCGCATTGCGAGCAGAGATTTCTCCATGCTTCTGGCATTTCCAACATCTGCGAATGAATTCCTTGGTATCTTCATACATTGAAGGCCAATAGAATCCACTCTGCCAGATCTTTGCCTGAGTACGGTAAACACCGTAATGACCACCATAGGGGCCAGCATGGCATTTCTCTATAACTTTGGTGCCTTCGATTGATGGGACACACCTTCTAAGAAGGCCATCGGCACATACTCGATAGAGGTAAGGGTCATCCCAAAGGTGTCTACAAGTCTCATAAATGAGTTTATTTTTATTCTCCCCTGGTGGTACGTATCCCATGACCATAAAGTTCACGATATCCGCATACCAAGGGTGAGAGTCTGTCACCTTGAGGAGCATATCATCTCGTAGGAAGTCATTGATAGGTATGTTCATGGTTTGTGTGACTTCCATACGTGAAAGATGATCTGCTACTGAATTCTCTACTCCTTTCTTATCTCTTATTTCCAGATCAAATTCTTGGAGTAGAAGAATTCATCGAATTAGCCTGGTTTTAGCATCCTTTTAGGTAAGCAGATATTTCAAAGCAGCATGGTCTGTGTAGACTATGACCTTTGCTCCAACCAAGTAGGATCTAAACTTGTCGATAGCAAAAACTACTGCTAGGAGCTCTTTCTCAGTTGTGGCATAATTGATTTGGGCTCCTGTCAGAGTTTTGCTAGCGTAGGCTATTGCGTGATGCTTTTTATCTTTGGTTTGGCCTAAGACCGCACCAACAGCAAAGTCATTGGCATCACACATGATTTTGAATGGCAGCGTCCAATCAGGAGGTTGAATAATTGGAGCTGAGATGAGTGCCTTTTTTAGTATATCAAATGATTTAATGCATTCATCATCGAAATCAAAGGGAGCTTATTTAGCTAATAGGTTGGTGAGGGGTCTAGCGATTTTGGAGAAATCCTTGATAAATTGTCGGGAGAACCCCGCATGACCTAAAAAACTGCGGATTCCCTTAACATTTATAGGAGGTGGAAGTTTTTCAAGAACTTCAATTTTAGCTTTGTCCACCTCTATCCCTCTCTCAGACACCAAGTGTCCAAGAACGATGCCTTCCCGGACCATGAAATGGCACTTTTCCCAATTAAGTACAAGGTCCTTCTCCTGGCATCTTTGTAAGACCCTGTCTAAATTTTCAAGATAATGACCAAAAGTTTTTCTATAGACGGAGAAATCGTCTATGAAAACTTCCATGATATCCTCGATCATGTCTGAAAATATAGACATCATGCATCTTTGGAAAGAGGCAGGAGTGTTACACAGTCCAAAGGACATACGCTGGTAGGCATAGGTCCCGTAAGTACATGTGAACGTGGTCTTACTTTGATCATCGGGATGGATAGGAATTTGATGATATCCCGAATACCCATCAAGGAAACAGATGTAGGAGTGTTTTGCCAATCGCTCTAACATCTCATCGATGAAGGGCAATGGAAAAATGTCTTTCCTTGTTGCCTTGTTAAGTTTTCGGTAGTCAATGCACATCCTCCATCCTGTGATGGTCCGTTGAGGAATTAATTAATTCCTCTTGTTTTGAACGACCGCCATACCTCCCTTCTTAGGCACTACTTGAACTGGACTTACCCATTCACTATGAGGAACAGGGTAAATAATTCCGGCATGCAGAAGTTTCAAGACTTCTTTCTTGACAACTTCCCGCACCGCATTATTCAATCGCCTTTGAGGTTCCCTTAAGGGGACACTCTCAGGGTCAATAGGAATACGATGGGTGCATAACGCTGGACTAATTCCCTTGAGATCCTGAAGTAAATATCCAAAACAGCTCTATGCCTTTTTAACATGGCTATGAGTTTGAGTGTTTCATCATCTGAAAGTTTGTCACTTATGATGACAGGGGCTTCCAAATCGCCATTTAGAAAGGCATAACGCAGGCCTGGAGGTAGAATCTTGAGCTCAACAGGAGGTTTTTGGGAGGGCTCCTCTTTTGGCAATTCAAATTCCTCCTGAAATTCATCCTCCTCTTGGATGAAGTCTTCTTCTCCTTCAATTTCAGGGGGTTCTAAAAATTGAAGAGTCCTAACCTCCTCCATTGGCTCATCTTGGATGGGAGATTCTGCAGATGTGTTCTTTGAGCGCAGAATAGGCATGGAGAAATTTCTCCCTCCAAGATTGATATTGAGGCTTCCTTCCAAAGGAACTTCCATGAGAAATTTCTCTATGGGAATCCCTATCATGATGTCAAAATCTTGGATTTCGAACACGTGAAAATCTAGGAGAGCCTCAACATCTTTGTGTCTAACAAACACTTGTTGCAGAACCCCACATCCTTCAAGAATGGTTCCAAATGAATCTCGGAAGGATTTGCGTGTTGGTGCCAATGGCACATCGCCAAGAATGGTGAGAGCACAAGAATCAGAAATGAGATTTGCTCCAACAGTAGGGTTGTATAGGATTCTCATTGGTGTCCCCCTAATAGAACATAAAATGGTAGCCAAAGGTGAGGTCATCCGAAGAATTTTGGGTGAATTCTCAACTTCAGCTGTCCATTCTCTGCTCAGGATCGAGGTCAACTCCTTGACCATCTGACGGACGAACACCATGTCAGGTGGTTCAGGTGGAGTTGGTGGCAATGAAGGTTTCCTGTAGCAACAATACTTCGAGGTATTTCCAAAATCTTCAAAAAGCTCTTCCTCGAAGTAAAATGGAATCTGCGAGGGTTGAATTTCTTCTACCTTCGTAGTCTCAGGTTCAGGAGAGGATTCCTCTGGCAAGGCTTGGGGTAAACAAGAAATGGGTTCATCCTTGTCCAAGAGTGTATCCTCCGTTCTTGACACGACTTCCTCTAGGGGAGGCTCATTAAGACCCATAATGAAGGAAGAATTTTCTAGAATTCTGTCCAGAATATTCTTGCCTTCTTCTGGAGTCTTATGGAGGAAAGATCCTCCAGCCGTAATGTCAAGATATAGGGCAGACTATTTGTTTAATCCCATAAAGAAATGTTGCAAAAGCATTGGATCAGGGATTAACAAATATGGGCTAGAATTTTTCAAAAGAGAAAATTTGTCCCAAGCTGCACCTATGGATTCCTTCTCCATCTGCTGGAAGCATAGTACTTCCTTTCGTAAGGAAACGATTCGGGCAATGGGAAATAAAGCAAGACAAAATTTGTCTCATAATTCACTCCAATCACCGTTTGTCTTCCCAACGTAGTGGTTGCACCATTGTTTGGCTTTTTCCTTGAGGGAAAAAGGAAACAACTTCCATTTGAGAGTTTCATGTGTCATACCTTTGATTAGAAGGCATGAACACAGTTGTTCGAACTCTCGTAGATGGTGGTAAGGGTTTTCGAAATCCATTCCTGAGAAGGATTGTTCCCGAACCATGGCTATAAAGCCAGGACGGAGTTCATAGCTGGTTGAACAAATAGGTTTCGCCGAAGGTGGTGGCTCACAGAACTTGCCCTTCGGAGCAGAATAAGAAAGAATGGTGGGTTGCTCCATTTATATGGTGGTTGTAAGGTAAGAATAATAAAGGTAAGAAGATAGATAAGAGGGATATCATAAGAGGGTGATCTTGGTTCGAAGATTAACAGCAACCGTTCCCCGACAACAGCGCCAGATATGCTTGTTGGTATTTCTTAACACCACGGAGTTATCCGCGAGCGCACGGAAATACCGTTGTAGCACTTTCCCTTTAGGAGTATTCCCAAGGGTATCGAATCCAAAGAACGTGTGTGCTAATCTTTCGAACTAGCTCACACAAGGACACAAAGTTGTTTAGTAGGCAAGGAACAGAGAGGAATTCAAAGTATTGATCCTAATTCAAGGTAGTTTGCAGTAGATGCTTGCTTCGGGCACGGGCTTACTCCTAGCAATACTATGACGACTCCTGCCAAGAGCCTATGGCATAGCCAAACGTGGAGGATTACGAAGGACAGATAGGGTTGTCACCACCTACTGCCTACCTCTTCAATCCGTGGGTCTACGAGATATCCACTGATGATTTATAACCTAAGCACCACGCTTACGTTCTAAATCACTACTCTAGTTGTTTCGAACACAAACCTACAACTAGAGCCTCTAATGAATTAAAGTAGTGAACCCACAAGTAACTACTTGTGCAAACTACTAAGAATAAAAGATCAAACTTGTATTGAATTTACAAAGGCTTACTTGATTGAGTAAAATCTTTGTAGGGGTACAAGTGTAGAAGAGGGACTTGACAAGCCTAGGCCTCCTTCTCCTAGACTCTTCACCACACTCTCCTTCTACTTTGGTAGCCTCTAAGACTACTCTAAACCTTTGGATTGTAGAACTATTCTCAACTTTTGGTGTGTGTGAGAAGTGAGGTGAGGGGGTCTATTTATAGGTGGAGAAGGGTCGGTTCCCGCCACAATTAACACGCGAGTCAGTCACCATTGACTCCAGGGGGCCGAGAGGAGCCAACACGTGTCATTTGACCGAGTTTGGCTCCAGGAATAGGTCGGCCGAACCCCTGGTTCGGCCGACCTGGTCAAGGCTCCCCTCGAGGAGTGCTTCCTCCAGGTGGCTTCCAGGTGGGCACCCTTGATATATATGGGTGCAACACCGTTGGATCTCCTCGTATTCTTCTGTTTGTGGGCCATTTGATCCATGTGTTGCCACGTGTCATCGCTATATTCGTTGAAATCCATTTTCACGGATTTATCCCTGCATGTTTTGGTATTTTGGGTAATAATTCACTTGCATACAAATAAACACCAACACTTGTGGAATTGGGTTAGTGTATAACCCTACCGCTATGTTTTGTGTTTCTTTTATGCACATTATGAGGTGAATTGACGGTCAAAATGTGGTACTTAAGGACCGTCAACAACTATCAAGTAACTTACACTATCACATCAATGAAGTACATAAAGTAGTGTAAGCCATGCTAGAGATCAAATGTAATTTTAAATTTAAGCAAGTCATGATCTCACAAAGTTAACTATTTAAAAACCTGAAAGCATGACACTTGTTGCTGCAATTTTCATTTTTCAATATTATTAAAGCACAAATTCTGATCATATAACATTTGCAAGAGATTATACGCCGCATCTGCCTTATTCTAACCAACCAAGTCAAGCCTATATCATTTGACAATCAGAAGCTTAAGGTCATGGTTTTAGTCATATACAACTTCTTATAAGTTCATATCTAAGTGCAATGATAAGCCATCTCAAAAGAAGAAGTGTGATGCATGCATATTCTCTTGATCTTTTCTCATTTTTATTTGATCATAAAAGCTCAACATGTGGATAGTTGATTGATTAATTTTTTATTATTAAAAGCACTTGTGAGCATGCAACAAGTTCAAAACAGCAAGAAAGTTCGACTATGACCATATTTAGTGTAAGTAATTATTCTAATTACTAGACATGGCAAAAACTACAAAATGTATAACACAAGTAATGTAGTAAGAACTTTCAGCATGTAAAAGGAATCACAAAGTCATATATGTATGAAATATTATGCTCATATTATTTTAATTTCAGATTCACACATAGACTTCTCAAGTTTCAAAACTCCCCTTCAATGTAAACCATGAGGATGCATAACCCCTATTTCACTAAGAATGAAACAAAAACGAGTGAAATCCAAAGGTTTTGTGAAAATATTATCCAATTGTTGTTTGATATCTACATGGTGAAGCACAATGTTTTCTCTTTCAACATTATCACGGAGAAAGTGATACCTAATGTCAATGTGTTTTGTTCTTGAATGTTGCACGGGGTTTTTAGCAATGCAAATGGCACTAGCATTATCATAAAATAATGGAACATAATCTATATCAACCCCATAGTCCTTAAGTGTTTGAACAATCTAAAGAATTTGTGAGCAAGCGCTAGCAGCGCTACATGTTCAGATTTGGCTGTGAATTATGCAACTGAACTTTTTTTTTCTAGGGGACCACGCAACAAGAGAATTACCAAGAAAATGACAAGCACCCGAAGTACTTTTCCTATCAATCCTACAACCCCCAAAATAAGCATCCGAAAAGGCTTTCAAAGTAATGGTTGAGGAAGAAGGAAGAAAAATGTCAAATTCTGGAGTTTCATATAAGTACCTGAGAATCCTTTTAACGGCTTGATGATGTGAAGCACATGGGGAAGCTTGAAACCGTGCACAAAGACATACGTTGAAGTGTATGTCCGGTCTTGATGTCGTGAGGTACAAAAGTGATTCGATCATGCTTCTATCTTTTTGATCCACGGGTTCACCATCTTCATCAAGTTCAAATGTCGTTGTTGTATCCATTGGTGTTCGAAGAGGCTTGCTTTTGTCCATGTTGAAGCGCTTAAGAAGGTCTCCTGTATACTTTGTTTGATGCACAAAGGTACCTTCCTTGGTTTGCTTGATTTGCAACCTCAAAAAGTATGTGAGTTCTCCCATCATACTCATTTCAAATTTTGAACTCATCATAGCTAAAAACTTGGACACAAGATCATGAGAAGCACAACCAAATATAATATCATCCACCTACACTTGGACGAATAATGAATTATTGTCATGCTTAAGCACAAAAAGAGTTTTATCAACCTTGCCCATGGTAAACCCCTTTTCAAGTAAGAATGATTTTAATCTATCATACCATGCTCTAGGGGCTTGTTTGAGACCGTAAGGCTTTGGACTGTTTGTAAACATGAGTAGGAAAATGTGGATTTTCAAAACCCGGTGATTGCTTGACATAAACCTCCTCATGTATATAGCCATTAAGAAAAGCACTTTTAACATTCATTTGATATAACTTGAAACCTTTAGATGCAGCAAAAGCTAACAAAATTCTTATGACTTCTAATCTTGCAACAGGAGCAAAAGTTTCATCAAAATCTAGACCTTCAATTTGTGTGAAACCTTGAGCAACCAACCTAGCCATATTCCTAATCACAACCCCATCCTCACTTCGTTTATTTTTAAAGACCCTATTAGTCCAATTAAAGTGTGACCTTGAGGTGGAGGTACAAGTTTCCAAACATTATTTCTTTTAAAATTTTATAACTCTTCTTGCATGGCAATAATCCAAGATTCATTAGTGAGTGCGTGTGATATATCGTTGGGTTCAAAAGAAGCAACAAAAGCAGAATGAGCGTGACATTTTGGATCACAAAACCTGAGTGTGAGAGTTTGGATCGCAAAACCTGGACTGTGCGACTCATTCGTGCAAGCTCTCAATGATTTGTTGTGGAGGATGACTTTTGAGGATTCGGAGGGGAGTAGACACTTCACAAGCTCCTTGTTCTTCATATTCATCACAGATCGAAGACCTTGTGGCTTGAGGACGATCTGTACCAGCTGCAGTAGTTGTTGGTGCTGGTTGTGGTGCAAGATCAGCAGCGTGATCAACATCACTTGCTTCTGAATTTTCAGGCAGTAGCACCACTTCTTCTTCTTCTTTGATGAAAATACTCTCCCCCTGCAGATATGGATATGGACCTGCAATATTAGAGCTAGTACTTTGGCTAGCTTCATCAAAAGAAACCCCACAAGTCTCCACAATTTTGTTAGTGTCAAGTAAAAGCACACGGTAGCCTCTAGTATGAGATAGATAACCAAGAAACATGCAATCAACAGATCTAGATTCAAATTTATCAAGATTACCATGTTTCTTAACAAAGCACTTACAACCGAAGACCCGAAAGTGTGTGACACTAGGCCTATGTCCAAACCGAATCTCATATGGTGTTTTTCTTAGCTTAGCACGCAAGAAAACACGATTTGAGACATAACAAGCGGTTGCAATTGCATCTGCTCAAAATTTTCTAGGAGATTGATATTCATCAAGCATAGTCCTAGCCATCTCAACTAAGGTTCTGTTCTTTCTCTCTACAACACCGTTTTGTTAAGGTACATACGGTGAAGAAAAATAGTGATATATTCCATTTTCAGCACAAAATAGATCAAATGATTGATTTTTAAATTCGGTTACATTATCACTTCTAATTGCTTTTAAAGATCATGGGTGATCAAATGATAATCTAAGAAATAAAGTTATAAAGTGACTAAAAGCTTCATTTTAGATGCCATAAAATAAACCCAAGAATATCTAGAATAGTCATCAACAATCACAAGAACATACCATTTAGCTCCGAAGGATTGAACACGTGAAGGTCCTACGGTGTCAAGTGCAAAAGTTGACCCGGTTCAGTTGTCATGGTAATTGTGAGAGGAGCATGTGAACCTGCAACCATCTTAGCATGTCTACAAGAAGAGCACACAATTTCTTGTCCCCTTTAACCTTAGGCAGCTCACGTATGCGATCAAGAGCACTAACACGCATTAGATGATCAAAGCCTATGTGACCAAGTCTACGATGCCAAAAATATAAGTCCTTTGAGTCATTAGCAACTAGACACATATGCTTAGAGGATGGCATATCAAAATCAGCTTTAAAAACTCTTCCAAACCGGGACATGTTAAAAATAAGCTCACTGTTTGAATCTACAACCTTGCGGCAATTTTTAGTGAAGTTAACTTCTAGATTTTCATCGTTGTATTTCATATTTTTAACAAGTGTCACATCCTTCAAAGTGTAGTGATTATTTACTCTAACCAAACCTTTAGCAATTATAGGAGTTGAAGAATTATTGGCAAAAGTAACATTCTCTACACGTGACACAAAAGAGAGTGGGGATAACCAATCTTTGTTACCACTCATGTGGCGTGAGCAATCTGAATCCACAATCTAAATGTTCTCCTTCCTTAAGCGTATAACCTACATAGAAATACAATACATCGATGACTCAATACTGGGTTTAGTCAAAAGGTATTTAGGAATCCAGTACTAAGTCACACGACGTCCAGCAGGAATAACACGTGAAAGCTGAGATAAAACAGAAGGTTTATTAGCCAAATTTTAAGAATTCTTGTACCCAACTACTGGCCTACGAGGTGTTACATGTGTAGCATGAGAAACAGTAGGTTTGGGAGCAATCTTTGCATGTTTTTGACTCATTTCAGCAAGTTGCAAGTTCCTAACATTCGGTTCAGCATGTGCAGCAAATTTTGCATGAGAGTTATGAGATCTAGCTTGCATTCTTTCCTTTTTATACTGTTTATCTAGTCTATAAAAAAAATCTATGACATGACCATCTTTATCAGAGTAGGTACAATGAAATTTAACTTTGTGTGCATGTCTAGATGAGCAAGCAACATGTTTATTAGCAACCGAATGAGACAAAATTCCTGCAAATTTGAAAACCACTTCTTTTTGTTTAGTATATGTTTTAATCAAACCACTTCCTAATGAATTCACAATTTTAGGTGGATGTTCTTTAGCATGAGCATGGGAATCAAAGCCTAAACCAGATTTATCATTGCAAAATTTAGAAGAATTCAACAGCAAGTTTAGATTCTTATTCCCATTATAAAACTTCTCCAGTGTCCTATTCATGTCATCAAGTTTCTTTGACAAGTCTAAGTAGTTTTCACATGAAGTTTTTCCTTTTAGTTTGCAATTAGAACAATATTTACCTTCATTAGAACATAAATCATTGTTCAATATAGAAATTTCATTAATAGCATCTTGTAGTTTCTTATCAAGATCATCACAAGTAGAACAATGCAAATGAGTTGTAGAACAGCAAACATCTTGCAGGTTTTTATCATTAGTGCAGCAAGCTTTTTGTTCTTTTCAATTTGTAACTCAAGTTTATCAAGTGTGGAGGTGTGTGCACTTCTTAGAGAGGACAATTGTTCATATATTAAATCACATGAGGAACAAGAATCATCATTAGGAATCAAAGATTTCAAACGATTAATTTCAGATTCTAGTGACTCAATTTTAACAGCATTGTCCCTAAGCTTTTTGTCCTTTTTCTTAAGTATAACAGTGGTCCGAGAAATAGCATCACACATTTCTTTACAAGTAGGACCCTTCTTTTTCTATTCTGCCTCCTCCATACTTGATCTTGACTTGCCCGCCATGAAACACGAGTTTGCCAAATCATCTTCATCTTCGTCACTTCCGATGTCCACATCGCTCGAGCCAAGTTCTTGAAGTACAGAGATAAAACTATTCACCAATTGGCGTCCTGTAAAACCCTTCTTGTTTTTATTTGCAGAAGAGTGTTTCGTTCTTGTTTGATTTTCATCCCGGGAAGTAGTACCTGAAAGGTTAGGGCTATTCGTACGAAAATGTCATGTCTTACCACATTTGAATCATCGTTGAGGTCCGGCACTCCCTCTCCTTCTAGTTCTCACATTTTGCAATGCTTTTGAGAACCGAGTAGAGACGAGTGCAAGTTCTTCCTCTGGAAACTCTTCAATCTGCTCAAGGGTTAGAGAGGACAACAAAGCAAGTGTTTGACAAGATGAAGATTGGCTGAAGCTTGGCATGTCACGTTGAGAAACAAATGCAAGAGACTTGTTGGGGTTCTTACGTGAGATTATGTCAATTTCATGAGTTTTCAATTTAGAATATAGAACATCTAAAGTAAGTGTACTCATGACAGTAGATTCACGAATAGATGTTACTTTCATCTCCCAAATTGACATGCCTAATGCACTTAGTAATTGCCTAGCGTTCTCAGCATATGAAAAATTAACATTGACGCTACGCAAGTTGCTGAGAATTTTATTAAAGCGAGCAAAAAGGTCGTCGATGGACTCACCTGGTTGCATCTCAAAGCGCATGTACTCCTTTTTTAACATGTCTTTCCTTACCTCCTTGATCATGTTGGATCCTTTGTGGTAATTACATAGAGCTTTCCGAACATCGTACGCAGATCGGAGGTGAGCAACACGGTCGAAGTCGCTTTGAGTTAATCCTTGTATGATCAACTTTCGAGCCTTGTTGTTGTTGTTTACATCTCTCATATTTGTAGCCTTAACCTGATAGTTTAACGGCAACTCGTAAGGCTTGTACACCTTTTCCCATATTGCAAAGTCTTGCGCCTGGATGAAAGCCTCCATGCGTGCCTTCCAAACTTGAAAATCAATACCACTAAACACACAAGATTTGGCAGAGTATTTCTCCATGATGATTATTCAACACGTGCAAATCACAAAGATTAGAGCACCGTGGCTCTGATACCAATTGCATGATCGAAGAGCACATGAAAAGCTGTCAGAGGGGGATGGATGGTAGATTACAAATTTTTCAACAGAAGCAACAAAAACCCCTCGGCAGAAATCCTTGATGCACCGATTGGTTCCACTTGACAGCCCTTGCGATTGATCAGTTAAAGAATTGTGTGTGCGACTAATCTAAATGTGATAAATTATGACAAAACCAGTATAGTATCAATTCATGAAATCACGACAACAAGAACCATGAGAAGACATCGAGTAAAACTCAAGTTACGATTGAAAGATTGAACAAAGGTTATTCTGTTCTACCGAGTAAAAACAGATCTGTAACACTGCAAACAAACTCGTTTAGATCTGAAACCACAAATCCAATGACTGTGAAATTTTCATAGATTATAGATAATCAAGTTGTGAAGACAACCTAAAAGAACCACATCAATTGGATTTGTAAAACTCAAGTTATGATAAAACCACCGAAGCAAGGTAGTGTTGTGCAGAAACTCGCGAGAAAAACTTGTCTAAAACAATTCGGACGAACAAGGCACAAAAGTTCATTTTAAACTATGATCTTTATTCATTAGAACACAAGAGGAACAGCCCAAAATCCGTACACCATGAGCTCTGGCCTCCCTTGTTATATAACCAGCCATGAGGCCAACCCAAACCAAACTAGGACTCGTATCCTACTTAGTTTCCACCGAAACTTTCCATACCTTCTCAAGACTCTTCTATACGCAGATAGAAGCAATCTTAAGACTTCCAAACACCTTAGGAATGTATATCACATTCCTAAAAACATATCAACTTCATGACCCACATGAAAACCTATCATAACCAACTCAAATCTTTCCATATTTGAGTCAAACACGACTCAGCCACAGCCTGAGTCCATAACCTAGTCGGTTGGACCTTTCCGACCAATTCTTTATGTCCACATCTCTTCATCACATCTTGGAACCCTGTAGCCACGTCCATTCACTCCTTGCACACGTGCAAACATCTTCCAATGACGTCCACGATACCTTCATATGCATTGTTCTTGTGCTGTGCAACCTCTCGATCAACTCAACCGCAATTCCTCTTGAACTTGGTTGTTGAACCTCATCTTCTCTCTAATACTAGTTCAATGTATCCTGTCACCAGCCATGTCTTGAACTCAAGAAACACATGCACATGACTAAATAACTGATACTTCTGAGCACAAGTTCTCGACTTATCTCACGTTAGTTCCGAAACCACAACACCTTATGTGAGCATCTCACATAAGCATGTTGCAAACCATAGATGATCTCCAACCATGTCCAATGGTTTGGAAGTGGAATGAAAAGTTTCGTATGCAAAAAAAAAAAAGTTGCAAACCATAGCAAAAACGATATCAGCCATAACCACCAAAACACACCAAAAACTTAGTAAAAGAATACTAAGCAAATTTTCCATAATTCAAAATGCAAGTTCGAAACATTGCAAGTTAAAAGCAGAACCGTTGCAATCTAGCACCAGACCTTTCCAAAGCTAACCGGACCTTGAGACGAAGCTTACGAAAGCTAGCAGGACCTAGCGCCGGAGCTTACCAAAGCTAGTCGAACCTAGCGCCGGAGCTTACCAAAGCTAGTCGGACCTAGCCACAGCAAGTCAGACCTAACCAAAATAAGTCGGACCTAGACAAAGAAGTAGGACCTAGCCAAAACAAGTCGGACCTTACAACGGACCTTGCCGGAGCTACCCAAAACAAGTCAGACCCATCATCGGACCTTGCAAGAGCTCGGACCTTGTTAAAAGGGTGTTTTGGCAGTATTCAAAACTTTTATCAGCAAAGTCAATGTATTCAACACACATAGGTCTCACATCGTGTTATACATTTTGTAGTTTTTGCCATGACTAGTAATTGGAATAATTAGTTACACTAAATCTGGTCATGATCGAACTTTCTTGCTGTTTTAAACTTGTTGCATGCTCACAAGTGCTTTTAATAACAAAAAAATAATAAATCAATAGCCCACATGTTGAGCTTTTATGATCAAATAAAAAATCAGAAAAGATCAAGAGAATATGCATGCATCGCACTTCTTTTGAGATTGCTTATCATTGCACTTTGATATGGACTTGGAAGGAGTTGTGTATGACAAAAACTATGTCCTTAAGCTTCTGATTGTCAAATAACATAGGTTTGGCTTGGTTGATTAGAATAAGGCTGATGCGATATATAATCTCTTGCAAATGTCATATGATCAAACTTTGTGCTTTAAGTGATAATAAAAAATAAAAAATGCATCAACATTTGTCAAGCTTTCAAGTTTTGAAATAGTTGAGCAGGGAGATCATGACTTGCTTAAATTAAAATTACACTTGATCTCTAGCATGGCTTACACTAATTTATGTATTTCATTGATGTGATAGTGTAAGTTACTTGATAGTATCACTTGGATGATCTTTGTTTTATATGTATATGTCATATTATGCTTAACAATTAAATTTCTGTTTTTTGTACCTTGTTGAATACATTGTCAAAGGGGAAGAAATTGGTCACACATTGCACATTCACAAGTGTTTTGATTTACACGCTCTTCTCAGGGTGAGTGAACATACTTAGGGGGGTAATTTTTGGATTCTTCTAATTTGAATTTTCATATTCAAAAAGGGGGAATTTTCTTTTTGTCAAAACTTTTTATGAAATATGAATGAGTCAATGTTCGGTTTCGTAGCAGTGTTTCCAATGTATTCATCAAGGAGGACATTGTGAGACCTATGTGTGTTGAATACATTGGCAATTATAATAAAAGTGAAGGTTTACATTCAAAGTTTTGAAGCTTACACCAATATATCATGGTACACCCCAATACACACTCAAAGTTTTCATATTGAGTTTGATTGCTCTGTTTTGCTCTGTTTTAACTCTCAATGTCTCGAACTTACTTTTTGGCTTATAGGAAAGTTTGCTTAGTATTCTCTTACTAAGTTTTTGGTTTGTTTTGGTGGTTATGGCTGATATCATTTTTCTATTTTTTGCAACATGCTTATATGAGATGCTCACGTAAGGTGTTGTGTTTTTCAGACTAACGAGAGTCAAGTCAAGGACTTGGGATCGCAAAGATTGGTTGTTTATTCATGTGCAGGTGTTGCTTGAGTCAAGACATGGCTGGTGACGGGATCCATTGAACTATTCTTAGGGAGAAGATGAGGTTCAACAACCAAGTTTGGGTGGAAGTGTGGTTGAGTTGATCGGGAGGTCGCGCAGCATGTTTGGGTCAAGAACAATGTATATGAAGGTATCGTGAACATTGTTGGAAGGTGTTTGCACGTGTGCAAGGAGTGCATGTACGTGGCAACATGGTTTTAAGGAATAATGAAGAGAAGTGGACGTAAATAATTGGTTGGAAAGGTCCAACCGGCTAGATTATGGACTCAAGCTGCGGCTGAGTCGGTTATGGCTCAAATATGGAAAGATTTGAGTTGGTCTTGGTTAGATTTCCTGTGGATCATGAAGTTGAGTTGTTTAAGAATTGTTTGGTACATTACTAAAGTGTTTGGAAGTCTTAAGATTGCTTCTATCTGCGTATAGAAGAGTCTTGAGCAGTTATGGAAAGTTTCGGTTGAAACTGAGTAGGATTAGAGTCCTAGTTAGAATTGGGTTGGCCTTAGGGCTGGTTATATAAGCAAGGGAGGCCAGAGCTCATGGTGAGAGGACTTTGGGATGTTCCTCTTGTGTTTTTATCAATAAAATTTGTAGTTTAGAGGAGCCTTTGTGTCTTGTTCATCCGACTTGTTTCAGACAAGTTTTTCTCGTCGAGTTTCTGTACAGCACTACGTTACATTGGTATTTTTATCATAACTCGAGTTTTATAGATCCAATTGACGTGATTCATTTTGGGTTGTCTTCAAAACTTGATTATATATCATTTGTGAAAATTTCATGATCGTTTGATTTGTGTTTTCTGATTTACACGAGTTTCTTTGTAGTGTTGCAGATCTGGTTTTTACTCGGGTAGAACAAATTGACCTTTGTTCGACCTTTCGATCATAACTTGAGTTTTTATCGACGGTTTTTAGTGATTCTGGTTGTAGTGTATTTGTGACTTGATTCACTATAATATCTACCACTTTTGTCACAGTTGAACACGTTTAGATCAGTTGCACAAACGGTTTCTTAACAGATTGATTTTCTGCCGAGAGGTTTTTGTTGCTTCCACTGAAAAAGTTTTAATCTACCATTCACTCCCCTCTGGTAGCTTTTCATGTGATCTTTGATCATACAAATATCATACAAAGCTTTGAACAGTTTGTAAACATGATTAGGAAAATTTGGATTTTCAAAGTCGGGTGGTTGCTTAACACAAACCTCCTCATCTATGTAGCCAATAAGAAAAGCATTTTTAACATCCATTTGATATAACTTGAAACCTTTATATGCAATAAAAGCTAATAAAATTATTATGACATCTAATCTAGCAACAAGAGAAAAAGTTTCATCAAAATCTAGACCTTCAACTTGTGTTAAACCTTGCAACCAACCTAGGATTATTCCTAACCACAACCCCATTCTCACTTTGTTTGTTTTTAAACACCCATTTAGTTCCAATTAATGTGTGATCATGAGGTGGAGGTACAAGTTTTCAAAAATTATTTCTTTCAAAATCTTCAAACTCTTCTCGCATGGCAATAATCCAAGATTCATTAGTGAGTGCGTGTGATATATCGTTGGGTTCAAAAGAAGCAACAAAAGCAGAATGAGTGTGAGAGTTGGGATCAAAAAACCTGGGCTGTGTGACTCATTCATGCAAGCTTCCAATAATTTGTTGTGGAGGATGACTTTTGAGGATTCGGAGGGTAGTAGACACTTCACAAGCTTGTTCTTCTTCATGTTCATCACAAATCGATGAGCTTGTGACTTGAGGACGATCTGGACCAGCAATGGTGGTCGTCGGTGCTGGTTGTGAATCAAAATCTGAAGCTGGAACGATGTCATTAGCTACTGAATTTTCTGGCAGCAGCACCACTTCTTCCTCATCTTTAATGAAAATATTATCCTCCTGCGGATTTGCATCTTGATGTGCAATATTAAAGCTAGTACCTGGGCTAGCTTTATCAAAAGAAACTCACAAGTCTCCACAAATTTGTTATTGTCAAGTAAAAGCACACGGTAGCCTAGTATGAGATGGATAACCAAGAAATATGGCGCCATCAATAGATCTAGTTTCAAATTTATCAAGATGTTTCTTAGCAAAGCATTTTTAACCAAAGAACCTAAAGTGTGTGACATTAGGCCTATGTCGAAATCGAAGCTCATATCGGTTTTTGTCTAGCTTAGCACGCAAGAAAATCGATTTAAGACATAACAAGCGGTTGCAATTGCATCATCCCAAAATATCCTAGGAGTTTGATATTCATCAAGCATAGTCCTAGACAACTCAACTAAGGTTCTGTTCTTTTCTCTCTACAAAACCATTTTGTTGAGGTACATAAGGTGAAGAAAATTGATGACATATTCCATTTTTAGCACAAAAGTAATCAACTGATTGGTTTTTAAATTCATTTCCATTGTCAGTTTAATTGCTTTTAAAGATATTGGGTGGTCAAGTGAAATCCTATGAATCAAACTTCTAAAGTGACTAAAAGCTTCATTCTTATATGCCATAAAATAAACCCAAGAGTATCTAGAAAAGTCATCAACAATTACAAAAACATACCACCTACCTCCAAAATATTGAACACAAGAAGGTCCTACGGTGTCAAGGTGTAAAAGTTGTGACGGTGTTGTTGTCATGGTCATTGTGAGTGGAGCATGTGAACCTAGAGCCATTTTAGCATGTCTACAAGAAGAGCAAACAATTTCTTTATCCTATTTTAGCTTAGGTGATCCACGTATGCGATCAAGACTACTAACATGCATGAGATGATCAAAGCCTACGTGACCATGTCTACGATACCAAAAATATAAGTCTTTTGAATCATTAGCAACTAGACACCTATGCTTAGAGGATGACATAACAAAATCAGCTTTAAAAGCTCTTTCAAACCGAGACATATTAAACATAAGCTCACCATTTGAATCTACAACCTTGCAGCATTTTTTATTGAAAACAATTTTAAGATTTTCGTCTAGCAATTGTGAAACAGAAAGTTGTATTTTAAATTTTTAACAAGTGCCATATCTTTCAAGGTGTAGTGATTATTAACTCTAATCAAACCCTTAGCAATTATAGGAGTTGAAGATATATTGGCAAAAGTAACATTCTCTACAGGTGACACAAAAGAGAGGGAGGAAAACCATTCTTTGTTACCGGTCATGTGGCATGAGCAACTTGAATCCACAAGCCAAATGTTCTTCTTCCTCATTCGTAACATACATAGAAGCACAATACGTCGATGACTTAATACTAGGGTTAGTCAATAGGCATTTAGAAATCCAGTACCGAGTCACACGATGTCCAACAGGAATAACACGTGAAAGATGAGATAAAACAGCAGGTTATGAGCCAAAGTTTGAATATTTTTGTACCCAACTACTCACCTATGAGGTGTTACATGTGTAGCACGAAAAATAATAGGTTTGGGAGAAAACTTTGCAAGTTTTTGACTCATCATAGTAGGTCACAAGCTCCTAACATTCGGTTGAGCATGTGAAGCATGTTTTGCTTGGTTGTCACGTGATCTAGCAAGAATTCTTTGCTTCTTTTCTTGTTTAGCTAGTCTATAACAAAAATCTATAACATGATCATCTCTACCACAGTAGGTACAATGAAATTTTACTTTATGTTCATGTCTAGATGAGCAAGTAACATGTTTATTAGCCACTGAATGAGACAACATTCCCGCAAACTTAAAAACCACCTCTTTTGTTTAGGAACAGTTTTAATCAACCCACTTCCTATTGACTTAACAACCTTAGGTGGATGTGCTTTAACATGAGCATGAGAATCAAAACCTATACAAGTTTTATCATTACAATACTTGAAAGAATTCAGCAAGTTTAGGTATTTCTTTGCATTACAAAATCGATCTAGTGTCTTATGCATGTCATCAAGTTTATTGGACAGATTAAGTCAACTTTCACATGAAGTTTTTACTTTTAATTTGCAATTATAACAATATTTAACTTCATGAGAACATAAAGCATTGATCGAAACAAAAATCTCATTCATAGCATCATATAATTCCTTATCAAGATCATCACAGTTAGAACAATGCAAATCAATTATTGAAAACTAGAATCTTTCAAGTTTTTATCATTAAGTGTAGCAAGATTTTTGTTCTTTTCTATTTCAAGCTCAAGTTTATCAAGTGTGGAGGTGTGTGCACTTCTTAAAGAGGACAATTTTTCATATATGAGTTCACATGAGGAACAAGAATCATCACTAGGAATCAAAGATTTTAACCGATTAATTTCGGATTCTAGTGATTCAATTTTAACAACATTGTCCCTAAGTTTTTTGTCCTTTTTTCTAATTATAGCAGCAGCATGAAAAAGACAATCAAAAAGTTCTTCGTATGAGTGATTTATCTCATCAATGTCACTAATCCCTTCGGCCTCCTCCATACTTGAGCTTGAGTTGCCCGCCATGCAACATGTGTTTGCCAAATTTTCCTCATCTTCATTACTTGCGATGTCCACATCGCTCGAGCTGAGTTCTTGAAGTGTGGAAACAAAAGTGATTACCAATTGGCGACCTGTAAAACCCTTCTTCTTGTTGTTTGCAGAGGAGGACTTGAATTTTGTTTGCTTCTCATTACGGGGAGTAGAACATGAAAGGTTAGGGCAATTTACGAAAATGTCCAAATTCACCGCATTAAAAGTATCGTTGAGGTCCACCACTTCCTCTCCATCTAGTTCTCACATTTTGGAATTCTTTCGAGAACTGAGTAGAGAGAAGTGCTAGCTCCTCCTCAGAAAATTCTTTAATTTTTTCAAGGGTTAGAGAGTGCAGCAAAGCAAGTGTACCACATGCTGAAGATGAACTATAACTAGGCATGTCATGTTGTGAGACAAATGCAAGAGACTTGTTGTGATTTTTATGTGATACAATGTCAAGTTCATAAGTTCTTAATTTGGACTATAGCACATCTAAATTAAGTGTTCTCATGACAGTGGATTCAAGAATAGACGTAACTTTCATCTCCCAAATTGACATCTCTAATCCATGTAACGATTACCTAGCATTTTTAGCGTCTGAAAAATTAACATTCACACCACACAAGTTGTTGAGAATTTTACTAAAGCGAGCAAATAAATCATCAATCTACTCACCGGGTTGCATCTCAAAATGCATGTATTCTTTCTTGAACATATCTTGGCGTACATCCTTGGTTGTGTTGGAGCCATTATGGTAGTTGCATAAAGTTTTTCACGCGTCATATGCTGATCGGAGGTGTGCAACATGATCGAAGTCACTTTGAGTTAATCATTGAAAGATCAAGTTCCACGCCTTGTCACTGTTGTCGATATCTCTCATGTTCCCAGCTGAAACTTCATCATTTGAAGGCACGACGAAGGGCTTGTACACCTTTTTTCCATATAACGAAGCCTTGCGCTTGTATGTAAGCCTCAATGTGTGCCTTTCAAACGTGAAAATGTGAGACCTATGTATGCTGAATACATTGGCTATGGCGATAAAATTTTTGAATACTACCAAAACACCTTTATCATCAAGGTCCGACTCTAGCTCTGAGCTTCTACAAGGTCCGACAATAGGTCCGACTTGCTTTGTCAAGGTCCAACATGTTTTTGGGTAGCTCCGATGAGCTTTGATTTTAGCTCCGGCATGTCTTTCATAGCTCCGGCATGTCTTTGTTAAGCTCCGATATGTTTTTACTAGTTCCGACTAGCTTTGGCAAGCTTCGGCGCTAGGTTGTACTAGCTTTGGTAAGCTCCGGCGCTAGGTTGTACTAACTTTGGTAAACTCCGGCGCTAGGTTGTACTAGCTTTGGTAAGCTCCAGCTCAAGCTCCGGTTAGCTTTGGCAAGGTTCGGAGCTTGATCGCAGTGGTTCTGCTTTTATCTTGCAATGATTCGTACTTGCTTTACATTGATGGAAAGATTGATTAGTATTCATTTGCTAAGTTTTTAGTGTGTTTTGGTTTATATCGTTGATATCATTTTATTGTGGTTTTGCAACATGCTTATGTGAGGTGCTCACGTAAGGTGTTGTGTTCGGAACTAATTTGAGTCAAGTCGCGGACTTGGGCTCATTTGGATTGGTTGTTTATTCATGTGCAGGTGTTGCTTGTGTTCAAGACATGGCTGGTGACAGGATCCATTGAACTAGTCTTAGGTAGAAGATGAGGTTCAACAACCAAGTTCGGGAGGAATTGTGGTTGAATTGATCGGGAGGTTGTGCAGCATGTTTGAATCAAGAACAATGCATATAAAGGTATCGTGGACATCGTTGGAAGATGTTTGCACGTATGCAAGGAGTGCATGGACGTGGCTACATGGTTCCGATGCGTGATGAAGAGAAGTGGACGTAAAGAATTGGTCGGAAAGGTCCATTCGACTAGGTTATGGACTCAAGCTGCAGCTGAGTCGTGTTTGACTCAAATATGGAAAGATTTGAGTTGGTTATGATAGGATTTCGTGTGGGTCACGAATTTGAGTTGTTTTAGGAATGTGGAATATGTTTCTAAAGTTTTTGGAAGTCTTAAGATTGCTTCTATCTGCGTATAGAAGAGTCCTAAGCAGTTATAGAAAGTTTCGATTCGTGATTTGAGTAGGAATAGAGTCCTAGTTGAGATTGGGTTGGCCTAAGGGTTGGTTATATAAGAAAGGGAGGCCAGAGCTCGTGATAGACGACTTTGGGGCTGTTTCTCTTGTGGTTTTATCAATAAAATTCGTAGTTTGAAGGAACTTTTGTGCCTTGTTCGTCCTAGTTGTTCCAGACAAGTTTTTCTCTTCGAGTTTTCTGCAGAGCATTACCTTTCTTCGGTGGTTTTATCATAACTCGAGTTTTACAGATCCAATTGACGTGATTCTTTTTGGGTTGTCTTCACAACTTGATTATCTATCATCTGTCAATATTTCACGGTCATTGGATATGTGGTTTCTGATCTACACGAGTTTCTTTGCACCGTTCCAGAACTGTTTTTCTCGGGTAGGACAGATTGACCCTTGTTCAATCTTTCGATCGTAACTTGAGTTTTTCTCGATGGATTTGAGTGATTCTTGTTGTGTAATCTTCTTGAATTGATTATCTCTGATATCTATCACTTTTGTCACGATGAAACATGTTTATATTAGTCTCACACATGATTTCTTTAACGGATCATTTTTCTGCCGAAGGGATTGGGATTTAATTGTTTCCGCCACGTAAGATTTTTAATCTACCATTTACCCCCCTCTGGTAGCTTTTCACATGCTCTTTGATCCTACAATTGGTATCAGAGTTGGTGCTCTAATATTTGTGATTTGCATGTGTTTTGACTAATCATCATAGAGAAATACTCTCCAAAACCTTGTGTCTTTAGTGGTATTCATTTTCAGGTTTGAAAGGCACGTATGGAAGCCTTCATCCAGGCTCAAGGCTTCAAAATATGGGAGAAGGTATACAAGCCTTACGAAGTGCTATCAAACGATCAAGTTACAGCTACAAATCTGAGAGATGTCGACAACAACAACAAGGCTCAGAACTTGATCATACAAGGATTAGCTCAAAGCGACTTCGACCGTGTTGCACACCTCTGATCTGCATACGATGTGTGGAAAGCACTTTGCGACTACCACGAAGGATCTAACACTATCAAGGAGGTAAAACAAGATATGTACATGCGTTTTGAGATGCAACCCGGTGAGTCAATTGACGATCTCTTTGCTCGTTTTAACAAAATTCTCAGCAACTTACGTAGTGTCAATGTTAATTTTTCATATGCTAAAAATGCTAGGCAATTACTAAGTGTATTAGATATGTCAATTTGGGAGATGAAAGTTTCATCTATTCGTGAATCTACTGTCATGAGTACACTTACATTAGATGTTCTTTATTCTAAATTGAAAACTCATGAAATTGACATAATCTCACGTAAGAACCCCAACAAGTCTCTTGCATTTGTTTCTCAACGTGATATGTCTAGCTTCGGCCAATATTCATCTTGTAGTACACTTGCTTTGTTTTCCTCTCTAACCCTTGGAAAGATTGAGGAGTTTCCACAGGAGGAGCTAGTACTTCTGTCTACTAGGTTCTCGAAAGCATTGCAAAATGTGAGAACTAGAAGGAGAGGAAGATCCGGACCTCAATGATGTTTCGAATGTGGTAAGACAGGACATTTTTGTTCAGATTGCCCTAACCTTTCAAATCCTACTTCCTGGGATGAAAAGCAAACAAGGACGAAGCACTCCTCTACAAACGATAAGAAGAAAAAGAAGGGTTTTACAGGATGTCAATTGGTAAGCAGTTTTATCTCCGCAATCCAGGAACTTGGCTCAAGCGACGTGGACATTGGAAGTGATGAAGATGAAGATGATTTGGCAAACTTGTGCTTCATGGCGGGCAAATCAAGATCAAGTATGGAGGATGCAGAACACAACAGCGATAATGAAGAGGTATGTCCTACTTGTGAAGAAATGTGTGATGCTATTTCTTGTGCCACTATTATAGTTAAGAAAAAGGACAAAAAGCTTAGGTATAGTGCTGCTAAAATTGAATCACTAGAATCTGAAATCAACCATTTAAAACTTTGATTCCTAGTGATGATATATGTCCCTCATGTGATTTAATATATGAACAATTGTCCTCATTAAGAAGTGCGCACACCTCCACACTTGATAAACTTGGGTTAGAAATTGAAAAGAACAAAAAGCTTGTTGCACTTAATGATAGAAATTTAAAAGATGCTTCTTGTTCTATAATTAATTTGCATTGTTCTACTTATAATGATCTTGATAAGAAACTACATGATGCTATGGATGAAATTTCTGTTTTGAACAATGTTTTACGTTCTCATGAAGTTAAATATTGTTCCAATTGTAAATTAAAAAGAAAAACTTCATGTGAAAACTGCCTAGACTTGCTTAAGAAACTTGATGACATGAATAGGACACTAGAGCAGTTTTATAATAGGAATAAGAATCTAAACTTTCTGCTGAATTCTTCCAAGTCTTGCAATGATAAAAACTGGTTTAGGTTTTGATTCTCATGCTCATGCTAAGGAACATCCACCTAAAATTTTAAAGTCATTAGGAAGTGGTTTGATTCAAATAGTCCCTAAACCAAAAGAGGTGGTTTTCAAATCTGCAGGAGTGTTGTCTCATTCGGTTTCAAATAAAAATGTTACTTGCTCATCAAGACATGAACACAAAGTTAAATTTCATTATACCTACTGTGGTAGAGATGGTCATGTCATAGATTTTTGTTATAGACTAGCTAAACAACAGAAAAAGGAAAGAATTATTGCTAGATCTCATAACTTTCATGCAAAATTTGCTGCACTCGCTAAACTGAATGATAGGAATATGCAATCTGCTATAATGAGTCAAAAACATGCAAAGGTTTCTCCCAAACATACTGTTTTTTGTGCTACACATGTAACATCTCGTAGGACAGTAGTTGGGTACAAAAATCCTCAAGCTTTGGCTTATAAACCTTCTATTTTATCTCAGCTTTCGCGTGTTATTCTTGCTGCACGTCGTGTGACTCAGTACTGGATTCCTAAATGCCATTTGACTAACCCCAGTATTGAGTCATCGATGTATTGTGCTTCTATGTAGGTTACACGCTTGAAGAAGGAGAACTTTTGGATTGTGGATTCAGGTTGCTCACGCCACATGACCGGTAACAAAGAATGGTTCTCCTCCCTCTCTTTTGTGTCACGTGTAGAGAATGTTACTTTTGCCGATAATTCTTCAACTCCTATAATTGCTAAGGGTTCGGTTAGAGTAAATGATCAATACACTTTGAAGGATGTGGCACTTGTTAAAAATTTGAAATACAACTTGCTTTCTGTTTCACAACTGCTAGATGAAAATCTATAAATTATTTTCATTAAAAATTGCTGCAAAGTTATAAATTCAAACAGTGAGCTTATTTTTAACATGTCACGGTTTGGAATAATTTTTAAAGCTGATTTTGATATGTCTTCCTCTAAGCATAGGTGTCTAGTTGCTAATGATTCAAAGGACTTATATTTTTGGCATCGTAGACTTGGTCACATAGACTTTGATCATTTAACGTGTTTTAGTGCTCTTGACCGCATACGTGGACTGCCTAAGTTTAAAGGGGACAAAGAAATTGTGTGCTCTTCTTGTAGACATGCTAAGATGGTTGCAGGTTCACATACTCCTCTCACAATGATCATGACAACTGAACCGGTTCAACTTTTGCACCTTGACATCGTAGGACCTTCACGTGTTCAATCCTTCGGGGGTAAATGGTATGTTCTTGTGATTGTTGATGATTATTCTAGATACTCTTGGGTTTACTTTATGGCATCTAAGAATGAAGCTTTTAGTCACTTTAGAACTTTATTTCTTAGATTATCAATTGATTACCCAGGATCTTTAAAAGCAATTAGAAGTGATAATGGAACCAAATTTAAAAATCAATCTTTTGATCACTTTTGTGCTGAAAATGGAATAGATCATCAATTTTATTCACCATATGTACCTCAACAAAACGGTGTTGTAGAAAGAAAGAACAGAGCCTTAGTTGAGATGGCTAGGACTATGCTTGATGAATATCAAACTCCTAAAAACTTTTGGGCTGATGCGATTGCAACCACTTGTTATGTATCAAATCGTGTTTTCTTGCGCGCTAAGCTAGGTAAAACACCAAATGAGCTCCGGTTTGTATATAGGCCTAGTGTTACACACTTTCGAGTCTTTGGTTGCAAATGCTTTGTTAAGAAATATGGTAATCTTGATAAATTTGAACCTAGATCCATTGATGGTATGTTTCTTGGTTATCCATCTCATACTAGAGGCTACCATGTGCTTTTACTTGACAATAACAAAATTATGGAGACTTGTGAAATGTCTTTTGATGAAGTTAGCACAGGTACTAGCTCAAACATTGCAGGTCCGGATCCATATCCGTGGGGGGGAGCATTTTCGTTGAAGATGAGGAAGAGGTGGAGCTGCTGCCTGAAAATTCAGCAACTAATAACATTGTTCCAGCTCCTGATTTTGATTCACAGCCAACACCGATGACCACCATTGCTGGTCCAGATCCTCCTCAAGTCACAAGCTCATCGATTTGTGATGAACACGAAGAAGAATAAGCTTGTGAAGTGTCCACTCCCCTCCGGGTTCTCAAAAGTCATCCTCCACAACAAATTATTGGAAGCTTGCACGAACGAGTCACACAGTCCAGGTTTTGCGATCCAAACTCTCATGCTTATTCTGCTTTTGTTGCTTCTTTTGAACCTAAAGATAAATCACGCGCACTCACTAATGAATCTTGGATTATTGCCATACAAGAAGAGTTAGAAATTTTTGAAAGAAATAATGTTTGGAAACTTGTACCTCCACCTCAAGATCACACTTTAATTGGAACTAAATGGGTGTTTAAAAATAAACAAGGTGGGGATGGGGTTGTGGTTAGGAATAAGGCTAGGTTGGATGCTCAAGGTTTCACTCAAGTTGAAGGTCTAGATTTTGATGAAACTTTTGCTCCTGTCGCTAGACTAGAAGCCATAAGAATTTTGTTAGCTTTTGCTGCATCTAAAGGTTTTAAGCTTTATCAAATGGATGTTAAAAGTGATTTTCTTAATGGCTACATAGATGAGGAGGTTTATGTCAAACAACCACCGGGTTTTGAAAATTCATATTTTCCTAATCATGTTTACAAACTGTCCAAAGCCTTGTACGGTCTCAAACAAGCCCCTAGAGCATGGTTTGATAGGTTAAAAACATTCTTACTTGAAAAGGGGTTTACCATGGGCAAGGTTGATAAAACTCTTTTTGTGCTTAAGCATGGCAATGACTCATTATTCGTTCAAGTGTATGTGGATGATATTATCTTTGGTTGTGCTTCTCATGATTTTGTGTCCAAGTTTTCAGCTATGATGAATTCAGAATTTGAGATGAGTATGATGGGAGAACTCACATACTTTTTGGGGCTGCAAATCAAGCAAACCAAGGAGGGTACATTTGAGCATCAAATGATGTATAGAAAAGACCTCATAAGACGCTTCAACATGGACAAAAGAAAGCCTCTTCGGACACCAATGGGAACAGCAACAACACTTGAACTTGATGAAGATGGTGAACCCGTGGATCAAAAAGAATATAGAAGCATGATCGGATCACTTTTGTACCTCACAGCATCAAGACTGGGCATACAATTCAGCATATGTCTTTGTGCACGATTTCAAGCCTCCCCACGTGCTTCACATCGTCAAGCCATCAAAAGGATTCTCAGGTACTTATATGGAACTCAAGAATTTGGCATTTTTCTTCCTTCTTCCTCAATCATTACTTTGAAAGCTTTTTCGGATGCTGATTTTGGGGGTTGTAGGATTGATAGGAAAAGTACTTATGGTGCTTGTCATTTTCTTGGTAATTCACTTGTTGCTTGGTCCTCTAGAAAACAAAACTCAGTTGCACAATCCACAGCTGAATCTGAATATGTAGCTGCTGCTAGTGCTTGCTCACAAATTCTTTGGATTGTTCAAACACTTAAGGACTATTGGGTTGATCTACATAGTGTTTCACTATATTGTTATAACACTAGCGCCATTTCCATTGCTAAAAACCTCGTGAAACATTCTAGAACTAAGCACATTGACATTAGGTATCACTTTCTTTGTGATAATGTTGAAAAAGGAAACATTGTGCTTCACCATGTAGATATCGAACAACAATTGGCTGGCATTTTTACAAACCTTTGGATTTCACTCGTTTTTTCTTATTCGTAGTGAAATATGGTTATGCATACTCATGGTTTACATTGAAGGGGAGTTTTGAAACTTGAGAAGTCTATGTGTGAATCTGAAATTAAAATAATATGAGCATAGTATTTCATACATATATGACTTTGTGATTCTTTTTACATGCTGAAAGTTCTTACTACATTACTCGTGTTATACATTTTGTAGTTTTTGCCATGTCTAGTAATTGGAATAATTACTTACACTAAATATGGTCATGGTCGAACTTTCTTGCTGTTTTGAACTTGTTGCATGCTCACAAGTGCTTTTAATCATAAAGAATTAATCAAGTAATCAACTCACATGTTGAGTTTTTATGAACAAATATAAGTTGAGAAAAGATCAAGAGAATATGCATGCATCGCACTTCTTCTTTTGAGATAGCTTATCATTGCACTTAGATCTGAACTTGGAAGAAGTTGTGTATGACTAAAACCATGTCCTTAAGATTCTGATTGTCAAATGACATAGGCTTGGCTTGGTTGGTTAGAATAAGGCAGATGCGCATATAATCTCTTGCAAATATCATATGATCAAAATTTGTGCTTTGAAAAATAATAAAATGCAGCAACAAGTGTCATGCTTTTAGGTCTTGAAATAGTTAAGTTTGTGAGATCATTACTTCCTTAAATTGAAAATTACATTTGATCTCTAGCATGGCTTACACTACTTTATGTATTTCATTGATGTGATAGTGTAAGTTACTTGATTGTATGACTTGGAAGAGCTTTGTTTTATATGTATATGTTATAATATGCTCATAACAATTAAAATTTCTCTTTTGTACCTTGCTAAATACATTGTCAAAGGGGGAGAGACAATATGTGATTTTAAAAAAAAAATATAAGTATGCAAGGGGGAGAATTACACATCACATATTCACAATTGTTTTTGGCACGATTCTTCTCAGGGGGAGAATTTGTTTTTCTTATCATTTTATTTCTGTTTTACAAAGGGGGGAAATTGTTTTCAAAACTTTTAATGTGAATAAGCTAATGCTCGGATCTTAAGGGTGTTGCCAATGCATTCATCAAGGGGGAGATTGTGAGACCTATGTGTGCTGAATACATTGGCTATGGCAATAAAAGTTTTGAATACTACCAAAACACCTTTATCATCAAGGTCCGACTCTAGCTCTGAGCTTCTGCAAGGTCCGACAATAGGTCCGACTTGCTTTTTCAAGGTCCAACATGTTTTTGGGTAGCTCCGGTGAGCTTTGATTTTAGCTTTGGTATGTCTTTGATAGCTCTGGCATGTCTTTGTTAAGCTCCGATATGTTTTTACTAGTTCCGACTAGCTTTGGCAAGCTCTGGCTCTAGGTTGTACTAGCTTTGGTAAGCTTCGGCGCTAGGTTGTACTAGCTTTGGTAAGCTCCGGCTCAAGCTCTGGTTAGCTTTGGCAAGGTTCGGAGCTTGATTGCAGTGGTTCTTCTTTTATCTTGCAATGATTCATATTTGTTTTACATTGATGGAAAGATTACTTAGTATTCATTTGCTAAGTTTTTAGTGCATTTTGGTTGATATGGCTGATATCGTTTTACTGTGGTTTTGCAACATGCTTATGTGAGGTGCTCATGTAAGGTGTTGTGTTCGGAACTAATTTGAGTCAAGTCGCAGACTTAGGCTCGTTCAGATTGGTTGTTTATTCATGCGTAGGTGTTGCTTGAGTTCAAGACATGGCTGGTGACAGGATCCATTGAACTAGTCTTAGGGAGAAGATGAGGTTCAACAACCAAGTTTGGGAGGAATTGTGGTTGAGTTGATCCGGAGGTTGCGCAGCATATTTGAATCAAGAACAATGCATATGAAGGTATCATGGACGTCGTGGGAAGATGTTTGCACGTATGCAAGGAGTGCATGGATGTGGCTATATGGTTACGAGGCGCGATGAAGAGAAGTGGACGTAAAGAATTGGTCGGAAAGGTCCAACCGACTAGGTTATAGACTCAAGCTGCGGCTGAGTCGTGTTTGACTCAAATATAGAAAGATTTGAGTTGGTTATGATAGGATTTCGTGTGGGTAACGAATTTGAGTTGTTTTACGAATGTGTAATATGTTCCTAAAGTGTTTGGAAGTCTTAAGATTGCTTCTTTCTGCGTATAGAAGAGTCCTAAGCAGTTATAGAAAGTTTCGATTCGTGATTTGAGTAAGAATAAAGTCCTAGTTAAGATTGGGTTGGCCTAAGGGCTGGTTATATAAGCAAGGGAGACCAGAGCTCGTGATAGACGACTTTGGGGATGTTCCTCTTGTGGTTTGATCAATAAAATTCATAGTTTGAAGGAACTTTTGTGCCTTGTTCGTCTGACTTGTTCCAGACAAGTTTTTCTCGTCGAGTTTTCTGCACAGCACTACCTTTCTTCAATGGTTGTATCATAACTCGAGTTTGACAGATTCAATTGATGTGATTCTTTTTGGGTTGTCTTCACAACTTGATTATCTATCATCTGTCAAAATTTCACGGTCATTGGATTTGTGGTTTCTGATCTATACGAGTTTCTTTGCACCATTCTAGAACTGTTTTTCTCGGGTAGGACAGATTGACCCTTGTTCAATCTTTCGATCGTAACTTAAGTTTTTCTCGACGGATTTGAGTGATTCTTGTTGTGTCGTCTTCGTGACTTGATTATCTCTGATATCTATTACTTTTGTCATGGTGAAACACGTTTAGATTAGTCTCGCATACGATTTATTTAACAGATCATTTTTCTGATGAAGGGGTTGGGATTTAATTGTTTCTGCTGTGTAAGATTTTTTAATCTAACATTCACCCCCCTGGTAGCTTTTCACATGCTCTTCGATCCTACGGAAAATCAACACAATCAAAGACACAAGGTTTCGCAGAGTATTTCTCCATGTTGATTAGTGAAAACACATGCGAATCACAAAGATTAGAGCACCGTAGCTCTGATACCAATTGTAGAATCGAAGAGCACGTGAAAAGCTACCAGAGGGGAGAATGAATGGTAGATTTAAAACTTTTCATCGGAAGCAACAAAAACCCCTCGATGGAAAATCAACCCAATAAATAAAAAGTGTGTGTGACTAACCTAACCATGATCAGCCCTGCCAAAATAGGTGCAACAAGAATCACAAGAAAACATCGATTAAAACTCAAGTTATGACCAAAACCCTTAGCAAAGGTCAATTTGTTCTAACAGAGAGCAAACGGATCTGCTACGGTGAAAAAACTTGTGCAACTCAAAAACCACAAATCCAATGATTGTGAAATTTTCATAGATGATAGAGTATTGATTTGTAAAGACAACACAAAAAGAATCACATCAATTGGATCTGTAAAACTTGAGCTATGATCAAAACAATGAAGAAAGGTCGGGCAGCACAGAAACTCCACGAGAAAGACTTGACGGAAACAAGTCAGGCGAACAAGGCACAAAAGCTCCTCTAAACTACGAATTTTATTGATTAAAACACAATAGGAACAGCCCCAAAGTCGTCCAACACAAGCTCTGGCCTCCCTTTCTTATATAACCAGCCCTTAGACCAATCCAATCCTAACTGGGACTCCTACTCCTACTCGGTTTCAACCAAAAATTTCCATAACTACTCAAGACTCTTCCATACGCAGATAGATGCAATCTTGAGACTTACAAACATATTAAGAACGTCCTAAACATTCCTAAAACAAACTAAATTTGTGACCTCCACGAAATCTAACCATAACAAACTTGAAACTTTCCATATTCGAACCATAACCACCTCAACCATAGCCTGAGGCATAATCTAGTCGGTTGGATCCTTCCGGCCACATGTTCACGTACATATCTCTTCACCACGTCTTGGAACAATGTAGCCACGTCCATGCATCCCTTGCACACATGCAAACACCTTCCAACAATGTTCATGATACCTTCATATGCATTATTTTTGACTCAAACATGTTGTGTGACCTCCCGATCAACTCAACCACAATTCCTCCCGAACATGGTTGTTGAACTTCGGAAGTTGCCTAGAAGGGGGGTGAATAAGCGAAAAACCTGACATTTTACTTACTAAAGGTAATAAGAAACCAGAGTGCAGACTAGTCCAGCCTGGGGCGGACTAGTCCAATCACAGAAAGGTAATGCGCAAAAGGTAAGATCTTTAGCAGTTTTTCAATGATCTACGTAATGAACTATGTATAATAACAACCTAATAATCTACTGGTGAAGTTGCATGAAGAGTAAACGACTAGATATAGGTTAATCACAAGATTGGGACGAAGAACTTGAAGAACCCTAAATTTATCTAGCGAAGAACGAGGGAGACAATTAAGAGCACAAGACACAAAATTTATTCCGTGGTTCAACTTCACAGATAAGCCTACATCCATGTTTAGGAGTCCACAAAGGATTGGGTTTCACTCAACCCTTTCCTCACCTAGCCACCATGAAGGACGGCTAGTTCTTCCACTAAATCTAGGGGAAATCACAAAGATTCATGGGGCAACTCACAATTTGAGGCTCCCACAAGATTACAGCTCAAAGAGATAACGAATCAACACGCACACAAACTCAAATAAACGAGTCAAACTGAGAGAATCAACCAAGAGCTCAAGTCAAAGCACACCCTTCTCTCTTCTCTCCCAAATATCACAAACCCTCAAGATTTGCTCTTAGGGCTCAAAGAATTGAAGAGAAAGGGCTAGGAGGGCTCTTGGAAGGCTTTGGACATGCTAGGGTTCGAGAGAGTTAGCCTTTGAGGCCCGAGGGATCCCTTTTTATAGGAGTCCCATCAATTAGTCATTGCCACCAGAAAAAGTGCGGACTAGTCCGGCCTTGGACTCTGGAATAGTTCGGTTTGTGGGGACCAGTGATGTCACCCTTGACCAACCACAAAGTCCCCCACCATATTTTGAATTCGAACGGTCACAACACCATGGACTAGTCCGATCTCACACATAAACTTTTGTTTCGGTTGAGAACGGACAAGCCTGGTCCACCGGACTAGTCCGGCCATATAGGATGAACAAGTCCGACCATCCAGGACTTAGTCCCAGCAACCACCTCCAAGTTCCAAACATAGTAGCTTGAACCATAACGTACTAGTACTAACTCACACAAAAACTTCTTTTCTGGTCAGAAACAGACTAGTTCGTCTGAACAGACTAGTCTGACCCCCCATGGTGGACTAGTCCGGTCCTTTAGGACTTACTCCCAAAAGGACTCAGACGCACTCACCACAGACTAGTCCCTCCCCAAATGGACAAGTCGGAACTCACACAGTAACTCTTGGTACACCTAACATTGATCAGTTCGATGTGGCCGGACTAGGTCGTCCTTCCTGCCCGGACAAGTCCGACCTTGTCCTTAGGGCGGCCTCAACTCATATCTCCAACTAACCTAGCTTGTACTAAGAGCTCTTAGATGATTCTCAACACTTTGACACATCGAACATAGTCATTCTATGAGGCTAAACTCGATGCAAAGATATTTTAAACCCTAAATTCTACTCTTTGAGTTTTTCGCCTTTTTCTCCTCTTTTTCCTTTTTGAGTGTGTCCAACTCCATCCATTACTAAATCACCTGTAATTACACTTGTAATGCTCATTAGTTTCTCAAGTGTTGTCATTAATCATCAAAACCCACTGAGATTAATCTTGGATGCCTTTCAATAGGTGATGGAAGTAGAGGCGATTTGTGGCATGGCAAGCGGTGTTGACCGCTTCCGCCCAAAACCGATCTTATGTCTTTTATCCATCAAGCATGGTTCTTGACATCTCTATTAGTGTCTGGTTCTTCCCTTCGGCCACCCCGTTTTGCTCGGGTGAGTAGGGTGCCAAAAACTCATGTTTGATTCCCTCCTCGTCTAAGTACTCTTCTACTGGGGTGTTCTTGTACTTGGTGCCGTTGTCGCTTCTTATCTTATTGATTGTCAAGGAGAACTCATTTTGAGCTCTCCTCAAGAAGCTTTTGAGTACACCTTGAGTTTCACCTTTGTCATGCAAGAAAAACACCCAAGTGAAGCGGGAAAAGTCATCAACAATAACTAAACCATATTTGTTACCGCCAATGCTTATGTAATCAATAGGATAAAAAAGATCCATGTGTAGCATATCCAATGGTCTTGTGGTTGTCATCACATTTTTGGCGAGATGAGTTGCTCTGACTTGTTTCCCGGCTTGGCACGCGCTACAAGGCCTATCTTTCTCAAAAATAACATTCTTAAGATGTGATTGCCTTTTAGAAGTTTTTGAAGATTCCTCTACCAACATGGGCTATCCTACAGTGCCACAACCACCCCCATGTTGGTATTTGCCATCAAGCATGTGTTGAGTTAAGTTTTATCGCCGGTGAAGTCCACGAGATAAAGCTTTCCCTTGAGCAAACCCTTGAAGGTAATTGAGTTATCAATTCTTCTAGTGAAAATCACGCCCTCATTAGTGAACAAGCAATTATATCACTTTTCGCATAGTTGAGAAATGGATAATAGATTATAATCTAGAGATTCAACATGCATAATATGAGAAATAGTGTGTTGTGGACAAATAGAGATTTTACTCATACCTAGTACCTTCCCTTGGCTATTGTTGCCAAATTAGATACCTTGATTTGGATTGTTGTTTTCTTCATACTCTACAAACATCCTTCTCGCTCCGGTCATGTGGTTAGTGCATCCACTATCTAGCACCCATTTTGTACCATCGGATGAGTAAGCCTACAAAATAAGTTTAGGCTTTGGTTTTAGGTACCCAAGCTTGGTTGGGTCCTTTGAGGTTAGTGATAAGGCATTTGGTCACCCACACACAAGACTTTGGGCTCTTGTGGAGTGGCCCAACATATTTAACATGAGCACGACCAAATTTTTTCTCATAAGCATATAAGATGCATCAAAATCACGAAACATAGTCAAGTTGTCATTTTTAGCATTTTTAGAATTTTTGTAAAATTTAGCCATTTCAAGAGAAGTAGATGTATGATGTTCATTCTTGGCTTGATATGATCCTTCCTTGACAAACTCAATTCGCATCTTGTTATTCTTGGGAATTCTAGCGTTTTGCTTTCCTACATTGAATAGACAAGATCATCTTTGATCAAGGGAGATCTTGTGATCGAGTATGCACTACATGCATACTTGATCTTCTCCTTGCCGAAGATGCCACCTTGCGGTGTGCTCTTGCTCTTTGCATTGTTGAGCTCATTAGTCAAGTCAAGCACAAGGTTAGCACATTCGCAAGCTTTAGTGTTCAACTCCATATTAGGCAAGTTTGAGCTTGTTGAGGCGGAAGAGGAGGCACTTGACTTGAGACTTGTGAATTGTGCCTCAATATTCTTGTGAGCTTTGTTCAAACTCACAAGTTCATCTTTGAGCACAACATTAGAACTCCTAAGGCTTGAGGAAGCCTCCTTGTATTTTGCAAGTTCAAGTGTCTTATTCTTCTCCGTCTCAAGGTCGAGGAGCTTCTCAAGGTCAAGATTCTTTTGCCTCTCCTTAAAAATCAATTCATCTTGTTCCTCAAGAAGTTCCTCCTTGTCTAAGATTTCATTGGAGAGCTTTTTTCATTTTAATTATAGCACTTTTACACAAACCTTCAAATATGTATTCATTCTCACTAGCACTATCAAAATTTTCATCTTTAATAGAATGCAAGGAGAGTTTAGATTTAACATTTCACTTTCCCTCCTTTGCCATGAGGCATGTGTGGCTTGAGCTCTTCCACTCTCCCTTGTTTGGCAAGAGAGTCTTCTTCATTGTTGGCTTCTTGATGGCGACGATTGCCACTTCTGCCTCATCATCAGAGGAGAACTCATCGTTGGAGTCTCACTCCGTGCCAACATGAGTGTTCCCATGTGCCTTCTTCTTCTTGACATCTTCCTCTCTTGAGCCTTCTCATCCTATTCTTCTTATTCTTGTCCTCTTCCTTTTCATATAGGCAATTCACAATGAAATGCTCATACTAGCCACAATTGTAGGAAGCTCTCTTTGTTCTTGACTTGCCCTTGTCCTTGCCCTTGATCTCATAATTTGGCCCTCTTCTTTTCTTCATCATTCTTTTGAATCTCTTGATGAAGAAGGTCAACTCCTCATCGTCAATGTGGGTGATTTCTTCTTCTTCACTATCTTCATCGCTGCTTGAAGCTTGCACCTCTTTGACTTTGGATTTGGGTAAGTCTTTGAGAGTGATGCCCTTCTTCTTGGAGGATGTGACCTTGGCAAGGTCGTTGACGTGGCTTGCTTCCATATCCCTCATCTCGTGGTTGATGATTTTGCCAAGTACCTCATCCGGAGTCATTTTGTGGAAATTTGAACTCTTGCGGGTGAGGGTGCAAAGTGTCACGTTGCGAGGCATGAAGGCTCTTATCATCCTCTTGACCACTTCATGGTTGGTCCACTTCTTGCATCCGTACGCCCGACTCCTATTGATGAGGGTCTTGAGTTGGTTGTACATCTCTTGAGGGGTTTCGCCTTCTTCCATGGCAAATCTTCCAAGGTCCCCCTCAATCATCTCAATCTTGGCTTCCCACACGGACCGGATGCCTTCATGTGCAATCTTGAGTGTATCCCAAATCTCCTTGGATTGCTCCAACCCGTCCACCTTGTTGAATTCTTCTTGGCTCAAGGATGAGTTGCGAACGGCAGCTGCTTAAGCATTGTGGTGGCTTTGTTGTTCTTGCTCCGGGGTGAGCTCTTCATCATCCACGGGGATATCTACACCTGTACAAACAATATGCCAAAGTGTAGGATTGAAAAAAATAATATGCAACTTCATGTTCTGCTTCCACATGGTATAGTTAGTGCCATCGAAATGTGGAGGTTTGCCCATAGCAATAGACAAGTAGATGGAATGAGAGTTCAAGCGCTCATAGTTAAAAGGATATCGCGTGTAGTCATCTCTGGGCTTCTTGAGCTTCTTCTCCTTCTCAAGCCTTCTCCTCCTCTTTGCTTCGTCTCTTGCCCTTTGAATAAGGTCCACAAGGCGCTTTACTTCTTCATCTTCATCCTGGATCTCGATGTCGAAGGGAGGAGGCTTCGACTTGTCCTTGGTGGTGTTGCCGGTCTTATTGGGCGAAGACTTGGATCCTTGTTCGCCGTTGGCGCTGTTCTCGCTGGTGTCGGTGGTGTCAATGATCAGCATCTCCTTCTCATCGTTTTCCACCATCTCCTCTCCAATCGGTTAAGATTTTTGCGAGAGTTAGGCTCTGATACCAATTGAAAGTTGCTTAGAGGGGGGGTGAATAGGCAAAAAAAACCTGAAATTTGACTTAATAAAAAAAACAGAGTGAGGACTAGTCTGGCCTGGGGGCGGACTAGTCCGGCCATAGAAAGGTAATGCACAAAAGGTGATATTCTTAGCAGTTTTTCAATGATCTACTTAATGAACTATGTAGAATAACAATCTAACAATCTAGTGGTGAAGTTGCACAAAGAGTAAATGACTAGATCTCGATGAATCGCAAGATTAGGATGAAGAACTTGAAGAACCCTAAAGTTGATCTAGCGAAGAACAAGGGCAACAATCAAGAGCACAAGACACAATATTTATCCTGTGGTTTAGCTTCACAAAGAAGCCTACATCCACGTTGAGGAGTCCACAAAGGACTAGGTTTCACTCAACCATTTCCTCACCTACTCACCACTGAGGTCGGGTAGTTCTTCCACTAAATCACGAGGAAATCACAAAGATTCATGGGGCAACTCACAATATGAGGCTCTCGCAAGATTACAACTCAAAGAGATCATGAATCAACACCCACACAAACTCAAATCAATGAGTCGAATGGAGAGAATCAACCAAGAGCTCAAATACAAGCACACCCTTCTTTCTTCTCTCCCAAATCTCACAAATCCTTAAGATTCGCTCTTAGTGCTCAAAGAATCAATGAGAAAGGTCTAAGAGGGCACTTGGAAGGCATTGGTGGCATTAGGCTTCGAGAGAGTTAGCCTTTGAGGCTCGGGGTATCCCATTTTCTAGGGGTTACGGCAATTAGTCGTTGCCATCAGAAAAAATGCGGACTAGTCCGGCCTTGGACCCCGGACTAGTGCGACCTATGGGGACCAGTAATGTCACCCTTGACCAACCACAAAGTCCCCTGCCACCTTTTGAATTCAAACAATCACAGCACCACAGACGAGTCCATCCAAGAACGGACTAGTCTGATCTCACACAGAACTTTTTGTTTCAATTGAGAACATACACGTCCAGTCCACTGGACTAGTCCAAACATAAAGGGTGGACAAGTCCGGCCATCCAGGACTTAGTCCCAGCAACCACCTCTGACCCATAACGGACTAGTCCAAACTCACACAAAAACTTCTTTTTCGGTAAAAAACGGACTAGTATGTCTGGACAGACTAGTCCGATCCTACAGGGCTTAGTCCCGAAGGACTCAGACGCACTCACCATGGACTAGTTTGTCCCCAAACGGACAATTCCAAACTCACACAGTAACTCTTGATCCGCCTAACATCGGATCAATACGATGTGGTTGGACTAGTCTGGCCTTCCTGCCCGGACAAGTTCGGCCCTGTCCTTAGGGCTCCTCAACTCATATCTCCAACTAACCTAACTCGGACTAAGAGCTCTTAGATGATTCTCAACACTTTGACACATCACACACTCATTCTATGGGGTTAAACACGATGCAAAGAAATTTTAAACCCTAAATTCTACTCTTCGAGTTTTGGCCTTTTTCTCTTCTTTTTTCCTTTTTGAGTGTATCCAACTCCGTCCATTACTTAATCACATGTACATATACTTGTATTGCTCATTAGTCCCTTAAGTATTGTCATTAATCATCAAAACCCACAGGGATTAAGCCTAGATGCACTTTCAAACCTCATCTTCTCTCTAAGGTTAGTTCAATGGATCCCGTCATTAGCCATGTATTAACCTCAAACAACACCTGCACATGAACAAACAACTAAATCTTCCAAGCACAAGTCCTCGACTTGACTCACATTAGTCCGATAACCACAACACCTTATGTAAGCACCTCACATAAGCATATTGCAAATATAGCAAGAAAATATCCACCATGATCAGCCAAAACGCATCAAAACATTAGTCCAAGAGTACTAAGCAAATATTCCCATAAGTGTAAAGCAAGTTTAAAATATTACAAGTGAAAAACATAGCAGTCGCACGATTATTTCAGCACGTAGAAAGTTCGAACAGTCTTAAACAGCAGATATGCATAAAAGAAAAAGTTTGGACAATCCGAAGTGGGTTTCTCAGATATATTCAAAACTTTGCATGTAAACCTTCACGTTTAAAATAATTGCCAATGTATTCAGCACATAGGTCTCACATCTAGCAGACGTGCAGCATTGCAGGCGCATCATTGCGTCCTAGCAGCAATCAACAACAAGCAATGGAGCTCCTCTGGTCCCCTGCCTAGAGTGGAAGCAATGGAACAACATCTAGCAATAGCCTAGCATTGCAAGCTCCATTGTTCGTCCCCTGCCTAGAGTGGCCGCAACCAAGCACGGTCATCCAACAGCAAGCATCCAAAGATCGAAGCCACAAGCGAAGAGACTAAGACAGAGATCAAAGAGGAGCAACCTGCTCACCGTCTTCCTCTGTTCCTCTGCAACGCGCGGTCCTCTGCGATGCCAGCCGTCGTAGTGAGCTCCTCAAATCCAGCCACCGTGTCGAGCTCTGTTCTAGGTGCCTCGGCCGCCACCCTCTCTTCTATCCATCGCCGCCGCCCTCTCTTGTTGCCGCTGTCTTGCTAACCCTAAGCTCATCGAACAGAAGAAGGAACGTCGAGAGTTGAGTCGGGATGGGGGCGGGTTTAACCCCATCTATTATAACTGGTAAGGCGTCCCACCTTACTCGCTCTGTGGACACCTTATGGCACCCCAAGGCGCCTTACTCCAGACCTTAAGGCGATTAGGACGCCCCAGAGGCTAATATCACTTTACCGCTTTAGCAACACTTAAACGACGCCTTAATAACAATGGTTAGTTCAAAATGAACTACCTAGTGAAAAATATTTTGAATCAGGAGAGTAATATATAACAAAACCATAAATTATGTTTTCAATGCACTGTTAATAAATAGCGCATTAAATGAATGATTTATAGTGTTCAGAGATTGTTAAAACTAAATATACGTAACACAAATCAGTAAGATTATACATATGATTAGGGGTGTCAATTAAGCTCGAGACTGGTGAGATACTCAAGTTCGGCTCGTTAAAAACTAGATTTGAGCTTAGCCGAACTCGAGCTTGATCCAAAGCTCGCAAGCCCAACAAACTCGAGCTCGATAAGGCACGTTTAGATATATTTTGTTTTATAAACATTATTTTTATTGTTTTTAAATATTATTTAATTTTATTGTTTAAACAAGTTTTCCGAACTCGAAATAAGAAAATATCATATGGTAAAATGGGAGGTAGTGCGTAAAAATAAAAAGAAGGGGGGTTGAGGGTCTAAGATTTGTACAAAATGAACATTGGCCTTTCGGTAAAGCGTTGGTGGAAATTGGAGTGTGGGGAAGGCTTATGGCCAGATATCGTAAAGGCTAAGGGTCTGTTTGATTTATATATTGAAGTTATCACCATTTGCCAAAAGAAATGCCACATTTGACTAACTTTAGATGCTCAAAATCTCAGCCACAACTTAGTAAGTCTAAGGAAATCTTGCCACACTTTTTCGAGTCAATGACATGTGTGACCTAGTTAGATGGAAAGAAAATTTTGCCACACTTGTGGATATGAACCAAACAATGACTGAGTTGGTCAAACTTTACTAACGTTAGGCGTGGCAAAATTTGGCAAGTTGGAGCTTCAAACCAAACATGCTCTAAATACATCAAAAGAACACCCCATTTGTTTGATCAAATAGTAAGATGGGAAGGGAACAACATAATCTTGCTTGTAACAACAAGGCATTATCCTAAATCAATAAAATGATGTATTCGTACTTATTCGAGTATTCTTTCATGCTGGCAGAAAGGGCGACCAAAAGTATACAAAAGGGAATACACAATACAACATGGATATTGTTTTGTACACCAAAGCGAGACGTGCGTTCTACACCAAAGTGGAGCAAGAAGACGTGGCCGGATCGAAAATGGCCGGTAGCAGGTACTTCCGGCCATTGGCGCCAACGGCGTTGTAGCTGCCGCCGGTCGTCTCGTCGACGAGCACCTTTCCGGGGTACCCGGGATACGCACCGGCCCCAAACATGCCGGCGCACGCCGAGCAGGCCTCCAGCGCGGCGTCCTTGTCGCCCAGGTAGTACCCGTCGCCGAACGGGTTGGTCACCGCGCCGGCCACCATGCTTGCGAGCGTCACGACCATGCCGTCCACCCCGGCATCGCCGTTGGGCGGGTCGAGCGTTGGCAGGTCCTGCGGTCCGTACTCGGGCTTGGTGAACGGCCACGCGCAGTGGCCGGGGCACTCGCGCTCGGCGTTGCCCACCCACGCGTAGGCGTAGCCGGCGCGCGCGTCAGAGCCGTGAAGGCCGCACCGCGCGCTGCAGAAGCCCTCGACGACCACGGCCTGGTCCGTGAGCACCAGCACGAGGGAGCCCTCCTTCGGGACCAGGCCCGCCGCGAGCTGGGAGACCTCCACCAGCGTCAACGACTTGCCGAGCGAGTACTGATCGTCGTCGAACTGGTCCGCCAAGATGACGCGCGTCGCGTTCTTCGGGCTCGGCGCCGTGGCATTGGACAGGTAGGCCCTGTCGATGGTGCCCCACCACTGCGCCGCCGAGGGCGTCGCGTTAACGGGGACTGACGTGAGGGAGAGGAGGAAGTCCACGACGATGGCCTTCTGCGCAGGCTTGAACTGACCGTACCAGACGATGGACACGGGGATGTCGCCGTGGAGCACGGCACCGCCGTGATACGAGAGCTGCTCCTCGCCGAGCGGGATCTCCGTCAGCCGTCCTGCGCCGGCAGAGAGCCGGGAAAGGCTTAGCAGAACCAGTGCGGTTGCTACGATCAGTAGTGGCCTCTTCGCATCGAACAGGGTGCAAGAAGCCATCAGATGCATCTAGCTTTTGAGTTTTTCCCTCGTCAGCGCTACTAAGCTTTTATAATTTTTTCGTATGATAATGGGAGATCGGGATCGCCGGTGAGCAGCTCTATTACAAACGCCCAATTTATAGGCCATGGCAGTGCGCGGCTCAGATGACCCTACGTATGAGTTTCGTGCTCTTTGATGAACTACAGCAAGCTCTATTGATCTCGGGGCAGACACTCCACGTACAGTTACCTGTCTGTAAAGCTATGTCTGCATGTAACAAAGACGACTTTAAGTTAATGGTATTCACAGCAAAGTGCAGTGGCACTCTACGGCTTTCGCGATGCGCCGTAAGATTGAAACTTCGTGCAGCCAACGTCACAACAGCCAGTTCGAATCACCGTCGCGCGCGCCCCAGCTCGGGCAACCGACCGGAGACATGGCGTGCTAGATGGAACTCCCCCGAACGCGCGGCGGAGGTGAGCCGATCGCATACCCCTGGTGCACGTGCCGTGCCGAGAGCTAGCGCGACGCTGTTGGAATTAATGGGCTTGGCCCAATATTAATTCAGAAATAAATCCTAGAAAATCTCAAAGGCCCATTAGGGCAAGAGGGAGTGGTGCTAAGTGTTTAGTCCCACATGGGAAGTGGAAGTGGAGCAACCCCTACATATAAGGGAGGTTGCTCTTCCACTCCTTGAGTGAGAGAGAAGAGAGGAAGAGAGGGGTGGCCCACGCGCGCTCCTCCTCCTCCTCCTCCTCGCTCGCCTCGCCACGCCGCGCGCGCGTGTGTTCGTGTGAATTCGAGCCTCGAGCCGAGCCCAGATTTTATATTTTTGCAGAAAATTAAATTGGGCTTTTGGGCCTCCGAATTTTTGGGGCTACCGAGTCAGAGTCCAAGTCGTTAGAGACGGACGCGTCTACGACTGCGGAGTCGGTTAGGATCCAGATCGCATACGAACCGCCTCCTGGGACTCTATAAATACGGGCGTCCGCGGTACGGCAGAGCACCCCACGATCAGATCGTTCCCAGCGCCGCCTTCTAGTCTACTCCATCCCGAGCGCCGGCGTGCACCGACGACCGGGAGAGCAGGTCTCCGGAACCGCTCGCCCTTGCGATCCTGCACCGGGAGAGGGCGAATAAGGTTTTTGGGAAGCGCACTGCGCGACTGCTCGCGTTCTTCACCACGGCTCGTCTACCGACCAGATCGGGCGCTGCGGCTCAACGTCGTCATCAACGCCTACAGCGGCGATCTACAGCAGTGCGATCGACTTCAAATCGGTACGCGTTATTTCTCGTCCCGTCTGTCCGCCGATCGCTGTTGTGTTTCTCGTATTTTTCCGGAATTATTCAGTAAATTGCCTCTTACTTTCCAACAATCCAAAAACCTTATTAGGCAATTTCCTGAATTGAACATGATGACTTTGGCCGATGCACTGAGGCCGGAGAAATTCTCTGGTGTGCACTTCAAGAGGTGGCAAGTTAAGGCCACGCTCTGGCTCCAATCGCTGAAGATCTTCTGGGTAACTGAGGGCAGGCCTCAAGGTCCTTTGTCTGTTGAAGAACAGACAAAGTTCGAGGAAGCCAATTCTGCCCTGAGAGGATGCATTCTAAGCGTTCTTGATAATAAACTCTGTGACGTCTATCTGACAGTCACAGATGGGAAGGAGCTCTGGGATGCACTTAACGCTAAGTATGGTGCAGCCGATGCAGGTGGTGAACTGTATATCATGGAGAATTTTCATGACTACAAGATGGTTAACAACCGTCCTGTAGTTGAACAAGCTCATGAAATACAGTGCCTTGCGAGAGAGCTCAATCTCCTTAAGTGTCCTTTACCCGACAAGTTTGTGGCTGGGTGCATTATTGCAAAGTTACCTCCATCATGGAGGAACTTCGCCACAGCCCTCAAACACAAGAGACAGGAAATATCAGTTGAAAACCTGATAGCATCTCTTGATGTTGAGGAGAAGGCTCGGGCTAAGGACGCTACTGAGAAAGGAGGTGAGGGTCAATCTAGCGCCAATGCTAATATGGTGCAGAAACCCTATGTCAAGAACAAAGGGAACAAGTCTCTATTCAAGCCAAACAAAACTACTGCTTTCAAGAAGAAGAAGTCAAACAAAGCCAATGATGGCTGCTGCTACACCTGTGGGGAGCAGGGACATATTTTCAAGAACTGTCCTGAGAGGGCAGATCGCAAAGGGAAAAAGAATGTCAACATCGTGACATCCAGCAATGCAGATGGGTACGGTAATTCCTTTACTGTTCTTTCTGTTTCTCAAACATCATCTTGGTGGTTTGATACGGGTGCTAATGTTCATGTATGTTCTGACATGTCCATGTTTACTTCTTACCAGTTCGTCCGGGATTCCGCCGTCCTAATGGGGAATGGGTCACATGCTTCTGTTCGTGGTGTTGGCACGGTCGATCTGAAGTTCACTTCGGGAAAGATTGTCCAGCTGAAGAACGTGCAACATGTCCCTACTATGAACAAGAATCTTGTTAGCGGTACCCTTCTATGTAGAGATGGGTTTAAAGTAGTTTTAGAGTCCAATAAAATAGTTGTGTCTAAGCATGGACAATTTATTGGTAAAGGCTATGAATGCGGAGGCATGTTCCGCTTTTCTCTTTCGGAGTTTAATAATAAGTCAGTAAACCATATTTGTGGCGGTATTAATGATAATGCAAGTGTCTGGCATTCTCGTTTATGTCACGTTAATTTTGGTTTAATGAATCGGCTATCTAGTCTCAAATTAATTCCGGAATTCACTATTGTCAAAGGTTCTAAGTGCCATAGTTGTGTGCAGTCAAAGCAACCTCGAAAGCCTCACAAGGCAGCCGAGGAGAGAAACTTGGCACCATTAGAACCCATACATTCTGATCTATGCGAGATGAATGGTGTGTTGACAAAAGGTGGAAAGAAATATTTTATGACATTAATAGACGATTCTACTAGATTCTGCTATGTTTACTTGTTGCAAACTAAAGATGAAGCTTTAGACTACTTTAAAATCTATAAATCTGAAGTAGAAACTCAATTAGAAAGAAAGATCAAACGTCTTAGGTCAGATCGTGGTGGTGAGTATTTTCCCAAAATATTTGATGATTTTTGTGCGGAACACGGTATTATACATGAAAGGACGCCTCCCTATTCACCCCAATCAAACGGGGTAGCCGAGAGGAAAAACCGCACATTGTGTGACTTGGTGAATGCCATGTTAGACACGTCCGGTTTATCTAAGGCATGGTGGGGGGAGGCTCTATTGACTTCATGTCATGTCCTAAACCGCGTTCCAAACAAGAATAAAGAGAAAACCCCTTATGAGGAGTGGGTTGGGAGAAAACCATCACTCTCATACTTGCGTACTTGGGGATGTTTGGCAAAAGTCAATGTGCCAATTACCAAGAAACGCAAGCTAGGACCAAAGACAGTGGATTGTATCTTTCTAGGCTATGCTCATCGGAGCATCGCATATAGATTTTTAGTAGTTAAATCTGAGGTACCTGATATGCATGTTGATACTATTATGGAATCTCGTGATGCAACATTTTTTGAGAATATTTTTCCTATGAAAGATATGCATAGTATTGCTAGGATCTCTTCTGAAATTTGTCCTGAACCCACCACAACTAGCGAGTTTCTTGATACACCATTTGAGAATGTTCCAGAGGAAGAACACAATGAAATAACTCAGTCGAGTAAGAGATCACGGATTGCAAAATCCTTTGGTGATGATTTCATTGTGTACCTTGTGGACGATACTCCTAGATCCATAGCAGAGGCATATGCATCACCTGATGCAGATGACTGGAAAGAAGCAGTTCATAGTGAGATGGACTCAATTCTTTCAAATGGAACCTGGGAGTTAACTGAACGGCCATACGGGTGCAAACCAGTAGGCTGCAAGTGGGTGTTCAAGAAGAAGCTCAGACCTGACGGTACTATTGAAAAGTACAAGGCAAGACTAGTTGCAAAAGGCTATACTCAAAAGGAAGGTGAAGACTATTTTGACACCTATTCACCTGTCGCCAGAATGACGACAATTCGCGTACTACTTTCTTTGGCTGCCTCTTATGGTCTAATCATCCATCAAATGGATGTAAAGACAGCTTTCCTGAACGGAGAGTTGGAAGAGGAGATTTATATGGAACAACCTGATGGATTCGTAGTAAAAGGTGAAGAGACAAAGGTGTGCAAATTGTTGAAATCCTTGTATGGCCTGAAACAAGCACCTAAGCAATGGCATGAGAAGTTCGATAGTACTTTGACGTCTGCGGGCTTTGTCATTAATGAGGCTGATCGGTGCGTGTACTATCGCCATGGTGGGGGCGATAGCGTTATGTTATGCTTGTATGTAGATGATATACTCATTTTTGGTACGAGCATTAATATAATTTCTGAGGTCAAGTCTTTTCTATCAAAGTGTTTTGATATGAAAGATCTGGGAGAAGCTAATGTTATTTTGAACATTAAGCTGAATAAGGATGAGAGTGGAATTACTTTAAGTCAATCCCACTATGTTGAGAAAATCTTGAGCCGGTTCGGCTTTATGGATAGCAAGATTTCTCCAACGCCTTATGATCCCAGCGTGATACTTAGAAAGAACAAGAAAGAGTCAAGAGATCAACTCAGATATTCTCAGATGATTGGTTCACTCATGTACTTAGCTAGCGCAACCCGTCCTGATATCTCGTTTGCTGTAAGCAAACTGAGCAGGTTCATGTCAAACCCGGGTACAGATCATTGGCATGCACTTGAAAGGGTTATGCGCTATCTGAGAGGTACAATGAGTTATGGAATTCACTATACTGGGCATCCGGCCGTGCCTGAGGGTTATAGTGATTCGAACTGGATCTCTGATGTTGATGAACTCTATGCCACGAGTGGATATGTGTTCACTCTAGCTGGTGGTGCTATATCATGGAGGTCTTGCAAACAGACCATTTTGACGAGGTCAACCATGGAAGCAGAACTCACTGCTTTAGAGACAGCCACTGCGGAGGCAGAATGGCTGCGAGAGCTCTTGATGGATTTGCCTATAGTTGAGAAACCATTGCCGGCAATCCTTATGAACTGTGACAATCAGACGGTGATTGCCAAAGTGACCAGTTCTAAGGATAATGCAAAATCATCAAGACATGTCAAAAGACGTTTAAAATCTGTCAGGAAAATGAGAAACTCCGGAGTTATTACTGTTTCGTATATACAAACAGACAAAAACCTGGCAGATCCCTTTACGAAGGGTCTATCACGTAATGTGATAGAAAGTGCATCGAGAGAGATGGGTCTAAGACCCATTGATGTGACACCATAGTAGTAACCCAACCTATGTGATCGGAGATCCCGTGAATTAGGACATGGGAAAACAAGCTAGTGGTTCACCGAGGAGAGTACTTCATCTATACCCTCTCTATGTGAAGATGCACACTTGTACTCTCAAACTGTAAGGCAGGTTGGCGAATTGCCTTAATGTGTTTCTGTTGGCTATGTGTAGCAAAGATGCCGTCCTACAGGGCAGTCTTGAAGGAAACACACCTATATGAGCTCCGACTGTCTAACGTCGCAGTCTGTGAGATTTGGGTGATCTCTAGAAAGCTCATGAAGAGACCAGGGAGTACGACGCATATGCTCCACCCGCGGGGTAGACTACTGGTAGCCAAGTACTGGTAATGGTCTTTGGGTGAAGTCAGTTCACACAAAACTTGCAATTCAAGGCGTAGTCCATTGTTCAAGTTGTGACCTGATGAAACTTGAGGATCTAGGCAGAAGTTCAACTTTACAGTCTCTGCCGAAAACACTAGTATATTAAACAAGGAACGAGAATGACCTCTCTCCTAATGGCTTTGAGATCTGGTGGGGGATTGTTGGAATTAATGGGCTTGGCCCAATATTAATTCAGAAATAAATCCTAGAAAATCTCAAAGGCCCATTAGGGCAAGAGGGAGTGGTGCTAAGTGTTTAGTCCCACATGGGAAGTGGAAGTGGAGCAACCCCTACATATAAGGGAGGTTGCTCTTCCACTCCTTGAGTGAGAGAGAAGAGAGGAAGAGAGGGGTGGCCCACGCGCGCTCCTCCTCCTCCTCCTCCTCGCTCGCTCGCCTCGCCACGCCACGCCTCGCCTCGCCCCGCCCCGCACACGCGCGCGCGCGCGTGTGTTCGTGTGAATTCGAGCCGAGCCCAGATTTTATATTTTTGCAGAAAATTAAATTGGGCTTTTGGGCCTCCGAATTTTTGGGGCTACCGAGTCAGAGTCCAAGTCGTTAGAGACGGACGCGTCTACGACTGCGGAGTCGGTTAGGATCCAGATCGCATACGAACCGCCTCCTGGGACTCTATAAATACGGGCGTCCGCGGTACGGCAGAGCACCCCACGATCAGATCGTTCCCAGCGCCGCCTTCTAGTCTACTCCATCCCGAGCGCCGGCGTGCACCGACGACCGGGAGAGCAGGTCTCCGGAACCGCTCGCCCTTGCGATCCTGCACCGGGAGAGGGCGAATAAGGTTTTTGGGAAGCGCACTGCGCGACTGCTCGCGTTCTTCACCACGGCTCGTCTACCGACCAGATCGGGCGCTGCGGCTCAACGTCGTCATCAACGCCTACAGCGGCGATCTACAGCAGTGCGATCGACTTCAAATCGGTACGCGTTATTTCTCGTCCCGTCTGTCCGCCGATCGCTGTTGTGTTTCTCGTATTTTTCCGGAATTATTCAGTAAATTGCCTCTTACTTTCCAACAGACGCAACAAACAGGGGCGCTCGCGGCGCCGCGGGGCGCAGGGTCGGTGCTCCCCCGGCGCGAAACACGCCAGCGTGGTAAACCGGCTGCCGTGTCCGTGCCGCGCGTTCCTCGTGTAGAGGACACTGGCGCCAGCTAGTTGGCGTACCGGCTGGGAGTCCGATCGACCGACACCACATACCTCCGGTTACAAACGTGGCATGCCGGCGGCGTCGGAGCACATCCGTACGCATTAACAAGTTCATAGCACTGTTGGTGACTGCCAAAGACAACTCAGTGCATATCCAAGAAACATCTCTCTCTCCTCTCTCTCACTCACACTCGCTCACAGAAGAGAAGCATTCAAGAAATTAAAGGATCGCTGTCCAGGCACAAGTGCAACCTCATCAGTCTAAGCTTCTCCAATTCTCGATCGTCTTCCGTGAAGTAGTTAACGACCATGGAGTAACCTTCTTTATGACTTTAAGCTTCTTGGTAACTTCACGAAGCAAACCAGCTAACTCATGTGCGCAGCAATCGGATGACAAAAACCGGTCGCTCATGATTATGGTTTTGACACTGCACCTGAGACAATCCACAGATTTAGCCAATTCCAAACATCTGGCGTAGGAAGTTTCATTCTGCAGCTCATGCATTTTATTCCTTTGGCAAGAAACCTGCACGCAGAGGGCAAGAACAAAGTTTAGAGAGCAAGCACGATTGATGCAGGATACTCAATGCGCGCCGCAAGTAAAAAGATCTAGTCGATTATACCGGCCACTTTTAGAATTGACAGAAAAGAGTGTACTGTACCAAATGCTGAAAGATCTCACATAATTTAAGGTCTGAGGAAAGAAATCCCTTGTTCACTTTAATAATTAGTCATTATAAACAAATTACATTATCACTTTACACTAATGTTGAGTGGCTAAGAAAGGAATTTAGTTTTTTCGTTGGTCGTCCATGAGATTGCCTCTAGGCTGTGAATTTCTTTCTTACAACGAAATTTAAGACATCTATTTATTAAACGCGCAAGTTAAGAAAAAGAAACTGAAATTTCTTTGATGTGATTGAAAAGGCAATCCATTATAAATGCTTGTATTTAGACTACTCGCACTCGTTCACCTCTATATCTCACCTCTATATCTCATCTCTAAAAAGATTCTCTCTTTACAGTTTTGTTTCCCCCACTCGTTCACCTCTAAATTAGACCTCTATACCATTTCCTACTTATTTTATTCCTTTCTTTCCCTTTTCTTTCTTTTTTTCCCTTCTTTTATTTCCCTTCCTTTCCTTCTCTCTCCACATAGAGATGCCCCTATGTTTAGTGTAATACTGTAGCAATCTGGAAAATAGGGGTGCCTTTAGAGGTACCAGTGCGCCGGCCTCCCACCTCTATGCGGCTATAGCGGTGCCTTTAGAGGGACCGCTGCGATCGGTCTTAAATCATATGTAGTGTCCCTTGCAAAAAAATCATATACAATGTTATATACTTCCTCCGTCCCAAAAAGCTTGTCGCTTTGTAGTTCAAAAATAAACTACTAAGCGACAAGCTTTTTAGGATAGAGAGAGTATGTGACGACCTATAGAAAGATACCAATATACTTGCACTTGGTCAACTGTATTTCCTAATGGTAAATATAAACCACTACATCAAAAAAAAAAAAGATGGCCCTATTTCATTGAACATTGGAAGATCTGTTATTTGTATATCACCTTGATATAGAGTGTTTCCAGGCTTGGTAAGAATTTTAGCATCTTTAACATCGAATCCACGTGAGAGGCGTAACTCAATTCCAAGCATAGCGCCAGCTTCTTGACGCTATGGATAGGAGCACATAATTCCAGATTGAAGAAGCCCATCTTAGGTGCCTGTACGCATCCAACACATAAATAAATATGAGCCTCGCATGACACATTTCATCAAAGATAATGAGGGTAACAATTCGGGAATACAATGAAATTAAGCTTTCGAATATTGGAATGGAAGCATTGGAAGGATCACCTACAAGGTGAAGGTTATCTGAAACGCTCAGGAAGCCAAAGATCCGTAGCTTGGGCACTTTGTAGAGGGTGGCCTTGCAGGAAATACCGTGCCTGACCCCTCCGAGTAGACGCTCCAAGTTGGGCGCGTTCCAAACGAGGACCTTCTTCAGTCCACGGATATCAAGGTCAAGGTTGCGGAGAGTCTGTGAAAAGATATGTATTGATGTCCAATCTAACCCACTTCAGGAAGCCCACCCCATCATTGTAGTACGAGCACAACTTCAAGCTTTCCAGCGCGACACACTGATCCATCAGAGTCGTCACATCCTCACCCGTGACATAGACGGGGCAAAGGGAGAGCTCCTTGATGTGGGAAAAGATGGCCTCCGGTGGTCGCTCCGGGTAGAACCGGTCGCAGTTGAGCAATTGAATGGAGCGGAGCGGTGGGGCGGGGAAGAACTGGATGGGGTAGGTGGTGGAGCGCACGATGAGCTCCTCTACGCCCCGCGTGGTGAATGCCATGGGATCGATGCCTTCTTCGCCATCTTTGTCACCCTGGAACCGGGTCACCTCGAGGCGGACGCGTCGGATGGGCCCCTTGTGTGCTGCCAGGATCTGAGTGATCATCGACATGCGATCAGCACGAAGGACGTCCTCCCCGACCCCCGAACCTAAGCGATGGCGGCCCAAGTCCCTGTCGTCCAGAGCGATGGGAGAGTGCGCGAAGACGCCTCGCCATCGCTTAGATAGAACAGTGGTGCGACCTGCCTCCTTCAGCGGCAAGAGGAAGAGGATCGAACCCAGGACACCATCCGGGAGCTGGCTGATGCGGTCGCCGACGCTCTTGTCAAGAGTCAGAGAAGCACGTGGTTTCATCCAAATAGCAGCTTTGGGACGCGGTTTGTCCATGGATTTAGAAGGAACTGATCAATTGAACTCTGCTGAGAGGTGTGAAAGTTGGATAGATGGTTTGGGTTGCGGCGGCGACACCTAGGAGGAAAGTCGTGGTGGTGGTGGCACCTACGAGGGAAGTGTCAAGGAGATTTGATAAAACCCTAAGGTGCCTCAATCCATGAGAATTTCCACGGCCCAAACCGGCTCATATTTCATTTTACATCAAAAATAACTATAATATCAGGCTGATCATTATACTGTCGGTTCCCTGCGTACTGGGTACCCCACGATACCACAAGAAAAGTCACAGAGTTCCACCTTTTCGAGTTGAAGACACCCGAAGGCTCCATGTGTCCCGCAGCACTGGACCCGCCTCCCTCATTAGGGTAGCTCCGGTGCTGACACGTGTAAAGCAAGGTCGGACCTAACTCCTTGTACAGGAAAGTTCCAGTCGTGCCACGTGTTCAGAGGCCCCGGACCTAACCTCTAGTAGAGGGGAGCTCTAGTGCTGCCACGTGTACAGCGGCTCCGGACCTGCCTACCCACAGAGAGAAGCTCCGGAGCTGCCACGTGTCGAGCCTCTGGACCTAAGCCAGCAATGGGAAAATAAACGGATCTCCAATGGCACGGACATTCAAGGGACAGTTAAAGTTACCGTTACAAGACCTGATTACATGTCATTAATGTCATGTTAATGACACACGATCAGATGACCTTTAGTACCGGTATCGCGGCCATTAAGGCGCGTTATCACTGTTAAATGTACTTAATACATACAGATCATGTATTAGGTAATTAAACACCGTCAGGGCAACATGTCGGGCCAGGCAGCCAATGTAACAGTCAGCCCTTGAACTATAAAAGGGTTGCGCCGCACGATACAGGGACAACTAAGCTCATACGCACACAAGCCACCACATACTCATACATCAACACACGTCTCGTGGAGTAGAGTGTTACGCTCAGACGGCCCGAACCAGGTAAAACTCCTCGTGTCACTATCTTGTTCATAATCTCATGCGCGTCCTAACCGATCATGAACCTCCGCGGGCTACGATCTAGTAGTATCGGGGGAAGTGTTGATTACACACTTCGACATTTGGCGCGCCAGGTAGGGGTGCCTTGAGATTTCAAGATGGTGAACTCTGCAGCAGCATCGTTCAACGGCAATATCGGACAGCCTGACGGAGGAAATACCTCCAATGTGCAACAGCCAGTTGGCACTGTTGTCCCGGCGGGTGTTGCTGCACCACCACCACCACCACCTGCTCTGGCTGCCAATGCCAGACAACAGGATGGTACCCTCGTGTCGGTGACTGCATCAACAAACAACCCAGAGAATGCACTAACCGCTATGCGGACTCTGCTCCAGCGTCCTCTAGCGGTTGGAGCTCCTCTGGCAGCATGGAACAATGGCGTACTGATGTCGAACATCTGGTTGCAGCCCCAGCCGATGCCATCAGTAACCAAGGCCCGCCCCCTGCTGGCCAGGCAACCTCTCAGCGGAGGACCTTGTCTGGTAGACTTGGTCCTAAAGTTTCACAACACAGGAGATGTGTTGTGTCCCAACAGATAACACCGCTCCCCTCTGGAGCACGCTGTACTCACACTGCGTCGAGACTCTCGACGCATGATCTCCGATCGGAGATCGACCAAAGATACAGGCAGCAGGATGGTCACGTTCACATCGAGCGCGCTCGCGAGAGGCGAGAGGCTCGGGAAAACCCTCCTCCTTTAAGAGTAGGGGGCGGCTGCTTGGCCCTGGCCATGCACCATCGCATGGTTCGATGCTGCAGAAGTTCCGGCCTCATTTGCCGGAGAAATACGACGGGGCTGTCAATCCTGTTGAGTTGCTCCAAATCTACTCCACCACCATCCTCGTGGCGGGTGGCAATGAGGTCGTGATGGCCAATTATTTCCTCGTGGCTCTGTCTGGGACAGCCAGGTCCTGGTTCATGAGTCTCCCTCCTGACTCCATCAATAGTTGGGCGGAGCTATGCCACCAGTTCACTGCCAACTTCGGGAGCTCCTACACCTGACTTGGCACAGAGCTGGATATGTTTGTCGTACAATAGAAATCGGGGGAGTCCTTGCGATCATTCATCCAGTGATTCTCCCAGGTACGAAACACCATTCCTTCTATCTCCAACGCGTCTGTTGTTGTAGCATTTCGATAGGGCGTCAGAGACAAGAACATGCTGGAGGAGCTGGCGATGAAAGAAGTCACCAGCGTCACAGAACTCTTCAGCTTGGCCGACAAATGTGCCAGGACTACCGAGGGCCGTGAAATGCACTCCAAGCCAGCTCCGGAGGCTAAAAGAAAGTCCTCCAAGGCTGAAGCCACTACCTTCGGTAGTGGAAAGAAGAAGAAAACGTTCAACGGCAAGAAGAAGTCGTCAGTCAGCACACCTACTGCTGCAGCAGCTACAGCTCCGGGTGGCCGGACGCCACGCCCCGAGAGGCGACATTGACCTTCATTTGAAGACGACGACAGTCTAGAAATGTGGCGTCTGATCCACAAAACAGACACCCACAATCTTGAAGATTGTCGGGAGGTCCAAAACCTTGTCGAGCGTTTCAACAAGCGCCGAGAAGAAACTCCTTTCCACTAGCGGTAAGGAAAGCAGAAAGTCGACGAAGCTCCAACCGATCCGGAGCTAGGCTTCAGGACCCCAAGAAGGTCCTGAATGCTGTGTATAACACCGTCGATGACGACTTTTACATCTTCGACAACAAGCGTCGGAAGACCCTCAATACCATCTATGGAGGATCCTCGGATATCACATCCCGTTGCGTCCTCAAGACCATGCGCCGGGAAATGGTTGTCACAACTCCTACCGCCAAGGCAGAACCTCATCGGAAGTGGATGAACACTCCCATCACTTTCGATGCTACAGACTAACCAAGAAACTTGATCGAAGATGGCCAACTGTCGTTGATGGTGTCTCCTACTATCAACAATGTCCAGCTCTACCATGTCTTGGTGGACGGAGGGTCAGCACTCAACCTCCTAAGCTATGAAGCGTTCGTTAAGATCCAGCTGTGACTCTCGGACCTTCGCCCCTCACGCCCTTTCTCTGGGGTAGGTACGGGGGCCATCAGTCTCTCGGCTCGATTACTCTCTCGGTGACCTTCGGGACTCAAGAGAATTATAGGACCGAGAAGCTGGTCTTTGACGTGGCTCACATCAGCTTGCCCTTCAACGCCATCCTAGGAAGGCCAACCTTGTATAGGTTCATGGCCGCAACCCACTATGGCTATCTGGTGTTGAAGATGCCAACACCTTTGGGCATTCTCCAGATCCACGGGGATCGCACTGCGGGAGTTACTGCGCTGGAAGAACTCCACGCGCTTACAACAGCACAGGAGGAAGCATCTGGCAAGGAGCTAGCTGCTCAACCTCCGAGCACTCGTCACCGAGGCTCAACCTCTGCACCACGCGTGTAGCCAAGTGGCGACACCGACTTTCCCGTCAAAGTCGTCCAGATTGGTTCTGACGCTGCCCAGACCACCCTTATATCGAGAGGACTGGAAAACAAATAGGAACTCGCGCTCATCACTTTCCTCCGGACGAATATTGACGTTTTTGCCTGGCAACCATCACAAATGACTGGGATCCCTAGGGAGGTGATTGAGCACAACCTGAAGATTTATCCTGACGCACAGCCAGTACACCAGAAGCCCCGGAAGCAATTAGTCGAGCGGCAGAACTTCGTTCGACAAGAAATCAAGAAGCTTCTCAAAGCTGGTTTCATTCGGGAGGTTCATCATCCACTGAAAGCATCTAGGCCCCCATGAGGTATGTTTTCGGTGATTAATGACAACCATTGGATATTACTAATGAGTTTGTGGATGCAAGGTCTCTCATATCACTCATCACACTTAATGAACTCTATATGTATATCATCTACTGCTCATTGGATACAATTGGAGACCTCTAAACAAACTATTTCACCAGGTCAATCGATGTTTATGAAGACTAAAAGAAAAAAGCTCATATGTCAAAGTTATTCCATCGAAATTGACAACACCCAAGACTTGGTAATCATCAGAAGAATATTTCAAACCAATGTATAAGAGGTCACTCGAGCAAATTCCAAAAGAATCACTTAGAACAACTCGAAGCAGACAAAATCAACTCATTGGATCAACTGATGTTTCCAGAAAACAATACATCAGTCGAGTTGGTTTAGCAGAAGAAGAAGATCTCAGAACTAAGTACTCACCGGATCATCTGACGATGAAGAAAGTGTTATGTCGGTCCATCATTCCAGTAAGCAATTACCCTGGACCAAGTGTAACACCGGACCATCCGATGTACAACTATAACACATCGGTCAATCACTCAAGTAAGCATTAATTCTGAACCAATTCTGAATGAAGTGTCACCGGATCATCTGATTATGAGGCAAGTGTTACATCGGTCGAACAACGGTCATATCTGACACAGTGACATCAGCTAATTTGGATTCGACCAATGACAACTGAAGGGGAACATCAGATCATCCGGTGTTCGCAGAACAGTGATGTCAGCCTACTTTTCCAACGGCTATTTCGTGGAGGCTAGCTATTTATACCCCTTCAACCAGTCATTTCGATAAGTCTTGATACCCAGAGCTACTCTACACATTCTCAAGCATTCAAGACATTGAGCTACCACTTCTACATCATTTAGACCACTTGTACACCAAGAGATAGGCTAGAACTTGCTAGAGATAGTGCTTGTGTGCTTCCATTCTTGGTGATTGGAGTCTCTAGTATAGTGAGAGCTGTAAGGGAGTGTCTCTTGGTGATTGTACTCACCGTGTAAGAGTCGGTGATTGGAGAGATCATTCCGGAGCTTGTCAAGACGGTTGTGGAAGTCTGGAGGATCCAACTTGTACAAGGCTTGAGCTCAACCTTGCCGGGGTTGGCGAACGGAGAAGTTTAGTGAAGATCCCTGGTCTCGGTGACTTGGGAGTGGCTATACCCCTTGGTGGGTGCCACAACGTGGATGTAGGAAGATCTTGACGATCTTGTCGAACCACGGGATAAATCTCCGTGTCTTTGTGTCTCCTCGGGAGTTTGCACACTCTTTCTCTCCCATTACACTTATGCATTTCATTTACTGCAAGATTACTATTCACTTGAATGCATAGGTTGTTTGCATAGGGAATTGGGCTTTTAGTAATTAAGTTTTTATTGCTCTAATTTTTGAAAAGAAGCCCAATTCACCCCCCTCTTAGGCATTTGATCCTTACAATTGGTATCAGAGCAAGGTTGTTCATTGGATCATTCTAGCTTCACCGCTAGAGAGTTAAAATGGCCAAGATTGGGGGTTCGGTTCCCATCTTTGAGGGCAAGAACTTTGCCTATTGGAAAGCACGCATGCGTGCTTATCTAGAGGCTATTGCTCTCGAGGTATGGGAAGTGACCCATGCGGGGTTTGGTGAGCACAATTATATAGGTGATCAAGTTAAGTGGGATGCAAAAGCTAGAAATGCTATTTATGAATGCCTTAGTCAAGATGTGTTTGCTAGGATTGCTAGCAAAGAAAAAGCTTGTGAAATTTGGACTTGCTTGATTGAAATTCATGAAGGTTCTTCTCGTGTTAAAGAACTATAATATCATATGCTTAAGGCTAAATATGATGAGTTCAAAATGCTACCTCATGAAAATGTCAATGAAATGTTTTCTCGCTTGAATGTGCTTATTGAGGAAATTAATTCTCTTGATATTGCTTCTCTTGGAAAGGGACTCATCAACCGCAAGATTCTTATGCTCCTTCCTAAGCCAAAATACAACATCATCAACTCCATGCTTCAAAAGGAATCTCTTGATCACATTGAAGTTTCAGAACTTATTGGAGAGATTCACGCTCATGAGATGAGTGCACTTGGGATGATGGAGGAATCATCTTCAAAGACAATTGCTCTAAAGGCTTCCACCAAGAAAACAAGTCTCAAGAAAAATAAAGTAGTTGAGCCTAGCTCAAGTGAAGAAGAGCAAGCATCAAGTGAAGATGATGATGATGAGCTTGCATTGATGATGAGAAAGTTCTCTCGCTTGAACTCCAAGATTGCCAAGAAGGGATACACCTTTTATCCCAAGAAGAAAGCTTTTCTACCAAGAAGAGACGACAACAAGACTTGCTATAATTGTGGTGATCAAGGCAACATCTCCTATGATTGTCTAAAACCGGACAAAAGAAGAGAGAACCACAAGAGCAAGCATCGCAAGCTTGAAGATAGTGAGGATGATGAAGAGGACAAGTCCAAACCAAGATTCTTTGGGAAGAAGAATCATGACAAAGGCAAAAAGGCAAAACTCTTCCCAAAGAAGAGAAAAGGTCCGCAAAAGTTGTTCATGTGTGAGGCAAATGAATGGATCACCGACGAAGAATCTAGTGATGAAGAGAGTGAAGCGGAAGAAGAGAGCTTGGCCGGCCTTGCCATTGCCAACAATGATGATTCATCTCTTCATCCACCTCCCATGTGCCTCATGGCTAAAGGTAACACCAAGGTATATGATGACTCTAGCGATGATGAGCTTTTCCCCGATGACTTTGCTTCATTGATAAATGAATACCACACTATCATTAAGAGGGAAAAGAGTAAGGTCAAGGCTCTTGAAGAAGCTCGTGCTAGGCTTGAGAGTGTTAACTTCGATTTGCTTGACAAGTATGAAAGCATACTTAAGGAGCATGACATGCTCAAATCTCATGTCAAGCAAGTTGAGAGGGATAAGGCTCAAATTAAGCTAGATCATCATGAGCTTGACTTAGCCCACCAAGCACTCTTGGGAAAGCACAATGAGTTAATCCAAGAGCATCAAGTACTTAACCTTGCTTATGAAGTTCTTGGTCAAGAATTGAAAACTATAAAGAAAGAAACCCTTAATGATAAGGTATCTATTACTTCTCATGCCACTAATGTCTTGCATAAGTATTTGCCTTTTAAAGAGAATGCTAGGGAGAAGGACTTGTTGGAAGAAATTGAAAGTCTCTGCACTAGTGTGGCAAGACTATCTAAGGGAGAAGTCAAGCACAAAGAAATCCTCTTCCAACAAGCAAAGGCGTTCAACAAGAGAGGACTTGGATCCTTCCCGATGCCTAACAAAGGAAAGGTGCCCTCACCGGAGCTTAGAACAAGCTTCATCAAGGAAGTTGGTTCTTATTGCCAACATTGTGAGATCACCGGTCACCATACAAGGGAGTGTCCTCTTCCTAACCGGCCTTCTCCAAAATTGCCTACTAACTGCAAGTCTACTTTCGATGATCATTATTATCTCTTGAGTAAAGTAGATGGCAAGGTGAAGGCAAGGTTCATTGGCAAAGACATGAAGGGCATGAAGGGGGAGCTCCCCAAGCAACTTTGGGTCCCAAAAACACTTGTATCACACATACAAGGATCTAAGTTGGCTTGGGTGCCTAAAGTCAAAAATTGAATTCATGTGTGTAGGTGAACTACAAAGTCGGAGGAAAGAATTGGGTACTCGATAGCAGGTGCACTCAACACATGACCGGCAACGATGGTATGTTCACCACCATAGAAAACCCCGACAATCATGAATAAATCACCTTTGGTGATAACTCTAAGGGGAAGGTAATTGGGTTAGGTAAGATTGCAATTTCAAATGATTTATCTATTTCTAATGTATTGTATGTTAAGTCACTTAGTTTCAATTTGCTTTCTATTGCACAATTATGTGATCTTGGACTAACGTGCACCTTTAGCAAGAATGATGTTGCTGTGACTAGTGAAACAAGCCAAGAACTAATCTTCAAAGGATTTCGGCATGGACATCTCTACCTAGTAGACTTCTCCAACAAGGATGCTAGCTTGACCACTTGTCTTTTCACCAAGACGAGTTTGGGTTGGCTATGGCATTGACGCATAGCTCACATTGGAATGATCAAGCTCAAGAAGTCATTCAAGCTCGGGATGGTGATTGGCGTGAAGGATGTCACATTTGAGAAGAACAAGCTTTGTAGCGCTTGTCAAGCCGGGAAGCAAGTTGCTTCTCACCACCCGATGAAGACAATGGTGTCAACCTCCAAGCCACTTGAGTTGCTCCACATGGACCTCTTCGGACCGTCCACATATCAAAGTCTTGGCGGTAACCTCTATTGTCTTGTTATAGTTGATGACTACTCTCACTATGCTTGGACTTTGTTTCTAGGTGACAAGAGTGAAACTCCGGAAGTGTTCAAGACCTTCGCTAACTGTGCTCAAAGGGAATTTCAACTTCCCATCATCAAGGTCTGGAGTGACAACGGCATCGAATTCAAGAACTACAACATTGGGGAGTGGTGTGATCGTGAAGGCGTGAAGCATGAGTTTTCGGCCACATACACTCCTCAACAAAATGGTGTCGTTGAAACGAAGAACAAGACTCTCATCACTCTTGCGCGAGCAATGCTTGATGAATATGGCACGTTCGAGAAGTTTTGGGCCGAAGCAATCAACACGGTGCGCCATGCCGCAAATCGGGTCTACCTACATCGACTACTTCAAAAGACCCCATACGAACTTCTCATTGGGAGAAAGCCCAACATATCCTATTGACGATTCTTCGGGTGCAAGTGCTACATCTACCGCAAGAAAAGGCTCGATAAGTTTGAAAGAAGATGTGATGTTGGTATATTTCTTGGTTATGCATCAAACTCAAAAGCATATCGAGTATTCAACCAAACCTCTGGTTTAGTTGAGGAAAGTTGTGATGTTGAGTTTGATGAAACTAATGGCTCCCAAGAGGAGAGTTTTGGTCATGATGAAATAGATGATGAGCCTCTACGAGAAGCTATGAAGAACATGACCATTGGAGACATCAAACCTAAAGTTGAGGAGAGCCATGATCAAGGGGGAGCTTCAAGTTCCAACATCAACACATCTATGGCACCACAAGTTGACGGAGAAGAAAAAGATGATCCATTGCCGACACAAGATTCACAAGCCACACAACATCAAGAAGAAGAACAAGTCCATGATCAAGTCCAACCACAAGAAGAGCAACACGCATCACCACCGACAAGTGCTTCACAACCACTTATGAGGCATGGACCCATCTCCAAGGCACATCCGATTGATCAAATTATCGGAAGTCTGTCAAGGGGAGTAAGTACACTTCTCGCCATTTCGCTACGTTTTGTGAGCACTACTCGTTTGTTTCATGTGTAGAACCCACTCACATTGAGGAAGCACTCCAAGATCCAAATTGGGTGATGGCCATGCAAGAAGAACTCAACAACTTCATCTGCAATGAAGTTTGGGTGTTGGAGGAGCGACCCAAGGACAAGAACATCATCGGAACAAAGTGGGTGTACCGCAACAAACAAGATGAGAACGGTGTTGTGATCCGCAACAAGGCAAGACTTGTGGCCAAGGGTTTCTCGCAAGTTGAAGGACTAGACTTTGGAGAGACATTTGCTCCGGTCGCTCGACTAGAAGCTATACGTATACTTCTTGCTTTTGCATCACATAATAACATAAAGCTTTATCAAATGGATGTGAAAAGTGCCTTTCTTAATGGTTATATTAACGAGCTTGTCTATGTTGAACAACCTCCCGGGTTCGAAGATTCGAGGAATCCTAATCATGTGTTTAGGTTGCACAAGGCACTCTACGGGCTCAAGCAAGCACCTAGGTGTGGTATGAACGACTACGGGAGTTCTTGATCATGCAATGATTCAAGATCGGGAGGGTGGACACTACACTCTTCACCAAATACATCGACAGAGAACTATTTATTTGTCAAATTTATGTCGATGATATTATTTTTGGTTCAACTAACGAAGCTCTTAGCCATGAGTTTGGCAAAATGATGTCTAGGGAATTCGAGATGTCGATGATTGGAGAGCTCAACTTCTTCCTTGGATTTCAAATCAAGCAACTTCGAGAGGTAACCTTCATCTATCAAGAAAAGTATACCAAGGACCTCTTGAAGAAATTTGTGATGGGAGATTGTAGCTCAAGAAGTACTCCAATGGCAACAAATTGCCATCTCGACACGGATAAGGACGGTAAACCTGTTGATCAATCTAATTACCGTTCCATGATTGGCTCATTGCTTTATCTTACCGCATCTAGGACCGATATCATGTTTGGTGTATGCTTGTGTGCTCGCTTTCAAGTGGTACCTAAAGAATCGCATCGGAAGGCGGTCTTTAGGATACTTCGGTATCTCAAGCATACCCCAAGTGTAGGCCTGTGGTACCCTAAAGATGCTAAATTCCATCTCTTGGGTTACTCGAATTCGGACTTTGCCGGATGCCGTGTGGATCGCAAGAGTACCTCCGGTGGGTGCCACTTGCTTGGGCGTTCCCTAGTATCTTGGTCTAGCAAGAAGCAAAATCTTGTTGCTTTTTCCACTGCAGAAGCGAAATATATAACGGTCGGTGCATGTTGTGCCCAAATCCTTTATATGAAGCAAACCCTTTTGGACTTTGGTATTAAACTTGGTTGTGTGCCTCTCCTTTGTGACAATGAAAGTGCGATTAAGATTGCTAAAAACCACATTCAACACTCCCGCACTAAGCACATTGATATTCGCCATCATTTCTTGCGGGACCATGAAGCTAAGAGAGACATCTTCTTGCAAGGTGTTAGGTTCGAAGAACAATTGGCGGATATCTTCACTAAACCACTTGATGAGAAGACTTTTTCTAGACTAAGGAGTGAATTAAATGTGCTAGATGCATCGAACGTCATGTAAGTTGTCATGGTCATGTAAGAATGCATCACATATAGGTCTTGTCTAACTTTCAAAGGATAGGGGTGAGCAAGGGTTAGCTTGGGATGGAGGTTCTTTTGAGTTTCCCCAAGGATTGGAGAGTGGCTCTCCCTGAAGAAGCCTTTGGAAGGTTCAAATTTGGCAAGATAGATTTAATTTATGTCTTGCATGATGCCTGCCATATAGACTTGCACTCACGTTTGATTTCCTGCATTATAAATTGTTTGGCATTGCATACGGTAGATTGTCACAAAGGGGAACCCACCTCATGAGAAAGAGACTTGTTCGAAATGCAATATCTCAACTCATATGATGTGGAAAGAACAAAATGTTAGGTGCATTAATGCCTAAAGGAACATGCTTTAAAGAGATAGAAGTTTTCATCCTCTAGCTCACAAAGCATGGGCCTTACATTTTATTTGGATTTCTTCCTTGATTTTTTGGTGTTCTATTTGATTTAGGGCTTAGTCAAGTTATTGGCAACTAGTCTTTTTGAGGGGTAAGGGGTTGCCCAAAAAGTCCTAAGACATGTGTTTCTCATTATTTGTTTGTTTGATTCAAAGGACATATATGGGATGTTGTTGTTTTGTAGTCATCGGATTATCCGATGCTTAGGCCAGAAGCATCATCGAATCAGTTTGTGCTCAAGTGCCAAAGGTCAGCTCAGTCAGAAAGTCAAATCAACCAATGAGTTCATTCTGAGAAACATTGGAGCATTCGATGTTCACTTTTCTGGAGTTGTGCCAAATTCAACCGATGCCTATCTTTTCCATATCGGATCATCCAGTGCCAAATGGTGCCTCTGGAATACCCTTACTGTACCATTCGGCCGATGCACCTCTCAGCTAACGTCGGTCCATCCGATGTTAAAATTTGAGCTAGGGTTCGGCCCCACCTATTTAGCACGCCGCTTCATTTCTTTCTCTCTCTCCCCGACCCGCATCTCTGCCACCGATGCCCCGACGCCTCCTCTCCGCCGCCGCTGCTCCTTACCTCCGGTCGCCGCCGCCCTCTAGCCGCCGCTGCCCTCCGGCCGCCACCACCCTCAGCCCGACCTCGCAGCACCGCTGCCGCCGCCCCACGCAGCGCCGCCGCCGCTGCCCCATGCAGCACTGTCGCCACCGCTCCACGCAGCGCCGCCGCCGCCCTGCGCCGCCGTCCTAGGCGCCGCGCCGCCGCCCTCTGCGCTGTCATGCTGCCGCCCTTCGGTCGTCGTGCTCTCAACACCGTCACCTCCTCTTCACCGCTAGGGTTCGCCCGGCCGCGACGATCTTTGCGTCGCCGTCTCGTGCGCCCGAGCTCGTTGTCTCGCGTGCTCATCTTCACCGTCGTCATGGGCCGTGACAAGAAGGGAAAAGGCAAGGCAATTGAGGAGCCGACAGCTAAGAAGTAGAAGTTGTCGAAGGAGGAGAAGAAAGCCCTAATGGCCGCTCGCGCCGCTGAGGAGTGAGAGCGTGGCCCAGGAGGATCGCTGAGGATCCGGGAGGCCCAACAGAGGCAGCCTCCAGTGCCTTAGGAGCCAGAGGAGGAAGAGGAGCCTGAAGTGCCACTTGTTCGCTGGCGCTCAGTCAGGACCCGTGGGGGTCATCCAGCTGCAGCCCCGGGACCAAGATCCTCTGTTGCTGACCTTCGGGAGGACAGGGCGGCCCAGAGAGTCGTCTATGAGATGGACACAAATGTCCGGGTTGGTGAGGGTGTCCGCCTGACCGATTACAGGAAGTTGAAGGCTAAGCAGCTCAGGAAGCTCAGATGGAGCATTTTACTTGAGGAGTGGTTCCCGCAGCCCAGAGAGTCACTTGTGGACAGCCGCTTCTGGACCCTGACACAGTCGTCGTTGTACGGGACTTACAGACGTCGGGGCCATAAGCTCTTCCTGCGTAACTTTCTTGACTGGGATCAGCTCGCACTTGCAGTCGAGACGGAGATACACCCTTACTTTGAGAGGTACAGAGGGCTAGTGGAGCTGATGTCTTACCAGCAGGGTGCCTTCGTGGAGGACTGGGTCCGAGTGTTCTATGCCACACTCTACGTTTCAGAGGGCCGCAGATCCATTGACTTCATGTTTATGGGCCAGCATCACCATCTGACCAGGCAGACATTGGGACAGCTACTGGGAGTGGATCTCCATGACACCTGCTTGCACGAGAGAGTATATGGACAGGCTGACCCACCGAGGAGGCCGCTCACTGGAGGTGTGGCACCACCATTTGAGGAGATACGATCACTATTCGCTCATCCATTCTCTCCAGACCAGCCGAGGGTATCGGCTCTACTCACTCCAGTTGCACGCACTGTGCACCTTGCCTTGCGCCGCCCACTTCTGCCGAGGTCCGGATACCTTGACGGGTTCACCAGTTTGCAGCAGACCCTCCTGTTCTATGTCATGAACGGGATGGAGTTCGACATTGTGGATATTCTCATTTGTGAGATGGAGGATGTTATCACTGATGGAGTCGGGATGATGAGGTAGCTTGTGTTTGGCCACTGGATCAGTCACCTCCTCTACTTGATAGCCCCAGAGGGGTCCGCCGTGCGTGACAGTCTCACCGACGAGAGCGTCACACGGTTTGGGCACTACCGTGCTCCAGCTCCTGGAGACCGCCGCCTTGGCCGTCCAGTTGAGCGTCAGGTCCGAGCCCGACTTTCTGAAGAAGATTGGTCAGATATGGAGAAGGAAGATGAGATCCTAGCACAGGCTAAGGCTCAGAGTGGGGATCTACAGCACATTTGGTCCGAGAGTGACACTAGTGACAGAGTCGAGGAGTACTTCCCACCTCCTCCCTCACCTAGGCAGCACGATGCAGAGGCTGGAGGCTCGACTGCACCACCACCTACTCCACCTCCGGTGTCTGAGGCACAGGTCTCTCAGTCATCTGAGCTCACTTCCCTACTTCAGCAGATAGTTGAGCAGCAGCGACTGGATAGGCTTGCAACTGAGCAGGCCAGAGCTGAGCAGGCTACGCGTCTCTTGGAGCTCCAGGAGCAGCAGCAGGAGATGTAGCGATAGATTGCCCGCAAGAGGCGAGAGGACACTGACAGGCTCACTGGGTTGATTGATCAAATGCACCAGCGTTCTCTTGACCAGCAGCAGCAGACGCAGCAGGCCATGATGGGCATCCTGGGGTTGATCACCAACCTCTACACTCAGACTGGGATTGCTCTGCCGTCACAGCTTCCGGGTCTAGCTCCAGGTCCGCCTGTCCTGGCTCCAGTCTCAGCACCAGTGCCGACCACGCCGATACCGACGATCAGCATGTCACCACTGCTTGCTCTAGGTGCACCGATCCACTCTCCCCTGCCGGCTGCGACACTCTTCCAGTAGACTCTGGCGTCCATTGTCAGTGCCCCTCTTCCTACAGTCCAGACTCAGCAGGCACCGACAGTGGCTCCCGCAACACCGGTCTCCTCAACTCCAGCTTCGGCAGCAACTCCGACGAGAGCACCCCCGATGGCGACCAGTTCGTCATCGCCTCGAGCGCTCATGATCCTTAGGCGCTCGGCTTCCCTTTTTGGTGCCTTGATGCCAAAGGGGGAGAAGAGTCTGGGGGAGGGATAGCTTAGTCCCAGGGGGAATCCTAGTTGTAGGGGGAGTATTTCTTTTTAGGAGTCTTTTGTAATTTGGGAGATTTGCTACTCTTTTGCTATTCATTGAGTATCCTTGTGCCTCTTAATTCTCTCATGTGTTATTGATCGTTGAGCTTTCGAGTTATTGATCGCTTTTGAGTCTTCAATATTAATGTGCCAAATCTTGTACTTATTGCATATCCTCTTGAGTATCGTATTGTCAATTTCATTACTATTATGTTTTACTCGTTGTGTTGTCATCAATCACCAAAAAGGGGGAGATTGAAAGCATCTTGGCCCCCATGAGGTATGGTTTCGGTGATTAATGACAACCATTGGATATTACTAATGAGTTTGTGGATGCAAGGTCTCTCATATCACTCATCACACTTAATGAACTCTATATGTATATCATCTACTACTCATTAGATACAATTGGAGACCCCTAAACAAACTATTTCACGAGGTCAATCGATGTTTATGAAGACTAAAAGAAAAAGCTCATATGTCAAAGTTATTCCATCAAAATTGACAACACCCAAGACTTGGTAATCATCAGAAGAATATTTCAAACCAATGTATAAGAGGTCACTCGAGCAAATTCCAAAAGAATCACTTAGAACAACTCAAAGCAGACAAAATCAACTCACCGGATCAACCGATGTTTCTAGAAAACAATACATCGGTCGAGTTGGTTTAGCAGAAGAAGAAGACCTCAGAACTAAGTACTCACCGAATCATCCGATGATGAAGAAAGTGTTACGTCGGTCGATCATTCCAGTAAGCAATTACCCTAGACCAAGTGTAACATCGGACCATCCGATGTACAACTATAACACATTGGTCAATCACTTCAGTAAGCATTAATTGTGAACCAATTCTAGATGAAGTGTCATCGGATCATCCGATGATGAGGCAAGTGTTACATCGGTCGAACAACGGTCATATCTGACACAGTGACATCAGCTAATTTGGATTCGATCTATGACAATTGAAGGGGGAACATCGGATCATCCGGTGTTCGTAGAACAGTGATGTCAGCCTACTTTTCCAATGGCTATTTCGTGGAGGCTGGCTATTTATACCCCTTCAACGAGTCATTTCGATAAGTCTTGATACCCAGAGCTACTCTACACATTCTCAAGCATTCAAGACATTGAGCTACCACTTCTACATCATTTACACCACTTGTACACCAAGAGATAGGTTAGAACTTGCTAGAGATAGTGCTTGTGTGCTTCCATTCTTGGTGATTGGAGTCTCTAGTATAGTGAGAGCTGTAAGGTAGTGTCTTTTGGTGATTGTACTCACTGTGTAGGAGTCGGTGATTGGAGAGAGCCTTCCGGAGCTTGCCAAGACGGTTGTGGAAGCCTGGAGGATCCAACTTGTACAAGGTTTGAGCTCCACCTTGCCGGGGTTGGCGAACAGAGAAGTTTAGTGAAGGTCCCTGGTCTCGGTGACTTGGGAGTGGCTATACTCTTTGGTGGGTGCCACAACGTGGATGTAGGAAGATCTTGACGATCTTGCTGAACCACGAGATAAATCTCCGTGTCTTCGTGTCTGCTCAGGAGTTTGCACACTCTTTCTCTCCCGTTACACTTATGCATTTCATTTACCGCAAGATTACTATTCACTTGAATGCATAGGTTGTTTGCATAGGGAATTGGCTTTTAGTAGTTAAGTTTTTATTGCTCTAATTTTTGAAAAGAAGCCCAATTCACCCCCCCCCCCTCTTGTGCATTCGATCCTTACATCCACGATGACTGGAAAACCCAGTTGTTGTACCCAAGAATGGCGGGAAACTTTGGATGTGTATTGAATACACCACCTTTAATAAGGCATTTCTAAAAGATCCATTTCCACTACCTAGGATAGACCAGATAGTGGACTCCACCTCCGGGTGTGAGCTATTGTATTTCCTAGATGCATACTCCGGATATCATCAGATCCAAATGTCTAGGGAAGATGAAGAGCATACTGCCTTTATAAGAGTAGATGGATTGTATTGTTATATTGCCATGTCGTTTGGTCTAAAAAATGTTGCTTCAACTTTTGTGCGAGTCATGCCCAAAACATTTTCAGAGCTTATTAGGGACTTGGTGGAGGTTTACGTTGATGATATTGTCATGAAGGTCAATAACAAGGTATCACTCCTTGACAACCTACAAGCCGTTTTCGTCAAGCTACGCGTGACGCGCACCAAGCTGATGTGACACTCGGTTTCGAGAATGAACCAAGTGAACGCATATGTGTGCCCAGGACGTTCAACACACATATATGAGTGCATTCACAAAATAGTATACAGAAAATTACCACAGAAAAAATTAATTAACCAAATTTTATTACACAATTCATAATATCCTCGAATACAAGCTCTAATGAATATTAATGACAAGTTTGACTAATGCAGCGGAAATAAACTAATTAAGGAAACTAAACAGCTAGGCAGCATAAGTAATAGGGTATAACGCAACTCAAACGCTCCACAGGCAAAGCGGATGGCAAACACGGCCTAGAACTTCACATTATCATCATTAAACTCCCAATTATGACCTGCAACTGTTGGGGGGGGGGTTGCAAGAGTGAGTACATGTCGTACTCAACAAGTGTGGAAAGTATGAAATGTAGCTTAATAAATGACGACAATAATAAGGGCTAAGTGCTAAAAAGTACATTAAAACATTTGAAAGGTAATATATTATATGTATGTGAAATAACCCATCATAAACCATAAGTAATATCATAGTACAAGTCCATATTCCATATCCATCACCATTATACCAGATTCCACCATTACCTTTAACCATGTCCATTGTCATAAATCAAATCCAATACCCAGCCATAACCATGTTGTCAACCATAACCATAACCAACCAACCATAACCATCCCAATACCAAGTCCCCTCTAATCATGGAAGTTGTCCAGGTACTCATAACCGGGAGCACGGCTATCATGATAGTTTTATTAGACTCTGCAGAGTTTGTACCGCTTTACCTACATGTTTGTAATTTCATCACCTGGCACTGACTAGAACCTCTATTATGTCGTCTCACACTTCCGTCGATGTGTGGATAAGATATCACAAAATAGCCTTTACAAAGGGATTACTAGCCTATTTAGACCCCATTGAGGTTTCACCGGTGGCAATGCCTCTAATTGAGAACATCTTCAACCAAGGGCCCCCTCTTGAGCCATTCGGATCCCAGGGTAGTCCCACCAATCATCAACAAACCCAATCCAACCACCTCTTCCCCGAACATCCTGAATGGTCCAAATAGCACTAGCAAAGCCCTAATTAATCAGCTATGTCGCACCCATACTTGGTCTCGTGGTGGCACTGTAGTCCTGGCTTATTCTCGCATGAACCGGTCCTTAGATCTAAAGCAAGCAAACCACCATAACATCCAACCCATCCACATACCAGGCTTGCTTAGATCACCCATTACCATATCATATTAACTAGTTCATGTTAATCAAATCTCATAAATGCAAAATTAAGTTGAGTGGTATAGTTGTTTTCTCATCCCAATTAATTAAGCGGAGCAAAAAGGGTAAAAAGTCCATCTCGACTCTCTACCATGAATTCCAGGTGACAAGGGTGGTTAAACAAAACTAGTAAACTTTCTATAATAAGATTCCCATCAAATTGACACAAGCATACAATTTTGCAAGCAAAACATTTACTTTAAAAAACAAGATCAATATGCTTCAAGGACACTTGCCTTGCTCTTGGGATTGGTTCGGGTCAAAGCCTTCAAACTCTTGGTGTTGGAGACCCTCCGCGGCACTCTCTAGTGCAAATCCGTCTAATCCGCACAAAAAACATATAAGACAAGAAACACAATCAAAGAGTGCACAAATATTACTCAATATGGCATGACATGCATGATTAATGCAAATGCAAGGTGGAACTTGTTAATGAGTTGTTTTTAATCATCACTAACTAGTTCTAATAGCTTTTAACATGTTTATACAAGTTTAATTCGATCTAATTTAGAATTAATTCAACAGAAATTAACCGGGAAAATCAGACTAGTCTGCTAGGGACCGGACAAGTCCGCACTGCGCGAGATTAGCAAATTAGGGTTTCCTAGATCGACGTGAATTTGGAGATTTGGGTTTGAATTCACGTAAGGAAAAGAGAATAGAAGGTATACCAGGTGTTTAGAACTCCAATGAATCAAGGATCTTGGAGGCAACACTTGGATCTTGAAGATCTAGAGTTGATGAAGAACTTTGTGGTGGATTGTTGATGAAGAACGCGAAGTTGATGGAGATCTTGATCCTCTTTTGTTTCCTCCTCTTCTTCTTCTTACTTGGTATCTCCTTCTCCCTCCTTGATGGCGGCTATCCATGAGCTAGGGTTTGGGTGTGGTGGAAAAGTGGCAAATAGATGTCAAGCCAAGGGGTGGGGCTGTTTATATAGAGGTGGAGGCTAAGGTTAGTTGGATTTCGAGTTTGAGATGAGTAGGGGTCGGTTTAGAGTCCCACATGGGCTCTAAAACAGTTAGGCACGACGTACCTAGGCCCACTTAAAGTAAAACTCAAGAAACAAGTCGTGAAACAAAAGATCAACTCGGAGTCGCGATATATCGGACAAGTCCGAAAAGGGTCGGACTAGTTCAAAGTTGGACAGAGAGATATCAGACAAGTTCGGACTGGACATCGGACAAGTCCGAACTTACCAGAGGGAAAAAACAGACAAGTCTGACCAAAAATCGGACAAGTCTGACTTTAGTCAGAAGGAAAAACGGACAAGTCCGTCGGAATAACGGACTAGTCCGGACAAGTCCAGGGACTTAGCAAATTTTCAAGGATTCTTGGAATGCTGAACTAGTCCGCACATGACCGGACAAGTCCGAAAGTGTCCAGAGAGAAAATGCAGACTAGTCCGCAGCAAAACGGATAAGTCCATTTGAAGTTAGAGAGAAATCGGACTAGTCCGCACCAAAATCAGACTAGTCCGCACTTCCCAGAATTCTTAAGTGCGGTTTTGTTTCTAATTCATTTCAAACTTGTTCCTTTTTATGTGGATTAATGTTAAACATATGTTAGAATGTATGCAATGCATGATGGATGAAAATGAGGGTGTGACAGCTGAACCCGGACAAATGTGTCTTTGGGGTTAGCTCCGGGAAGCTCCTCGGATTCTTCGTGACTCAACGAGGAATTGAGGTGAACCCGACGAAGATCACAGCCATTGAAGACATGCGGCTCCCAGCCCGCGTCAAGGATGTCCAAAAGTTAACTGGATGTCTAACTGCGCTCAGCCGGTTCATCTGAAGACTGGCAGAACGAGCGCTTCCCTTCTTCAAGCTATTGAGGAAGTTCGGGCCATTCCATTGGTCTGAAGAAGCAGAGAAGGCATTCCAAGAGCTCAAGCAGCTCCTCACCACACTACCGATATTGGTAGCTCCGAACCCTGGTGAGCCTCTTTTGCTTTACATTTTGGCAACTACAGAGGTTATCAACATGGCCCTGGTCGCGGAAAGACCGGAGCCACCAACATTTTAGGAGCCTAGACTCCTCTGGGAGGGTCCGGAGCTACCTGAAGGAGAGTCTGGGTCCCAGCCCCCAGGCATGGATCTTCAAGGCAAGCTGCCCCAGGATCAACCTCTCTCATCTGAGGGAGCTCACATGGCTGAAGAAGAAGTTTTCGGACCCCTCCAAGAGGGTCCGGGAAGCACAAGAAGAAGCTTCGGACCCCTCCGGGAGGGTCTGGATTGATGAAGAAGAAGTTTCGGGCCCTTCACAGAAGGTCCGGACTGTCCAGCAACCAGTGTACTTCATCAGTGAAGTACTCCACGACGCCAAGACTCGATACATTGAGGTGCATAAGTTGCTTTATGCAGTGCTTATTGCCTCAAGGAAGCTACGTCACTACTTCCAAGCCCACAAGATATCAGCGGTAACATCCTATCCTCTGTGTGCTATACTGTATAACCCCAATTCTACTGGGAATATTGCAAAGTGGGCAGCGGAGCTGGCAGAGTTCGATCTCGATTCCTGCCTCAACATGCTATCAAGAGTCAGGCATTGGATGACTTTGTGGCGGAGTGGACCCCTTCTTCATCAAATCCAAGGGGCCCCAGTGAGCAGAAACCAGAACCAAAGGTCCCAATCTTCACCGAGCCTCACTGGACTCTCCACTTTGACGGCTCCGTGCAAAAGCAGGGGGCCCAAGTCGGAATCCTTCTCCTCGCTCCAACCGGGGATAAGGTCAAGTACATGATACACCTTGATTTCAAGGCAACCAACAACATGGCGGGGTATGAAGCCCTCATCTACGGGCTCAAGGTGGCGTTGTCATATGGTGTCAAGCAGATGCTTGTGAAGGGTGATTCATAGATCATTATCAAGCAAGTCAAAGACGAATGCAGCTACAACAACTCACAACTCGCTGCTTACCTCCTTGAAGTCCTAAAGCTCTAGAAAGACTTCGACGTCCTGGATCTCTGCAATGTCCAGCATCTCAACAACACTGAAGCTGACGAACTCTCGATGAAGGATTCAATAGGAGCTCAAGCTCCCGACGAAGTTTTTGTCAGGAAGTCCAACCGCTCAGCCTGCCGAACTAAGCGAAGGGGGCGACATCAGCACCTCAAAGCTGGCAGTCCTAGTGGCCCTGTTACCAAGGCGTCCACCAAGGGTCGTAGGCACTGCAGAAAGCATTGAGCAACCCAGCGCGCAAGATCTGGAGGCTTAAGTTAGCTCCAATGCATGGATCTTGGAGATCCGGAGCTACTTGAAAGACAACATCCTTCCTTAAGATGGTGCATCCGTTGACCGGATCGTTAGATTCGCTAAAAGATACACGCTGGTAGAAGGGGATCTCTACCGGCGCGGTGTCAACAGTGTCCTAATGTGGTCCATTGCCTGGGAAGAAGGTTGTGAGCTCCTCACAGAAATCCATGAATGCGAGTGTGGGAACCACACATCTTCCCGCACGTTGGTTGGTAAAGCCTTCCGACATGGCTTTTACTGGCCTACAGCTCTCCAGAATTCAGTTGAGTTGGTAAAAAAGCGTGAAGCGTGCAAGTTCCACGCGAAACAAATTCACACGCCGGCTCTGTCGGTGCAAATGATACCTCCTACATGGTCATTCGTTGTGTGGGGGGTGGACATTTTGGGACCTTTCCCAAAAGCCATCGGAGGTTCCAGGTTCCTCTACGTCGCCATAAACAAGTTCACTAAGTGGCCAAAAGCAACTCCAGTTGTGACTGTCGACTGTTGGAGTCGGCAGATCCCCTGACACTACGAAAGTGTTGAAGGAGTTTGTGGTTCGGTTTGGGCGCGCAGAGACTCAAGAAGGTGAAACGCGATTGGACACGAGTGACACAGTGGTTTACGTGGTTCGGGCCGCCTGAGCGTAATACCCTACTCCACGGGTGTGTGTGTGTGTTGTATTAACTTGTGAACTTCAGAGTGTTCGAGAGTTCTCCCTTCTCGTGTATCGTCGGTTTGTCCTTTTATAACACAAGGACAAACCGTTACAAGTCAGCCTGGCCCGACATGTGGCCCTGGCGGTTACTAGTATTGATACACGAGATTAATTGTTGTTAATAACCCTGTAACGGTTCCGACAGTGCCGTTACAGGTGTTAAGATCGTCCTGATTAAGTATCATTAATGTGGAATTAATGATAATTAATCGGGTCTTGAAGTCCGCGGTTGTCCTTTGAAGATCCGGTGCCGTTACAACGTCTTTCGGAGGTTTGAAGTGGCCAGCTTCGACGTATGGACACGTGGCAGCTCCGGAGCTTGCTTGGGGGAAGCGGGAAGCTCCGGGGTGGCCTGGCACGTGTCAGGTCCGGAGCTTCTCTCGGTCAGGGGTTACCTCCGGAGGTGCCGTTTCAGTACCTAGCCCGGAGCTTCACCCTTGCGGGTAATAGCTCTGGTCTGACAGTACACGTGGCAACCTAGGGGCTAACCATGTTGGAGAAGCGGGTCCGATTACGTATGGCAAGTGGGCCCCCGAGGGTCTTCAATTTGAGTAGATGTCCTTCCCTTGAGATCTTTGTAACCTCAGGGGGTGTATGGTTTTTAGGGTACCGACAGTGGCCCCCTGGACCTACCTCCGGGGAAGGCCAACGGGATGAAGTCATTCCGCCGGAGGTGGGTCCACACTTACGACTCTTGAACTGGGTCTTCAAGGGTCTTCGGAGGTGCCTTTGGCGGGACTTTACGGTTAAATCCCGACGCTTGGCGCACCTCAGGCGGCAGATAAGATCTTTGACGTGCGGATCTCTCGCAATTGAAGGTCGCCGGTTCCCAATACAAAAACCGTATCGGTTCTGCGCTCCTTGGTAGTCCGCCGCCTTTGGGTTTCCCGCCTCGTGATGACAACTGTTCGCCTGGGTAAGAACCTCGACTTGATCGTCAGGGTGGTCCCGGGCCCTCTTGTCATCGGCAGGGTTGAATTCTTGAGTAGTATCCTTGACTCCCCTGCAGTTTCCATCCAAGCGTTGCAAGGGCTTACTTAAGAAGGAAAGCGCACCGTCGGGAGTTCTTTACGCTTTCCATCTGTTCTTGCGCTCAAACTCCCAACTCGTGCTTTGCTCCTCTTCTCTTGCCTAGCTGTGCTGCGATGGAGTTGGGTCTGCGTGAGAGTCGTTTGAAGACGGAAAGCGATCTGAAGAAGGTCCGAGCCCTCATGGGGTGGTCGTCGGACTTCTTCAACCGTTCGGTCCGCGCCGGCGGAGAGCTTCCCTTTAAAAAGGAGCACTCCGGCGAGATGGTGTACTTTTCTTCGTACGCCATGGTGGGGCTGATCCCACCGTTTTCTTCCTTCTTCTTGATGCTGCTGGACTTCTATGGTCTGCAGCTATACCACCTTGGCCCTCACTCCATCCTCCTTGTGTCCATCTTTGTCCACTTCTGCGAGATGTGGGTGGGCATCCCTCCCTGCATCGAGCTCTTCCGAACCTTCTTCACCGTCCAAACCACCGGCCGAAGCGACGAGTACCTTGGCTTCTACTACTTTGTGAAGCGCAAGAAGTGCCCGTTCAAGTACCTCCGGTTATTCCCTTCCGGGAAGTGGGATGACTGGAAGAAAGATTGGGTAGTCGTCCGGGTGGAGGAGCATGAGCAGTTGGAGTTGCCAGACGGTCTGCCCGGCATTGACACGTCGGTGTGGAGCGAAGTTCCGGTGCTGGCGGCAGCTTTCGACCCCGTCCTGTCCAGGATCCGCCAATGTGTGGAGGGAGGATTAACTCCCCAGGCGGTGTTCTGCAACTTCCTGTCCAACAGGTGGGCACCGCTGAAGAGGAGGGAGAAGCTCGCCTAGGCCCTCAACAGCGTGATGGACGAGGACCGGGTTGAGACCGGGTTGAAGTCCAGCATGGTGGGGAAGTCCTTGGAGTTTCACCTCAAGAAATTCCAGCACGGCATCGATGTTGACGGAGAGTACTTGACTTCGCCGCCGGCTTTCCTCCCCCTGAACGTGGAAGTTGAGTTCAGTAGGGAGCTCCGGCGGAAGATGCCCGCGCTTGACGACCTTGGCGTCGTCGAGAGAAGATCAACCGCCCGGTTGGCGATCCCCGGGTTGTCCGAAGGCGGCTCCGCCCCTGTCTCTCAGCCAAGAGCTGAGGTCATCGGCAAGGGCAATGAGCTGGCGGAGGAGCCGGAGAGCCGGAAGAGGAAGCTGCGACATGCTGACGGAAGGTCCGTCGGGCTTGCTACCTCCCCCCCAGTTCCCCGTCCTCAGGAAGGAAGATCCTCCGCCGCTGTAGCGGCTGTCCCCGTGGTGGGGTCCTTTCGGTGTGCTACTGTTCCGGCAGTGGGATCCTCCCGGAGTGCGACTGTCCCCGTGGTGGATCCCTCCGGAGGTGCCAGTTCCGGGCAGGCGACTTCGGCACGTGAAGCGGTGAGGGCCTCCAGGTCCAGGAGTTCCTCCCGATCAAGGAGAGCTCCGACCCGGGAAACGCCCGCGGCCACGGCAAGTCTTGGGAGTCCTCCCGGAGCTCCTACACCGACCGTGGCCAGCCCGGAACGTCCGGAAAAGAGGTTCCGCGCAAGCTGGTGCGTGAGCCTCCCAAGGTAATTTTTCTTTCTTACCTCGATTAACTTTTAATTGTAGCATCTATTTGCTCAATTTCTTCGTTCTTTATCTGCAGCGTTCCCAAAAAGGGGAGTGAAGCTCCGCCCTCGGCCACAGTGTCTGAGGCTGCGGGGGCTTCTGCTCCAGCTCCGGTGCCGCCCCAAGCGGAGGCTGCGACAGCTCCGGCGCCGGCTGTCGTGGTCATGGACCTCGACTCGTCTCCAGAAGTTCCCGTGGTAGCGCCGGACCACGGGATTGAAGATGCGCCAGCGGTACCCGTTCCGGAGGTTGAAGCTCCGGGTCCTGGTGCTGCAGAAGTAGAAGCTCCGGCTGTTGAGTCGGAGGAAGTAGCGGTCCCGGCTTCAGAGCCAGAAAGTGCTGAAGCCCCGGCGGTTGAGCCGGAGGTAGCTGAAGCCCCGGCATGCGAGCCGGAAGTTGAAGTGGTTCCGGCAGTTGAGCCGGTTACTTCCGAAGCTCCGGTCGCAGAGCCGGTAATTATTGGAGCGCCGGCTGCAGGGCCGGTGATTGTGGAAGCGCCGGCCGCAGAGCCGGTGATTGCTGGAGCGCTGGCCACAGAGCCGGTGGTCGAAGAGGCAAGGGAGCTCGAGTCTCCCTCAGAAGAAGTGTCCCGGCCGGAGCCATTGGAGGCGACGACGTCGATGGTACTCGTGGCGGAGCCAGAGTGCCTGAATGAAGTCGCCGGCCCCCAGCCTGAGGGGGCAAATGAAGACTTGGTGGCAGGACCTTCTTCGGTGGCGACTGAGGCCATCCCGGAGGAGTGCCCTAGTGCTTTGGAAGCTCGGGGTTCCACTCTTGTAGAGTGGGACCCAATTTTTGTAAGTGAAGACCCGCTGGAACCAGCGGAGGAGACCCCAGAAGGTCCGGAGCCCATCTCGCTGTCGATGTCCATCGACAACGCTTGCTCCAGTCTACGTCAAGTCCAACTAGCCTTCTTCCACGACAGCAAGGCTCTTGAAGAGGAGCGCCAAACCCTTAGGAGGTGGCGTAATCGACTCCAATTCGAGACCAAGCTGGCGCAGTCGAGGCTTGCGGATGACAAGGAATGGATTAGGCGGGAGAAGATCCGCCTGGAGCTCTGGGGTGAGCTGCTGGACGAAAGGGAGAGCATGACTCATGCCCTCGACGCTCAATCCCGGGAGTTCCATGACCAAGCTAAGGCTGCTAACGACGCGGCCAACGCTCGGTTCGATCAACTCGAGGCCATCAGCACCGCACTCATCAAGCGCCGAGAGGCACTTGAAGGAAGGGAAAGGCGGCTCGAGGATGAGGAGCAAAAACTCCTGGAGCTACGGGATGACGTCTTGCGACGGGAGGAGGAGCTTGCCGAGAAAACAGCTCTGGCGGACAAGGGCCTCGAGGAGCGCACTAAAAAATTGGAAGAGTGCTGCCTCGAGGAGGAGGAGAAGACCTGGGTGTGGGGGCAGGAACTCTACGAGTACGAGTGTGCCCTTGTCGCCCGGGAGAAGAAAATAGAGGCTAGGGAGAAGGACCTGGTCGACCGCCGGAACAAGATCCACCTCCGGGAGGAGGAGCTCGGAAGACTTGAGAAGCGGGTTGCTGCGAAGATTCAGCAAAACGCCAAAGAAGTTGAGCGTCTCTCCCGCGAGAATTCGGAGCTGGCGGCGGCCCGGAGATCCCTGGAAGAGATGAAGGGCCTGAGGAAGACGGACTCCCTACAAATTTGGGAGTTCCTGAGCAAGGCCGACGATGCGCTGGCGCCGATGGGTTTCAGCCCGGTGCTCCCGGACGATCCGGAGCCGGAGCCGGACCTTGCGTTGCAAGCGTTGAGCGCCGCGGGCAGCAAGCTCTCCAAGGTGGGCGACGTCATCGCGGACCAGCTGGAGGTCGAGGGGCAATCCCTGGCTAGAAACGTCACGGAGTATGTGTTGACGTGCTACACTAGCCGGAACCCTCGATTCCCGCTGGACCCGGTGCTTGAAGGCCCCGTCGAAGGAGAAGGCGAAGCTACCCGAGCCAGCGTGTCGGAGGTCGCTCAGAAGGTCGCCGAATTCTTCCATAGGGTCTAGGACTGTCTCTCTTAGCCTTTACTTGTATCTTCTCTTCTTCCTCAATTTTGTAATCCCTTGTTTCCAGATGTAATCTCCGGTCTTCTGATGTAACACCCTCAATTTTCGCATCATGCATTGCATACATGGTCATGCATTAAACACTAGTAGAATAAAAGAAAAATAATAAAACATATGTGGATACAAATACGTGTGGCAAAGGAAGAAAAGAAAACAATAATTATAGGCTAAAACTTGTAATAGGAAATAGATATAAAATAATAGTAAAAATATATATATATAAATATATAAATAATATAGATAGCAATATATAAAAGTAGAAAAAGAAAATAATAAAAAAATAATATTAATAATATATGTTATAAAAATAATAAATAATAAATAATAAATATACAATATGAATAATATATATAAAGGTAAATGAATAAAATAAATAAGATAAATAAATAATGTAAAAATAATAATAATAAATAAATAAATAAAAAGAAAAAGAAAAAAAACAGTAATGTGTATAAAAAAAAAAAAGGGGAACCCCCGCCGGCCAGCGGCCGAGCCGCAGCCGGCCACGCCCGCACGCGCGAGCGAGCGCGCCCGCCCGACACCGCCGCCCGCGTGGCCCCCACCCCGGCTGACCGCGCCGCCTGACCGCGCAGGCTGCGCCGGGCCCCGCCCCCCCCCTGTCGCGCGGCGCGCACCGCCCGAGGGCGCTGGCCCCGCCGCCCTCCCGCTCCCACGCCGCCTCGGTCTCCCCCCCCCCCCCCCCCCCACGACGCGATTTTCCCTACGCGCGCGGTCTCCCGCCCTCTCCCGCGCCGTAACGCCCCGTTTTTCCCGGATACGAGTCCCATCCCGCCCCGCTTCCCAACCGACTCGTTCCGATCTTTTTGCTCCAGCCGCCCCTATAAATAGGACCCAGGTCTAGGCTCTTTTTCCCCACGAACCAGCAGCCGCCAAAGCCGACGGAAGCAGCCGACGGGAACAGAGAAAACAGAGGCGCCCAGGGAAGAAAAAAGGAGGAAAAGAAGGGGAAGAAGAGGGAGAAAAAGAGGAGGACACCACCGTTCGCCGGAGATCGTCGCCGACATCGCGCCGCCGTCATCGTACCGCCGAAGGACTGCTGCACCACCTATTTCGTCTTCGCGTCGCATTTATTCCGCGACCGTCACACCGTCAGATCTACGGTAGGGTTCATTCCCGATGCGAATTTTTGCGACCATATTAAATCTAGTAGGCGTAAATTAATTTTAGTTGCACCATAAATTTTATTTCAGCAGCATTAATCCGCCCTAAAATCCCCGTAAACCCTTATGAACAAGTATGAACTAGTCGCATCTAATTAATAAATGACCGTAGTAAATTAATTATTAAATTGTGCATGCATACATGTCATTGCATGTTGATTATTTTGTGTGCATTATGTTGAATTGTATATGTTTTCTTGTATGTATGATCACGCGTAGAGGAACGTGCTCAAGAGGTTGCATACGAGGATTTCCAAACCCAAGACTTCGAAGCGCTTGAGCAACCCCATCCGCCGGAGCAAGGCAAGTGTCCTTGAAGCATATTGATCCTATTTTAAATTAAATGTTTTGTTTGCGAACTTGCATGCTTGTGTCAAATTGATGGGAATCCTATGGTAGGAAGTTTACTAGTTTTGTTTGACCACCCTTGTCACCTGGAATTTAAGGTAGAGAGTCGGGAAGGGTTTTTACCTTTTTGCTTCGCTTAATTAATTGGGATGGCAAACAACACTACACAATTAATTATGCATCAATGATATTATGGTTAATGTGAACTGGTCAATATGATGGGTGATCTAAGCAAGCATGGTTATGTGGATGGGTTGGACGTCATGGTGGTTTGCTTGCCTTAGATCTAAGGACCGGTTCATGCGAGAATATGCCAGGTCAACAGTGCCACCACAAGGCCAAGTATGGGTGCGGCGTAGCTGAATAATTAGGAGCGCTGCTAGTATTGTATGGACCATTGGATGGCGCGGGGAATGGGAGTCGAGGAGGACTGCCCTGGGATCCGCATGGCACACGAGGGGACCCGTGGGTGGGAGAATAGAGGTTCAAGCCTGCCGGTGAAACCTTAGTGGGCCCGTACATACTAGTAGTCCCTTTTGAAAGGCTATTTTGTGATCTCTTGGCCACACACCTACGGAAGTGTGAGATGGCACAATGGAGGTTTCTTAGTCATCGAAAGGTGATAAAATCACAAACATGTGGGTAAAGTGGTACAACCTCTGCAGAGTGTTAAAAACTATCATGATAGCCGTGCTCCCGGTTATGAGCGCCTGGATGACCTACATGATTAGAGTTGGAATTGGGATTTGGGATGGTTATGGTTTGGTAATGGTTATGGAATTGAGTTATGGTAATTGGACATGGATAATGGTAATGTTGGTAATAATTGGATATTGTTTATACTTTGTTAATATGATGGGATTTGTTTCACATAGACATAGTATAATGCTTTTCAAATGTTTTACTGTACTTTTCCGCACTTAGCCATTATTATTGTCGTCCTTTGAATTAGCCACATGTCATACTTTCCACACTTGCTGAGTACGACATGTACTCACCCTTGCAATCCCCCCCCAACAGCTACTGGAGACAATTGGGAGTACCCTGAGGATCACGTGGAGTACTAGGTTGCGTACCGCCGTCAATTGCCTGTGGATTGGAGTCGTGCTGTTTAGTTTATTTTCCGCTGCAATTATTTAGAGTTATATTATTCGTGAACTATTGGATTATTGTAATAAAGTACTTATTTATTAGTTAAGACGTGGTTAAATTCTGTTTATCATTTGTGAATCATTCGTGTATGTGTGTTGAACATCCTGGGCACACATATGCGTTACGCTTGGTTCATATTCGGAACCGGGTGTCACAAATTGGTATCAGAGCCGCGTTGACCGTAGGACGCAAGCCTAGGTAGAATGGACACTCTAGAGCACTTAGGAACACTCTTCTAATATGCTATTTTCGAAAATTTTTGCTTCCTTTATTTTCGGCCGCAAAAAGTATTGATCGCTGCTGCGTTTTTGATAAAGAAATTTTCAGAAGTGAGCAATGTTAAGTGCTGCTGTTTTGCTGTATAAATTTTCGCGAAAACGGTGTGTTTTGCTGCTATTATGTGTGGGTAAAATTATTGTGTTGGTTGCTGTAATTTTTCTCTTTATTTTTCGTTCTTTGGAACCGCTGCACCGCTTTTTGTCCGCCGTTTAACTGCTGAAATTTTCAGATTTGTTTTTCATTATTTTTCTAATGTATTCTTGTTTCTTGTAGATGGCCCGCACCAAGACAACCCCCCGTAAGTCGACCGGTGGACTCGTGCCCCCGCGTAGGTTGGCTAGTCGCTCTCCGGCCGTCGACCCCCGTCACCCGGTGGTGATCCGTTCTGACGGCAGAGCCGCAGGACAGTTGCGACACCGTCTCCGTGCCCTACTCCGTGAGGCTGGCTACCGTCACCACAGCCTCTCGCTCTCCTACCACACCACTGGAGTGCAGCGCCCCGGCAGGAAGGAGTGGAGCTGCAAAATTTATATCTACTACGGTGACGAGTTGGTGAAGACCCACAGCAGCCCTGCTTGGAGGAGCTCCCGCCGATCTGCAGAGCAGGATGCTAGCTGGGAAGCAGCCACTTTCTGGAGCCACGCCCGCCGTTTCCGTCTGGAGGACACGGTTCACGCCTTCGTCCCGCAGCGTCCCAGTGGCACTGCGCGCTTCGTCTCCAGACACGTGGAGGGACCCCTGGACCTCCCGCAGTCTCGTCAGACTGTTGGCGACGTGACCCAGCTGAGTGCCCGACTTCAGAGGGCGCAGCAGGAAATCCAGGATGGACGCGACCTCGCCCAGCGCCATGAGGCGATAATCAGGAGGTATCGTCGGATCACCGACGAGGACCCGGACGACTACGCGTCCGACACCCCGATGTGGACCCCGGACTCTCCAGACCGTCGCAACGGTCAACGTGAGTCATCCTCTGAGGAATCCTCTGACGAGGAACCCTCCAGTGTGGCGTCTACCGCACCACCGCCGCCTGCTGCCTCACCACCCCAGGACCCACAGGACCCCGAGGACCCCGACGACGACGACGACGACGACGAGGACCCGGATGAGTTCCCGCTCGACGACGACTAGTCCTCGACCTATGCCACGACTCAAGGATAGGCACACCCCCATTAGTAAATAAGAGCGATGTAGATATACTTGTGTGGCCTTGAGTTGTGTTACTTCTTTTAGGATCTTTGTAAATTCTGTTTGGTGCTTGTTTGAGTGCTTGTGTGCTTAGTAGAGAGTTGTGGGATGCTTCGGCAATTGTCCACATCCTCTTAATATAGGTCTATATTAATAAAGGATTATTTAGTGTCACATACCTTGATGCATATAGTTGGGACGTTTCCTTCCAAATTCTAAATCCTTCTGTCCCTACCTTTCCTTCGCCAACAGATGGTGAGAACTCGTAACCAGAGGGATGCTAACGATGAGGAGGAGCGCAATGAAGTACCTCAGAACAACCAGGGACATGCTCATGGAGCTATCAACATTGAACAACTGTTAGCTATGCAGAACCAGCTCATGCAGACCATGATACAGACCATGGGACAGCTGCAAGCTGGCAACAACAATCAGCCCCATATGCCTCCACCGCCACCCCCGCCACATCACAACCGTTTGGGAGAGTTCATGAGGACCAGACCGCCCACCTTTGCACAAGCCACAGACCCAATGGAAGCTGATGATTGGCTGAAGTCTGTTGAGAAGAAACTTGCTATTGTCCAGTGCACTGATAGGGAGAAGGTTCTCTTTGCATCACATCAACTAGTTGGAGCAGCCGCTGACTGGTGGGAAGCTCTTTGCAACGCTCTTGATAATCAGGAAACAATCACTTGGGCTGAGTTTAAACAGAGTTTCCGTTCCCACTATGTACCTGAAGGAGTTATGATACTGAGGAGACAAGACTTTGAAAATCTCAGGCAAGGAAGGATGAGTGTGAGTGAGTATCTCAATAAATTCACTCAATTATCAAGATATGCTCCAGAAGACATCAAAACTGATAGTAGGAAGCAGTATCTGTTTATGAGAGGTCTCAACAATGAAATTCAAGTCCAGTTGCTCAATACTGATTATCCAAACTTCCAAAAGCTGGTTGACAAGGCTATTGTGGTTGAGAACAAGATTCGTGAGATGGAGCAGGACAACAAGAGGAAGATGTCACATCATGGACCGCAGCAAGGAAGCAATGTTCGCCCCCGCTATGCACCACCTACTGCACCACAATACAACCCCTCTGCTCCTGCATACCGCACTGCTTATCCGCCCCGCCCAAACCAGCCACCGCAGCAACGCCCTGCCATGCAAGCGCCTCGCAATCCTGTGCCATCTGCGCCGCGTCCTAATATGGCGGCAAATGCTCAAAACCAGATGCGCCCAAACTTCCCCAATGCTATGGGTGGTAAGACATGCTATGCGTGTGGAGAACCCGGACACTTTGCAAGTCAATGCCCCAAGAGAAACAATGGACCTATGAACAATGCACCAAGGCCAAATCACCCGCGACCAAATGGAGGAGCACCACAAGGCAACCGTGGACAACAGAATTTTGCTCGTGGCAATGTGAATCATATCTCTACTGAGGAAGCCCAGCAAGCTGATGACGTCGTGATTGGTATGTTTCTCGCCAACTCCAACCCCGCGACTGTTTTATTTGATTCAGGAGCATCTTATTCATTCATCTCGTCAAAGTATGTTGCCAAGTACAATTTGCCTATATCTCATATGAAGCAAACTATGCTAGTAAGTTCTCCTGGCGGAGAGATGAGGACAAATATAGTATGTCCGAAAGTAAGCATTAAAATAAGGGGGGTAGACTTTCTCGCAAACCTCATAGTATTGGACTCCCAAGGAATAGACATAATACTTGGAATGGACTGGCTGAGCAAGTATAATGGAGTCATTCAATGCGCCGAGAGGATTGTGCAGTTGACAAGTGAACATGGTACACGCATTGAAGTTGAAGCAGCCCAACCTGCAAGAGGAAAAGCGATGCTGAATCACGTGGAAGAAGTGACATTGGAAAGCATTCCGATCGTTCGCGAGTACCCGGACGTGTTCCCAGATGAGTTGCCAGGTATGCCACCTGATCGTGACATAGAATTCGCCATTGAGTTGATACCCGGAACTGCACCTATAGCTAAGAGGCCGTATAGGATGCCTCCTAAGGAATTAGCAGAGCTCAAGAAGCAAATTCAAGAGCAGCTAGAGAAGGGTTTTATACGCCCAAGCTCATCCCCGTGGGGAGCCCCAGTGCTCTTCGTAGATAAGAAGGATGGAACCCAGAGGATGTGTGTGGACTATAGGGCTCTCAACGAAGTGACAATTAAGAACAAGTACTCACTGCCCCGTATAGAGGATTTGTTCGACCAAATGAAGGGTGCCTGTATCTTCTCCAAGATCGACTTGCGGTCAGGATACTTCCAAATGAAGATTAGACCATCAGATATACCCAAGACAGCATTTCGGACACGATATGGATCTTATGAGTACACCGTCATGTCATTTGGATTAACGAACGCGCCTGCGTACTTTATGTATCTCATGAATAAGGTCTTCATGGAATATCTGGATAAGTTCGTTGTAGTGTTCATCGATGATATTATGATCTACTCGAAGGACGAGAAGGAACATGAGGAACACTTGAGGCTTACGCTGCAGAAATTGAGGGAGCATCAATTGTATGCCAAGTTCAGTAAATGTCAATTTTGGTTACGAGAAGTTTCTTTCTTAGGCCATATTATCTCGGGAGGAGGAGTATCAGTTGACCCAGGGAAGGTGAGAGATGTGCTTAAGTGGGAACCGCCACAGAACGTCAAGGAAATTCGGAGTTTCCTTGGAATGGCTGGATATTACCGCCGATTCATTAAGGATTTCTCCAAAATAGCCAAGCCTATGACCGAATTACTCATGAAAGGGAAGGCATTTCGATGGACTCAAGCTTGTCAGGATAGCTTTGAAGAGTTAAAGAAAAGATTGACAACTGCCCCAGTGTTAGTATTACCGGACGTGAGCAAGAGTTTTGATATATACTGTGATGCATCAAGACAAGGATTAGGATGTGTGCTCATGCAAGAAGGCCAAGTGGTAGCTTATGCATCGAGGCAACTAAAGAAACATGAGTTGAATTATCCTACCCACGATCTTGAACTCGCAGCCGTGGTACACGCCTTGAAGATATGGAGACACTATGTTTTTGGTCACCGATGTGAGATTTATACGGACCACAAGAGTCTCAAGTACATATTTACGCAAACGGATCTGAACCTGAGGCAACGCCGATGGTTGGAGCTCATCAAGGACTATGACGTGGGAATCAGCTATCACCCAGGGAAGGCCAACGTAGTGGCCGATGCTTTGAGCCGAAAAGGAGTAAGTCATCAACTCACAGTTCGAGAGCTGCCATCTGAGTTATGCAAGGAGTTTGAACGGTTGAACCTTGGATTCATAAATGAGTTGGGAACGATGGAAGTCAACCCAACATTAGAGCAGGAAATACGGGAAGGACAGACGAAGGACAAGGAAATACAAGAAATCAAGGAAAGGACCCAAGAAGGAAAGGAATTCAGATTTGATGAGGACGAACAAGGTACCTTATGGCTTGGAAAGAGGATTGTGGTACCTAATGTCAGGCATATTCGAGAAACAATATTGAAGGAGGCACATGACTCGCCTTACTCAATTCATCCCGGCTGTACAAAGATGTACAAGGACTTAAAGACATGTTATTGGTGGGCCAGCATGAAAAAGGACATAGCCGAATATGTTGCACTTTGTGATGTGTGCCGACGAGTTAAAGCTGAACATCAAAGGCCAGCCGGATTGTTACAACCATTGAAGATCCCGGAGTGGAAGTGGGAAGAGATTGGTATGGACCTTATAGTTGGATTACCGCGAACTCAGTCTGGCTATGATTCAATATGGGTTATTGTGGATCGATTGACAAAATCAGCTCATTTCATTCCTGTCAAGACCACATATACCACCACAAAGCTAGAAGAATTGTATATGGAACATATTGTGTGTCGACACGGAGTACCGAAGAAGATAGTCTCGGATAGAGGTTCTCAATTCACCTCCAGATTTTGGCAGAAATTGCATGAAGCAATGGGAACAAGGCTGAACTTTAGTTCGGCGTATCACCCTCAGACAGATGGACAAACCGAGAGGACCAACCAAATTTTGGAAGACATGTTGAGAGCATGTGCTTTAAAGCATAGGAAAAGTTGGGATAAAAGTTTGCCGTATGCTGAATTCTCGTACAACAATAGTTACCAAGCAAGTTTGAAAATGTCACCCTATGAAGCATTATACGGAAGGAAATGTAGGACTCCCTTGTTTTGGAATGAAACCGGAGAGAATCAAGTGTTTGGTCCCGACGTGTTACAAGAAGCTGAAAGGCAAGTCCAGATAATACGGGAAAACTTAAAGGCTGCCCAGTCTCGACAGAAAGGTTATGCTGATAATAGGCGAAGAAGTTTGACCTTTGAAGTTGGAGATTTTGTATACCTCAAAGTGTCACCTATCAGAGGTCAGCGACGGTTTAACGTCAAGGGAAAACTCGCACCACGTTACATCGGACCATTTAAGATTCTGGACAAGCGAGGAGAGGTAGCTTATCGACTTGAGCTGCCAACGTATCTCTCCGATGTACATGACGTGTTTCACGTCTCTCAACTCAAGAAGTGTCTCAGGGTACCGGAAGAACAAGTGCCGATGGACGAGTTAGAACTTCAGGAGGATTTGTCCTATGTCGAGCAACCTATCAAAATTTTGGATATGAAAGAAAGAGTCACGAGAAATAAAAGGATCCGTTGGTGCAAAGTGCAATGGAAACACCATACGGAAGCCGAAGCTACATGGGAACGTGAAGAAGACCTGAAGGCAGAATTCCCTCATCTTTTCTCCACGCTGTCGAATCTCGAGGGCGAGATTCACTTTAAGGGGGGTAGGTTTGTAACACCCTCAATTTTCGCATCATGCATTGCATACATGGTCATGCATTAAACACTAGTAGAATAAAAGAAAAATAATAAAACATATGTGGATACAAATACGTGTGGCAAAGGAAGAAAAGAAAACAATAATTATAGGCTAAAACTTGTAATAGGAAATAGATATAAAATAATAGTAAAAATATATATATATAAATATATAAATAATATAGATAGCAATATATAAAAGTAGAAAAAGAAAATAATAAAAAAATAATATTAATAATATATGTTATAAAAATAATAAATAATAAATAATAAATAATAAATATACAATATGAATAATATATATAAAGGTAAATGAATAAAATAAATAAGATAAATAAATAATGTAAAAATAATAATAATAAATAAATAAATAAAAAGAAAAAGAAAAAAAAACAGTAATGTGTAAAAAAAAAAAAGGGGAACCCCCGCCGGCCAGCGGCCGAGCCGCAGCCGGCCACGCCCGCACGCGCGAGCGAGCGCGCCCGCCCGACACCGCCGCCCGCGTGGCCCCCACCCCGGCTGACCGCGCCGCCTGACCGCGCAGGCTGCGCCAGGCCCCGCCCCCCCCTGTCGCGCGGCGCGCACCGCCCGAGGGCGCTGGCCCCGCCGCCCTCCCGCTCCCACGCCGCCTCGGTCTCCCCCCCCCCCCCCCCCCCCACGACGCGATTTTCCCTACGCGCGCGGTCTCCCGCCCTCTCCCGCGCCGTAACGCCCCGTTTTTCCCGGATACGAGTCCCATCCCGCCCCGCTTCCCAACCGACTCGTTCCGATCTTTTTGCTCCAGCCGCCCCTATAAATAGGACCCAGGTCTAGTCTCTTTTTCCCCACGAACCAACAGCCGCCAAAGCCGACGGAAGCAGCCGACGGGAACAGAGAAAACAGAGGCGCCCAGGGAAGAAAAAAGGAGGAAAAGAAGGGGAAGAAGAGGGAGAAAAAGAGGAGGACACCACCGTTCGCCGGAGATCGTCGCCGACATCGCGCCGCCGTCATCGTACCGCCGAAGGACTGCTGCACCACCTATTTCGTCTTCGCGTCGCATTTATTCCGCGACCGTCACACCGTCAGATCTACGGTAGGGTTCGTTCCCGATGCGAATTTTTGCGACCATATTAAATCTAGTAGGCGTAAATTAATTTTAGTTGCACCATAAATTTTATTTCAGCAGCATTAATCCGCCCTAAAATCCCCGTAAACCCTTATGAACAAGTATGAACTAGTCGCATCTAATTAATAAATGACCGTAGTAAATTAATTATTAAATTGTGCATGCATACATGTCATTGCATGTTGATTATTTTGTGTGCATTATGTTGAATTGTATATGTTTTCTTGTATGTATGATCACGCGTAGAGGAACGTGCTCAAGAGGTTGCATACGAGGATTTCCAAACCCAAGACTTCGAAGCGCTTGAGCAACCCCATCCGCCGGAGCAAGGCAAGTGTCCTTGAAGCATATTGATCCTATTTTAAATTAAATGTTTTGTTTGCGAACTTGCATGCTTGTGTCAAATTGATGGGAATCCTATGGTAGGAAGTTTACTAGTTTTGTTTGACCACCCTTGTCACCTGGAATTTAAGGTAGAGAGTCGGGAAGGGTTTTTACCTTTTTGCTTCGCTTAATTAATTGGGATGGCAAACAACACTACACAATTAATTATGCATCAATGATATTATGGTTAATGTGAACTGGTCAATATGATGGGTGATCTAAGCAAGCATGGTTATGTGGATGGGTTGGACGTCATGGTGGTTTGCTTGCCTTAGATCTAAGGACCGGTTCATGCGAGAATATGCCAGGTCAACAGTGCCACCACAAGGCCAAGTATGGGTGCGGCGTAGCTGAATAATTAGGAGCGCTGCTAGTATTGTATGGACCATTGGATGGCGCGGGGAATGGGAGTCGAGGAGGACTGCCCTGGGATCCGCATGGCACACGAGGGGACCCGTGGGTGGGAGAATAGAGGTTCAAGCCTGCCGGTGAAACCTTAGTGGGCCCGTACATACTAGTAGTCCCTTTTGAAAGGCTATTTTGTGATCTCTTGGCCACACACCTACGGAAGTGTGAGATGGCACAATGGAGGTTTCTTAGTCATCGAAAGGTGATAAAATCACAAACATGTGGGTAAAGTGGTACAACCTCTGCAGAGTGTTAAAAACTATCATGATAGCCGTGCTCCCGGTTATGAGCGCCTGGATGACCTACATGATTAGAGTTGGAATTGGGATTTGGGATGGTTATGGTTTGGTAATGGTTATGGAATTGAGTTATGGTAATTGGACATGGATAATGGTAATGTTGGTAATAATTGGATATTGTTTATACTTTGTTAATATGATGGGATTTGTTTCACATAGACATAGTATAATGCTTTTCAAATGTTTTACTGTACTTTTCCGCACTTAGCCATTATTATTGTCGTCCTTTGAATTAGCCACATGTCATACTTTCCACACTTGCTGAGTACGACATGTACTCACCCTTGCAATCCCCCCCCCCCAACAGCTACTGGAGATAATTGGGAGTACCCTGAGGATCACGTGGAGTACTAGGTTGCGTACCGCCGTCAATTGCCTGTGGATTGGAGTCGTGCTGTTTAGTTTATTTTCCGCTGCAATTATTTAGAGTTATATTATTCGTGAACTATTGGATTATTGTAATAAAGTACTTATTTATTAGTTAAGACGTGGTTAAATTCTGTTTATCATTTGTGAATCATTCGTGTATGTGTGTTGAACATCCTGGGCACACATATGCGTTACGCTTGGTTCATATTCGGAACCGGGTGTCACATCTGATGAAATGAAATCCCCAATTTTTTGCGAATTTCATTTTTTTGTCTTCAACATCTTTATCTTCACTTGGCCCCCTGGTAGATGTGCACAATTTGATTGTGGACATGTACCAAAAGGATGTTGAATTTTGTTGAAGACAAATTTGCTTCGAACTCGTATAATTTAGGTCCGAAGTTTTCGATAGTGAAGGTCCCTTGAAGTCGTCGGAGCTTAGAAGCTCCGGCACTGTCCATCGTCGGAGCTTAGTAGCTCCGGCAATAGCCTCTACCAACACGTTGAGCGTCGATAGTTAATACTTCAAGGTGTCGGAGCTTAGTAGCTCCGGCAATGACCCTTACCACGCCTGGTTTGTTGGCAACAGACTCTAGTGATAGGGTCTTCTCACCATCTTTAAGTCAACGCCGACGGTTGACGCCCTGGTGGGAGTCAGAGCTTGGTTAGCTCCGGTTTTTCTCCACCAACATAGGGTTCATTTTTCCTGCACACTTAAGCCAAGAAAAATAGTAAAATTCGTTCCTTATCTATAACTTCGTCGCGGCTTACGGTTCTCAAGAGAATTTTAAGTTGAACACGATTTTTAGTACAACTGAATGAATTGTCTTTTCTTTTAGATCCAATTGTCCATGGACCCCCCTTACTTTGGCCTGCCGGGATGTAGGTAGAGTGGCGTACTTAGGGTGCTTGACCAGGCTAAGTCGATAGCGCACTCCGGCCCTAGAATGGCTTGGCGGCTTTCAGGCGAGTTGGCCACAGACGATATTTAAATCTAAAAAATCCGACAATTCGACTCGAATCGTACGTAAACCGGTCAAACTAGAATTTCTTAAGAATTGCACGTTTCTGTTATAGACAAGAAAGAGAAAAATAAAAATGTCGAGCCTATGCAAAAATGAATGCACATGGAGTCTATTTCACATGAATATGTCTTTCATTATAGGTCCGGGGTACAGGGGAAACAAGTACACTCTTAGGGTACGGAACCAGGCTAAGTGTGTTTGGTTTCTCGTTTGACCCAGGGTAGTTAGCCACACTTCTAGTCCGGAGACTGTATCAAGTGTTGCATGAGCTTTTCAAACCTTTCGAGAAAGGTCCGGCTGCTCTCCCGGAGGAACTACCCGACTCTGTACAATGACTCTATAACATACATTTCAAGTTACTTAAGACTCACCTCCGTGGAATTAAGTGTAGAACTTACGGAGGTGCTCGATGTTCCAAGGATTTGGGAGAGGTGTCCCATCCTCAGTAGCCAAGCGAACGCTTCCGGGACGGGATACTTTGATCACTCGGAAGGGCCCTTCCCAGTCGGGGGAGAGTTTGTTTTGCCCTTCTCTGGATAGTATTCTCCGTAGCACCAGATCGCCTTCCTCGAGCTGTCGGTTGTGTACATGCCGCTGGTGATAGCGCCGTAGAGCTTGGCGGTATCGGGCGTTCCGAACAGCTGCTTGGCACCTTCCCTCCTCGAGGAGGTCTAGGTCTTCACGCCGGAGCTGGTCCTGCGCGGCTTCGTCGAAGGTCCGGACTCGGAGGGAACCCAAGGTGATTTCCGGAGGAATGATCGCTTCAGCTCCGTACACCAGGAAGAAGGGTGTTTCTCCGGTTGCCCGACTTGGAGAAGTCCTGTTGGCCCATAGAGTGGGCAGAAGCTCTTCGATCCAATTGGCTCCGTGCTTTTTCAAACGCTCATAAGTGCGCGTTTTGAGTCCTTTAAGGATCTCTGCGTTTGCTCTCTCGGCTTGTCCATTGCTGGCAGGATGAGCTACAGAAGCGTAGCAAACTTGTATGCCGAGGTCTTCGCAATATCCTTGAAATGCGGAGCTTGTGAACTGAGTCCCATTATCAGTGATGATCTTATTTGGGACTCCGAATCTGCTCACGATAGATTGTAGAAAATTGATTGCAGATTGTTTGTTGATCGTCACAACAGGAGTAGCTTCCGGCCACTTGGTGAACTTGTCGATGGCGACGTACAGGAACTTGTAACCTCCGACGGCTCTTGGGAAGGGTCCCAAGATGTCCATCCCCCACACAGCGAAAGGCCATGTAGGAGGTATCATTTGTAAGGACTGAGCAGGTGTATGAATTTTCTTTGCATGAAATTGGCATGCTTTGCATTTCTTCACTAGCTCAGTAGCATCCTGGAGCGCTGTAGGCCAGTAGAAGCCGTGCCGAAAGGCTTTTCCGACCAGCGTGCGGGAAGATGCGTGGTTCCCACACTCACCTCCATGGATTTCTGCGAGGAGCTCGCAGCCTTCTTCCCTTGTGATGCACCGCATTAGGATGCCGTTGGCACCGCGCCGGTAGAGATCCCCTTCTACCAACGTGTATCTTTTAGCCAATCTGACTACCCGGTCAGCGGATACATCATCGTCAGGAAGGATGTTGTCTTTCAAGTAGTTCCGGATCTCCGAGATCCATGCATCGGAACTGACTTGAGCATTTGAGTCTTGCGTGCTGGGTTGCTCGGAGCTTCCGGCAGCACCTACGACCCTTGATGGCTGCCATGGTAACAGGGCCATCGGGACCGTCAGCTTCGGGATGCTGATCTCGCCCCCTTCGTTCAGTTCGGCAGGCTGAACTGTGGGTTTTGACAACCTCCGGACAAAGGTTCCGTCAGGAGCCGGAGCTCCGGTTGACGCCTTGGTCGAGAGTTCGTCAGCTTCAGCGTTGTGAGCACGCTGAACATGGTGAAGGTCTAGGACTTCGAAGTCCTTCTGAAGCCTCTGGACTTCAAGGAGGTAAGCAGCCAGCTGGAGATTATTGCAGGAGCATTCACCCTTCACCTGTTTGATGACAAGTTGTGAATCTCCTTTGACCAGCAACTGCTTGACACCATATGATAGTGCCACCTTTAATCCATAGATGAGTGCTTCGTACTCCGCCATGTTGTTGGTTGCCTTAAAGTCAAGGTGCACCATGTATTTCTCCTTCTCCCCGGTTGGTGCGAGGAGAAGGATTCCAGCTCCGGCTCCCTGCTTCTGCATGGAGCCGTCGAAGTAAAGGGTCCAGTGAGGCTTAGTGAAGGCTGGAACTTGTGGTTCCGTCTTCTGCTCGCTGGGGCCCCAAGGGTTTAATGGAGAGGGAGTCCATTCTGCCACGAAATCTGCCAACGCTTGACTCTTGATTGCTTGTCTTGGAATGAATTCAAGGTCAAATTCAGCCAATTCCGCTGCCCACTTTGCAATATTCCCAGTTGAATTGGGATTATGCAGGATCGCTCGAAGTGGATATGAGGTTACCACCGAGACTTTGTGAGCTTGGAAATAGTGTCGAAGCTTCCTTGAGGCAATAAGAACTGCATAAAGCAGCTTATGCACCTCTAGGTATCGAGTCTTGGCATCATGTAACACTTCACTGATGAAGTATACCGGGCGTTGAATGGTCTGGACCCTCCCGGAGGGGTCCGGAGCTTCCTCTTCATTGATCCGGACCCTCTCGGAGGGGTCCAGACTATCTTCGGGGACCTCCGGGTTCTGGGTGGAAGAACCCGGAGCTTCTTCAGGAATGACCTGGATCCTCTCGGAGGAATCAGGGTCCTCTGAAGTGGCTTCTTGTGGGTTCAAGTCTGGGAGCTCGGACCCAGACCCGCTTTCAGGAACCTCCGGACCCTCCCGAAGGGGTCTGGATTCCTGAGTATTGGGTAGTTCCGGTCTCTCCGCAACCAGAACCATACTGACGACTTCGTCAGCAGCTGAAATGTAAAGCAATAAAGGCTCACCGGGGTTCGGAGCTACCAAGACTGGTAGGGTGGTGAGGAACTGTTTCAGCTCCTGGAATGCCTTCTCTGCTTCTTCAGACCATTGGAATGGTCCGGACTTCCTCAGTAACTTGAAGAAGGGAAGTGCCCTTTCCGCCAGTCTTGAAATGAACCGGCTGAGGGCTGCTAGACATCCAGTTAATTTTTGGACATCTTTGATGCGGGTTGGTGGCCGCATGTCTTCAATGGCTTTTATCTTCACCGGATTAGCCTCTATGCCCCGGTGACTTACCAGGAAACCAAGAAGCTTTCCAAAACTAACCCCGAAGACGCACTTGTCTGGGTTTAGCTTCGTGCGGGTGGCCCGCAGCTTATCGAAGACAGCCTGCAAGGTGTCCAAGAGGGATTCCTTGTTTTTGACTTTGACCACGATGTCATCGACGTACACTTCCACTATGTCTCTGATGAGTTCTTCGAAAGTTTTGTACATAGCTCGTACAAAAGTTGAAGCTGCATTCTTGAGACCAAAAGGCATGGCTGTGTAACAATACAATCCATCCACTGTGATGAATGAAGTATGTTCTTCATCTTCCCTAGACATCCTGATTTGATGATATCCAGAATATGCGTCTAGAAAACACAGTAACTCGCACCCGGAGGTGGAATCCACTATCTGATCTATTCTAGGTAGTGGGAATGGATCTTTTGGACATGCCTTATTCAGTGTGGTGTAGTCGATGCACATCCGAAGTTTCCCGCCGGCCTTAGGCACAACGACTGGGTTTGCCAGCCATTTTGGATGGTAGACTTCTCGGATGAATCCGGCTTCGAGCAACTTCTTCACTTCTTGTCGGATGAAGTTTTGTCGCTCTACAGATTGCTTCCGAGGTTTCTGATGCACAGGCCGAGCGTCGGGGTAAATCTTCAGATTGTGCTCAATCACTTCCCTGGGGATCCCAGGCATTTGTGACGGTTGCCAAGCAAACACGTCAACGTTAGCCCGGAGGAAAGTGATGAGCGCGAGTTCCTATTTGTCGTTCAAGCCACCCGATATGCGGGTAGTTTGAGTGACATCGGAACCAATTTGGACGACTTTGACGGGAATGTCGGTGTCGCCGCTTGGCTGCACACGAGGTGCAGAGGTCGAGCCTCGTTGACGAATGCTCGGAGGTTGTGGAGCTTGCTTCTGTCTGGAGTCCTCCTCTTGCGCTGTGGTGAGTGCATGGAGTTCCTCCAGAGCAGTTACTCCGGCAGTGCGATCTCCGCGGATCCGGAGAACGCCTACTGGTGTTGGCATCTTCAACACCAGGTATCCATAATGAGCAGCTGCCATGAATTTGTACAAGGCAGGTCTACCCAAGATGGCGTTGAATGGTAAGTTGATCTGAGCGACGTCGAAGACCAACTTCTCGGTGCGATACTTCTCCCGGGTCCCGAAGGTAACGGGGAGAGTAATAGCTCCGAGTGGAGTGATGGCCCCCGGACCTACTCCGGAGAAAGGTCGAGAGGGCTGGAGGTCCGAAGGTCGGAGCTGAAGCTTAGTGAAAGCTTCAAAGCTGATGAGGTTAAGCCCCGAACCTCCGTCTACCAGGACATGATGGAGCTGGATGTTGTTGATGGTGGGAGATACCATCAAGGGTAATTGGCCAGCTCCGACCATGCTTTGAGGACAGTCCGAAGCATCAAAAGTGATGGGTGTGTCCATCCACTTTCGATGTGGCTCCGGTCTAGCTGTAGGAGCTACAGCAGCCATATCCCGTCGCATAGTCTTGATGACACGACGAGAAGTGATGTCCCATTATCCACCAAAGATGGTGTTCATGGTTTTTCGACGCTCGTTGTCGGAGACGTCGGAGTCATCGTCGACGGAGGTGTAGACGGCTTTCAGGACCTTTTTGGGGTCCTGAAACCCTAACTCCTCTTCAGCCGGAGCTTCATCGACCTTTTGTTTTCCCTCCCTCTGTCGGAAGGGAGACCCTTCCCGGCGCTTGTGGTAGCGCTCGACAAGGTTTTGGACCTCCCGGCAGTCCTCCAGTCTGTGGCTGCTCGTTTTGTGAATGGGGCACCACATCTTGGATTTGCCACCGTCTTCAGAAGACGGTCGAGGTCGCTTCTCGGGGCGTGGCCCCCGGCCACCAGGAGTTGCAGTGGCTGCAACGTTGGATGTGCCGGCCGACGGCTTCTTCTTGCCGTTGGTCTTCTTTTTCTTCTTGCCACTCCCGGAGGTAGCGGCTTCTTCTTTGGAGGATTTTTTATGATCCTCCAAGGCTGGTTTGGAGTGCATTTCACGGCCCTCCGCAGCTCTGGCACATTTGTCAGCCAGGCTGAAGAGCTCCGTGACGCTGGTGATCTCTTTGATCGCCAGCTTCTCCAACATCTTCTTGTCTCGTACACCCTGTCTGAATGCCACAATGACAGAAGCGCTTGAGATAGAAGGGATTGTGTTACGTACCTGAGAAAATCTCTGGATGAATGACCGCAAAGATTCTCCTCCTTTTTGCACGACCGCAAAAAGGTCCAGTTCAGTGCCCGGACGGGTGTATGAACTCCCGAAATTGGCGGTGAATTGACGGCACAGCTCCTCCCAACTGTCGATAGAGTTGGGTGGAAGGCTCATAAACCAGGACCTGGCGGTCCCAGTTAAGGCCACTGGAAAGTAATTGGCCATTACGGCCTCGTTTCCTCCAGCTGCTAAGATTGCAGTGGAGTATATCTGTAAAAATTCTACGGGATTGACAGTCCCGTCGAATTTTTCCGGCAAGTGTGGCCGGAACTTCTGTGGCCATCTAACCATGCGCAGGTGCATGGCTAGGGCGGAACAGCCTCCTCCTACTCCTTCCAGAGTAGAAAGTTCTTGAGCATCTCGTCTTTCTCGAGCTCGCTCGATGTGGACACGGCCATCCTGTTGGCGGTATCGGCGATCAAGCTCCGCCCGGAGGTCATGTGTCGAAAGCCGAGATGCGGTATGGGCACGTCGTGCCCCAGAGGGCAACGACGTCACTTGCTGTGACGCAGCTCGTCTCCGGTTGTTGGAGACATGTGGACCAAGTCTTCCAGACAACGTTCGTCGCTGCGACGGGGCCCGCCCTGAAGGAGGTGGACCCTGGTTGTTTAGGCGTTCGGCCGCTGCTGCGACCAAATGCTCAACATCAGCTCTCCATTGCTCCATGGCACCTTGAGATGCATCCGGAGGTGGTGGTCGCTGGAGGAGAGCACGCGCTGCATGGAGCGCGTGTTCTGGGTTGTCACGACTTGCCGGCGCAGAATGTGACGCCGGTGCACCATCATGTCGTCCGGCATGTCTTGCCGGAGAAGATGGTGGTGGTGGGAGTGTGACTCCTGCTGGAACTGAGGCTCCTGCCGGTGGCTGCATGTTGGAGGGATTGCCTCCGACAGCCTGAGCAGCAGTTTGCCCGTTGGATGATCCAGCCGCAGAATTCACCATTCTTGAAGATCCCAGGCCCCCCTTCCTGGCGCGCCAACTGTCGACTGTTGGAGTCGGCAGATCCCCTGACACTACGAAAGTGTTGAAGGAGTTTGTGGTTCGGTTTGGGCGCGCGGAGACTCAAGAAGGTGAAACGCGATTGGACACGAGTGACACAGTGGTTTACGTGGTTCGGGCCGCCTGAGCGTAATACCCTACTCCACGGGTGTGTGTGTGTGTGTTGTATTAACTTGTGAACTTCAGAGTGTTCGAGAGTTCTCCCTTCTCGTGTATCGTCGGTTTGTCCTTTTATAACACAAGGACAAACCGTTACAAGTCAGCCTGGCCCGACATGTGGCCCTAGCGGTTACTAGTATTGATACACGAGATTAATTGTTGTTAATAACCCTGTAACGGTTTCGACAGTGCCGTTACAGGTGTTAAGATCGTCCTGATTAAGTATCATTAATGTGGAATTAATGATAATTAATCGGGTCTTGAAGTCTGCGGTTGTCCTTTGAAGATCCGGTGCCGTTACAACGTCTTTCGGAGGTTTGAAGTGGCCAGCTCCGACGTATGGACACGTGGCAGCTCCGGAGCTTGCTTGGGGGAAGCGGGAAGCTCCGGGGTGGCCTGGCACGTGTCAGGTCCGGAGCTTCTCTCGGTCAGGGGTTACCTCCGGAGGTGCCGTTTCAGTACCTAGCCCGGAGCTTCACCCTTGCGGGTAATAGCTCTGGTCTGACAGTACACGTGGCAACCTAGGGGCTAACCATGTTGGAGAAGCGGGTCCGATTACGTCTGGCAAGTGGGCCCCCGAGGGTCTTCAATTTGAGTAGATGTCCTTCCCTTGAGATCTTTGTAACCTCAGGGGGTGTATGGTTTTTAGGGTACCGACAGTGACTATCAACAAGCAATCAGCTATCAAGTTCTTGAAGTCCGTATTTTGTAGATTTGGAGTTCCCAACAGAGTTATAACTGACAATGGAACCCAATTTACAAGTGCAACATTTCAAGAATATTGTGAAGATCTCGGCGTATAAGACAGCTACACATTATTTGTTCACCCGACAAGTAATGGTCAAGCCGAGAGAGCAAATGCAGAAATATTGAAAGGACTCAAGATGCGGACTTATGAGCACGTGAAGAAACACGGAGCCAACTGGATAGAGGAGCTTACGTTCGCACTGTGGGCGAGCAGGGCAACACCTAGCCGGTCATCTGGAGAGACACCCCTCTTCCTAGTGTACGGAGCTGAAGCAGTCCTTCCTCCGAAGATCACCTTGGTGTCACTCCGGGTCCGGACCTTCGACGAAGCCACACAGGATAAGCTTCGGTGTGAAGACCTTGACCTCGTCGATGAGGGAATATGCCAAGCAGCTGTTCGGAATGCATGATATCGCCAGGCGCTCCGGCGCTATCACCAAAGGCATGTGCGCAACCGACAGCTTGAAGAAGGCGATCTGGTGCTGCGGAGAATACTAACTTGTGAAGGGATGAACAAACTGCCCCCCAGCTGGAAAGGACCCTTCCGAGTGATTAAAGTATCCCATCGCAGATGTGTTCGCTTGGCAACAGAGGATAGGACTCCGCTTCCCAATCCTTGGAACATCCAGCACCTCTGTAAGTTTTATGCTTAGTTTCACAGAGGTGAGTCTATAATTACACACAATGTAAGTTGTAGAGTCTATACACAGAGTCGGGTAGATCCTAAAGGAGAATATTCAGACCCCTCCGGGAGGGTCCGGCAAGTTCAAGCCCACCTAACTTGGTCCCAGTACTAAAAGTGTGGCTTACCTACCCTCGGTTAGAACAAGATGAATAGCACACTTGGCCTAGTCCCGTACCCTAAGTGTGTCCTTGACTCCCCTGTAAATCGGATCTATAATGAAAGACATTGTTGTGTGAAGGCAGACTTCACGTGCATTAATTTTGTACAGGCTCATTTTACTTTTATTATCCTTTCCTTCTTGTTTATAAATAAGTTGTGCAATTCTTTCTAAGATTTAGTCCAAGTTATTCATATGATATACGAGTTATATTGTTGATCTTTTATGATATTAGCAGTTCTAGATGGTTTACTAGCCTGAACGACAAAGCCAATATCGACTTAGACTGGTCCAGCACCCTAAGTACGTCACTCTACCTATATTCCGGCAGGCCTCAGTAGGACGGGTCCAGAAAGCATTCGGATTTGAACAATATACTTGTTGTCATGTTGAATTCTGTCGGACCTAAATTTCAAATAAGAACAATAAGCCACAAACAACTTACAGACGAGAGGACAAATTTTACTGTTTTATTGTCGTTAATGCATAGGAAAAATGGAAAGTTCATGGCGATAATGGATGTTGATGGAGCCACTAAGCTCTGACAACCCTAGGGGCCCGCCGTCAACATTTTATACGTTGAAAGTGGGCGTCCTCGGAGCTAACAAGCTCTGACAACTCCTATGGGGGCCAGCCGTCGGCGTGAAGAATAAACGGCAATCCAAGTGAAGATGGCGAAGAAATCACCCTGAAGGGATTCGCCGTCGACATATTATATGTTGATAGTGGATATTGTCGAACCCAAGAAGCTCCAACGATCCCAGGAGACCCGCCGTCGACGCTCTAAGTGTTGACAGTGGGCGCAGTCAGAGCTATAAAGCTCCGACAACCCCCAGGGGGCCTGCCATCGACGTTTCACGCGTTGACAGTGGACGCTGTCGGACCTATCAAGCTTCGACATCTCCTAGGGGGCCCGCCGTCGACACTCTATGTGTTAGCAGTGGGCGCCGTCGAACCTATCAAGCTCCGACATCTCCCAGGAGGCACGCTGTCGACGCTCTATGTGTTGGCAGTGGACGCTGTCGGACCTATCAAGCTCCGACAACTCCTAGGGGACCCATCGTCGACATCACAAAGGGTCCCTGGAGATGTTGGAAGTAAAATTCGGACCTAAGAGCTAAGCGTTATAGATACAAGTTCGAAGCGTTCAAGTCATCAAGACATTGTCAGATCCTTTTGGTACATGTTCGCAATCAAATTGTGTACATCTACCAGGGCCAATAAGATAAAGGACAATGCATTGAATACAAATACAAAATGGATTTCATTCATTTAAGAAGAGTGGATTTCATTCATTTGAAGGATTGGATTACAAAATGAGGATTACAAAGGAAAAGGCAAAAGAAAAAGGTCCTGACTACTGGAGGTCCTAAGTTATATGGAAATACGAGGTCACTTTTTCGGTAGCTTCTTGAACGCTGGCTCTGGCAGCATCATCCTCTTCCGCAATGGGCCCTTCGAACACCGGATCTAGAGAAAGTTGGGGGTCTCGACTTTTGAAACACGTCAGCACATATTTGGCGACATTCTTGGCCAAAGACTTCCCCTTTGTCTCCAGTTGGTCGACGATGACATTACCCATCACATCCAGCTTGTTGCTGGTAGAGCGCAGCGCCACCAGCGCCTTGTCCAGCTCCGGCTCCGGGTCACCAGGACGTACCGGGCTGAAGCCAAGCGGCACTAGAGCCTTGTTAGCATGCCCTAGGAAGTCCCAGACTTGCTGAGACTCCATTGCCCTCAAATTCTTGAGTTCCTCCAGCGACCTTCTGGCAGTCGCAAGCTCCGAACCTTCCCGGGCGATGCGCTCGACCTCTTTGGCATGTTGCTGAATACTCTTAGCCACTTGCTTCTCGCGGTCAGCAAGCTCCGACTCCCGGAGGTGGATGCGGTTCTAGCGGTTCGCTAGGTCCTTCTCCCTCCCTTTTACCTTTTCCTCCCTGGTGGTGAAATCCGCTTCTCTTTTGGAGAGCTCCTACCCCATCTTCCAGTGCTTCTCCTCCTCCTGCTTGCACCACTGGTCAAACTTTTTAGTGCGGTCAGCCAAGCTTTCCTCCCCCAGATACAGCCTTTGGGCAAGCTCCTCTCCCTCTTCATAATGTCCTCCTGCTTCTCCAGGAGTTTCTCCTCCCTCTCATCGAGGTCCCCTCGGCGCTTAAGGAGAATCTCATTCAGCTTGTTGAGGTTGTCCTGACGATCATCAGCACCCTCGTTGCTCTTCCAAGCATACTCGAGAATCTCCCGAGACTTCACACCAAGGACACTGATGGAAGCCTCCCACTCATACAGCAGATGGCCCCAGTATATCATCTGAGTCTTTTCCTTCTCGACCCATTCCCGTTGGTCAGCAAGCCTTGTTTGTGCCAACTTGGTCTCGAAGTGAAGTCTGTTGTGCCAACGCCTCAAGGTGTGGCGCTCTTCTTAGAGGACCTTGCCGTCGTGGTCGAAGGTGAGTTGAACTTGACTGAGATTGGAGCAAGCATTGTCAATAGACAAAGTCAAAGGAATTGGCTCCGGACCTGCTAGGATCTCCTTCGTCGGCTCCAATGGGTCTTCTAACACAAAAATTGGGTCCCATGACACAAGTGTGGTCCCCTGCGTCTCCATGGCACTAGGGCCAACTTCGAAGTTGATGAAGAAGGTCCCCCCCGTCGGATCTTCAATCATCGGCGCTTGGGATGGAGTACCTATAGCTAACTCTTGTGGGTGCTCCGGCTCTGACATAGACACCTCCGGAGTAGTCACCTCCAGAGTGGACGCTGCAGCTTTGACTGGAGCTCCCTCCGCCTCCGGCTTAGGTACAGGGACTTGAACTTCTTCCGGCTCGGGTGCTGAAGCTTCGGTTACCTCCGTCTCAGGTGTCGGAGCTTCCGGAGTCTCTGGCTCCAAGGCCGGATCTTCAACTATTTCCAACTCGGGGGCCGGAGCATCAATTACCTCTCGCTGAGGCGCCAGAGCTTCTGTCACCTCTGCCTCTAGAGCAGGAACTTCAACCGCCAGTGCCGAAACCGTTGGCGCTTCTTCACGAACATCTCCCCCGTGGTTCGGTGCTACCATGGGAGCTTCTGGCGATGACTTTGAATCCAAGTCCACAACAGTTGGCGCCGAAACTATCGTGTATTCAGCCACCACTTGGGGAGGCACATGGGTTTGAAGTCGGAGCTTCCGCCTGCACAGCATTAGTTGCTGCAGCAGGAGCCGAAGTTTCGGTCTTCTTTTTCGACACCCTGGAAACAAAAGATCAGAAAAATTCAAGACATAATGAAAGCAAAATTAACACCTCAAGGTGAGATGATAATGCTTACCTTGGGATGCTACCGCTCCAGTGTAGGATCGAAGAGCACGTGAAAAGCTACCAGAGGGAGGTGAATGGTAGATTTAAAAAATCTTACGCAGCGGAAACAATTAAATCCCAACCCCTTCGGCAGAAAAACAATCTGTTAGAGAAATCGTGTGTGAGACTAATCTAAATGTGTTTCACTGAGACAAAAGGGATATATATCAGAGAGAATCAAGTCACGAAGAAAACACAAGAATAATCACTCAAATTCGTTGAGAGAAACTCAAGTTATGATCAAAAGATCGAACAAAGGTCAATCTCACCTACACGAGAAAAACAGTTCTAGAACGCTACAAAGAAACTCGTGTATATCAGAAACCACAAATCCAATGACCGTGAAATTTTGAAATAAGAGATATAATCAAGTTGTGAAGACAAACCAAAAAGAATCACGTCAATTGGATCTGTAAAACTCGAGTTATGATAAAACCACCGACGAAAGGTAGTGCTATCCAGAAACTCGACGAGTAAAACTTGTCTGGAACAAGTCGGACGAACAAGGCACAAAAGTTCCTTCAAACTACGAATTTTATTCAATAGAACACAAGAGGAACAGCCCCAAAGTCGTCTACCATGATCTCTAGCCTCCCTTGCTTATATAACCAGCCCTTAGGCCAACCCAATCTTAACTAGGACTCCAATCCTACTCCGATCACGAATCGAAACTTTCCATAACTGCTTAGGACTCTTCTATACGCAGATAGAAGCAATCTTAAGACTCCCAAACACCTTAGGAACGTATCCCACATTCCTAAAACAACTCAAATTCGTGACCCACACGAAATCCTATCATAACTAACTCGATACTTTCCATACCGAGCCATAACCGACTCTGCCGCAGCCAAAGTCATCAACCGATACGATCTGATCCTTCCAACCAGATCTTTCCATCCATAAACCATCTTCGGAACCATGTTGCCACGTAATGCACCACATGCATACGTGCAAACACCTTCCTTCGACGTCCAGTAACCTTCATATGCACTACCCTTGATTCAATCATCATGCCCGACCTCCTAACCCACTCAACCACAATTCCTCCTGAATTTGGTTGTTGGAACCTCATCTCCTCCCTGAGACTAGTCCAAAGGATTCTGTCACCAGCCATGACTTGAACTCAAGCAACACCTGCACATGAATAAACAACCAATCCGTACGATCCCAAGTCCGCGACTTGACTCAAGTCAGTTCCGAACACAACACCTTACGTGAGCACCTCACATAAGCATGTTGCAAAGCATATCAAAACGATATCATCCATATCAACCAAAACGCACCAAAAACTTAGCAAATGAATACTAAGCAATCTTTCTAAGAATATAAAGCAAGTTTAAACATTGCAAGAAAAAAGCAGGAACATTGCAATCAAGCTTCGAACCTAGAAAAAACTAACCGGAGCTTGAGCCGAAGCTTACCAAAGCTAGTACAACCTAGCGTTGGAGCTTACCAAAGCTAGTACAACCTAGCGCCGGAGCTTACCAAAGCTAGTACAACCTAGCGCCGGAGCTTACCAGAGCTAGTCGGACCTAGCGTCGGAGCTAACCAAAACTAGTCGGAACTAGTCATCCCAAAAGTCGGAGCTAGAAAAACATGTCGGAGCTAACCAACATAAGTCGGACCTAGCAGAACATATCGGAGCTTTGACAAAGACATGCCGGAGCTAAAGACAAAGCTCACCGGAGCTACCCAAAAATATGTCGGACCTAGACAAAGAAAGTCAAACCTATTGCCGGACCTTGCAAAAGCTCGGAGCTAGAGTCGGACCTTGCTAAAAAATGTTATGGCAACATTCAAAACTTTTATTGTCAAAGCCAATATATTCAGCACACATAGGTCTCACATCCAGTCAGTGCGGAACCTCTTCATCGGGCGGTCAGAGCCAGAACCCACCGTCGCTGGCGTGGTGGAGGCTCTAGATTGCTGCCCAGAACTTGTTGCAGCTGCTGGTGTCACCTCAGCCGAGACCTCCCTCGGTTGGGAAGGATTTCTGGACCTAGAGACCGCAGCCAGCACTGGAGCCAGAGTCGATTTGTTGGAGCTGGCGCCCCTCGAGGGTGCCGACACCAAAGGAGGTGTGGCCGCTGAAGCTCTGCTACGCTGGGGAGAGGGTGCTGTTGAAGTTGGAGCTGACTTGATAGAGCTCCCATCAGCATGTCTCAACTTCCTCTTCCGACTGGAAGATTCGGCTGGCTCCTTGCCCTTGCCTTTGCCCTTGCATGCATCGTCGACCCTCTAGCTTGGAACAGTGGGGGCCATCCTCTTTGAAGCACCGGGGATTGCAACCCCTGAGGTCTTATGCCTCTCCACCAGGCCGAAATCGCCTAGCTCTAGATATCCCTTCCAAAGCTCACTCCTGACATCTGGAACCATATTCAGTGGGAGGAAGTTCGTCGGAGGACCCGCGTTGAAGTTTTTGGAGGTGGAGCTTCAAAGCCCCGTCATCCAGATTGGTCCCGAGGCCAACTTCAATTCGGTTGTGGTCCATCTCGCTATTGAAAGCCCAGGCGGGCCATTCCCTATTTATCAGTGGAGCCCATCAGTTCGTCAGGAAGTTCCCGAAGACCATTTGTGGGGTCACTCCACCCTCCACACACTGACAGACCTTGGTCAGGATGGGATTGAAAGATTCAGGAAGCTCCGAAGCCATGTTCCAGGCGTCGGTGTCAACATTGGGGAGGCCCGTCAGCAGCTCCAGCCTGTCGTGATGATCCGCCGTGATAATCACTCAATCCTTCTTCTAGTTGTCCTACTTGCTGGAAGGGAAGGTTCTCATGTACTTGAAAGGACAGTTCTTGCGCTTCACGAAGTAATAGAAGCCCAAGTACTCATAACTCTTCCCGGTGGTGTGGACCGTGAAGAAGGTCTGGAAGAGCTTGACGCACAGCGACACACCCACCCACATCTCGCAGAAGTGAACAAAGGTCGCCACTAGCAAGTAAGAGTGTGGGTCGTGGTGATGAAGCTGGAGGCCATAGAACTCCAGCAACATTAGTAAGAAACTTGAGAAAGGCGGGATCAAACCCACTATGGCATACGCCGAGAAGTAAACCATCTCTCCGGCGCGCTCCTTCTTGAAGGGGAGCTTGCCGAAGCGGATGTCGTTGTTGAAGGAGTTGCTGGACCACCCCATGTAGGTCTGGACCCTCTTCAGATCTTCATTGCTAGTGATCTTGTTGTGGGAAAGACCCAACTCCATTGCAGCAAAGGAGAGCAAAAAGTTGGAAGGGCTATGCAAAGGTTGGGAGGCTCTGAGCGCAAGTTCGAATGAAAGTGTAAAGAGTCCTTAAACCGTGTGGGCTTTCCTTCTTAAGTAAGCCTCCGCAACGCCTGGACGGAAATCGTAGCGGGATCAAGATCACACTTAAAAAACCTACCCCATCTATGACAAATGGGCCTGGGTCCACTTTGGAATGAAAAGTCAAAGTTAATACCCCAGACGAACCGTTGTCATGATGGGAAGTTGGAAGCCCGAGGGCGGCAGCCTGACAGGACGCTTGGAACCGATACGGTTTTCGTATGGGGAACAGACGACCTTCAATTGCGTGAGATCTGCACGCCAGGATCTCACCTGCCGCATCAAGAAGAGCCACGTGGCAGTGGTTTAACTATGGACCATTGCCCCAATGGCCCATTGAAAAACCTTTGAAGTCGCAGCACGAGAATCGAAAATGGCCCCACCTCGGGTAGAATAACTTAACTCAAAAGGTTTCTCCCAGAGGTGGGCCCGAGGGCCACTGTCGGTACCCTGTGTATCGGGTACCCCACGATACCGCAAGAAAAGCCATGGAGTTCCTCCTGTCCGAGTTGAAGACCTCCGAAGGCTCCACGTGTCCCGCGGCACTAGATATGCCTCCCTCATTAGGGTAGCTCCAGCGCTGCCACATGTAAAGCAAGGCCGGACCTAACTCCTTGTATAGGAAAGCTCCGGTTGTGCCACATGTTCAGGGGCCACAGACCTAACCCCCAGTAGAGGGGAGCTCTGGTGCTGCCACGTGTACAGCGCCTCCAAACCTGCCTCCCCACAGAGAGAAGCTCCGGAGCTACCATGTGTCGAGCCTCCGTACTACGCTAGCAACGGGAAGATAAACGGATCTCCAACGGCGTGGACATTCAAGGGACAGTTAAAGCTACCATTACAGGACCTGATTACGTGTCATTAATGCCATGTTAATGACACACAATCAGATGACCTTTAGTATCGGTAATGTCACCATTGAGGCGCGTTATCACTGTTAAATGTACTTAATACATACAGATCGTGTATTAGGTAATTAAACACCGTCAGGGCCACATGTCGGGTCAGGCAGCCAATATAACAGCCAGCCCTTGGACTATAAAAGGGTTGCGCCGTACGATACAGGGACAACTAAGCTCATAGGCACACAAGCCACCACATACTCATATATCAACACACATCCCTTGGAGTAGGGTGTTACGCTCAGGCGGCCCGAACCACGTAAAACTTCTCGTGTCACTAGCTTGTTCATAATCTCACGCGCTCCCCAACCAATCATGAACCTCCGCGGGCTACGATCTAGTAGTACCGGAAGAAGTGTTGATTACACACTTCGACCGGTCGGTCCTTCTCTAATGTGGTCTACTTCAAATTACTTAGCTTGGTGTGAGGATATGTGATAAAAATAACTTTATGAGTGAAATTTCAACCAACTAGCCAGGGGAACACTGTGCGGCACAACCTTAATCTAGACCATTGTTTTTTTTTGTGCAAAAATGATGTGGTAGCACTAAGAAAAGATCAAATGTGTTAGATCTTTAAATTTTAAATCGATGTCCTAGATTAGATATGAAATCAATGTCCTAGATTAGATATGAATGACTCCACTCTATCTACTTATCATCAAGTCTCCCTTTCCTCTTCTCACCTAACGAGCCACAAGCGACAGTAATACTTCTTCCTTTCTGATCGGTTTAATTGTGTTCTCAGACATACCTGCATCGTCCTCCACCACCAAATCACTCCACAAATTGCATTTTTTTCCAGTATTATTATGTCTCCTCTCTTAGTTGACCCACCTTCATTTTTCTACCTCTTCACAATCTTTTTTCTTTTTGACAAAGGGAATGTATTAATATCAAAAATATTTCAATTACACTCGATCTCTGCAACTGCATAATGGAAATAACAAGTCAAGATACTGCGAATGCATACAATCCAAAGAAAAGAAACAAAAAAGAAATGAAAAAACTCTATAAAGGATATGAACCTTAGCTGCAATAACTAGCCATCGTCATTGATAACACCCGGTCTTCAAAAAAGGTCCCTCAAACGCGATGCCTGGACCATATGACAAGCGGATACATGTGCAAGAGCGTGGGTACGGTTTGGAGTTGGTAATGGTATGAGTTGTGATTCATAGCGCCAGAGATAGACAGGTCAATGAGACCGACCATGAGGTGGAGAGTAGCATGTTGGGGCAGAAGATGCACCCAAGTAGATGCAGGGTAGTAACATGTAGGGCAAGATGTAAAGCAACTACAAACTGGAGCGATGGAGCCCAACATGAGTAGCGAGAGGTTGAAGAAGATTTGCTAACAGAATGCTAAACGGGGAAAGAATGGGGATCAATCTAGCGCTCAATCTTAAATCGGAGAAAAATAATGATACATGAGCAAACCGGTTCTTTCTTAATGGTATGGTTTTCTTTTTCTCAACCCCAACAGCCCTTATATGACTACACAGCTGGACTGAGAAATCACAGGTGGTAGCCATCTAGAGTCCCACCCCCTTACCATTTTTACCATTTTTCTAAATAATTTTACCTTACCAATTATCCTTAGAATTAGATTACTTAATGTCAGTATTCCATGTTGTTTTAACCAATTTAAAATACTCTTTTTCCAACCACCATTTCTCAAGTCGAAACATCAACTATCTTGTCTTTACAAAGCTTTATTTCTAGAAAAAAGGATGAGGAAAGTGGAAACTATTTGGACCTTGGATCGGATATGGGAGCTGAGAATGCATTGTTCAAAAGGCCCGTCCAAAATTTTCAGGTTTTTTATTGATATATTATTTTTGTAATAAATTAAAAAAAAAACAAGCCACTTGCCATTTAGGAGTTGGATGGCATGATACCACGTCAGCAAAGTGGTCCAACTCTTGGATAACATATGATGTGGCGTGCCATATAGGTGTTAATGTAATTGCTGATTAAATATCTGCTTTTTTTGAAGAGTGGGGATTGAACTCACTATCGCTAGATTGAGGGAGTTGTGCTCTACCAAATAAGATAAATGACCCATGTGAAAACAATATTATTACTTTGTCTTTTCTTTATTACAGTATCCCAACCAACCTTCGATTCAAACTATAAGTTAAAAATTGATTAAATTTTATATTTGAATTTTTTTAAAACTGAGTTACATTTTGAATTTAAAATTTGAGATTAGATTACAAATTTAAAATATTTAATTATATCTAATAACTCCAAATTCAAAGCTGAATATGATCAAATTTTAAAGTCCAAATGAATGAAATTTTAAATTTGAATTTGATTTTTTTCCAAATCGAGTTTATTTTTGAAATTTGGAATCGATATTGAATTTAAAATTTGAAATTGAATTAATACAAATTTTTGAAACTGAATTAACAAAAATATATTTGTAAGCAGCCACATCAACATCCACATTAGTTGAACGACATTTGCTGACTCGGACGACATTTGCTGACATAACACGTGATCATGCAGTCACAATTGAGTTAGTTTTTTCAAAGTTGAAAACTGTGAGGTACTTTTATTAATTTATTATAAAAATTGTATATTAGTAAAAAGTCCAATCTTTTGTTCGGCCCTCACGAGCAGTTGGACAAATTTGAGGCCCAACTGCTAATCCTGCAGGCTTCTGGAGTGTTGTTCACAACTGCAGGTCTGTTACGTCTGTACATTTGTTTAAAACGAGCTCATTTCGTTTCCAGTGGCAACATAACTTAATGGCCTTCGGGAGCAGAACTTTCAGCTCTGAAGCAAGCATGATGGATGAGAAACAAAGTTACTAAAACGTTTACAGGCACGCCTGGCCAGTTTTTTCACCCTATATTTCACAACAAAACTCGTATACACAAAAGCTGATACACAACCAAATCACCACCGTACCATCCACGTACGGATTACTCTTGATTCAGACCAAGGTGGCACAGTTCGACGTGTCCGGTTCGAACAGCGCGGGGAGCAGGTACTTCCTCCCGTGCGCGCCGTTCGCGTTGTAGCTGGCCCCGGTCGCCTTGTCCACGAGCAGCTCGCCGGCGTACCCCGGGTACGCGCCCTTCCCGTACACGCCGGGGCACGCCGTCGCGGCCTCCAGCGGCGCGGCGCGATCGCCCTGGTAGAACCCATCGCCGAACGGGTTGGTCACCACGCCGGCGAGCACGCTGGCCACGTTCAGCACTACGCCGTCCATGCCCACGTCGCCGTTGGGCGGAACAAGCGGCGGTGCCTGCGGGCCGTACAGGGGCTGGTGGAACGGCCACGCGCACTGGCCGGGGCACTGGGTGGCCGGGTTGCCCACCCACGCGTACGCCGCGTGGGTACGAGCGTCCGACCCGTGCGTGCCGCACCGGCTCATGCAGAAGCTCTCCACCGCCACGTCCTCCGCCGTGAGCACCAGCGCGACGCCGCCCTTCGCCGGCCGCGCCCTGGACGCCAGCGCGGGGAGCTGGGACAGCTTCAGGCGCTTTCCCAGCGAGCACCCCTCGTCGGTGACCTGGCCGGCCAGGACCACCCGCGCGTTCCTGGCGCCGCCGCCGGCCCCGTTCTTGCGCACGGCCTCCGCCTTGGAAAGGTACAGGCTGTCGATGGTCCTCCACCACTGGGATACGGATGGCGCAGGAGCCCCCTGCGGCGCGGCGGAGAGGGAGAGGAGGAAGTCGGTGACGATGGCCTTCTGCGCCGGCGTGAAGCGGCCGTACCAGAGGACGGAGACCGGGATGTCGCCGCTCAGCACGGCACCGTTGTGGTACCGGAGGAGGTCGGTGGCCGGCGGCAAGTACAGCTCCATGAGCCTCCTGTCCCCGCCCCCCGCCATGGCCATGGAGGTCTGCGCCAAGCTCAGGACTGCTAGCACAAAAAAGAACAGAGCACGGAACGTACTGGAAGCCGAGGTCATCATCCCTAGTGGAGTGGTTCTGAGTGGAGCGCTCAGTGGCGGTGTGGTCTTCAAAAAGTGGCGAGGAGCTGGCGATTTATAGGGCTCGCCGTTCTCATCACCTTCCGTGCACGCCTCGCCTTCGAGAACATCTTCTCCACTTGCCGACTGTGCGAGACAGCTGGACGGGCATGGGCAGAGCGCGGCGACTCTGACCGCGGACGAACAAACGAACCCCGGATGCTTCGCGCCACCTGCAGCTTGCGGTCAGATGCTCTGCTATTCACCGCCATTTCCCTGTTTGATCGGAACCTGCCCCAGATGATTTATCTGCTGTGTGGAATACAGCACCGCGAAGGCTCATAAAATTTGGAACCACAGTTTTGATTAACATGTTGACATGCTCTTTAAAAATCTCTGCCGAGATATTCTAAGATCATCTGAACCAATATGCTGTAAAGCATTTACTGTAAAAATTACCGAAAAATTTTACAGGTTGCACACATTGAAAGTATAAAAATATGCAGAGTATGGTTTAGAGAATAGAATATGTTTTAATTACATTGGTGCGGATGATAAAAAATAGATTTTAAAAAGAAGAAAGATGTTCTAAAAAATAAAAAAGTATATGTTGTAAGCATTCATGAGCAGGACGCGACATGTTTCGCAAATCATCTGTGCATTTTAAAGCGAGAAAGCTGACTTGTTTGCTGTCTTGGTTCCATCTGGAGGTGACGGTGTGGTCATCAGATAGTTGTAATCCAAACAGTGAATTCCGGCGACACTGTACATGCTTCTAGAGGCGCCTAATTAACTCGACATCTTTAGAACCAGATGGGGAGACCTGCTTCCGGTTTCAAATTCAACTGATCAACTCGAGTAAAATGCTTCGCTTGTACAGCTTCGGTCCAGGCAAGCAATTGACCTGGCATGTTAGTAATTTTAGTGTGAAGTGCATAGCGTGATGACACTTGATCCAAAGGCTGCGAGATACGATCATACGGACATGCGGTGGGCTGGCTCCAATCACCTGCCGGTCCATGCGACGTGGACAGTGCGCGGTGCACCTGCTCGCTTGGGGGGTTGGAGGAGCCTTTCCGAGTGGTTTGCAGTCAGGATCGAGTCTTGGACTGCCCGGTACTTACATCATTGCATTTCATAGACCGCTACGAGTGGCAAACAAGGGACGATTAGCGAGTGCTACGTACCCTTCTCTAGACAGGATGAGTACACGGTACACAGTCACCCCTACCACTAGCAATGATTACGTGGCCCCTCTTCTAGGTTCAGCTGCGGCCTGGACCGGACCAGTCGGCAGTCGCAACCGCGGATGAAGCTACGGGCGTCGTCCATGCCGAATGCCAAAGATCTGGCGGGACCATCGATCCATGGTGCAGTGGCCCAGACCTGATGATGATCAGGTCGGCGATTTGACGCGCGGCCGCCGTGCGACTGCGCGTTTTACCCACACGCGACCCATGCCGACGGCCGCCGCAAGAACGTCGGCGCTGCCTGCTCACGGATGGAGCTGGGAGATAGGCAGCTGCTGGTAATGTAGACCGCTCAACCTCCGCTGCTGCTGCTTGTCTATTCTATCGGTACAGTTACAGGGATGCCGTGGTCGTGCACTGCCGCCCAAACTGGTTACTGCTTCATCGCTTTGGAACTTCTGTCGTTCCGTACATGTTGCACTCTTCCTTTCAGAGAGCAAGTATCGGAAATCCTTGACGCCAGGCGACTAGTAAGCCGTCCAACGAACTTTAAGATTCGCGCTCTTCTCTGTTTTGTCTTTTCCGAAGTCCCTGTTCCTCCCGACGCACAACCGCACACCTCCAAACCTATTGTTGACGACGGCGATGGCAGAGGACGGCCCCGCGGCTGTGGCCAACGAGCGCGGCGGCAGCCAGAGAGAGTGCAGCGACGGCGGCGGCACGGCAGGGCGGAGCGGTGGCAGCAGCGTGCCTGTGCGGCGGCGTCGGTGGTGCGCCTACGTGGCGGCGGTGGCGGTATTGACGGTGCTCCAAAAGACGGCGGCAGCAATGGCGCAGCTGCTCGGCAGCGGCGGCGGTGGCAGCCACTGTCGGGGAAGAATATAGTTCCCCAAATGGGCTGTCCGGCACGGGCCCGATATGGCCCGGCACGATGGGGCTCAGCACAACCTGACCCGATTCGTCTTCTAGGCCGTGTTGTCGTGCTTACCATGCGGTCCAGGCACGACACGGAAGCCGCTTTTTCGTGTCGTGCCATCACGGCGGCACGACGGGCACGACGACACGACGGCCCGAGCGGACGGAGGCAGGCCGGCGGGGGCGAGGTCGTCGGGTGCAGGGGCCGGCGGGAGCGAGGCCGGTGGGGGCGAGAGGCTGGCGGGCGCGCGGCCGACGAGGATGCGAGGCCGTCGGGGGCGAGGCCGGCGGTGGCGCGAAGCCGTCGGGGGCGAGGCCGATGGCCGCGCGGCTGGCGGGCGCGCAGCCGGCGGGGGCGAGACCGGTGGGCGTGCGGCCGGCGGGGGCGAGGCCGGGTGAAGCTCAGTGTCGGTGGCTGGCGGCTACGATTTGGACTGGGGGAGTGAGAGGCTGCTAGGGTTTGAGAAAGAAGCTGTATTTATATGTCCATCTATTATTAGATCCAACGGTTAGAAATGCATCTGTAAAAATATCGGGTCACGACGGGCCGACCTAAAAATCATGTCGGGTTCGGGCTGGCCCAACGTGCTGGGAGGCCGGCTCAAGCACGGCTCGACTATCGTGCCCGGGCCGGCCCGACACTGTTCGCATCGGGTCGGGCTCGTGCTCAGACCTTCTTTTTTCGTGCCGCACCTCGGGCCGCCCAATAGGCCCAGCCAATTTGGAGAACTATAGGGAAGAAGGAGATAAGTTTTTTTTGAAAAAAATATTAATCTGTAATGGTAAATCCGTATTTCGTAGGGTTATGTTAATGGCAACAACTAGAATGCAATTTGTAATATAGTGCAATCGTGCAATTAACCACTCTCAACCATTAAATCTGCATCTAACGGTTGTTCAATTTTTTACTTAACCCCCTAATCAAGTAGAAGAAATTATGTACTTAGGTAGAAGGGGTTAAGTAAAAAAATTAAACAATCGTAGGATGCAGATCTAATGGTTGGAGATTGTTAATTGCACGATTGCACCATATTACATATTGCATACTAATCAAATAAAATAATTTTATAATTGATTAACTTAGGGATAATGATTAATTATAAAATTAGTAGTTAATGATGATTAACTGATAATTATCGCGTGCCTGACGCCTGACAAATAGGGGGCCAGGCAAGTATACGTGTTACTGAGACGTTACTGTAGAAAACGATTCAGACAACGCTGAATCAAGGAGTTATCCCGGGCATCCCGCGTGCAAGGACGGCAAAGGCCCTGCCGTGCCGGCTCTTACCTCAACGCACCACCTGGGCCTTATCCCAGACTGGCTGATTTTTAAGGCAAATTGGCACCAAGTGCCCTGCATTATTGATGGTCTCTGTGAACTGCTGATAGGTGCCGACCGGCCGGGCTCCTCCCTCCCCAGTGCTGGCGCTCGTCGACACGTCTCTCCGCTCAACCGCATGGCGGCCAGCTGTGCCTTACACACGATGATTGATCATTACTTCGACGTTGTCGCTAAAACTGCTCGCAGTGTACGATGTAAAGCATACTGTACACACTGTATCGCAGTGTAATTTATAGTACGCACTGTGAAAATAGAGAAAATAGTATATAGAATATGTTTTAGAATACGCTGGTGCAGATAGCCTAAGTGCTTGCTTTGCCGATAATATTTGTGGCCATCAACGCCTTTGTTTAGGTTCGGTCGTGGGGCGGCGCACGCTGCATGGCGATATACTAGATATTGCTAAGACATGAAGAGGATGATGGCCGTGGCTTATCAATCATCGATCGAATTATATGCCACTGGCTAGCTAGTACACTCCCACGCTAATCTATACAAACCTTTGGTTATCTGAACCATCGATCAGTTCTATCATCACACGGTCCACTTCTTTGTCTTCGTGAAGGAGGTCACCAAATAATCAATCTGGATTCTGCCATCCATAGGCGGACAATCGATACCTCAAACCAGCAAAATGATTTATAATCTGAATGGGCAATAAACAACGACATATGCAAGCTCCCACGTTATCTCCGCACATATCAATAAAGTACACTTAATACTCCCGTCATCGTTTAAAATATGATATTTAGAACAAGAATCTAAGTCAATTTGAATTAAACTAGCTATCCGAAGCGTCATGTATTTTATAGAGAGAGTTTAGATAAGAAGTAATTCATAGCGCTAATTTCTATATCATTATTCATACTCAAAATCACAAAATACATACAAGTAAACATACTTATAATTTCTATGTCAGTGGTCATACTCAAATTCAGTGAGGACATTCTTCACAAAAAGAGAGAGAGAGAGAAGTTAGAGGCATCCATTGAAGATATTCTTCACAAAAAAGAGATACTACAGGTTAGAGGCATCCAGCTGGAGTGTGATAGTATATGCTGGGACGAAAGGGTCGTGATTGCGCGTACATGCATGCATGACTGATGATGATGATGATGTGGACACCGATGTCAAAGTCGGGCACCAAAACTTTCCCATGCGACGGAAAGTTTCAAAGGAGTTCCCACCCGGAAGATATCATGATGAGTTCCTCCAATTACGTGTGGTCCGATACCTGTTTGACTAGTTTCAACGTACACGCCCAGTGATCATTAGGATTTGGAAGCTAGTTCACGTCCTAATCCAGTGCACCATCATGATCCATCATCGCTTCAGTTAATCTAGTGATATGTATTGGAGATATTTCGTCAAATGATAAATTGGAGAGTGCCATGCAAATCATGCATACTTGTAACTTTTAGGTGAAAGCGTTGAAGTTACCTACACACACCAATCGGTGACCTGTCTTTCCTAAGAAGAAATCAAGGACATTTTCTTCACGAGTTGGTTGCTAAGAGAAACTCATACGGTTTTAGAGCTTGAAAAAATTGAAGTTCGATGTATAGTTATGCGATTTTAGACAGATTATATCTTGATTCACTTCTAGTCCGGATTGGTGGTCAGTTGAAGCCCCAACTTATGAAGATTGTTGAGGTATAGTTTGTCCTTTTATTAAAGGTGTGTCTAAATTTCAAGTGTTTGGAATTAAAAAAATCAGATGTGTAATTAACACCTAATTACTATTATTAACAATTAATCATTGTAATTAGTTCATTAATCATATTTTATTTGACTATTTTATAGTCTATCAATCATACAATTATTTTATTTAACTATTTTATAATAATATAAGCCTAAAAAGATCAGATTAACAAAATCACAAATCACTAAGACTGAAGAAGACTTATTGCATCACCCGAGACTATCGCCTGAAGCTTCCGGCTTTAGGCGACTGACATTTAGTATTACAGTTTTATTAATGACTTGATCGTTCTAGCGAACTGGTTGGTACCTCAAACAAGAGCAACGAGATGACTTTGTTTTGCACCCGCATCACAGAAAGGAGCTGTCCATTGTCTATATAAACAGTTCACAGCCCTGGGCTTAAGAACACGCTCCATTGCTCCAAAACACTAACACCGCTCTGAGCCTCGTCCAAATGGCAGCCAAGCACAGCGTCCTCCTGCTACTGATGGTGGTGCTCGTCACCACAAACATGGCCGCGTCATCACCAGGGGCGACGAGCCGGAAGCTCATGTTCCTGGTGCAGCCGCAGCCGAACCTCCTCACGTACCACAACGGCGCCGTGCTTGGCGGCGACGTCCCGGTCTCCGTCCTCTGGTACGGCCGCTTCACGCCGGCGCAGAAGGCCGTTGTCTCCGACTTCCTCCTCTCCCTATCCGCCGCGCCGAGAGAGGCCGGTCCCGCGCCGTCCGTCTCGCAGTGGTGGAGGAACATCAACTCACTCTACATAGCCAAAGCGGCGGTCAGCAAGAACAGTGCGCACGGACAGGGTGCGGCGCCGGCCAAGAACGCGCGGGTGGTCCTGGCGGGCCAGGTCTCCGACGAGGAGTGCTCGCTGGGGAAGCGCCTGAAGCTCTCCCAGCTTCCCGCGCTGGCCGCGAGGGCGCGGCCAGCTGCGAAGGGCGGCGTTGCGCTGGTGCTCACGGCGGAGGACGTGGCGGTGGAGGGCTTCTGCATGAGCCGGTGCGGCACGCACGGGTCTGAGTCCGGCGCGGCGTACGCGTGGGTGGGCAACCCGGCGCAGCAGTGCCCCGGCCAGTGCGCGTGGCCGTTCCACCAGCCGGCGTACGGACCGCAGGCGCCGCCGCTGGTGCCGCCCAGCGGCGACGCGGCCATGGACGGCGTGGTGGCCAACGTGGCCACCGTGCTCGCCGGCGCGGTGACCAACCCGTTCGGCGACGGGTTCTACCAGGGCGACCGCGCCGCGCCGCTCGAGGCCGCGTCGGCGTGCGCGGGCGTGTACGGGAAGGGCGCGTACCCCGGGTACGCGGGCGAGCTGCTCGTGGACAAGGTCACCGGCGCCAGCTACAACGCGCACGGCGCGCGCGGGAGGAAGTACCTGCTCCCGGCGCTGTTCGATCCAGACATGTCGACGTGCTCGACGCTAGTGTAGCCGGCGGCGGCCAGGAGCGGCTCCACCGGTGTGGCGCCGTATATGTGGGTGCGAGAGTGTCTGTGTAAATACAGAGTAGTACGTGTCGCTATACGTAACGTGCCGGACAGACGGGCGGATAAATAAAAGAACTGTGAAGTTGTATCAGTATTTAGTAAGTACCGTATACCAGTGGCTGTATATATGGATCGTGGCCATGCCGTGTTTCAAGACGCGTGGTGGCGCCGCGTGTGCCAGGTGAATCTAGAGCATATCGGTTGGGGGTTGACAACGACGGCGACACGTGGAAGGGTAGATTCATCCCGAGCCGCCGTATCAACGACGTGTCGGTGAGTTGCCTTCATGAGACACGTAACAGCAGGTAGTTAGTAGGGTGAGCGAGCATTAAGCTGCTAGAACATACTGTACGTACTTCTTTGTTTCTTTTATTTGTTGCTGATTGATTTAAAAATAAATTAATCGATAACAAATAAAAGTAAATGGAGGAGTAAATTGAAGCTGGCTCTTCTTCAGTCGCTAAGCTGAAATGCATTACCGAGGTGAAATTGAAAACGCCAGTTTCCAGTCCAATGCGATCGCAACAGCAGGCGTTTTTCTTGTCCTCCCAATGGATGCTGAGCACATGCAAGCAACAGTAAATTTGTAAATGTTTAATAGAGCAATTTAATAGTTAGCCTATTGCTGCCCCTGTTCTATTATTTTATTTTATTGAGAGAACTAGTTAGTTTTCCCATGTCAAATGAAATAAAATAGGTGTGTGGATGAATATTTGAAATGGCATGGCAATAGTATCAGCCGACAGCTGACAACTGTGCCTCTTATTAGTCTTGCTCTATTTTTTGCAAAACATTAGTCTTGCTCTAACGCAAAAGGCACGGTTTGGTTGTGACACGCATACACACACCGGCACACCGCACGTGCAAGCTGGATGGCGGCAAATCGGGCCGTGTGGGGCTTCCTACGATGGGCCAGTTTGCATTACTTCAATCTCTTTGTGGGCTTCATTTAAACTACGCGCTACTTCAACAGCTTCGTGGGCTCTTATTCGAAGTATGCACGCAGTGACGCAGCCGTTCAAAACGTTTTCTGTTTCGTTTATGATAAAAACGGGTGAAACGACAAGTCGACAAACGAGCGTATAAGGTCACTGATTCAGTTTGGTTTATTATGTTTCTACACCTAGTTTCAACTTTAATTGTGATTTTACTCTTGAAAACTAGAGTTTGTGATTTTACTCCTACTTTTTCAAAATGAAGTCACCGTTTACCCTCCATTTCTAACACCGTTAAATCTAATTAGATTAAATTATTTAATAAAATGAAATAACAATTAACAAATAAAAAAGTCAAAACTATCCAACTTTATGCTAATTTATGCAAAGAAGCTTTTTGGAAGATCAATATCAGAATTACTGATTTAAATTTTGAATTCAAATTCAAACATTTTTTAGAAAGTTTAAAACAAAAAAATTTAAATGAAATTCTAATAAATTCAAAAAATCAAATGATATTCAGAATTTTGGAAATTTCAAATTCTAATTTAAATTTTCAAAAAATTATATTCCAGTTTCCAATTTTTTTTAAATTAAAATTTTCGGAATTTCAAATTTTCAAAAATTCAACTATAAAAATTTTAAAATTTGGATGAATTCAAAAAAAAATATAAAATTATAAATTTCACATGCAAACAAATTTTCAATGAAATATATCTTGTTCTGTAATACTACTAACTACATCTTCAATAAGTTTACATGATAAGGGTATTTTGGTCTTTTTTCTCATATTTAACACCGTTAACTATCATTAACGGAGTAGTGGTAGAATTTTGTTTCATTTCAAAAAAAAACAGGAGTAAAATCACAAACCCTAATTCTGAAGGGTCAAATCACAATTAGACTTACAAATAGAGGTATAAACACAATAACCCCATTCAATTTTTACATAAATCATTGAAATTCAAATTAAGCGATACATGCGTTTGAACTATATAAAGCCATAAAGAGCTCAAGTCAAATAAGTTGAATAGATTGTCGAACGAGCATCAGAGCCGCAACAATTTCATTATTTCGTCGGTCATACATTCTTATGAAGTGGTCAAAGTTGTCGGCATAAAGATGCTAAAAACAACAAGGAACCAAACGTGGATTTTTCCCACAAATATAAACGATGCGCTCATAATATAATCCATTTTTCTAAAAAGGGGAAATAGGAGCAGACATCTCTCTCTCTGGTGCACGCAAACTGCCAGGCAAAACAGGCAGCTCCATTTGCTGTCACCAAAACCACACGCCGGCGACAACAGTCAATCATTTGAAACGCTGACAGAATAATCGAAAATATCTTTGGGCCGGCAGTTTCTCTTAGTCCAGAAAACCCACATGAATACTTTATACGACGCGTTCTCGCGGCGTTATTCAACGTGCAGCCGCGCGCGAAGATTGTTGCCGCCACGTTCCATCCTTCCTCATCTCCATCTTGGCATTCTTCCACCGCCAAACTTCCTTTTCCGTCTATATACAAGTATATACATCTCACTACGTGCGCCGGCGACCGGCCGAAATCCAAAACCGCGGAGCTGATGCACCGCACGCGCGCGTCATGCGTGCGTCGCTTAACTGCGTGACGCGCCGGCGCCACGCACACCGCCCTCACGTCGTCGTCTTTACGTCCACACGCTCCCGCCCCCGCGCGCTATCTATATAAACTACGATAGCTGGCCCCAAGTGCCGGAACTCGTACACACACACATCGCAACGACGTGCAAACCACACTTCATTCATCCATCGATCGATCTCGCCATGGACGACCGCAAGAAGCCTGCGGGGCTGCTCTGCTTCGTCCTCGCCGTCCTGACGCTGAGCGGTCAGGCGCCGCGGTGCGCGGCGTTCAACCCGCGCATGCTGTTCCTGGTCAAGCCGGATCCGATCGTGCTCAACGACCACCACGGGGAGGTGCTGAAAGGGAACCTCACCGTCAACCTGATCTTCTACGGCCGCTTCACCCCGGCGCAGCGCGCGATCGTCGCTGACTTCGTGCGCTCCCTCTCGCCCGCGCCGTCGCGCGCGGGAGGCCCGTCCGTGGCGTCGTGGTGGCGCACAACCTCGCTGTACCGCGGCGGGGGCGCGCGGCTGCGGCTCGGCAGGCAGGTACTCGACGCGCGCATGTCGCTGGGCCGGGGCCCGCTCTCTCTGGGCAACGTAACGGCGCTCGCGCGGGCCGCGGGCCACCACCGCGGCGCCATCACCGCCGTGCTCACGGCGGCCGACGTCCCCGTCGTGCCATTCTGCACGTCGCGGTGCGGCGTCCACGGCCACGCCGGCGGCGGGGCCCACGGCAAGTCGCGGTACACCTACCTGTGGGCAGGCAACCCGGCGCGGCAGTGCCCCGGCCAGTGCGCGTGGCCGTTCCACCAGCCGCTGTACGGTCCGCAGGCCCCGCCGCTGGTGCCGCCCAACGGCGACGTCGGCGTGGACGGCATGGTCATCAGCCTCGCCGCGCTGCTCGCCGGCACGGCGACCAACCCGTACGGCGACGGGTACTACCAGGGCGAGGCCGGAGCTGGGTTGGAGGCCGCCACGGCGTGCGCCGGCATCTTCGGGAGCGGCGCGTACCCCGGCTACCCCGGGAAGCTGCTCACGGACCCCGTCACCGGCGCGAGCTACAACGCCGTCGGGATCGGCGGGAGGAAGCACCTGCTGCCAGCGTTGTGGGACCCGACGACCTCGCAGTGCAAGACGCTTGTCTAGACGTGGCCGGAGTGATCGATGCGAGCGCCACGGAGAAGGGTAAATGGATGGATGGTCATGGTCTACCGGAGCTGCATCACAGGAGGAAAAATAACTGGCTCATTTATTTTCGTTCCTTTTTCAACTTGTTAAATGTACTTGCCGTAGTGTTCTCTCAGAGGGAGAGATCGTGTGGTACTACATTGTATAACTGGGACTAGGATGCCCGTGTGTGAATGAATCTGCATGTTTGTTTCCAATGTGTGACCGAGTATTCATAGACCAGGCACCTCTGTTTTTCCATGCTTCCCACATCAAGCGAAAAATACATGCGTGACTGCAAAGCATCCTGGTGGTGGTGGCTGGTGAGACGTTTACAGTTGCAGGAACACAAGACCTGAGCATATCCTGAACAACTGACAGGGAAAAGGGTTGTGAAGAAGAGAGCAACGCCAGGCAAAAGCACGAGAAATTTTGCAGCCGCGATGCACCCCGTTGGCTCAATTCAACCTCAGACGAATCCAACCTCTTCTGGCTTAACTCAACAAGGGTGGCATTCCACAATGGAATAATGCAATTAGTAACTCATAATCCAAATGACAGTAGAAGCACAATGCTTATGGTATTGTCTTCTTTTGGTCTCGGAGAGAAGGCCGAGGCTATGGGCTGAAAGCCCAGTAAACACTCACCCACCCATAGTTGAGCCCAATTGTTGGCATTCGGCGTAGCCTAAACCCAACCGCTTTCGACAAGTTGGCATCACTCCGCCTCGCCGACCCAACTATGTAAGGGTGCATTTGGTTTGAAGTCAAAGTTAGATTAGATTGGATTATCCATGTTTTTCTGTACTGGATCATCTAAGTTGATGTTTGGTTGGATGGATTGGATGATTCAATTTTTTGTTTGGTAGGTTGGATGAAACTTGGATGGATTGAACCATCTAAGTTGATAATTTCACATGATACTAATTATTTGTATACATTATCATATTATTAGTAAATATTAATGTTAATATCATAATTATAATTATTAATCAACAACAAATAAGTTAATTATCACTAATTATATTAATAAGAAGCATACTTAAACAAAATGGATGAACTCATCCAACCAAAATCTCTGAATCACGTCATCCAACATCTGGAAGGAATATTCCTCAAAGCTGGATGACTCTGTCCATCTGACCGTGAAACAAACACGTGACTGAATCATCCAATCCAAATCAATCCAGTCTACCAAATGCACCCTAAGCGCCCAGTCGCCCAAAATATCCTCCCATGCAGTCCTCCCGATACATCATACATGTCAAATTATCACTGGTCCACATGCCCCCTCCATCCAGAACATACGGGACATAAGTCAGGGAATACGAAAACAGGCGGGCAACCCCTCATTAAATAAATGGCGCTTGTGTCACAGGCGGAAACACAACAAATGGCGCCAACTGACAGAGAAAATGGCGTCAGACCTCCGTGATCTACTTATACATCAGATCTTTTATACAAAACAAACACAATAAAAAAATAACACCGGATCTCTAGAATACAAAGAAGACAGGATAACAAATGGAATTCGCTGCCGGCCAATGGTACGCACAAGACCAAATGTTGATGCTTTCAAAGCTTTGATCTCATCAGCAGGTTTAATGACTCATTGCCTGGGTGCATCATCCTCTGAAGAAGACCTAGAAACAACACCAGGTTTTGAAAATGTAAGTTAATATTTATATCCATGATCTTTTTTAATACTGTAGATGAATCTAGTCTCTTCTTTCAAAATTGATCATTTTTTATTATAGCTTATGTTTTACAGCAATTGCCTTATGTTCGTCTTGATCAATAACTTAATGTTGCATCTCTTCCCCACTGCAAATAAATCATGAATAAATTAGGATCATGAAGAAACTGAGGTGTCTCAATTAAATAGTTGTCCAGAAGATTTGATACTCAAGATTGGAATGACATTTAACTCTGAACAAGACGCATATGATTTCTACAATGCTTATGCTAGCAAAATGGGTTTTAGTATCCGAAGGAATCGCTGTCACTATGTGGGAACTTCTTCTGTAATAAAGATTAGGATGTTCTGTTGCTCTCGTGAAGGTATACTACGTTCATTAATTTTACTATAATGTATCCTCATAGCAACAGCTAATTCTGACCAATCTTGTACACTTGCAGGAGCACGTCGTTCTAAAAAAAATTAGAATCAACACATAAAAGTACATGTTACATGAGATCAGAGACGAGTTGTATGTGCCAAGCATCTATGAAGACAAACCTTATAAAAGGATCATATGTTATCAATTACTTAGTATCTGAGCATAATCACATCTTTACTACTACAGAACAGACCCATCAATTAAGGTCACAAAGGAAAATTGATGAAGCACAAATTTCAAAGATCGAAGTGGCAAAATTTGTCAGCATCTCTACAAAAAGAAGCTATTGATCTATTGGCTAAGAAAACGGGTGGTATAAAAATCTTGGCTTCACTCGTGTAGATGTGAAGAACAGGTTGTATACAAAAAAATCACTAAAAGTACACCAAGGAGATACTGGAGGCGTGCTGGAATATATGGAGAAGAAGACATCAAAATATGCTAAATTTTTCTACTCTATTCAAGTTGATGATGATAATTTGATAACCAACATTTTTTAGGCATATGCTAAAATGGTTGCAGACTATTAATTTTATGGTGATGTTGTTGGTTTCGACACAACATACAGAAAATTGAATGACAGTCGTCCTCTTGGCTTGCTTGTTAGGGTAAATAATCATAAGACAACTATTTTTGGTGCTTTCCTTCTTTATGATGAGACAACAGAGAGTTTTATGTGACTGTTTAGAACGTTTCTAAAGGTAATGTACGGAAAGAAACAAAAACTATTTTAATAGATGAATATGCAGCTATGGCTAAAACAATCAGAATAGTTCTACCAGATACTCATCATAGACTATGTGTGTGGCATATCAATCAGAATGCATGCAAGCATCTTTCAAGATCTATGAAGGATTATAAGAAATTTAATATTGAATTTCAAAAATGTATATATGATCAAGAAGAGGAGGAGGATTTTATAAATACATGGAACAATTTGCTCAAGATATTTGACCTTGAAGGAAACCAATGGCTTGAACGATGTCGACTGTTGGAGTCGGCAGATCTCCTGACACTGCTAAAGTGTTGAAGGAGTTTGTGGTTCGGTGTGGGCGCGCGGAGACTCAATAAGGTGAATTGCGGTTTAACACAGGAGACACTAGGATTTACGTGGTTCGGGCCGCCTGAGCGTAATACCCTACTCCACGGGTGTGTTGGTGTTGTATTAGTTTGTCACGTATGATCTCCACGTCTGTGTACGTGTCCCCGTGTGTATCTTTGGCCTGTCCTTTTATAGTACAAGGACAGGCCGTTACAAGCTGGCCTGGCCCGACATGTGGCCCCGGTGGTTACTAGTATTGATACACGATTAATTGTTGTTAATGATCCTGTAACGGGCCCCGACAGTGCCGTTACAGGGGTTAAGATCGTCCGTTTAAGTGTCATTAATATGGCATTAATGACATTTAATCGGGTCTTGAAGTCCTTGGCTCTCCTTTGAAGATCCGGATCCGTTACAAGGTCTTCCGGAGGTTAGAGGCTGCCAGCTCCGACGTTTGGACACGTGGCAGCTCTGGAGCTTGCCGTGGGAAGCAGGTAGCTCCGGAGCTATCTGACACGTGTCAGGTCTGGAGATTCTCTCGGTCAGGGGTTAAGTCCGGAGGTTCCATTTCGGTACTTGGTCCGGAGCTTGCCCCTTGTAGGCGGTAGCTCCGGTTCGGCAGTACACGTGGCGACCTAGGGATTAACCATGTTGGAGAAGCAGGTCTGATCATGTCTGACAAGTGGGCCTCCGAGGGTCTTCAATTCAAGTAGACGTCCTTCCCTCGAGATCTTTGTAACCTCAGGGGGTGTACGGTTTTTAGGGTACCGACAGTGGCCCCCTGGACCTACCTCCGAGGAAGGTCACTGGGGTGAAGTCGTTCCGTCGGAGGTGGGTCCATCCTTGCGACTCTTGAACTGGGTCTTCAAGGGTCTTCGGAGGTGCCGTTGGCAGGGTTTTACAGTTAAATCCCGACGCGTGGCGCACCTCAGGCGGCATATAAGATCTTTGACGTGCGGATCTCACGCAATTGAAGGTCGCCGGTTCCCGATACGAAAACCGTATCGGTTCTGCGCGCCCTGTCAGGCCGCCGCCTTTGGGTTTCCCGCCTCATGATGACAACCGTTCGCCTGGGTAAGAGCCTCGACTTGATCATCGGGGTGGTCCCGGGCCCTCTTGTCATCGGCTGGGTTGAATTCTTGAGTAGTATCTTCGAATCCCCTGCAGTTTCCATCCAAGCGTTGCGAGGGCTTACTTAAGAAGGAAAGCGCGCACCGTCAGGAGTTCTTTACGCCTCCCATCTGATCTTGCGCTCAAACTCCCGACTCGTACTTTGCTCCTCTTCTCTTGCCTAACTGTGTCGCGATGGAGTTGGGTCTGCGCGAGAGTCGCCTGAAGACCGACAACGATTTGAAGAAGGTCCGGGCCCTCATGGGGTGGTCCTCGGACTTCTTCAGCCGCTTGATCCATGCCGGCGGAGAGCTCCCCTTCGAGAAGGAGCGCGCTGGCGAGATGGTGTACTTTTCTTCGTACGCCATGGTTGGGCTGATCCCACTATTTTCTTCTTTCTTCTTGATGCTGCTAGACTTCTATGGTCTGCAGCTATACCACCTTGGCCCTCACTCCATTCTCCTCGTGTCCATCTTTGTCCACTTCTGCGAGATGTGGGTGGGCATCCCCCCCTGCGTCGAGCTCTTCTGGACCTTCTTCACCGTTCACACCACCGGCCGGAGCAATGAGTACCTTGGCTTCTACTACTTCGTGAAGCGCAAGAAGTGCCCATTCAAGTACCTCTGGTCGTTCCCTTCCAGGAAGTGGGATGACTAGAAGAAATATTGGATAGTCGTCAGGGTGGAGGAGCATGAGCGGTTGGAGTTGCCAGACGGTCTGCCCGGCATCGACACGTTGATATGGAGTGAAGTTCCGGTGCTGGCGGAAGCTTTCGACCCTGTCCTGACCAGGATCCGCTGATGTGTGGAGGGAGGATTGACTCCCCAGGCGGTGTTCTGCAACTTCCTGACCAACAGGTGGGCGCCGCTGAAGAGGAGGGAGAAGCTCGCCTGGGCCCTCAACAGCGTGATGGACGAGGACCGGGTTGAGACCGGGTTGAAGTCCAACATGGTGGGGAAGACCTTGGAGTTCCACCTCAAGAAATTCCAGCACAGCATCGACGTCGATGGGGATTACTTGACTCCGCCGTCGGCCTTTCTCCCTCTGAACGTGGAAGTGGAGTTCAGCAGAGAGCTCCGGCGGACGATGCCCGTGCTTGATGACCTTGGTGTCATCGAGAGAAGACCAACCACCCGGGTGGCAATCCCCGGGGTGCCCGAAGATGGCTCGGTCCCTGCTCCACAGTCGAGGGTCGAGGTCATCGGCAAGGGCAAGGAGCTGGCGGAGGAGCCGGAGAGTCGGAAGAGGAAGCTACGACATGCCGACGGAAGGTCCGTCAGGACCGCTACTTCCCCTTTGGTTCCTTCTCCCCAAGGGGAAAGATCTTCTGCTGCCATGGCGACTGTCCCCGTGGTGGGGTCCTCCCGGAACGAGACTATTCCTGCAGTGGGATCCTCTCGGAGCGCATCTGTCCCCGTGGTGGAGCCCTCCGGTGGTGCTAGCTCTGGGTGTACGACTCCGGCACCTGGGGCGGTGGGAGCCTCCAGGTCCAGGGGTTCCTCCCGATCGAGGAGAGCATCGACCCGGGAAACGCCCGTGGCTGCGACAAGTTCTGGGGGGCCTCCCGGAGCTCCTATGCCGACCATGGCCAGCCCGAAACGTCCGGGAAAAAGGTTCCGCGCAAGCTGGTGCGGAAGCCTTCCAAGGTAATTTTTGATTTTTATCTTGGTTAACTTTTTAGTTGTAGCGATTGTTTGTTAATTTTCTTTATCCGTCCTCTGCAGCGTCCCCAAGAAGGGAAGTGAAGCTCCACCCTCGGCCACGATTTTTGAGGTCGTGGGAGCTTCTGCTCCTGTCCCAGTTCCGCCCCAGGTGGTGGCTGAGGCTGCGACAGCTCCGGCGCCGGCTGTCGTGGTCATGAACCTCGACTCATCCCCGGAACTTCCCGTGGTAGCGCCGGACCACGGGAGTGAAGACACGCCAGCGGCACTTGTCTCGAAGGTTGAAGCTCCGGGTCTTGGTGCTGCAGTAGTGGAAGCTCCGGCTGTAGAGCCAGAAGAAGTAGTAGTTCCGGCCTCGGAGCCGGAACTTGTCGAAGCCCCAGCGATTGAACCGGAGGTGACTGAAGCTCCGGCGTGCGAGCCGGAAGTCGAGGTAGTTCCGGCAGTGGAGCCGGTTACCTCCGAAGTACCGGTCGCTGAGCCGGTTGTTGTTGGAGCGCCGGTCACAGAGCCGGCGGTTGAAGAGGCGAGGGAGCTCGAGCCTCCCTCGAAAGTGGTGTCCCGGTCGGAGCCAGTAGTAGCCCCTGCTATGGAAGCGACGACGTCAATGGTACCTGTGGCCGAGCCAGAGTGCCTAAGCGAAGTCGCCGGCCCCCTGCCTGAGGGGGCGAATGAAGCCTTGGCGGCAGGGCCTTCTTCGATGGCGACTGAGGCCATTCCGGAGGACGGTCCTAGCGCCTTGGAAGCTCAGGGTTCCACTCTCGTAGAGTGGGACCCAATTTTTGTATGTGAAGACCCGTTGGAACCAGCGGAGGAGACCCCAGCAGGTCCGGAGCCCATCCCGCTGTCGATGTCTATCGACAACGCCTGCTCCAGTCTACGTCAGGTCCAACTAGCCTTCTTCCACGACAGCAAGGCTCTTGAAGAGGAGCGCCAAACCCTTAGGCGGTGGCGTAATCGGCTCCACTTTGAGACTAAGCTGGCGCAGTCGAGGCTAGCGGACGACAAGGAGTGGATCAAGCGGGAGAATATCCGCTTGGAGTACTGGGAGAAGCTACTGGATGAGAGGGAGAGCATGACCCATGCCCTCGACGCTCAATCCCGGGAGATCCACGATCAGGCCAGGGCTGCCAACGACGCGGCCAATGCTCGGTTCGAGCAGCTTGAGGCCATCAACGCCGCACTCATCAAGCGCCGAGAGGCACTTGAAGGGAGGGAGAGACGGCTCGAGGACGAAGAGCAAAAACTCCTGGAGCTGCGGGATGACGTCCTGAGAAGGGAAGAGGAGCTCGCCGAGAAAGTAGCTCTGGCTGACAAGGGCCTCGAGGAGCGCACTAAGAAGTTGGAAGAGCGCTGCCTCGAGGAAGAGGAGAAGACCTGGGTGCGAGGGCAGGAACTCTACGAATATGAGTGTGCCCTTGTTGCCCGGGAGAAGAAAGTGGAGGCTAGGGAGAAGGACCTGGTCGATCGTCGGAACAAGATCCACCTCCGGGAGGAGGAGCTCGGAAGACTTGAGAGGCGGGTTGCGGCAAAGATTCAGCAAAACGCCAAAGAAGTTGAGCGCCTCGCCCGTGAGAATTCCGAACTGACGGCGGCCAAGAGATCCCTGGAAGAGGTGAAGAGCCTGAGGACGGCGGACTCCCTGCAGATTTGGGAGTTCCTGGGCAAGGCCAATGATGCGCTGACGCCAATGGGTTTCATCCCCGTGCGCCTGGATGATCCGGAGCCGGAGCCGGACCTTGCGCTGCAGGCGTTGAGCGCAGCAGGCAACAAGCTCTCCAAGGTGGGCGACGTCATCGTGGACCAACTGGAGGTCGAGGGGCAATCCCTGGCGAGGAACGTCACAGAATATGTGCTGACGTGCTACACCACCCGGAACCCTCAATTTCCTCTGGACCCGGTGCTTGAAGGCCCCGTCGAAGGAGAAGGCGAAGCTACCCGAGCCAGCGTATCGGAGGTCGCCCAGAAGGTCGTCGAGTTCTTCCATAGGGTCTAGGACCATCTCTTTAGCTCTCACTTGTATTTTCTCTTCTTCTTCTTCAATTTTGTAATCCCTTGTCTCCAAATGTAATCTCCTGTCTCCAAATGAATGAAATCCCCAATTTTTTGCGAATTTCATTTTTTGTCTTCAACATCTTTATCTTCACTTGGCCCCCTGGTAGAGGTACACAATTTGATTGTGAACATGTACCAAAAGGATATTGAGTTTTGTTGAAGACGAATTTGCTTAGAACTTGTAGAATTTAGGTCCGAAGTCTTTGATAGTGAAGGTCCCCTGAAGTTGTCGGAGCCTAGAAGCTCTGGCACTGTCCATCGCTGGAGCTTAGTAGCTCCGGCAATAGCCTCCATCAACACATAAAGCGTCGATAGTTAGTCCTCCAAGGTGTCGGAGCTTAGTAGCTCCGGCAGTGACCTTTGCCAACACTTGGTTTGTTGGCAACAGACTCCATTTACGGGGTCTTCTCACCATCTTTTACTCAGCGCCGACGGTTGACCCCCTTGGGGGAGTCGGAGCTTGGTTAGCTCCGGCTTTTCTCCATCAACGTAGAGTTTACTTTTCCTGCACACTTAAGCCAAGGAAAATAGTAAAATTCGTTCCTTGTCTATAATTTCGTCGCGGCTTACGATTCTCAAGAAAATTTTAAGTTGAACGCGATTTTACATACAACTAGATGCGTTGTCTTTTCTCTTAGATCCAATTGTCCATGGACCCGCCTTACTTTGGCCTGCCGGGGTGTAGGTAGAGTGGCGTACTTAGGGTGCTTGACCAGGCTAAGTCGATAGCGCACTCCAGCCCTAGATTGGCTTGGCGGCTTTCAGGCGAGTTGGCCATAAATGATATTTAAATCCAAAAGATCTGACAATTCAACTCGAATCGTATATAAACCGGTCAAACTAAAATTTCTTAAGAATTGCACGTCTCTGTTATAGACAAGAAAGAAAAAAAATAAAAATGTCGAGCCTGCACAAAATGAATGCACATGGAGTCTATTTCACATGAAGATGTCTTTCATTATAGGTCCGGGGTACAGGGGAAACAAGTACACTCTTAGGGTACGGAACTAGGCTAAGTGTGCTTGGTTTCTCGTTTGACCCAGGGTAGTTAGCCACACTTTTAGTCTGGAGACTGTGACAAGTGCTGCATGAGCTTTGCAGACCTTTCAGGAAAGGTCCGGCTGCTCTCCCGGAGGAACTACCCGACTCTGTACAATGACTCTATAACATACATTTCAAGTTACTTAAGACTCACCTCCGTGGAATTAAGTGTAGAACTTACGGAGGTGCTCGATGTTCCAAGGATTTGGGAGAGGTGTCCCATCCTCGGTAGCCAAGCGAACGCTTCCGGGACGGGATACTTTGATCACTCGAAAGGGCCCCTCCCAGCCGGGGGAGAGTTTGTTTAACCCTTCTCTGGATAGTATTCTCCGTAGCACCAGATCGCCTTCCTCGAGCTGTCGGTTTTGTACATGCCGCTGGTGATAACGCTGTAGAGCTTGGCGATATCGGGCATTCCGAACAGCTGCTTGGCACCTTCCCTCCTCGAGGAGGTCTAGGTCTTCACGCCGGAGCTGGTCCTGTGCGGCTTCGTCGAAGGTCCGGACCCGGAGCGAACCCAAGGTGATTTCCGGAGGAAGGATTGCTTCAGCTCCGTACACCAGAAAGAAGGGTGTTTCTCCGGTTGACCGGTTTGGAGAAGTCCTGTTGGCCCATAGAGTGGGCGGAAGCTCTTCGATCCAATTGGCTCCGTGCTTTTTCAAGCGCTCATAGGTGCGCGTTTTGAGTCCTTTAAGGATTTCTGCATTTGCTCTCTCGGCTTGGCCATTGCTGGCGGGATGAGCTACGGAAGCGTAGCAAACATGTATGCCGAGGTCTTCGCAATACCCTTGGAATGCGGAGCTTGTGAATTGAGTCCCATTATCAGTGATGATCTTGTTTGGGACTCCGAATCTGCTTACAATGGATTGCAGAAAGTTGATAGCAGATTGCTTGTTGATCGTCACAACTGGAGTTGCTTCCGGCCACTTGGTGAACTTGTCATTGGCGACGTACAGGAACTTGTAACCTCCGACGGCTCTTGGGAAGGGTCCCAAGATGTCCATCCCCCACACAGCGAAGGGCCATGTAGGATGTATCATTTGTAAGGGCTGAGCAGGTGTATGAATTTGCTTTGCATGAAATTGGCATGCTTCACATTTCTTCACCAGCTCAGTGGCATCCTGGAGCGCTGTAGGCCAGTAGAAGCCATGCCGAAAGGCTTTTCTGACCAGCGTGCGGGAAGATGCGTGGTTCCCACACTCGCCTCCATGGATTTCTGCGAGGAGCTCGCTGCCTTCTTCCCTTGTGATGCACCGCATTAGGATGCCGTTGGCACCGCGCCGGTAGAGATCCCCTTCTACCAGCGTGTATCATTTAGCCAATCTGACTACCCGGTCAGCGGATACATCATCGTCAGGAAGGATGTTGTCTTTCAAGTAGTTCCAGATCTCCGAGATCCATGCATCAGAACTGACTTGAGCATTGGAGTCTTGCGTGCTGGGTTGCTCGGAGCTTCCGGCAGCACCTACGACCCTTGATGGCTGCCATGGTAACAGGGCCATCGGGACTGTCAGCTTCGGGATGCTGATCTCGCCCCCTTCATTCAGTTCGGCAGGCTGAACTGTGGGTTTTGACAACCTCCGGACAAAGATTCCGTCAGGAGCCAGAGCTCCGGTTGACGCTTTGGTCGAGAGTTCGTCAGCTTCAGCGTTGTGGTCGCGCTGAACATGGTGGAGGTCTAGGACTTCAAAGTCCTTCTGAAGCCTCTGGACTTCAAGGAGGTAAGCAGCTAGCTGGAGATTATTGCAGGAGCATTCACCCTTCACCTGCTTGATGATGAGCTGTGAATCTCCTTTGACCAGCAGTTGCTTGACACCGTATGACAGTGCCACCTTTAGTCCGTAGATGAGTGCTTCATACTCCGCCATGTTGTTGGTTGTCTTGAAGTCAAGGTGTACCATGTATTTTACCTTCTCCCCAGTCGGTGCAAGGAGAAGGATTCCAGCCCCGGCCCCCTGCTTCTGCATGGAGCCATCGAAGTAAAGGGTCCAGTGAGGCTCGGTGAAGATTGGAACTTGATGCTCCGTCTTCTGCTCGCTGGGGCCCCAGGGTTTGATGGAGAGGGAGTCCATTCCGCCACGAAATCTGCCAACGCTTGACTCTTGATTGCTTGTCTCGAAATGAATTCGAGATCGAATTCAGCCAATTCCGCTGCCCACTTTGCAATATTCCCAGTTGAATTGGGATTATGCAAGATCGCTCGAAGTGGATAGGAGGTCACCACCGAGACTTTGTGAGCTTGGAAGTAGTGTCGGAGCTTCCTGGAGGCAATAAGAACTGCATAAAGCAGCTTATGCACCTCTAGGTATCGAGTCTTGGCATCATGTAGTACTTCACTGATGAAGTATACCGGGCGCTGAATGGTCCAGACCCTCCCGGAGGGGTCTGAAGCTTCCTCTCTATTGATCCGGACCCTGTTGGAGGAGTCCAGATTCTCTTCGGGGACCTCCGGGTTCTGGCTGGAGGAACCCGGAGCTTCTTCAGAAATGACCTGGACCCTCCCAGAGGGGTCTGGGTCTTCTGAAGGGACTTCTTGTGGATTTGAGCCTAGGAGCTGGGACCCAGACTCACTTTCATGGACCTCCAGACCCTCCTGAAGGGGTCTGGATTCCTGAGTATGGGGTAGTTCTGGTCTCTCCGCAACCAGAACCATACTGACAACTTCGTCAGTAGCTGAAATGTAAAGCAACAAAGGCTCACCAGGGTTTGGAGCTACCAGAATTGGTAGGGTGGTGAGGAACTGTTTCAGCTCCTGGAATGCCTTCTCTGCTTCTTCGGACCATTGGAATGGTCCGGACTTCCTCAACAACTTGAAGAAGGGAAGTGCCCGTTCCGCCAGTCTTGATATGAACCGGCTGAGGGCTGCTAGACACCCAGTTAACTTTTGGACGTCTTTGATGCGGGTTGGAGGCCACATGTCTTCAATGGCTTTTATCTTCGCCGGATTAGCCTCTATGCCCCGGTGACTTACCAGGAAACCAAGAAGTTTTCCGGAGCTAACCCCAAAGACACACTTGTGTGGGTTTAGCCTCGTGCGGGTGACCCGCAGCTTGTCGAAGACAGCCTGCAAGGTGTCCAAGAGGGACTCCTTGTTCTTGACCTTGACCACGATGTCATCGACATACACTTCCACTATGTCTCTGATGAGTTCTTCAAAAGTTTTGTACATAGCTCGTACAAAAGTTGAAGCTGCATTCTTGAGACCAAATGGCATGGCTGTGTAACAGTACAATCCATCTACTGTGATGAATGAAGTATGCTCTTCATCCTCCCTAGACATCCTGATTTGATGATACCCAGAATATGCGTCTAGGAAACACAATAACTCACACCCGGAGGTGGAATCCACTATCTGATCTATTCTAGGTAGTGGGAATGGATCTTTTGGGCATGCCTTATTCAGCGTGGTGTAGTCGATGCACATCCGAAGCTTCCCGCCGACCTTGGGCACAACGACTGGGTTCGCCAGCCATTTTGGATGGAAGACTTCTCGGATGAATCCGGCTTCGAGCAGCTTCTTCACTTCTTGTCAGATGAAGTTCTGCCGCTCTACGGATTGCTTCCAAGGCTTCTGATGCACAGGCCGAGCATCGGGGTAAATCTTCAGATTGTGCTCAATCACTTCCCTGGGGATCCCAGGCATTTGTGACGGTTGCCAGGCAAATACGTCAACATTAGCCCGGAGGAAAGTGATGAGCGCGAGTTCCTATTTGTCGTTCAACCCTCCCGATATACGGGTGGTTTGAGCGGCATCAGAACCAATTTGGACAACTTTGACGGGAATGTCGGTGTCGCCGCTTGGCTGCACACGAGGTGCAGAGGTTGAGCCTCGTTGACGAATGCTCGGGGGTTTCGGAGCTTGCTCCTGTCTGGAGTCCTCCTCTTGCGCCGTGGTGAGTGCATGAAGCTCCTCCAGAGCAGTTACTCCGGCGGTGCGATCTCCGCGGATCCGGAGAACGCCTACTGGTGTTGGCATCTTCAACATCAGGTATCCATAATGGGCAGCTGCCATAAATTTGTATAGGGCAGGTCTACCCAAGATGGCGTTGAATGGTAAGTTGATCTGAGCGACGTTGAAGACCAACTTCTCGGTGCGATACTTCTCCCGTGTCCCGAAGGTAACGGGGAGAGTTATAGCTCCGAGTGGGGTAATGGCCCCCGGACCTACTCCGGAGAAAGGTCGGGAGGGCTGGAGATCCGAAGGTCGGAGCTGAAGCTTGGTAAAAGCTTCAAAGCTTATGAGGTTCAGCCCCGAACCTCTGTCCACCATAACATGATGGAGCTGGATGTTACTGATGGTGGGAGATACCATCAAAGGTAACTGTCCAGCTCCGACCATGCTTCGAGGACAGTCCGAAGCATCAAAAGTGATGGATGTGTCCATCCACTTTCGATGTGGCTCCGGTCTAGCTGTAGGAGCTACAGCGGCCATATCCCGCCGCATAGTCTTGATGACGCGACGAGAGGTGATGTCTCATGATCCACCAAAAATGGTGTTCATGGTTTTCCGACGCTCGTTGTCAGAGACGTCAGAGTCATCGTCGACGGAGGTGTAGACGGCCTTCAAGACCTTTTTGGGGTCCTGAAACCCTAACTCCTCTTCAGCCGGAGCTTCGTAGACCTTCTGTTTTCCTTCCCTCTGTCGGAAAGGAGACCCTTCCCGGCGCTTGCTGTAGCGTTCGGCAAGGTTTTGGACCTCCCGGCAGTCTTCCAAACCGTGGCTGCCCGTTTTGTGAATGGGACACCACACTTTGGGTTTGCCACCGTCTTCGGAAGACGGTCGAGGTCGCTTCTCAGGGCGTGGCCCCCGGCCACCAGGAGCTGCAGCAGCTGCAACGTTGGATGTGCCGGCCGACGGCTTCTTCTTGCTGTGGGTCTTCTTTTTCTTCTTGCCACCCCCGGAGGTAGCGGCTTCTTCTTTGGAGGATTTCTTGTGATCCTCTGAGGCTGGTTTGGAGTGCATTTCACGGCCCTCCGCAGCTCTGGCACATTTGTCTGCCAGGCTGAAGAGCTCCGTGACACTAGTGATCTCTTTGATCACCAGCTTCTCCAACATCTTCTTGTCCCGTACGCCCTGTCTGAATGCCACAATGACAGAAGCGCTTGAGATAGAAGGGATTGTGTTGCGTACCTGAGAGAACCTCTGGATGAAGGACCGCAAAGATTCTCCCCCTTTTTGCACGACTGCAAAAAGGTCCAGTTCAGTGCCTGGTCGGGTGTATGAACTCCCGAAGTTGGCAGTGAACTGACGGCACAGCTCCTCCCAACTGTTGATAGAGTTGGGTGGAAGGCTCATAAACCAGGATCTGGCGGTCCCGGTTAAGGCCACGGGAAAGTAATTGGCCATTACAGCCTCGTTTCCTCCAGCTGCCAAGATTGCAGTGGAGTATATCTGAAGGAATTCGGCGGGGTTGACAATCCCGTCGAATTTTTCCGGCAGGTGTGGCCGGAACTTCTGTGGCCATCTAACCATGCGCAGGTGCATGGCTAGGGCTGAACAGCCTCCTCCTACTCCTTCAAGAGTAGAAAGGTCCTGAGCTTTCCGTCTTTCACGAGCTCGCTCGATATGGACACGGCCATCCTGTTGGCGGTATCGGCGATCAAGCTCCACCCGGAGGTCATGAGTCGAAAGCCTGGATACCGTATGGGTGCGTCGTGCCACAGAGGGCAACGACGTCACCTGCTGTGATGTAGATCATCTCCTGTTGTTGGAGACGTGCGGACCAAGTCTTCCAGACAAAGTCCGTCGCTGCAACGGGGCTCGTCCCGAAGGAGGAGGACCCTGGTTGTTGAGGCGTTCGGCCGCTGCTGCGACCAAATGCTCCACATCGGCCCTCCACTACTCCATTGCATCTCGAGATGCGTCCGGAGGTGGTGGTCATTGGAGAAGCGCACGCGCTGCATGGAGCGCGTGTTCCGGGTTGTCATGACTTGCCGACGCAGTAAGTAATGTCGGCGCACCATCACGTTGCCCAGCACGATTTGCCGGAGAAGATGGTGGTGGTGGGAGTGTGGCTCCTGCTGGTGCCGAGGCTCCTGCTGGTGGTTGCCTGTTGGAGGGATTGCCCCCAACAGCCTGAGCAGCAGGTTGGCCGTTGGATGATCCAGCCGCGGAGTTCACCATTCTCGAAAATCTCAGGCGCCCCTTCCTGGCGCGCCAACTGTCGACTGTTGGAGTCGGCAGATCTCCTGACACTGCTAAAGTGTTGAAGGAGTTTGTGGTTCGGTGTGGGCGCGCGGAGACTCAAGAAGGTGAATTGCGGTTTAACACAGGAGACACTAGGATTTACGTGGTTCGGGCCGCCTGAGCGTAATACCCTACTCCACGGGTGTGTTGGTGTTGTATTAGTTTGTCACGTATGATCTCCACGTCTGTGTACGTGTGTCCCCGTGTGTATCGTTGGCCTGTCCTTTTATAGTACAAGGACAGGCCGTTACAAGATGGCCTGGCCCGACATGTGGCCCCGGCGGTTACTAGTATTGATACACGATTAATTGTTGTTAATGATCCTGTAACGGGCTCCGACAGTGCCGTTACAGGTGTTAAGATCGTCCGTTTAAGTGTCATTAATATGGCATTAATGACATTTAATCGGGTCTTGAAGTCCTTGGCTCTCCTTTGAAGACCCGGATCCGTTACAAGGTCTTCCGGAGGTTAGAGGCTGCCAGCTCCGACGTTTGGACACGTGGCAGCTCTGGAGCTTGCTGTGGGAAGCAGGTAGCTCCGGAGCTATCTGACACGTGTCAGGTCCGGAGCTTCTCTCGGTCAGGGGTTAAGTCCGGAGGTGCCATTTCGGTACTTGGTCCGGAGCTTCCCCCTTGTGGGCGGTAGCTCCGGTTCGGCAGTACACGTGGCGACCTAGGGATTAACCATGTTGGAAAAGCAGGTCCGGTCATGTCTGACAAGTGGGCCTCCGAGGGTCTTCAATTCAAGTAGACGTCCTTCCCTCGAGATCTTTGTAACCTCAGGGGGTGTACGGTTTTTAGGGTACCGACAAACGACTTTTTGATAAAAGGCATTATTGGGCACTAGTATACAGTAGGAACTCATTTTCTACTGTTATGTGTACTACGCAAAGAAATGAAAGTTTGAATAATGAAGTGAAGGGCTACATTAATGTAAAGTATAGCATGCATACTTTCTTTGAGCACTTTGATATATTAGTGAGAAATAAGCGATACGAAGAGGTTACAAGTGATTTCAGAGCAACACAAAGTACACCTGTGCCAAAGGCAGAGTTGACGATATTAAAGCAAGCAACAAAAATTTATACTCCAACATTATTTAGATTATTTGAAGATCAGGTGTTGCAAGCTTTAAATTGTGATTTGTTTTGTTGTGGTGATGATGGTGCTAAAAAGGTGTACAAAGTAAAAGTTCATGGGAAGCATCATGAACATAGTGTTATGTTCTCACCTTTAGATTCAAAAGTGAGATGTAGCTGTAACAAATTTGAATTTGCTGGTATCCTTTGCTCCCATACCCTAAAGATATTGGACATTAATAATATCAAATTAGTTCGTGAGGAATACATACTAAAGAGGTGGACTATTGATGCAAAAGTGCTACATGTCAATAGCAATCATGGCATGCATGAGGATCCCCAAATCCACTTATCGAATCGATACTCTACATTAAATAGGATGTTCAATCGAATACTTGCTCGGGCTGCTGAATCTAAAACAACATATTCTATTTGTACTAAAATGGCTGAAAAATTAGCACAAGACATAGAGAGAAGCTTGAAAATCAGTCCTAATCAGGATCCAAACAGTACCTCTACTCCACAAGGTTTGTATACTAAATAAAACTAAAATATAATTATCTACAAGTTCAGCAGGACCTTATAATGCAATTATCTACAGGTTCCAAAGAAATTGTGAAAAGTAGGAAGCCAAGGGACATCAAGGTCAAGGCAAAGGAAATTCATGGGTCAGCAAGACCTATTGGAGGTTTAAAGAAATCACAAAACAGAAAAAAGAAAAAAAAAGATAATAATATAACACAAAAGCACCACCATAATTAGATTCAATATTGATGGTACAACAATTCTAAGTATTATACAGTTTTCATAATGTGCAGCTTAATTATGTTCTTGAGATTCTTTATCTTCCCCCTTTTTAGGGCCACTTGGAGATTCCCAATAACCAAAACTTCATGCATACATCACAAATACTATGGTGTTGTAGGCGCTTCGATGCGTTCACCCTAGGTTAATCTAATAACAATGCCACACGAAATTCAAGGACTTCAACAACAGGGGACAATTCAACTATTTAGTACAGATTTATGTAATATGTTTCCCTAGTAATTTTATTGTACATGAATTGCTGCACATTCTGATCTAGAATGATATGTTTCTGAAAGAGTATATAAGAACTTAACCTGCTCAAAATTTTCAACTTGCAATTTTCTTGAAGGATCTGTCCACACACCTCTTTGCCTTCTATTGTACCTGAACAATTCAGGTGTCATTGCATCAATGATTTTTATCAGGACAAAAAATACATGCTTGGACAGTGACTAATGTCTTTGTTTATAAACCTCATGTTATTCATGGCATGATGAAGAAACTTTCTTGCCACTGGCAAAAATAATCATCCTGTTGCAAACCAAAAAAAAACACCAAAGAAAGTATTCGTGTTGTTACCTTTGAGCCAGAGTGGGTTAAGAAAGCATTACCTCCAGCAATATATTCAACATTGCCCTTGCTTGCCAACTCATCATACCTGCAAAAAATGAACTACATCAGCTTACAACTTACAATTATGCATGACTGAAGAATGCTTGCAAAACGAAATTGTCCCGGGTTGGTAACAAAATTCATGCAAAAATAATGGTGCCTTGAGGTCATAGCCTCATGGGCAATAGTGGGACATCTAACATCGGCAATTGCTTCTCCTCAGCAAGAATGACATTGTTCAGTTCGTTGTGAAACCTGAAACAGGTGCAGAAAAAATATGTCAGCACCATATCACAACACAACTAGCAAGCGAGCAATAATAGTCAAACAACACGGAACTGATGCTACCAAAACAGAGCAGTGAAGCACATTAACGCTCCAATATTTTAAGATTTGTGTGATGATGAAGTGTAAAATTGGACGCAAGCAAAAGCTATCATTTCGAACCAGATCTGATGCAACTATGCAGCCGAACGACCAGAAAAAAAACATGCAACTCAGATCGAAGGCACACTCATCATTCATCAGCGAAACCGATGAAAAAAAATCATTGCGCCATATATCAGACTGGGAGGAGGGCAAAGTGGACAGCGTACTTAGCGAGGAAGACGTCGTCCACGACGGCGGAGATGTCGAGGAGGGGGTTGCCCATCCCCAGGAGCACGGTCGAGCTCGGGGGCGGCCAGTGCGATCGATGTCGGGGGCTGACATCACGGTCGACTTCTGGGGCAGCCGGCGCGGTCCACCTCGGACCAGCAGACGCCGTCGAGCTCCACGGAGGCCAATGCAGTCGAGCTTGGAGGAAGTCGCTGCGGTCAAGCTTGGGGGCGGCCGCAGCTGCGGATATAGTTCAAACCTTCAGATCCGGTGGGATAAAGGGCATCGGAGGGCTGCGGGACGCACTCCGGCGGCCGTGCAAGGCGTCTTGGCGAACAGGAGCGGAGCTTGTTTTTTTTGGAAAGGAAACGAAGACGTTGAAGAGATAAGGACGTTTCTGTGGCTGTGGTTGCGTTGGATGGATGGGACACGTGGACTAACGATAATTTGACAGGTATCAGGAGGACCACATGGGAGGACCGTTTCGGAGGATGGAAGCTTGCCTGTATTCCGCAGAGCTTTTTTTTTTTACAATTTCACTATCCCTAACGTTGTGTTTTACCAGAATTTATGTTTCACCAGAATATTAATCTAAATATTAAACTTGCCGAATATCATTCTAATAGAGTTGGACTCGCTCATTTACCGTCAAAACGTTGTTATGTAACAGATGACAAATTACATAGAAAAAAGACTGAAATATCCTTAGATCTCTCCTTTGCATTTCTCACCTGAAAAATTGCATGTGAAAAATAAAAGAACAGCCATTTGGGAGCCTGCTGAATTAAAAAATGTGAAAAAAGAGGAAAATAACATAAAGGAAGCATAACATGGAAGAAACATTTTCCTTACAATTTTTACACAAAACATTTTCCTTACAATTTTTATGCAAAACATTTTCCTTGCTAGTAAAATTTAGTAGCAGATGCTGAGCTCTAAACTGCATAGATTCTGAATTCACGCATCGAAGCATGCACCAGATTGTCGGTTTCATGCTCATTGTGCTGTCATGTTTTACGGTAAACCATCGTGCTTCCATGTCATCCTAACATAAGCTCATCTCAGCTGGTTCGAGTCAACCACCGATGGCATGACACATGATGCGTGCAGAAACGAGCGGCGTCATGGCTTGCATGACAACCACCGTCCTCGTCATCCCTCGACTCCCATCAGCGGCCTTCCACGTCTATTCGAAGAACGATCACGGAAGCAACCTCCCTGATGAGGAGCAATAAAACCAGGCAGTAAGCAGGTGAAGAGTAGTGGCAAGGTGCTGACGCGAGCAATTCCACAGCAGCAGGAAAGCAGGAGCAGGGAAGAAGACGGCATTCAGTTCGTCGCAAAGGGAGTATACGACAGGAGCCAACGCGTGCATGGGTCAGTCTCTGATGAAACTCTTCTTCGATAACTCCTGCCGCAAAGAAGTGAAGGTAACGAACGTCAATCAACATATGTATATGCAATTGCTTCAGACAGTGATCTGGTCGAAACCACCTTTTCGGTTCAGAAGTTCATTTCTCCTCCCCTTGTCCTCCGTGGCAATGGCAAATTCAGGCCGTGATGCTTGGGCTGGACGCCGCCGGTAAGACGACGATCCTTTACAGGCTGCACATCGGCGAGGTCTTGTCGTCGGTGCCGACGATCGGTACATCTCTGGCTACGCTGATTCTAGTATATATGTATGCTGGGCACTGTGTGCTCCAACCTGGCCGGCAGTCTGAGCCTCCGCGAAATTTGCCGATGTTTCTGCTGCTCCTGAAGGGTTCAACGTGGAGAAAGTCGAGTGCAAGAACGTGGCGTTCACGGTCTGGGACGTCGGAGGGCAGGACAAGCTGCGGCCGCTCTGGAGGCAGTACTTGAGCAACACTGATGCTCTGGTATTTTCGATTTCTTTTCTTCTACCTCTTCTGATCTATCAGCTGTCCTGCGATTTTGGAGAGTTCAGAGTTTATCGCATGTGAATTCTGGGGAAGGAGAGTCGATGAGTCGGGCTAAATTTTACTGGGTCCTTCTGCAGATATACGTCGTTGATTCTATGGACAGGGATCGGATTGGGGTCGCCAGGGAGGAGTTCCAGGCCATCATCAAGGACCAACTCGTGCTCAACAGCGTGATATTGGTACTCGCCAACAAGCAGGACCAGGTAATCATACGACGATCCAACCAAAGGAGACTTACTTGGATTGGATTCCAAGTAATTGGGTTCGAGTTTTGCTTACAAAATCTGACAGGAACAACAGAAAATCCCTTCGTCACCGCGCCTAATCACACGGGAGGATGTGTCTTCAAACATATATAGCCATGAATTAACAGGTGTTCTTGTTCGCGTTTCTGCTCTGATCTCTACATCTGCGTTGGCGCAGAAAGGGGCGATGAGCCCGTCCGAAGTGGGGCAGCGCCTGGGGCTGTACGACCTCAAGAACAGGACGTCGCGCGTCGTCGGAGCATGCGCGCTCACCGGCGATGGCCTGCGCGAGGGAATGGGTTGGCTGGCGGAGACGCTCAAGGACGCGCAAGCTTGGGGAAGCTCCGTTCGCTTCTAGCCTCCAGCTCCGTACAGACTAGTGCGTTTTCCTGCATCAGTGCAGGTGCGGTACTGCAGGATAAATAGGATCGAGTGATGATGAAACTGATGTAAATCAAGTGGTCACCAAAGTGTACTAGTTCTACAACCAAATATGTACAACCCCTTTCGCGTTCAGTGTAAGTACCAGGCAATGCGGGTCAGTCGGCCTGCGGCCTGCAATGTTGCATTATAAAGACGACGTTCAATACAGGAAAGGCAGAAGTACCTATCATCTCAAGGATTACGGTCATAGACACATTTTACCAAGCCGTGGTTGAGGGCCCCCACATGACAAGATGAGAATGACATACCACAAAGGGGAACCATTCAAAACACTCAAGAATCAAAATCAAGTCGATACATTCTCCATGACTCACGCTAACAGCATGTGAACAATGAACAATACGTGTGACCAATCATAACTGTTCTGCGAAACAGTACTGAAAGTCAATTACATATGCTGCTTGTAAAGGCATAAATTCATTACGGAAACAACACGGTTGAGCACGAAAACCCAGAACAATGTTTGTCTATGAAATAGCCGACTAAGTAACAAAGTCCAGTTTCCTCTGGAATCTGGACCAACTACGGCCCAAAACTCGTGCTGAAAGCTCCAGAGACCTGATCTTCAGAGGTAAGGTCTTCGTGGACGACGGAATCTGGGGAATCTCCTGCATTAAGAAGAACAGAAGGCATTAGAAAAGGGAGTAATCGAACTTAGGCTATCTTCATTTCAGGAACTCAAAGATGTGAGGATTAGCTCAGTAAATAAGTATCCAACTCACCCGTAGCCGCCATAAGGGCTGTAAAAGGGTGCTCCATATGGCCTCATGTAGGGGTGGCCATGGTATGGATTGTATCCTCGACCCCGGTGTTGCTTCATTCCAGGAACATTAGTCCTCTTTGGTGACACCTGAAAAGAAACAAGATAGGAACGTCAGTATGCCACTATGCCATGTAGGGTTCTTACTGAAAGAAGAAAGACAAAAATCACACCTTGATTTGGCGACCATGCAACTCTGTCTCATTCAGCTTAATAGCTTCTTGAACTGCTTCAACTTCAACAAATTCCACATAAGCAAAGCCTTTTGGCTGCCCAAACTTATCAGTTAGAATAGTCACTCTGTTGACAGTGCCACAAGAATTAAAGTGCTGCTGCACTTCTTCTGGAGTACATGCATAGTCAACCTGCAGTGGTTATCACACAAAATGTGAGCAGGTTTATAATCTCAAGTATTTCAATCTGCATCTCAACCTGAGACCTGACATACAAGCAACACATACACGCACGTACATACAACCAACTTTGCATCTCAATTCTTACAAATAAATGAAATTCACTTCATTGTATCATGATACTTTTTAAACACATCGTAAACTTCATATGTTCCCCGACCTGAAAGTTCTAAACTGTCCACCTATGTCCGCCTGTTTTTTGCTGAAAAAATTGCAGCTCCAAAGCTACTTCAATTATGTCTGCTAAGTTCCTAAAATTTCTTAAACGAGGTCAAATACTACCAGCACTAATGGGAAAGTATAAACAAATAGTACACTGTCAGTTCTATTCTGTAGTAGATGCAACAGCAACTTGCAAATACTATTTTACCCACGCAGAAATTTTATCGGATTATCTCATCTAGTACAAGAAATAATGTTGCCAATATGAGTACTTTATATGACCTAGTTCATAAAGGGGGGCATACCCAGTGCCAAAGGCTCCCACACATTGTGGAGTCTGAGAAAGGGTTATTTCTAGACAGCCTTATCCCTGCTTTTGCAGAGAGGCTGGTTCGAACCTAAGACCTAAGGACACAAGTGCAGACACACTACCACTGCAACAGGTCCAGCCTACCCTCGGTTTATATGATCTAGTCAACAACAACAACCAAACCTTTGTCCCAAGCACGTTGGGTCAGCTTTTATATGACCTAGTCAATAAAATAAAAAAAATTTGATCACAAGTAGATAAAAGTTGTTTTCATGGCTGAATGATACACATCCATCATATAAAAACTAGGGCTCCAGCAGTAATGATATGATTTTATGATGTGACAGAGCATTCTGCTAGGTTCGCCGGCTATGATTGTACAGTACAGTGTTGAACGATCAAACAAGGCTAACCAATGGATAGACATTAGACCTTTTCATTCAACAAGAATTGAAGGAGGGGCATTAAAAATATCAGTTATATTGGGAACAAGGGAGAAAACAAAGACGTTAAAATTGCAAAACAAATACATTGAATGACCCTAGATAGGCAAAACATTAATAGAAACACAGAATCATAAGGTCTCACTTACATGTCGTGTCTATGAACCCTGCCAGTAAATGGCTAGTGATATGCCACATCAATCCAGTGTATGTGCCTGACATATTCGCTGCTGGCTACTTGGGGGATAATTCCTAGCCTATAATATCCATTATTCACTCTTTTCTTTTTTTCTATATTCTTTTTTTTTTTTACTTTTTTTTTTCAAATACTTTTCAATACAGAAACTTTTTCATTTTTTCAAAAGCTCTCTAGAATTTTTCCCCTCTTTTTCCTCACTCCCCCTGTGAAACAACACTAAAACTTGAATTCAGATTTAAGCAGATGCCAAAACTTTGATTCAAAGGCTTGATGACAGCAGACTACCCTGCGACCATTGCCATTGCTCAATCAATTCAACAGAAAGTAAATAAATAAAAAGAAAATAGATAAAGATAGAAGGGACGAGTAATGTTTTTATCATTAAGAAAATATGTCCTGTTGTCCAATGAAGTGAAACTTGTCAGCAGGAATGACAAAACCATACAATTCCTAACATAGGAAAGCCCACACGATAGGGCATAGTTAAACCAATTGCATGACCCACGGCATAATATCTACTGAGAGTGGAAAAATAAGAATAATAAACAATTTATCATTAAATTCCTTAAACCAAACACTTAAACATTTTGATCTAGTCAATTAATAGCTAACATGAATATCTTTAGTTCAAAAGTGTGATACCAGGGATATATGAACTATGCAGTATCATATGAAATGATGAAGTATATGTTAGTTTTCTAATAATTTATAAGAAGAGAACTTACATTTCCAACATATACTGACCGAGCGTCCATCTCCTCTTTGTTTTCAGATGTGCTTGCATTAGGATCTACGCCTACAGAAGAAAATGAATGGCTGTATTACAAAACTTATAACACAACGGTTATATGGTGATCACGACATAAAATCCAACTGAGTCAGTCCGTCTAGAGGAAATGGGATCCAAATTCATAGAAGTACACTAAATCCAAAAAATTCATAGACCTATTGCCCTCCTCCAAACTGGGCCTAAATGCATGTGCAAACTCAACAGTTCAGCTAAAAAGAATACAACTTGCAGCAGAGTAAGCATTGCCAGACAAAGAGGAGATAATCTTAGAATTCTCTTATACCGGGAAGGTTTTTGATACCATGGGGAAAGGAGACAACAATAATAGACTAAATTTTGCATTTGCTGTAATTGACTATGAATGAGAACAGATGGTATGAAACATAAAAGGATACAAACTTAGAACTCTAATTCACAACCAACCATCCTGATCCCGTAATAGGAAGTGGGCATAATAAAGCACAACTACCCGAATCTGTAACAAACTAGGACAGTTGTGAAGTAATATTACGTGCCGTGCAGTCGCATCTAGCCATCTAGGTAGCTATTGAAACAAGAAAACTAAAAAAAACATTCGCACATGATATTGCTTTCAAGCTCTGACGCAATTAGGTAGCAACCGCGAACTACTCATAAGCAGCTGCAAGACCACAGAAATTTTCCAAACGACACTACTTTAGATCCAGATGCTGCGAATCTTGTCAGTGTTATAAAAAAGGCAGAGCTACACGGTGAGGGTTCCCAACCTTGCATCTCCTTGGCGACCTTGGCCTGCATCTCGCGGAGCGCGGCGGCCTCCTCCTCCATCTCCTTGAGCCGGCGCTTCATCTCGTCGAGCTCCTTCAGCTGCGCCCGCGGCATGGAGAAGGGATCAGTACCGCCGCTAGGGTTTGGGCGACGAGGAAAAGGCGGCGGGCGGCAAGAGAGAGGGGGTGCGGAGCTGGACCTTGGTGGCTTCGTCGCCGGCAGCGGACATGTCGACATCCTCGCCGTCGACGGGGATCTCCTGGCCGTACACCTCGTGCTCCTCGTCCTCCATGGCCGGCGCGCCGCGTGGGGTGGAGGGGACGGAGCCTCTCGCCTCGAGTGCGCTCTCGACCTAATGCGGTCCGCAAATCTGGTTTGAGGAGTGGAAGACTCTTCAGCCGACAAGGAAAGGGCGAAGGGCCTTTTAATATACCGACAGGAAAGGACGGGCTCCGATGGGCCGGATGCTTGGGTGTGTTGGGCTGACCTGGCCTGTCACGTTAGCTTCATCGGCAAAATAAAATTTGCAAATTTCACTTGCTGGAACTTGTCTAAAATTGTGCAAAGCATGATGGTGGCACGGGTTTCGAGTCCGAGGCCTAAAGATTTTTAATCAGGCCGTGCTTTGTAAGTAAGGTTGTCCATTACTTACTCTGTCGCCAAATATCTGTCCGACTAATTTAAAAACGAACTAACTAGTAATAATAATAAATATTTGAAGACGAAATAAGTAATATCTAATCCTGATTCACTTTCCAGTCATGTGATCAAGGGCAAGTACTGTCTAAAATGGTTGGGCAAGTCGTATCGCCGGTGAAGGGTACACGTACGCGCATACTGTTGGGTCCTCGCGCAAGAACTCCACGCTCAAACAGCTGCGTACGTTCATAATAACGGGCGTATTATCCAACCCTATATTCTTTGCGTTGCAGTTGGGCCAGGGCCACTCACACTGTTGAAATGTACGTACAAACTTACACATTTCCATGGATACAAGGATGCGAGAAGAATTCAGACCGACCGTGTCTGCTTGGTCTGTCTTTACGGAACGGAGTAGATGATCCGTCGAACGGCAGAATCGATCTATATAGGGTCGGCACGACGCGAGCACGAAACAGAACGAAGACGTCGGCGTTAGTAGTGAGTGCTGTCGCTGGCGGCGGTCTCGAAAAGGATGGCCCTGATGATGACCTGGTGGTACACCGCAGCAAGTGCTGCGCCGGTGAGCGGGCTGACCCAGAAGATCCATTGCCAAAGAACAACGAGCATCGCAAGTCGCAACCATCAGAATTTGATTTTGGTCAGCGGCACCGCTCAGAGCAGAGCGTTTGTTTGCGGGCATCAAACTTACGTACGTGGCCGTGCCATCCGCGCGGGCTGTCGTAGATGCTGGCATCGCCGAGGCTCCTAGCGGGATTGATCCCGGTGCCCGTGATCCAGGATGGTGGCGACTGGCGAGGTGCACGAGGAACACGGGCGAAGCCGATGGGAGATTTTTTTATATCTTAGCATTATTAATTTATTATTTAACATTAATAGTATCTGATTTTTTTTTCTAAAACTAGCAACCCTGCCGTCCATAGTGTGGACGACTTGCCACGTGGCAGGGTAACCGTCCACGACTTGCCACGTGGCAGCACATGTGACAGTCTAAAAAATTCCAGTTTTTGTTCACTTTTGGGCACACATTTTAAAATACTTAGAAATATATTTTCAAAATGTTGTTATTGAAGAAAATGTATTATACAATGTGTACTACAAATTCTTCAATAACAATATTTTCAAAATATGTCTCTAGATATTTCAAAATAGCCGTTCAAAATTGAATAAAACTCAGCAAAATTGGGCTGCAAATTTGCTGAGTTCAATCACTTTTCGACGACTATTTTAAAATAACTAGGTACATATTCATGAAATTTTAATATTAGAGAACTGTAAAACAATCATTACTACATTTTATTTATTAACAAAATTTTAAAAATATGTTTCTAGGTATTTTAAAATAGGTGTCCAAAAGTGAATGAAACTAAGAAAATTCGGGTTGCAGAGGCTAATTTGCTGTGTTTAGTCACGATGGCTATTTTAAAATACTTAGGGACATATTTAGAAAATGTGGTTATTGAATAAAATGTAGTAAATATTGTTATCTACAGTTACTACACTATCATCATTTTCTAAATTTGTATCTATGTATTTTAAAAGGGCCGCCGAAATGTGACTAAACTCAGCAAATTTGCCTCTGCAGCGCAAATTTATTGAGTTTTATTCACATTTTGACGGCTATTTAGAAATATCTAGAGACTTATTTTGGAAATGTTTTTACTTAAGGAATTGTAGTACATATTATCTACTATATTGTTTTTAATAACAACATTTTTAAAATATGTCTCTAAGTATTTTAAAATAGGCGTTTAAAAGTGAACAAAAATCATAATTTTTGAGACTGCCACATGTGCTGTCACGTGGCAAGTCGTTCGCGAGGTGGACGACTACCCTGCCACGTGGCAAGTCGTCCACACCGTGGACGGCAGAGATGCTAGTTTTGCAAAAAAAAAAAAATCGGACGCTATTAATATTAAATAATAAATTAGTAATGCTAAGATAAAAAAATCCCGATGGGAAGCGGCGCGAGCACAGGGACGTGGGATTCCGGCCCGCTACGCTTGGCGTCGGTGGCGGAGAACACCACGTACACCAGCACGAACGTGCCGACGATTTCGGCCCCGACACCGTCGCCCTTGGTGTACCCGAGCCTAACGATGTTGGCGCCGCCGAACACTTTCATGAGTCACGACGTCGGCGCCGCACCCGGCACCCAGGCACTGTCGGTGTGTTTGGATTGTTGCTAATAGTTACTTTATCAAAATTTGATAGTTGATCATGAAATACGAGTGTATTTGGATTGAAGCTAAAATTTAACAAGTTAATGGAGTCGTGCTAATTCATTTTCTTTACTAATATTGACCAAATTTTTGTTGGCCAAATCCTACACCAAAATTTGACATCACCAAATTATAGAAAGGTTCAAACAAGTCATGTATCACCGCGTAGTAGAGGAGAAATTAAAATTGTTCAAACGGAACTTCCCATGTACTGTGCCTCGGTTTCATGATTGGCAGTGATAGATCAGGGGGGCCATCGTTTAACATAAGAGAAGTTGTTGCAAGGAAAATGGGCGCGGGGCACATCGCAAGAGTTTGGAATTTGTTGAAGGACAATATTGCAGTTATAGGCTCATGTTGCCCTAAGCAAATTACGAATACAGCCATAGCAAATGTGAAAGGAGGCCCACGTTTCAGCGACTCGACGGACTGGCAGCTTAGTGTCTTCTGGAACCTTCTAACCCCTTCATCCCCTTGGCCAAGAAAGCTCAGCATATAAACCCCACCTCCTCTGTTCACGTCACGTCACACCGCAAGCCCGAACCCAGGAGAGAGAGAGGAGAGCAGGGGGAGCGGAGAGAGAGGTGATCCTCCCATGGCTTCCGCCATCGCCTCCAAGGGGGACCCGCTGGCCGGCCTCCTCAGGAAGCTCCTCGTCGCGCCGTCTGGGTCCGGAGCGCCCGCCGCCGCCTACGCGCTCCGCCCGGTGTGCGCCCGCCCCTTCTTCAACTCCGGGGGCTCGCCGCTCGGCCGCTACGAGGAGGAGGAGGAAGAGGAGGTGTCCAGCGGCATCGAGGACGACGTCGCCGTCGACGACCGCCGCCGCGTGCGGGACTTCTCCGGTGGCCCCGTGTTCATCTCGACGGCAGGTACGCGTCGCCGCCTCTCCGCCCCCCGGCCGACGCCTCTCGTTGGTAGATGGGTCCTTTGCGTTCGTCCGCTCGCGGGTATATATAGCAGTGTGCTGACTCTGCGTTTCTGCGTGCGTGATTATGGGCGTTTGCGCAGACCTGGTCGACCCGTTCGGCGCGCCGACGACCCTGGGCCGGCTGCTGTCCAAGCTCGAGGCCGAGGCCGAGGCCGAGGCGGAGGCGTTGTCCGCAGCGAGGGCCGGGCGCGGCGGCTCCATGGCGCCGCCGCGGCGCGGGTGGTGGGTTGCCAAAGACGACGCCGACGCGGTGACACTGAAGGTGCCGATGCCGGGGCTGGGGAAGGAGCACGTCAAGGTGTGGGCGGACAAAAACGCGCTGGTGGTCACGGGCGAGGGAGAGAAGGAGCTCGAGGAAGACATCGACGACGGCTACGTGGTCCGCTACAGTCGCCGCATCGAGCTCCCAGCCGACGGCTTCAAGATGGACCAGATCCGGGCGGAGATGAAGAACGGCCTGCTCAAGGTCACCGTGCCCAGGGTCAAGAACGAGGAGCGCGCCGACGTGTTCCATGTCACCGTCGAGTAGGGATCGGAAGGGATCCGCCGATCGGCCGGTCCGAGCTCCGGTCATCGCGTAGGGACCAAGCAGTAAGCACTTTGCAAGTAGTAGTAGTTCTCGTAGCCTGTTGTTGCCAATGGAGAGGTTGAGGGGGGGGGGGGGGGGGAGACGAGGACCTTCTCCATGGTGGCGTTTCGTATATTTTGGTGCGGTGCCTCAACCCTGTTTACCTTTCTGTTGTTGTGAACCAGTGATCCTTGGGTGTGAACTTGGTTCAGATGGGTAACGAAGGCGAAGTAATCGATCGGCATCTTGCTTATGTGTTCGCTCTTTTGTGTGGTTCATCGTTTGCGAAAAGTATGTGTGTGCTGCTCAACTGCAACTCCTCATCATCGCTGGTGAATTTCTTCGTTTACGTTTACTGTTCTTGCGGGTTTTCCTTGCTCATCGTTTGATACCCGTTCTTGTGGGTTTTCGTCGTCTCGCCTTCGTTTTGGACGTTTGCAAGCTTGCATTCTGGAACGGGAACGCGCAACCGCTGCGTACGAGCGTCAGGTTATTCTTGCTTTTTTACCAGATGAACCCTGCTTTATAAAAGGTGCGTGAATCTTTTTTAAAAAAACTGAAAAACATGAACCGTAACAAAAGAGTTTTCTTAGCAATCTTAATTTTTCGTTATCTAAAATTAACATAACGTACGGGATAAGAAGTTGAGAAGCTAGATACAACACAAGTTGTTTGAGAGTAGAAGTAAAGTAACACGAGAGAAGAATTATCCAGAGTGTACTTTATTGCAATGTGATTCTTCCATTTAGAGTGTACTTTATTGCAATGTGATTCTTCCATTTTATTTAGTTCCATGCGTTCAGGTCTGCAAGACAGCTGCATGCTCCTGATGAGTTCTGATGCATTTTATTCCAGCTGCAACACCACGCATCATATCACGGTTTGTTGTATTAGTATTATTACTACGTCTCGGCTGATATGATGACTCAGCAGCCGACGAACTCGTAGTCGACGTTGAGGTGGCCCATCTGGTATCCCTGCCCGTCGGTGTCGATCTTCTTGAACACCGTCTCGAAGTCCAGGTCCAGCCCGCCGTTGCTGCACTGGTCCACGATCCTCGCGACCGTCGACGCGCCCGTCGCACGGTTCGTCACCTGCAAAGGAATTCGCCGCCGTTAGTTAAGCTCATCTGAAAGCGCGAGTAGAAAGCAGCCAAGCAGCAGCAGCCAGGCCTATGCCTATTCAGGCCGTTCGTGCGTACCTTGATGCACCGCCCGCAGGAGGCCTGGCCACTGGGACCGGACGGCCCGCAGAAGGCAGTCCAGCCGTACTGCTGGCGCCACGACAGCGGCTTGTCGGCGTCCCACGTGGCGCAGTAGGCGCTGACGCGGCTCAAGTCCCACCCGTTGTCCGCCGGGTTGTACAGGTGGTACGTCGCCCGGACGTTGGACGCCGACTGCGCCGCCGCCATGGCCGCTGCGGCGCAGAGGAGCGCGGTCACCGCGAGCGCGCGCGCGTCAGTGATCCCGGCCATGGCTGATACCAACCTGCAGGGGGCGTGGATGAATGCATGTCAAGAGAGATGTAAGTACTCAGCTTGAGATCGACCTCGCGTTCATGGCGAGGAAGATATTAAAGAAAATGGACAAGGATTGGTATATGCTTGCGAGACTAGACCTCGGCGTGTGCTTACCTTGTGAAGAAGCAGAGTGCAGCGAGTGGCACGCACGAACGAGGCCGGTAAGGTGTTGTTCTAGTGTGATGAAGGTGTGTGCGGATTTTGCTTCGATCCGGGGATCTTATATATATAGAGAGATCTGGTTCCAGAGCAATCCGGTATTGTGGAATTTTCTTCCGATCGAGGACTTTTCATAGCACTTGAATTTGTGGCCGACGGCTTTTCAACCTTTCTCGATAGTCTGCATTGCCATTTGCTACAGATGTTTCCAGAGTTTGCCGGTGCTCATAGTCATAGGTCATGAACCTTGTTATTCTCGCTACTCACATGCTTAAGAAATGGATTATCCAACTGAGCTTATCCGAACCCTAGTCGAAGACTGTTGACCGGTGCTCGCTTCACTTGCGTGCGTAGCCATGGAATTAAGTGTCTGCACGCCTGACCCGTCAACCACGTTCGGATAAAAAATTCCAGCGGTATTATTAAGTGCTTTGCTATGGGGAATGGGACAACGGAGCACTACGTAGCATGCAAATCTTAGTTTTTTTTTTTTGAACAAGACATGCTAATTTTAGTGGATAGGAGAAGATATGTAATGGTGATGGGTGAAGGCGGGCTTACCTGGCGCTCTAGCGGTTTAACTGATCTGAGTAGCACTTGCACAAAAATTCATTGATGTCGAATCTTATGTATAACTATAAAATAAATATGAGAGGACGAATGATGTGCGCAGTACTGTCAGTATATGAAGTTTACAACTATGTATGTATTTAGTCATCTAGTTATCGTTATCTTATTTTAAACAATAGAACTGTGAATGTTGGTGTTTGTATTCACTTGTAATAAAGTGATCAGGAATGTCGAAACTTTCGCTATTATTAAAAAATTGTAATTGATGAAAGTTGAATTATGCAAGGCACGTGCACTGCGGGAAGCATGCATTGCTTGTGGAGAACAAACGCAGCTTTCTTGCGTACTTCTCCTTGCATGGGACAGCTGTTTTATTTCTTTTACAAAGGACAATTCTATATCTATCAAGCAAATTAAATAAAAATATATCAGCCTCTGCGTCGCGAGACTGGACAGCTGGTTAATTGTCTCTCCGAGTTAATTTGTTGCTAGAGTATGCAGACTCATTCACTTTCCTATTTTTATTTCCCATACGCATACAAAGTTGCCTATGCGCTGTGAGTGCGGTGCATTTGCTCTTCGATTTCTTCCGAAAATCACGCCAAAATTTGCTCAATTCCTTTGCCAAGTCTACTAGATACAGGCAAGACCTTGAAAGAAGCTGAACTTCCCCAGAATTTCCAACGGCCAGTTGCCAACATTGACCAATGACCCGGCCTGCCAGCCAGTCCACCGGAGAAGGCGACGTAAGTACGTGTGGTTCGGCACGTGCTGCTGATCTTTGTTGATTCGATAGAGTTTCTAAGCCTGTGACGCGGGCCACATGCTCCCTTTGAACAAAAACAGATGACGTACTGCTGCTACTCTACTGCGTGCTACCCGTATCCGGAGCGCGCCACAGAAGACTTGAATTGAAGGTGGGTCAGGGAGGAGCAACCTGACGAGTGTGATTTGCTGTGAGGATAAACTCGAATAAGCTGTGTTTTCATTATTTTTTGGGAAAAATTCTACATGACACACCAAAGTGTGATATGGGGACTACTTAACCCTCCAAGCTTCTAAATCGGGTAAACCATTTAATTAGTCTCTAAAGTAGTTTTGTAGGATGGTTTTGCCACATCACCAGCTGATGTGGCATGTACTGCATGTCTATTAATGGAACCCACATGTCACATAGATAATAAGAACACTCACCAAACACTCACCTCGCCTCCCCTATCATTTCTCCCGTGATAGTTGGATAAGGTGATCCATCACAACGATCGTGTTGATCCACGATAATCGGGTGATCAATGATCGGTGGTGGCCATTGCATGATCCCTGATGGCGTCGTTGTCTGTCTCGACTCGATCGGATCGGCTCGTAGACGTGTGACGACTCTTGATCGCCGGCACGCCGGAGCCGGCGATGTGAGATGGCCACGCGATCGCCGGAGCACGGCGTGAACAACGAACTTGTACGGGGAAAGTGAATTTTATTTTTTTGTCCCCCTTCCCGGGTCCACCAGTCGATATTTAAAGTACAATCTGGGCTTTGGGCTTCTCTCAACCCAGCGGCCTACTCAATTCGAAGTTTCAAATTTAAACAGACACACTCCCGCGCCTTCTACGCGCTCTGCTTTCTTCTTCCTCCTTCAGCCTGCGCCTGAAGCCGATGATGCAGCTTGTGTGACACCACCCCCGCCGTGAGATGGTGCTTGTCCCCAAGCACGTACCTCTGGAAACCTCATAGAGTACGTGGAAGTCCTCCCAGCTCGAAGTCTCAGGCAACATCGACGCTCATTGCACCTTCACCTGCAGTACCGACTTGTTTCCCTTACGTACCATCCTCCACTCCATGATAGCTTCTGGTTTCAGCTGTAGTGCCTCAATGTCCAGAGTTGTCGGCAGATCAGGGAACACCAGCCTGAAATCTGCAGTATAAAGTTTGAGCTGCGAAACGTGGAATACAGGGTGAATGAGAGAAATAGCCGACAACTCCAATTTGTAAGCAACTCGCCCAATGCGCTGAATGATCTTGAATGGTCCATAATACTTGAAGGCCAGCTTTGTACAGGGCCTATTCAGCACCGACGACTGGGCATAAGGTTGTAGGCGCAAGAGAACCGACTCCCAATTTGGAACTCCCACTCGATTCTGCCTCTGTCAACTTTCTGCTTCATCCGGTTTTGCGCTATTGCCAGATTCTTTTTCAGCATCTCCAGATTGGCAGCTCGCTCTTGTAGTGTGTTAGCAACTGAAGCATCCACATTAGCAACATGACTAGGAATTGCAAGAGGGTCAGGTTCATACCCGTAGAGAGCCTTGAAGATCACCAAAGTGGGGAGTAATGCAAGCTGCTGTACCACAATTCCGCCAGCGACAACCATTTCTTCCACTGATGGGGCGTTTCATGCACCTTGCACCTCAAGTACATCTTAAGCATTGGTTGGCATGCTCACTTTGACTGTCGGTCTGTGGATGATAAGCTTTGGACAACAATTTTGTGCAATGCAGCTGGAACAATTGTCTCCAAATCGAGCTGGTGAAAATCTTATCACGGTCGGACCACGTGGTTTTGGGCATACCGTGCAGCTTGATGACATTGTCAAAGAGCACTTGAGCTACTTGTGCGGCCGTGAAAGGATGCTTCAAAGGACAGAAATGGGCATACTTAAAAAATCTGTCGACAACCACGAGTATTGTAGTACACCCTTCTGATCTTAGTAGGGCCTCAATGAAGTACATCTTGATATCTTGCCATGCTCTCTGGGGAATCGGAAACGGTTGAAGCAATTCCGCGGGATGAACTCGCTCTGACTTTGCCAGCTGACATACTGAACAACATTGTCTCACAAACTCCTCAACATCCTGCCTTAGGCCCATCCATATGAAAACTTCTTTACCTGGTGATAGGTGGCATGCACCCCCGAGTGTCCCCCCAATGCCGAGTCATGGAGTATTGAGATTAACCTTGTACAAACAACTGAATTTTCCCCCACCCAGATTAGGGACGCCTTTCTGTTCAACCCTTGATGCAAAGAATACTCGTTCTCGTCCGGGCTGTGCAGAGCGAGTCTTGATATCCAATCCTTAGCTCCAAAGTCTATGACATATTTATTTAGCACTTCTTGAATCCACGTTGGTGTTACCATAGTGAGGTTATACAGTTGATCAGTGTATTGCACCCTTGATAAGGCGTCAGTTGCCTTGTTCTCTTGGCCCTGCCTGTACATAACCTTGAAACTCAGACCCATAAGCTTGGCCATCGCCCTCTTCTGCAGGTCCAGTATGCAATTGTTGTCCATCCAAAAACACAGGCTTCTATGGTTGGTCTTTATGATGAATTCCCTTCCCTGGAGGTATGGACACCACTTATCCACAGGCATGAGCAAGGCCAATAATTCTTTGTCATAGATGGATAAGTGCATGTTCTTCTCGGTGAGGGCATTGGTGAGAAATGCCACAGGTTGACTCCTCTGCATCAGCACTGCACCTAGCCCTAGGGATGAAAACGGAACGGGAAAATCCCATCCTGAACTGTACCGTATACCGTATTTTTTGGTTTTTTCCCCGATCGTTTTTGATTTTTCGGTAACCGTTCGAAGTCAGTACGAAAACGGGACGGCGACATTCGAAAATGTTACAAAAATGAGTTAGGTGTTTTACCAACTGTTTTTTCGGTAACCGTATTTTATTCAGGATAATACCATTTTGTTACCGTTTTATTGTATTCGGAATGAAGCAGCCCAACAACCACTCAATTCGGCCCACTGGCCACCCACACAACTTGTCCAGCCAAGTTGCCCAAACTCTAGCTATCCCAGTCTCCCTCTCCCACTCTCCCGTGAGTCCCGTGACCAGTGATCGTGAGAGGCCGCCGCAGCGCCGCCCGAGTCCCCAACAGGCAACAGGCCGACTGACGATTGTGACCCGTCCGCCGCCAACGAGGCCACGAGCCACCAGCCACACGCCTCGCCCTCGCTCCCGACGCTGCGCCCTCGTCCCCGTCGCCTCGCCCTCGCCCCCAACGCCGGCGCTGCGCTGCGGCTGCAGCCCTCATCGCCGGTTCGCCAGTCGCCGCTACCTGGTAAGTACATGCTACAACCAGCGCAGCCGCTCGTCCCTGTCTGGTCTCCTTGCAGCTCACCTCAGAATCTAGTTCAACACTCGCTGTAAGTTATGTGTATGTATCATGTTTGTGTATGTGCATTTGGATATGATTGTGTATTGGAAAAAAATCTAGTTCAGTTTTTGATATGACTGTGTAGGCTCAGATCCCGGTTAATATGATTGTGTATGTGAATTTGGATGCACTGAGGCAGGTACTGTGACTGTGAAGAGTGAAGTTTTTGTGTTGTTGTTGTTGTTGTCTGATAATCTGATATGGGACCACCTACAGAAGAAGAAAGAGCCACCATTGCTCGTTTGCTGTTTCAACCACCACCTCCTCAAGGATCAGCCCCTGGCATTGGTAGTGGTAGGGGCAGGATCAAGAAGATAGTAACATCCAAAAGTATAAATATAATCTGGTCTTTGTTTTGTATTTGTAATGACAACAGTGAGTTCAGCTTATGTGATATCTGTTGTCAATTATCAGGTCCGAAAAGGAAGATAAGTGAGGCTGCATCGTCTTCTGCGTCAGCAACTAGAAGTGCTACAGGTGCAAGTGCAACAAAGACTGTTGCATCTGAGAGGATTGAAACAGGGAGCACTGAGGATGCGTTAGAAATTTCAGCACCTCCAACTATTGGCAGTAGCATAGGGGGCAATGGCAGAGAAGGTCAGGAGCAGAACAATGATGTAGCTGTTGCAACTAGAACATCTCAAGATGATGCTATTGAACTTGATAACACCACTGACAACACTCAACCAAAGAAGGCTAAAAAGCGCACATCTATGGTTTGGCAATACTTTGATAAGAAGACAATTGAAGTCGAAGATAATGGGAAGATTTACAAGCAAGAGTGGGGGTTTTGCACATTCCCTAAATGCAAAGCTAAATACGGATGTAAAGGAAGGTTTGGAACTACTGAATTTCTTAATCACTTGCGATCATCACATAGCATAGTTAAAGGGCAGCAACAACTCAGTTTGATAAAAGACCATGAAAAGGACATTTCTGTGGTGGAGCCCTATAGGTATGACCAAGCTGTTAGTTTGAAGAAATTATATTTGGCAATAATCATGCATGAGTATCCATTTAGTATTGTTGAACATGAGTATCTTGTTGAATTTATCAAGTCATTGCACCCCAGTTTTCCTATAAAGTCTCGTATCACAGCTAGGAAAGATATCATGAATATATATTTAGAAGAGAAGGATAAATTGTATGATTGTTTCAAAAATGTTCATTGTCGCTTTAGTGCTACTATGGACATGTGGACCTCATGCCAAAAAAAGTCTTATATGTGTGTTACCCTTCACTGGATTGATGTTGAATGGCATATGCAGAAGAGGATTGTGGGTTTCTTCCACGTAGAAGGCAGCCATACAGGTCAAAAGTTGTCACAAAATTTCACTGAGTTGATGATTAAATGATATTTTGAGAAGAAACTATTTTCTTTGACTTTAGACAATGCAAGTGCAAATGAAGTAGCAGTTCATGACATAATTGCTGATTTGAATGACAATCATGATTCTTTAATATATGATGGTCTATTTTTTTCATGTGAGATGTGCATGTCACATACTAAATTTGGTTGCTAGAGATGGTATGGCTGTAATTTCATGGACCATTGACAAAATCAAGAAGCTCGTGCTGACTGTAAAAGGATCTCCATTGCAATTTGAAGAGCTCATAAAGCGTGCAAAGGAGTGTAAACTGGATACAACAAAGGGACTGCCACTTGATGTTTCTACAAGATGGAATTCAACATATTTGATGTTGAGAGACGCATTGTATTACAAAGCTGGCTTTATGAGGCTAAGATCCTCTGACCATCGTAAGTATGATCACATAAACCCCCTAACCTGAAGATTGGGACATGGCTCTTAATTTTTTAAAATTTCTGAAAAAATTCTATGATCTCACTAAACTGCTATCTGGTACTTCTTACCCAACTGCAAATCAGTTTTATAGAGGTTTTTGTGAGATAAAAGAATTGATTGATAGATCGTGTTGTTATGATGATCTTATTATTAGCAAAATGGAAGCTGTAATGAGTCAGAAATTTGAGAAGTATTGGAAAAAATCTAGTACTGCACTTGTTGTAGCATGCTTTCTTGATCCGAGATACAAGAGAAGGCTTATAGAGTTCTACATGAACAAATTATATGGTGCTATGGCTTATGAAAAACTTGATGATTTTATTAGCATCATAAAGAAGTTGTACAAATCTTATGCTAGTTTAGTTTCGGGACCATCAAAGTCAAATGTTAGTGTTGCTGAAAATTCTAGAATAGATGATATGTTAATGGAATCTCAAGATGATGAAGTTGATCGATTTTTATATGATTCAAGTGGTGTTGATGTGTATGAGTTAAGTGAATTGGATAAGTACATGACAACACCTCTTTTGAAGCACAATGGGGATTATTTCGGTATTTTATCTTAGTGGCAATCTCACACTAGAGAATATCCTATTCTTTCACATGCTCGTGATGTATTGGTCATTCAAGTATCTACTGTTGCTTCTGAGTCTGCATTTAGTGTTGGTGGTTGAGTTATTGATCCTTATCGTAGTAGGCTTGATCCAGAGATGGTACAATCACTAATTTGTACCAAAGAGTGGGTCGCTGCAGCAAGAAAAGGTACATATAAATGTCATGTTACATGTATTTTTGCAATACTGCTTATTTATAGTGTATTTTTGCAATACTGATTCTGTATTCAGATTCTAAGCATGTTAGTACTCTGGTGGCTGATCTTGACAATTTAGAGAATTTGCTACATATTTGATGTCTGGGAATGAACAGTATCAGTTTTTTAACACGTATGCATGTCTGGATGCTTTCTAATAATCTGAAATGTATATTGTCTACTTTCTTGCTGGTATAGATGGATGAAAAAAGAAAATGATGAATCTGATCCGGATGAAATGAATGATGAGCAAGAGCTTTTTGGATGACTGCTGCCTACAGGTTAGAGGGTCACTTAATAAAACTGATTTTTTTATTGCTGCAGGTTAGAGTGCAGGTTACAGTGTCTAATTTTTGTTGTTGTTGTAGCATGAGCAATAGCTTTTTAACATGACTGCAGGTTAGAGTGTCTAAATTTTTCTTCTTGCTGCAGGCAACAGACAAGTATGCCACTATGTCAGTATGGACTAAGGAGTGAGGACCAGGAAGGCTAGGCAGGGAGAATCAAGGAGGGTTTGCTGCACCTGCACGTTGGCTGAAGAAAATATTCTAAAGACTGAAGAGGATGTTAAATTTCTACTTTATCGTTATGCATTACTGTATGAACAATATATTCATGTTATCATGTATGTGTGTGGACTATGTGTTCATGCATAGACTATGTGTTACGTGTTATATTGTTGCATTATATGTTATGTGTTAGATTGTTGCGCTATCAACTATCATGTATGGACTATCTGTTATGTGTTGAGTGCTGCACGTGGTTGTTGTACCGTTATATTTATAGTTTTTCGATGGTTATCGATATATTTTCATACCGATTTAATCGTTTCGAATAACCGACAATATTGTTTTTACATCCCGATCGTAATTTTTTGTTTTCGTTTTTGTACCGCTCAAAAAATATGAAATCAAATATGAGTTTGATGTTTTTCCGATCGTTTTCGACCGTTTTCTTCCCTACCTAGCCCATTGTCACTGGCATCCGTTGCAACCACAAAAACTTCTTTGAAATCTGGCAAGGCAAGGACCGAAGTAGTGGTCATGGCAAGCTTCTAGTCCTCAAAGGCCTTTTGAGCTTCCAAACTCCACTGAAAGGCTTTCTTCTTCAGCAAGGAAGTCAAGGGCTTGGCCATTATTCTATACCCTCTGACAAACTTGCGATAATAATCTGTTAGCCCGAGGAATCCTCTCAATTCAGTCACGGTTTGAGGCACAAGCCAGTCCATCATGGCTTTGGTCTTGCTGGGGTCAGTGGATACCCCTGTATCTGAGATAACGTGGCCTAGGTACACAAGTTTAGTCCTGGCAAATGCACACTTGCTCCTTTTGATAAAGAACTGGTGTTCCTTTAGGGTTTTTAGAACTGCCTCAATATGTGACAGATGAAGCTCAAAACTTGGGCTGTAAATAAGTATATCATCGATGAAGACCAATACAAACTTTTTAAGGAATGGAGCCAAGATCAAGTTCATTGCACACTAAAATGAGGCTGGTGCATTAGTGAGCCCAAAGGGCATTACTTTGAACTGAAAGTGTTCATTATGGGTCTTGAAAGCTGTTTTATACTCCTCTCCTTGTCTCATTCGGATTTGGTGATAACCTGCTCTCATGTCAAGACTAGAAAAGAATTTAGTCCCAGCTAGTTCATCAAGTATTTCATCCACAAGTGGCATTGGGAATCTGTTCTTTATGGCCGGGTCATTTAATTTTCTATAATCTATGCAAAAGCGCCATGAACCATCTTCTTTTGCACAAGACACGACTAACAAAGGGACTTACACTTGGTTCAATCAAACCAGTTTGCAGCAATTCTTGGAGTTTCCTTTCAATTTCATCCTTATGAAGTGGGGAATATCGGTAGGTCTTAGCATTGATAGGCATAACTCCAGAGATGAGAGAAATAGTGTGATCAAAGGACCTCGGAGGTGGCAACCCTTTTGGTTCATAGAGAACCTCTGAATATTTAGACAACGGTCTACTTACTGCATCTTCAGTTTCTTCTGCTCCATTAGCCTCCCTTCTGTCTCCAGGGTCTACTTCCTCCTTCCTAGATTCCAACACCGCCATGGAACACACCTCATTGGACTTAATCCACTTTCCCAACTCCTCTCTAGAAAGTTCAGTAACAGAGTGATGACTCGCTGATTGTACCCCCTTCAGGCACACATCAGTTTGTCCTAACCTAAACTTCAGCGTCTTGCCTTCCCAATTACACCACATGTGGCTCTGTGATTTCAACCAATCATACCCTAACACCACATCATAAGCTCCTAGCTGCAGGACTCGCATGTCTGACACCAGGGTATATCCTCCACACCACCATTCAACCTTCTGCACCTGAGATTCACTCTGCAGCTTGTGTCCATTAGCAACCCTGACTTGCAGCACTCCGCATGGACTCTGCTTCAACACTGCACGAGCCACAAAGTTTGCATTGATGAAAGTTGAGGAGCTCCCTGAGTCCACTAGCATAATGCATACTTGGTTGTTCACAATGGCTTGAAGTTTGAAACACTTTGCCCCTTCTGTTCCTAAAATAGCGTACAGGGACACCTCCAACTCTGTCTCTTGCTGCCTATCCTACTCCTTTAACTTCTCTAGCACACCATCCGTCAACACAATCTCCAATTCGTCAGTAGTTAGTGAGTTGAATTGAATAAGGACACACATCAGGCATCGAGCAAAATGGCCAGGCTCATACTTATCTCCGCATGCATATCACATACCATTTTGCTTACGATACTCTCTGATTTGCCTTTCCTTCATGAGTTCTCTCCCTACTACGCCACTTCTTCCTTTAAAACGGTTCATCCCACTCATCTTACTCGGATGTGTTCCCTTGCGTGTCTTCTGCATGTGCCTCGCTTGCATATCGGCCTGCAGATGAGCTAGCAAGACTGCTCGATCCACTGTCTCAGGTACTTAAGTGAGCACCAGATTCTGAATCTCCCTTCACCGCCTCTTTACAAACTGGGTGACGTAGAATACTTCATCAAGGTCAGAATTGTGCATCGACGTAGAGTAACGCAATTCCTCAAATCTGATCACATAGGCCTCCATATCAGCTTGTTGACGCAGATGCAGAAGATCAAACATCGATTTCTGATACTGTCGGAGTTTGGTTCCGGCAATTCTTCTGATACTACCGTTGGAAGATCACGGAGTTTGTAGTTCGGTTGTGGGCGCGCAGAGATTCAGAACACGATGGAAAGTTGACACGAGGATTTACGTGATTCGGCCCGCCTAAGCGTAATACCCTACTCCACGGGGTGTGTAGTTGTTGTATCGAGCGTCTGAGCACTTCTGAGCGTGTGTCAGAGCCGAGTCTGGAAGAGTCCCCTGTGTATCACTCGACCAATCCTTTTATAGTACAAGGACTAGTCGTTACATTGTTAGTCTGGCCCGACATGTGGCCCTGACCGTTACTGATGTTTAATACATAATTAGTGAGCTTAATTACCCTTAATAGTGTGGTAACACGCCTTGACACTGTCGTTACTAATATTAAGGGCCCTCCGATCGTGTGTCATTAAGATGATATTAATGACACTTAATCGGGTCTTGAAGTCTTTGATTGCCCCTTGAAGGTCCGAGCCGTTGGGGGTCCACCAGTCTGCTTGTTGAAGTTGAAGGTTCGGCGGTTGGACACGTGGAAGCTCCAGAGCTTACTGTCTGGAACGGGTAGGTCCGGTGCTGTTGTACACGTGTCGGTACCGAAGCTTCCCTCTGTCGGGGGTTAGGTCCGGGGGTGCCGCACAGGTATTTAGTCTGGAGCTTTCCCATGTGTGGGATGTAGCTCCGGTTGCAGTATACACGTGGCAGCACCGGGACTAACCATAGAAGGGAGGCAGGTCTGGCCCCGTATGACACGTGGGGTCTTCGAAGGTCTTCAACTTAGACAGGTGAAGTTCTTTTGGTCCTTTTGCAGTCCCAAGGGATATTCGGTACGCATGGTACCAACAGTGGCCCCCTGGGCCCACCTCTGGGAGAGACCTTTTGGATGGAGTCGTTCTGCCGGAGGTGGGTCCATCCTTCGATTTTTGAGTCATGTCTTCAAGGGTCTTTGTATGTGCCGTTGGCAGTAGTTCGCATTAAACCATCGCCGCGTGGCATATCCAAGATGCGGCAGGTGAGATCTGAGCGTGCGGATCTCACGCAATTGAAGGTCGCCGGTTCTCGATACAAAAATTGTATCGATTTCGCACGCCTTGTCAGGCCGCCGCCCTCGGGCTTCCCTCCTCTCATGATGACAACTGTTCGCCTGGGGTAAGGACCTCGACTTGATCGTCGGGGTGGCCCCAGGCCCCCTTGTCATTGGCAGGGTGAAGTTTTTGAACTGTATCGTCGACTCCTTTGCGGTTTCCATCTAAACGTTGCGGGGGCTTACTTAAGAAGGAAAGCGCACACCGTTTGGGGATTCCTTACGCTTCATTTGAACTTGCGCTCGAATCCTCCAAACTTTAGGCTGCTTTTCATTTCTCGCCCCACTGTGCTGCGGTGGAGTTGGGTCTCCGCAAGAGCCGTCTTAAGACCGACGGTGATCTAAAGAAGGTCCGGGCCCTCATGGGGTGGTCTAGTGACTCCTTCAACCACCTGGTCCGCGCCGGCAAGCTTCCGTTCAATATGGAGCGCGCCGGGGACATGGTGTACTTCTCCGCGTATGCCATGGTGGGACTGATCCCACCCTTCTCCACTTTTCTCTTGATGCTGCTAGACTTCTATGGTCTGCAGCTGTATCACCTTGGCCCCCACTCCATTCTTCTGGTGTCGACCTTTGTCCACTTCTACGAGATGTGGGTGGGTATTCCCCCCTGCGTCGAGCTCTTCCGCACCTTCTTCACCATCCACACCACCGGCAAGAGTGACGAGTACCTTAGCTTCTATTATTTTGTGAAGCACAAGAACTGCCCGTACAAGTACTTGAGGTCGTTTCCTTCTGGCAAGTGGGATGACTGGAAGAAGGATTGGATTGTCATCAGGGCAGAGGAGCATGAGAAGCTGGAGCTGCCCGAAGGCCTCACCAACATCGACACTGAAGCTTGGAGCAAAGTTCCGATGCTATTGGACGCCTTCAACCCTGCTCTGACCAGGATCTGCCAATGTGTGGAAGGAGGGGTGACTCCCCAGGCAGTATTCTGCAACTTCCTAGGCAACAGGTGGGCTACACTAAAGAAGAGGGAGAAGCTCGCATGGGCCCTCAACAGTGTGATGGACGATGACCGGATCGAGACCGGTTTGAAGTCCAACCTGGAAGGCGCAGATTTGGAGCTTCACCTCAAGAAGTTCCAACACGGCATCGACGTCGAGGGTGACAACTTGACTCCACCGGCGGCTTTCCTCCCTCTAAACATGGAGGCGGAGTTCAGCAGGGAGCTCCGACGTAAGATGCCGGTGCTTGATGACCTCGGTGAAGTTGAGAGGCATTCGACCACCAGGTTGGCGATCCCCGGAGCTTCCGACGGTGGTCCCCCTTCCGCTCCGAGATAGAGAGTTGAAGTCGTGGGCAAGGGCAAAGAATTGGCTGAGCCCTCGAGCCGTAAGAGGAAGTTGAAGCACTCTGATGAGAGGTCTGTCAGACCTGCTCCTTCCGTAGCAGCTCCTTCTCCCCGGAGGGGGAGGTCTTCAATGGCGGTAATCACTCCAGCATCAGCATCTCCTCGGGACGCTAGCTCCAGCCATGTGGCTCTAGTACCAGGGCCAGCTAAGAGCTCTAGGTCCGAAGGTCCTTCTCAGTCGAGGGGGGCCTCAACCAAGGTGACGCCGACGGTGGCAGCAAGTTCCTTGGATCCCTCCGGAGCTACTACACCAGTGGCGACAGGGTCCGGTCATGAGCGCCCGGTGAAGAGGTTTCGCGCTAGCTGGAGCAGAAGCCTTCCAAGGTAAATTTGGTTTTTTTACCTCAGTTGTTTGTTTTCGTTGTAATCATATTCTGAGTTTCTTCGTCCTTCATCCACAGGGTACCCAAGAAAGGAGCTGAAGCTCCAGTTCCTGCAACAACGGCTGATGCTGTGCAAGCGGAAGCTCCGGCTCCAGTTCCAGCACCGCCCCAAGAGGTGGCTGAGGCCGCGCCAGCTCTAGCGCCAACTGTCGTGGTCCTTGACCTCGAGTCATCCCCTGAAGCTCCCGTGGTAGCGCCGGACCACGGGAATGAAGATGTACCAGCGGCACCAGCCCCAGAGGTTGAAGCTCCAGGTTTGGATGCTAAGATGATGGACGCTCCAGCCTTAGAGCGAGAGGTAGCTGCAGTACCGACCCTAGAGCCAGATGTCGTTGAAGCCCCGACAGCGGAGCCGGTGGTTGATGAAACCCCGGTGGTAGATCCGGTGGTTGATGAAGTCCCGGCGCCTAAGTCGGTTGTTGCAGAAGTGCTGGTGCCCCAGCCAATGGCGGTCGGAGCACTAGCGCCTGAACCGGCGGTGGAGGAGGCGCTAGCATTGGAGCCAGAAGTGGCTTCAGCTCCGGTCGAACCTTCAACGCCTTCCCCGAAGGTGGTGGTTCCGGAGGTGCCTGCGCCTGAGCCAGGGTGCCAAGATGAAGCTGCCGGTCCCCCGCCTGAGGGACCAGTTGCTGATGACCTGGCAGCGGGACCTTCAGAGCCGACTCCGGAGGTAGAAACTTCTGGTGCAGGACCTTCCTCGGCAGTGGTCGAGGCTATCCCGGAGGGCGGCCCTAGTGCCGTGGAAGCTCATGGGACCTCTCTTGTAGAGTGTGACCCAATTTTTGTTATGGAGAACCCGCTGGAGCCAGCGGAGAGGACCCCGGCAAGTCTGGAGCCAATCCCTCTGTCGTTATCCACCGACAAAGCCTGCTCCAGCCTTCATCAAGTTCAATTGGCCTTTTACCACGACAGCAAGGCCCTTGAGGAGGAGCACCAAACCCTTAGGAGGTGGCGCAACCAGCTCCAATTCGAGACTAAGCTAGCGCAGACGAGGCTGGCCGATGATAAGGAGTGGGTGAAAAGGGAGAAGGTCTGGTTGAGTACTGGGGTCAGCTGTTGGATGAGAGGGAAAGCATGACACGATCCCTCGATGACCAGTCCCGGGCCATCCACGAACAGGCCGTGGCTGCTAATGAAGCAGCGAATGAGCGCCGAGAGAAGCTCAACGCCATCCACGACAGCCTCGTCAAGCACCGGGAGGCTCTTGAGGAGCGGGAGAAAAAGCTTGAAGATGAAGAGCAAAAACTCCTAGAGCTGCGAGATGACCTCATGAAGAGGGAGGAGGAGCTTACTCAGAGGCTAACTCTAGGTGACAAGAGCTCGTGGAGCGCACTAAGAAGCTGGAGAAGCGCTGCGAGAAAGAAGAGAAGAAGGCCTTGAAGCGAGGACAGGACCTCACCACAAGGGAGAATGAAATTGCTGCCAGAGAGAAGAAAGTGCGGGGCCGGGAGAAGGACTTGGTCGACCGCCGGAACAAGATCCACCTCCGGGAGGAGGAGCTCGGCAAACTCAAAAGGCAGGTTGCTGAAAAGATTCAGCAGAATGCCAAAGAGTTCGAGTGCCTTGCCCGGGAGAATTCAGAGATTGCGGCGACCAAGAGATCCTTGGAAGAGATGCGAGGATCAAGGGCTGCAGAGTCCCAACAAGTTTGGGACTTCTTGGGCAAAACCAATGACGCGCTGACGCCGATGGGTTTTAGTCCCGTGCATCCGGATGATTCGGAGCCGGAGCTGGACCAGGTGTTGCAGGCGTTGAGCTCGGCGGGCAACAAGCTCACCAAGATGGGCGATGTCACCGCGGACCAGCTGGAAACCGAAGGACAATCCCTGGTGAAGAATATCGCAGAGTACATGCTGACGTGCTACACAAGTCGGGACCCTCACATCTCACTGGACCCGGTGCTTGAAGGCCCCATCGACGGACAGGGAGAAGCCGCCAAAGCCAGCGTGTCGGAGGTTGCCCAGAAGGTCGCCTCGTTCTTCCATAGGGTCTAGGACTCTCTCTTTCTAGCCCCCGCTTGTATCCTCTCGTCTTTTTCCCGAATTTTTTAATCTCTTGTCTCCAGATTAATGAAATCCAAGAATTTTATGAATTTCATTTTTTGTCTTCAACACCTTTGTCCCACTTGGCCCCCTAGTAGATGTACACAATTTGATTGTGAACATGTACCAAGAGGATGTAACATTTTGTTGAAGACTTGCGCGCTTCGAACTTGTAGTTTGTAGGTCTGAATTCGCTGATAGTAGGGGCCCGCTAAGGTTGTAGGAGCTTAGTAGCTCCAGCAGTGACCCTTGTCAACACGTAGAGCATCGACGGTTAGTCCTCTCGGGTTGTCAGAGCTTGGTAGCTCCAGCAGCGACCATTGTCAACGCGCGGTGCATCGACAGCAGACCCCACTGGGGAGTCTTCCCACCATCTTTTCTTCACGCTGACGGCTGACCCCCTAGATTTTCCAAAACTTTGTAGCTCTGGCGATGTCTACTATCAATGTTTGAAACTTCGACAGTAGACACCTTAGGGGGTGTCAGAGTTTTTATAGCTCCGGCTTCATCCACCATCATCATGAGATCTTTATTTTTCCTGCACACTGAAGTAAAGAAAAACAGTAAAATCCATTTCCTACCTATAACTCGTTTGCGGCTTACTATTCTCGAAAGAATTTTTTAGGTCGAACGCAACTCTACATACAATCAAGTGCACTGGCTTGTTTTCTCTAGGTCCGATCGTTTCTGGACTCGCCTTACTTCGGCCTGCCGCAGTGTAGGTATAGTGGTGTACTTAGGGTGCAAGACCAGGCTAAGTCAATAGCACACTCCGGACCTAGATTGGCTTGGCGACATTCGGACAAGTAGACCATTAACAATGTTTAGACCCAGAAGAATTGACAATGCAACTTGAATTATATATGAATTGGTCGAGCTAAAGTTTCTTAAGAATTGCACAACTTTGTTATAGACAAGAAAGAGAAAAATAAAAAATATTGAGCCTGTACAAAATAAATGCACGTGGAGTCTGTTTTCACACAATAATGTCTTTCATTATAGGTTCAGGGTACAGGGAAACAAGTACACTCTTAGGGTACAGAACCAGACTAAGTGTGTTGCGTTTCTCGTTTGACCCAAGGTAGCTAGCTACACTTTTAGTTCCGAGACTGTGACAAGTGTTGCCTGAACTTTGCAGACCTTCCGAGGAAGGTCCGGTTGTTCTCCCGAAGGAGCAACCCGACTCTGTACAATGACTCTATAACATACACCACATGTAACTACAGACTCACCTCCGTGATATTAAGCATAGAGCTTACGGAGGTGCTCAATGTTCTAAGGATTAGGGAGAGGTGTCCCATCCTCGGTTGCCAAGCGAACGCATCCGGGACGAGATACTTTGATCACTCGGAAGGGTACTTCCCAGCTGGCGGAGAGTTTGTTTAACCCTTCTCGATTTTTTATTCTTCGTAGCACCATATCGTCTTCCTCGAGCTGTCGACTGTGAACATGCCTTTGGTGATAGCGCCGAGGAGCTTAGCGGTATCGGGCATTCCGAACAACTGTTCGGCACCTTCCCTCTTCAACGAGGTAAAGGTCTTCACGCCGGAGCTGGTCCTGCATGGCATCATCGAAGGTCCGGACCTAGGGCGACCCCAAGGTGATTTCCGGAGGAAAGACTGCTTCAGCTCCGTACACCAGGAAGAAGGGTGTCTCTCCAGTTGACCGGTTTGAAGTTGTCCTGTTTGCCCACAAGGTGGGCGGAAGCTCTTCGATCCAGTTGGCTCCATGTTTTTTCAGGCGCTCATATGTGCGCGTCTTGAGTCCTTTTAGGATTTCTGCATTTGCTATCTCAGCTTGGCCATTACTTGCCGGGTGAGCTACAAAAGCGTATCTGACTTGAATGCCGAGGTCTTCGCAATATCCTTGGAATGCAGAGCTTGTGAATTGGGTCCCGTTATCAGTTATGATCTTGTTTGGGACTCCAAATCTGCATACGATGGACTGCAAGAAGTTGATAGCTGATTGCTTGTTTATTGTCACAATTGGAGCTGCTTCCGGCCACTTGGTGAACTTGTCGATGGCAACGTACAGGAACTTGTAACCTCCGACGTCTCTTGGGAAAGGTCCCAAGATATCCATCCCCCACACAGCGAATGGCCATGTAGGAGGTATCATTTGTAGAGGTTGAGCTCGTGTGTGAATTTGCTTTGCATGGAACTGGCATGCTTCGCATTTCTTCACTAGCTCGATTGCATCCTAGAGTGCTATAGGCCAGTGAAAACCATGCCGAAAGGCTTTAACGACCAACATGCGGGAAGACGTGTGGTTCCCACACTCGCCTCCATGGATTTCTACGAGGAGCTCGCAACCTTCTCCCCTTATAATGCACCGCATTAGGACACCGTTGGCACCACACCGGTAGAGATCACCTTCTACCAGTGCGTATCTTTTAGCCAATCTAACTATCCGATCAGCGGATACATTATCTTCAGGAAGGAAATTGTCTTTCAAGTAGCTCGGGATCTCCGAGATCCATGCATCGAAGCTAACTTGAGGATTTGAATCTTGTGTGCTGGGTTGCTCGGAGCTTCCTGCAGCACCTACGACCCTTGATGGACACCATGGTAACAAGGCCATCAGGACCGCCAGCTTCGAGGTGCTGGTCTCGCCCCCTTCGCTCAGTTCAGCAGGCTGAGCTGTTGGTCTTGACAATCTCCGGACGAAGGTTCCATCGGGAGCCGGAGCTCCGGTTGAAGCTTTCACTGAGAGTTCATCGGCTTCAGCATTGTTGAGACGCTGGACATGGCAAAGATCCAGGACGTTGAAGTCCTTCTGAAGCTTCTGTACTTCAAGTAGGTGAACCTACTTGCTTTATAACGAGCTGTGAGTCACCCTTTACCAACAGCTGCTTGACACCATATGATAGTGCCACCTTGAGCCCATAGATTAGTGCTTTATACTCCGCCATGTTGTTGGTCGCCTTGAAGTCAAGGTGAACCATGTATTTGACTTTCTCTCCGATCGGAGCGGGGAGAAGGACTCCATCTTTGGCCCCCTGCTTTTGCACGGAGCCGTCAAAGTAGAGAGTCCAGTGAGGCTCGGTGAAAACTGGAACCTTGGTTTCTGGCTTTTGCTCATTGGGGCCCCCAGGATTTGAGGGAGAGGAGGTCCATTCCGCCACAAAGTCCGCCAATGCTTGCCTCTTGACCGCTTGTCTTGGGATGAATTCAAGGTCGAACTCATCCAATTCTGCTGCCCACTTTGCAATGTTCCCAGTAGAGTTGGGGTTATGCAACATTGCACGCAGTGGATAAGAAGTTACCACTGAAATCTTGTGAGCTTGTAAATAATGTCGAAGCTTCCTAGACGCAATAAGAACTGCGTAGAGCAGCTTATACACCTCCAGGTACCGAGTCTTGGTGTCATGGAGTACTTCGCTGATGAAGTACACTGGGCGTTGGACTTTTTGGACCCTCCCAAAGGGGCCCGGAGCTTCCTCCTCATCAACCCGAACTCTCCCGGAGGGGTCCGTACCTTCATCGAGGACCTCCAGGTTCTTGCTTGAGGAACCCAGATCTTTTTCTGCAGCGACCCAGACCTTCCCGGAGGGGTCCGAATCTTCTTGTTCAGTAATAGTGACTCCCCCACTTGAAGGAGGTGGCTCCTCTGGCATCTCGCCTTGAGGATCTGGATCTGGGAGCTGGGACCCAAACTTGTCTTCAGGTAGCTCCGGACCCTCCTGAAGGGGTCTGGATTCCTGAACTGTAGATGGTTCTAGTCTTTCCACAACTAGGACCATGCTGACAACTTCGTCAGTTGCCGAAATGTAAAGCAGAAGTGGCTCACCAGGATTCGGAGCTACCAAGGTTGGTAGAGTGGTGAGGAGCTGCTTCAGCTCCTGGAATGCCTTTTCTGCTTCTTCAGACCATTGAAATGGTCCAGACTTCCTCAATAACTTGAAGAAGGGTAGCGCCCGTTCTGTCAGTCAGCTTCTGGACGTCCTTGCTGCGGGCTGGTGGCCGCATGTCTTCAATAGCTTTAATCTTCGTCGGATTCGCTTCTATTCCTCGGTGGTTCACCAAGAATCCAAGAAGCTTTCCGGAGCTAACCCCAAAGACACACTTGTCCGGGTTCAGCTTCGTGCGTGTGATTCACAACTTGTCGAAGATAGCTTGCAAGGTGTCAAGGAATGACTCCTTGTTCTTGATCTTGACGACGATGTCATCGACGTACACTACCACTATATCTCTAATAAGCTCTCAAAAAGTTTTGTACATAGCTCATACAAACATTGAAACAACATTTTTGAGACCAAATGACATGGCAGTGTAACAATATAATCCATCTACTGTGATGAAGGAAGTATGCTCTTCATCTTCCCTAGACATTCTGATTTGATGATACCCAGAATATGCATCTAGGAAACACAATAATTCACACCCGGAGGTGGAGTCCACTATCTGATCTATTCTAGGTAGTGGGAATGGATCTTTTGGACATGCCTTATTCAGTGTAGTGTAGTCGATACACATCGGAAGCTTCCCGCTGGCCTTGGGTACAACGACTGGGTTTGCCAGCCATTTTGGGTGGAAGACTTCTCGGATGAATCCAGCTTCGAGCAACTTCTTCACTTCTTGACATATGAAGTTTTGTCGCTCTACTGATTGCTTCCGAGGCTTCTGATGTACAGGCCGAGCATCGGGATAAATCTTCAGATTATGCTCGATCACTTCCCTAGGGATCCCAGGCATTTGTGACAGTTGCCAGGCAAACACATCGACATTAGCCCGGAGGAAAGTGACGAGCGCGAGTTCCTATTTGTCATTCAAACCTCCCGATATACGGGTGGTCTGAGCGGCATCGGAACCAATTTGGACAACTTTGATGGGGATGTCGGTGTCGCCGCTTGGTTGCACACGAGGTGCGGAGGTTGACCTCGATGACGAATGCTCGGGGGTTTCAGAGCTTGCTCCTTTCCGGATTCTTCCTCCTGCGCTGTAGCAAGCGCGTGGAGTTCCTCTAGAGCAGTGACTCCGGCAGTGCGATCTCCACGGATCCGGAGAACACCTGCTGGTGTTGGCATCTTCAACACCAAATAGCCATAATGAGCAGCAACCATGAATTTGTACAAGGCTGGCCTGCCCAAGATGGCGTTGAATGGTAAGTTGATCTGCGCCACGTCGAAGACCAACTTCTCAGTGCGGTAATTCTCCCGGGTCCCGAAGATCACCAGGAGAGTAATAGCACCGAGTGGAGCTATGGCCCCCGGACCTACTCCGGAGAAAGGTCGGGAGGGGCGAAGATCTGAAGGTCGGAGCTGAAGCTTGATGAAAGCTTCGAAGCTTATAAGGTTCAGCCCCGAACCTTCATCCACCATTACATGGTGGAGTTGGATGTTTTTGATGGTAGGAGATACCATCAGTGGAAGTTGGCCAGCTCCGATCATATTCCGAGGGCAGTCCAAAGCATCGAAGGTGATGGAAGTGTCCACCCACTTCTGGTGCGTCTCCGCCCTGGCGGTGGGAGCTACTGAGGCCATGTTCCGCCGCATTGTCTTGAGGACGACGGGAGGTGCTGTCCCACGAACCACCAAAGATGGTGTTCATGGTCTTCCGACTCTCGTTATCTGAGATGTCGGAGTCATCGTCGACAAAGGTGTAAACATCCTTCAAGACCTTTTTAGGGTCCTGAAAGCCTAACTCCTCTTCAGCTAGAGCTTCGTCGATTTTTTGTTTTCCTTCCCTTTGACGGAAAGGAACTTCTTCCCGGTGCTTGTTGTAGCGCTCGACAAGGTTCTGGACCTCCTGACAGCCTTCCAGGTTGTGGCTGTTCGTCTTGTGTATAGGACACCACATCTTGGAGCTGCCTCCATCTTAAGACGACGACCGAGGTCGTTTCTCAGGGCATGGCCCCCGGCCACCTGGAGCTGCGGCAGCAGCGACTGTAGGTGTGCTGGCCGACGACTTCTTCTTGCCGTTGGACTTTTTCTTCATCTTATCACTCCCGGAGGTAGTGGCTTCACCCTCGGAGGTCTTCCTTTTTGTCCCCCGGAGGTGGTTGGGAGTGCATTTCACGGCCCTTTGCAGCTTTGGCACACTTTTCTGCCAAGCTGAAGAGTTCCGTGATGCTGGTGACTTCCTTGGTCGCCAGCTTCTACAGCATCTTCTTATCTCGTACGCCCTGTATAAATGCCACAATAACAGAAGCGCTTGAGATAGAAGGTATGGTGTATCGTACCTGGGAGAACCTCTAGATGAAGGATCGTAGAGACTCCCCCCTTCTGCTTAACAGCAAAAAGGTCCAGTTCGATGCCTGGTCGGGTGTATGAACTCCCAAAATTTGTGGTGAACTGTTGACACAATTCCGCCCAACTGTTGATGGAGTCGGGCGGAAGGCTCATGAACCAGGACCTGGCGGTGCCAGTCAAAGCCACGGGGAAATAATTGGCCATTACAGCCTCATTGCCTCCAGCCGCAAGGATTGCGGTGGAATAGATTTGGAGAAACTCAGCGGGATTGACAGTCCCATCAAATTTCTTTAGCGGGTGAGGCCGGAACTTCTGCGGCCATCTGACCATGCGTAGGTGCATGTCCAGGGCAGAACAACCTCCTCCTACTCTCTCGGGAGTAGGACTGTCCTGAGCCTCTCACCTCTCGCGAGCACACTCGATATGGATGCGGCCGTCCTGTTGACGGTAACAGCGATCAAGCTCCGCCCAGAGGTCATGAGTCGAAAGCCTGGTTACCGTATGAGTACGTCGCGCCCCGGAAGGCAGCGACGTCGCCTGTTGAGACGCAGCAAGCCTCCTATGTTGTGAAACGTGTGGACCAAGTCTACCCGACACAGTCCGATGCTGCGATGGGGCCTGCCCTGAGGGGGGAGGACCTTGGTTGCTGATGCGATCGGCTGCTGCTGCAACCAAATGTTCCACATCAGCCCTCGACTGCTCCATTGCACCCTGGGATGCTCCTGGAGGTGGTGGACGTTGGAGAAGAGCACACGCGGCATGGAGCGCGTGTTCAGGGTTGTTGTTCGCCGATGCCGTGATCGACGCAGACGTCCCATCTCGCTGTCCAGCTTGATTCACCGGTGCAGACGGTGGCGGCGGTGGCATGACTCCTGCTGGAGCCACAACACCTGCTGGCTACTGCATGTTGGAGGGATTGCCTCCAACAGGTTGCACAGCAGGTTTGCCGTTGGACGATCCAGCAGCAGAGTTCATCATGTTTGAATCTCGGGCGGCCCCTACCTGGCACGCCAACTGTCGGAGTTTGGTTCTGGCAATTCTCCTGGTACTACCATTGGCAGACCACGGAGTTTGTAGTTCGTTTGTGGGCGCATAGAGATTCAGAACACGATGGCAAGTTGACACGAGGATTTACGTGGTTCGGTCTGCCTAAGCATATACCCTACTCTACGGGGTGTGTAGTTGTTGTATCGAGCGTCTGAGCACTTGTGAGCGTGTGTCAGAGCTGAATCTAGAAGAGTCCCTTGTGTATCGCTCGACCAGTCCTTTTATAGTACAAGGACTGGTTGTTACATCGTTAGCCTGGCCCGACATGTGGCCCTGGCAGTTACTGATGTTTAATACAAATTTAATGAGCTTAATTACCCTTAATAGTGTGGTAATGTGCCTTGACAGTGTCGTTACTGGTATTAAGGGCCCTCCGATCGTGTGTCATTAAGATGGTATTAATGACACTTAATCGGGTCTTGAAGTCTTTGATTGCCCCTTGAAGGTCCGAGCTGTTGTGGGTCCACCAGTCTGCTTGTTGAAGTTGAAGGTCCGGCGGTTGGACGCGTGGAAGCTCCGGAGCTTACTGTCTGGGATGGGTAGGTCCGGTGCTGTTGTACACGTGTCGGTACCGAAGCTTCCCTCTGTCGGGAGTTAGGTCCGGGGGTGCCGCGCAGATATTTAGCTCGGAGCTTTCCCATGTGTGGGACGTAGCTCCGGTTCCAGTATACACGTGGCAGCACCAAGACTAACAATAGAAGGGAGGCAGGTCTGGTCCCGTATGACACATGGGGCCTTCGAAGGTCTTCAACTCAGACAGGTGAAGTTCCTTTGGTCCTTTTGATGTCCCAAGGGGTATTCGGTGCGCAGGGTACTGACAGATACTCATACGCCCCAAACTTGCTCTTAATCGCACCTGCGAACATCTTCCAACTCCCCAGTCCATCACTCACCCGATAAATCTGCAACCATATAGCTGCTCCTCCCTCCATCCTCAGGGATGTCGCTCGCACCCAGAAACTCTCCAACACCTGAAACATGGCGAAGTAATCCGAACACTTATCTAACCAAATGGCAGGATTCTCACCATGGAATTTTGGGAACGACAATTTCATCAATAACTTCTACACTCCTCCACCTTCATATCTCCTCATCCTATTTTGATATCCTACTGGGCCTCTTCCCATCCACACTCTGCTGGACTCTGGATCTCTCTACGTTCCTCCATGATTTCGTTCTCCACTAGTATGATCCCACCGAAGCTCTCCCGTATCCATCTCCATATGTTCTAGTGTCTGCGCCGCCACCCGCTTCCCCGTCTCGAAGATCTACTTGAATAGGAGGTCACACTCCTTCCCCGCCTTCATAGCCTCCTAAATAGCCAACTCCTGTTGCGCGATCACTTTCTGATGAACGAGATCCACCCCATCCAGCCTCTGAGTTACCTCATCGAGACGCTCGGTGACGCCCTCCAACACCTTGAACACCTGCTCCCACCGATCGCCTTCTGCCTTTGCTCCCTCCGCCATCGCCTCAAGTATGATCCTCGTCTGCACCGAGGGCTTCGCAAGCGCCGTCATGACGCCTCACTCCATATGCTGAGTTCTGCCACCACAGAACGACTCCTCTGATGATGATCGTCGCTGACTGCTACCGCCGAGAATCGTACCACTTTGATACCAGTTGTAATGAATCTTGGTCGCCGACACGCTAGAGCCGGCGATGTGAGACGGCCATGCGATCGCTGGAGCATGGCGTGAACAACAAACTTGTACGGGGAAACTGAATTCTCACTACTACAAAAAGCATTTTCACATGCGCCTTGATTTTTCAAACACGGGCGGTCCATAAAAAAATGCGACTGTGATGACGAATGATACAATAACCTCCTGTGATGACAGAACATCACAGGCGGATTTTAAAAAACAACCGCCTAGGTAAATACATGATTTTCTCAGGTGGCTATTAATTAAGAACCGCATGTACTCTAACAAACTTCATAGGCGGCTCTTAATTATCCACCGTCTGGGTAAATACATGATTTTCACGGGCGGTCATTGATTAAGAACTGTATGTACTGGTTCAATTATCACAAGCGATTTTTATTGAAGAACCGCGTGGAGGGAAGTCATTGTTTTCACAAGCTGCCTGTTAATAAAGAACCGCCTGTGATGCTGATAAGCTCCTATCAAGCTAATCTCCTTACAACAAGCTCTTGTAGATGCAAGTAACACCCGTGGCTCATCATTTGGATTGTTGAAAGCCTCAATTGAAGCCTGACGATCCCTTGGAAGAATTTTCCCATCCATTTGAAGGATTTCTTTCCCTCCTGCCCATTTGAAAACCTAGGAAGATGCTCTTTTCTCAGTTTTAATGCCTAAATATATTGACTAAAAATCAGTACCTACTCTCTTAGCGCTTCACACAAGCGAGGAAGCGAACAACTTCAATCACAAATCTATCTTTTACCCTTTCATAGGGATTTGACCTTAATCTTTCAAGCATAGATTTATCAATAAGTGAAGCTTCCTTATCGCACATGTTAATGACAATTATAAGCAAAGGGTGTGCCGAAGCTAACAAAATCTGAATTGGACTGAAGATAAAGAGATCCTGCATATGAGTGGCAATGTCCAGGTTAGACAGCGTGAAGCTATGATAGCAACCTTCAACATCATAGTATCATGTTGTCTAACCTGGAGATTGCCACTCATATGCATGATCTCTTTGTCTTCAGTCCCGTTGATATTTCGTTAGCTTCGATACACCCTTCACTTGTAACTACCATTAACATGTCTGATGAGGATGCTTCACTTATTGATAAATCTATGCTTGAAAGATTAAGGTCAAATTCTTATGAAAAGGGTAAAAACAAGATTCGTGATTGAAGTTGTTCGCTTCGTCGCTTGTGTGAAGCACTAAGAGAGATGGTACTAATTTGTAGTCAATATATTCAGCCATTAGAACGAATAAAGTAGCATCTTCATAAGTTTTTAAAATGGACAGAAGAGAAAGAAATCTTTCAGGGCTTGTTTGGGTGTACTCAATCTAATTGGATTGAAGTGGATTGGAGTGGAGAATGAACTAATTTTCTCCTCAATCCACCTCAATCTACTTATATTGAAGTGGATCCACTCCTATCCAAACAAGCCCTCAAATGGATGGGAAGCATCGTCAGACTTCAATTTAATCTTTTAACAATCCAAATGATGAGTCCCGAGTGTTACTTGCATCTACAAGAGCTTGCTGTGAAGGGATTAGCTTGACAGGAGCTTCAAGAGTTGTGCTTCTAGATGTTGTTTGGAACCAAGCTGTTGAAAAACAAGCCTGATCATCATAGGTCAGAAGAAATTTATATACACATACAATTTGATAACTTATGGAACAGGTGAAGGTGATAAGAATCATAGTCAACAAGCCGAAAATGATCACTTGTCCAAATTAGTCTTCTCTACAGAAGTTGAATTTAATAATGTTCAAAACATGCTATCTAAAGGTGAAATGAAGCATTGTTCTAAGTTGATTTCAGAGGATACAAATATATACAATATATATCATACATTTTTTCCAGCATTGACATCATCTCACATAAGGTTTCAAATCCTTTTTAATGTTTCTCTCTACGCGCTTGATGTTTTCTGGTTCGGTGAAAAGGTACATTTTTTCATACTGATTATATTCCTCTTCATTATCTCCCACATTTTCAACCCCAATAATATTTTGCTTTCTAGAAACAACTACGTGCATCTTCTCAGTTTCTGGATCTTGTACATAAAAAACTTGTGCAACACGATCGACGAGAACCCACAGGTCAGCTTTATAACCCACTTTGTTCAAGTCTACCAGTGTCAGCCCGTAATTGTCCACTTTCACACCATCAGGATGTTTGACCCATTGGAAATTAAATACGGGCATTACGATCCTTTTGCCATAATCGAGTTCCCATATTTCCTCTATGAACCCAAAGTATGTGGTCTTCTGCCCTTGTGAATCATAAGCCTCAATACGAACACCACTATTTTGTGCAACACTCTTATCGTCTTTTTATTTAGTGTAAAATGTGTAACCGTTGATGTCATATGCTTGCCATGATGTCACCAAAGCAGATGGGCCAGAAGTTAACTTCTTCATTGTTGCCTCTTCTATAGAGTTCTCGTATGATATATTTTTGTCCATTAACCATTCAGTGAAACATCTTCTGTGCTCTTTCATGATCCTGTCCTCTGTATGGACTTGGTTTTTTTCGCGAAGCTCAATTTTGTGTTTCTCTATGTACGACTTATCTATTGTGAGCTGTTGTAGTACACCAAAATGTGCACGGTCTACATTCTTGTAATCTTGAATGGTAAAAGTTTACTTACCCACTTTGCCTCTACCACGTAGTCTACCCTATGTACTAGTATAGGCACACCTATCGGTTTTCCATCTATGATGTAATCAGCGCAATCCTCAATCACTTCTTCAGTGGTGTATCCTTTCATAATTGAACTCTCTGGGTGAGCATGGTTCCGCACATAACCTTTTAATACTCATAAATATCTCTCCAACGAAAACATATGATGTAAATATAGTGGCCCCAATGCTTTTATCTGATCAACAAGATGTATGATTAGGTGCACTTGCATATCAAAAAAGGATGGTGGAAAACACATCTCAATCTTGCACATAGTATCGATGATGTATGTTTTTATATAGTCTATATCTTCACGTACTATATCACCTTTTGCGATACTGCATTGAATAAGTAACACAAACATGTGATGACAACTTTTATATGCTCGGGTTTGATGACTCTTATTGCAATGGCAAGGAACACTGTCATCATCATGTGACAGTCGTGAGAATTATTGCCAAATAAAGACAATTCTTTCATCGATACTAGTTTTCGGATATTGGATGAGAAACTCATGGGCACTTTGATCCTAGGCACGCATTCGCAAATTGCTTTTTTTTTTCTCTTCTAGTGTCAAGTTGTAGCTGGCCGAGAGAAGGTAATGCTTCCCGTTCGCCTTTTCTACTGGATCAAGCTTTGGTCTCATATCAAGATTTACTAGGTCCATACGTGAATTTAATCTGTCCTTTGTTTTCCTCGGCATGTCCAGCAAGGTCCCAATGATGCTGTCAAATACATTCTTTGTAACGTGCATCAAATCAATACTATGGAAAAATTCCAAATTCTTCCAATACGAAAGATACTTAAGAAAAATTGATTGTTTCTTAAAAGCCACGTTAGTTGTAACACCTGAAGATGTACTTTTCTTTCTCTTTGTTCCTTTACATTTTCGCCCTTACCGAAAGCAATATGAATGTTCTTGACCATTTCGAACACGAGTTTTCCACTGTAAGGTTTTGGTGCAGTATCTTTTTCACATTTGTTATCAAATTGTTCTTTCATTTTCCTATACTTATGTGTATGTGTCAAGAACCGCCGGTGTCTCATGTACACCGTCTTTCTGGATGAAGTGAGGTATAGAAATCTAGTTCTATCCATGCACCTTACACAACCTTTCTTCTCTTTCATTTGCCCCGATAATGTAAACAATCCGAGATAATCATGCACGATAACAAATATCATTGCTCTTAGTGTGAAATACTCCTGCTTGTACATATCCCATGTACATACACCTTTATTCCACAATTTCGCAATATCTTCCATTAAAGGTTCCAAGAACACATCAATTCGATGCCAGGTTGTTTCTGACCTTGGATAAGAATAGATAACAAGATATATTTCCTTTTGTGACACAACCACGTCGGTAGGTTGTACATCGTTAAGACCACGGGCCATGTGATGCGTATGCTTCTTTTTTCACAAAACAGATTCATTCCGTTTATACCCAAGGCAAACCTTATATTTCTGATTTCCTTTGCAAATTTTGGATACTGAATATCAAAATTTTTCCACTGCGTTGCATCACCAGGGTGTCGAATATGTTTTTAATTCTTCTTGCGCCACTCAAAATGTCAATGCATGAGTTCAGCCTCCCTAGGGTTTGAGAACAAAAGCTTCAAGCGATCAATTACTGGAAGGTACCAAATCACCAAGGCAGGAATTTTTTCTCTTATTCTTCCCGCCTGCATCGCCTGATGTATCGTCATCATCACCTTCAGGACCAATATTAAACTTCTTATTCTTCCGAGACTTTGTTATGTCGGTAACATACTGGTGATTGTAATCCTTCTTATATCTACTGACACCACAGATGGGGTATCTAGTTGCGAGCTCATGCTCTTTACGATACAGAATACAATGGTTCACACAAGTGTGTATTTTTTTCACACCTAGTGTCATCGAGCAAAGAATTTTCTTCGCTTTATAAGTGCTTCTAGGCAGTTTATTTGGATTTGGAAGAATTTCTACCAAAAGATTCAAAAGATCAGAGAAACTACAATCGGACCATCCGTCTGTGGATTTTAACTTTAGTAGTTCTAGGACTGCACGCAATGTAGTAAACTCTTTATCACAACCGTTTTATTCATCATATAAAATCTCTGTCGCCGCATTCTGCAATGTCTCCATTTTACTTAAACCTTTACTTGCTCCCATAGAAGTCAATACATATGGTTCAATGTGACGCAACATCTCCTCACAATCGAATTCATCATCATCGTCACCATCTTGATTGTCACTACCATCATCGATATGAACATTATCGTCATCTGAACCTCTCTCATCATCTTTATCCACTTCATGTGTATCTAACTCACCATGCTCTATCCATATTATGTAGTTTTTTTAAACCTCTTTTCACCAAATGAGATTGCATTACTATAATATCTATCCAAACAATCTTTTTTTTTTGCAGTCGATACATGGACATAATATGTCATCTATATTTTGCAACTTCGCGTGTCTCTTGGATGCTTCAATAAATTTGCAATATTATGAATGTACATAGGATTGGGTCTTGGCATGTTATACATCCACGCTCGACGGTCCATGCTTCAATAACAGATTTTTTGTAAGATTTACAAGGCTACATATATTCCCTAAAGGTCTTCTATAAAATGAATTTACGGAGACATAACAAGCCTGTATTATATGAGTGAATACTGGTATCATGTAGGTCTGTTCATAAGGGTTCCAAGAAAATTTGTTTAATAATTTTCTCAGCTTCCTAGTGGCCATAATGGATTTTTGAAGTTAGTCTTATTTATTGGAACATTTCATCAAACACGTGATGTGCTTGTATTCATTTTCACCCTTTAATCTTTTGGTTGGGGGGGGGGGTGGAGGCATATGCAAACTCAACAAAACGAAACTTAAAACAGGACAACAAATTGAAAACATGACAGTGAAGAATAAGTCTCTTCCAACCTTTTCTTTGTTCGAAACTTGATCAACTAATGAATGCAGTACCGGCCCGCGAACGGTGGAAAATTTTGGCAGCTTGACGACGTCGATGGAAAATTTCCCGGGTTAGGTTTTCTGTGGTGCTCGAGGGGTCTTTATATAAGCATCGTTTTTCACATGCGGTTCTTCACGAAGCAACTACCTGTGATAAAAATTAATAAAGTTTAGGCGGTTTTTTTTCAGACGGTTTTTAACTACTTCACAGACGGTTCTTCACTAAACAACCACCTGCGATAATGGCCCAAGCTTGTTCTTCAATTTTCTTTTTACTTGCTTCTTTTTTATTTAGATTCCAATATAAATACTCAAACTTGTATAGATTCTACAAATTGAGTCCAAATTTGATGATTCTTTTTTCTATATTTTTCAAAAATTAACATCTACCACCTGAACCAAATATTTTAAAACTTGTCTAACTAAAATTGTAATGTTTTGGTAAATATCAAATAAATTTATATCCACATATTATTCACATTTTTGTATCTTCCAAACAAAGTGTCCTTCACTGAACGCTGTTTGTATGAACATATTTGTCTTATTTATACGTGTACAAATTTTGTTATTTTTTTATAGCATTCCAACATGTCAAAATTCAAATTATCCATCATTCTAACCAAATGCTCATATACATATGAGACATTCATCAAATTTTGAACACACATTGATTCAAAAAAAATAAAAAAATCTGAAAAATTCATAGAGGTTGGTATGATGACTAAAAAGGTCCATTGAAAAACTAAATGAAAAATCATTATATTCATCAAGATAAAAAATGACAAATAGCAATTGATATTTGTTTTTTATGTTATGACCAATTTCAAAGGCTTTATGAAGTGAAATTTAATAGTAACCTTTAATACTCAAGCGTATTACAAGAAAGTGGATTTTGGGCTTTTAAAAATCCCCACATTTAATAAAAAATATTAATTAAGCTTATATAAATATCTTTTCAGGCCGTTGGTACTGAATAACCGCCTGAGAAGATTCTTATCTCAGGTAGGTATTACTTACCAGCCGTATGCGATAATGGTCCGAGCCTGTTCTTCAGTTTTATTTTCTCTTGCTTATTTTTATTTAGATTCCAATATAAATACTCAAACATATATATATTCTGCAAATTGAATCCAAATTCAATGATTCTTTCTTCTATATTTTTTTTTTAAAAAAATAACATCTACCATGTGTACTAAATATTTTAAAACTTGTATAGCTAACATTGTAATGTTTTGGTAAATATCAAATTAATTTATACTCACATATTATTCACATTTCTGTATCTTCCAAAAAACAAGGGATCCTTCACTAAAATCTGTTTGTATGAACGTATTTGTCTTATTTATACATGTATGAATTTTGTAAATTTTTTTAAAGCATTCCAACATGTCAAAATTCAAATTATCCATCATTCTAACCAAATGCTCATATATATGAGGCATTCATCAAATTTTGAACACACATTGATTCAAAAAAAATTAAAAAAAAGCTGAAAAAATTCATAGAGGTTGGTATGATGACTAAAAAGGTACATTGAAAAACTAAATGAAAAAAATCATTATATTCATCAACATAGAAAAATGACAAATAGCAATTGTTATTTGTTTTTTATGTTGTGACCAATTTCAAAGGCTTTATGAAGTGAAATTTAATGGTAACCTTTAATACTCAAGCATATTACAAGAAAGTGGAATTTGAGCTTTTAGAAAGCCCCACATTTAATCAATAATATTAATTAAGCTTATATAAATATCTTTTTAGGTGGTTGGTACTGAATAACCGGCTGAGAAAAGTCTTTATCTCAGGCGGATATTGCTTACCAACCGCCTGAGATATAACCGCCTGAGATTCCTCTTCTCAGGCGGTTGGTACTTAATAACCGCCTAAGAAAATAGGCATCTATATATAGCCCTCAGCTGTGTTGGAAAAACCTAACCCGGGCGAAATCACTTAGATGCCGTCAGGCTGCCAAATTTTCGTTTGCCGCCAAGTCTTCGCCGCTCTTGCCGCCGAGCTTCGCTGTTGTCGTCGTGCTTCGCCCTCGCCACTTCCTTTACTTCCTTCCCGGTATGTCGATCCTTTCCCTCGCCGTCGCCGCCGAGCTTCGACCTTGCCGCCAGGTACGTTGCCACTTCCTTCCCTCCTCTGTCCCCATGCCGCCTCCCTCCTCGTCCTCGCTGCCGGGCGAGTGATGTCCTCGTCGCCGCTGCACCCTAGGTTCCTATCTAATTTTTGAACCCTAGGTGCCTTGGTCAGTCGCCTCAAACCCTAGGTTCCTATCTAATTTTCATTAATCAAAGTTTTTGGACATGCAACAAAGTCAAATGAAAATTGTAGGTCATATGAAGATTGGCGATGAATATTGTAGGTCATATGTTATCTCTTACCTAGAGAGTATGATGTGAGCTATGCCAAGTTTTGGGGGCACTGAGAGGTAAGGCCAACTTTACTTAGTCCTTTAACATTGGAGCATAATATTGGTTTGTTGATGGTCATATTGGTATTAAGAAGTGGCAGGATATTTTCCTTATCAATTCAGTCAACATTTATTTGTTAATAAAGCCTTCCACGTGATTCTATCTTCTAGTTTCATATTGCTTTGAAATATTATTTCGTGCACTTTTTTATACTCGTGGGCAGTTACTAATGTAGTAGCATAGATGTCTTTTTGTTTGTAAAAAAAAACAACAGGATTATTATTTTGTGAAAAAAATTAACTTTTAAACCTTCCCCTGTTTAAAGCATTTACAATTATAATATAAAGCAAAGAACCATGCAATACAACTTGAAATAAAACATGAAGATAGAAGCATTATCAGTGGTTTATGCTCTATTTGCTTATTGTTCCAAACATGAAGATGAAGATGGAAGATAGAGCATAAGCCATATTGAAATTGGATTTTGAAAAAGCATATTGAAATAAATATGAAGATGGAAGCATTATCAGTGGTTCACTTTATATCTACTATCACAATATTTCCCCTATAAAACATAAAGATGTATCGCCCTTTGAATTAATTTGCTATTTTTGAATTAATTTACTTCTGAATTTTGTTTGCTAATTGCTGCACTAAAGGTATGTGTGCTATAGTCCTAATATATAATTATATATGTTGATATATATAGGGTCGGCTAGAAATTGCCATAAAAAATGGCATGGATGATTAGAGGACTGACTAGGGTCGACTAGGATCGATTAGTCGCCCTAGTCGACGATTAGTCGTCCTAGTCGACCTAGTCGGTGGGTAGGCGACTAGGGTCGACCAGGCGACTTGAAAACATTGTGAATTGTGAATTATTATTGTTTAATTGTTGATATAATTGTTCTTGTTGGCTTTTGATACAAGCAATACACATGACTAGTTAATGCCTTGATCAGTCGCCTCAAACCCTAGTATGGAACTTGGTCAATCACCTTGGTCAGTCGCCTTAAACCCTAGAATGCCTTATCAAACTCTAGAATGCTTTTATCTTTTTCTTCATGCAACACTTCACGTAGAGTTAATATGTCATTCATTATATTTTTTGTCTTATTGGTTCTAGCATGAAAAGCCCTAAGAAGACTAGTGCTGGTAGTAACAATAAGGAGGTTAATATGGAGTTTAGTGACTCCAGCAGTTCAGGATCCTTTCACAGTCCATTAGATATTTTTCCAAATATAAAAATTAAAAAGACTTCAGGGGATCTTGACCCGGAATATGATCCTGCCGACGAGGTATAGATCACGAATTTTAGTTTCAACAGTTCAAGTTCATATTTGTTGTTAAGTATACGAAGTCTTATAATTCTTTTCTACCTAGATTGATTGCAAAGACAACGAGGTGACTTCAGCTCCTAAAACCGCAGAAGGTTCTCCAATGGATGAATCCTCAGGTTCACTCAAGCGGAAACGAGGGCAACAAGGTCCCAATAAGGGTCCATTGGACCGTATCATGTACATAACAAAGGTAGGTCCAGGTGGGCTTCCCCAAGAACCACTGGATTCAATTACCAAGTACCAAAATGCATGCAATTTTCTTGTTAGAGAGCTTGTGCCGATCACAACCAAGAATTGGAGAAAATTACATGAGGAGACCAAGAATGAGTTGTGGGAAAAGATAAAGAAACAATTCAAGTTCCCAAAAGGCACGAAAGAAGCTGTAAATAAAGCAACATTGGTCTCTTGTGGCAAGAAGTTTCGTGTCTGAAAGAGTGAAATGAATGCTTATGTTAAGGCCGATAAGGTCCCTAGCCCGAGGAAGATGGGAAAATCACACAAGCTCAGTGGCAAGAATTTGTTCATCAAAAGACCACACCTGATGCTAAAGCCCTAAGTGAAACTAGGTCAGAGCTTGCCAAAAAGAACAAATACCATCATCGCTTGGGGTCTGCCGAATATGCCCCCAAAGTATAGAAATGGAATAAGATATTAGACAAAATTACCAGTAAGGGCAATCCTCGCCCGTTAGAAGGCTGCGATGAGAGAACTCAGGGGTGGGTCTTTGCTTGGTCAGGTTTGACCAGTGAGGGCAAACTTGACAAGCTCGACTCTGTGAATGAAGTAGATGAAAAATATGAAAGAAGTAATTGAAAAGAAATAGAAGGGTCTCTTCAAGCTGAAGAGGGAGAAAGACCAACTTACCGCTATCCTAGGAAACCCTGAACACAGTGGACGAGTTTGAGCAATCTATTCTCAAATGTCTTGGCTAGATGGTTTCCCGAAAGATAAAGAGACATATAGAAGATATGAGAAGTTCAATAAAACACTTGATGAAACTATTGCTCAAAAGGTCAAATAAAATGTGCAAGAAATAACGGAACAATTTAGACAATCGAGACAATTAGTGGCACCGAGTACAACGATGGTTCCCATGCCAAAAGAGCAATTGGTATCTCCATCTGCATACCCTAGCAGCGTAGGTTCTATGTCAGGATTAGGGTTAACCCATAAGTTTGTCGTCGATGATATTGCTAAGGACAGATCTTGTCGTCTGCTTGTCCCGATTGGTAGAGCAGGGAACAAAACCAAACAGGTTGCCACTGCTATGGCAAAGCCTGCTTGTGACTTCAACGACAATCCACTTCTGTTGTATTATGATGTGGTGCAAGTTCTTAAGATTATTGATAATGATTAAGAAGATTATGAAATAGACCACATCACACATGAGGGGATCGTGACTCTGGGGCAGACTGTCAACCAATTAATCCTTTGGCACCGACGCAATATCGTGTTGGACGATGACCCGATTTCTAGCCCCGTCGCATCTCAAAATACTGCAACCCCGTCTTCTATGGCGAAAGTCCAGGAAGATCCACTCCCGGTCTAGGAAGATCCACTCCCCCTATGTCTCAGCAAGGATGATAGTAACCATGCTAGTAAAGATAACCAAGAGCAATAAGTTGAACAACAGCGTCAAGCAGTACCAGGGCAGGCTGTTGTTAGTAAAGAGCAACCAGTTGAGCAACAACTTGAAGTAGTACTAGAGCCAGCTACTGGGAGTAAAGAGCAATCAGTTGAACAACAGGTTTAACAACAAGCCAATTTCCAACTTCCGATGACTACTCCTCGATCATCAGTGCCTATCAAAGTTAGCTTATATGAAAATAAGAAAACTTCATCAGAAGTGTCAAAGTATTTGGAAAATATGAAGGAAAATATTAGAAAATTGAGTGCATCTCGTTCTTCTCATGAGCCAACATTAGAAGATACCGAGGAGTGGGAAGAAGACGGTGTCATGTATAATCGGCGGATGTCTTTAGTTAAACTAGGAGTTCTAATATACACACTTGAGGATGTTCCTCCTAAATATGTGAATGGGAAGCCGTTCATGACATCGGTACAACTTAGCATACAACCTATCCTGCTCAAAAGAATGCACGAGTGGTACATCACTGCCAGCACAAAATATGATCTTTCTTACGTCACATTTCGTGTGCCAAAAGATGCATTCTGGAGCACTGGAGCAAATAAACAAGCCCTTTTCTTTGAAGATCTACATGTCCTTTTCCATCGGGGCATGCTCAAAATCAACCTACTACTCGTCTAGTGCTTGTAAGAGCCTCTAATATTTTGTATTTGCTTTTCTTACTACACGCATATACATTTCATGAGATTATAACAATTCTGGACTTCTTCAATAGGATGCAATACATGGATAATAAAAAGATGAAACGCAAGACAGGTATCATTGACCATACACGGATTGCAAAGACGCTATTCGACGTTAAGGCAGATCGAGACTCAGTACAATACAAGCACATGATTTTTTTTGAAAAATCAATCGCAAAACAAAGGATAGAAGGACAAAAGTTACAGCTTACATAGGACATACCATGTTTAACTTTGTGAGAGATGGCAAGGACCCCGTAAAGGCTCCGTACCACTTCGAGTAAGTTTGACACATGACATTGAAATAACAAATATTTCTAATTGTTAACTTAACACGTGTGATTGTACGTGTGCAGTAAACACTACATAATGATCTTCATCAAGCCAACGCAGGGCTTGGCAACAGTCTTGGACTCAGCAGATTACCCACCAGATCGTTACAAATATTTTCTTTCCATTTTGAAATTGTATGTTTATTCAATACTTTTAATTTACACACATGTAGAATGTGTTGACAAGTTTTATATGACATTTCTTGTATTACAGCGTTTGGCGGTTTTACGCGGAAAATCTTGGCAGTCAGAGACCTCCTAATACGAATGCATTGGACATTAAAACATATTATCCTTGTCCCAAGCACCCTGCTGGGAGCATCTGATGCGGGTATTATGTATGCGAGCATCTTCGGACCGCCAACGAATATAGAGTGAATCGTGAGGATGTAAGTTTTCTTTAATGTCGATATCTTTTCTTACTTTTGAGTTTCATTTTCATTGTAACTAGCGTATTTTAATACTTATATTCTCTGTTGTTCAATATTACCAGAAACATTATTTTCAGATTTTGATTCTAACTTCAAAATTCAATTGCTCATAGTACAACTGCTCCAAAAATACCAAATAAATTTATGTATACTCTCACTTTGATCTATACTTTGAGATTGTTCAAACCAACACATTCTAAACCTTATTATGTATATCATTGCAGTACACAAAAAATGTGAACGAAGAATGGCCGGTTTGTAGAAGTATGCCTGGTGGAGGAGCCCACAAGATTGCAGGTGAATTGTGTCAATTCGTGCGTCGCAGAATTTTGCACAAAAGAGGGGTGTTCTTTGATGAGGATGGTGTAATAGGTGATGTGCCAGAACTTTGCGACTATGACAATAGAAACATTTTTTAGTGAAACTTGTAAACTATGAGATGACTTGTATTTGTAACTTGTATGTATATTGTTTTAGTGAAATTGACTTCTGTGAGATGACTTCTGTGATTATATTTTTTACTTCTATGATTATATTGAATTAACCCGGAAATTAGAAATAACAGCAGGTAGTACTGCATAGGATATACCTTATCACAGACGGTTATTTACCTACGGCTAGACCTGCCTGTGAAATATCATTATCACAGGCGGCTAGATATAGGTAAAGAACCATCTGTGATAACCTCATTATCACAGGTGGTTATTGTTATGGTACAAACCGGTTGCGATAAATTTTCTTCACAGGCGGCTTGTCATAGGTAAAGATCCGTCTGTGATAACACTATTATCACAAGCGGTTATATATATTGCATGACCTGCCTGTGATAATATATCACAAGCGGCTTTTCATAAGTAAAGAACCGCCTGTGATAATACCATTATCATAGGCGGTTTCACTTCTCCGTCTGTGAAATTGCAGATTATCGCATGCTCTTCGTTTCAGACGGTATTAGAAACCGCGTGTGATAATATATTTGGAGTCGCCTGAGATGAGACTTATTGTAGCAGTGTCTATTTTTATGTCCCCTTCCCAGGTCCACCAATCGATATTTAAAGTACAACCCAGGCTTGGGCTTCTCTCGGCCCAGCAGCCCACTCAATTCAAAGTTTCAAATTTAATCACACACACTCCCGCGCCTTTTTACGCGCCCTGCTTCCTTCTTCCTCGATCAGCCCGTGCCCGGAGCCGATGATGCCCTTGTGTGACAAGTTGGTGCTCATTACTCCATCCTCCGGTCTGCTGACATACGAGATATACTACGAATAGGATGCATTCCACCGGCTGTCATTCATTTTCTCGATTTGAATCTTGGCAGGAAATGCTTGTACATACAGTGTACTGCAGCTAGTAGCAGCAGATCGAGCACGCTAGATGCGTGCAGAGACGATGCCATAAAGCCCTCACGGATGACTACTTCTTGGCAGCCATTACTAGTGGGATGCGGCAGCCGCCGAGGCATGCACCGAAGCAGGCACTATTGTGGGATCCATATCCTCTGCTATAGATGAGAAAAGGCAGAGACCTGTAGCAACTGGTATAATAATACGAAAGGAAACAAACAGTAACCTGCAGTAGTACTGTAGCAATATGGTATTCAATAGTAATTATGATCATTGTAGCAACCAATTAGTACTGTTTACGGGTATTGTAGCATCTTGATCTGCCCCGTCCGTTTTTCATCCGACGGTCCAAAATGGACCAAATGAGTGAGCTGTAGTTTCTCTGCAGTTTGTTCTCTACTGCAGTGGATATGAATCCGCTATTGTGATAATGTAAAGGAAAATCCGTGAACAGATTTAAAAAACATCCCTAACATATAACATTATTCACTAGCAGAACAGAGCATTATTTCATATTCTCTATCTGACACATGGGTCCTACTAATAGACATGCAGGACATGCCACATCAGATGGGCTAACTAAATGGTTTTGTATAGCTTAAAGGGTTAAATACCCGGTTTAGAAGTTGTGTCTAAGTAATCCTCATGTCATACTTTAGGGGTTAGTATATTTTTTCCTTATTTTTGTATCTAGTAATGCAGCCTTATTTTGCTCCTCCTGAAGCCGAGAAAGCTTGGAAAATCTCATAAACTCCGACGAACTGGTAGCTTACGGTGAGCTACCCGGTGACGGCGTTATGGGCATTGTAACACCCAAAAATTCAAAAGAGAATTTGTAAATAAAGGAATAAAATGAAGTGCATTTGATTGTGCATATTTGTGTGAATATTTAAATTTTGAAACGAGTATAATTCATTTATATTCAAATTTGAAATCAAATCAAAAAAAAGAAAGGAAAAAGAAAAAGAATTAAAACTGCTTCTGGGCTGAGAACCCCACCCGTGGCCCAATTCTCCTTCTCACCTGCAGCCCATCAGCCCCTCCCTCTCCTTCTCTCTCTCCCGAGCGAGGCCCGCCTGTCATCCCTTCCCCTGAGCAACCACCACTTCTCTGTGTCGCGCCGCGTGCCCCACCACCTCTAACTGCCGCTCCACGCGTGGATTCAAATCGGGGAACTGCCCATCACGATCATCGTCAATCGCCGCCCATTACCCCTCTATAAATTGCCGTCCACACCCACTCTTTCTCCCTCTCCGTGCCTAACCCTAGCCCCGCTGTCGCCAAGGTTCATCACGTCCGTTCCTGGATATTCGGCGGTTGTCTCCCTCCCCTCTCTTCTCTAATCACTTTGCCTTGATTCTAGGAACACGTCGGGCAAGGATTCGCGGAGGAATCGTCGACCTTTCGTCGGAATCGACTGGAGCCACTGCCTCTCACCGCCGTTCATCGTCGTCGACTCATTCCCGCCCCTCTCCGAACCCCAAAAACACCCGAGGTGTGTTTCTCTTTTTCTCGTATTGCGATTCATGCGTAGAACGCTTAGTTTCGGGCTTGTTTTCATGCGGGCCCGCGTTCTCTGACGAGATCACCACCGTGGGCGCCGAGCGCCACCGCGCGAGCACTGCCTGCGTCGCCGAAGGCGACGTGGCCGCATCTCGGCCCTCGGTTTTAACTAGACGGTCGAGATTGTAAGGTGCGTACCAGTTCGATTTAATTAAATCCCATGCTTCCAACTCAGATCCAACGGCCCACATTCAAATCCCATTTCCCGCCACCAGTTTTGCACTCAGGCCCTCAGTTTCTTTCAATTAAGCCTCTGGACTCATTAAAAATATTGTTTAAGCCTCTGATTTTACCCTTTAGGCCCTTGTACTCTCTGGAATTAGGGTAAATCAAAGAAAATATGGAATTAGACCCCTGGACTTTTACTGAATATTATTTTTAACCTCTGTACAGTATAGAAAACTAGCAAAATAGTCTCTGATGTTTGTTTAATTATTGTATATTGTTTTAAAATACAATTAAAGAGTAGAAAATAGATATTAAGTATATAATAAAAAATAAAAACAGTAGGAAAATTAATATTAAATATTTTAGGCTGTAGTAAAATTGTAGATTTCAAATAAAATATATTTTGACCATAGAAATTTCATTAAAAATATTTTTAGCCCCTAAATAAATACTAAAAATGTAAAATAAATAGTAGATTCATAACTTTGGCTATGAAAAATAATAAATGCTTCGTAGGGACGTATTAGTGTAGGATTTCATGCTTATGTGAATGCTGTGATGTATTGCATTGTGTGTTATGTACTAATTTAGTGTTTATTTCTTATTGCCTCACTTTGGCATTATATTTAGAGTCTTTCCACGACCCGACTTTTAACCTCCAAGACCATGGCTTCAACGACTACCAGGGTTTCGAGGAAGGCAAGTGCCCTTGACCATCTTGCACCTAATTTTAGGATGTTTAGTTAGTTGCATGCTACATAAAATGATATCCTATTTCATGTTATATGCCCTATTCCATATTATTCCTTGTCACTTAGAATTGGGTTGGGAAGTAGATAGGTTCTGTTTTTGCTTAGCCATGCTTAGACTTTGGGAAGGGAATTATATATACATGAAATGTACTATATTTTATGCTCACTATAATCATGATGGACACACAATAGTAGTTGATAGGAATCTAGCAGTTGTATGGTTTTGGTATGGTGCAGTTTGCACGAGACCCGGGACTGGGTTTGGCACCGCCGGATTCTAGGGACTAGTTTATGGAGGAAGCCACTAAGCTTTATAGTACCACCATGAGATTGAGATGGGGTGGCTTGGTCAAATAATTAGGTTTCTCCCTATGAAATGCTAGTAGTTGGATGGTGCGGGAATGATGTAGGGGTAATGCTCTGGAACCGCAAAGCTCAAGAGTGGGCTTCTGAGGTGGAGGGTTACTCCAAGAATGACTCAGCAGTGAAACCTCAGTGGGCTAGCACTATTTGGGAGTACCTTTGCAAAGACCATGTAGTGATCTCCTGGCCTCACACCAAAGGAAGTGTGTAATGTGGTTAGATACCACGGGCATCAGGAAGGTTTACTCAGTCCACCTGGCAATAGGGGATGAAATCACTGCTTGTAGGTAAAGGGTACTCTCTGTAGAGATTTGGAAAACTGTCATGACAGCTATGCCCACGGAAGAGCGGCTTGGGGCCAGTTCATAATTAGCTTATGGTTGGGAATTGATGGTTATGTTTATCTTTATTATTATCATTATTATTTGGAATATTTATGTGGTATTATATTGATAATGAAAGCTAAGGTTAGGTTCTAAGAATAGTGCTTAAGCCCAAGATGGCCTATCCTTGTTCTAGCCATTCATGTCATCCTCTTCCCATACTTGTTGAGTACTCTATGTACTCATGCGCTTACCTTCCCCCTTAGAATATGAAGAAGAAGTGGCACCAGAAGATTTCTAAGTCAACCCGGAGGACCTGATCTAGGCTGACGATCCTTCGTGCAACTGCCTCTGGAGTTGGAGCCTCATCTATCTATTCTTCCATTGTATTTTGGAATTTGTAAATAGTTTAGTTGATGTAAATAGTTTAGTGGTGTGTATTTGTAGACCTACGGGTCACTATGTAAAACTTATTATGTAATCAAACATGGCTATATAATGATATTTCACTTTTGTCAACGTATGTACGATTCAACTAATCCTGTCGTACATGTGGTTAGCGTCTGTTCATTGTCTTGATGATCGGGCGTGACAAAGTGGTATCAGATCCGTGTTGCCTGTAGGACGCAAGCCTAGTTAGAAATGGTCAAAGTAAGGACTATACTATTTTCTTATAAAATAGTATTTTCAAATTTTTTTTGTTTCCTACCTCAATCCTTGTGATTCTTACCTTATTGTACTTATTGTTTGTATTTTAACTTGATTTATTGATTATTGATCTCACTCTCTCCTTTTCAAATATTTGTAGATGGCGCACACCAAGCAGACGACACGTAAGTCGACTGGTGGACGTGTTCCACGACACGCTCTAGCCAGGCGCTCCGCGCCTCACGCGTCCAGTAGGGAGACAATGCTTTTATCTTCTGGACATGCTGTAGTGGGGATGCATAGCCACCTGCACTATCTTCTCCGTGCAACAGGGTACCGACAATACTGAGTTTGCTTCGTCTACCACACTACTAGGGCCTCAGTGTCGACTTGTGGTGGGATGGAGTGGACTAGCCAGCTGTTGTTTTACTATGACTCTAAGCTGCTACACATGCACTACTCTCCGACCTGGAGGAGCTCTCAGCGTGTTGCTGAGGAGGACGCTACATGGGAGGCGACCACATATTGGAGTCACGCCCACAGGTTGCGATTGGAGCACTCGGAGCACGTGTTCACCCCTCAGCGCCCTAGTGACACAGCCGACTTTGCTGGACGCAACGTCGAGGGACCTCTGCACCTCGCTCAGAGCGAGAGGCTTGTTGACGATGATGTGGAGTTGTCCTAACGACTCTGGCATTGTCAGCAGGAGCTTCAGGACGGCAGAGAGTTCATTGACCGTTATGAGCAGCTTCTCCGGCACTACCGGAGGATCACTGCGAGTGACCGTGACTCCCCCCCAGTACATGTCAGATAGTGAGCCTTGGAACCCAAAATCACTCGACCGTCACCGCGAGCGGGCACTAGAGGACTCGGAGGAGGACTAGGAGGAGGACCCAGAGGAGGACTCCGAAGAGGACCTGGATGAGCAGGAGTAGGTTCCCTACCGTGTTGGATGACTCAGGACACCTACCCGTAGTATGTAGGAGCGTGTAGCTACGTCCTCTCTAGTCTTGAGTCATGTTATCTATGTTTATGTATTAGTTGTCTGCTTTATGGTGTGTATGTGTGGGATGTGAGTTGTGGAATGCTTTAGCATCCTGTCCACATCCATGTCATTTGTATATAGGCTTGCTTGTGTGTTGTGAGAGTTGTGGAATGCCTTGGCATGCTGTCCACATCTGCACTGGTTGATTAATGGATTTTCTTTCCATATATATATATATATATATATTCTCCTTGATGCATGTAGTTGGGACCGTTTTACCATAGTGTTCTCTTCTATATCTCGTCTATTATTCTAAAGCTCCTGTTGTTTCCAATACAGATGGATGGTAGAGGCATAGGTCATGGTCGGGGTGTTCAACCCCAAGAGGAAGCACTTGGAGGTTTTCCAGGATGGAATGGTAGGGGTGCTCGGGGAGCCCCAGTAGCACAACAGATGCAACAAATGTTGGCTATTCAGATCCAGCTGCTCAACAATCTCACCCAGATAGTGACTAATATGTAGCAAACATCACCACCACCACCAGAAAACCCTCCACCACTACCATCCTTACAGCCTAGGTCTTTTCTGAGAGACATTCTTAACACCCATCCACCCACCTTTGCCACAACTAATGAGCCAATGGATGCTGACGATTGGCTGAGAGCAGTTGAGAGCAAGTTGAGAATTATTCAGTGTGAAGGAAGGGAGAAGGTACTGCAAGCTTCTCACCAACTCTAGGGACCTGCAGCCGATTGGTGGATTGCTTTCACTGAAGCCCATTAGAATTCGGAGAATATCTCTTGGAATGAATTCAGGATTAACTTCCGCAATCATTTCGTGCCCAAAGGAGAAGTCCAGGCAAGACGTGAGGAGTTTCTCATGCTGAAGCAAGGCCGTTTGAGTGTGCAAGCTTACTTGAACATGTTCACAAAGTTGTCTCGCTATGCACCAGCAGATGTGGACACTGATTCTAAGAAGAAGTTCCATTTCAAGAATGGGCTTGACAAGGAGTTGAAGTTTGTCATGTCTTCCAGTGACTACAGCAGCTTCCAGAAGTTAGTTGACAAGGATTTTGAAGTAGAAAGGACCAAGAAAGAGTTAGATGATGACAGGAAGAGGAAGTTGGCTCAAGGACATGCTTCTGGTAATAATATGCGCCCTCGTTTCATCCATCAGCCTACAGCACCTATGACTCGTCCTATGAGCTCTTACACAGGACAAAAGTTCCCAAACCCTACCTACATGCCACCTAGACCATACAACCAGCAGATGCGCCAGACACCACAACCTCCACGCCAACCAGTGCAACCCTCTTGCGAGCATATGCAACCACCTCGCCCAGCAGCACCTGCTAACCGTCCCATTGGACATCCACAGCGAAACCAATCAGGAGGTAACAAGGGTCAAAACAACGCTGTTGGAGTTCAGTGCTACAAGTGTCGAGAAATGGGACACTACTTCAACAATTATCCAAAGAAGCAGCAGCACCCACCCGGACCCGTCAATCATGTGACACTGGAGCAGGCTCAGGAAGCACCTAATGTGGTGATCGGTATGTTTCCTACTAATTCACACCTCGCCATAGTATTGTTTGATTTGGGTAATACACATTCTTTCATATCCAAAGATTTCGTAAAGAAACATGGCATGATAGTTACATTCTTGAATTAGGTGATGATAATTAATTCTCCTAGAGGAGAGATGGTAGCAAGGCATGTATGCCCTAATGTGGGTCTAAATATAAGGGAGGTAGTCTTTGTGGACAACTTAATAGTATTGGACTCACAAGGACTAGACATCATTCTGGGAATGGACTGGTTGACAAAGAACAAATGAGTGATTCATTGTGCAACTAGGACAGTTTGCCTCACACATCCAGATGGCACCATAGTGGAGTTTATGCCAGATTAGACGCAATAGGCAGTTGTTCAACTTAATCATCTTGAGAGTACAGAAGGCATCAGGTTTGTGAGTGAGTTTATGGATGTATTTCCAGATGACTTGCCAGGTATGCACCCTGATCGAGAGATTGAGTTCATTATTGAGTTAGTGCCTGGGATGACCTCGATATATAAGAGGTTGTATAGAATGGATGCTAATCAACTAGCTGAGTTAAAGAACCATATTGAGGAGTTATTGGGGAAAGGATATATTCGTCCTAGCTCATCGCCTTGGGGGGCACCAGTTATATTTGTACCTAAGAAGGATGGCACTCAGAGATTGTCTGTGGATTATCGTGCTTTGAATGCGGTGACCATCAAGAATAAGTATCCACTGCCAAGGATTGAAGTTTTGTTTGATCAGTTGAGAGGAACATGTGTGTTCTCTAAGATTGATCTTCGCTCGGGTTACCACCAGTTGAAGATCCGACCCTCGGACATCCCCAAGACTGCATTATTCTCTCGATACTGTCTTTATGAGTATATTGTAATGTCATTTGGATTGACCAATGCTCCTGCCTATTTTATGTACCTGATGAACAAGGTATTCATGGAGTACTTGGATAATTTTCTAGTGGTGTTCATTGATGGTATCTTATCTACTCCAAGACTGAAGAAGAGCACGAGTAACACATCAGGATGGCTCTACAGAAGCTTCGCTAGCATCAGGTGTACCCCAAACTCAGTAAGTGTGAGTTCTGACTAAAGGATGTATCATTTTTGGGTCATGTCATATCAGAAGAAGGTGTAGCAGTTGACCCAGGTAAAGTGGCAGATGTCCTCAAATGGGAAACACCCGGGAGTGTGCATGATATATGAAGATTCTTGGGCATGGCTGGTTATTATCGTCGATTTATCGAGGAATATTCAAAGATCTCTTGGTCGTTAACCAAGCTGCTCGAGAAAGGAGTTGCTTTAAAGTGGACACCCGAGTGTGAAGTGAGCTTCGACGAATTGAAAAAGAGGTTAACCAGTGCGCCAATATTAGTGATACCTGATATGCATAAGGAGTTTCTGGTTTATTGCGATGCATCCGATCATGGTTTAGGATGTGTCTTAATGCAAGAAGGACAAGTTGTAGCCTATGCTTCAAGACAACTCCGGAAGCATGAGAGGAATTATCCAGGTCATGATTTAGAGTTGGCAGTTGTCGTCCATGCTCTGAAGATATGGAGACACTATCTAATGGGTAAAAGAACCGAGATCTACACTGATCACAAGAGCTTGAAGTATATATTCACCCAACCAGATCTCAACCTCAGACAAAGTCGTTGGTTGGAGTTAATAAATGATTTTGATGTGGGGATCAACTATGTCGACTGTTGGAGTTGACAGATACCCTGACACTACTAAAGTGTTGAAGGAGTTTGTAGTTCGGTTTGGGCGCGCGGAGACTCAAGAAGGTGAAACGCGATTGGACACGAGTGACACAGTGGTTTACGTGGTTCGGGCCGCCTGAGCGTAATACCCTACTCCACGGGTGTGTGTGTGTATTGTATTAACTTGTGAGCTTCAGAGCGTTCGAGAGTTCTCTCTCTCTCGTGTATCGTCGGTTTGTCCTTTTATAGTACAAGGACAAACCGTTACAAGTCAGCCTGGCCCGACATGTGGCCCTGGCGGTTACTAGTATTGATACACGAGATTAATTGTTGTTAATAACCCTGTAACGGCTCCGACAGTGCCGTTACAGGTGTTAAGATCGTCCGATTAAGTATCATTAACGTGGAATTAATGATAATTAATCGGGTCTTGAAGTCCGCGGCTGTCCTTTGAAGATCCGGAGCCGTTACAATGTCTCTCGGAGGTTTGAAGCGGCCAGCTCCGACGTATGGACACGTGGCAGCTCCGGAGCTTGCTTGTGGGAAGCGGGAAGCTCCGGGGTGGCCTGGCACGTGTCAGGTCCGGAGCTTCTCTCGGTCAGGGGTTAAGTCCGGAGGTGCCGTTTCAGTACCTAGCCCGGAGCTTCACCCTTGCGGGTAATAGCTCCGGTCTGACAGTACACGTGGCAACCTAGGGGTTAACCATGTTGGAGAAGCAGGTCCGGTTATGTCTGACAGGTGGGCCCCCGAGGGTCTTTAATTTGAGTAGATGTCCTTCCCTTGAGATCTTTGTAACCTCAGGGGGTGTATGGTTTTTAGGGTACCGACAGTGGCCCCCTGGACCTACCTCCGGGGAAAGTCACCGGGGTGAAGTCATTCCGTCGGAGGTGGGTCCATACTCGCGACTCTTGAACTGGGTCTTCAAGGGTCTTCGGAGGTGCCGTTGGCGGGGCTTTACGGTTAAATCCCGACACGTGGCGCACCTCAGGCGGCAGATAGGATCTTTGGCGTGCGGATCTCTCGCAATTGAAGGTCGCCAGTTCCCGATACGAAAACCGTATCGGTTCCGCGCGCCTTGTCAGGTCGCCGCCTTTGGGTTTCCCGCCTCGTGATGACAACCGTTCGCCTGGGTAAGAACCTCGACTTGATCGTCAGGGTGGTCCCGGGCCCTCTTGTCATCGGCAGGGTTGAATTCTTGAGTAGTATCCTTGACTCCCCTGCAGTTTCCATCCAAGCGTTGCGAGGGCTTACTTAAGAAGGAAAGCGCACCGTCGGGAGTTCTTTACGCTTTCCATCTGTTCTTGCGCTCAAACTCCCAACTCGTGCTTTGCTCCTCTTCTCTTGCCTAGCTGTGCTGCGATGGAGTTGGGTCTGCGTGAGAGTCGTTTGAAGACGGAAAGCGATCTGAGGAAGGTCCGAGCCCTCATGGGGTGGTCTTCGGACTTCTTCAACCGCTCGGTCCGCGCCGGCGGAGAGCTTCCCTTTAAAAAGGAGCACTCCGGCGAGATGGTGTACTTTTCATCGTACGCCATGGTGGGGCTGATCCCACCGTTTTCTTCTTTCTTCTTGATGCTGCTGGACTTCTATGGTCTGCAGCTGTACCACCTTGGCCCTCACTCCATTCTCCTTGTGTCCATCTTTGTCCACTTCTGCGAGATGTGGGTGGGCATCCCTCCCTGCATCGAGATCTTCCGAACCTTCTTCACCGTCCAAACCACCGGCCGAAGCGACGAGTATCTTGGCTTCTACTACTTTGTGAAGCGCAAGAAGTGCCCGTTCAAGTACCTCCGGTCATTCCCTTCCGGGAAGTGGGATGACTGGAAGAAAGATTGGGTAGTCGTCCAGGTGGAGGAGCATGAGCGGTTGGAGTTGCCAGATGGTCTGCCCGGTATTGACACGTCGGTGTGGAGCGAAGTTCCGGTGCTGGCGGCAGCTTTCGACCCCGTCCTGACCAGGATCCGCCAATGTGTGGAGGGAGGATTGACTCCCCAGGCGGTGTTCTGCAACTTCTTGTCCAACAGGTGGGCGCCGCTGAAGAGGAGGGAGAAGCTCGCCTGGGCCCTCAACAGCGTGATGGACGAGGACCGGGTTGAGACCGGGTTGAAGTCCAGCATGGTGGGGAAGTCCTTGGAGTTTCACCTCAAGAAATTCCAGCACGGCATCGATGTTGACGGAGAGTACTTGACTCCGCCGCCGGCTTTCCTCCCCCTGAACATGGTAGTTGAGTTCAGCAGGGAGCTCCGGCGGAAGATGCCCGCGCTTGACGACCTTGGCGTCGTCGAGAGAAGATCAACCGTCCGGTTGGCGATCCCCGGGTTGTCCGAAGGCGGCTCCGCCCCTGTCTCTCAGCCAAGAGCTGAGGTCATCGGCAAGGGCAAGGAGCTGGCGGAGGAGCCGGAAGAGAAAGCTGCGACATGCTGACGGAAGGTCCGTCGGGCTTGCCACCTCCCCCCCAGTTCCCCGTCCTCAGGAAGGAAGATCCTTCGCCGCCGTGGCGGCTGTCCCCGTGGTGGGGTCTTTTCGGAGCGCTACTGTTCCGGCGGTGGGATCCTCCCGGAGTGCGACTGTCCCCGTGGTGGATCCCTCCGGAGGTGCCAGCTCCGGGCAGGCGACTCCGGCACGAGAAGCGGTGAGGGCCTCCAGGTCCAGGAGTTCCTCCCGATCAAGGAGAGCTCCGACCCGGGAAACGCCCGCGGCCACGGCAAGTCCTGGGAGTCCTCCCGGAGCTCCTACGCTGACCGTGGCCAGCCCGGAACGTCCGGGAAAGAGGTTCCGCGCAAGCTGGTGCGTGAGCCTCCCAAGGTAATTTTTCTTTCTTACCTCGATTAACTTTTAATTGTAGCATCTATTTGCTCAATTTCTTCGTTCTTTATCTGCAGCGTTCCCAAGACGGGGAGTGAAGCTCCGCCCTCAGCCACAGTGTCTGAGGCTGCGGGGGCTTCTGCTCCAGCTCCGGTGCCGCCCCAAGCGGAGGCTGCGACAGCTCCGGCGCCGGCTGTCGTGGTCATGGACCTCGACTTGTCTCCAGAAGTTCCCGTGGTAGCGCCGGACCACGGGATTGAAGATGCGCCAGCAGCACACGTTCCGGAGGTAGAAGCTCCGGGTCCTGGTGATGCAGAAGTAGAAGCTCCGACTATTGAGTCGGAGGAAGTAGCAGTCCCGGCTTCAGAGCCGGAAAGGGCTGAAGTCCCGACGGTTGAGCCGGAGGTAGCTGAAGCCCCGGCATGCGAGCCGGAAGTTGAAGTGGTTCCGGCAGTTGAGCCGGTTACTTCCGAAGTTCCGGTCGCGGAGCCGGTGATTGTTGGAGCGCCGGCCGCAGAGCCGGCGGCTGAAGAGGTGAGGGAGCTGGAGCCTCCCTCAGAGGAAGTGTCCCGGCCGGGGCCAGTGGAGGCGACGACGTCAATGGTACCTGTGGCAGAGCCAGAGTGCCTGAACGAAGTCGCCGGCCCCCAGCCTGTGGGGGCAGATGAAGACTTGGTGGCGGGACCTCCTTCGATGGCGACTGAGGCCATCCCGGAGGAGGGCCCTAGCGCTTTGAAAGCTCGGGGTTCCACTCTCATAGAGTGGGACCCAATTTTTGTAAATGAAGACCCGCTGGAACCAGCGGAGGAGATCCCAGAAGGTCCGGAGCCCATCTCGCTGTCGATGTCCATCGACAACGCCTGCTCCAGTCTACGTCAAGTCCAACTAGCCTTCTTCCACGACAGCAAGGCTCTTGAAGAGGAGCGCCAAACCCTTAGGCGGTGGCGTAATCGACTCCAATTCGAGACCAAGCTGGCGCAGTCGAGGCTTGCGGATGACAAGGAATGGATTAGGCGGGAGAAGATCCGTCTGGAGCTCTGGGGTGAGCTGCTGGATGAGAGGGAGAGCATGACTCACGCCCTCGATGCTCAATCCCGGGAATTCCATGACCAAGCAAAGGCTGCTAACGACGCGGCCAATGCTCAGTTTGATCAGCTCGAGGCCATCAGCACCACACTCATCAAGCGCCGAGAGGCACTTGAAGAAAGGGAAAGACGGCTCGAGGATGAGGAGCAAAAACTCCTGGAGCTACGGGATGACGTCTTGCGACGGGAGGAAGAGCTCGCCGAGAAAACAGCTCTGGCGGACAAAGGCCTCGAGGAGCACACTAAAAAATTGGAAGAGCGCTGCCTCGAGGAGGAGGAGAAGACTTGGGTGCGGGGGCAGGAACTCTACGAGTACGAGTGTGCCCTTATCGCCCGGGAGAAGAAAGCGGAGGCTAGGGAGAAGGACCTGGTTGACCGCCGGAACCAGATCCACCTCCGGGAGGAGGAGCTCGGAAGACTTGAGAAGCGGGTTGCTGCGAAAATCCAGCAGAATGCCAAAGAAGTTGAGCGCCTCTCCCGCGAGAATTCGGAGCTGACGGCGGCCCGGAGATCCCTGGAAGAGGTGAAGAACCTGAGGAAGGCGGACTCCCTGCAAATTTGGGAGTTCCTGAGCAAGGCCGACGATGCGCTGGCGCCGATGGGTTTCAGCCCCGTGCTCCCGGATGATCCGGAGCCGGAGCCGGACCTTGCGTTGCAAGCGTTGAGCGCTGCGGGCAGCAAGCTCTCCAAGGTGGGCGACGTCATCGCGGACCAACTGGAGGTCGAGGGGCAATCCCTGGCTAGGAACGTCACAGAATATGTGTTGACGTGCTACACCAGCCGGAACCCTCGATTTCCTCTGGACCCGGTGCTTGAAGGCCCCGCCGAAGGGGAAGGCGAAGCTACCCGAGCCAGCGTGTCGGAGGTCGCCCAGAAGGTCGCCGAGTTCTTCCGTAGGGTCTAGGACCATATCTCTTAGCCTTTACTTGTATCTTCTCTTCTTCCTCAATTTTGTAATCCCTTGTCTCCAGATGTAATCTCCGGTCTTCTGATGAAATGAAATCCCCAATTTTTCGTGAATTTCATTTTCTTGTCTTCAACATCTTTGTCTTCACTTGGCCCCCTGGTAGATGTGCACAATTTGATTGTGGACATGTACCAAAAGGATGTTGAGTTTTGTTGAAGACGAATTTGCTTCGAACTTGTGGAATCTATGTCCGAAGTTTTTGATAGTGAAGGTCCCCTGAAGTTGTCGGAGCTTAGAAGCTCCGGCACTGTCCATCGTTGGAGCTTAGTAGCTCCAGAAATAGCCTCTATCAACACGTTGAGCGTCGATAGTTAATACTCCAAGGTGTCGGAGCTTAGTAGCTCCGGCGATGACCCTTGCCACACTTGGTTTGTTGGCAACAGACTCCAGTGACGGGGTCTTCTCACCATCTTTTAGTCAACGCCGACGGTTGACGCCCTGGTGGGAGTCGGAGCTTGGTTAGCTCCGGTTTTTCTCCCTCAACTTTGGGTTCATTTTTCCTGCACACTTAAGCCAAGAAAAATAGTAAAATTCGTTCCTTATCTATAACTTCGTCGCGGCTTACGGTTCTCAAGAGAATTTTAAGTTGAACACGATTTTTAGTACGACTGGATGAATTGTCTTTTCTTTTAGATCCAATTGTCCATGGACCCACCTTACTTTGGCCTGCCGGGATGTAGGTAGAGTGGCGTACTTAGGGTGCTTGACCAGGCTAAGTCGATAGCGCACTCCGGCCCTAGAATGGCTTGGCGGCTTTCAGGCGAGTTGGCCACAGATGATATTTAAATCTAAAAAATCCGACAATTCGACTCGAATCGTACGTAAACCGGTCAAACTAGAATTTCTTAAGAATTGCACGTTTCTGTTATAGACAAGAAAGAGAAAAATAAAAATGTCGAGCCTATGCAAAAATGAATGAACGTGGAGTCTATTTCACATGAAGATGTCTTTCATTATAGGTCCGGGGTACAGGGGAAACAAGTACACTCTTAGGGTACGGAACCAGGCTAAGTGTGTTTGGTTTCTCGTTTGACCCAGGGTAGTTAGCCACACTTCTAGTCCGGAGACTGTATCAAGTGTTGCATGAGCTTTTCAAACCTTTCGGGAAAGGTCCGACTGCTCTCCCGGAGGAACTACCCGACTCTGTACAATGACTCTATAACATACATTTCAAGTTACTTAAGACTCACCTCCGTGGAATTAAGTGTAAAACTTACGGAGGTGCTCGATGTTCCAAGGATTTGGGAGAGGTGTCCCATCCTCGGTAGCCAAGCGAACGCTTCCGGGACGGGATACTTTGATCACTCGGAAGGGCCCTTCCCAGCCGGGGGAAAGTTTGTTTTGCCCTTCTCTGGATAGTATTCTCCGTAGCACCAGATCGCCTTCCTCGAGCTGTCGGTTGTGTACATGCCGCTGGTGATAGCGCCGTAGAGCTTGGCGGTATCGGGCATTCCGAACAGCTGCTTGGCACCTTCCCTCCTCGAGGAGGTCTAGGTCTTCACGCCGGAGCTGATCCTGCGCGGCTTCGTCGAAGGTCCGGACTCGGAGGGAACCCAAGGTGATTTCCGGAGGAAGGATCGCTTCAGCTCCGTACACCAGGAAGAAGGGTGTTTCTCCGGTTGCCCGACTTGGAGAAGTTCTGTTGGCCCATAGAGTGGGCGGAAGCTCTTCGATCCAATTGGCTCCGTGCTTTTTCAAACGCTCATAAGTGCGCGTTTTGAGTCCTTTAAGGATCTCTGCGTTTGCTCTCTCGGCTTGTCCATTGCTGGCAGGATGAGCTACAGAAGCGTAGCAAACTTGTATGCCGAGGTCTTCGCAATATCCTTGAAATGCGGAGCTTGTGAACTGAGTCCTATTATCAGTGATGATCTTATTTGGGACTCCGAACCTGCTCACGATGGATTGTAGAAAATTGATTGCAGATTGTTTGTTGATCGTCACAACGGGAGTAGCTTCCGGCCACTTGGTGAACTTGTCGATGGCGACGTACAGGAACTTGTAACCTCCGACGGCTCTTGGGAAGGGTCCCAAGATGTCCATCCCCCACACAGCGAAAGGCCATGTAGGAGGTATCATTTGTAAGGACTGAGCAGGTGTATGAATTTGCTTTGCATGAAATTGGCATGCTTTGCATTTCTTCACTAGCTCAGTGGCATCCCGGAGCGCTGTAGGCCAGTAGAAGCCGTGCCGAAAGGCTTTTCCGACCAGCGTGCGGGAAGATGCGTGGTTCCCACACTCGCCTCCATGGATTTCTACGAGGAGTTCGCAACCTTCTTCCCTTGTGATGCACCGCATTAGGATGCCGTTGGCACCGCGCCGGTAGAGATCCCCTTCTACCAACGTGTATCTTTTAGCCAATCTGACTACCCGGTCAGCGGATACATCATCGTCAGGAAGGATGTTGTCTTTCAAGTAGCTCCGGATCTCCGAGATCCATGCATCAGAACTAACTTGAGCATTTGAGTCTTGCGTGCTGGGTTGCTCGAAGCTTCCGGCAGCACCTACGACCCTTGATGGCTGCCATGGTAACAGGGCCATCGGGACCGTCAGCTTCGGGATGCTGATCTCGCCCCCTTCGTTCAGTTCGGCAGGCTGAACTGTGGGTTTTGACAACCTCCGGACAAAGGTTCCGTCAGGAGCCGGAGCTCCAGTTGACGCCTTGGTCGAGAGTTCGTCAGCTTCAGCGTTGTGAGCACGCTGAACATGGTGAAGGTCTAGGACTTCGAAGTCCTTCCGAAGCCTCTGGACTTCAAGGAGGTAAGCAGCCAGCTGGAGATTATTGCAGGAGCATTCACCCTTCACCTGCTTGATGACAAGTTGAGAATCTCCTTTGACCAGCAACTGCTTGACACCATATGATAGTGCCACCTTTAATCCATAGATGAGTGCTTCGTACCCCGCCATGTTGTTGGTTGCCTTGAAGTCAAGGTGTACCATGTATTTCACCTTCTCCCCGGTTGGTGCGAGGAGAAGGATTCCAGCTCCGGCTCCCTGCTTCTGCATGGAGCCGTCGAAGTAAAGGGTCCAGTGAGGCTTAGTGAAGGCTGGAACTTGAGGTTCCGTCTTCTACTCGCTGGGGCCCCCAGGGTTTAATGGAGAGGGAGTCCATTCTGCCACGAAATCTGCCAACGCTTGACTCTTGATTGCTTGTCTTGGAATGAATTCAAGGTCGAATTCAGCCAATTCCGCTGCCCACTTTGCAATATTCCCAGTTGAATTGGGATTATGCAGGATCGCTCGAAGTGGATATGAGGTCACCACCGAGACTTTGTGAGCTTGGAAATAGTGTCGAAGCTTCCTTGAGGCAATAAGAACTGCATAAAGCAGTTTATGCACCTCTAGGTATCGAGTCTTGGCATCATGTAACACTTCACTGATGAAGTATACCGGGCGTTGAATGGTCCGGACCCTCCCGGAGGGGTCCGGAGCTTCCTCTTCATTGATCCGGACCCTCTCGGAGGGGTCCAGACTCTCTTCGGGGACCTCCGGGTTCTGGGTGGAGGAATCCGGAGCTTCTTCAGGAATGACCTGGATCCTCTCGGAGGGATCCGGGTCCTCTGAAGTGGCTTCTTGTGGGTTCAAGTCTGGGAGCTGGGACCCAGACCCGCTTTCAGGAACCTCCGGACCCTCCCGAAGGGGTCTGGATTCCTGAGTATTGGGTAGTTCCGGTCTCTTCGCAACCAGAACCATACTGACGACTTCGTCAGCAGCTGAAATGTAAAGCAATAAAGGCTCACCAGGGTTCGGAGCTACCAAGACTGGTAGGGTGGTGAGGAACTGTTTCAGCTCCTGGAATGCCTTCTCTGCTTCTTCAGACCATTGGAATGGTCCGGACTTCCTCAATAACTTGAAGAAGGGAAGTGCCCTTTCCGCCAGTCTTGAAATGAACCGGCTGAGGGCTGCTAGACATCCAGTTAATTTTTGGACGTCTTTGATGCGGGTTGGTGGCCGCATGTCTTCAATGGCTTTTATCTTCGCCGGATTAGCCTCTATGCCCCGGTGACTTACCAGGAAACCAAGAAGCTTTCCGGAACTAACCCCGAAGACGCACTTGTCTGGGTTTAGCTTCGTGCGGGTGGCCCGCAGCTTATCGAAGACAGCCTGCAAGGTGTCCACGAGGGACTCCTTGCTCTTGACTTTGACCACGATGTCATCGACGTACACTTCCACTATGTCTCTGATGAGTTCTTCGAAAGTTTTGTACATAGCTCGTACAAAAGTTGAAGCTGCATTCTTGAGACCAAAAGGCATGGCTGTGTAACAATACAATCCGTCCACTGTGATGAATGAAGTATGCTCTTCATCCTCCCTAGACATCCTGATTTGATGATATCCAGAATATGCGTCTAGAAAACACAGTAACTCGCACCCGGAGGTGGAATCCACTATCTGATCTATTCTAGGTAGTGGGAATGGATCTTTTGGACATGCCTTATTTAGTGTGGTGTAGTCGATGCACATCCGAAGTTTCCCGCCGGCCTTGGGCACAACAACTGGGTTTGCCAGCCATTTTGGATGGTAGACTTCTCGGATGAATCCGGCTTCGAGCAACTTCTTCACTTCTTGTCGGATGAAGTTCTGTCGCTCTATAGATTGCTTCCGAGGTTTCTGATGCACAGGCCGAGCGTCGGGGTAAATCTTCAGATTGTGCTCAATCACTTCCCTGGGGATCCCAGGCATTTGTGACGGTTGCCAAGCAAACACGTCAACGTTAGCCCGGAGGAAAGTGATGAGCGCGAGTTCCTATTTGTCGTTCAAGCCACCCGATATGCGGGTAGTTTGAGTGACATCGGAACCAATTTGGACGACTTTGACGGGAATGTCAGTGTCGCCGCTTGGCTGCACACGGGGTGCAGAGGTCGAGCCTCGTTGACGAATGCTCGGAGGTTGTGGAGCTTGCTTCTGTCTGGAGTCCTCCTCTTGCGCTGTGGTGAGTGCGTGGAGTTCCTCCAGAGCAGTTATTCCGGCAGTGCGATCTCCGCGGATCCGGAGAACGCCTACTGGTGTTGGCATCTTCAACACCAAGTATCCATAATGAGCAGCTGCCATGAATTTGTACAAGGCAGGTCTACCCAAGATGGCGTTGAATGGTAAGTTGATCTGAGCGACGTCGAAGACCAACTTCTTGGTGCGATACTTCTCCCGGGTCCTGAAGGTAACGGGGAGAGTAATAGCTCCGAGTGGAGTAATGGCCCCCGGACCTACTCCGGAGAAAGGTCGAGAGGGCTGGAGGTCCGAAGGTCGAAGCTGAAGCTTAGTGAAAGCTTCGAAGCTGATGAGGTTAAGCCCCGAACCTCCGTCTGCCAGGACATGATGGAGCTGGATGTTGTTGATGGTGGGAGATACCATCAAGGGTAATTGGCCAGCTCCGACCATGCTTTGAGGACAGTCCGAAGCATCAAAAGTGATGGGTGTGTCCATCCACTTTCGATGTGGCTCCGGTCTAGCTGTAGGAGCTACAGCAGCCATATCCCGTCGCATAGTCTTGATGACACGACGAGAAGTGATGTCCCATGATCCACCAAAGATGGTGTTCATGGTTTTTCGACGCTCGTTGTCGGAGACGTCGGAGTCATCGTCGACGGAGGTGTAGACGGCTTTCAGAACCTTTTTGGGGTCCTGAAACCCTAACTCCTCTTCAGCCGGAGCTTCATCGACCTTTTGTTTTCCCTCCCTCTGTCGGAAGGGAGACCCTTCCCGACGCTTGTGGTAGCGCTCGGCAAGGTTTTGGACCTCCCGGCAGTCCTCCAGTCTGTGGCTGCTCGTTTTGTGAATGGGGCACCACATCTTGGATTTGCCACCGTCTTCAGAAGACGGTCGAGGTCACTTCTCGGGGCGTGGCCCCCGGCCACCAGGAGTTGCAGTGGCTGCAATGTTGGATGTGCCGGCCGACGGCTTCTTCTTGCCGTTGGTCTTCTTTTTCTTCTTGCCACTCCCGGAGGTAGCGGCTTCTTCTTTGGAGGATTTTTTATGATCCTCCAAGGCTGGTTTGGAGTGCATTTCACGGCCCTCCGCAGCTCTGGCACATTTGTCTGCCAAGCTGAAGAGCTCCGTGACGCTGGTGATCTCTTTGATCGCCAGCTTCTCCAACATCTTCTTGTCTCGCACACCCTGTCTGAATGCCACAATGACAGAAGCGCTTGAGATAGAAGGGATTGTGTTACGTACCTGAGAGAATCTCTGGATGAATGACCGCAAAGATTCTCCTCCTTTTTGCACGACCGCAAAAAGGTCAAGTTCAGTGCCCGGTCGGGTGTATGAACTCCCGAAGTTGGCAGTGAACTGACGGCACAGCTCCTCCCAACTGTCAATAGAGTTGGGTGGAAGGCTCATAAACCAGGACCTGGCGGTCCCAGTTAAGGCCACTGGAAAGTAATTGGCCATTACGGCCTCGTTTCCTCCAGCTGCTAGGATCGCAGTGGAGTATATCTGCAGAAATTCTACGGGATTGACAGTCCCGTCGAATTTTTCCGGCAAGTGTGGCCGGAACTTCTGTGGCCATCTAACCATGCGCAGGTGCATGGCTAGGGCGGAACAGCCTCCTCCTACTCCTTCCAGAGTAGAAAGGTCTTGAGCATCTCGTCTTTCTCGAGCTCGCTCGATGTGGACACGGCCATCCTGTTGACGGTATCGGCGATCAAGCTCCGCCCGGAGGTCATGTGTCGAAAGCCGAGATGCGGTATGGGTGCGTCGTGCCCCAGAGGGCAACGACGTCACTTGCTGTGACGCAGCTCGTCTTCGGTTGTTGGAGACATGCGGACCAAGTCTTCCAGACAACGTCCATCGCTGCGACGGGGCCCGCCCTGAAGGAGGTGGACCCTGGTTGTTGAGGCGTTCGGCCGCTGCTGCGACCAAATGCTCAACATCAGCCCTCCATTGCTCCATGGCACCTTGAGATGCATCCGGAGGTGGTGGTCGCTGGAGAAGAGCACGCGCTGCATGGAGCGCGTGTTCTGGGTTGTCACGACTTGCCGGTGCAGAATGTGACGCCGATGCACCATCATGTTGTCCGGCATGTCTTGCCGGAGAAGATGGTGGTGGTAGGAGTGTGACTCCTGCTGGTGCTGAGGCTCCTGCCGGTGGCTGCATGTTGGAGGGATTGCCTCCGACAGCCTGAGCAGCAGGTTGCCCGTTGGATGATCCAGCCGCAGAATTCACCATTCTTGAAGATCTCAGGCGCCCCCCTTCCTGGCGCGCCAACTGTCGACTGTTGGAGTTGACAGATCCCCTGACACTACTAAAGTGTTGAAGGAGTTTGTAGTTCGGTTTGGGCGCGCGGAGACTCAAGAAGGTGAAACGCGATTGGACACGAGTGACACAGTGTTTTACGTGGTTCGGGCCGCCTGAGCGTAATACCCTACTCCACGGGTGTGTGTGTGTATTGTATTAACTTGTGAGCTTCAGAGCGTTTGAGAGTTCTCTCTCTCGTGTATCGTCGGTTTGTCCTTTTATAGTACAAGGACAAACCGTTACAAGTCAGCCTGGCCCGACATGTGGCCCTGGCGATTACTAGTATTGATACACGAGATTAATTGTTGTTAATAACCCTGTAACGGCTCCGACAGTGCCGTTACAGGTGTTAAGATCGTCCGATTAAGTATCATTAACGTGGAATTAATGATAATTAATCGGGTCTTGAAGTCCGCGGCTGTCCTTTGAAGATCCGGAGCCGTTACAATGTCTCTCGGAGGTTTGAAGCGGCCAGCTCCGACGTATGGACACGTGGCAGCTCCGGAGCTTGCTTGTGGGAAGCGGGAAGCTCCGGGGTGGCCTGGCACGTGTCAGGTCCGGAGCTTCTCTCGGTCAGGGGTTAAGTCCGGAGGTGCCGTTTCAGTACCTAGCCTGGAGCTTCACCCTTGCGGGTAATAGCTCCGGTCTGACAGTACACGTGGCAACCTAGGGGTTAACCATGTTGGAGAAGCAGGTCCGGTTATGTCTGACAGGTGGGCCCCCGAGGGTCTTTAATTTGAGTAGATGTCCTTCCCTTGAGATCTTTGTAACCTCAGGGGGTGTATGGTTTTTAGGGTACCGACAAACTACCATCCAGGAAAAGCGAATGTGGTTGTCGATGCTCTAAGTAGAAAGGCACAATGTAACAATTTGACATTACAAGCTCTTCAACCCCAGTTGTGTGAAGAGTTTGCAAGGCTAAACCTATGCATGATATCTAGCACTGAAGAAGTTGCTATGGAAGTGGATTCAACCCTTGAGCATGACATTTGAGAAGGATAGAAAAATGATGAGAAGGTCAAGAAGATCAAACAGTTGATGAAGAAAGGAAAAAGCTCTAAACTTTAGAGAGGAAGAACAAGGAACCCTGTGGCTTCAGAAGAGGATATGTGTGCTAGATGTGAAGGAGATATGAGAGTTGATACTAAGAGAAGTTCATGACTCCTCATACTCCATTCATCCTGGAAGCACGAAGATGTACCAAGATCTTAAAGATCGGTATTGGTGGCATGGAATGAAATGGGATGTAGCAGAATATGTGACTATTTGTGATACGTGTAAACTAATTAAAGTGGAATATCAATGACCAGCAGAGTTACTGCAACCAATCAAAGTGGCAGAATGGAAATGGGAAGAAATCTGCATGGATTTCATTGTGGGACTGCCAAGGACTCAGTTTGGATATGACTCTATATGGGTTATAGTGGATCCTTTGACTAAGGTTGCCCACTTTATTCCCGTGAAGGATAGCTATAATGGTCCTAAGTTGGGGGAATTGTACATCTCTAGGATTGTTGGCTTACATGGAGTTTCCAAGAAGATAATATCAGATCGAGGCACTCAGTTTATCTTAAGGTTCTGGCAGAAGTTGCATGAATCAATAAATACTCATTTAATTTTCAGCTCGGCATATCACCCTGAGACTGATGGTCAGACGAAACACACCAACCAGATACTGGAGGATATGTTTAGGGCATGTGCTTTGAAGAATAGCCAAAGTTGGGATAAGAATCCACCATATGTGGGCCAACCGACGTAAGTTAAGTAACTTACGTCGGGCGTAAGTAACCGACGTAAGTTCCCTAAGTTACGTTTGTTGTCGTCCCGCAACTGACGTAAGTAAAGTAACCGACGACATTAAACAGATACCGACGTCAGCAGTTGCCCGCAGCCGACGTAAGTAATTGCCCGCATCTCGGCCCTCGATTTTAACCGAACGACCGAGATTATAAGGTGCGTACCGGTTCGATTTAAATAAATCTTGTGCGTCCAACTTAGATCCAACGACCCGCATTCAAATCCCTTTTCCCGCCGCTAGTTTTGCACCCAAGCCCTCGGTTTCTTTCAATTAAGCCCCTGTACTCATTAAAATATTGTTTAAGCCTCTGATTTTACCAGTTAGGCCCCTGTACTCTTTGGAATTAAGGTAAATCAAAGAAAATATAGAATTAGACCCCTGAACATTTACTTAATATTATTTTTAACCGCTATCCAGTATAGAAAACTAGCAAAATAGTCCCTAATGTTTTATTTAATTGTTGTACATTGTTTTAAAATACAATTAAAGAGTAGAAAATAGATATTAAGGATATAATAAATATAAAAACAGTAGGAAAGTTAATATTAAATATTTTAGGCTGTAATAAAATTGTAGATTTCAAATAAAACATATTTTTACCATAGAAAATTCATTAAAAATATTTTTAGCCCATACATAAATACTAAAAATGTAAAATAAATGGTAGATGCATAACTTTGGCTATGAAAAATAATAAATGCTTTGTAGGGACATATTAGTGTAGGGTTTCATGCTTATGTGAATGTTGTGATGTATTGCATTATGTGCTATGTACTTATTTAGTCTTTATTTCTTGTTGCCTCGCTTTGGCATTATATTTAGAGTCGTTCCACGATCTGACTTTTAACCTCCAAGACCAAGTCTTCAACAACTTCCAGGGTTTCGAGGAAGGCAAGTGCTTTTGACCATCTTGCACCTAATTTTAGAATGTTTAGTTAGTTGCATGCTACATAAAATGATATCCTATTTCATATTATATGTCATGTTCCATATTATTCCTTGTCACTTAGAATTTGGTTGGGAAGTGGATAGGTTCTATTTTTGCTTAGCCATGCTTAGACTTTGGAAGGGAATTATATACACATGAAATATATTATATTTTATGCTCACTATAATCATGATGGACACACAATAGTAGTTGATAGGAATCTGGCGGTTAGATGGTTTTGGTATGGTGCAGTTTGCACGAGACCCGAGATTAGGTTTGGCACCACCGGATTCTAAGGACTGATTTATGGAGGAAGCCACTAAGCTTTATAGTACCACCACGAGACTGTGATGGGGCGGCTTGGTCAATTAATTAGATTTCTCCCGACGAAATGCTAGTAGTTGGATGGTACGGGGAATGATGCAGGGGTATTACTCTGGGAACTGTAAGGCTAAAGAGGGGGCTTCTGAGGTGGAGGGTTACAATGCCTCAGCGGTGAAACCTCAGCGGGCTAGCACTATTTGGGAGTACCTTTGTAAAGATCATGTAGTGATCTCCTGGCCTCACACCAAAGGAAGTGTGTAATACGGTTAGCTACCAGAGGCATTAGGGAGGTTTACTCAGTCCACCTGGCAATAGGGGATGAAATCACTTCTTCTGAGTAAATGGTACACTCTCTGCAGATATCTGAAAACTGTCATGACAGCTGTGCTTACAGACAAGAGCGGCTTGAGACCAGTTCATAATTAGCTTATGGTTGGGAATTGATGGTTAAGTTTATCTTTATTATTATTATTATGATTTGGAATATTTATATGGTGTTAAATTGATAATGAAATCTTAAGTTAGGTTCTAAGCATAGTGCTTAAGCCCAAGATGGATTATCCTTGTTCTAGTCATTCATGTCATCCTCTTCTCACACTTGTTGAGTACTCTATGTACTCATACGCTCACCTTGCCCCTCAGAATATGAAGAAGAAGTGGTACCAGAAGATTTCTTTGTCAACCCGAAGGACCTGATCTAGGTTGGCGATCCTTCGCGCAACTGTCTGTGGAGTTGGAGCCTCGTCTATCTATTCTTCCGCTGTAGTTTAGATTTTGTAAATAGTTTAGATGATGTAAATAGTTTAGTGGTGTATATTTGTAGATCTATGGGCCACTATGTAAAACTTATTATGTAATCAAAAATGGCTATGTAATGATATTTCACTTTTATCAATACATATACGGTTTAATTAATTTTGACGTACCTGTGGTTAGGGTCTCTTCGTCTTCTTGATGACCGGCCGTAAGAGGCATGGCCGTCGGTGTCGAGCTTAGTCATCATTGGCCAGCAGCCGCTGCATACCAAGTGTCACAGCCGAGCAGCGTGGCTGATAAGACAGCACGAAACGAGTTCAGGATCGTGCTCTCCATGTCGCTGATACAAGAATCTTGCCCGGCTAGCGCTCGCTTCCGGGCATCCAGCGCTGCACCTTTCTCGCCCAAATCTCCCTGCCTTGTTCAGATCTGGCCTCCTGGGCCACGCGCTTGCTTCCTTCATCTACAAACCTTCTCTCTCTCTCATTACCCTCCATATCAATGACGTGTTCAGGATCATGCTTCCGTCCTTGTGACGACGCTCATGCTCTGGATCTACCTACAGGTGCCAAATTGCTGCCACGCTGTGTGCTCCTGTTCCTGTCATACACTCCACTTCGCTTTTGCAACCAGAACTGACACCATTACAGCATTAGAGCATCGATCAACGATAAGGTGCTCCTAACTGCGGATGCGTATCTTCTCTTTCTTCTTACAAGTGAGTGATTCTCAGTTGAGTTCGGCCAAGCCACAGCTCGGCACACATGCCTTCATCTGCAATCTGTTCTGCTTTCCCCACTTGTCAGTGAAGTCATATGAGACTGAATATCTCTGGATCTATATAAACACACATGCACAAAAGGTGTGTGGCAGTGTGTAGTCAGGAAAGGTAAGAGGAGAAGCTAAGCCTGCACTTTGCAGAGGTGTGTGGGAGGATGTTTGGAAGAAGCCATGGGAGCGCCATTGAAAGTGCTCGTCTCCCAGGAGGCCAGGATCATACATTGATTCTTGGTTCTGCGTCGTTTTCAGGTCTGCAGTTGAAGCTCCTACTGCTGCTGCTTGTGTGATGTGAGTTCGGTGTCAACCTGCTTGCGCGTGCCCTGTATCTGCTCCATGTTTGATAAGTTCCAAATTACTTGGTAAATAGCTTGTAATGGGTTTGAAGCATTTATTGCCCAGCAGAACTGTGCAAATTACTCCCAGCAGAAGTGCAGAACTGTGCAGTTAAATTGCATACGTTTAATTGCTGGCTCTGTTAGTACTCTTGTGGATCTTTAACATTATGTGCAAATTATACCACGTGACAGCTATTGGATGTGTGCATGATGTTTATACCTCTGCATCTGCTACAATGACGTTGTTGCCTGAATTTTATAGATTTGTGAGGTCCAGTAAGCAGTGTATGTAGGCTGATCAATCGAGCTAGCAAATTTCTTAAAATATTTGGGCTTTCGCATAAATTATATCTTTTTTTATTGTAATGGCTGCATGTTTTGAAAAAAAAAATGTTATATGAAAAATTAGAGTTCGAACCGAAAGATTGCTAACGTAGCTGTAATATGAGACGCCACCTACATGGAGAAAGTGCATTGTTGCATAAAATGTGCCCTTGTATCTTAAACGATACAATTTGAGTTAACAATTGGAAACTCAAACAAATTCACCCTTATTTCTATTTTGGAAGTGCATCACTAAGACCGTCCGCAGTGGCACGCTGTAAAGCATACCGTATACACGGTATCGCAGTGTAATTTAGAGTACGTACTGTAAAAATAGAAGGAAAATAGTGTATAAAGTATACTTTAGAGTACGCTGGTGCGGATAGCCTAAAGCACGGGGTTGTATAGAAAAGACTCCAACATCCCCCTTCAGGACAAGTAGGCTCAGCCGCTCAGGCTGTAAGCCACCACTCTGTAGTCCCATACCAAGAAAAGTGATCTTTTTAAGTCCGTTTGGTTCAACATATAGAGCAGATTCACTATCAAGAACTGAAATATCAACTAAAGGGGTTTTCTTGCGAAATTAGATTGTTGAAAATTTGTAGATTTTACAGATACAAATTGAAATCTCCTCCAACCTTAGATTTCCCATATTCTCATCCAACCATAGTAAAAAATTAACCACCTATCATTATTTACATACCCGAATCGTTTTCTTTATTTTTCTTTCTCTCAGCTCACAACTTTTTCGTAGCTCGCAGCTACTATCAGATTTTCAAAAATCCACACCAATCAAACACATCGATGTAACACCCTCATTTTCATGCATCATGCCCTACATATATTCATATACATGTTTAACATTAATTCACATAAAGAGGAACAAGTTTAAAATTGATTTGGAACAAAACCGCACTTAAAATGCAGGAAAGTGCGGTCTAGTCCGATTTTACTAGGACTAGTCCGATTTCTCTCTGACTAAAAATGGACTTGTCAGTTTTTGCTGCGGACTAGTCCGATTTTTCCTCTGGAAACTTTCGGACTTGTCCGATTTTGTGTGGACCAGTCCGATATTCCAAGAATCCTTCAAAATTTGCTAAGTCCCTGGACTTTTCCGGACTAGTCCGGTGTTCCAGCGGACTTGTCCGATTTCCTCTCTGTTTAAAGTCGGACTTGTTCGGTTTTTGGCCATACTTGTCCGATATTCTCTCTGGACGACTTCGGACTAGTCCGCTCCTTTCCGGACTTGTCTGATATTTCGTGACTCCGAGTTGATCTTTTATTTTACGACTGGTTTCTTGGGTTTCACGTTATATGGGCCTAGAGATGTCGTGCCCAACTGTTTTAGAGCCCATGTGGGACTCTAAACCGGCCCCTACTTCTCTCAAACTCGAAATCCATCTAACCCTAGCCTCCACCTCTATATAAACAACCCCATCCCTTGGCTTGACATCTATTTGCCACTTTTCCACCCCACCCAAACCCTAGTTCGTGGAGAGCCACCATCAAGGAGGGAGGAGAAGATCCCAAGCAAGAAGAAGAAGAGGAGGAAATGAAAGAGGATCAAGATATCCACCAAGCTTTCGTTCTTCATCACCAATTCATCTCCAAGTTCATCACCAACCCTAGATCACCAAGATCCAAGTGCTACCTCCAAGTTTCTTGATTCATTAGAGTCGTAAACACCTGATATACCTTCTATTATCTTTTCCTTACGTGAACTCAACCCCTAATCTCCAAATTTACGTCGATCTAGAAAACACTAATCTGCTGATCTCGTAAAGTGCGGACTTGTCCGGTCCCTAGCGGACTAGTCCGATTTCTCTGAATAAATTGTGTTGAATTGATTCTAAAAATTTGATCTAATCAACTCCAAACCTGTATAAACTTGTTAAAAGCTATTAGAACTAGTTATTGATCATTAAAAGCAATCTATTGACAAGTTCTACCTTGCATTTGAATCAATCATGCATGTCATGACATATTAAGTAATATTTGTGCACTTTTTGATTGTGTTTCTTGTCTTGTATGTTTATTGTGTGGATTAGACGGATTTGCACTAGAGAGTGTCGCGGAGGATCTACAACACCAAGAGTTTGAAGGCTTTGACCCTAATCAACCGCAAGAGCAAGGCAAGTGTCCTTGAAGCATATTGATCCTGTTTTAAAACAAATGTTTTGTTTGTAAATTTGCATGCTTGTGTCAATTTGATGGGAATCCTATGGTAGGGAGTTTACTAGCTTTGTTTGACCACCCTTGTCACCTGGAATATATGGTAGAGAGTCGGGAAGGACTTTTTACCTTTTTGCTTCGCTTAATCAACTGGGATGGGAAACAACTATACCACTCAATTTAATTATGCATGGATGAGATTATGGTTAACATGAACTGGTTAAATCTGATATGGTAATGGGTGATCTAAGCAAGCCTGGTATGTGGATGGGTTGGATGATATGGTGATTTGCTTGCTTTAGATCTAAGGACCAGTTCATGTGAGAATAAGCTAGGACTACAGTGCCACCACGAGGCCAAGTATGGGTGTGGCGTAGCTGATTAATTAGGGATTTGCCAGTGCTATTTGGACCATTATGGATGCTCGGGGAAGGGGTAGTCGGATTGGGTTTGTTGATGATTGGTGGGACTACTTTGGGATCCGAATGGCTCAAGAGGGGACCCTTGGTTGAAGATGTGCTCTGTAGGAGACATCGCCACCGGTGAAACCTCAGTGGGGTCTAAATAGGCTAGTAATCCCTTTGTAAAGGCTATTTTGTGATCTCTTGGCCACACACCGACAAAAGTGTGAGACGGCATAATAGAGGTTCTAGTCATCGAAAGGTGGTGAAATCACGAACACGTGGATAAAGTGGTACAAACTCTGTAGAGTGTGTTTAAAACTATCATGATAGCTGTGCTCCCGGTTATGAGCACCTGGACAACTTCCATGATTAGAGGGAAATCGGTATTGGGATGGTATTTGGGATGGTTATGGTTGGTATTATGGTTATGGTTGGTTATGGATTTATTTTTGGTATTGAATATGGTTATTGGCAATGGTGAAATGTGGAATTATTGATGATGGTAGTGAATTCAGACTGGTATTATGATATTACTTATGATTATGATGGGTTTACTTCACATATACATATAATATATTATTTTTCAAGTGTTTTAATGTACTTTTCAGCACTTAGCCATTATTACATTCGTCATTTGTATCAGCTACATGTCATACTTTCCACACTTGCTGAGTATGACATGTACTCACTCTTGCAACCCCCCCCCCCCCCCCAAACAGTTGCAGGTCAGGATTGGGAGTTTAATGGTGATAATGCGGAGTTCTAGGCCGTGTCTATCGTCAGCTTTGCCTGTGGTGTTATTGGAGCTGCGCTATACTCTATTGCTTATGCTGCCTAGCTGTCTAGTTTGCTTAATTAGTTTATTTCTGCTGTATTAGTTGAACTTGTCATAAATATTCATTAGAGGTTGTATTTAAGGATAATATAGTTTGTGTAATAAAATTTGGTTAATTAATCTTGTGATGTGGTAATTATCTGTATATCGTTTGTGATTGCACTCGTGTATGTGTGATGAATATCCTGGGCACACATATGCGTTAGCTTGGTTCATTTTTCAGAACTGGGCGTCACAGATTGGTATTAGAGCCACAGGTTGACCGTAGGATGCAGCCTAGATAGAATGGAAACTTTAGAGCACATAGGAGCACTCAGGAATCGATGTATTTTGGTTGGTGTGTTGTTTGCTATATATTGCTTGCTTGTGTGCTTAATAGAGGATTTTGGGATGCTTTAGCATTGCCATGTCCACCTAGGCTAGTGTAGCTAGTTGTTTAGTTTCTTATCCCTTGATGCATATAGTTGGGGACGTTTTCTAATTCTTACCTATTGCTTCTCTCCAGATGGTGAGGACTCGCAACCAGAGGGATGCTAATGATGAGGAGGGGAACCATGGAGTACCTCAGAATAACAATGGGCAAGGACATTCTCATAGAGCTATCAACATTGAGCAACTTTTGGCCATGCAAAACCAGCTCATGCAGACCATGATACAAACTATGGGACAACTGCAGACTGGCAACATCAACAATCAGCCCCACATGCCTCCACCGCCACCCCCGCCTCCTCATAACCGGTTGGGGGAGTTTATGAGGACTAGGACGCCAACCTTTGCTCAAGCTGCTGACCCTATGGATGCGGATGATTGGCTTAAGTCCGTGGAGAAGAAGCTTGCTATTGTCCAATGCAGTGACAGGGAGAAAGTGATTTTCGCTTCTCATCAACTAGTTAGAGCAGCTGCGGATTGGTGGGATTCACTATGTAATGCTCATGAGAACCAAGAGAGAATTACCTGAGCGGAATTCAAGGAGAGTTTCCGTTCTCATTATGTGACGGAAGGTGTTATGATATTGAAGCGGCAAGAATTTGAGAACTTAAGGCAAGGAAGATCAAGTGTGAGTGAATATCTCAATAAATTCACTCAACTCTCAAGATATGCACCTGAGGATGTTAGTCGGGACAGCCGGAAATAATACTTGTTCATGAGGGGCTTGAACAATGAAATTCAAGTGCAATTGCTCAATTGTGACTATGCAAATTTTCAGAAGCTTGTGGACAAAGCAATTGTAGTTGAGAACAAGGTTCGTGAGATGGAGCAAGACAACAAGAGGAAGGCGCCATATCAAGGACAACAACAAGGGAGTATTGTGCGCCCTCACTTTGCACCGCCCAATGTGCCTCATTTCAGCTCTTCTATTCCTGCTCAACGCCCTGGATTTGCATCGTGCCCAACTAAGTTTGTGCAACAGCGCCCTGTCATGCAAGCACCTAGGCCTCCAATGCCTTTTGCACCTCGTGCTAACTTTCCTGCTACAAGTGTTCAAAACCAAGCACGTCCCAATAATTCTGGTGGAGTTAGGAAGTGTTATACTTGTGGAGAAGCTGGACACTTTGCGCATCAATGTCCTAAGTTAGGCCTTGGTCAAGGAAGCAATGCGCCGAGGCAAAGCCAATAGAGGACAACCACAAGGGAACCGTGGATAGCAGAATTTTGCCCGTGGCAATGTGAACCATGTCTCTACGGAGGATGCTCAACAAGCGGATGACGTGGTCATTGGTATGTTTCTCGCAAACTCCAACCCCGCGACTATGTTATTTGATTCTGGAGCATTGCATTCATTCATTGCATCGAAGTATGTTGCCAAGTATAGTTTGCCTATCTCTCATATGAAGTTTACTCTATTGGTTAAGTCTCCTGGAGGAGAGATGAGGACAAATATAGTATGTCCAAAAGTAAGCCTTAAAATAAGGGGGTAGACTTCTTCGCCAACCTCATTGTTTTGGATTCTCAAAGATTGGACATTATACTTGGTATGGACTGGTTGAGGAAGCACAATGGAGTTATTGAGTGTGCCACGAAGATGGTGAAGTTGACCAATGAGGAAGGGATCACAGTAGAATTTGAAGCATCTCAAATCACACCGAAGCAATTGGAGTTGAATCATATGGACGGTGCCGCAATTGAGGAGATTCCAGTGGTGTGTGGATTTTTGGATGTTTTTCCGGACGAGTTGCCAGGTATGCCACCTGATCGAGACATTGAGTTTGTTATTGATTTAATACCTGGAATTGCACCTATAGCTAAGAGGCCGTATAGGATGCCTCCTTTGGAATTAGCAGAGCTCAAGAAGCAAATCCAAGAGCAACTAGAAAAAGGTTTTATTCACCCTAGTTCTTCACCTTGGGGAGCGCCCGTGCTGTTTGTGGACAAGAAGGATGGATCCCAAAGGATGTGCGTAGATTACCGAGCTCTCAACGAGGTAACAATCAATAACAAGTACACCTTGCCACGCATAGAAGACTTGTTTGATCAGATGAAGGGTGCTTGTATCTTCTATAAGATTGATTTGAGGTCGGGATACTTTGAAATGAAGATTAGACCATCGGACATACCCAAGACAGCTTTTAGGACACGGTATGGATCTTATGAGTATACTGTGATGTCTTTTGGATTGACCAATGCACCTGCGTACTTTATGTACTTCATGAATAAGGTCTTCATGGAGTACTTGGATAAGTTCGTTGTGGTGTTTATTGATGACATTATGATCTACTCGAAGGATGAGAAAGAACATGAGGAACACTTGAGGCTTACATTGCAGAAATTGAGGGAGCATCTATTGTATGCCAAATTCAACAAGTGTCAGTTTTGGTTGAAAGAGGTGCCATTTTTGGGTCATATAATCTCAGGAGGAGGAGTATCGGTTGACCCCGGAAAAGTGAGAGACGTGTTGAAGTGGGAACCACCGCAAACTGTCAAGGAAATAAGAAGTTTTCTTGGGATGGCTGGATATTACCGTCGGTTCATCAAGGACTTTTCCAAGATAGCCAAGCCTATGACGGAGTTGCTAATGAAGGGAAAGGCTTTCCAATGGACTCAAGCTTGTCAAAACAGTTTTGAGGAGTTGAAGAAGAGGTTAACAACAACTCTAGTTTTGGTATTGCCGGATGTAAGCAAGAGTTTTGACATATATTGCGACGCATGAAGGCAAGGACTTGGATGTGTGCTCATGCAAGAAGGTCAAGTGGTTGCATATGCATCGAGGCAATTGAAGAAACATGAGCATAATTACCCAACGCATGATTTGGAACTCGCAGCTATGGTACATGCATTGAAGATTTGGAGACACTATATCCTTAGACATAGGTGTGAAATTTATACAGATCATAAGAGTTTGAAGTATATTTTCACACAAATGGATCTGAACTTGAGGCAACGAAGATGGTTGGAGCTCATCAAAGATTATGATTTGGGAATCAACTATCATCCGGGAAAAGCCAATGTAGTGGCCGATGCCTTGAGTAGAAAAGGAGTAAGTCATCAACTCACAGTTCGAGAGTTACCATCCGAGTTATGTAAGGAGTTTGAAGGGTTGAACCTCGGATTTGTAAATGAGATGGAGATGATGGAGTTAAACCCAACCTTGGAGCAAGAAATTAGATAGGCACAAACCGCAAATGAAGAGATCAAGGAAATCAAGGAAAGGACCGAAGAAGGAAGAGAATTCAGATTTGATGAAGACGAGCATGATACCTTATGGCTTGGAAAGAGAATCGTTGTGCCTAATGTAAAGCACATACGGGAGACAATATTAAAGGAGGCACATGACTTGCCGTACTCGATTCATCCTGGTTGTACAAAGATGTACAAAGACTTGAAGGCTTGCTATTGGTGGGATAGCATGAAAAAGGACATAGCTGAATATGTGGCATTGTATGATGTGTGTCAACGAATCAAGGTGGAACATCAAAGGCCAGTTGGATTATTGCAACCATTGAAGATCCCGGAATGGAAGTGGGAAGAAATCGGTATGGACTTCATAGTTGGGTTACCACGTACTCAGTCCGGGTATGACTCAATTTGGGTAATCGTGGATCGATTAACCAAGTCAGCTCATTTTGTTCCTGTCAAGAACAAGTATACATCTGCACAGTTGGCCGTAATATACATGGAGCATATTGTGTGTCGACATGGAGTCCCTAAGAAGATAGTCTCGGATAGAGGTTCTCAATTTACCTCCATATTTTGGCAAAAATTGCATGAAGCTTTGGGAACGAGGTTGAATTTTTGTTCAGCATATCATCCTCAAACGGATGGACAAACCGAGAGGACCAATCATATTTTGGAGGACATGTTAAGAGCTTGTTCTTTGAAGCATGGGAAAAGTTGGGACAAAAGCTTGCCATATGCAGAATTTTCATACAACAATAGTTAGCAAGCCAGCTTGAAAATGTCACCATATGAAGCGCTTTATAGGAGGAAGTGTAGGACACCTTTATTCTGGAATGAGGCAGGAGAAACTCAAGTATTTGGTCCGGATGTGTTGCAAGAAGCCGAAAAGCAAGTCTAAATAATTCGTGAAAACTTGAGGGCTGCCCAATCAAGACAAAAAGGCTATGTGGACAATAGGAGAAGGAAATTAGCCTTTGAAATAGGAGATTTTGTTTACCTCAAGGTGTCACCAATGAGAGGTCATAAGAGGTTTAACATAAGGGGCAAGCTCGCACCTCGTTATATTGGACTATTCAAGATTTTGGACAAAAGAGGAGAAGTAGCGTATAAGTTGGAGATGCCAGCTCATATTTTGGATGTCCATGATGTCTTTCATGTTTCCCAGCTCAAGAAGTGCTTGCGAGTACCGGAAGAACAAGTGCCAATGGAAGAATTGGAACTAGAGGAAGATTTGACTTATGCCGAGCAACCGGTTAGGATCTTGGAAACCAAGGAGAGAGTCACAAGGAACAAGGTGATTCGATGGTGTAAAGTTCAATGGAAGCACCACACAGAAAAAGAAGCGACGTGGGAATTGGATGATGATCTCAAGAAGGAATTTCCCTATCTTTTCTCTTCCGCGTCGAATCTCGAGGGCGAGATTCATTTTAAGGGGGTAGGTTTGTAACACCCTCATTTTCATGCATCATGCCCTACATGCATTCATATACATGTTTAACATTTACCCACATAAAGAGGAACGAGTTTAAAATTGATTTGGAACAAAACCGCACTTAAAATGCAAGAAAGTGCGGACTAGTCCGATTTTACTGAGGACTAGTCCGATTTCTCTCTGACTAAAAACGGACTTGTCCGTTTTTGCTGCAGACTAGTCCGATTTTTCCTCTGGAAACTTTCGGACTTGTCCGATTTTGTGCGGACTAGTCCGATATTCCAAGAATCCTTGAGAATTTGCTAAGTCCCTGGACTTTTCCGGACTAGTCCGGTGTTCCAGCGAACTTTTCCGATTTCCTCTCTGTTTAAAGTCGTACTTGTTCGATTTTTGGCCAGACTTGTCCGATTTTCTCTCTAGACGACTTCGGACTAGTCCGGTCCTTTTCAGACTTGTCCGATATTTCGTGACTTCGAGTTGATCTTTTGTTTTATGACTTGTTTCTTGGGTTTCACGTTAAGTTGGCCTAGGGATGTCGTGCCCAACTCTTTAGAGCCACGTGGGACTCTAAACTGGCCCCTACTTCTCTCAAACTCGAAATCCATCTAACCCTAGCCTCCACCTTTATATAAACAACTCCACCCCTTGGCTTGACATCTATTTGCCACTTTTCCACCCCACCCAAACCCTAGTTTGTGGAGAGCCAACATCAAGGACAGAGGAGAAGATCCCAAGCAAGAAGAAGAAGAGGAGGAAACGAAAGAGGATCAAGATCTCCACCAAGCTTTCATTCTTCATCACCAATTCATCTCCATGTTCATCATCAACCCTAGATCACCAAGATCCAAGTGCTACCTCCAAGTTTATTGATTCATTGGAGTCCTAAACACCTAGTATACCTTCTATTATCTTTTACTTACGTGAACTCAACCCCTAATCTCCAAATTTACGTCGATCTAGAAAACCCTAATCTGCTGATCTCTTAAAGTGCGGACTTGTTCGGTCCCTAGCGGACTAGTACGATTTCCCTGGATAAATTGTGTTGAATTGATTCTAAAAATTTGATCTAATCAACTCCAAACCTGTATAAACTTGTTAAAAGCTATTAGAACTAGTTATTGATCATTAAAAGCAATCTATTGACAAGTTCGACCTTGCATTCGCATCAATCATGCATGTCATGACATATTGAGTAATATTTGTGCACTCTTTGATTGTGTTTCTTGTCTTGTATGTTTATTGTCTGGATTAGACGGATTTGCGCTAGAGAGTGCCATGGAGGATCTACAACACCAATAGTTTGAAGGCTTTGACCCTAATCAACCGCAAGAGCAAGGCAAGTGTCCTTGAAGCATATTGATCCTATTTTAAAATAAATGTTTTGTTTGTAAAACTGCATGCTTGTGTCAATTTGATGGGAATCCTATGGTAGGGAGTTTACTAGCTTTGTTTGACCACCCTTGTCACCTAGAATATATGGTAGAGAGTCGGGAAGGGCTTTTTACCTTTTTGCTTCGCTTAATCAACTGGGATGGGAAACAACTATACCACTCAATTTAATTATGCATAGATGAGATTATGGTTAACATGAACTGGTTAAATCTGATATGGTAATGGGTGATCTAAGCAAGCCTGGTATGTGGATGGGTTGGATAATATGGTGTTTGCTTGCTTTAGATCTAAGGACCGGTTCATGCGAGAATAAGCCAGGACTACAGTGCCACCAGAGGCCAAGTATGGGTGCGGCATAGCTGATTAATTAGGGCTTTGCCAGTGCTATTTGGACCATTATGCTCGGGGAAGGGGTAGTCGGATTGGGTTTGTTGATGATTGGTGGGACTACCTTGGGATCCGAATGGCTCAAGAGGGGGCCCTTGGTTGAAGATGTGCTCTGTAGGAGACATCACCACTGGTGAAACCTCAGTGGGGTCTAAATAAGCTAGTAAGCCTTTTGTAAAGGCTATTTTATGATCTCTTGGCCACACACCGACGGAAGTGTGAGACGACATAATAGAGGTTCTAGTCATTGAATGGTGATGAAATCACGAACACGTGGGTAAAGTGGTACAAACTCTGCAGAGTGTGTTTAAAACTATCATGATAGCCGTGCTCTCGGTTATGAGCACCTGGGCAACTTCCATGATTAGAGGGAACTCGGTATTGGGATGGTATTTGGGATGGTTATAGTTGGTATTATGGTTATGGTTGGTTATTGATTTATTTTTGGTATTGAATATGGTTATTGGCAATGGTGAAATCTGGAATTATTGATGATGGTAGTGAATTCAGACTGGTATTATGATATTACTTATGATTATGATGGGTTTACTTCACATATACATATAATATACTGCTTTTCAAATGTGTACTTTTCAGCACTTAGCCATTATTACATTCGTCCTTTGTATCAGCTACATGTCATACTTTCCACACTTGCTGAGTACAACATGTACTCACTCTTGCAATCCCCCCCCCACCCAAACAATTGCAGGTAAGGATTGGGAGTTTAATGGTGATAATGCGGAGTTCTAGGCCGTGTCTACCGTCAGCTTTTCCTGTGGTGTTATTGGAGCTGCGCTATACCCTATTGCTTATGCTGCCTAGCTGTCTAGTTTGCTTAATTAGTTTATTTTCGCTGCATTAGTTGAACTTGTCATAAATATTCATTAGAGGTTGTATTTAAGGATAATATGGTTTGTGTAATAAAATTTGGTTAATTAATCTTGTGCTATGGTAATTATCTATATATCGTTTGTGATTGCACTCGTGTATGTGTGATGAACATCCTGAGCACACATATGCGTTAGCTTGGTTCATTTTTCGGAACCGGGTGTCACAATCGAACTCCTTACTGTTGGAATGTATGCGTGCGTGTGTTGGGTTAGCCCCATGTACCAGCTCTTATGGGGCTATATATGTGTATCCTACCTCTATGGGGGTTAATCAATCCAGTCATTAATCTCTAATATCTTATCATTGGCCAGCTCTTCCTAACTCTAATCCTAGGGCCCTCCACCTCCCTCCAGCACCCACCCATGGTGGGCTAGCCGCAGCTGTCACAGATCCTCGCGGCCTGCCCGACGCTCCCTCTCTTCCTCTGGCCGGCCCTTCCCCGCCATCGCCGCCTGTATGCGTGCCTGCACCACTGGTGCCGTGACCGTGCACGGCTCCTCTCTTTACGACGTCGGAGCCATGGACGTGCGGGGCTCCTCCCTGTACGTTGCCAGCCTCCCACCGGTGATGCCCACTAGTCGGCCAGCCGCTGCCGCCAGATCTGGCGCACCGCCATATGCTACCGCCGCCCCAAGATCTGATGTGCCATTGTCTCTCCCACCTATCATGGCCCAGCCGCCGCCAGCCTTTGTTGGCCTCAGCCGCGGCGCCTCCGGCTGCCATCTTCCCCATAGGCGCCGCCCAGACCTAGCCTCGGCTGACTATTGGACCATCCGCGCCATACCAGCTGCGCTACTCACCTGCTGCACCGCAACATTAGTGGCATCCCACCATCGCTGCCGGATTTGGACGCGCATCGCCGCCCCGGCTCCCCAACGAGTGTCGCCACTAGGACTCGGAACGCCACAGTCGGGCTACGTTCCCATGACGCTGCCACTTGCTCGTACTGTGTCGGCCGCCGCTGTCGGCCTTCAGCCTGCTGGCGTGCGCAGCCACCGCCGGTCTGGCTACCAGCTTGTACCCTCCCTGGGGTTGTCACCTCTGCAGGCACACCACGGCAGTTGGGATGGCCTCCGACTGCCGCCGCCGAACTCCAAATGGCCGCGCAAACCGCTCCCTAGCACTGCCGCTGACAGGGCCAGCCGCCGCGCCACCACTCCATGGCATCGCTGACCCTCAGACACGCGCTTCGCCGTTGGCTTCAGGCGTTGCGCGCCTGCCTCCCCCTGTGGCCTCTCCGGTACCGCACCAAATCCAGTTGCCGCTGGCCCCTGTCGCCACGCGCTCGTCTCCAATTGCGACGTAGCTGCCCTGGTCCTCTCCCACTGCCGCCGCCGCGGGGCTGCGACCCCAGTGGCGTGCTTGGCCCTACCGGATCCGCGACCGCTGCCACCTTGGGCAGCAGCGCCGGCACAACTGTCAACCTGGGCTACCTCTGGCCAACGGATGCTTCATGACCTCGTGATGCCACCGTTGTTGGCGCCCCACAGTACCCTCCACCGGGTTGGCCGCCAGCCGCTGGTGCATCTCTCTCTCTCTCTCTAGCGATCAGTTCGGTCACCGGCGGACCACTTCCTGGCCCTACAGACATCGCTTTCATGGCCAGTGCCATCTCCGGGTGAGATGGGCCTGTTGGGTACTCGATGTCATCGACGCCGTACCAGAAGCCACCCCCAGTGTGGGATTGCTAGTCACTGGCATCGTCGTTCAGCACCATGCACCTCACTCCACCTGCTTCTGACTGGATGGGTGATTCCGGAGCATCGTACCATACCACTCCTGATGCTAGTATACTTTATTCTACCCACCCTTCCCACCCTTCTTTTCCTTCATCTATTGTTGTCGGGTATGGGTCTGTTCTTCCGGTCACCTCAGTAGGTGACTCGAGATTTCCGGATTCTTTCCAACTCAAAAACATTCTTGTTGCTTCGGATATTATTCAAAATTTGCTTTTTGTTCGTCGTTTTACCACTAATAATCATGTTTATATTGAGTTTGATCCTTGTGGTTTATCTGTAAAGGATCTTTCTACCCGACGTCTTCTTCTTTGATGTGATAGCTCGGGGCCTCTGTGCACTATTTGACTTCCTATTTCCGATGTGTCTCTGCCTTTTGCTCTGACTACGACTGCTTCGTCCACCATTTGGCACCGCTAGATTGGCCACTCTTGCATAGATGCCATGTCCAAGTTGTTTAGTAGTTCGGTTATCTCGTGTACTAGAAGCACAAGTGATTCTTTATGTCATGCTTGTCAGCTTGGTCGCCATGTTCGGTTTCCTTTTCCGGCCTCTGTGACTCACGTTGAGCACATTTTTGATCTTATTCATTGTGATTTTTGGACGTCCCCCATTATTAGTGTTTTAGGGTTCAAGTATTATTAGGTGGTGCTTGATGATTTTTTGCACTTTTTGTGGACTTCTCCTTTGTGGTTGAATTCTAAGACATACCTTACTCTTCTCACTTCTTCATTTGGGGGTCCACTCAGTTTGGCGCACTGTCCGAACTGTCCAGTGCGATAACGGATGTGAGCTTGATAACTCGGCGTTCCGTAACTTTCTACTCACCCATGGTGTTCAGTTGTGCATGTCTTGTCCATACACCTCCCCTTAGAACGGCAAGACAGAGTGCATGCTTTGCACCACCAATGATGTTATGCGCTCCCTGATGTTTCAAGCCTCCATTCCTGCTCGGTACTGGGTAGAGGCCCTTCACACTGCCACTTTCCTCATTAACCGCCTTGTCATCAAGGCGATGTGTGCCCCCACCCCTTACTTTGCCCTATATTGCACCATCACCCTTTACAACCACCTTCGAGTTTTTGGGTGCACTTGTACCCTAGCCTTTTCACCACGGCCCCAAATAAGCTTGCGCCTCGCTCTACTCGTTGTGTCTTCCTTGGGAATTCCCTTGATCATAAGGGGTACCGGTATCTAGACCTTGTCACTCACCGTATTTTGATCCCTCGACACGTCGTCTTCAACGAGTCCTCTTTTCCTTTTTCTCCACTTCAATTTCTCCCCTGTTTCCGCCACGGGGTTGGATTCCCTATTTTCTACTGACAACAAGGCTGCTCCTTTGTAGCTGCCTTGGCCTTTTTCTGTAGGTACGACACCCGTTGCACCACGCGCAGCCAGGGCATCCCTGACTTCACATATCGCGCCTCGTGCGGCCTCGACATCCTCGATGTCGCCTGTTGCGCCACGCGCGGCCCCAGCGTCCCCGACGTCACCTACCACGCCTCGTACAACCTCGGCATCCCCAACGTCTCCCGCTGAGCCACGCGCGACCCTGACATCTCTGACGTCAGCCGCTGAGCCCTGCACAATACTGGCGCTCGAGGCGCCTACGGCTGCACCTCCCACAATCCCAACTTCTTGGTTCATCGACCCCGCTCTCGTCTACCAGCGAGAAGCATGGGTTGGTTCTCAGGTTCCAGCAACTTCGACATCTCCGACCTCCACAGTTGCGCCACCTCGTGGCCCCGGTGTCTCTAACCTCCACAGCCGCACCACGCGCGGCCCCGGCATCTCCGACCTCCATAGCCACGCCACGGGCGGCCCTGATGTCTCCGATGTCACTTGCTGCGCTAGGCGCGACCACGGTACCACGGTTTGTCGACCCTGCTCTTATCTATCAGCGATGAGAGCGGGTTGGTGATCTGACTCTTGCTCGCCCCGAGGCCCAGGTGTACCACCCGCCTCTGCTCCACCGGGACTCACGTGACGTCCACCCGATGGTGACTCGACGTGCAGTTGGGGTCCTTCGGCCGGTTGAGCGTTTCTCCGAATTTGTCCTCTCGTTGATGATGCCTCCACCGTCTGCCTCCTCTTTGGTATCGCCTATACCGTCTTCCGTCTGTAGCGCCCTCATCGACCCTCACTGGCGCCTCACTATGGAGGAAGAGTATACAATCCTGCTTGCCAACCGAACCTGGGACCTGGTGCCCCGCCCCAGTCGTGGCAATGTTGCCACGGGCAAGTGGGTGTTCGCGCATAAGAAGAAGGCGGATGGTTCCCTAGAGATATACAAGGCTCGATGAGTACTTTGGGGATTTACTCAGCGCCCTGGAGTCGACTACAATGAGACCTTCGATCTGGTGGTGAAGTCGGCGATTGTTCGTACCGTTCTGTCGTTGGCTCTCTCGCATTCTTGGCCCGTCCACCAGCTGGTCGTCAAGAAAGCCTTCCTCCACGACACTCTGACGGAGACGGTGTACTGCAGTCAGCCTACAGGGTCCGTTGATTCAGCTCATCCAGACATGCTATGCAAGCTGAACAAGTCCTTGTACGGTCTAAAGCAGGCACCGCAAGCCTGGTACAGTCGGTTCGCCTCCTTCCTGGTCTCGTTGGGATTCGTTGAGGCCAAGTTTGACACGTTGTTGTTTGTCTATCGACTGGAGGGTGACACTACCTACCTTCTCCTATACGTCGATGACATTGTACTCACAACGTCAAGTATGACTCTCCTTCAGCGCACTATCTCTGCCTTATAGCAGGAGTTCGTATGAAGGACTTGGGCTAGCTTCACCACTTCCTGGGTATTGCGGTCGAGGACCGCCCAGATGGCTGGTTCCTTTACCAGTGATAGTACTTCATGGACGTCTTCGAGTGAGCGGGCATGGTTGAGTGTAAGCCGTGTTCCACGCCGGTGGATACCCAAGCAAATGTCTCTTCAGCCGACGGGACACCTTTCAGTGACCCAACTACCTATAGGAGCCTTGCAGGTGCCCTTGAGTACCTCACCTTCACCAAGCCAGATATCTCGTACGCGGGTCAGCAAGTGTGCCATCACATGCATGACCCGCAAGAGCCGCACCTCTCCGTTGTGAAGCAGATCCTCTGGTGCCTGCGCGGCACACTCGACTACGACCTCCTCCTTTGGCGTGACTCAACTTTTGAGTTGGTCGTCTACACCAATGCTGACTGGCCAGGCTGCCCATACACCCGTCGATCCACCTCTGGCTACGCCGTCTTCCTCGGTGACAACCTCGTCTTCTGGTCCTCGAAGCGGCAGTCTATGGTGTCGCACTCGAGTGTTGAGGCGGAGTACCGCGCTGTGGCTAACGGCATGGCCGAGGCTTCCTAGCTTCAACAACCGCTTCAGGAGCTCTACTCCCCTGTCGCCTGGAGCAACTTGGTCTACTGCGACAACGTCAGCGCCGTCTACCTCTCCACCAACCCTGTCCAGCATCAGTGCATGAATCATGTGGAGATCGACCTCTATTTTGTTCGTGAGCGGGTTGCACGTGGCGAGGTCTGGGTTCTCCACGTTTTGATGACATCGCAGTTCGCTGACATCTTCATGAAGGGTTTCCCGTCGTCGTTGTTCTCAGAGTTTCGACCCAGTCTTAATATTTGTCGTAGCTAGATGTTGGACTGTGAGAGGGTGTTGGACCGTATGCGTGCGTGTGTTGAGCTAAACCCATGTACCAGGCCCTATGGGACTATATATGTGTACCCCGCCCCTGTGGAGGTTAATCAATCCAGTTATTATTCTCTAATACTTACCCTTGCACATGAGGTTTCTCTAAATGTGTTTGATATTGTTAAATGACGCATTGATGAAGCCATTGATGCTTTACATTGTTAAGGCTTAGCTATGGTTAAATAGGGGGAATGAAGAGGTTATTAAGAAGTTGATGCTGGAGTTTGATCTGCAACAGAACCGGTCATTTGGACCTGTTCCAACCCACGAGCGCCTTGATCGGGGGCGCCGATCACGTTTTAGCTGTGGGTCCCCATCTTGCTGCAAGACATATAAGAGAGTGTGTTTGGACAAGGGAACAAGGGTTCCCCGTGCCTCAATGCCCCAACTACCTTACACACTGATCTGATCCCTTAGCTCACGAAAGAGGGGAAGAGCCCAACGGCTACCATTATGACTGTTGAGCTGTAGAAGACATGTCTAAACAGCAGCTGTACAAAAATTCAGAAACCAAAATGTGCCTTGCACAGTGTTTCTTCTTTTTACATTCTTGTCAGTACATTGTACATTCAACAGTGTTACAGTTCATCTTAGTCCATCCTGTTAGAATAATACCACATTGCCTGTGTAACTAATAGAGGTCTTCTGACCCCTTTATATATATTTACCACTCCTAGGGGTTTTAATCAATCAAATACAATAATTATTTTCTCCCCAATATTTCTATCATGGTATCAAATTAGGTTCGTTCCTAACTTCCGCTAGCTACGCCCGACTCTGCCTCTTGCGTCGAGTTTGGCTTCCGGCGAATCGTCGCCCCCCCCCCCCCCCCCCCCCCCCCCCGCGTGATCTTTTTTTTTTTGGTGTGCCCCCCGCCGCCGGAAAAATCCCGCGCGCACCCGCGCTCCAGAGCGGGGTCCTCCGAAGACCGCCGCATGCTCACGTGTAGCCTTCTGCGCGGCTCGCTTCCGGTCCGAGGTCTTCGTCTCCACGCGTCGCGCGTCCGCGGTCTTCGTTGTAGCAGAACGACGTTCGCGCGTCATGTTTCTTACTTCTTGATGGCTTCCACTGGCGATGGCTCCCCGAACGCACAAGCAGCCTCACAGGACATCGCCTTGGCGGCCGAACTAACTCGATTGACCGAGGAGGTGGATCGATTGGCCATCGAGACAGCACGTGCACGTGCAACGGCCAACGAGGTGTGTCGCAAGCTGCTTCTCGCAGCTGACGAGATTCGTCGTGACTTGATCAACCACGACCCCTCTCCTCTGGCGGTTGACGAAGTTGCTTCTCTGCATGCTTAAGCAATCGCCGTCCTCAACATCAGGTCAATGATCTCCGTTGTCCTCGACAACCTTTCGTCGCACTATAATCTGTAAAAGAGTCTATTCCTCAACACCCTCGGGAAGTACGAGCTCTCTGATCATGTACTCACCGACGTTGATCCCGCTGTCGCCGACTCTCATTGGCGACCCATGGACTGCACCGTCATCTCCTCGCTTCACGGCACCATCTCTCCTGATCTTATTGAGATTGCCTCAGTGGTCATACCCACACCTCGTTCCATCTGGCTTGGGCTTCAGGAGCAGTTCATCGGCAACCGGGAGGACTCGTGCTATGACTCAGGACGCCGAGTTCCGCACGTTCATCCAGGGTGACCTCTCTGTCACCGACTATTATCGTCGTATCAAGTCGATGGGCTGATTCACTCGGTGACTTGGGCGAGGTCATCCCCGACCGCACTCTCGTTCTCACGATGCTTCGTGGGCTGAACAAGCGGTTCTCTCACATGGCATCCGTTCTCAAGCGACGACGCCCCTTTCCCACATTTGGCGAGGTCCACAACGACCTTTAACTTGAGGAGATCGAGATGAAGTCCAAGTCGAGAAACGCCAATGCATTGGCGGCCACCTCCGTAACGTGCCGGATGCACCCCGTCTTCTGCATCATCTGGTGGCGCTCCTCCACGTGCTCCCGCTTCTGGTGGCCCTGCATCAAGCACTCCTACCTCCGGCGCTGCTGTCTCTGGCCCCTCGTCCTCCAACCGAGGTCGAAAACCGACGTAATCGGAACAAGCACAATGACACCAGTAACGGTGGTGGATTTCCCACTCCGTAGAATACATGGAACGGGAGCCTGCAACTTTGAGGTGGTATTGCGCCCTGTTCCAGTCCTCCTCCAGGCTTCCCGGTATGTCCACGCGCACCTGCCCTCCTCAACAGGCTCTTCTGGTGCACAGATGATCCTACGACGCATCTGCTTATCAGCCACGTGGCTTCTGGACACCTGGCAGACTGACCAAGACTTTCTACTACAACCCAACTACACCTGGCGGTAGTCAGACCACCTCCTTCTACAGCGGCCAGACTGCGGCTTCTGGTGATCCAACCACCAGATCTTTGTACACTACAAGAAACGTTAAAAACGGCGTCGGGGATCTTTAATTCGTCAGGGCCGACGGATTTAAAATCAGTATGACCGTCAGTTTGAATAACCGACGTAATTTAACCTTATGACCGTCGGCCGGGCCCACTAAACCGACGGTCATATTATAAAGGTCGGCCCAGCCCATAGCATCGACGGTCTTATTATAAAAGTCAGCCCACAAACCGACGGCCCAATAAAAAAACCCTAGAGACACCCGACCCCCCGGCCGCCACCCTCACAACGTGACAGCGCCCACTCGCCTGCCGCGCACCCTCCCGATAGAGACAGCGCCCGCCGCGCCGCCACCCTCGCTGCGAACAGCGCCGCCGCCTAGCTCGCCCGACGCCGCTGCCCTCGCCCGACGGCGCCGCCGCCGTGTGGCCCAAGAGCGACCCCGCGCCCCTGCCGCGTGCCCCGAGCGCGCCCACGCGCGCGGCCGCGCCGCAACCACACCACAGACGTGTTGCCCGACAGCGCCGCCGCCGCGTGGCACGAGCCCTCCCCGCCCCCTTTGCGTCGCTCGAGCACGGCCCCCGTCATTGCCTGAGCGCACAGCTGCCACCTCTCCCCGAGCGGTCGCCTCCAATCCCCAACCGTCACCGGCCGGATTTGCTAGTCGTGCTTCGAAGGTAAAATCTTACCTTATTATTTCTTGCACCGTGTGGATGATCGAGTATGTGTTTATGTTGATGATTATGTTTCTCCGATTAGTGAATGTTTTCTTATTCACTTAGAGATAGTTTCTAAAATGTAGTTAGAGATATATAGTTACTATAATGAAAATGATTATTTGTTTAGTTTTTAGGTATATGAGATTGATTACTTGTTGATGAATTAGCAATGCATGTTTAAATTAGTAATATGATAAATAAAATGGTATGAATTAGTTAAATGCATGCTTAAATTGTTAATATGATAAATAAATTTGAAGGTTTTATATTTTTATTATGTTCTTTTGTTGAAAAGTTTGAATGTTTAGTATGCTAAATATTTAGATTTAATTATACGGCATACCGTGCATAAATGCACAATGTTTGTAGACGTAATGTTTGTGTGAAGACGAGCACGGAGGTGTACGACGACAATGACAACGCAAGTGGATAGTGGTCCCGGACTTGGAACTTTAAATTCTGACCCACTTCCCCCCTCACTCTCGTTCTCTTTCCTCTTTCATAAATGACTACAAAATGAAAATGAGCAACATTACCTATAGAAAATGATACCCGTTTCGCCTGAGAGTGATCGAGGGGGTGTGAATTGTGATGAGACGCGGGTCGGGATCTGGACGAGATTTCGGTGGCATAACCTCGTTGTTCTCTTCTGCACCATTTTCAGGCGTGCAGTGGAGAACAACGGGGTTATGCTGCCGAAATTTCGTCCGGATCCGGAGCATGCGCCTCGTCATGAGCATGTTCAGGAAGATAGTGAAGAAGAGGAATGCGACGAAGAGAGTGAAGAAGAAGATATACGTGAAAATCTTAATGCACGTGTGGCAGAAGCAGATTCTGATGCTGATGATTTTTGATTCTTATTGTACACACTCTTTTACATTTTGATTATTATGTTGAATATCAAATGAAACATGTGCACTAATCATTCATTTAAAAAATTGTGCAGATGGTTAAGCATATCAAAGAAAAGATGAAGAAGGGCAAGAAGGGTAGTGTATCTTTGTCGTCCTCGTCTCAGCCCAGTGATGGTTCATAGCGCACAGGTCTTTTTGAGGTACTTGTTAATTTTTTAATTTAGTTTCATTGAGATACTTGTTAATTCATTCCTATATACTTAATCGTTACATGTTTATTTTCATTTGCGGGGTTCTGTAATGAACTCACAGAGGCAGCAACAACTTTTGGGGTGTCTTACAGAGCAAGTGTCGAGCGAGCCAGCACGAGGTTCGCGGCTGACACAGGTGCCTGACCGTTGCCCCACTTACGACGAGTTGTACGGGGAGGAGGCAGAGGCTGTCAGACACTCGTCGGAGTAGGGAGGAGGGGAGCAAGGAGGAGGCTCAGGAGCAGAGTCGAGTGATCGTGCACATGCGGTCTTTGGGCGTTCGACCTCCTCTGAGGGTGGTGCTGAGGGGGGTGATGAGGGCAATGAAGAAGAGGGTGAGGATCCCGATCGAGATGAGAGGCTTGCAAGAAGGGCGGAGTTAAATGAGTTAGGACGTCCCGATCAATGCCCCTTTAGGTAATGTTTCTGATTAATTCATAAGTTCATTATACTTTTCCTATTGGTTATTTGTGACAACTAATTACTATTATTATTTTGACAGGTTGCGTAGGCACCTTCTGTGTACTCCTATGAAATCCTTGGATGAGCGGATAGTTATTAGGCCAAAGGGTACACGGTGTTGGGTTGAACCAGGTTGGAGTGGGAGGGGGCATCGAAGGGTAGTTAACACGGAGTTGGGAAACGCCATTTGTTATTGCTTTCCCAGAATGGTTGAAACGGGCGGCCAAAGATTTGCGGCACATAATTAGGATCACTACACATTGAAAACATATGGCAATTCGGGTAATTTTCAAGACAGAGTTTGGGAGATGTTCTGGGTAAGTATGTTTTCATTGTCTCAATTAAATTGCATCTTTCTTTGATTGTTATTAATTGTTTCTTGAATGCAGGGTATCTATCGGTTGGAGGATGGTGTGAGTCAGCCTTATGCAGTTCAGGTTTTTCAGAATGCTGCACGGAGACGTGCCAAGGATTCATTCTCCGATGCACGGATCAAAGCTGTGACCGTGTATTATAAGACCCAGTTGTTGCAGCACATGACTAACAAAGCAGCAGCTAAAAAGCACCTGACTAAGGAGGAGTACATGGACAGCAGTGTGGATTGGCTATGTGTGGATAGGGAAGCTTGGGAATGGTTGTGCGGGTACTGGGCCTCAGAAGATTTGAAAGAGAAATCAGATAGAAATCGAAGAAATCGGAAGAGCAAGCCTGGAACACACTTTCTTGGGCCGGATGGATATGTGAGGACTGAGCAAAGGATGGTATGAACACTTATCCTCATACTTACATTGCTTAAAATAGTTATATTGATGAAAATGATGTATGTTTGAATTGCAGGCAGCTGAAACTGGTGTGACTCCTTCTTTTATTGAGGTATATCTTAAAGGGCACAGAGGTCCAGACCCAAATAACCCGGAGCAGTTGTGCGACGAGGCGTCAACACAGAAATTTGTATGCATGATATACCATTTGTTAAATCTATCTATCAAGTTCATTTCTCTTTTTTTATATCTAACCGTCACTTAAATGTATTGCAGCAAAGCTATGTTACGACTTTAAAGAAAACACGTGGAGATGATGTGGACTACTTTAGGGAGCCGTTTGATGCGGCTGTTGCTTATGAAGCTGGCGGAGATCTACCACATGGGAGGTAAGTGTAAAGACATATTTGGTTAATTGATAGCTTAATGACTATGAACTATGGAACACTTATATCTTTTGTAGACTTGGGTTGGGAGACGGGTATGTGGAGCGTGCGGCTTATGCTAAACGACGAGCCTCCACTACTAGTTCTAGTCGGTCTAGGTCTAGTACGGAGAATGAATTGAGGGAAGAATTGAAACGCACACAGAATGAGATGCAGCAGATGAAGCAACAAATACAGAATCTATATATAAATCAGGTAACATGTAATCTTAATAAATCCGCAATATATTGAGATTTAGGAATTGTATAGTTGTACTTTAGGACTTATAAATTTTTTGATGCAGTACACCCCTTTTGGTAATATCGGATCTCAGGTCGGTATGCCACAGCCTTAGTTCGACCCAATGTCACAGGTACATGTCTGTGTATGTGTTTCATTCGAGATTCAATAATGCTTAACATATTAACTAAATGTGACTTGATTCAGGTCGTATCTGGTATGGGATGGCAGTATGGTATGCCTCGTCCTCCCGTTGGTCCTTCGTCACAGGTATAAGTGCATGTCTTTTTACTTTGAGTTGCAATTCTGAAACTAATCATAGTTTTTACAGGGTTCTGAGAGCGGTCAGACATATTTTCCTCCTCCTCAAGGATTTATGTCAATGTTGACCGCAAATCATCCAGGATGGTCACCATATCCACCGACTGTTTTCCCGCCTATGCCTTTTGGTCCATTGCAACCTCAACCATCAACACCTTCACCCGCAGCGGTATGACTTCTCTTTGTTAAGTTTTGATCCTCTACATGTAGTTTTGATCGTCCTCATGACTTTGGATAAGTTTTGATCCTCCTTATAGTTATGCATATTGTCTTGTTAAGTTCTAATCATTCTCATGCCTTTAGTTAAGTTTTCATTCTCATTATGCTTTTAGTTAAGTTTTAATCCTCCTTATAGTTATGCATATTGTCTTGCTAAGTTCTAATCATTCTCATGCCTTTAGTTAAGTTTTCATTCTCATTATGCTTTTAGTCAAGCTTTAATCCTTCTCATGGCTATGCATATTGTCTTGTTCACTTTTGATCATACTCATGTCTTTAGTTAAGTTTTGATCCTCATCGTGCTTTTAGTTAACTTTTAATCCTTCTCATGGGTATGCATATTTCCTTGTTAACTTTTGATCCTCCTCATGCTTCTAGTTAAGTTTTGATCCTTTCATGCTTCTAGTTAAGTTTTGATCCTTTCAACTTGTATTTGTTTATTGTAGGGTTCCCGTCATGCAATACCGGATGCCGTTGAAGATTTCCTTGATTTGAACAACGCAGGTGCTAGTGGCGAAGGTGCAAGTGGACAAGGTGGGAGTGGTGGTGCAGGTTCGCATAACTAATATAATGTGGTTTCCGTTGTCTTGAATCCTTCTTTTGTATGAACTTTATTATGCGCAAGAACTTGTATGAACGAGGACATGTAAACTTCTATGATGTTAATGTATTTTCATTTGCAAATTTGTGATATGTGAATGTGATATTGTGCATGTGAATGTGATATTGTGATATGTGAATGTGCATGTGCTGTTTTGCTGGTGGATGTTTGCTGTTTTGCTGCTGCTTCGGCAGCCGGAGGCTCCTAGCCGGGAGGCAGCAAAAACAACCGATTTTTTTAAATTTAAAGTATAGCCATCGGTTTGGCCACGTGGCCGACGGCCATAACGCACTAAAGCCGTCGGTATTTCCACGTGGCCGACGGCCATAATGGCACTAAAGCCGTTGGCCTGGCCACGTGACCGACGACCATAAGGCCACTATGACCATCGGCTTGGCCACGTGGCCGACGGCCATAAGGCCACTATGACCGTCGGCTTGACCACGTGGCCGACGGCCATAATAAAGCTGTCGGTTGTCAGAAACCGACGGTCTTAACCATTAAAGCCGTCGGCCCCGACGGCTTTAATAGTTAAATACGTCGACTTTAAGTCGTCAGTTAAAGCCGTTGGTTCACCGACGGTGATAATTTAAGACCGTCGGCTGCAGTAGCTAACCGACGACTTTAAGGCCGACGGCCTTTTGGTACATTCCTGTAGTGGTACGGGGGAGCTTCCAACTACGCCGTGTCTTCTACAACATGGGATCAGAACGAGCTAGCTAACTCGTTCAACACCATGTCACTGATGCTGCCACCATCCTCTAAATGGTACATGGACTCCGGCGCCGATAGCCACATGTGCTCCTCCTCCGGTAATCTCTCCTCCTCCCACCCTCCTTCTTTTTCGACTCCTTCATCTACCATTGTCGGTAATGGGTCATTGCTACCCGTCACCTCCACGGGTCATACTTCTTTTTCTACATCCGCCCATCCTTTACATTTGCATTGAGTTCTTGTGTCTCCTCGCATAATTAAAAATTTGGTTTATGTTCATCAGTTTACCACTGATAACAATGTTTCCATTGAATTTGATTCGTTTGGTCTTTATGTGAATGATTTGGACACCAAGAACGTGATCGCCAGATGTAATAGTTCCGGGCAGCTCTACTCCATCTCCTTGCCGATGCTTTCTCCACCACATGCCTTAGTCGCAGCCACCACACTGTCTACGCTTTGGCATCGTCGTCTGGGTCATTTAGGTTTCGAGGCTTTGTCTAGGTTATTTCCACAATGTAATAAACAGGAACTTGACACCCTTTGCCATGTCTGTCAGCTTGGTCGTCACACACGTCTTCCATTTTCTCTATCAAATTCTCGTGCTTCGAACAACTTCAATTTAATACATTGTGATCTATAGACATCTCCCGTGCAAAGTGTTTCTAGTCACAAGTATTATCTTGTTGTTCTTGATGACTACTCTCATTATTCATGGACTTTTCCTCTACGCCTCAAATCCGACACTTTTCTGACCTTGTCACAGTTTTTTTTCCTATGTATCCACTAAATTTGGCCGCACCATAAAGGCAGTCCAATGTGACTGTTGGAGTGTTTTTCCGGCAATTCTCCTGATACTACCGTTGGTAGCTCAAGGAGTTGTAGTTCGGTATTGGGTGCGCAGAGATTCCAAACAATATGGCGAATGGACACAAGGGTTTACGTGGTTCGGGCCGCCTGAGCGTAATACCCTACTCCATGGGGTGTGTAGCTGTTGTATTGAGTGTCTAAGAGTTTTCAGTCGGAGACTGTGTGTGTCTGAGGGCATCCGAGAGTCCGTCCAAGAGTCCCCCCTGTGTATCGTCGAACGGTCCTTTTATAGTTCAAGGACTAGTCATTACACAGTTAACCTGGCCTGACATGTGGCCCTGGCGGTTACTAATGTTTAACACATAATTAATGAGGTTAATTGCCCTTAATAGCGTGGTAACGGGTCTTGACAGTGCCGTTACTAGTATTAAGGGCCTACTGATCGTGTGTCATTAATATGATATTAATGACACTTAATTAGGTCTTGAAGTCTTTGATTGCTCCTTGGAGGTCCGAGCCGTTGGGGGTTCACCAGCTTGATTGCCAGGGTTGAAGGTCCGACGGTTCGGACACGTGGCGGCTCCGAAGCTATCCGTCTGGGACGGGTAGGTCCAGTGTAGATGCACACGTGTCAATATTGGAGCTTGCTCTGTCGGAGGTTAGGTTCAGAGGTGCTGCACAAGTGTTTAGCCCGGAGCTATCCCATGAGTGGGGTATAGCTCCGGCTGCTATATACACGTGGCAGTACTGGAGCTAACCATAGAAGGGAGGCATGTCCAGTCCCGTATAACATGTGGGACCTTCACAGGTCTTCAACTCAGACAGGTGAAGTCCCTTTGTTCTTTTTGTAGTCCCAAGGGGTATACAGTACGCAGGGTACCGAAAGTGGCCCCTTGGGCCCACCTCCGGGAGAGACCTTTTGGAAGGAGTCGTTTTGCCGGAGGTGGGTCCATCCTTTGATTTTTGTGTCATGTATTCAAATATCTTTAGATGTGCCGTTAGCAGTAGTTTGTACTTAAACCACCGCCGCGTGGCATATCCTGGATGCGGCAGGTGAGATCTTAGCGTGCGGATCTCACGCAATTGAAGGTCGTCGGTTCCCGATACAAAAATTGTATCGGTTCCGCGCGCCCTGTCGAGCCGCCGCCTTCGGGTTTCCCTCCTTTCATGATGACAACTGTTCGCCTGGGTAAGGACCTCGACTTGATCGTCGGGGTGGCCCCGAGCCCCCTTGTCATTGGCAGGTTGAAGTTTTTGACTTGTAACGTCGGATCCTCTGCGGTTTCCATCCAAGCGTTCTGGGGGCTTACTTAAGAAGGAAAGCAGACACCATTTGGGGGTTCTTTACGCCTTCATTCGATCCTGCGCTCAAACCTTCCAAACTTTCACTTGCTTTTCGTCTCTAGCCCTGCTTGTGCTGCGATGGAGTTGCGTCTCCGCGAGAGCCGACTCAAGACCGACGGCAACTTGAAGAAGGTCTGGGCCCTCATGGGGTGGTCCAGTGACTTCTTCAATCACATGGTCCGCGCAGGCAAGCTTCCGTTCGAGAAGGAGCATGCCGGCGAAATGGTGTACTTCTCCGCGTACGCCATGGTGGGACTGATCCCACCATTTTCTTCTTTTCTCTTGATGCTGCTAGACTTCTATGGTCTGCAGTTGTACCACCTCGGTCCCCACTCCATTCTTTTGGTGTCGATCTTTGTCCACTTCTGCGAGATGTGGGTGGGTACCCCCCCCTTGCGTCGAGCTCTTCTGCAACTTCTTCACCATCCACACCACCGGCAAGAGTGATGAGTACCTTGGCTTCTATTACTTTGTGAAGCGCAAGAAGTGCCCGAACAAGTACTTGCAGTCGTTCCCTTCTGGCAAGTGGGATGACTGGAAGAAGGATTGGATCATCATTAGGGTAGAGGAGCATGAGAGGCTAGAGTTGCCCGCAGGCCTCCCCAATGTTGACATCGAAGCTTGGAGCGAAGTTCCGGTGTTGTCGGATGCTTTCAACCCTACTCTGACCAGGATCCACCAGTGCGTGGAAGGAGGGGTGACTCAGGCGGTATTTTGCAATTTCCTGGCCAACAGGTGGGCTCCGCTGAAGAAGAGGGAGAAGCTTGCTTGGGCCCTCAACAGTGTGATGGACGATGACCGGATCGAAACCATTTTGAAGTCCAACTTGGAAGGCACAGCCTTGGATCTTCACCTCAAGAAGTTCTAGCACGACATCAACGTCGTGGGCGACTACTTGTCTCCGCCGGTGGCTTTCCTCCCTCTGAACATGGAGGCAGAGTTCAGTAGGGAGCTCCGGCGTAGGATGCCGGTGCTTGATGACCTTGGTGTCGTCGAGAGGCGTTCGACCACCAGGCTCGTGATCTCCGGGGCCTCCGAGAGTGGTCCCCCCTCTGTTCCAGAACAGAGAGTTGAAGTCTCGGGCAAGGGAAAAGAGTTGGACGAGCCCTCGAGCCGGAAAAGGAAGCTGAAGCATTCTGATGGGAGGTCCGTCAGGCCTGGTCCTTCCCCAGCGGCTCCTTCTCCTCGAAGGGGGAGGTCTTCAACAGCGGCATCCACTCTAGCATCGGCATCTCCTCGGGGTGCCAGTTCCAACCGTATGGCTACAGTACTAGGACCAATTGAAGGTTCTGGATCCGAAAGTTCTTCCCGACCGAGGGAAGCCTCGACCAAAGCAGCGCCGATGGTTGCGGCGAGCTCTGGGGAACCTTCCGGAACAGATATTCCAGTGGCGCATGGATCCAGTCCTGAGCGTCCGGAGAAGAGGTTCCGTGCTAATTGGTGCAGAAACCTTCCGAGGTAATTTTTGTTTTTTGCCTCAGTTAGTTGTTTTGTGTTGTAACTGTGTTTTGAGTTTCTTCGTCCTTCATCTGCAGTGTCCCCAAGAAAAGGACTGAAGCTCCGGCTCCTGCGATAGCAACTGATGTTGTGGAGACGGAAGCTTCGGCTCCAACTCTAGTGCCGCCCCAAGGGGTGGCTGAAGCTGCGACAACTCCAGCGCCGGCTGTTGTGGTTTTGGATCTCCCGTGGTAGCGCTGGACCACGGGAATGAAGATGTACCAGCGACACTTGTCCCAGAGGTTGAAGCTCCAGGTTTGGATGCTGATATGGTGGATGCTTGGGTCTCAGAACCGGAGATGTCTGTGATTCCAGCCCTAGAGCCGGATGTTATTGAAGCCCCAGCGGTGGAGCCGATGGTTGATGATACCCAGGCGGTAGAGCCGGTGGTTGATGAAACTCCGGCACCTGAGCCGGTTATCGAAGAAGTTCCAGCGGTAGAGCTGGTTGCTGCAGAAGTTTCGGCGGTAGGGCCGGTGGTCAGAGAGGTTTCGACGCCTGAACCAATCGCTGTAGAGGTGCCGACGCCCGAGCCTATGATGGTCGAAGCGTCAGCGCCTAGGCCGGTGGTGGAGGAGGCGCCAGCGTCGGATCCGGAAATGGCTTCAGCTCCGACCGAACCTTCAACACCTGGCCCGGAGGTGGTGATCCCGGAGGTGCCCGCGCTCGAGCCAGGGTGCCGAGATGAAGTTGTTGCCCCCCCCCCCCCCCCCCCGCTTGAGGGACCAGCTGTTGACAACCTGGCAGCGGGGCCTTCGGATCCAACTCTGGAGGTTCAAGCTTTTGTAGCAGGACCTTCCTCGACGGCGGTTGAGGCTATTCTGGAGGGTGGCCCTAGTGCCGTGGAAGTTCAGGGGACTGCTCTTGTAGAGTGGGACACAATTTTTGTCATTTAGAACCCACTGGAACTGGAGGAGATGACCCCGGCAAGTCCGGACCCAATCCCTCTATCGTTGTCTATTGACAACGCCTGCACCAGTCTTCGCCAGGTTCAACTGGCTTTTTACCACAACAGCAAGGCTCTCGAGGAGGAGCGTCAAACTCTTAGGAGGTGGCACAACCAGCTCCAATTTGAGACCAAGCTGGCGCAGTCGAGGCTGGCTTAAGACAAGGAGTGGGTGAGGAAGGAGAAGATCCGCCTGGAGTACTGGGGTAAGCTGCTGGATGAGAGGGAAAGCATGACGCGATCCCTTGACAACCAGTCCCGGGCCATCTATGAGCAGGCCAAGGCTGCTAATAGCGCAGCGGATGATCGCCAAGAGAGGCTCGACGCCATCCACACTAGTATCGTTAAGCGCCGGGAGGCTCTTGAGGAGCAGGAGAGAAAGCTCGAGGATGAAGAGCAAAAACTCCTGGAGCTGTGAGACAACGTCGTGAAGAGGGAAGAAGAGCTTACTCAGAGGCTAACTCTAGGTGACAAGAGTCTCGAGGAGCGGACCAAGAAATTGGATGAGCGCTACGAGAGAGAGGAGAAGAAGGCCTGGCAGCGAGGACAGGAACTCCACAGGAGGGAAACTGAAGTTGTTGCCACAGAGAAGAAGGCGCGGGGTTGAGAGAAGGACCTGGTCAACCGACAGAACAAGATCCACCTCCGGGAGGAGGAGATCAGTAAACTCGAAAGGCAGGTTGCTGAAAAGATTCAGCAGAACGCCAAAGAGGTGGAGTGTCTTGCTCGGAAGAACTCGGAGCTTGCGGCGGCCATAAGATCCTTGGAGGAGATGCGAAGCAGCAGGATTACGGAGTCCCAACAAGTTTGGGACTTCCCGGGCAAAGCCAACGACGCGCTGACGCCAATGGGTTTTAGTCCCGTGCGTCCAGATGATCCGGAACCGGAGCTAGACCAGGCGTTGCAGGCGCTGAGTTCAGCAGGCAACAAGCTCACCAAGATGGGTGATGCCATTGCGGACCAGCTGGAAACTGAGGGACAATCCTTGGCCAAGAGTGTCGCAGAATTTATTCTGTCGTGCTACACAAGCCGGTACCCCCAATTCCCCCTAGACCTAGTGCTTCAAGGCCCCATCGTCGGAGAGGGAGAAGCTGCCCAGGCCAGCGTTTCTGAGGTTGCCCAGAAGGTCGCCTCATTCTTCTATAGGGTCTAGGACCATCTCTTTGTAGCTCCCGCTTGTATTCTCTCTTGTTCTTCTCCAATTTTGTAATCTCTTGTCTCCAGATGAATGAAATCCAAATTTTTTATGAATTTCATTTTTGTCTTCAACACCTTTGTCTCACTTAACCCCCTGGTAGATGTACACAATTTGATTGTGAACATGTACCAAGAGGATGTAACTTCTGTTGAAGACTTGCGTGCTTCAGACTTGTAGGGTGTAGGTCCGAAGTCTTCAGTAGTGAAGGCTCCTTAAGTTTGTCGGAGCTTAAGGGCTCCGGCCTTGACCATCATCAGAGCTTGGTAGCTCTAGCGGTGGTCTCCATCAACACGTAGTGTCGACAGTTAGTACTCTAGAGTCTTCCCACCATCTTTTGACGGCTAACCCCCTGACTTTACCAGAGCTAAGTAGCTCCAGCGATACTTGCTATCAATGTTTAAAACATCGATTACAAGCCATCTAGGGGATGTCGAAGCTTCAATAGCTCCGGCTTAATTCACCATTATCATGGGATCTTTATTTTTCCTGCACACTGAAGTCAAGAAAAATAGTAAAATTCGTTTCCTATCTATAACTTAGTTGCGACTTATTATTCTCGTAAGAAATTTTTAGGACGAGTGCAACTCTCCATACAATCAAGTGCACCGAGTTGTTTTCTCCAGGTCCAATTGTTTTCAGGACCCGCCTTACTTCGGCCTGTCGGGGTGTAGGTAGAGTGGCGTACTTAGGGTGAAGGACCAGGCTAAGTCGATAGCACACTCCGGACCTAGATTGGCTGGCGGCATCCAGGCAAGTGAACCATTCAACAATGTGAAAACTCGAAGGAATTAACAATGCGACTCGAGTTGTACCTGAATTAGTCGATCTAAAAAATTCTTGAGAATCGCACAACTTTGTTATAGACAAGAAAGAGAAAAATAAAAAAATATTGAGCTTGTACAAAGTAAATGCACGTGGAGTCTGTTTTCACACAAAGATGTCTTCCATTATAGGTCCAGGGTACAGGGGAAACAAGTACACTCTTAGGGTATGGAACCAGGCTAAGTGTGTATTGTTTCTTGTTTGACCCAAGGTAGCTAGCTATACTTTTAAATCTGATACTGTGACAAGTGTTGCCTGAACTCTGCGGACCTTCTGGAGAAGGTCCGGCTGTTCTCCCGGAGGAGCCACCCGACTCTGTACAATGACTCTATAACATACATCTCGTGTAACTACAGACTCACCTCCGTGATATTAAGCATAAAACATACGGAGGTGCTCAATATTCCAAGGATTAAAAAGAGGTGTCCCATCCTCGTTTGCCAAGCGAACGCATCCGACGCGGGATACTTTAATCACTCGGAAGGGTCCTTCCCAGCTGGGGAGAGTTTGTTTAACCCTTCTCTGGATTGTATTCTTCGTAACACCATATCGCCTTCCTCGAGCTGTCGGTTGTGAACATGCCTTTGGTGATAGCGCCGGAGAGCTTGGCGGTATCGGGCATTCCGAACAGCTGCTCGGCACCTTCCCTCTTCAAGGAGGTCAAGGTCTTCACGCCAGAGCTGGTCCTGCATGGCATCGTCGAAGGTCTAGACCCGGAGTGACCCCAAGGTGATTTCTGGAGGAAGGACTGCTTCGGCTCCATACACCAGGAAGAAGGGTGTCTCTCTAGTTGACCGGTTTGGAGTTGTCCTGTTGGCCCATAGAGTGGGCGGAAGCTCTTCAATCCAGTTGGCTCCATGTTTTTTCAGACGCTCATATGTGTGCGTCTAGACTCCTTTTAGAATTTCTGCATTTGCTCTCTTGGCTTGGCCATTGCTTGCCGGGTGAGCTACAGAAGTGTAGCTGTCTTGTATGCTGAGGTCTTCGCAATATCCTTGGAATGCAGAGCTTGTAAATTGGGTCCCATTATTGGTTATGATTTTGTTTGGGACTCCAAATCTGCATACGATGTACTGTAAGAAATTGATGGCTGATTGCTTGTTTATTGTCACAACTGGAGTTGCTTCTGACCATTTGGTAAATTTGTCAATGGCGACGTGCAGGAACTTGTAACCTCCGACGCCTCTTGGGAAAGGTCCCAAGATATCCATCCCCCACACAGCAAAAGGGCATGTAGGAGGTATCATTTGTAGAGGCTGGGCCGGTGTGTGAATTTGTTTAGCATGATACTGGCATGCTTCACATTTCTTCACCAGCTCAGTTGCATCCTGGAGCACTGTAGGCCAGTAAAATCCATGCCGAAAGGCTTTGCCGACCAGCGTGCGGGAAGACGCGTGGTTTCCACACTCGCCTCCATGGATTTCTACGAGGAGCTCGCAGCCTTCTTCCCTTGTGATGCACCGCATTAGGATGCCGTTGGCACCACGCCGGTAGAGATCCCCTTCTACCAACGTGTATCTTTTAGCCGATCTAACTATCAGGTCAGCGGATACATCATCTTCAGGAAGGATGTTATCTTTCAAGTAGCTCCAGATCTCCGAGATCCAAGCATCGGAGCTAGCTTGAGCATTCGAGTCTTGCGTGCTGGGTTGCTCGGAGCTTCCGGCAGTACCTACGACCCTTCATGGATGCCATAGTAACAGGGCCATCGGGATCGCCAGCTTCGGGATGCTGGTCTCACCCCCTTCGCTCAGTTCGGCAGACTGAGCGGTCGGTTTAGGAAACGTCCAGACGAAGGTTCCGTCAGGAGCCAGAGCTCCGGTCGACGCTTTCGTCGAGAGTTCGTCATCTTCAGCGTTATGGAGACGTTGTACATGGTGGTGGTCCATGTAGGATCGAAGAGCACGTGAAAAGCTACCAGAGGGGGGGGGTGAATGGTAGATTTAAAAATCTTACGCAGTGGAAATAATTAAACCCCAAACCCTTTCGGCAGAAAAAACGATCTGTTAAAGAAATCGTGTGTGAGGCTAATATAAAAGTGTCTTACCATAAAAAAAGTGATAGATATCAGAGAGAATCAAGTCACGAAGACAACACAAAAGGAATCATTCAAATCTGTCGAGAAAAACTCAAGTTATGATCGAAAGATCAAACAATGGTCAATCTGCCCTACCCGAGAAAAAAACAGTTCTGGAACGCTGCAAAGAAACTCGTGTAGATCATAGATCACAAATCCAATGAACGTGAAATTTTTACAGATGATAGAAAATCAAGTTTTGAATACAACCCAAAAAGAATCACGTCAATTGGATCAGTAAAACTCGAGTTATGATAAAACCACCGACGAAAGGTAGTGCTGTCCAGAAACTCGACGAGTAAAACTTGTCTGGAACAAGTCGGACGAACAAGGCACAAAACTTCATTCAAACTACAAATTTTATTCAATAGAACACAAGATGAACAGCCCCAAAGTCGTGCACCACGAGCTCTGGGCTCCCTTTCTTATATAACCAGCCCTTAGGCCAACCCAATATCAACTAGGACTCCAATCCTACTCAGATCACGAATCGTAACTTTCCATAACTGCTCAAGATTCTTCTATACGCAGATAGAAGCAATCTTAAGACTTCCAAACACCTTAGGAACGTATCCCACATTCATAAACAACTCAAATTTGTGACCCACACAAAATCTATCATAACCAACTCAAATCTTTCCATATTTGAGTCAAACCCGACTCAGCCGCAGCCTGAGTCCATAACCTAGTCGGTTGGACCTTTCCGACCAATTCTTTACGTCCACATCTCTTCATCACGTCTCGGAACAATGTAGCCACGTCCATGCACTCCTTGCACACGTGCAAACATCTTCCAATGACGTCCACGACACCTTCATATGCATTGTTCTTGATTCAATCATGCTGCGCAACCTCCTGATCAGCTCAACCACGATTCCTCCTGAATTTGGTTGTTGGAACCTCATCTCCTCCCTGAGACTAGTCCAATGGATCCCGTAATGTGACACCCGGTTCCGAATATGAACCAAGCGTAACGCATATGTGTGCCCAGGATGTTCAACACACATACACGAATGATTCACAAATGATAAACAGAATTTAACCACGTCTTAACTAATAAATAAGTACTTTATTACAATAATCCAATAGTTCACAAATAATAAAACTCTAAATAATTGCAGCGGAAAATAAACTAAGCAGTACGACTCCAATCCACAGGCAATTGACGGCGGTACGCAACCTAGTACTCCTCGTGATCCTCAGGGTACTCCCAATTGTCTCCAGTAGCTGTTGGGGGGGGATTGCAAGGGTGAGTACATGTCGTACTCAGCAAGTGTGGAAAGTATGACATGTGGCTAATTCAAATGACGGCAATAATAATGGCTAAGTGCTGAAAAGTACAGTAAAACATTTGAAAAGCATTACACTATGTCTATGTGAAATAAATCCCATCATATTAACAAAGTGTAAACAATATCCAATTATTACCAACATTACCATTATCCATGTCCACTTACCATAACTCAATTCCATAACCATGACCACAACCATCACCAAACCATAACCATCCCAATTCTAATTCTAATCATGTAGGTCATCCAGGCGCTCATAACCGGGAGCACGGCTATCATGATAGTTTTTAACACTCTGCAGAGGTTGTACCACTTTACCCACATGTTTGTGATTTTATCACCTTTCGGTGACTAAGGAACCTCCATTATGCCATCTCACACTTCCGTAGGTGTGTGGCCAAGAGATCACAAAATAGCCTTTCAAAAGGGACTACTAGTATGTACGGCCCCACTAAGGTTTCACCGGCAGGCTTGAACCTCTATTCTCCCACCCACGGGTCCCCTCGTGTGCCATGCGGATCCCAGGGCAGTCCTCCTCGACTCCCATTCCCCGCGCCATCCAATGGTCCATACAATACTAGCAGCGCTCCTAATTATTCAGCTACGCCGCACCCATACTTGGCCTTGTGGTGGCACTGTTGACCTGGCATATTCTCGCATGAACCGGTCCTTAGATCTAAAGCAAGCAAACCACCATAACGACCAACCCATCCACATAACCATGCTTGCTTAGATCACCCATCGTATTGACCAATTCACATTAATCAGAATATCATTGATGCATAATTAAATGTGTAGTGTCGTTTACCATCCCAATTAATTAAGCGAAGCGAAAAGGTAAAAACCCTTCCCGATTCCCTACCATAAATCCAGGTGACAAGGGTGGTCAAACAAAACTAGTAAACTTCCTACCATAGGATTCCCATCAATTTGACACAAGCATGCAAGTTTGCAAACAAAACATTTAATTTTAAAACAGGATCAATATGCTTCAAGGACACTTGCCTTGCTCCGACGGATGGGGTTGCTCAAGCGCTTCGAAGTCTTGGGTTTGGAAATCCTCGTATGGGGCCTCTTGAGCACGTTCCTCTACGCGTGATCATACATACAAGAAAACATATACAATTCAACATAATGCACACAAAATAATCAACATGCAATGACATGCATGCATGCACAGTTTAATAATTAATTTACTACGGTCGTTTAATAATTAGATGCGACTAGTTCATACGTGTTCACATGGGTTTACGGGGATTTTAGGGTGGATTAATGTTGCTGAAAATAAAATTATGGTGCAACTAAATTTAATTTACGCCTAATAGATTTAATACGGTCGCAAAAATTTGCATCGGGAACGAACTCTACCGTAGATCTGACGGCGTGACGATCGCGGAATAAATGCGAGGCGTAGACGAAATAGATGGTGCAGCAGTCCTTCGGCGGTACGACGGCGGCGGCGCGATGTCGGCGACGATCTCCGGCGAACGGCGGTGTCCTCCTCTTTTTCTCCCTCTTCTTCCCCTTTTTTTTTCTTCTTTTTCTTCCCTGGCGCAGAGCTCCTGGTGCCTTTTCTTCCCTGGAACGGCGGCTGGTTCCGTCGGCTTTGGCGGCTGCTGGTTCGTGGGGAAAAAGGGCCTAGGCCTGGGTCCTATATATAAGGGCGTAGCTAGGGTATGTCACCGGTAGAAACGGAAGCGGTTAAAGGGATAGACTCGTATCCGGGAAAGATTGTGAGGCGTTACGGCGCGGGAGACCGCGGTGCGGGCTGGAATCGCGCGCGCAGGCGTGTTTGCGCGGGAAACCCGGGGTGGCAGGCGGCGTCGCGTCAAGGGGGACGGGACGGCGCGCGACTCGGCGCGCGACTCGGCGCGCGCGGCCGGTCCGTGCGGAGCGGGAGGCGGCGGTGGGGCCGGCTGCGGAGCGTGCGCGCGTCAGAGGGCGGGGACCGGCGCTGGCAGGGCGGGCAGGCGGGACGGTCTCGGGGCGAGCGCGGCGTCACCAGGGGGCGGGAGAGGACCGGGGCGGGGCCCGCGCTGCCTGCGCGGTCAGGGGGGGCGGCCGGCGCAGCGTGAGGGGGCGGCCTCGGGGCGGGCGCGTTCGCCCGGGCGGGCTGCGCGAGGCGGGCGTGGCCTCGGGGCGCGGTGCCGGCTCGGCCGGCTGGGCGCTGGCCTGGCCGCCGGGCGGCTCTTTGTTTTTTTTTTTTTTTTTTCTTTTTCTTTTTTTTTTCTTTTATATATATAATTATTTATATATATATATATTTTTAATATTATATACTTATTATTTATTATCTATTATTTTTATAATATACATTATTAATGTTATATTTATTTTTTTCTATTATTATTTTATTTTATTTTTTTTATATATTTTGTTATATATATATTATTTATATATATATTTATATTATTCTTTTTCTTTTATTCTTATTCCCTATTACAAGTTTTTGCCTATTATTATTTTCTATTTCTTCTTTTGCTACACACATTTGTATATGCATATGTTTTATTATATTTTTTTTTTCTACTAGTGTTTAATGCATGACCATGTATGCAATGCATGATGCGAAAATTTAGGGTGTTACAAACCTACCCCCCTTAAAGTGAATCTCGCCCTCGAGATTCGATAGCGTGGGGAAAAGATGAGGGAATTCTGCCTTCAGGTCTTCTTCACGTTCCCATGTAGCTTCGGCTTCGGTATGGTGTTTCCATTGCACCTTGCACCAACGGATCCTCTTATTTCTCGTGACTCTTTCCTTCATATCCAAAATTTTGATAGGTTGTTCGACATAGGACAAATCCTCCTGAAGTTCTAACTCGTCCATCGGCACTTGTTCTTCCGGTAACCTGAGACACTTCTTGAGTTGAGAGACGTGAAACACGTCGTGTACATCGGAGAGATACGTCGGCAGCTCAAGTCGATAAGCTACCTCTCCTCGCTTGTCCAGAATCTTAAATGGTCCGATGTAACGTGGTGCCAGTTTTCCCTTGACGTTAAACCTTCGCTGACCTCTGATAGGTGACACTTTGAGGTATACAAAATCTCCAACTTCAAAGGTCAGACTCCTTCGCCTATTATCAGCATAACCTTTCTGTCGAGACTGGGCAGCCTTTAAGTTTTCCCGTATTATTTGGACTTGCCTTTCTGCTTCTTGTAACACGTCTGGACCAAACACCTGATTCTCTCCGGTTTCATTCCAAAACAAGGGAGTCCTACATTTCCTTCCGTATAATGCTTCATAGGGTGACATTTTTAAACTTGCTTGGTAACTATTGTTGTACGAGAATTCAGCATACGGCAAACTTTTATCCCAACTTTTCCTATGTTTTAAAGCACATGCTCTCAACATGTCTTCCAAAATTTGGTTGGTCCTCTCGGTTTGTCCATCTGTCTGAGGGTGATACGCCGAACTAAAGTTCAGCCTTGTTCCCATTGCTTCATGCAATTTCTGCCAAAATCTGGAGGTGAATTGAGAACCTCTATCCGAGACTATCTTCTTTGGAACTCCATGTCGGCACACAATATGCTCCATATACAATTCTGCTAGCTTTGTGGTGGTATATGTGGTCTTGACAGGGATGAAATGAGCTGATTTTGTCAATCGATCCACAATAACCCATATTGAATCATAGCCAGACTGAGTTCGCGGTAATCCAACTATAAAGTCCATACCAATCTCTTCCCACTTCCACTCTGGGATCTTCAATGGTTGTAACAATCCGGCTGGCCTTTGATGTTCAGCTTTAACTCGTTGGCACACGTCACAAAGTGCAACATATTCGGCTATGTCCTTTTTCATGCTGGCCCACCAGTAACATGTCTTTAAGTCCTTGTACATCTTTGTACAGCCGGGATGAATTGAGTAAGGCGTGTCATGTGCCTCCTTCAATATTGCTTCTCGGATATGCCTAACATTAGGTACCACAATCCTCTTTCCAAGCCACAAGGTACCCTGTTCGTCCTCATCAAATCTGAATTCCTTTCCTTCTTGGGTCCTTTCCTTGATTTCTTGTATTTCCTTGTCCTTCGTCTGTCCTTCCCGTATTTCCTGCTCCAATGTTGGGTTGACTTCCATCGTTCCCATCTCATTTATGAATCCGAGGTTCAACCGTTCAAACTCCTTGCATAACTCGGATGGCAGTTCTTGAACTGTAAGTTGATGACTTACTCCCTTTCGGCTCAAAGCATCGGCCACTACGTTGGCCTTCCCTGGGTGATAGTTGATTCCCACGTCATAATCCTTGATGAGCTCTAACCATCGGCGTTGCCTCAGATTCAGATCCGTTTGCGTAAATATGTACTTGAGACTCTTGTGATCTGTATAAATCTCACATCGGTGACCAAAAACATAATGTCTCCATATTTTTAAGGCGTGTACCACGGCTGCCAGTTCAAGGTCGTGTGTAGGATAATTCAACTCATGCTTCTTTAGTTGCCTCGATGCATAAGCTACCACTTGGCCTTCTTGCATGAGCACACATCCTAATCCTTGTCTTGATGCATCACAATATATATCAAAACTCTTGCTCACGTCCGGTAATACTAACACTGGCGCGGTTGTCAATCTCTTCTTTAACTCTTCAAAGCTATCCTGACAAGCTTGAGTCCATCGGAATGCCTTTCCTTTCATGAGTAATTCGGTCATAGGCTTGGCCATTTTGGAGAAATCCTTAATGAATCGGCGGTAATATCCAGCCATTCCAAGGAAACTCCGAATCTCCTTGACATTCTGTGGCGGTTCCCACTTAAGCACATCTCTCACCTTCCCTGGGTCAACTGATACTCCTCCTCCAGAGATAATATGGCCTAGGAAAGAAACTTCCCGTAACCAAAATTGACATTTACTGAACTTGGCATACAATTGATGCTCCCTCAATTTCTGCAACGTAAGCCTCAAGTGTTCCTCATGTTCCTTCTCGTCCTTCGAGTAGATCATAATATCATCGATAAACACTACAACGAACTTATCCAGGTATTCCATGAAGACCTTATTCATGAGATACATAAAGTACGCAGGCGCGTTCGTCAATCCAAATGACATGACGGTGTACTCATAAGACCCATATCGTGTCCGAAATGCTGTCTTGGGTATATCCGATGGTCTAATCTTCATTTGGAAGTATCCTGACCGCAAGTCGATCTTGGAGAAGATACATGCACCCTTCATTTGGTCGAACAAATCCTCTATACGGGGCAGTGAGTACTTGTTCTTAATTGTCACTTCGTTGAGAGCCCTATAGTCCACACACATCCTCTGGGTTCCATCCTTCTTATCTACGAAGAGCACTGGGGCTCCCCACGGGGATGAACTTGGGCGTATAAAACCCTTCTCTAGCTGCTCTTGAATTTGCTTCTTGAGCTCTGCTAATTCCTTAGGAGGCATCCTATACGGCCTCTTAGCTATAGGTGCAGTTCCGGGTATCAACTCAATGGTGAATTCTATGTCACGATCAGGTGGCATACCTGGCAACTCATCTGGGAACACGTCCGGGTACTCGCGAACGATCGGAATGCTTTCCAATGTCACTTCTTCCACGTGATTCAGCATCGCTTTTCCTCTTGCAGGTTGGGCTGCTTCAACTTCAATGCGTGTACCATGTTCACTTGTCAACTGCACAATCCTCTCGGCGCATTGAATGACTCCATTATACTTGCTCAGCCAGTCCATTCCAAGTATTATGTCTATTCCTTGGGAGTCCAATACTATGAGGTTTGCGAGAAAGTCTACCCCCCTTATTTTAATGCTTACTTTCGGACATACTATATTTGTCCTCATCTCTCCGCCAGGAGAACTTACTAGCATAGTTTGCTTCATATGAGATATAGGCAAATTGTACTTGGCAACATACTTTGACGAGATGAATGAATGAGATGCTCCTGAATCAAATAAAACAGTCGCGGGGTTGGAGTTGGCGAGAAACATACCAATCACGACGTCATCAGCTTGCTGGGCTTCCTCAGTGGAGATATGATTGACGTTGCCACGAGCAAAATTCTGCTGTCCACGGTTGCCTTGTGGTGCTCCTCCATTTGGTCGCGGGTGATTTGGCCTTGGTGCATTGTTCATAGGTCCATTGTTTCTCTTGGGGCATTGACTTGCAAAATGTCCGGGTTCTCCACACGCATAGCATGTCTTACCACCCATAGCATTGGGGAAGTTTGGGCGCATCTGGTTTTGAGCATTTGCCGCCATGTTAGGACGCGGCGCAGGTGGAACAGGATTGCGAGGCGCTTGCATGGCAGGGCGTTGCTGCGGTGGCTGATTTGGGCGGGGCGGATAGGCAGTGCGGTATGCAGGAGCAGAGGGGTTGTATTGTGGTGCAGTAGGTGGTGCATAGCGGGGGCGAACATTGCTTCCTTGCTGCGGTCCATGATGTGACATCTTCCTCTTGTTGTCTTGTTCCATCTCACGAATCTTGTTCTCAACCACAATAGCCTTGTCAACCAGCTTTTGGAAGTTTGGATAATCAGTATTGAGTAACTGGACTTGAATTTCATTGTTGAGACCCCTCATAAATAGATACTGCTTCCTACTATCAGTTTTGATGTCTTCTGGAGCATATCTTGATAATTGAGTGAATTTGTTGAGATACTCACTCACACTCATCCTTCCTTGCCTGAGATTTTCAAAGTCTTGTCTCCTCAATATCATAACTCCTTCAGGTACATAGTGGGAACGGAAACTCTGTTTAAACTCAGCCCAAGTGATTGTCTCCTGATTATCATGAGCGTTGCAAAGAGCTTCCCACCAGTCAGCGGCTGCTCCAACTAGTTGATGTGATGCAAAGAGAACCTTCTCCCTGTCAGTGCACTGGACAATAGCAAGTTTCTTCTCAACGGACTTCAGCCAATCATCAGCTTCCATTGGGTCTGTGGCTTGTGCAAAGGTAGGCGGTCTGGTCCTCATGAACTCTCCCAAACGGTTGTGATGTGGCGGGGGTGGTGGTGGAGGCATATGGGGCTGATTGTTGTGGCCAGCTTGCAGCTGTCCCATGGTCTGTATCATGGTCTGCATGAGCTGGTTCTGCATAGCTAATAGTTGTTCAATGTTGATAGCTCCATGAGCATGTCCCTGGTTGTTCTGAGGTACTTCATTGCGCTCCTCCTCATCGTTAGCATCCCTCTGGTTACGAGTTCTCACCATCTGTTGGCGAAGGAAAGGTAAGGACAGAAAGATTTAGAATTTGGAAGGAAACGTCCCAACTATATGCATCAAGGTATTTGACACTAACTAATCCTTTATTAATATAGACCTATATTAAGAGGGTGTGGACAATTGCCGAAGCATCCCACAACTCTCTACTAAGCACACAAGCACTCAAACAAGCACCAAACAGAATTTACAAAGATCCTAAAAGAAGTAATACAACTCAAGGCCACACAAGTATATCTACATCGCTCTTATTTACTAATGGGGGTGTGCCTATCCTTGAGTCGTGGCATAGGTCGAGGACTAGTCGTCGTCGAGCGGGAACTCATCCGGGTCCTCGTCGTCGTCGTCGTCGTCGTCGGGGTCCTCGGGGTCCTGTGGGTCCTGGGGTGGTGAGGCAGCAGGCGGCGGTGGTGCGGTAGACGCCACACTGGAAGGTTCCTCGTCGGAGGACTCCTCAGAGGATGACTCACGCTGACCGTTGCGACGGTCTGGAGAGTCCGGGGTCCACATCGGGGTGTCGGACGCGTAGTCGTCCGGGTCCTCGTCGGTGATCCGACGATACCTCCTGATTATCGCCTCGTGACGCTGGGCGAGGTCGCGTCCATCCTGGATTTCCTGCTGCGCCCTCTGAAGTCGGGCACTCAGCTGGGTCACGTCGCCAACAGTCTGACGAGACTGCGGGAGGTCCAGGGGTCTCTCCACGTGTCTGGAGACGAAGCGCGCAGTGCCACTGGGACGCTGCGGGACGAAGGCGTGAACCGTGTCCTCTAGACGGAAACGGCGGGCGTGGCTCCAGAAAGTGGCTGCTTCCCAGCTAGCATCCTGCTCTGCAGATCGGCGGGAGCTCCTCCAAGCAGGGCTGCTGTGGGTCTTCACCAACTCGTCACCGTAGTAGATATAAATTTTGCAGCTCCACTCCTTCCTACCGGGGCGCTGCACTCCAGTGGTGTGGTAGGAGAGCGAGAGACTGTGGTGGCGGTAGCCAGCCTCTCGGAGTAGGGCACGGAGACGGTGTCGCAACTGTCCTGCGGCTCTGCCGTCAGAACGGATCACCACCGGGTGACGGGGGTCGACGGCCGGAGAGCGACTAGCCAACCTACGCGGGGGCACGAGTCCACCAGTCGACTTACGGGGGGTTGTCTTGGTGCGGGCCATCTACAAGAAACAGAATACATTAGAAAAATAATGAAAAACAAATCTGAAAATTCCAGCAGCTAAACGGCGGACAAAAAGCGTTGCAGCGGTTCCAAAAGAACGAAAAATAAAGAGGAAAAAAAAAAAATTACAGCAACCAACACAATAATTTTACCCACACATAATAGCAGCAAAACACACCGTTTTAGCGAAAATTTATACAGCAAAACAGCAGCACTTAATATTGCTCACTTCTGAAAATTTTTATCAAAAACGCAGCAGCGATCAATACTTTTTGCGGCCGAAAATAAAGGAAACAAAACAGCAGCAAAAATTTTCGAAAATAGCATATTAGAAGAGTGTTCCTAAGTGCTCTAGAGTGTCCATTCTACCTAGGCTTGCGTCCTACGGTCAACCTGGCTCTGATACCAATTTGTGACACCCGGTTCCGAATATGAACCAAGCGTAACGCATATGTGTGCCCAGGATGTTCAACACACATACACGAATGATTCACAAATGATAAACAGAATTTAACCACGTCTTAACTAATAAATAAGTACTTTATTACAATAATCCAATAGTTCACAAATAATAAAACTCTAAATAATTGCAGCGGAAAATAAACTAAGCAGTACGACTCCAATCCACAGGCAATTGACGGCGGTACGCAACCTAGTACTCCTCGTGATCCTCAGGGTACTCCCAATTGTCTCCAGTAGCTGTTGGGGGGGGATTGCAAGGGTGAGTACATGTCGTACTCAGCAAGTGTGGAAAGTATGACATGTGGCTAATTCAAATGACGGCAATAATAATGGCTAAGTGCTGAAAAGTACAGTAAAACATTTGAAAAGCATTACACTATGTCTATGTGAAATAAATCCCATCATATTAACAAAGTGTAAACAATATCCAATTATTACCAACATTACCATTATCCATGTCCACTTACCATAACTCAATTCCATAACCATGACCACAACCATCACCAAACCATAACCATCCCAATTCTAATTCTAATCATGTAGGTCATCCAGGCGCTCATAACCGGGAGCACGGCTATCATGATAGTTTTTAACACTCTGCAGAGGTTGTACCACTTTACCCACATGTTTGTGATTTTATCACCTTTCGGTGACTAAGGAACCTCCATTATGCCATCTCACACTTCCGTAGGTGTGTGGCCAAGAGATCACAAAATAGCCTTTCAAAAGGGACTACTAGTATGTACGGCCCCACTAAGGTTTCACCGGCAGGCTTGAACCTCTATTCTCCCACCCACGGGTCCCCTCGTGTGCCATGCGGATCCCAGGGCAGTCCTCCTCGACTCCCATTCCCCGCGCCATCCAATGGTCCATACAATACTAGCAGCGCTCCTAATTATTCAGCTACGCCGCACCCATACTTGGCCTTGTGGTGGCACTGTTGACCTGGCATATTCTCGCATGAACCGGTCCTTAGATCTAAAGCAAGCAAACCACCATAACGACCAACCCATCCACATAACCATGCTTGCTTAGATCACCCATCGTATTGACCAATTCACATTAATCAGAATATCATTGATGCATAATTAAATGTGTAGTGTCGTTTACCATCCCAATTAATTAAGCGAAGCGAAAAGGTAAAAACCCTTCCCGATTCCCTACCATAAATCCAGGTGACAAGGGTGGTCAAACAAAACTAGTAAACTTCCTACCATAGGATTCCCATCAATTTGACACAAGCATGCAAGTTTGCAAACAAAACATTTAATTTTAAAACAGGATCAATATGCTTCAAGGACACTTGCCTTGCTCCGACGGATGGGGTTGCTCAAGCGCTTCGAAGTCTTGGGTTTGGAAATCCTCGTATGGGGCCTCTTGAGCACGTTCCTCTACGCGTGATCATACATACAAGAAAACATATACAATTCAACATAATGCACACAAAATAATCAACATGCAATGACATGCATGCATGCACAGTTTAATAATTAATTTACTACGGTCGTTTAATAATTAGATGCGACTAGTTCATACGTGTTCACATGGGTTTACGGGGATTTTAGGGTGGATTAATGTTGCTGAAAATAAAATTATGGTGCAACTAAATTTAATTTACGCCTACTAGATTTAATACGGTCGCAAAAATTTGCATCGGGAACGAACTCTACCGTAGATCTGACGGCGTGACGATCGCGGAATAAATGCGAGGCGTAGACGAAATAGATGGTGCAGCAGTCCTTCGGCGGTACGACGGCGGCGGCGCGATGTCGGCGACGATCTCCGGCGAACGGCGGTGTCCTCCTCTTTTTCTCCCTCTTCTTCCCCTTTTTTTTTCTTCTTTTTCTTCCCTGGCGCAGAGCTCCTGGTGCCTTTTCTTCCCTGGAACGGCGGCTGGTTCCGTCGGCTTTGGCGGCTGCTGGTTCGTGGGGAAAAAGGGCCTAGGCCTGGGTCCTATATATAGGGGCGTAGCTAGGGTATGTCACCGGTAGAAACGGAAGCGGTTAAAGGGATAGACTCGTATCCGGGAAAGATTGTGAGGCGTTACGGCGCGGGAGACCGCGGTGCGGGCTGGAATCGCGCGCGCAGGCGTGTTTGCGCGGGAAACCCGGGGTGGCAGGCGGCGTCGCGTCAAGGGGGACGGGACGGCGCGCGACTCGGCGCGCGACTCGGCGCGCGCGGCCGGTCCGTGCGGAGCGGGAGGCGGCGGTGGGGCCGGCTGCGGAGCGTGCGCGCGTCAGAGGGCGGGGACCGGCGCTGGCAGGGCGGGCAGGCGGGACGGTCTCGGGGCGAGCGCGGCGTCACCAGGGGGCGGGAGAGGACCGGGGCGGGGCCCGCGCTGCCTGCGCGGTCAGGGGGGGCGGCCGGCGCAGCGTGAGGGGGCGGCCTCGGGGCGGGCGCGTTCGCCCGGGCGGGCTGCGCGAGGCGGGCGTGGCCTCGGGGCGCGGTGCCGGCTCGGCCGGCTGGGCGCTGGCCTGGCCGCCGGGCGGCTCTTTGTTTTTTTTTTTTTTTTTCTTTTTCTTTTTTTTTTCTTTTATATATATAATTATTTATATATATATATATTTTTAATATTATATACTTATTATTTATTATCTATTATTTTTATAATATACATTATTAATGTTATATTTATTTTTTTCTATTATTATTTTATTTTATTTTTTTTATATATTTTGTTATATATATATTATTTATATATATATTTATATTATTCTTTTTCTTTTATTCTTATTCCCTATTACAAGTTTTTGCCTATTATTATTTTCTATTTCTTCTTTTGCTACACACATTTGTATATGCATATGTTTTATTATATTTTTTTTTTCTACTAGTGTTTAATGCATGACCATGTATGCAATGCATGATGCGAAAATTTAGGGTGTTACACGTAACCAGCCATGTCTTGAACTCAAGCAACACCTGCACATGAATAAACAACCAATCCATACGAGCCCAAGTCCTCGACTTGACTCAAGTTAGTTCCGAACACAACACCTTACGTGAGCACCTCACATAAGCATGTTGCAAAGCATATCAAAACAAAATCATCCATATCAACCAAAACACACCAAAAACTTAGCAAATGAATACTAATCAATCTTTCCAACAATGTAAAGCAAGTATGAAACATTGCAAATAAAAAGCAGAAGCACTGCGGTAAAGTTCCGGACCTTGCCAGAGCAACCCGGACCTTGAGCCGGAGCTAACAAAAACTAGTAGAACCTAGCACCGGAGCTTACCAAAATTAGTACAACCAAGCTCCCACCGGAGCTTACAAAAGCTAGCAAGACCTAGCGCCGGAGCTTACCAAAAACTAGTCAAAACTAGTCAACCCAAAGCCGGAGCTAGACAAAGTATGTCGGAGCTTAGCAAAAGCATTCCGGAGCTATCAAATATATGACGGAGCTATCAAAGACATGCCGGAGCTAACAAAAACATGTCGGAGCTAAAGATAAAGCTCACCGGAGCTAACCAAAGCTAGTCGGACCTTACCAAGAAGTCAGACCTAGCATTTAACGTAGCCGGAGCTACCCAAACCAAGTCGGACCTATGGTCGGACCTTGCTATAGCCCAGAGCTAGAGTCGGAGCTTGATAAAAAGGTGTTTTGGTGATATTCGAAACTTTTATCATCAAAGCCAAGTGTATTCACTACAAGCCAATGTATTCAGCACATATAGGTCTCACAATCTCCCCCTTGATGAATGCATTGGCAACACCATTTAAAATCCGAACATTGACTTATTCACATAAAAGTTTTGAAGGCAATTTCTCCCCCTTTGTAAATCAAAAGTAAAATGAGAAGAAAAATTATCCCATATTATCTCTCCCCCTTTATTATCTCTCTTTATGCACATATTCTCTTTCTCTTCATGCTTATCTCTCCCCTTTGACAATGTATTCAGCAAGTCATGAGCATATAAACAAATTATCTCTCCCCCTTAGGTTGTTATGAGCATATTATAACATATACATATAAACAAAGCTCATCCAAGTCATACTATCAAGTACCTTACATTATCACATCAATGAAATACATAAAGTAGTGTAAGCCATGCTAGAGATCAAATGTAATTTTCAATTTAATCAGGTCATGATCTCACAAACTTAACTATTTCAAAACTGAAAACATGACACTAGTTGCTGCATTTTATTATTTTTCAAAGCATAAATTTGGATCATATGATATTTGCAAGAGATTATATGCGCATCTGCCTTATTCTAACCAACCAAGCCAAGCCTATGTCATTTGACAATCAGAAGCTTAAGGACATGGTTTTAGTCATACACAACTTCTTCCAAGTTCATATCTAAGTGCAATGATAAGCCATCTCAAAAGAAGAAGTGCGATGCATGCATATTCTCTTGATCTTTTCTTAATTTATATTTGTTCATAAAAACTCAACATGTGAGTTGATTACTTGATTAATTCTTAATGATTAAAAACACTTGTGAACATGTAACAAGTTCAAAATAGCAAGAAAGTTCGATCATGACCAGTTTTAGTGTAAGTAATTATTCCAATTACTAGACATGGCAAAAACTACAAAATGTATAACACGAGTAATGTAGTAAGAACTTTCAGCATGTAAAAGGAATCACAAAGTCATATATGAATGAAATACTATGCTCATATTATTTTAATTTCAGATTCACACATAGACTTCCCAAGTTTCAAAAACTCCCCCTCAATTTAAGCCATGAGGATGCATAACCCCTATTTCACTACGAATGTAACAAAAACGAGTGAAATCCAAATGTTTTGTAAAAATGTCAGCCAATTGTTGTTCGGTATCTACATGGTGAAGCACAATGTTTCCTTTTTCAACATTATCTCGGAGAAAGTGATACCTAATATCAATGTGCTTAGTTCTATAATGTTGCACGGGGTTTTTAGCAATGCAAATGGCACTAGTGTTATCACAGAGTAGTGGAACACTATCTAGATCAACCCCATAGCCCTTAAGTGTTTGAACAATCCAAAGAATTTGTGAGCAAGCACTAGCAGCAGGTACATATTCAGATTCGGCTGTGGATTGTGCAACTGAATTTTGTTTTCTAGAGGACCAAGCAACAAGAGAATTACCAAGAAAATGACAAGCACCGGAAGTACTTTTCCTATCAATCCTACAACCCCCAAAATCAGCATCCGAAAAAGCTTTCAAAGTAATGGTTGAGGAAGAAGGAAGAAAAATGCCAAATTCTTGAGTTCCATGTAAGTACCTGAGAATCCTTTTGACGGCTTGACGATGTGAAACATGTGGGGAGGCTTGAAACCATGCACAAAGACATACGCTGAATTGTATGTCCGATCTTGATGCCGTGAGGTACAAAAGTGATCCGATCATGCTTCTATATTCTTTTTGATCCACCGGTTCACCATCTTCATCAAGTTCAAGTGTTGTTGCTGTTCCCATTGGTGTCCGAAGAGGCTTGCTTTTGTCCATGTTGAAGCGCCTTAGGAGGTCTTTGGTATACTTCGTTTGATGCACAAAGGTACCCTCCTTGGTTTGCTTGATTTGCAGCCCCAAAAAGTAAGTGAGTTCACCCATCATACTCATTTCAAATTCGGAACTCATCATTGCTGGACCGTGTGACTCGTTCGTGCAAGCTTCCAATCATCTGTTGTGGGGGATGATCTTTGTAAAAACGTAGGGGAACAGATGTCTCACAAGCTTCTTCTTCATTAGCTTCATCGTAGATTGATGAGCTTGTGACTTGTGGGCAATCAGGACCAGCATAGGTGATAGCCAGAGCTTGTTCAATGTCCGGAGCTAGACACGTGTCAACTTTGGAACTACCAGGCAGTATCACCGGCTCTTCTTCATCTTCGAAAATACCCTCCTCCTAAGGATACGGATCTGGTCCTGCAACACCGGAGCTAGTACCTGGGCTAGCTTCATCAAAAGACACTTCACAAGTCTCCACAATTTTGTTAGTGTCAAGTAAAAGCACACGGTAGCCTCTAGTATGAGATGGATAACCAAGAAACATGCCATCAATGGATCTAGGTTCAAATTTATCAAGATTACCATGTTTCTTAACAAAGCATTTGCAACCAAAAACCCGAAAGTGTGTAACACTAGGCCTATGTCCAGACCGAAGCTCATATGGTGTTTTACCTAGCTTAGCACGCAAGAAAACACGATTTGAGACATAACAAGCGGTTGCTAACGCATCAGCCCAAAATTTCCTAGGAGTTTGATATTCATCAAGCATATTCCTAGCCATATCAACTAAGGTTCTGTTCTTTCTTTCTACAACACCGTTTTGTTGAGGTACATATGGGGAATAAAATTGATGATCTATTCTATTTTCAGCACAAAAGTGATCAAAAGATTGATTTTTAAATTCAGTTCCATTATCACTTCTAATTGCTTTTAATGATCCTGGGTGATCAATTGATAATCTAAGAAATAAAGTTCTAAAGTGACTAAAAACTTCATTCTTAGACGCCATAAAGTAAACCCAAGAGTATCTAGAATAATCATCAATGATAACAAGAACATACCATTTACCTCCGAAGGATTGAACACGTGAAGGTCCTACGGTGTCAAGATGCAAAAGTTGACATGGTTCAGTTGTCATGATCATTGTGAGAGGAGTATGTGAACCTGCAACCATCTTAGCATGTCTACAAGAAGAGCACACAATTTCTTTGTCCCCTTTAAGCTTAGGCAGCCCACGTATGCGATCAAGAGCACTAACACGCGTTAGGTGATCAAAGCCTACGTGACCAAGTCTACGATGCCAAAAATATAAGTCCTTTGAATCATTAGCAACTAGACACCTATGCTTAGAGGAATACATTACAAAATCAGCTTTAAAAACTCTTCCAAACCGAGACATGTTAAAAATAAGCTCACTATTTGAACCTACAACTTTGCAGCAGTTTTTATTAAAAATAATTTCTAGATTTTCATCTAGCAATTGTGCAACAGAAAGCAAGTTGTATTTCAATTTTTTGACAAGTGCCACATCCTTCAAAGTGTAGTGATCATTTACTCTAACCGAACCCTTAGCAATTATAGGAGTTGAAGAATTATCGGCAAAAGTAACATTCTCTACACGTGACACAAAATAGAGGGAGGAGAACCAATCTTTGTTACCGATCATGTGGCGTGAGCAACCTGAATCCACAATCCAAATGTTCTCCTTCCTCAAACGTGTAACCTACATAGAAGCACAATACGTCGATGACTCAATACTGGGGTTAGTCAAAAGGCATTTAGGAATCCAGTATTGAGTCACGCGACGTGCAGCAGGAAAAACACGCGAAAGCTGAGACAAAACAGCAGGTTTATGAGTCAAAGTTTGAGATTTTTTATTCTTAACTACTGACCTATAAGGTGTTACTTGTGTAGCACAAAAATCAGTAGCTCCAGAGGCAAAAACAGAAGGTCCGGAGGTAAACTTTGAATGTTTTTGACTCAAAACAGCAGGTTGTACATTCGGTTCAATGTGTGTAGCAAATTTTGCATGAAAGTTATGAGATCTAGCTACCATTCTTTCCCTTTTCTGTTGTTTAGCTAGTCTATAACAAAACTCTATGACATGACCATCTCTACCACAGAAGGTACAATAAAATTTAACTTTGTGTTCATGTCTAGATGAGCAAGCAATATTTTTATTTGAAACCGAATGAGGCAACACCCCTGCAGATTTGAAAACCACTCCTTTTTGTTTAGGAACTGTTTGAATCAAACCACTTCCTAATGACTTTACAATTTTAGGTGGATGTGCCTTAGCATGAGCATGAGAATCAAAACCTAAACCAGTTTTATTGTTGCAAGACTTGGAAGAATTCAGCGGTAAGTTTAGGTTCTTATTCCCATTACAAAACCGATCTAATGTCCTATGCATGTCATCAAGTTTATTGGACAGATCAAGGCAATTTTCACATGAAGTTTTTCCTTTTAGTTTGCAATTTGAACAAAATTTAACTTCATGAGAACGTAAAGCATTGTTCAATATAGAAATTTCATTCATAGCATCTTGTAGTTTCTTATCAAGATCATCACAAGTAGAACAATGCAAATCAATTGTAGAACAGCTAGCATCTTTCAAAATTTTATCATTAAGTGCAGCAAGCTCTCTGTTCTTTTCAATTTCTTCATCAAGTCTATCTAGAGTGGAGGAGTGTGCACTTCTTAATGTGGACAATTGTTCATAGATTAAGTCACATGAGGGGCATGCATCATCCCTAGGAATCAAAGTTTTTAAACGGTTAATTTCAGATTCTAGTGATTCAATTTTAGCAGCATTATCCCTAAGCTTTTGGTCCTTTTTCTTGACAATAATAGTTGCACGAGAAATAGCATCACACATTTCATTACAGGTAGAACATACCTCATCGTCTTCACTGTTGTGTTCTGCATCCTCCTGACTTGATCTTGATCTTGTTTTGCCCGCCATGAAGCATAAGTTGGCCAGATCGTCATCATCTTCATCACTTTCAAAGTCTACATCACTTGAACTAAGTTCTTGAAGTGCGGTGATGAAGCTGTTAATCATCTTGCGTCCTATGGTACCCTTCTTTTTCTTCGTATCTTTTGCAGAGGAGTGCTTCGTTCTTGTTTTCTTTTCATCCCGGGAAGTAGGACCTGAAAGGTTAGGGCAATCTGAACGAAAATGTCCTGTCTTACCACATTCGAAGCATCGTTGAGGTTCGGAGCTTCCTCTCCTTCTAGTTCTCACATTTTGCAATGCTTTTGAGAACCTCGTAGAGAGAAGTGCCAGCTCCTCCTCTGGAAACTCCTCAATCTGTTCAAGGGTTAGAGAGGACAACAAAGCAAGTGTACTACAAGATGAAGATTGGCCGGAGCTAGGCATATCACATTGAGAAACAAAAGCAATAGACTTGTTGGGGTTCTTACGTGATATTATATCAATTTCATGAGTTTTTAGCTTGGAATATAGCACATCTAGAGTAAGTGTACTCATGACAGTAGATTCACGAATAGATGTAACTTTCATCTCCCAAATTGACATGTCTAATGCACTTAACAATTGCCTAGCATTTTCAGCATCTGAAAAATTAACATTGATGCTACGCAAGTTGTTGAGAATTTTATTAAAGCGAGCAAAGAGATCATTAATTGACTCACCGGGTTGCATCTCGAAGCGCATGTATTCTTTCTTGAACATGTCTTCCTTACCTCTTTGATCGTGTTGGATCCTTCGTGGTAGTCACAAAGTGCTTTCCACACATCGTATGCAGATCGGAGGTGTGCAACACGGTCGAAGTCGCTTTGTGTTAATCCTTGTATGATCAAGTTCTGAGCCTTGTTGTTGTTGTCGACATCTCTCAGATTTGTAGCTGTAACTTGATCATTTGATGGCACTTTATAAGGCTTGTATACCTTCTCCCATATTGCAAAGTCTTGTGCCTGGATGAAAGCCTCCATGCGTGCCTTCCAAACCTGAAAATCAATACCAGCAAACACACAAGGTTTGGCGGAGTACTTCTCCATAATGATTAGTAAAAAACACGCGCAAATCACAAAGATTGGAGCACCGTGGCTCTGATACCAATTGTAGGATCGAAGAGCGCGTGAAAAGCTACCAGAGGGGGGTGATTGGTAGATTTAAAAACTTACGCAGCGGAAACAATTAAACCCCAAACCCTTTCGACAAAAAACGATCTATTAAAGAAATCGTGTGTGAGACTAATCTAAAAGTGTTTCACCGTGACAAAAGTGATATATATCAGAGAGAATCAAGTCAGTAAGACAACACAAAAGGAATCACTCAAATCCGTCGAGAAAAACTCAAGTTATGATCGAAAGATCAACCAATGGTCAATCTGCCCTACCCGAGAAAAAAACAGTTCTGAAACGCTGCAAAGAAACTCGTGTATATCATAGAACACAAATCCAATGACCGTGAAATTTTGACAGATGATATGCAATAAAGTTGTGAAGACAATCCAAAAAGAATCACGTCAATTGGATCAGTAAAACTCGAGTTATGATAAAACTACCGACAAAAGGTAGTGCTGTCCAGAAACTCGACGAGTAAAACTTGTCTGGAACAAGTTGGACGAACAAGGCACAAAAGTTCCTTCAAACTACAAATTTTATTCAATAGAACATAAGAGGAACAACCCCAAAGTCGTGCACCATGATCTCTGGGCTCCCTTTCTTATATAATCAGCCCTTAGCCAACCCAATATCAACTAGGACTCCAATCATACTCAGATCACGAATCGTAACTTTCCATAACTGCTCAAGATTCTTCTATATGCAGATAGAAGCAATCTTAAGACTTCCAAACACCTTAGGAATGTATCCCACATTCCTAAACAACTCAAATTCGTGACCCACACAAAATCCTATCATAACCAACTCAAATCTTTCTATATTTGAGTCAAACCCGACTCAGCCGCAGCCTGAGTCCATAACCTAGTCGGTTGGACCTTTCCGACCAATTCTTTACGTCTAAATCTCTTCATCACGTCTCGGAACCATGTAGCCACGTCCATGCACTCCTTGCACACGTGCAAACATCTTCCAATGACGTCCACGACACCTTCATATGCATTGTTCTTGATTCAATCATGCTGCGCAACCTCCTGATCAGCTCAACCACAATTCCTCCTGAATTTGGTTGTTGGAACCTCATCTCCTCCCTGAGACTAGTCCAATGGATCCCGTCACCAGCCATGTCTTGAACGCAAGCAACACCTGCACATTAATAAACAACCAATCCATACGAGACCAAGTCCTCGACTTGACTCAAGTTAGTTCCGAACACAACACTTTACGTGAGCACCTCACATAAGCATGTTGCAAAGCATATCAAAACAAAATCATCCATATCAACCAAAACGCACCAAAAACTTAGCAAATGAATACTAAGCAATCTTTCCAACAATGTAAATCAAGTATGAAACATTGCAAATGAAAAGCAGAAGCACTGCGGTAAAGTTCCGGACCTTGCCAGAGCAACCCGGACCTTGAGCCGGAGCTAACAAAAACTAGTAGAACCTAGCGCCGGAGCTTATCAAAATTAGTACAACCAAGCTCCCGCCGGAGCTTACAAATGCTAGCAAGACCTAGCGCTGGAGCTTACCAAAAACTAGTCAAAACTAGTCAACCCAAAGCCGGAGCTAGACAAAGTACGTCGGAGCTTAGCAAAAGCATTCCGGAGCTATCAAATATATGATGGAGCTATCAAAGACATGCCGGAGCTAACAAAAACATGCCGGAGATAAAGATAGAGCTCACCGGAGCTAACCAAAGCTAGTCGGACCTTACCAAGAAGTCGTACCTAGCATTTAACATAGCCAGAGCTACCCAAAACAAGTCGGACCTATGGTCGGACCTTGCTATAGCTCAGAGCTAGAGTCGGACCTTGATAAAAAGGTGTTTTGGTGATATTCGAAACTTTTATCATCAAAACCAAGTGTATTCACTACAAGCCAATGTATTCAGCACATATAGGTCTCACGGTCCAGGACTTCGAAGTCCTTTTGAAGCCTCTGGACTTCGAGGAGATAAGCAACTAGTTGAGGATTGTTGTAGGAGCATTCACCCTTCACCTGTTTAATGATGAGCTGCGAATCTCCCTTGACCAACAGCTGCTTGACACCATATGATAGTGCCACCTTTAGTCCGTAAATGAGTGCTTCATACTCTGCCATGTTGTTGGTCGCCTTGAAGTCAAGGTGCACCATGCATTTAACCTTCTCCCCGGTCGGAGCGAGGAGAAGGACTCCAGCTCTGGCCCCCTGCTTCTACATGGAGCCATCGAAGTATAGAGTCCAGTGAGGCTCGGTGAAGACCAGAGCCTTGAGTTCCGAGTTCTGCTCACTAGGGCCCCCTGGGTTTGATGGAGAGGGAGTCCATTCTGCCACAGAGTCCGCTAATGCTTGACTTTTAATTGCTTGTCTTGGGACGAATTCAAGGTCAAACTCGGCCAACTTCGCTGCCCACTTTGCAATGTTCCCAGTGGAGTTGGATTATGCAAAATCGCTCGAAGTGGATATGAAGTCACCACTGAAATCTTGTGAGCTTGGAAATAGTGTCGGAGCTTCCTGGAAGCAATAAGAAGTGCGTATAGCAGTTTTCGTACTTCCAGGTATCGAGTTTTGGCATCATGGAGTACTTCACTGATGAAGTACACTAGGCATTGGACTATTCGGACCCTCCCGGAGGGACCCGAAGTTTCCTCCTCATCGACCCGGACCCTCCCGTAGGGGTCCGGACCTTCTTCGGGGATCATCGGGTCCTTGTTGGAGGAACCCGAAGCTTCTACAGGGGTGACCTAGACCCTCCCAGGGGGGTCCGGCTCTTCTTGCTCAACAAGAGTAACTCCTTGTTGACCAAAGTCTAGGGGCTGGGACCCAGACTCTCCTTCAAGAACCTCCTGACTCTCCCGGAGGGGTCCAGATTCCTAAGCTTGTAATGGTTCCGGTCTCTCCGCAACCAGGACCATGCTGACAACTTCGTCAGTTGCTGAAATGTAAAGCAGTAAAGGCTCACCAGGGTTCGGAGCTACTAAGGTTGGTAGAGTGGTGAGTGAGCTGCTTCAGCTCCTGTAAGGCCTTTCCTGCTTCTTCAAACCACCGGAATGGTCCGGATTTCCTCAATAGCTTGAAGAAGGGTAGTGCCTGTTCTGCCAGTCTTGAGATGAATCGGCTGAGGGCAGCCAGACATCCAATCAGCTTCTGGACATCCTTGATGCGGGCTGGTGGCCGGATATCTTCAATGGCTTTAATCTTCACCGGATTTGCTTCTATGCCTCGGTAGTTTACCAGGAAACCAAGAAGCTTTCCGGAGCTAACCCCAAAGACACATTTTTCCGGGTTCAGCTTCGTGCGAGTGACTCACAACTTGTCAAAGACAGCTTGCAAGGTGTCAAGAAGCGACTCATTGTCCTTAATCTTGACGACGATGTCATCGACATACACTTCCACTACGTCTCTGATGAGCTCTCCAAAGGTTTTGTACATAGCACGTACAAATGTTGAAGCTGCATTCTTGAGACCAAATGGCATGGCAGTATAACAATACAATCCATCTACTGTGATGAAAGAAGTATGTTCTTCATCTTCTCTAGATATTCTGATTTGATGGTACCCAGAATATGCGTCTAGGAAACACAGTAATTCACACCCGGAGGTGGAATCAACTATCTGATATATTCTAGGTAGTGGGAATGGATCTTTCGGACACACCTTATTCAGTGTTTTGTAGTCGGTACACATCTGAAGCTTCCCGCCGGCCTTGGGTACAATGACTGAGTTTGCCAGCCATTTTGGGTGGAAGACTTCTCGGATGAATCCAGCTTTGAGCAACTTCTTCACTTCTTTCCGTATGAAGTTATGTCGCTCTACTGATTGCTTCCGAGGCTTCTGGTGTATAGGCTGGGCGTCAGGATAGATCTTCAGATTATGCTCGATCACTTCCCTAGGGATCCCAGGAATTTGTGACGGTTGTCAGGCAAACACGTCGATGTTAGCCCGGAGGAAAGTGATGAGCGTGAGTTCCTATTTGTCATTCAGACCTCCCGATATACGGGTGGTTTGAGCGGCGTCGAAACCGATTTGGACGACTTTGATGGGAATGTCGTTGTCGCTGCTTGGTTGCACACGGGGTGTAGAGGTTGAGCCTCGATGACGAATGCTTGGGGGTTTCGGAGCTTGTTGCTGCCTGGACTCTTCCTCCTATGATGTAGCAAGCGCGTGAAGTTCTTCCAGTGCAGTAACTCTGGCAGTGCGGTCTCCACGGATCCGGAGAACACCAGCTGGTGTTGGCATTTTCAACACTAAGTAGCCATAATGAGCAGCAGCCATGAACTTGTACTAGGCTGGCCTGCCTAGAATGGCGTTGAAGGGTAAGTTGATCTGAGCAACGTCAAAGACCAACTTCTCAGTGCGGTAATTCTCCTGAGTCCCGATGGTCACGAGAAGAGTAATGGCACCAAGCGGGGTTATGGCCCCCAGACCTACTCCAGAGAAAGGTCGGGAGGGGTGAAGATCTGAAGGTCAGAGCTGAAGCTTGACGAAAGCTTCGAAGCTTATGAGGTTCATCCTTGAACCTCCGTCCACCATTACATGGTGGAGCTGAATATTGTTGATGGTCAGAGATACCATCAATGGGAGTTGACCAGCTCCGATCATATTCCGAGGGCAGTATGACACGTTGAAAGTGATGGCAGTATCCATCCACTTCCAATGCGGCTCCACCCTGGCGATGGGAGCCATCGAAGCCATGTCCCACCGCATGGTCTTGAGGACGCGGCGGGAGGTGATGTCCCACAAACCACCAAAAATGGTGTTCATGGTTTTCCGACGTTCATTGTCGGAAATGTCGGAGTCGTCATCAACAGAGGTGTAAATGGCCTTCAAGACTTTTTTAGGGTCCTGAAAGCCTAACTCCTCTTCAGATGGAGCTTCGTCGACTTTCTGTTTTCCTTCCCTTTGTTGGAAAGGAACTTCTTCCCGGCGCTCGGCAAGGTTCTGGACCTCTCGGCAGTCTTCCAAGTTGTGGTTGTTCGACTTATGAATAGGACACCACATTTTGGAGTTCCGCCATGTTTAGATGAAGTTCGAGGTCGTTTTTCGGGGCGTGGCTCCCGACCACCCGGAGCTGCAGCAGCTGCAGCAGTAGGTGTGCCAGCCGACAACTTTTTCTTGCCGTTGGACTTTTTCTTCTTTTTACCACTCAAGGAGGTAGTGGCTTCTCCCTTAGAGGATTTTTTGTTATCCTCCGGAGAAGGTTTGGAGTGCATTTCACGGCCCTCCGTAGCTTTAGCACACTTGCCTGCCAAGCTAAAGAGCTCCGTGACGCTGGTGATAACCTTGATCAGCTGCTTCTCCAGCATCTTCTTGTCTCGTACGCCCTGTCTAAATGCTACAATAACAGAGGCGCTAGAGATAGAAGGAATAGTGTTTCATACCTGGGAGAACCTCTAGATGAAGGCACGCAAGGATTCTCCCCCCTTCTGCATTATAGCAAAAAGGTTCAGTTCGGTGCCTGGTCGGGTGTATGAACTCCCGAAATTGGCGGTGAACTGTTGGCACAATTCTGCCCAACTATTGATGGAGTTGGACAGGAGGCTCATGAACTAGGACCTGGCGGTCCCAGTTAAAGCCACTGGGAAGTAATTGGCCATTACGGCCTTGTTACCTCCGGCTGCGAGGATTGCAGTGGAATAAATCTGGAGAAACTCAGCGGGATTGACAGTCCCATCAAATTTCTCCGGCAGGTGAGGCCAGAATTTTTGTGGCCATCTGACCATGCACAAGTGCATGGCCAGGGCAGAACAGCCTCCCCCTATTCCCTTAGGAACAAGACTATCTCGAGCTTCTCGCCTTTCGCGAGGACGCTCGATATGGACAAGGCCGTCCTGCTGACAGTAACAGCGATCAAGCTCTGCCCGGAGGTCATGAGTTGAAAGCCTGGTTACTGTATGGGTGTGTCGCGCCCCGGCAGGTAGCGACGTCACTTGTTGAGACACCGCACGCCTCCTATTCTGGGAAGCGTGCGGACCAAGTCTGCCTGACAAAGTCCGATGCTGCGATGGGGCCCACCCCAAGGGGGGGGGACCTTGGTTGCTGATGTGATCGGCTGCTGCTGCAACCAAATGTTCCAAATCAGCCCTCCACTGCTCCATTGCACCCTGGGATGCACCCGGAGGTGATGGGCATTGGAGGACAGCACGTGCTGCATGGAGCGCGTGTTTAGGATTGTTGTTATTTGCCGACGCCGTGATTGACGCAAATGCTCCGTCCCGTTGTCCAGCTTGATTTGCTAGTGCAGACGGTGGCGGCGGAGGCATGACTCTTGTTGGAGCCGCGGCACCCATTGGTTGTTGCATGTTGGAGGGATTGCCTCCAGCAGGTTGCGCAACGAGGTTGCCGTTGGATGATCCAGCAGCTAAGTTCACGATTCTTGAAATCCCGGGCACTCCCCCTACCTGGTGCGCCAAGTGTCAGAGTGTTTTTCCGGCAATTCTCCCGATACTACCGTTGGTAGCTCAAGGAGTTGTAGTTCGATATTGGGTGCGCAGAGATTCCAAAGAATATGGCGAATAGACACAAGGGTTTACGTGGTTCGGGCCGCCTGAGCATAATACCCTACTCCACGGGGTGTGTAGCTGTTGTATTGAGTGTCTAAGAGCTTTCAGTCGGAGACTGTGTGTCTGAGGGTGTCCGAGAGTCTGTCCAAGAGTCCCCCCTGTGTATCGTCAACCAGTCCTTTTATAGTTCAAGGACTGCTCGTTACATAGTTAGCCTGGCCCAACATGTAGCCCTGACGGTTACTAATGTTTAACACATAATTAATGAGGTTAATTGCCCTTAATAGCATGGTAACGGGTCTTGATAGCGCCGTTACTAGTATTAAGGGCCTACTGATCGTGTGTCATTAATATGGTATTAATGACACTTAATCAGGTCTTGAAGTCTTTGATTGCTCCTTGGAGGTCCGAGTCGTTGGGGGTTCACCAGCTTGATTGCCAAGGTTGAAGGTCCGGCGGTTCGGACACGTGGCGACTCCGGAGCTATCCGTCTGGGACGGGTAGGTCTGGTGTAGATGCACACGTGTCAATACTGGAGCTTCCCTTTGTCGGAGATTAGGTCCGGAGGTCCTACACAAGTTTTTAGCCCAGAGCTATCCCATGAGTGGGGTATAGCTCCGGCTGCTATATACACGTGGTAGTACCGGAGCTAACCATAGAAGGGAGGCATGTCTAGTCCCGTATGACGTGTGGGACCTTCGCAGGTCTTCAACTCAGACAGGTGAAGTCCCTTTGGTCTTTTTGTAGTCACAAGGGGTATACGGTACGCAGGGTACCGACAGTGACAATGGTCGTGAGTCAATAATTCTACATCACGCGCATTCTTTCTCTGTCTTGGTGTTTTTATGTGTCTCTCTTGTCCTCACACGTCTCCTCAAAATGGACGTGTTAAGCATATTATTCGCACCACCAATGACACTATGCACTCGATTATGTTTGAAGCTAGTGTTCTGGCCGGTTATTGGGTAGAAGCGCTCCACATTGCTACACATATCATAAACTTACGACCATCCAAAATGCTCTCCTTTGCCACACCACATTTCGCTCTTTTTGGCACCCAACATGATATTTCCCACCTACGCGTTTTCGGTTGCAAGTGCTACCCAAATCTCTCTGCCACAGCTGAACACAAGATCGCTCCTCGCTCTACTGTTTGTGTCTTCCTTGGCTATCCATCCGATCACAAAGGATACTGATGCCTAGACTTAGCGTCATGTCACTTTTGATGAGTCATGTCACAAAACCGCATCATTATTTCTCGTCATGTCACTTTTGATGAGTCCTCCTTTCCGTTTGCGGAAATCTCCAACCCTCCTTCATCCCACTTTGACTTTCTTTTTGATACTAACGATTCATCGGTGCTCCCTAGCACTGACTGTTTTGCAGGTACTCGTCAACATGGGCCTCCACCAGGCTTCTACTGTAACACCCTCATTTTCATGCATCATGCCCTACATACACTCATATACATGTTTAACATTAACCCACAACAAGAGGAACGGGTTTAAAATTGATTTGCAGCATTTAAAATTGATTTGGAACAAAACCGCACTTAAAATGCAGGAAAGTGCGGACTGGTCCAGTTTTTGCTGCGGACTAGTCCGATTTTGCCTCTGGAAACCTTCAGACTTGTCCGATTTTGTGCGGACTAGTCCGATGTTCCAAGAATCCTTGAAAATTTGCTAAGTCCCTGGACTTTTCCGGACTAGTCCGGTGTTCCAGCGGACTTGTCCGATTTCCTCTCTGTTTAAAGTCGGACTTGTCCGATTTTTGGCCAGACTTGTCCGATTTTCTCTCTCGACGACTTCGGACTAGTCCGGTCCTTTCCGGACTTGTCCGATATTTCGCGACTCCGAGTTGATCTTTTGTTTTACGACTTGTTTCTTGGGTTTCACGTTAAGTGGGCCTAGGGACGTCGTGCCTAACTCTTTTAGAGCCCATGTGGGACTCTAAACCGGCCTCTACTCATCCCAAACTCAAAATCCATCTAACCCTAGCCTCCACCTCTATATAAAAAAACCCCACCCCTTGGCTTGACATCTATTTGCCACTTTTCCACCCACCCAAACCCTAGTTCGTGGAGAGCCACCACCAAGGAGTGAGGAGAAGATCCCAAGCAAGAAGAAGAGGAGGAAATGAAAGAGGATCAAGATCTCCACCAAGTTTCATTCTTCATCACCAATTCATCTTCAAGTTCATCATCAACCCTAGATCATCAAGATCCAAGTGCTACCTCCAAGTTTCTTGATTCATTGGAGTCCCAAACACCTGGTATACCTTCTATTATCTTTTCCTTACGTGAATTCGACCCCTAATCTCCAAATTTACATCGATCTAGAAAACCCTAATCTGCTGATCTCGTAAAGTGTGGACTTGTCCGGTCCCTAGCGGACTAGTCCGATCTTCCTGGTTAAATTGGGTTGAATTGATTCTAAAATTTGATCTAATCACATCCAAACCTGTATAAACTTGTTAAAAGCTATTAGAAATAGATAGTTATCATTAAAAGCAAACCATTAACAAGTTCTACCTTGCATTTGCATCAATCATGCATGTCATGTCATATTGAGTAATATTTGTGCACTCTTTGATTGTGTTTCTTGTCTTATATGTTTATTGTGCAGATTAGACAGATTTGCGCTATAGAGTGTGCCATGGAGGATCTACAGCACCAAGAGTTTGAAGGCTTTGACCCTAATCAACAACAAGAGCAAGGCAAGTGTCCTTGAAGCATATTGATTCTTTTTTTTAAATAAATGTTTTGTTTGCAAAAATTGCATGCTTGTGTCAATTTGATGGGAATACTAAGATAGGAAGTTTACTGGCTTTGTTTCACCACCCCTGTCACCTGGAATATATGGTAGAGAGTCGGGAAGGGCTTTTTACCTTTTACTTCGCTTAATCAACTGGGATGGGAAACAACTATACCACTCAATTTAATTATACATGGATGAGATCATAGTTAACATGAACTGGTTAAAAATGATATGGTAATGGGTGATTTAAGCAAGCCTGGTATGTGAATGGGTTGGATGTCATGGTGGTTTGCTTGCTTTAGATCTAAGGACCGGTTCATGCGAGAATAAGCCAGGACTACAGTGCCACCACGAGGCCAAGTATGGGTGCGGCATAGCTGATTAATTAGGATTTTGCTACTGCTGTTTGGACCATTATGGATGCTCGGGGAAGGGGTAGTCGGATTGGGTTTGTTGAAGATTGGCGGGACTACTCTAGGATCTGAATGGCTCAAGAGGGGGCCCTTGGTTGAAGATGTGCTCAGTTGGAGACATCGCCACCGGTGAAACCTCAGTGGGGTCTAAATAGGCTAGTAATCCCTTTGTAAAGGCTATTTTGTGATCTCTTGTCCATACACCAAAGGAAGTGTAATTGGCATAAGAGAGGTTTCTTTAGTCGCCGACTGATGATGAAGTCACAAACGCGTAGGTAAAGCGGTACAAACTCTGCAGAGTGTGTCTAAAACTATCATGATAGTCGTGCTCCCGGTTATGAGCAACCTGGACAACTTCCATGATTAGAGGGTACTCGGTATTGGGATTGTATTTAGGATGGTTATGGTTGGAATTATGGTTATGGTTGGTATTATGGTTATGGATTAATTTCTGGTATTGAATATAGTTATTGGCAAATGGTGAAATCTAGAATTATGGATGAGGATAGTAAATTATGGACTGGTATTATGATATTACTTATGATTATGATGGGTTTATTTCACATACATATAATATATTGCTTGCCAAATGTTTTAATGTACTTTTCAGTACTTTGCCATTATTATTGTCGTCATTTGAATCAGCCACATGTCATACTTTCCACACTTGCTGAGTACAACCTGTACTCACTCTTGCAATCCCCCCCAACAGTTGCAGGTCAGGATTGGGAGTTTAACGGTGAGAATGTGGAGTTCTAGGCCGTGTCTACCGTCAGCTTGTCTGTGGTGTTATTGGAGCTGCGCTATCCCTTATGCTTAGTTTGCTTAATTAGTTTATTTCTGCTGCATTAGTTTAACTTGTCATTAATATTTATTAGAGTTTGTAATCGAGGATAATATGGTTTGTGTAATAAAATTTGGTTAATTAATTTTGTTTTGTGGTAATTTTCTGTATATCCTTTTGTGATTGCACTCGTGTATGTGTGATGAACATCCTGGGCACACATATGCGTTAGCTTGGTTCTTTTTCGGAACCGGGCATCACATCTACAAGCCTAGCAGTCAGACCTCAGCTCCAGCCAGTCAGACCGCACTTATACATAGAGGCCTTCTTGGTCAGACCAATCCTCGCGGTCCAACCAATGGTACTCGTCCCGAAGACCAAGCGGGCCTCTGTTCACCGGGTGGTCCAACCGCCACCCCGTGTAGTCAGACCGCCCCGAGCTCATCCTTGTCACACAACACTCCTCCAGGCTTTGGCTCTTCGACGGCTCCACCGACTGCCCTTCACCAGCAACCAGGTTTTTGTACATGGTCCACAGTTCGTGCTTGAGATGCCACCTGTCGACAACGAGCATAACACGCGGCCACGTGGGAAGGTTGGTCTTCCTGTGCAGCATCTGAACCTTCAAGCGTCAACATTGTCACGGATTCCAAAGACTTATCGTTGTGCTCTCGCCGATTCCAATTGGCGAGATGCCATGATCGAGAAATTCACCGCTCTACAGGCCAACAACACTTGGGATCTCGTGCCACGTCATCCAGGCATGAAGGTCATTACTGGGAAGTGGGTTTTTCATCATAAGTTTCATCCAGATGGCTCTCTTGGTCGCTACAAGGCTCGTCGAGTTCTTTGTGGCTTTACTCAAGAGTCCGGTGTTGATTTTGGTGAGACTTTCAGCCCTGTGGTGAAGCCTGCTACAGTTTGTATCGTTCTTTCAGTTGCACTCTCGTGATTGTCCCGTTCACCAGCTTGATGTGAAGAATGCTTTTCTGCATGGTACTCTATCTGAGACAGTCTATTGTGAGCAACCTTCTTGTTTTCTTGATACAGCTCATCCGGATTTTGTTTGTCGACTGAACAAGTCCCTATATGGTTTGAAGCAAGCTCCTCGTGCCTGGTACAGCCACTTTGCTTCTCATATTATCTCATTTGGATTTATTGGTGCTCGGTCCAATACTTCTCTTTTCGTCTACCGATACGGCGCATACATGACTTATCTATTGCTATATGTGGATGATATTGTTTTGACTGCCTCATCGGCCCCACTGCCCCATCGTATTATTTATGCTATTACTACAGAATTTTCAATGAAGGATTTGGGCAACCTACATCATTTTCTAGGCATAACTGTTACTCGGAGCAGCGCAAGCTTCTTCCTCTCACTGCAACAGTACATGGTTGAGATACTTGAGAGAGCAGGCATGACTGATTGTAAATCATGTTCTACTCCAGTCGACACGTGTGCCAAGTTATCATTTGATGGTGTTCCGGTTTCGGATGCTACTCGCTATCGTGGTCTTGCTGGAGCTCTGCAATATCTCACCTTCACTCGACCCGATATTGCATATGTCGTGCAGCAGGTGTGTCTCTATATGCATGATCCTCGTGAGCCTCATCTTGTGTTGGTGAAATGCATTCTTCGATACATTCGAGGTACCTTGGATCATGGTCTTCAGCTTCGTCACTCTTCGGTTAGCGAGCTTGTTGCATATTCTGATACTGATTGGGCCGGTTGTCCTGACACACGTTGTTACACCTCCAGATAGGGTATCTTCCTCGGTGATAATCTGGTCTCCTGGTCTTCGAAGTGCTAACACACGGTATCCCGCTCCAGCGCCGAAGCGGAATATTGTGCTATAACCAACGCCGTTGCCGAAGCTTCTTGGTTGCGTCAGTTGTTGGAGGAACTTTACTGTCCACTTCAGAAGGTCACTTTAGTCTATTGTGACAATGTCAGTGCTATATATCTCTTGACCAATCTGGTGCAGCATCAACGCACTAAGCATATCGAGATTGATTTACACTTTGTTCGCGATAAGGTGGCCACAGGTACAATTCGAGTTCTTCACGTTCCTACCACCTCACAGTATGCGGACATCTTCACCAAGAGGCTGCCATCTTCGGTGTTTGTGGAGTTTCGATCCAATCTGAATGTTCTAGCTAATAGACGTTTAGACTGCGGGAGGGTGTCAGAGTAATACCACATTGTATGTGTAACCAAGGGAGGTCCCCTGACCCCCTTATATATATGTACCACCCCTATGAGTTTTAATCAATCAAATACAATAATTATTTTCTTCCTCGATATTTCTATCACATCCTTCCGCTAAAAACTTTAAGGTGGTCAAAGATTATGCTAAGAAAAACCTATATCTAAGAAACTGTAGCTAAGGGTGTGGTAGTGGCAACATGACCAATTATTCTATATTTCTCTTTATCACTAAAGTCTACTACAGGCAGGTGAATAATTAGCCGATCTCAAAAAACAGAAGCTACATGACTTCTACAACTCTCCACAGCAACATGTCTACACAAGCCTATGACCTTGCACAAAATGTGTGTCTCCCTCACCCAGATGTTCGAGTTTCTGAAGAAACCCATGCTTCCATGTCAGCTCTTCATCAGCCACAGCTGGACGCCTGGGCGATGATGCTCCAACAAATGGTTGGAGCGTGATCTCAGGTCATAGGAGTTCGATGCCGTGCATTTATCAACATGCACCTTTCTCTGTCTTTCAATGGCTCTATGTACAAATGAATTGCGATCGGGATCCATGAGGATGATTGCTTCCGTGTCTCAGATGCTAACAAGAGAATCATCGCTGGCTGGGGACCCCTGTTGACACAGGCAGTCGGGAAGAGGGTTCTCATAAAATGCCTCTTCTGGCCGAAACCTGTCTTTGCCTTTTGTGCCCGGAACAGGGCCCTTTCGTTTCCGCGGAGAGCCTTATCTGTTGAGCAGAACAAGAGAATAAGAAACAAATGTGAACTAGAACTTTCGGTTCTCATGTAATATACTCCCTCTGGTCCCAATTAATTGTCGTTAAGACAAATTCTCATAGCTCATTTTAGTTCACTGTTCCTGTCCGAAGCGACAATTAAAAAAGGACGGAGGTAGTATTATCCTTGAATATAGTACCTTTTCCTGTGGATGTATATTATCCTTTGTGATAGCATTTCCCCTTCCTTCAGTGCTCCACTGCTGACTTTATCAAACAAGCAAACTAGAGCTTTCCTGTAATGAAGGAATAACTTAATGAGATTCAGCAGCAAAGGCTACGGCGATGTTACAACACTAATGATAAATGCACTTTAGTTTTGTGATTTCACCTGTCCGGACTGATTGTTTTCCTGTGGTCAAGAAAACGGCGGTGACCTGCAACAGCCCGTGCCATGTTTCCACAATAAGACGGGATGAATGCATCACTCTCCACGGAAACAATGTAGTCCAAAGCTGCCATATGAGCTGCATATTTGCTGAAAGGTTGCAATTCTTCAGCCGAGGCAAGTTTTTCCTGCAATGGAGTACAGAGCATATGTCATTGTTGGCTCAAGAAAGTTGTATTAAATGAGATATAGCAAATGAAAGGCCACGCCTCTACCTTGTTCAACAGAATTGGGAAACGCTGTTAGGGATATAATAGTAGTATTATAAGATGTATTAGAGGCTCATTTGCATATTTGTCATCCTGTACATATAGAGGCCTTCAGCCTCCTCAATAATACAAGATCAGAAGATCCAATATTCATAACATGGTATCAGAGCTTAGGTTTTAGATGGTGCTTTACCGATCGATCACGCCGCCGCCGGTGGATCCCGTCATTCTCCTGTGCCGCACCGTCATCGCCGTCGCGGAGGGCGCCTCCCTGACGTCCCGCGCAGCTTCGGCTCCCGCCTCGGGATGTCCAATCAGGAGATGCGTGTTGAGGAGGAGGCCGCGCGGAGGGTGGAGGATGGTCTCGACGTGCGCCGCAACTACCGGCCTCGACGGCCTCGCACCCGGTGCGGGCAAGGACTTCCTGCTGATAGATGGACCACGCTGCTCCTTCCGCTTCCGCTGTCCTCATCCGCCGCGCCAAAGTCTTCCACTACGGCTCCACCTCGCTCATCGCTGAGCCCAGCCGATCCGTGCACCTGGCGCCATGCGCGTCGCCAAGGCCGCGAAGGAGGGGACGCGGTGTACTATGCCTTCAGTAGCCGGGGGCAGTTCTACCGGCGATGGTCTACCTCTCCGCCTCCAAGATCTGCTTCGTGCTACTCCTCAATACGGGCCTCATCGCCATGTGCACTTGTGCTGCAACCATGGACCACGATCTCCTTCCGCGTTTGGATCTGAGTGTCATGACGTCAGCCTGCCTCCTTGTCTTTGGCACTTGCCTCCTTGTCTTCGGCGCAGGAGGTGTTCAAGCGCCGCCATCTGCGCCGCGCTCCGCCTTGGGTTCTCTTGGAGAGAGAAGCAACCGTATCCCAACCTGCCTGGAAGCTTTCCATAGCCCTCGCGTGATCTCTCTGTGATCTGGACATGGAAACTTCCCTTAGCAATCTATCCAATTAGGAAACCATGCCGTGTGCCCATAGTTTGCCGCCGCCACTTGGGTCATCAGTCCGTGGTTTGTGTCATTAGGGTCACGGTGTGCAAAAAAAACTGACTACAACGGCTTCTCTTTTTCGGATCTGTGATGGCATTGACGTCTTTTGGGTGCCTTCTTTTGGCTGTCCGAGACGTCTTGATCTATCATTGATTCGGGTGCTCCGTCTACGCCTCGTAAAAAAAATGTTGTTTGCACCGCTTTTGTTGCGCTCTCGTCGTCGCCTGCCGTTGCATATGTTTACATCTTGTCGTTTTTGTCATCTTCATCATGGTGAATTTTTCTTCTTTGGTCGGAATTCCAGCTATGCGGTGTCTAGTGCTTTTCAATTGCACTAATTGCCGTGATTGGGTTCCTCGTATGTGTGGTCCACGACTTTGGGAGTTGCTCATGGACGATCTCTGGTTGGTGTTGATCCTCGTCATCGTGATTCACATCATGTTTGGGAGCTTGACTGACTTCGTCTTCCGCTGCGCGTGCCAGTTTTGTCGGCTCCTGTTTTGCTGCTTCATCTACTTCGATGTTCTGCTTAGTGACAACAAATATCATCTTTGTGGCTTCAGCATGTTTTTATCTTCAAACTCAATGTTCTTGATGCACCTTGAATTTGAGGGGGGATGTTAGGGATATAATAGTAGTATTATATTAGATGATGTATTAGGGACTTATTTGCATATTTGTCATTGTTGAGGTGTCTAAACTGATACCTCCACTGGACTTGCTCGGAAGCAGCCCGCGGGGGTTCGATGTGTATGCGGGGGCTAGTCCTAGCAAGGTCGAGCTCAGTGAACGATGAACGCAAGGTTTTTACATGGTTCGGGGTGCCTGGGCGTAATACCCTACTCCACGGTGGTTTGTATGTTGTATTCCTCGAGCGTATATCCCAGTCTAAGAGAAGTCGTCTAAGTCGGTGGCTGCTCGGTCCTTTTATAGTCCAAGGCCGAGCATCTTACAAGTGGGGCCCGAGGCCCAACAAGTGGCCCCAGGAGTACCAAATCCTTCCTAACATTTGGGAGTAAATGCTATCCCCTGACAATGACTTCAATGTGCCGCCCGTCCATGCCTTGCTGCAGAGCTACACGTAGCCCCTCATTATGGTTGGCCGTGTCCCGTCTGTCTTGTCACGGCCTCTCATTCGTCCGCCGTACATAGTAGTTCGGCGCCAGCCTGTTATCACAAGACTAGGTACATGACTCTTGACTTATGAGTGCGAGCTCCCGCTTACCTAGGGAACGTGCGCGTCCTTCCAGTTTAGGCGCACTGGGCTCGTCTCCCTTCATTGGCGCTACCGCAGGATGGACTGGGCCCGGCGCTACCTAGCACGTGGCATGTCTGGTCCTTCCCTCAGCTGGGAGGTCGGTTCCGGAGCTGCCAGACACGTGGTCGCGCCAGACCTTCTTTTAGCAGGGAGGAAGGTACGGGGTTGCCGGTCTTGCAGACGCACCGAATCTCTCCTCAGTAGCAAGGTGGGCCCAGAGCTGTGAGACGCGTGGCAGTGTCGGACCTCCCCCCCCCCCCCCCCCCCCCGAGGGGGAGACAAACCTGGAGCTGCGGGACACGTGGTAGCGTCGGTCCTTCCCTCAGTGGAGAGACGTGGCCACGCCGCAAGCCACATGGCACCCCGGGACCACGTCAGATCCTGCCCCCATGGGGGGTGGGGCCCAGTGTGCCTTCTTTCCTGTATTCATGGGTACCCGGTTCGCCAGGTACCGACAGTGGCCCCCGGGCCCATCTCGGGGAGGAACTTCTCGGTTAAGTGGTTATACCTGAGGTGGGGCCATTTTGGATCCTCGTGTCGCGACTGTAAGGGCTCCTCTTCAATGCGGCGGATAAAATCTTTGTCTACAGGTATCACGCCATCAACTGGCATCAGTTCCCGATACGAAACTCGTTTCGGTTCCGCGCGCCCATCATGTTGCCGCCCCTATGTTTTGAACTCTCCCCTATGGGAGCGGTTGCCTCGAGGCGGTTACTTCGGCCTCTCCGCCGAATCTGACTCTAGCCGACTAGTCATTGGGAGGGTGGCTCCAGCATTGTAGCGCCACGATTCCCGTCCAAACATCACGAAAGTATACTTAAGAAGGGGACTAGCATAGGTCACGAGCCCCTTATGCCTCTATTTGCTCTCGCGCTTAGGACCTTACTGCTTTCTCGCATCCTCCATTCCTGAGCCTTAGCCTTTGCACAACCACCCTTCCCCTGCTCCATCTTGTCGTAATGGAGTTGGCTCTCCCCGCCAGTAAGATCAAGAACGAGAAGGGGCTGAAGAAGGTCCGTGCTTACATTGGATGGTCCCATGACTCCTTCAACGACAAGATCCACATTGGCAATCTTCCTTTCGAGAAGAAGAGCGCTGGTGACATGGTTTGGTTTCGAGGATACGCCATGGTCAGCTTGCTTCCCCCCTTCTCGTCCTTCCTAATGATGCTGTTGGAGTTCTATGGTATCCAGCTACACTTCCTCGGCCCCCATTCCATCTTGTTGGTCACTATCTTCGTTCACTTCTACGAGATGTGGGTGGGGGTGCGGCCCAGCCTAGAGCTCTTCCGGTGCATCTTCACCCTGCAGACCACTGGGAAGGGGAATGAGATGATCAGGCTGTACTACTTCGTGAAGCGGAAGAGGTGCCCCTTCATGTACTTGGAAACCTTTTGTTGACGGTCGTTATATACCAATTTCATCCGTCAATTTAACTCAATTATGTGAAGGATTTGTCATTTCTTGCACACATCACTTTTATACCTAACCCAATTCCACTTAGACTTGGAGAAATATGTGTATGCAGCATTTTATGAAGGAAATGAGGAAATGTAGAGGGACCAATCCTATAAAATATCATCCCAGCCAATCAGGCGACGACATGTGGCATCCCATGGATCAAATGGCCCACAAACAGAAGTATCCGAGGAGATCCAACAGTGTATCACCCATATACATCAAGGGGGCCCACCTGGCAGCCCTTGGAGGAAGCACTCCGCGTTTGGAGTGCTGACCAGGTCGGTCGAACCAGGGGTTCAGCCGACCTCTTCCTGGCGCCAAACATGGTAAAACGACGCGTCTTGGCTCCTCCTGGCTTGAAGGAGTCAATGGTGACTGATTCGCGCGCTTTTGGTGGCGGGAACTGACCTCAACACTAGTATAAATAGGACCCCCTACCCCTCACTTCAACACACACCACTTGAGCTTCATCTCTATTGTATACACAATCATCCATAGTCTTAGAGGAGTTAGGTTGTAGAGAGGAGAGTCTCTAGTCCCAAGTCCAAATTGGGAAAGCTGCAAGGAGTCTCTCTCTTCCCAATCCTACATTGGGAAAGGTATGGCTCATGTATTCCTTCTTGTATTTGTGACTTTATGCATAATAAAGATAGTATCTTTAGTCTCTACTTATACATATACTTGGGCAAAGCATTTCTTGTTTGATTGTGGAGTCCATGTATGTGGAAGGTATAGCTTCTATGACTGTTTCATCATGAACATATCTCATTATCATATAACCTATAGACCCCCACTATAGTCTAGTTTATTATAACATAACTAGGTTAGTAAGGATAATTATGTTGTGTATCAACATTGGTTCAATGATGATTCAATTCATTGCCTTAGGATGGACTGTGCCTAGGCTCTTAAGGTAATTACTTAATATGCTAGCATGGTGCTAGGATAGCTAAGTAGCATTGGATGTCTCATAGACCCACAGATTGAAGAGGTAGGCAGTAGGTGGTGACAGTCCTATCTGTCCTTTGTAATCCTCCACGTTCGGCTATGCCACAGGCTCTTGGCGGGAGTTGCCCTAGTATTGCTAGGGGTAAGCCCGTGCCCGATGTGTTGAACCACATAGCATAAGTATTCACTATTGATCTAGCTTATGGATAATTAGTTTAGACTATGCATATGTACAATAGAGCATAGTAGGAGTACCTCCATAACTCTCAACCCTAACTAACCTCTAGGATCCTCTTACCCCCCTTAGACTTGAAAGCTTTTGTGTGTCGCACTACCTCCATTATTATTTTATCCATCCTTACTAGATTCTTACCTAGACCTTTCTGTCCTTTCCACTTGATGATTGTTATATCTCTTCCCTGCCTTCCTTTGGGATCAAATAAATGACACCCTTGGGAATACTCTTAAGGGGAAATGCTACAATGATATCTCCGTTCGCTTGCGGAATTCACTCTGTGATCCAATAGAACCATTAACAAGCATTTCTGACATATCAGTTTGAGATGTTTAGTTAATGGTGCATAAGAAATACCAAGAAGCATTTCTGGCGCCGTTGTCGGGGATGATTTGTTAGTATATCTTAGGAGCCGTCAACAAGCATTTCTGGCGCCGTTGCCGGGGATGATTTGTTAGTATATCTTAGGAGCCATCAACAAGCATTTCTGGCACCGTTGTCGGGGAAGGCAAATAGATATATAACATGACTGGGTGAATATGATAGAACCCTGAGTAGGATTTTAGTAGGATAACCATTCTTTGTTTTCGCATTTTAATGTGAAAACAGGGTAGTGTATGTATGGTTTCCGCCTACCGGAAAACTTTGTTGAAGATCTCGAATCTCTTCTAAGAGACTGACCCCGTGTCATTACTCCTCAGAAGATTCGAGCGGCAAGGCAAGCAAGCATTTCTGCACCAATAATCCAAACGCCAATGGCTCAGAAGACCCTTCGTGAGTTCTCAGCTCCCTCTACTAACAAAGTGCCTATTGGGCCCACTGTTAACACAGGAGATGTGAACTTCGAGACAAAATTGACCTTATCACTATGGTGCAAGCCAACCCATTCTGTGGGAAGGCTAACAAGGATGCAAGTGCTCACCTGCAACAATTCCTCGAGATCTGCAGCACTTTTAAGATCAAGGACGTGTATCCGGATGTGGTCCGTCTTAGACTGTTCCTGTTCTCTCTCCTTGGGAGAGCAAAACAGTGGTTCTACGCGAACCGAAGTGCTATAGACACTTGGGAGAAGTTTTCTACGGCATTCCTTGCCAAATTCTTCCCGTTGGGCAAAACCATGTCCTACGTGGAAGGATTTCCAGCTTTCAGCAAGAGCCCAAGGAATCTATTCCCGAGGCATGGGAAAGGCTTCAGGAGTACATCCTAGCCTGTCCCCACCATGGGATGGATGATTGTCTCCTTATTCAAAATTTCTATAACGGGTTGATCCCATCAGCTCGTGACCATTTGGATGCTGTTGTTGGAGGAGCCTTCTTTTCATTGACGGTGCCAAAAGCTAAAGATCTTATTGGGAAGATGGTGTCCAACATGGGATGGAACGATGAGCGTCTCCATACCCGACAGCGAGGCATGCACACCTTGAAGGAGGTGGACATGATCGCTGCAAAATTGGACCTCCTAATGAAGAAAATTGATGGACAAGCCAGTGGTGAACTGTCTGGCAATGCCTATGCCCTAGACTCTCACACCATGTGTGAAGTCTGTGGCAACACGGGTCATATGGGCAATGATTGCCCAGAAACTCGTGAGGATGCCCTATACCTCGCCCACAATGGAAATTTCAACAACAACAATGGCTATCGTCCATGAGGTCAAGGGTGGGGTCAACAACGCCCATTCTTTCAAGGAGGGTACAACAACAATGACAACCTTGGAAATCAGCCCAACTTGAGAGAACTTGCCATTAGCCAGCTCAAGATCAACGCTGCCCTATCCAAGAAGTTGTCAGCTAATGACACCCTGGAAAACATCAATGCCAAGACTGAAGGACTATCCTCAGCATTCAAGAATCAACTAAGCTTCAACAAGATGTTGGAGACTCAGCTGGCACAACTTGCTGTAGTTGTCCCTCCATTGGAAAACAACAGAATTCTGGGGCAGCCAGAAGCCCTAGTGGAGAACGTCAATGCAGTTGTTACGAGAGGAGGAAAGACCACTCGTGACCCACAATATCCCACACAAGAAAAGAGGACAACTGAGCCTGAAGACGAAGAAATGTCCATCTCATCGGACGGTGGTGAGACCTACGCCAATAGGTTAAATTGGTAATTATCCCAATTTGTTTTTCTTTCTTTCTTTTTTCCACCCCATTTGGATTTTTCCGATTGCATATTTGATTTTTCCTAGCAAGTTGAGAATCTTATATTCTCAACTATCATTTTTCTTTCTTTCTTTTCAAAAGAAAAATTTTTTATTGGATTTGAAAAAAGGTTTTTATTTGAAAAACAATTTTTTCTGAGCTGCACATGTGGCATTTCACCAACGTGCTAACTTTATAGCCGTAGGGAAGCCACTTGCCAAAAGGGGAACCAGGGGGGCCACCTGTCAAGTCGGCTGAACTCCCTGGTCGGCCAAACAGGGAGTAGAGCCAAATTGGATCCCCTTCCTCCAACGGCTATATTTTGAACCCCAAGTGACCTTTGGAGGGTGCATCCTATAAATTGTGGCCGTGAGGAGCACTTCTCTTCACACACCACATTATTTTACACCTCCCCAAGTCACTCTCTAGCTCACCTTGTTTTTCTTGCTCTTCAATGCAACACTCTTGCTCAAATCCATCCCCAAAAAGATTTTCTTTTGTTTGCAATTGCATTTGACACTCAAGCTTTCAAGAGGAGAAAATTCGTTGAGAGTTTTGTTTTCCAAACATCGCATCTTTTCGGATTTTTCTCGCCTTGTTCTGTTCTTGCTTGTTGAACTCAAAAAGACATGAAGAGGTTGTTCGGAAAGAGGAAGGGAGATGCAAACTCAAGCCATGGTGAAGGTTCTAGTGCACGCCTCTCTTCCATGGGTACAAGCCCAAGGAGGAGAAGTGTGTGTGAGGACACTCCCATGGAAGAGAGAAGCAACCCACACCAACTTCTTCATGACAATGACCTCGACATACGAAGCAAAGTTGAAGATCAAGCATGCAGGCTTCTCCAAGATCGTGAGTTCCGCCACACCAAGGCTTACGATCCACATTTTATCTCCAAAATAGGTATGGACTCCGAATTTCTTTCCATTTGGCATGCAATTGGATTTAATGACTTTGCTCACATAGAGGAGAAAGGTTCACGCCTTCTCACTATCTAATTCCTTTGCACGCTAAGAATAGGATTTGATGGTATTACTTTTAGATTATTTCAAAAAGAATACAACATCCTATGGAAAGAATTAGGTAGCATCCTAGGCTTCCATAAACGGTGTTTGCTAGATTTAGACAATTTGCCTAAGTTTAACAAACAAAGTTTTTGGCATGAGCTAACTAGTGAGGTCACAAGGAGGGCTCCTAGGAATAGCCACATCCAAAACCCTACCTTACGCTTCATGCATAGATGGGTGGCTATGACTATGTTCCCTAGGGTAGACGTTAGGGTTGTGCGAGATGATGAATTGAAAACTTTGTTTGCCATGACTAAAAAGATAAAAGTTGTTCCACTCAAAGCCATGATGACACAATAGTTAGATTACATTTCGAAATCAGGACCAATTGAATGCACTTCATTGATTACTCATATTGCAGATAGGGTAGGAGCACTTAAATACTCTTCGTTTGAATATATTGAAACTGAAAGAGAATTAATTGATGAAGACTATTTAGTGCAAGGACATACCCTTAAGCATGATCAAGATGGCTCCTTGATATTTTTCTATCCCGACTTTGTCAATGAAATTCGGTTACCTAACCCAGATTTTCATTTGTACAAATGCCGGAGGCTAACCATTAATCTTCTTCGCCTTGAGGAAGCAAGAAGAAGTAATATCTCTGGTAGGGTAACAAGGAACCGTGTGAGGGCTGCAGCCACAGGCATGCCACCAATAATCTCTCTGGTCCATGAATACCAAGAGGAAGAGAACCCAGAGGGTTATGTGCCCGGATGGACTCAACCTCTGACATATGAGACTGGGGGATCATCTTGGCAAGAATGGCAAAGGGATCCACCCTTATCCACTTCAAGCTCTAGCAGCTTGCCCCCAACGTCCATGAGAGGACGTCATTCCTTTTCAGCTATAAGTCGTCATGACTATAGCCAAGGAATGACGGACCTCACTAGACGTATGGGAGAACTTGAAGTGAGAACGGGTGACATCTACAGCACACTCCAGGAGCATGTTCAAGGTACCCAGGATTGGCAACAACACATGGATGCTCAATTCACCAACTTCAACACGGCGCTACAACAACAACAAGCCGATCTTGCAGCGTACTTCCGTCATCAAGGGTTCAACCTTTATCACGGAGGTAGTTGAAGAACAAGCTTGGGGGAGGACCCCCACTAGAGGTAACATATATCACATTCCTTGCATATTTATTTTCCATTCATCCATCATCCACCTTGCATTTAAAAAATATAGGTTAGATTTTCTTTCATCAAATAAAGATGTGCAGTAAAAATGATTTAGAATTCACATAGATGAAATGATGAACAGTTGCTCTGTTTTATTTTCCTAAGTCTCTAGTTTACAACTTTCTACTCTCTGAATGTTGCTTTCATTAGTTTGAATTACTTTTACCTTAATTTGGAAATTGTGGGTAGCAAAAGCTTAATCTAATTCTAGGTTGTTGCAAGATTAGAATTAGTAATAGGGCTGCTAGTCCTAGTTTGAAAGTAAAACTTAGATTTCCGGAGAATTTATAAAAACATCTAAGTTTCCCTCAATTGATTGGAAATACCTACCAAAGCCATATGATGTTCATACATTGACAAAACCTTATGCATATGCTATTTGATTTCACATTGAGCCTAGTCAAACTAATATAGACCTATGTGAGAAATCATACAACTCATTTTATTCAAGACTTCACTTGCACATGTTATACTTCTACACTAGAAGTAAGCAAAACGTCCATCATATCCACCATACCACAAGAAAAAGAGAAACTCCATGTTATTCATGTTCAGCACTCTCTTCAAAATTCATTGCAAAAAAAGGGAGTAGAAGACATGGCTACAAAAAGAAAATGAAAAAAAATGCTTACATCATAAGCATGAAAAAAAAAAGAGAAAAGTCACCATGTTTCATCCCTGCAAAAGAAAGCGAGATTATACCAAAAAGGAGTTATCTCAAGTATCCACATCCACTTTTCACTCCATCACACATGCACTAGTCTTGAATCAAAAGGTTTTGATTAGAATTCTCCTAAGGCTTACTCTTTTGACTTAGCAATATATGTGATGCAAATATGCCTACTTACTTTCCTTACCAAACTCCACATACAAGCCATATTCAATGAGTAGGAATAGTAGAGGCACAATGATTTGTGAGGAAATATTTCCACTATCCACAAAGGAGTGATTGAGAGACTCAAATTGAGGTACTTATTATCTAAATTGAATTCTCCGGAATTTAAGTGGAACTTGATTTCTAGGCTATGTTTGCTCCATTTGCTATTTTACCTTTCAACTACTCATGAATATGAAAAAGCATAAGCCCCATGATAACTTAAGAAAGGTAGAGTATCATAGCCAATTTCTGCAATACTAGGTAGAGTATCTTGTTGTGCATTAGATACTTTTGATAATAAGATATTGTAGCAACTCCTGATCATCAACCTAAAGTCTTGACTTTGCTCGGGACGAGCAAAGGATAAGCTTGGGAGAGTTTGTTGATGGCTGTTATATACCAATTTCATCCGTCAATTTAACTCAATTATGTGAAGGATTTGTCATTTCTTGCACACATCACCTTTCTACCTAACCCAATTCCACTTGGACTTGGAGAAATATGTGTATGCAGTATTTTATGCAGGAAATGGGGAAATGTAGAGGGACCAATCCTATAAAATATCATCCCAGCCAATCAAGCGATGACACGTGGCATACTATGGATCAAATGGCCCACAAACAGAAGTATCCGAGGAGATCCAACGATGTATCACCCATATACATCAAGGGGGCCCACATGGCAGCCACCTGGAGGAAGCACTCCGCGTTTGGAGTGCTGACGTTCAGCCGACCTCTTCCTGGTGCCAAACGCGGTCAAACAACGCGTGTTGGCTCCTCTTGGCTTGAAGGAGTCAATGGTGACTGATTCGCGCGTTTTTGGTGGCGGGAACTGACCTCAACACTAGTATAAATAGGACCCCCTACCCCTCACTTCAACACACAGCACTTGAGCTTCACCTCTATTGTATACACTATCATCCATAGTCTTAGAGGAGTTAGGTTGTAGAGAGGAGAGTCTCTAGTCCCAAGTCCAAATTGGGAAAGGAGCAAGGAGTCTCTCTCTTCCCAATCCTACATTGCAAAAGGTATGGCTCATGTATTCCTTCTTGTATTTCTGACTTCATGCATAATAAAGATAGTATCTTTAGTCTCTACTTATACATATACTTGGGCAAAGCGTTTCTTGTTTGATTGTGGAGTCCATGTATGTGGAAGGTATAGCTTCTATGACTGTTTCATCATGAACATATCTCATTATCATAGAACCTATAGACCCCCGCTATAGTCTAGTTTATTATAACATAACTAGGTTAGTAAGGATAATTATGTTGTGTATCAACATTGGTTCAATGATGATTCAATTCATTGCCTTAGGATGGATTGTGCATAGGCTCTTAAGGTAATTACTTAATATGCTAGCATGGTTCTAGGATAGCTAAGTAGCATTGGATGTCTCGTAGACCCACAGATTGAAGAGGTAGGAAGTAGGTGGTGACAGCCATATCTGTCCTTTGTAATCCTCCACGTTCAGCTATGCCACAGGCTTTTGGCGGGAGTTGCCCTAGTATTGTTAGGGGTAAGCCCATGCCTGATGTGTTGAACCACATAGCATAAGTATTCACTATTGATCTAGCTCATGGATAATTAGTTTAGACTATGTATATGTACAATAGAGCATAGTAGGAGTACCTCCATAACTCTCAACCTTAACTAACCTCTAGGATCCTCTTAACCCCCTTAGACTTGAAAGCTTTTGTGTGTCCACGGGAGTGTTAGTGTATTGCCTTGCTTGAGCGTGTATGAGTCTTAGTCTGATTTTTCGATCCCTTGGGAAGGTCGTCTGCCGAGTCCTTTTATAGTTCAAGGACTTTGCAGTTATAAGGTGAGACCCAGGACCCGACAGGTGGTCCCGGGGAGAGCCAAATAGTATATAAGATCTAGGATTAATTGCTATCTACTTCCCTTTGTCAGGGGTGTCAATGCACCGTCCCGCTGCGCCGTGCGCCAGGGCTACACATAGTTGGTGATGATGGTCGTGCACGTCCCGTCCGTCTTGTCCTCGTGGCCCATTCGTCCGTCTTGCGGCGTGGGTCTGTACCGGCTACTCGGAAAAGACAGGACACTGGAGGCTTGACCTCCGCATGCGCGACTGAGCTTGCCTGGGGAAGGCGCACGTACTTAATGCCTATCTGAGCAGTGCACGCGTTCCTTTACTGCGGCTTCCTACCGCACTGAGTTGGCCATCCGCCACATGGTTGCGCTGGAGCCTACCTTCGTGAGAAGTTGGGCACTTGACGGAACATGCCACATGGCGCATCCGGAGCCCACCCCTATGGAGGGGTGGAGGCTCAGAGCTGCAGGCCACGTGCCAGTTCTGGTGCCTTTCCCTGCGAGGGCACGGGCCTGGCCCTGAGGTCCCGATTGGCCACGTGGCGGCCCCGGAGCCCGCCTCAGCGGGGAGGCGAGGGTCCAGTTCTGCCGGCCACGTGGCAGCTTGGGAGCCTCCTCCGACGGAGAGGTAGGATCTGGTCCTTCCCTCCACGACGTGGCAGTCTCGGATTCGGCCTCTTAAGCAAAGGCGGAGTCCTTAGCGGTTTTCTCCCTGTGCGCGGGGGTACCCGGTCTGCGGGGTACCAACAGTTAGATTGGCTAAAAGATACATGTTGGTAGAAGGGGATCTCTACCGACGCGGTGCCAACGGCGTCCTAATGCGGTGCATCACAAGGGAAGAAGGTCGTGAGCTCCTCACGGAAATCCATGGAGGCGAGTGTGGGAACCACGCGTCTTCCTGCACGCTGGTTGGTAAAGCCTTTCGGCATGGCTTTTACTGGCCTACCGCGCTCTAGGATGCAACTGAGCTGGTGAAGAAATGTGAAGCATGCCAGTTTCATGCAAAACAAATTCATACATCGGCTCAGCCTCTACATATGATACCTCCTACATGGCCTTTCGCTGTGTGGGGGTGGATATCTTGGGACCTTTCCCAAGAATCGTCGGAGGTTACAAGTTCCTATATGTTGTCATTGACAAATTCACCAAATGGCTGGAAGCAACTCCAGTTGTGACAATAAACAAGCAATCAGCTATCAACTTCTTGCAGTCCATCGTATGCAGATTTGGAGTCCCGAACAAAATCATAACTGATAATGGGACCCGGTTCACAAGCTCTGGTTTCCAAGGATACTGCGAAGACCTCGGCATTCAAGTTAGCTACACTTCCGTAGCTCACCTGGCAAGCAATGGCCAAGCCGAGAGAGCAAATGCAGAAATCCTGAAAGGACTCAAGACACGCACATATGAGCGCCTGAAAAAACATGGAGCCAACTGGTTCGAAGAGCTTCCGCCCACTCTATGGGCCAACAGGACAACTCCAAACCGGTCAACTGGAGAGACACCCTTCTTCCTAGTGTACGGAGCTGAAGCAGTCCTTCCTCCAAAAATCACCTTGGGGTCGCTCCGGGTCCGGACCTTCGATGAAGCCACGCAGGACCAGCTCCAGCGTGAAGACCTTGACCTCCTCGAAGAGGGAAGGTGCCAAGCAGCTGTTCGGAATGCCCGATACCGCCAAGCTCTTCGGCGCTATCACCAACGACATGTTCACAGCCGACAGCTCGAGGAAGGCGATCTGGTGCTACGGAGAATACAATCCAGAGAAGGGTTAAACAAACTTTCCCCCAGCTGAGAAGGACCCTTTCGAGTGATCAAAGTATCCCGTCCTGGATGCGTTCGCTTGGCAACCGAGGATGGGACACCTCTCCCTAATCCTTGGAACATTGAGCACCTCCGTAAGTTCTACGCTTAATATCACGGAGGTGAGTCTGTAATTACATGTGATGTATGTTATAGAGTCATTGTACAGAGTCGGGTAGCTCCTCTGGGAGGACAGCCGGACCTACCCCGTTAGGTCTGCAATGTCCATGCAACACTTGTCCCGGTCTCAGAACTAAAAGTGAAGCTAGCTACCTTGGGTCAAACGAGAAACAAAACACACTTAGTCTGGTTCTGTACCCTAAGAGTGCACTTGTTTCCCCTGTACCCCAAACCTATAATGAAAGACATCATTGTGTGAAAACAGACTCCACGTGCATTTATTTTGTACAGGCTCAACATTTTTTATTTTTCTCTTTCTTGTATATAACAAAGTTGTGAAATTCTTAAGAAACTTTAGCTCGACCAGTTCATGTACAATTCGAGTTGCATTGTCTATTCTTCTGGGTCCAAACATTGTTGATGGCCTACTCGTCTGAATGTCGCCAAGCCAATCTAGGGCTGGAGTGTGCTATTGACTTAGCTTGGTCATGCACCCTAAGTACGCCACTCTACCTACACCCCGGCAGGCCGAAGTAAGGCGAGTCCAGAAATGATCGGACTTGAAGGAAACAAGACGGCGCACTAGATTGTATTTAGAATTGTGTTCGACCTAAAAATTTCTTGGGAATAGTAAGTCACAATGAAGTTATAGACAGGAAAATGGATTTATTGTTTTTCTTGACTTCAGTGTGCAGGAAAAATAAATATTTCATGATGATGGTGAATGAAGCCGGAGCTACCAAAGCTCCGACATCCTCTACGCGGCTTGTGGTCGATGTTCAAACATTGATAGCGAGCGTCGCTGGAGCTACTCAGCTCCGGTAAAGCTAGGGGGCCAGCCGTCAACATGAAGAAAAGATGGTGGGAAGACTCTATAGTGGAGTCTACTGTCTACACACCACGTGTTGACAGAGGTCACTGCCGGAGCTATCAAGCTCCGACACCCCAGAGGACTAACTGTTGATGCTTTACGCGTTGATGGATACTACTGCCAGAGCTACTAAGCTCCAACGATGGTCAATGCCGGAGCCACTAAGCTCCGACAACCTCAGGGGGCCTTCACTATCGAAGACTTCGGACCTACATTCTACAAGTTCGAAGCGCGCAAGTCTTCAACAACTGTTACATCCTCTTTGTACATGTTCACAATCAAATTGTGTATATCTACCAGGGGGCCAAGTGCGACAAAGGTGTTGAAGATAAAAAATGAAATTCACAAAAAACTTGGATTTCATTCATCTGAAGACAAGAGATTACAAATTTGGAGAAAAAGAAGAGAGGATACAAGTGGGAGCTATAAAGATATGGTCCTAGACCCTATGGAAGAACGAGGAAACCTTCTGGGCAGCCTCCGATACGCTGGCTTGGGCAGTTTCCCCCTCTCCTTCGATGGGGCCTTCAAGCACCGGGTCGAGGGAGAATTGAGGGTCCCGGTTTGTGTAGCACGTCAGCACGAATTCTACGACGTCCTTCGCCAGGGATTGTCCCTCGGTCTCCAGCTGGTCCGCGATGACATCGCCCATCTTGGTGAGTTTGTTGCCTGCCGAACTCAACGCCTGCAACACCAGGTCCAGCTCCGGCTCCGGATCATCCGGACGCAAGGGACTAAAACCCATTGGCGTCAGCGCATCGTTGGCTTTGCCCAGGAAGTCCCAAACTTGTTGGGACTCCGCAGCCCTTGTGCCTCGCATCTCCTCCAAGGATCTTTTGGCCGCCGTAAGCTTCATCCTGGCACCCTGGCTCAGGTGCGGGCACCTCCGGGACCATTGCTTCCGAAGCAGGCGTAGAAGATTCCGTCGGAGCTGAAGCCACGTTCGTCTCCGACGTTGGCGCCTCCTCCACCGCCAGTTCCGATGCTGACGCCTCGACCACCATGGGCTCGAGCGCTGGCACCTCTACAGCAACTGGCTCAAGCGCCAGTACTGCTTCCACGACCGGCTCTACCGCTGGAACTTCTACCGCAACGGGCTCTACCGCCAGAGCTTCCTCAACAACCGGCTCAAGTGCCGGAACTTCATCAATACCCGGCTCTACCGCTGGGACTTCACCAACCACCAGCTCAACTATCGGGGCTTCAACAACATCCGGCTCTAGGGCCGGAATTGCAGCTGCCTCCGGCTCTGAGGCTGGAGTGTCCATCATTTCAGCATCCAAGCCCGGAGCTTCAACCTCCGGGGCTGGTGCTGCTGGTACATCTTCATTCCCGTGGTCCGGCGCTACCAAGGGAGCTTCTGGGGATGAGTCGAGGTCCAAGACCACGACAGCCGGTGTCGGAGCTGCCGCAGCCTCAGCCATCACTTGGGGCAGCGCTGGAATTGGAGCCGGAGCTTCCGCCTACACAGCCTCAGCTGCTGCTGCAGGAACTGGAGCTTCAGCCCTTTTCTTGGGCACTCTGTGGATGAAGGACGAAGAAACTCAAAACGCAGTTACAACAATAAATAATCAATTGAGGTAAAAAATAAAAAAATTACCTCAGAAGGCTTTTGTACCAGTTAGCACGGAACCTCTTTTCCAGACGCTCGAAGCCAGACCCTGTCGCCACTAGCGTGGTGGCTCCGGAAGGTTCCCTGGAGCTCGCTGTTGCTGTCTACGTCACTCGGGTTGAGGCCCCCTCGACCAGGAAGGACCTCCGGACCCAGAGCCTTCAGCTGGCCCTGGTACTGGAGCCGCATGGCCGGAGCTAGCACCTCGGGGAGATGCTGATGCTGGAGTAGTTGCCGCCGATGAAGACCTTCCCCTCCAGGGAGAAGGAGTCGCTGCGGAAGGAGCAAGCCTGATGGACCTCCCGTCGGCATGCTACAACTTCCTCTTGTGGCTCGAGGGCTCGGCCAACTCTTTTCCCTTGACCACGACTTCAACTCTTTGTTCCGAGACAGAAGGGGGACCACCCTTGGAAGCTCCGGAGATCGCCAACCTGGTGATCGAACGCCTCTCAACGACACCAAGGTCGTCAAGCACCGGCATCGTCCGCCAGAGCTCCCTGCTGAACTCTACCTCCATGTTCAGAGGGAGAAAAGCCGCTTGCGGAGTCAAGTCGTCACCCTCGATGTCGATGTCGTGCTGAAACTTCTTGAGGTGAAACTCCAAAGTTGCACCCACCATGTTGGACTTCAAACCGGTCTCAATCCGGTCTTCGTCCAGCACACTATTGAGAGCCCAAGCAATCTTCTCCCTCCTCTTCAACGGAGCCCACCTGTTGGTCAGGAAGTTGCAAAATATCGCCTGAGGAGTCACCCCTCCTTCCACGCACTGGCGGATCCTAGTTAGAGTAGGGTTGAAGGCATCTGTCGAAGGTCTTAAATGACACTTCCCTCGGACCTGCTTAGAGAGCAGCCCACGGAGATTCTTTGGATTCATGAGGGCTAGTCCCAGGAGATTGAGCGCAGCGAGATGGTGGACACGGTGGGTTTACGTGGTTCGGGCCGCCGGAGCGTAACACCCTATGTCCACGGGAGTGTTTGTGTATTGCCTTGCTTAAATGTGTCTGTGTTTCACTCGGTCTGAATGCCATTCTTGGTGAAGGTTGCCTGCTGAGTCCTTTTATAGTCCAAGGACTCTGCAGTCACAAGGTGGGTCCCGGGGCCCGACAGGTGGTCCCGGGGAGAGCCAAATCCTATACAAGATCTAGGATTAAATGCTATCTACTTCCCTTTGTTAGGGGCTTCAATGTGCCGTCCCGCCGCGTTGTGCGCCAGGGCTACACATAGTTGTTGATGATTGCAGGGCATGTCCCGCCCGTCTTGTCCCCGCGGCTCAATCGTCCGTCTTGCACAGTGGGTCTGTACCGGCTACTTGGACAAGACAGGACACTGGAGCCTTGACTTGTGCATGCGCGACTCCGCTTCGCCTGGGGAAGGCGCGCGTACTTAATGCCTGTCTGAGCAGCGCACTCTTTCTTTACTACGGCCTCCTACCGCATTGAGTTGGCTGTCCGCCACGTAGTCGCACCGGAGCCTGCCTCTGCGGGGAGTCGAGCGCCCGACGGTACAAGCCACGTGGCGCTTCTGGAGCCCACCTCTGCGGAAGGGCGGAGGCTCAGCCCTACGGGCCACGTGGTAGTTCCAGAGCCCTTCCCTGCGGGGAGACGGCCTGGTCCCGGGGGTTCCAATGGCTACGTGGCAGCCCCGGAGCCCGCCTCGGCGAGGAGGTGAGGGTCCAATCCTGTTGGCCACGTGGAAGCCCAAGAGCCCGCTCCGGCGGGGAGGTAGGATCTGGTCCTTACCTCAACGACGTGGAAGCCTCGGACTCTGCCTCCAAGTAGAGGCCGAGTCCTTAGCCGTTTTATCCTTGTGCGCGGGGGTACCCGGTCTGCGGGGTACCGACAGTGGCCCCCGGGCCCACCTCGGGAGAGATGACGATCCCGTGGGTGGGGCCTTCATCTTGTCTTGTAAAAGTGACACCAGCGGGCCCCCTCGGGGGGCGTCAGAGCTCGGAGAAGTGACATCGACGGCCCACTTGGGGAGCGGCGGAGCTCGAAGTGACGTCGGCGGCCCCCTTTGGGGGCGCCGGAGCTCGGAGAAGTGACGTCGGTGGCCCCCTTTGGGGGCGCCGGAGCTCGGAGAAGTGACGTCGGCGACCCCCTTGGGGGCGCCGGGGCTCGAAGAAGTGACGTTGGCGGCCCCCTTGGGGGGCGCTGGGGCTCGGAGAAGTGACATCGGCGACCCCCTTGGGGGGCGCTGGAGCTCCGAGAAGTGACGTCAGCAGCCCCCTTTGGGGGCACTGGAGCTCCGAAAAGTGACGTCGGTGGCCCCCTTGGGGGGCGCCGGAGCTCAAAGAAGTGACGTTGGCGGCCCCCTTGCGGGGCGCCGGGGCTCGGAGAAGTGACATCGGCGACCCCCTTGGGGGGTGCCAGAGCTCCGAGAAGTGACGTCAGCAGCCCCCTTTGGGTGCGCCTGAGCTCCGAGAAGTGACGTCGACGGCCCCCTTGGGCAGCGCCGGAGCTTGGAGACGCATCGATAGCGCCTACTACGGACGTGTAGAACGTAAGCGGCGGCTCCCTGTATGTCCTGCACACACGGTAAACAAAAAGTAATTTTGCTCGTCGGTCACCACTTCCCTGCTCTTTAGTTTCGTTATGGCTTACGATCCTTATCTAAGATACGGAGCATGGGTAATTCAGTGCAACAGCATTCAGGGTATGGTCGCTGCCTTGCTCAGGGCATGAGTTGTCCGGCCTCCTGTACTCAGCTGTTAGCACTAGGAGGCAAGGTGTGTATGCTTAGGGTATAGAACCAGGCTAAGCAGCCTGCACACCCTGGACCTCCAGCTCGGCGTTAGCCTTTCTGGAGTTAGAAACATTCGACACCATGGACCCCGACCAAGAAAACGATCATCAGACCCCAAACACATTGCGGGTACCTCATGCGGATCCGCCTTTAGTAGGATAGCACAACTCCAACTAGGACGAGACAAGAGAAATGTAACTGGGCATACAGTAGACGATATGCGAAAGTAAGCAAAAAATTAAAGCATAATGTAAATAATTTTGCTCGACGTTTACTCCCTTCCTGCTCTTAGTCTCGTTATGTCTTACGGTCCCGAGCCGGGCTTACGGTGCGTGGGAAATTCAGTGCGAAGGTATTCAGATTATGGTTATCGCCCTGCTCAGGAGTGTGTGCCGTCGGGCCCCCTGTACTCAGTGTTAGCGCTGAAGAGGCAAAGTGTACATGCTTAGGGTGCAGGACAAGACTAAGCAGGTTGTACATTTTGGACCTCCTACGGGCGTTAGCTTTTCAGGGGAGTGACCTCTCAGCGCCACGGGCTCCCGAGCAGGAAAACAACCAAAGAACCCAAATACATTACAGGAACCTCAAGCAGACCCACCAGCAGCAAGATTGCATAACTACACTAGGCGCGAGACAAGAAGAGAGTGCCCTAGCATATGACAGAGAATATGCGGAAACGAGCATGGCCTGGAGGAGCTAGCATTGGAACGGGCGTTCACCATGCTGCTGGCGGAGATCTTTGCCGTGAAAAGCCCCCCTACCTGGCGCGCCAAATGTCGAAGGTCTTAAACGACACTTCCCCCGGACCTGCTTAGAGAGCAGCCCACGGAGGTTCTTTGGATTCACGAGGGCTAGTCCCAGGAGATTGAGCGCAGCGAGATGGTGGATACGGTGGGTTTACGTGGTTCGGGCCGCCGGAGCGTAACACCCTACGTCCACGGGAGTGTTTGTGTATTGCCTTGCTTAAACGTGTGTGTGTTTCACTCGGTCTGAATGCCGTTCTTGGTGAAGGTCGCCTGTTGAGTCCTTTTATAGTCCAAGGACTCTGCAGTCACAAGGTGGGTCCCGGGGCTTGACAGGTGGTCCCGGGGAGAGCCATATCCTATACAACATCTAGGATTAAATTCTATCTACTTCCCTTTGTCAGGGGCTTCAATGTGCCGTCCCACCGCGTCATGCGCCAGGACTACACATAGTTGTTGATGATGGCAGGGCATGTCCCGCCGGTCTTGTCCCCACGGCTCACTCGTCTGTCTTGCGCAGTGGTTTTGTACCGGCTACTTGGACAAGACAGGACACTGGAGCCTTGACTTGCGCATGCGCGACTCCGCTTCACCTAGGGAAGGCGCGCGTACTTAATGCCTGTCTGAGCAGCGCACTCTTTCTTTACTGTGGCCTCCTACCGCATTGAGTTGGCCGTCCGCCACGTGGTTGCACTGGAGCCTGCCTCTGCGGGGAGTCGAGCGCCCGACTGTACAGGCCACGTGGCGCTTCCGGAGCCCACCTTCGCGGAAGGGCGGAGCCTCAGCCCTGCGAGCCACGTGGTAGTTCCGGAGCCCTTCCCTACGGGGAGACGGCCTGGTCTCGGGGGTTCCAATGGCTACGTGGTAGCCCCGGAGCCCGCCTCAGCGGGGAGGCGAGGGTCTGATCCTGCTTGCCACGTGGCAGCCCGGGAGCCCGCCCCGGCAGGGAGGTAGGATCTGGTCCTTACCTCAACGACGTGGAAGCCTCGGACTCTGCCTCCAAGTAGAGGCCGAGTCCTTAACCGTTTTCTCCTTGTGCGCAGGGGTACCCGGTCTGCGGGGTACCGACAGCGTCCGATAACACCGGAGCTTCACTCCAAACTGCAGTGTCGATGTTGGGGAGGCCTTTGGGCAAATCCATCTTCTCATGCTCCTCCACCCTGATGATGATCCGATCCTTCTTCCAATCGTCCCACTTCCGAGGAGGGAACGACCGCAAGTACTTGTACGGGCACTTCTTGCGCTTCACAAAATAATAGAAGCCAAGGTACTCGTCACTTTTGCCGGTGGTCTGGACAGTGAAGAAGGTGTGGAAGAGCTCAACACAGGGGGGAATGCCCACCCACATCTCACAGAAGTGGACAAAGATCGACACTAGAAGAATGGAGTGGGGGCCAAGGTGGTACAGCTGCAGATCGTAGAAGTCTAGCAACATCAAGAAGAAAGAGGAGAAAGGTGGGATCAATCCCACCATGGCGTACATGGAGAAGTACACCATGTCACCGGCATGCTCCTTCACGAAAGGAAGCTTGCCAGCGCGGACCAGGTGGTTGAAGAAGTCAAGGGACCACCCCATGAGGTTCCGGACCTTCTTCAAATCACCGTCAGTCTTGAGTAGGCTCTGGCGAAGACCCAACTCCATCACAGCACAATGAGGCGAGAGATGAAAGGCAAGCGAAAGTTTGGAGGGTTTGAGTGCAAGTTCGAATGAAAGGCATAAAGAACCCCCAAATGGTGCGTGCTTTTCTTCTTAAGTAAGCCCCCGCAACGCTTGGATGGAAACCGCAAAGGAGCCAACGATACCAGTCAAAAACTTCACCCTACCAATGACAAGGGGGGTCGGGGCCACCCCAACGATCAAGTCGAGGTCCTTACCCCAGGCGAACAGTTGTCATCATGAAAGGCGGGAAACCCGAAGGAGGCGGTCTGACAGGGCGCGCGGAACCGATACGATTTTTGTATCAGGAACCAGCGACCTTCAATTGCGTGAGATCCGCACGCTAAGATCTCACCTGCCGCATCCAGGATATGCTATGCGGCGGTGGTTTAACTGCGAACTATCGCCAATGGCACATCTGAAGACCCTTGAAGACATAGCTCAAAAACCGAAGAATGGACCCACCTCCGGCAGAATGACTTCATCCAAAAGGTCTCTCCCAGAGGTGGGCCCAGGGGGCCACCGTCGGTACCCTGCGTACGAGATGCCCCTTGGGATTGCGAATATCACAAGGAAACTCCATCTACCAGATTTGAAGACCTCCGAAGGCCCCACATGTCAGCTGTAACCGGACCTGCTTCCCCGACATGGTTAGTCCCAGGGCCGCCACATGTATCATAAGACCGGAGCTATCGCCCACACATGGGAAAGCTCTGGACTGGATACCAGTATGGCACCCCCGGACCTAACCCCGGACAGAGGAAAGCTCCGGTACCGACACGTGTCCAACAGCACCGGACCTACCCATCCACGATAGTAAGCTTCGGAGCTGCCACGTGTCCTAACTGTCGGACCTTCAACCTTAACAATCAGACTGGTGGACCCCCCCAACGGCTTGGACCTTCAAGGGAAAATCAAGGACTTCAAGATCCGATTAAGTGTCATTAATACCATATTAATGACACACGATCGGAAGGCCCTTAATACTAGTAACAGCACTGTTGAGCCCTGTTACCATGCTATTAAGGGTAATTAACCCGATTTATTGTGTATTAAACATTAGTAACTGCCAAGGCCACATGTCGGGCCAGGCTTACAGTGTAATGACCAATCCTTGTGCTATAAAAGGACTGGTCGACGATACACAGAGGACTCTCGAAACACACTTGGACTCAGAGACTCTCACACGCCCTCACACACATACTCACTCACTCAATACAACATCAACACACCCCGTGGAGTAGGGTATTACGCTCAGGCGGCCCAAACCATGTAAAGCTCTGTGTCAATTTGCCACCATCTATTGAATCTCTGCACGCCTATTACTAAACTACAAACTCCACGAACTACTAACAGTAGTGTCGGGAGATCTGCCGGATTTAAGCACTGACAGGCATTTTCCCGTAGCCCAGCTGGTTGATGTCCGTATAGCCCACAACGCATATGGCAGCTCATCCACCCAGTTTGCACCATGCCTCTCGAGGCTTGAGTATGTACGAGTCCTGAGGCCCTTGAGAATCTCAGCGGTTGCCCTCTCTACCTGCCCATTACTTTCGGGGTGAGCAACAGAGACATAACAAACTTGGATTCCAAGGTCCTCGCAGTATTCTTGGAATGCCGCGCTCATGAACTGGGTCTCATTATCAGTGATGATCTTGTTCGGGACCCCGAACCTGCAGACGATCGACTTGATGAACTTCACTGCTGACTGCTTGTTAATGGTGACAACTAGGGTGGCTTCCGGCCATTTGGTGAACTTATCTCCGGTGATGTAGAGGTACCGGAATCCTCCAACGGCTCTTGGGAAAGGTCTCAGGATGTCCAGTCCCCACACGGTGAATGTCCACGAGGGGGGATCATCTGCAGCGCTTGAGCTGGTGTGTGGATATGCTTGGCATGGAACTGGCACACCTTGCATCTCTTAACCATGTCAGCGGCATCCTGGATTGATATGGGCCAGTAGAAGTCATGTCGAAAGGCTTTGTCGACCAGCGTGCGAGCCAATGCGTGGTTCCTGCACTCACCTCCATGGATTCTACGAGCAAGTCACAGCCTTCCTCCCGGGTAATGCATCGCAGTAGGATGCCGTTAGCGCCACGCCAGTAGAGATCCCCCTCTACTAGCGTGTATCATTTAGCCATCCGCACAATTCGTTCTACCAGGGTATGTTCTTCGGGAAGGTAGTTGTCTTTCAAGTAGTCCCAAACCTCCAAGATCCATGCATCGGGACCTTCTTGAGTTTTTGGTTCTTGGGCGCCTGGCTGCTCGGAGCTGCCGGTGGCGCATAAGAACCTTGGCGGGCACCATGGCTGCGGGGCCACCGGGATTGCTAGCTTCGAGGTGCTAGCTTCACCCCCTTCACCCGGCTCGACAGCTCGGGTGGTTGGTCGCGATAACGTCCTTGCAAAGACTCCTTCGGGCACTGGTGCCTCTGTGGAGGCCTTTGTTGACAGGTCATTTGCGACTGAGTTGTCAGCTCGGGGCACATGGCACAGATCCAAGACTTCAAAGTCTTTCTCCATCTTCCTGACGTGCAGCAAGTATGCTGCCAGTTGGGGGTCATTGCAACTGCACTCCACCTTGACCTGCTTGATAATTAGCTGGGAATCACCTTTGGCAAGGAGCTGGCGGACATTGAGGGTCAACGCTGTCTTCAACCCATAGATGAGGGCCTCATACTCTGACATGTTGTTGGTGACTTTGAAGCCAAGGTGCACCATATATTTGAACTGCTCCTCTGTCAGAGCTATGAGCACCACTCCGGCCCCGGCCCCCTGTTCGGGCAGAACCATCGAAGTAAAGTGTCCACGGGGTCTCAGTGAAGACTGGTGCAACGGACACTGCCTCCCCGCTGACTGAGCCTTCTGGGTTGATAGGTGATGGAGTCCACTCAGCCAAGAAATCCGCCAGTGCCTGACTTTTAACAGCGTGCCGAGGAAGGAACTAAATCTCAAACTCCGCTAGCTCGGCTGCCTACTTGGTGATGTTGCCTGTAGCATTAGGGTTGTGGAGCACCATTCTCAGCGGGAATGAGGTGACCACCGATATCTTATGGCCCTGAAAATAGTATCGGAGCTTCCTCGATGCTATCAACACGGCGTAAAACAGCTTGTGTATCTCCAGATACCTTGTTTTCACTTCATGGAGGACTTCGCTGATGTAGTAGACTGGCCTTTGAGTGGTCCAAACTCCGTCTGAGGGGTCCGGTACCCCTCGCAGCGGGTCCAGGTCTCGGGGCTCCTGGCTCCCAGGATCTGCATCATCCTCTGGAGGTTGGGACCCGAGGGTTTCCTGGTTTCTGGAGCTCCCCAAAGATCCATGGCCTGCTTCGAGACCTGAGGCTTGGTGCTTGTGTCGTGAGCTCCTTCCCGTGTATGCTGCTGTTGTGGTTCTGATCGCTCTGCGACCAAGACCATACTAACCACTTCGGTTGTTGCGGTAATATACATCAGCAAGGGCTCACCGAGCTCCGGCGCCACCATAACGGGGAGGGACGTCAGGTGCCTCTTGAGCTCCTGGAATGTCGTTTCCGCCTCTTCGGTTCACGCAAAGGGACTTGCTTTCAGCAGAATCTTGAAGAAGGGAAGCGCTCGCTCTGCCAACCTTAAGATGAATCGGTTGAGGGCCGCTAGGCACCCTGCAAGCTTCTGCACATCCTTGATGCGAGCCAGAGGGCACATCAGCTCTATCACCTTAATATTCTCAGGATTAGCTTTGATTCCACGGTGGGAGACCAGGAACCCAAGCAGCTTCCCAAAAGAGACCCCGAAGACACACTTTCGAGGTTCAGCATCGTGCGCGTGATGTGCAGCCTGTTGAAGAATTGCGCTAAGCTGTCCAGAAAAGCTGCGTGGTTTTTTATTTTTACCACGATGTCATCACATACACTTCTACTAGGTCTCTAATGAGTTCCCCAAACGTTTTATGCATTGCTCGTACAAAAGTGGGGAGAGCATTCTTAAGACCATAAGGCATGGAGACATAACAATACAGGCCATCTACTGTTACAAAAGCAGTGTGTTCTTCATCATCTCTAGACATAGGTATTTGGTGGAAACCAGAATACGCATATAGGAAACACAGCAGATCATAGCCTGATGTAGAGTCTACAATTTGATCTATCTTGAGGAGTGAGAATGGATCCTTTGGACATGCCTTATTCAGGTTGGTGTAGTTGATGCACATTCGAAGCGTCCCGCCAGCCTTGGGGACGACAACAGGATTAGCCAACCACCGAGGGCGGTGGACCTCCCGGATAAATCCAGCGTCAAGCAACTTCTTAATCTCCTCCCGGATGAAGTTTTGGCGCTCGACGGAATGCTTTCGGAGCTTCTGTTGTACTGGGCGAGCGTCAGGGTAGATATTCAGATGATGCTCAATCACCTCCCTGGGGATCCCGGGCATCTGTAATGGTTGCCAGGCAAACACATCGACATTGTCCCGGAGGAAGGTGACGAGCGTGAGTTCCTATTTGTTGTCCAGGTTACCCGCTATGCGGGTCGTCTGGGCAGCTTCGACGTCGATTATGACGGCCTTGACTGGGACGTCGTCTTCATCGGGCAGCACATGTGGAGCTGCGGCGGAGGTCCGCTGAGATGGACTTTGGTTTGGCCAGCACTCCCTTGTACCATCAAGGCTCGGCGCCCGTCGTGCCGCGAGTGCTTGGAGCTGCTCCAAGGCCGCACCACCACAGTGCGGTCTCCCCGGACCTTGAGGACTCTAGATGGCGTCAACATCTTTAAGACCAGATAGCCGTGAGCTACAGTCATGAACTGGTATAGCGTCGGCCTTCCGATGATGGCGTTGAAGGGAAGCTCGATATCCGCCACATCGAACAGAATACTCTCCATGCAGTAGTTCTCCGGAGTGCCGAAGGTTACCGAGAGGTGGATCCTACCACTGGGCACGATTCGCCCTGGGCCTACGCTTGAGAACAGGCTCGAAGGTGTGAGTCAGGACATTGGTATCTGCAACTTCTGGAAGGCTGCAGTTGAGATGAGGTTGAGGCCTGCACCGCCGTCGATCAGCACATAATGGAGCCTCACATTGGCGATTGTTGGGGCCACGAGCAGCGGGAGCACCCCAGCCCTCGCCATGTTTTTCGGGCAGTCGGAGGTGTCAAAGCCAATCGCAGTGCTCATCCACTTGTTGTGGGGAGCCGGACTTGGCGCCGGGGCCACCACTGCCACGGCCCGTCGCAGGACTTTCACTGTGTTCCGAGACGCAGGGTCCGTGGCTCCCCCGTAGATGACATAGAGGAGATTTCGACGCTCTTGGTTGCTGCTAGTGTCCGAGTCAGCACTCGCGAAGACTGCTTTCACTGCCCTGTGGGGCTCCTGGTACCCCATGTCTTCGTCTTTGTCCTCCACAGGGTCAAGATTCTGCTTACCCTCCCTCTGGCGAGGAGGCTCGCTCTCTTGACGTTGTTGCTTCTGCCTCTGCTCGCGAAAACGTTCCACAAGCTTCTTGACTTCCCGACACTCACTTGCACTGTGACCATTGGTTCGGTGCACCGGGCACTTGAAGTCAGCGTCATAACCCTCAGGTGACGGGCGTGGGCGCTTATCTTGGCATGAGCTCCGGTCTCTACCAGCTGCCGCAGCTGCCACCATGGGAGCCCTAGGCCTCGACTTACTCCTGTCGCGGCCCCTGCTCTCTTTCTTCCTGCCACCACTCCTGGTAGTGGCTTCCACTTTGGACTGTGAGGGCTCCCCACTCTCTGAGAAGGGTCGAGTGTGCCAGTTATGGCCCTCCGCGACCTTGGCGCATCTGTCTGCCAAGGCAAACAGCTCAGAGACATCGCGCACGTCATGCGTGACGAGCTTCTCGAGCATCTTCTTGTCCCTCACACCCTGCCTAAATGTAACTATGACAGATGCATTCGAGATGTGCAGGATGGTGTTCCGTACCTGGGAGAATCACTGGATAAATGTTCGCAGTGGCTCCCCCGAGCGCTGTCTTACAGCGTGGAGGTCGAGCTCCATGCCTAGGCACTCGTACGAACTTCCGAAGTTCGCCACGAACTGCCGTCATAGCTCCTCCCAGGAGGTGATGGACCCCTGGCGAAGGTTAATGAGCCATGACCGAGCTGGGCCGGCCAAGACCACTAAGAAGTAATTGGCCATGATGACCTCGTCACCCCCTACAGCTAGGATCGAAGTGGAGTAGATCTGCAGGAACTCACAAGGGTTGACGCTCTCATCATACTTCTCTGGCATGTGCAACCGGAACTTATGGGGCCACACTACCCTCTGCAGGTGCGGAGCTAAAGCTGCACACCCTCCACCTGTGCTCGCGGGCGGCAGGTTTGGTGTTGCGTGACCTTGATGACGAGGCGGCACTGTGTACGCCTGGTGTTGAGGTGTGATAGCAGGCACTTGGTGCGGCGGAGGCACACCATATTCTTGGGGTGGGGGAGGTGCAACGTACGCCTGGTGTGGAGGAGGCGCTACGTACGCTTGGTGCTGAGCGGGAGGTGCCACATACGTCTAACGTGGCGAGAGAGCGCCATGAACCTGGGGTTCAGGACCCGGCAGGCTGTAGTCAGTTTCAAGATTGCGGCGCCGCTCCCGTTGTCGTTTGATGACGACTCGACAGTCCTCACCAGCTATGCGGCGCTGCAACTTAGCCCGCAGGTTCGCCGTCGAAAGCCTTGTTGAGCGGCTATCGGCAGTTCGTAGGTCGACAGTAGGCGCACGCGACAGCAAGACAAATGTTGTTTCCGCCTGCCTCCTGCCTTGCGGAGTCGCTTGGAGTGCAGCGACGACCAGATGGTCGACGTCGTTTACCCACTATTGGGTTGCTCCCTGCGGGGCACCTGTCGTCGGTGCATTGCGGAGTAGCGCACGTGTAGCAAGGAGTGCACTTTTTGGGCTTGCTGCCGACGGGGCCGTAGCAGCTGTGACGGCAGGGGTTCGCCGTGCCGTGTTGTGCGGGCCTGCAGTCAGTTGAGTGACTGCACGGCGTCTCGATGGTCCAAATCTTTCCGCCCTGGAGCAGGTCCCAGCTCTAGGGTGGGATGAAGTTTGGTCCTCACCCCCCGCCTGCTGGCGGGGCTGTGGCCCGGAGGAACTAGTGTTGGAACGAGCGTTCACCATGCTGCTGGTGAAGATCCTTGCAGGAGAAAACCCCCCTACCTGTCGCGTCAAATGTTAAGGTGTCTAAACTAACACCTCCCCCGGACTTGCTCGGAAGCAGCCCGCGGGGGTTCGATGTGTATGCGGGGGCTAGTCCTAGCAAGGTCGAGCTCAGTGAACGATGAATGCAAGGGTTTTACGTGGTTCGGGCCGCCTGGGCATAATACCCTACTCCACGGTGGTTTGTGTGTTGTATTCCTCGAGCGTGTATCCCAGTCTAAGAGAAGTCGTCTAAGTCGGTGGCTGCTCAGTCCTTTTATAGTCCAAGGCCGAGCAGCTTACAAGTGGGGCCCGGGGCCAGACAAGTGGCCCCAGGAATACCAAATCCTTCCTAAGATTTGGGAGTAAATGCTATCCCCTGACAATGACTTCAATGTGTCGCCTGGTCATGCCTTGCTGTAGGGCTACACATAGCCCCTCATCATGGTTGGTTGTGTCCCGTCTGTCTTGTCGCGGCCTCTCATCGTCCGTCGTACATAGTAGTTCGGCGCTAGCCTGTTATCACAAGACTAGGTACATGACTCTTTACTTATGAGTGCGAGATCCTGCTTACCTAGAGAATGTGCGCGTCCTTCCAGTTTAGGCGCACTGGGCTCGTCTCCCTTCATTGCCGCTACCGCAGGATGGACTAGGTCTGGCGCTGCCTGGCACGTGGCAGGTCCGGTCCTTCCCTCAGCTGGGAGGCCGGGTCCAGAGATGTCGGACACGTGGTTGCGCCAGACCTTCTTTCAGCAGGGAGGCAGGTCCGAGGCTGCCGGTCTTGCGGACGCACCGGATCTCTCCTCAGCAGGAAGGTGGACCCAGAGCTGTGAGACGCGTGGCAGTGCCGAACCTCCCCCCGAGGAGGAGACAAACCTGGAGCTGCGGGACACGTGGTAGCGTCTGGCCTTCCCTGAGTGGAGAGACGTGGCCACGCCGCACGCCACGTGGCACCCCGAGACCACGTCGGATCCTGCCCCCGTGGGGGGCGGGATCTAGCGTGTCTTCTTTCCTGTATCCATGGGTACCCGCTTAGCCAGGTAACGACAGTCATCCTGTACATCTATATATAGAGGCCTCCGGCCTCCTCAATAATACAAGATCAGAAGATCCAACATTCATAACAAACGCGACTGCAAATCAACCATATGAGATTCACCACCATATATTTCTCCTGCAGCTATGTACACTGGAGTACTTGATGGATATCCTAGGGCCGAAAGAAACATGCCAACTTCGTTTGGTGTCAAGGGGCAGTAGCCATGGGATCTTTGTTCTAGTGGATCAATGTCTTTCACCTTCCAGTAGGTAGTGTTTTCTCTGTAGGACAGAGAGCATAATTCAACTAACAGCTTGAGCTGTCCAGTCAGCAATGCATAAATAGAGTTATCACAAGGCCTTACCTGATCATTGCAAGCTCTTCTGATTCTGTATTTGACAAGCCATATGTGCACCCACTAAAAGCAAGCATATCCTTCTCATAGCGTAGATGCAAAGCAATATATGGTCCAAAGGACCTCATCCTCTCCACCAATAGCTGTCAAAACATGAAGTTAACCTTTTCTGATTAAAACATCCCAAATACGTTCACCATGGAAAGATTAGAGAAGGGTTTACTTTGCCCAAAGCTTCAATTGGGGGAGAAAATCTAAGAGCCTGGAAAAATGTCCGGCAGCGAAGCTTTTGAATGTCAGGAGGGAGGTAATTGTTTGCAAGACGAGAATCTGACTTTGCAGCTCGAATGACCTAATGTAAGTCTTTGATAAGGATACCTAACAGACTTTGGAGCCTTCACTAACTCCTTCGGAAGTTTTTCTCAACTCTCACATCATGCATTAAAGAACTTATGAAGTGTTGCGCGTCGAATACATCTGAAAAGATGCTGATGTTGAAAAATGACTCTCAGTCTCTGATCAAGTAGTAGAAGGTTGAAAATAGAAACTAAATATCACTATTCACTACCTTTTGTCATGCCAAAATGATTTCTTATCAAGCTCTGGGATGACCAGGGTAGCATTAAGTATTCGTGCCACTGCCACCATATCACTGATCTGCCATGAGTATAATAACCGATTACTGAAAAGAAGAAAATTGCTTGTGGGATTGTGTCTAGAAAGCAAGCCTTCTCCTGAGTACTGCATTAGCAAAACAAGATGCACATACAACAAACAGTGGTGACAAAAAAAAAGCTGCAAGCAAATGAAGAAGCATGTCCCTTTCTATTTTACTCAAATCATGTGACACCATTGTAAAGAGAATTAGCACGAGATATCAATTGCAAAAAGGTACTAATAAGGCCACCCAAACAAAAATAGCAAGTCTTCCAAATTCATCAAACTCAAGTTGAACAATAAGTAACGATAATCCGTGTTTATAAAGAACCAAAACACTTCCTGTTCCCACAGAAACTTGGAGTTTGGTGATTATTAAAGCACCAAACATGCCCACGAAAATTGATGATGATTGCTTAACAACAGTCATCTCAGATCAAACACTCCACGTGCATGCACGCTAGGTCCTCACGCTGTTTGTTTTGGATGTTCCTCTCCCTCAAGTCAAATGCATATAAGGCCCTTCCCGGTGGGGAGTTTCATTTCGCTGTTTCCAAGATCACCATGTCATATAGAGAACAAATGGAACACACCTCTCCAATGCATAGTTTCATTTTTGTTGTTTCCTAGTCTCATATCATTAAATTGTTGTATGGTGATTGTGTTAGAGTATTGGGTTACTTAGTATGTTGGGCCTCCTCGTGCGTGAGGTAGGCCCAGCCCATAGGAGCTTCTTGCCATCCAAGGCAACAGGGGCGTGAGGTAGGCCCAACCCATAGGAGCTTCTTGCCGTCCAAGGCAACAGGGGCTGGCGCCCCTAGGGTTTCCCCCTAGCCGCCGGTCACCCTTAGGGGTCTTCCTCTCTACATATTGTAACCCTCTATTGCCTAATGGAATCATCTAATTCCGCGACATTACCTCTCCACTAACATGGTAATCAAAGCCTGTTTTTTTTGCTTCCGCTAACTCTAGCCACCGTTGGCTCTCTCCCCGTGCGACTACCATGGCGGACAACGTCGAGGCCGCTACCCTCCGTGCTCGGCTAGAGAAGATTATCAAGGAGGTCGAGGGCGCCGAGGCACAGGCTGCTGCTACTCGTCGCTATGTTCAAGCCGCCCACCTCCTCCTTGAGAAAGAGGAGTCCAAGGCCATGGCCTTGGAGCAGACAGCTACTGCCGCCCATCAGCGCATACCATCGTCTTCTTCCTTGAACCTTCGTACCGTCGTCTCTACAGCTCCTTCGACCTATGAAGACACGGTCGTCGCCAGCCTTCACCTTCTGGCAGCCGCGGTGCTCAACATCCGCCAGCTGGTGAACATCGTCCTCGACTCCTCCTCCACCAATTACGCCAGCTGGCATGATCTCATGGAGCAGGCCCTACAGCACTACGCCCTGATCAATCAAGTCACGGACGACGCTCCGTCCAATGACTTGGGGTGGATTTGGATGGACAACATTGTCCTCAACTGGATCAGCAACTCCATCTCGACGGATCTTCACCAGGTGGTCTGGGAGCGTGGCTCCACAGCGTGCCGCCTCTGGCTCGCCATCGAGATCCAATTTCTCGATAACCATGAGACAACGTACTCTTCACCTTGATGTTGCCTTTCGCAATTTTGTTCAGGGTGACCTCTCGATCAATGAATACTGCTGCAAATTGAAGGACATGGCCGATGGTCTGGCAGACCTTGGTGCACTCCTTGAAGACAACATCCTCGTCTTCAACATCCTTTGGAGGCTAAACCAGCAGTTCGAGCACTTGGGTGCCATCATTCGACGCTACTCACCGTTTCCAAATTTCCTCAAAGTTCGGGATGACCTACTATTGGAGGATATCCACATGGGCAATACAGGACCTACGACTGCCCCGACGGCACTCTACTCCAACACTGCGTCCCCAGTGTCCAAGCCACCGTCCTCCACGCCGTCTCAGCCGCCCAGTGGCAGTAACAGCGGCAACGGTGGCAACCGGAACAAGAATAAAAACCGCAAGAACAACAACGGTGGCGGAGGCCGTGGTGGCTCCTCTGGCTAGACCACCGCTCCCACTGGTCCCAACGGTAGGACCAACGCACCGTGGCCGACCTAGGACCATCTGTGGCAGGGGCACATGACAATGTACCCCGACCCTGTGCCTGCTGGACAGCAACGTCCGCAGGCTTTCGTGGCTACTTCGGGCCCCTACGCGTCTCCCAACACCCTGCCCGAGCCACCTCAGCAGTTGTTGTACCAGTAGGCCACCCCAGCACCGGGATGGAATCCTTGGCTAGGCGCAGGCTGGGATCAACAGTCAATGGCCAACTCTTTCAGCACCATGGCATTTCACCCGCCCCCTACCTCGGTCCACGACTGAGTGGTGGACTCCGGCGCCACGCACCACACCACCCTGTCAGTTGGTAATATTTCTACTCTTCGTCCTTTAGCTTCATCCAATCTTGCATCGATCATTGTAGGTAATGACTCTTATCTTCCGATCAGCTCAGTAGGTGACTCGGTTCTTCCTGGGCCATTGTACTTTAACAATATTTTGTTTGCTCCTGACATAGTTCAAAGTCTCCTTTCTGCTCACCGTTTTACAACTGACAATTGGTGCTCTATGGAATTTGACCCGTTTGATTTATCGGTGAAGGATCTCACAACCAAGAACGTGATCGTCAGGTCGAATAGCACCAGCCTCGTTGTACACGATGTGTCTTTCAAGGTCTCTCACTCCATCTTTCAGAGTTGTGGCCATGCTTGTTGTTGTCCCTCAAGCCCTTGCTGTTGTCGCTCCCATCAAGTGGCACCGTCGTCTTGGTCATCCTGGCCCTGACGTCTTATCTAGTTTATCTAAGTCATCTTTTAATTAGTGCACCAACAATAAACATGATTTTTGTCATGCATGTCGGTTAGGCAAACACACCAGGTTGCCCTTTTGTAGCTCATGTCATTGTGCGGAACATGCTTTTGATTTAATGCATCTTGATCTTTGGACATCTCCTGTTGTTAGTGTGTCAGGTTATAAGTATTATTTGGTCATTCTTCATGACTTCACTCATTACTTATGGACTTTTCCTCTAAAGCATAAATCTAAACACATTCACCACCTTGTCCAACTTCTTTGCTTATGTGTCTACTCAGTTCGACAGGAAGGTCAAAGCCATCCAGAGTGACAACGGGCACGAATTTGACAATTCTTCCACTCGACACTTACTCCTGTCGAATGGGACACAGCTCCGGATGTCGTGCTCATACACATCCCCACAGAATGGTAAAGTTGAATGTATCATTCGTTCCATTAATAATGTCATTCGTACTTTGCTTATCCAGACTTCCTTCCCAGGCGTTATTGGGTTGAAGGGCTGCACACTGCTACATACCTCCTAAACCGCCTTCCGACGAAGGCTATTCAAGCTGCGTGTCCGCACATCGCCCTCTTCGGGTCCGCGCACTCATATGAGCATCTTCGAGTTATCGGCTCTGCATGTTACCCTAACACTGTTGCAACCGCGCCCCATAAGATCGCTCCTCGCTCTACTCAGTGTGTCTTTCTTGGCTACTCCTCTGATCATAAAGGCTATCGCTTCCTTGATCTTTCTACAAACCGCATGATCATATCTAGACATGTGGTTTTTGATGAGGACAGCTTCCCCCTCGCTGCCTCGCCCAATCTAACTGACCTAGATTTTCTTTGTGACTCTGGTTCCACAGACCCCACCGATGAAACCCGACTCACCACTGCAGGTACCGTGGCACCATGCCAAAGAGCTCTGGAGGTCCCTTTGGGAACCGAGCCCTCTGTGGTTCCCCTTCCTGCTCCGGCAGTCCCTCCGAGATTTCTACCCCGAGTGGCACCGACTGTTGCGCCATGTGCAGACCCGGCTTCCGCTACCGCGCCACGCGCGACTCCGGCCACTCCTGCTGCACCTGCAGTGGTCCCAGATGGCCTGCCTCCCGTTAGTGGCTGGCTTTGCCAATCGTCTATGCCCGACGTTCGCAGCAACCCACCCCTGCGGGTATCACTACACCACCTCCTCCTCAGCGACCTCCTACGAGAGGAAAGGGTGTAGTGGTGCATGTCACGCCTCCGGAGAATCCTCATCGGATGATCGCACGAGCGAAGGATGGATTCCGAGTGCTACCTAATCGACTCTTCCTCGCTGCCACGTCTGCGCCTCCGACACCGTCTCATATCCCGTCCTCTGTTCGCGCTGCCCTCGCCAACCCCAACTGGCGTGCGGCAGTGGAGGATGAGTACGGGTCTCTGCTGAGTAATGGGACCTGGGACTTTGTTCCACGACCTTAGAACTCCAACGTCGTCACCAGCAAATGGGTCTTCACGCACAAGTTCCACACTGACGGGACCTTCGATCACTACAAAGATTGATGGGTTCTTCGGGGTTTCACCCAGCGACCAAGGGTCGACTACGATGAGACTTTCATCCTGGTTGTAAAACCGTCCACCATGCGCACGGTGCTCGCTACTGTTGTCTCCCACAACTGGTCGATTCAGAAGGTCGATGTGAAGAATGTCTTCCTCCATGGCACCCTCACTGAGACTGTCTACTGCTGTCAGCCAAGCTGACAGTCGTCTCCCGCTCCAGCGCCGAAGCCGAGTACCATGCTATCGCAAATGGTGTCGCTGAAGCCACCTGGTTGCGCCAGCTCCTGCATGAGCTCCAGACTCCTCTATCACGCTACACTCTCGTCTACTGCGACAACATCAGTGTTGTGTACCTCTCCACCAACTCCGTTCAACATCGGTGCACGAAGCATGTGGAAATTGATCTTCATTTCGTCCGAGAGAAGGTTTCCATTGGTCAAGTCTGCATCTTCCATGTTCCGACGACGTCGCAGTTCACCGACATCTTCACAAAGGATCTCCCCTCCTCGGTGTTTAATGAGTTTTGGTCCAGTCTCAACATCTGTGATGGCTGAGTTGTGACTGCGGAAGGTGTTAGAGTATTGGGTTACTTAGTATGTTGAGCCTCCTCCTGCGTGAGATAGGTCCAGCCCATAGGAGCTTCTTGCCACCCAAGGCAACAGGGGCGTGAGGTAGGCCTAACCTATAGGAGCTTCCAAGGCAACAGGGGCTAGCGCCCCTAGGGTTTCCCCCTAGCCGCCGGTCACCCTTAGGGGTCTCCCCTCGACATATTGTAATCCTCTATGACCTAATGAAATCATCTAATTTTGCGACATTACCTCTCCACTAACAGATTGGTCAAATTGCAAATGGAATGAAATGAAATATTTGCTCACGATGTCAGTTTCATAGCATTGGAAACACTGTACCAGAGTCTTGAAAACAGGGTATTAGCCTGCCACATCATAAAAAATGCTGACATGGCATGTCATTTGTTGAAAAGTGAAACTCCCATTTGGAGTAGCCTAATGCAAATGTAAACCGAACAATAAATCTTATCGGTACAAGCAGGAACAGCTGGTGCGCTAGGTAGTGTTTTAGAGGACGATCCAGCTTACCCCGGACCGCATCTGGTTGAGCCCACCATTGGTGTGAACGAGCAGGTACCCTCTGGACGCCGACAGGCCTGTAAATCCAAACGAACCAAATTAGAGCAGCGCCACACCGCGAGATATTTGCATTGTCGCATGGGATTGCCAGTGATGCACATACGTCCGTGCTCCGCAGACGGTGCGACGCAGGGCACGAACCCGCGCGACGGCGCCGGCAGCCACAGCCTCTTCTCCAGCGCGCCGTCCGCTGCAACGTCCAGCTGTCAAATCCAGAGAGATTAATCTCCGCGTGTCATGGATGATGGAACTCCCATGATTGAATTCAAAAAAAGCAACGGCGGCGGCAAATAGCGAACAGCGAGATGTGCGAGCAGCGACCAATCGATCACCTTTAGCGACTGTGGCGACGCGAGCTGGGGCGGCACGAACTCCTGCGCCCACCGAAGCAGCTTTTCGGCCTCCCGCGGCTGCTGCGGCACGAAGCGGTAGGGGTGGCATCCGGTTAACGGACACAATTCGTTTCGGTTTTTCGGTTTTTTTAGTTTTTTTATGAATATGGTTTTTAAAAAATGAGAACCGAAATATATTCGGTTAAAAGAAAAGCCGGTCCACCGGTGAACCGTGAAATTCGGTTAGGTTTCCGGTTAACTGGGAAAAACTATTTTCAACCCATCTGGTCATCGGGAGGCGACGCGGTGGCAGCCGAACGCGACGAGCGTGGCAGGCCGCCAGATCGTGGCGATCGGCGGCTATTAGGGGCGAGTCTCGCCGGGCGGCAGCAGCGACGACGCGCGGACGGCGGTGGCGACGCGCAAATGGCGGCGGCAACGGGTGGAGGGGCGACGGGTGGCGGAGGCGGCATCGTCAGAGGGGCACTAGTCGGCCGGTGGGCGCGGCCGCGCCAGGCGGTGGAGGTTCTCGGCGGTTGGTCGGCCGCGCCAGGCGGCAGAGGCGCGGGACGGCGGCTAGGGGCCACGCGAGGCGGCGGAGGCGCGGAGCGGCGGCTAGGGGCCGCGCGAGGCGGCGGAAGTGCTCGGCGCTTGGGGGTCAGCGCGAGGTGGTGGAGGCGCGAGGCGGCGGTGGTGCTCGCCGGCTGGGGTGCCGCGCGAGGCGGTGGAGGCGTGGGGCGGCAGGGTGTCAGGCACGTGGGAGGCGGCCGCACGGGGGGAGGAGGGGGTTAAGGTTAGGTAGGTTGAGCTTGTTGGATGGGCCTTGGGTCTAGATGAATTACTTGGATTGGGTTATAAACTGAAGACAATACATTTGTTGGGCCTAATTCGGTTCACCCGGTTAACCGAGTAAAAAAACCGAAAACCGAAAAAAAATCGGTTTTCTCAGATTGAGAATCGAAATATGTTTCGGTTGAGCCGGTTTCGGTTAATTCGGTTTCGGTTCCGGTTAATTCGGTTTCGGTGTTCGGTTTTCGGTTTTTTTGCCCACCCCTACGAAGCAGGCGACCCGCACATCAGCACATCCTCGAGCGACAATTCGGGCCACGCGGTGCTGAAGCACGTTCGTACAGATCACGACACGCACCTGGGAGAGGCGGTACGGCGCAGTGGCGAGAGCGAAGGAGGCAGTGGCGGACCTAGATTTTAGTATAGGGTATGCCAGGAAAATTAGAAGCAATTCTATAGAACTATTTATCAATTTTTTAACAAAATTCGTTATAAAAAAATAAATAACATGATAGGTATTATATTAAATAAATTACAATATAAATTTACTTATAGGATAAACTTACAGTACTAATGCTCCGTCGTTTTCTAGATGACATGAATGTATTCATTATATCTCGCTCAATGAATCTGACCAAACTATCATGCAAATAAAAGACTTTAACTCAACTTATTTTTTAACTTTGTATTGCCTAAAATACCCTTTGTTGTTGCCACGGATAAAAGCAATATCAATTTGAAAAGTAGACTATATCGTATTTTTTGTGTTTCAACATGCTTAACTGAGAGGTCAACCATATTGTCTTTATTTTTTATACACAAATAAATAATTGATGATAATACACGAAATGATAAAATACAAATATTTATCTAATCACCACAAAGGAAAAAAAACACATACGCAGAGTTGCATAAACAATTTATCTAATCATCGTGGTTAGCATATGTAACCTGTCAATGTCTGTTCCGTCGCGCGTGTATTTTTTCTTGGTGTGGAAGGCTTCAGCGGCGGCAGATCTCGTTCAGCCACTACACACTGTTTCCAATTCGCAACCGGCAACCGATACTTCCAATCTCGATAGACTAGCAACCGGTAGTACTCCCTATAGGTCCGCCCAGAGTGTAGTAACTGTAGGTCTGGCCTTCTCTATCAAAGAACCAAATGAACCTGTACATATGTGCTCTTGGGCCCAGGGTATGTCGGAGCCCACCCAGCATACCCTGTAGGTCCGCCCCTAGAAGGAGGAGGAGGAGGCGGTGGTGGTGACGTGAGTGCGACGGCGAGCAGCGCAGCGGCGGCGGTGAGGGTGGCGCCAGCGGCGGGGAGGGAGAGCAGACACCACCTGAAGGTGCATCTAGGACTCCCTTGTGGGTTTTGGATGATTTATGACAAGCAATTGGGATCCTAATCCTTTTGTTGAGATGAATGCACGCAAATGATGAAAAATGAGCAAAATGCCAAAAAGAAGGGAAATGAGAAGCAAAGTGAATTTGAGCTCAAGGAGAAGAAAATAGTAGATTATTATGTATGGGGTGTGTTAAGGAAACACACCCAAGAGCTCAATCACTTTCAAGCATACACACACAATGCACAAAGTTATACAGGACCGGACTAGTCCGATAACAGCCGGACTAGTCCGATATCACATTCTGCACTAGATCGGACAAGTCCGGTCCCCACCGGACTAGTCCGATATCTTTTTGATCCAATTCGGACTAGTCCTTCTCAATGCGGACTAATCCTCAACACAATGCACAAGTCACACAAAATCGGACAAGTCCGTTGTGATACGGACTAGTCCGATATTCATTCTGATCCAATTCGGACAAGTCCGGTGTCTACACGGACTAGTCCGATATACACACTGATCTAAATCGGACAAGTCCTCCAAGTGCAGACTTGTCATCCTAAACACTTAGGGTTTTATATGTCCGGACAAGTCCGATGGCAATCGGGCTAGTCCGAAGATTTCCAGTAGTGAAATCGGACAAGTCCGTTTTCAACCGGACTAGTCCGATATTCTTGGATACTTAGGGTTTGCTTCACACAGCACACCGGACTAGTCCGGTGACCACCACAGACTAGTCCGATCTTTCTAAACCCTAACGGTCACTTTTAGAAACCCCATATAAATAGAGGTGCACGGCCCACTTTTAAACTCTCTCGAACCCTAGCGCCGTCACACCTCCCAAGAGACTCAAAAACCACCTCTCTCCACGAAATTAAGTGCAAAATCGATCAATCTATTGAAGATCACTTCTAGATCATTGGAGAGACACTTGGCACACATCATTGAGCTCTTGGTTTGATTCTCTAACACACTCTTGCGTTTCAATTTGTAATTTTCGAGTGTGTTATTGGTGGCTTTGTAAGTTGTAATCAAGGGAGCTCTCAACGTGTGAGAACGCCCCTTCAACTTGTTTATTTACCCTTTATGATTAGTGGAAGAGGATTGGCCTTCGTGGCGATCCGACGAGGGAAGGGTTGGAGAAGACCCGGTCCTTTTGTGGGCTCCTCAACGTGGACGTAGGTTGCCTTCGTGGTAGCCGAACCACGGGATAAAACTTGTGTCTTGTCCTTTTGCGTTCTTCATCTTAATTGATCAACTTAATCTAGGGTTTGATTCACTTTGTTCAATTTGAGTTAAATTGTCGAACAAGAGCCTTAATTGTAATAGAATCTGACATACAACTATTAAACTGTCATTCAACTTTATATTTCCGCTGCAAACATTAACGAATCAATCAAATTGATTGAACTTGATCAACTTAGCACGTGAAAACCGGACTAGTCCGCACTTTACCGGACTAGTCCGATATCTCTGGTATTGACTGTGTTGTTGAGTGTTACAGGAACCGAGAAAAATTCAAAAAGGTCTATTCACCCCCCCCCCTCTAGGCCTACATTCAATTGGTATCAGAGCAGGTTCTTCAAGAAAGAGTGCAACCACTCGAAGAGATCATGTCGGACATGAAGGAAGTTCAGAAAATCAACAACCAGGAAGAAGTGAACAACGACAAGAACCAAAAGCTGGAAAAGTATCTCGAAGAAATTCAAGACTTCGATGATGATGACGAGGAGACGCTGGAGCTGAAAGCAGTCCTCAGAAAGAAAGCACTTTCCAAAGGGAAAGCTAAAGTTGAAGAAAAGAAGAAGGGGAGTAGTCACACCGACTACTCCCGATATCCTTTTAACTATGATCGTTTAAATTCAAACAACAGCCATTACCTATCTATTCCTCTTGGAAAAGCCCCACACTTCGATGGGAGTGATTACTCCATGTGGAGGCAAAATATGAAGATGCACTTGATTTCCCTTAACCCAAGTTTATGGCATATTGTGTGCACAGGAATAGACATCCCAGATGACGACGAAGAGCTCACCCCAAGTCAAGAGCAAGCCATCCACAGAAACGCTCAAGCCGCAGCCGTAATCACCTCCTCTCTAAGTCGAGATGAATTCACAAAGGTGGACGGACTGGAGATTGCTAAGGAAATATGGGACACATTACAAACAGCCCATGAAGGTGATCGGCATGTGCGGGGAGGCGAAAATTGAAATGATCGAAGGCGAACTAGGAAGGTTCACAATTGAGGAAGACGAGTCTCCCCAGGACATGTACAACCGATTGAAGACACTGGTAAAAAAAGTTCGATCATATGGGAGCAAGAAGTGGAATGACCACGAGGTTGTAAAGCTCATCCTTAGAGCCTTTATGCCTCGCAATGTCACACTATGCTCTATGATCAGAGAAAGTCCTGGGTACAAGAGGATGACTCCAGATGAATTGCTTGGCAAAATCATCAACTTTGAAAGGATGGAGAAACAAGCCAAGCACGTCAAAGAAATAGCCGACCTCACATTGGCCAAGAAGAAGAGAGTTGCCTTAAAGTCCACACTCAAGCCTCTATCCAAAGAAGCAAGAGAAGCACAGCTTGAGGAGGACAGCGATGATGAAAGCAGTGAGCTGGATGAAGAGGATATGATTTTGTTAATGAAAAAGTTCAAAAGAATATTGAAGAAAAGACAAGGAACAAAATCAAGTGAAGGCAAGTACAAAGAGAGGACAAAGCCGAAGATGAGGCGGGCGTGCTATAATTGTGGTGAGTATAACCACTTTATAGTCGATTGCCCATATGAGGACAACAAGAAGAAGAATAAAGAAGTCAAGCCTCAACCGAAGAAATTCTTTAAGAAGAAGAAACAAGCTGAACAAGCACACATTGGAAAGGAGTGGGACTCAAACGATGAGTCCTCATCATCCGATGAAGAAGAGATGGCTAGCATAGCCATTGAAAGCACGTCCAAGAAACCCACACTCTTCCCCACGCTCGGTACAAAGAAGGGACATGGCACTTGCCTCATGGCAAAGGAAGGTAAACGCAAGGTAAACATCAAAACTCCTTCCATGCATTCCGACTCAAGTAATGATGAACTAGATAGTGATGATGAAGATATGTTAATTGGATTAGATAGAAAAACTGCTGCTAAAATAGAATTTTTACTTGACCAACTTGTTGAGAAGGAACGACTAATTGATCGTCAAGAGGACATGATTATCTCCCAAAAGGAGAAGTATGTCGAACTTGACAATCTTCTAGTTCTTGAAAAGGAGAAAAACAGCTCACTAGAGCTTGAGCTAGCTTCAAGCAAGAAAACTTGCTTGGAGTTAACCAACTCAAACGTTGCAATCAAGGATCAACTTGATGACCTGATCAAGGTTAACAAGATCCTTGAAGTGCAAGTTGAGTCACTCAAGCTAAGTGAATCTTCCCCCTCTTCAAGTCTACCTTCTCAACCCACTTCAACTAATCTGGTTCATATGTGCAAATGTGGTAAAATCAACACCAGGTTGAAAGAAAAGTCTACCTCCACAAAGGATAAAAATCCTACCCAGTGTGGAATATTTGACAAGGAGAGGATCAACTATGCACGTAGTGCATACTTGGTCCAAAGACCTCCAAATGTCAAGTATGGCATTGGTTACTCTTATGATGGAAAGCAAAACGCTGGAAGTCATAAGAATAACAAGGGAAGGATTACCTTTGTGAAGGGAGGACCCTCACAACCTGGTAACTCAAAAATTAAGAACTTGAACTCTCATGAACACCGGACTAGTCCGGTTGTGGTCCGGACAAGTCCGGTCACCCAGACTAGTCCGATCCATAAACAATAGCAACTTTTATTCAAAACCTTTGATGCCTCTTATGTATTAATGAGAAACAATCTTGGTAAAGTTTATGCTTATTATGCTGGGCCACGCCATGGGAACACAAAATCCCATGTGTGAGTGCCCAAATGTATTGTAACTAACCTCCAAGGACCCAAGCAAGCTTGGGTACCTAAAACCAAGGCATAATTTGTTTCTGCAGGCCTATTCCTCCGGTGGATCCAAATGGGTGCTAGACAGTGGATGCACCAACCACATGACCGGAGAAAGGAGGATGTTCGTGGAATATGAAGAAAACGAGGACCCAAACGAAGGCATCTACTTCGGAGATAATAGTCAAGGAAGGGTCCTTGGTACCGGTAAAATAGCAATATCCTCTGAACACACTCTTTCTCATGTTTTACATGTTGAATATTTAGATTATAACCTGTTGTCCATATCTCAATTATGTGACAAAGGTTATAATTGCTTGTTCACTAACGAGGGTGTGACCGTCTCAAGGAGGAGTGATGGTTCCGTTGCATTCAAGGGTATGTTGAAGGGAAAGCTTTACCTTGTTGACTTCAACAAGGATAAAGCCGAACTCGACACATGCTTGATTGCAAAAACCAACATGGGTTGGCTGTGGCATAGACGGCTAGCACATGTTGGTATGAGGAACCTTCAAAAACTCCTCAAGGGCGATCACATCCGAGGTTTGAAAGATGTTGTTTTTGAGAAAGACAGGCCTTGTAGCGCGTGCCAAGCCGGGAAGCAAGTTGGAGCACATCATCCCGCAAAGAACATCATGACTACGACAAGACCGCTCGAACTACTTCATATGGACTTGTTTGGTCCAATTGCTTGCATAAGCATCGGCGGTAATAAATACGGTTTAGTCATTATTGATGATTTTTCCCGCTTCACTTGGGTGTTCTTTTTGCATGACAAGTCAGAAACACAAGGGACACTCAAGAAATTCTTCAAGCGAGCGCAAAACGAGTTCTCACTATCGATCAAGAGTATTCGGAGCGACAACGGCACGGAGTTCAAGAACATACAAGTGGAGGAGTACCTTGATGAGGAGGGAATCAAGCACGAATTTTCAGCACCGTACTCTCCACAACAAAACGGAGTTGCCGAAAGGAAGAACCGAACGCTCATAGAGATGGCAAGAACAATGCTCGATGAATACAAGACGTCAGATCGATTTTGGGCGGAAGCAATTAACACCGCTTGCAACGCCGCAAATCGACTCTACCTTCATCGACTACTCAAGAAGACTCCTTATGAGCTACTCACCGGTAACAAACCAAACATTTCATATTTTAGAGTTTTCGGCTCTCCATGTTATATTTTGAACAAGAAGCCCAGGACTTCAAAGTTCGCTTCAAAGTCCGATGAAGGTTTCTTGCTTGGTTAAGATTCGAACACTTACGCCTATCGTGTTTTCAACAAGGCCTCCGGACTTGTTGAAGTGGCACGTGACGTAGTGTTCGATGAAACTAATGGCTCCCAAAAGGAGCAAGTTGATCCATGTGAATTAGGTAAAGAAGAAGCTCCTTATCAAGCATTGAAGAGAATGGCTCTAGGCGAAGTTCGACCACAAGAGTCATCGTCACAAATACAAGAGGAAAGTGAACCACAAGAGGAGATCAACAGTCAAGGGGGAGCTTCGATACAAGATCAATCACAAGAATATGAAGATGATCAACAAATCAACGAGGGCAACCATTCAGGGGGAGAATAAAATGATCACCAACACACAACTGTCCAAGTGCCACACCCAAGAGTACACCAATGCATTCAAAGGGATCACCCAATCGACAACATCATCGGTGACATCCAAAAGGGAGTAACCACTAGATCCCGTATAGCTAATTTTTGTGAGCATTACTCGTTTGTCTCCTTTTTGGAACCACGCAGGACTGAGGATGCATTGAAGGATCCAGACTGGATGGTGGCAATGCAAGAAGAGTTGAACAACTTCAAGAGAAATGAGGTTTGGGAACTTGTGGCAAGACCCAATGCAAAAATAGTGGGCACCAAGTGGGTCTTCCGCAACAAGCAAGACGAACACGGAGTGGTGACAAGAAACAAGGCACGACTTGTGGCCAAAGGTTACTCACAAGTCGAAGGTTTGGATTTCGATGAGACTTTTGCTCCAGTAGCTAGGTTTGAATCAATTAGAATATTACTTGCATATGCTACTCACCATGATTTCAAGCTGTATCAAATGGACATGAAAAGCGCCTTCCTCAACGGACCAATCAAGGAAGAGGTGTACGTGGAGCAACCACTCGGGTTTGAAGACGAATAGTTCCCCGACCACATATATAAACTGCGTTTGAAATGTCAATGATGGGAGAATTGAAGTACTTCTTGGGATTCCAAGTGCGGCAACAAAGGGAAGGAACATTCATAAGCCAAACCAAGTACACGCAGGACATACTCAAGAAGTTTGGCATGGACAAGGCAAAGCCCATAAAGACTCCCATGGCTACGAATGGCCACTTGGATCTCAATGAAGATGGACCAAGCGTCGACCAAAAGGTATATCGCTCCATGATTGGATCTTTACTCTACTTATGTGCATCTAGGCCAGATATTATGTTGAGTGTATGTTTGTGTGCAAGATTTCAAGCCAACCCTAAGGAATGTCACTTGACACCCGTAAAAAGAATCTTGAGATATTTAGTTCATACACCCAACCTTGGTCTTTGGTACCCAAAAGGCTCCAAATTCAATCTCATTGGTTACTCCGATGCAGATTATGTCGGGTGCAAAGTTGATAGAAAAAGCACCACTGGGACATGCCAATTCCTAGGAAGATCTTTGGTTTCTTGGTCATCTAAGAAACAAAATTCCATTGCATTATCCACAGCCGAAGCGGAGTATGTTGCAGCCGGGAGTTGTTGTGCACAACTCCTTTGGATGCGACAAACTCTAAGGGTTTACGGTTACAATATGAACCGTATTCCTCTCCTTTGTGATAATGAGGGTGCCATTAAAATAGCCCACAATCCAGTTGAGCACTCTAGGACTAAACACATAGACATAAGACATCATTTCTTGAGAGACCATTCTATGAAAGGAGACATAACCATCTCACATGTCAACACCCAAAAACAATTGGCCGACATATTCACCAAGCCACTTGATGAAAAGCGTTTTTGCGAACTCCGAAATGAGCTAAATATTCTTGATTCTCGGAGTGTGGCTTGAAAAGTTGCATACCTGTATGATTGCTTCAAAATGTTGATTGAATTGTGAAAATCATCCCTCTCCATTTTTCTCTCGAAAAACTATGTCAATTATTAGATCTTGATGAATTTTGATCATTGTATGATTGTTGTATGCTTACTGGTCAAATTCATCAAGATTACTTGAATTGTTTTGCCTCTCTATTCTCTATTATTGAACCTTCAAATATATATGAATGGGCTATGCAATTCTTTCCTGGTGACCATGGACTAGTCCGTGGTTACCCGGACTAGTCCGCCCATGCAGACTAGTCCGCAGAGTGCCGGTTAGGCCGAACTAGTCCGATAGACCACGGACTAGTCCGATATAGGTCTCTGGATGACTTCGGACTAGTCCGGTCATGTCCGGACTTGTCTGATTTTTCGTGTCCATAACCCTAGCCGCCACCAAACCCTAATCTCCTCACCCCCACTTTTGCTCACGCTTTCCTCTCTCTTGCGCTCGAGCCACCAAGGCGATTTTCTCCTCCCTCCGTCGAAAAAGTCCACATTTGGGCGGAGATCAAGCTTGACCTCTTGGGGATTGATGCTAGCGGACTTGTCCGCCCTCCAACCCCCAAACCTTCAAGCGTCAATCGATTTCTTCGGTAAATTTCTTCAAAACCCTAGAAATCTTGTTTTTCTCCATTGTTGATCGTATAGCCTAGCATCCTTCACTAGATACATGCTTATTTGATGTACTACGTGTATGCTAGACTAGATTTGCATTAGGGATTGTATCCTGTCCAATCTGTTAGGTTTTTGAGAATGAACATCGGACTAGTCCGGTCCATGCACGGACAAGTCCGGTACCCCGGACTAGTCCGTGCCTGAGCAGACAAGTCCAATGTTTCTGAACCTGAAACCTAATTCCTTAATTCCAATGCCATCCATTGCTATCTTGTCTTACCTATGCCTTGTATAACTTGTCATTATTCTTGCTCAATCATTCTCAGATCATGTCGAGCTCCGACAATGAGATCTCCGACTTTGAGGCCGAGTTGGACCACGTGGTGGCACCTCGGTCCTCGGCGGGTCTTGGCAAGAAACGCCAAGAAAGACCTTTCGAGCCTGCTACTTCCCCTCCCCAGGTTCGGAGGAAGGTCTGTGTCAAGAAGCCCGCCTCGAAGGCTGCTGCGTCTACAAGCGGCCTTCGTCAAGCAAAAGGAAAGGGCAAGGGAGTCGCAACGGGGCCAGTTGGGCCCTTGAAGCTTCATGCTCCCGGAGAAGGGGTCCGCGACCCCAATGAAGAGAGATTCAATGGGAAAGGTAGCGATGTGGCAGCCAAGCTAAGAAGCATTGATTGCTATGGAAGGCCAAAGCAGGCAGCTGATGGAAGGTTTTGGACAAACTTCCATGCAGATTTCTACAGGCTGGTTTACCTGCCGATGAAGACTCCGGTGGTGCGCAGTCAGTGGATTGACTGGGCCTACCTAGAGAAGAAGAAGTGCTCAGCTTTTGATGAGGTCATTGCTGCAGCAGAAAGGCATGGTCTGAAGGATCTGTTTGCCTTCAGGCACAATTGGAATGATGAAGTGATTGCACAATTCTATGCAACGTGCCACTTCTCGAGTGAAGATGAAGAGAGTGTGACTTGGATGACCCATGGATCCAAGTACTCCATCACTCAGGAGGATTTTGCAAGCTTGCTCCATTTAGACTCTGCTGGAAATGACCACATGATCATCCACAACATAGGGGTCATTGAGAGGGACGGAATGAAGTTCATGTATGAGCCCAACTCTAAGTATGTTCCTCCCTCCACAAAGAACATGAAGCCCTTATTTGTGGTTCTAAATAGAGTTCTACGGAAGACCATTGCCCCCAAGGATGGGGATGCAGGGAGTGTACAGGGCTACCTCCGGACTCTAATGAGGGTCATAAGCAAGAAGAGATTGTTTGATGTTGCAGATTACATATGGAACGCCATGGTCAACATCTCAAGCACTCCCAACCGGTCCTGTGGCTATGCTCCCTACTTGATGTTCATGATTGAGAAGGTCACAGGAATAGAATTTGTGAAGGATGTAGAGCATACTCCCCTGAGGCCTCAGAAGCCTCAGCCTGTGAGTGTCCAGGCTGCTCCCTCGCCGGCCTCAAGTCCTGAGGCACCGGCAAGAGAAAGAGATGCTGCTAGGGCTCCTCCCCCCTCCAGGGAAGCCCCTCAGAGAGGATCCGCCAGTGGGATTCTCAAATACTTGTCTGCAATATTCTCCTCCTGCAAGAAGACTGAAGTAAAGCTTCATAAACTCAATCAGAAGAGGAAGGAGGATATGAGATATATCAAAGCCAATGTGAAGCAACTGAGTGAAAAGCTGGAGATCAACCCCATTGGATCTCCAGTAATTTTTGAAGATTTTGATCTTAACATCTCCGAGCTCGGGCCCTTGTCCCCCTCCGAGCTTGCCTATTTTGGCATTGGGGGCTCGGGCAGCTCCGCTCCTCCTCCTCCCTCTCCTCCTCGTCAAGCGGAGAGCGAAGAAGACGAAGAAGATGACGAGAGGACAGACAGCGAAGAGTGAAGAATCTAGGACCTTCCTCTCTCTCTTTTTGGTGTCTTGATGCCAAAGGGGGAGAGATTGAGGGGGAGTCCAGTCTTAGCTTAGCTGTAATAGGATGCGAGGAGAGAGCCTTCTCTGTACTTTTATTTGTGATTGTAATAGTTTAACACTTTTTTCATATTAAGTTTGGTCTTGTGATGAATTGCTCAATTTATTTGCGAGTATGTGATGAAAACTGCATTTTTGCTCCTGGAATGTCATATGCACTTGGTATCGGTTGATTAATGTAAATTCTATCATTCTCAATGTATTCATGCACTTAGTATGCATCCCACCATAAAGAATGCACATATGGATAATTCTCTTGTTGCTTGATGTATTTTTGAGTCATATGTGCATACTTTATGAAAATCCCATTTTTTGCCTTATTTTGTGAAATCTCAACTGGTTGTCATCAATCACCAAAAAGGGGGAGATTGAAAGTGCATCTAGGACTCCCTTGTGGGTTTTGGATGATTTATGACAAGCAATTGGGATCCTAATCCTTTTGTTGAGATGAATGCAGGCAAATGATGAAAAATGAGCAAAATGCCAAAAAGAAGGGAAATGAGAAGCAAAGTGAATTTGAGCTCAAGGAGAAGAAAATAGTAGATTATTATGTATGGAGTGTGTTAAGAAAACACACCCAAGAGCTCAATCACTTTCAAGCACACACACACAATGCACAAAGTTATACAGGACCGGACTAGTCCGATAACAGCCGGACTAGTCCGATATCATATTCTGCACTAGATCAGACAAGTCCGGTCCCCACAGGACTAGTCCGATATCTTTCTGATCCACTTCGGACTAGTCCTCCCCAATGCGGACTAGTCCTCAACACAATGCACAAGTCACACAAAATCGGACAAGTCCGTTGTGATACGGACTAGTCCGATATTCATTCTGATCCAATTCGGACAAGTACGGTGTCTACACGGACTAGTCCGATATACACACTGATCTAAATCGGACAAGTCCTCCAAGTGCGGACTTGTCATCCTAAACACTTAGGGTTTCATATGTCCGGACAAGTCCGATGGCAATCAGACTAGTCCGAAGATTTCCAGTAGTGAAATCGGACAAGTCTGTTTTCAACCGGACTAGTCCGATATTCCTGGACACTTAGGGTTTGCTTCACACAGCACACCGTACTAGTCCGGTGACCACCACGGACTAGTCCGATCTTTCTAAACCCTAACGGTCACTTTTAGAAACCCCATATAAATAGAGGTGAACGGCCCACTTTTAAACTCTCTCGAACCCTAGTGCCGTCACACCTCCCAAGAGACTCAAAAAACACCTCTCTCCACGAAATTAAGTGCAAAATCGATCAATCTATTGAAGATCACTTCTAGATCATTGGAGAGACACTTGGCACACATCATTGAGCTCTTGGTTTGATTCTCTAACACACTCTTGCGTTTCAATTTGTAATTTTCGAGTGTGTTATTGGTGGCTTTGTAAGTTGTAATCAAGGGAGCTCTCAACGTGTGAGAACGCCCCTTCAACTTGTTTATCTACCCTTTGTGATTAGTGGAAGAGGATTGGCCTTCGTGGCGATCCGACGAGGGAAGGGTTGGAGAAGACCCGGTCCTTTTGTGGGCTCCTCAACGTGGACGTAGGTTGCCTTCGTGGTAGCCGAACCACGGGATAAAACTTGTGTCTTGTCTTTTTGCGTTCTTCATCTTAATTGATCAACTTAATCTAGGGTTTGATTCACTTTGTTCAATTTGAGTTAAATTGTTGAACAAGAGCCTTAATTGTAATAGAATCTGACATACAACTATTAAACTGTCATTCAAGTTTATATTTCCACTGCAAACATTAACGAATCAATCAAATTGACTGAACTTGATCAACTTAGCCCGTGAAAACCGGACTAGTCCGCACTTTACCGGACTAGTCCGATATCTCTGGTATTGACTGTGTTGTTGAGTGTTACAGGAACCGAGAAAAATTCAAAAAGGTCTATTCACCCCCCCTCTAGGCCTACATTCACCACCTCAACGCCGCCCGCCGCGCCGCTGCGCCCGCGAACCTCAACTTGCGCTGCGGCGGTATTTTGTCTGCCTAGCCCAACCGAGAGCAGGAACAACCCTGCGTCGTATCGTCTCCGCCGACGGTGATGCAGGCGGCACTTGCTCGGCGCAGCGGCTGATTCGGTGTAGCCGCCAATCGCGGCGACGCGCGTGATTATTCGTCTCCGCCTCGATGGAGGGAGGCAGGAGGGAGGGAGGCAGGCTTTACGCTTTCCTATCGACCGACTCACGCTTGCGTGCAGAGCCGTCAACAATGCGGTGAAGGAGGCTGTGATCTGTGAAGTAGGGAAGAGACGAGCAAGTGTGAAGGTGGGGCGGGCTGGGTTTATTTAACGGCGAGCTGAGGGCAATGGGAAGACCTGTTCCCAAGAACATGTATGCAAGCCCTTCTAAATGGCATCTAAGATCACTCTCCCTTGATGATGCATGGCGACATCGGCGCCTGCAGAGTGAAGCATTTCAAGTTTGAAGATTTCTGGACGACAATGCATGGCTTTATGAAAACAGTCGCTCAAGCTTGGACAAAGCCACTACAGCCTACAAATGCCATAAGAGCCCTTCATATAAAGCTTGCTAGAACTACAAAGGAACTTAAGAAATGGGAGAAGAACTCAATTGGCAACATCAAGCTACAAATGGTTATAGCAAAGCAAATAATTGAGGGGCTTGAAGTGGCCCAGGAATCTCGGACCTTAACCCAGCTAGAGAGCGAGTTTAAGGATAGAGTCAACACAAAGCTACTTGGCCTGATAGCAATAGACGGAATAAAAATGATACAGTGAGCCAGATTAACAAACGAAAAAGCCATGGACGCAAATACAAAACTTTTCCACCTGAGAGCCAATGGAAGAAGGTCCAAAAACTACATCCACATGCTGAAAATAGAAGATGGATATGCTTTCATCCACAAACAAAAAGAGAAAGTGATACATGACCACTTTGCAAGTCAGATAGGAAGGGCCACGATTGCGTTCTGTGGCAATAAAGTTGTAACGCCACGAACCAGAGTATCGTGGCAACACATCCTAATGCAACGATGCTGTTTTGTTGCATTACAGTCCAAATGCAACTGTTTGCAGATTCGTGGCAACAGCTCCTAATGCAATGACTGTGTTCCGTGGCAATAAAGTTGTAATGCCACGAACCAGTAATTCGTGGCAACAGATCCTAATGCAACGACTGTGTTCCGTGGCAATAAAGCTGTAACGCCACGAACCAGTATTTCGTGGCAACAGATCCTAATGCAACGACTGTGTTCCGTGGCAATAAAGCTGTAACGCTACGAACCAGTAATTCGTGGCAACAGATCCTAATGCAACGACTGTGTTCCGTGGCAATAAAGATGTAACGCCACGAACCAGTATTTCGTGGCAACAGATCCTAATGCAACGACTGTGTTCCATGGCAATAAAGCTGTAACGCAACGAACCAGTAATTCGTGGAAACAGATCCTAATGCAAAGACTGTTTTCCATGGCAATAAAGTTGTAACACCACAAATCAGTATTTTGTGGCAACAGATCCTAATGCAATGATTGTGGTCCGTGGCAATAAAGCGGTAATGCCACGAACCAGTAATTCGTGGCAACAGATCCTAATGCAACGATTGTGTTCCGTGGCAATAAAGCTGTAATGCCACGAACCAGAGTATCGTGGCAACACATCCTAATGCAACGATTCTGTTTCGTTGCATTACGGTCCAAATTCAACTGTTTGCTGATTCGTGGCAACAGATCCTAATGCAATGACTGTGTTCTGTGGCAATGAAGCCGTAACGCCACGAACCAGTATTTCGTGGCAATGGATCCTAATGCAGCAACTGTGTTCCGTGGCAATGCAAAGTTATACAGGACCGGACTAGTCCGATAACAGCCGGACTAGTCCGATATCATATTCTGCACTAGATCAGACAAGTCCGGTCCCCACAGGACTAGTCCGATATCTTTCTGATCCACTTCGGACTAGCCCTCCCCAATGCGGACTAGTCCTCAACACAATGCACAAGTCACACAAAATCGGACAAGTCCGTTGTGATACGGACTAGTCCGATATTCATTCTGATCCAATTCGGACAAGTACGGTGTCTACACGGACTAGTCCGATATACACACTGATCTAAATCGGACAAGTCCTCCAAGTGCGGACTTGTCATCCTAAACACTTAGGGTTTCATATGTCCGGACAAGTCCGATGGCAATCAGACTAGTCCGAAGATTTCCAGTAGTGAAATCGGACAAGTCTGTTTTCAACCGGACTAGTCCGATATTCCTGGACACTTAGGGTTTGCTTCACACAGCACACCGTACTAGTCCGGTGACCACCACGGACTAGTCCGATCTTTCTAAACCCTAACGGTCACTTTTAGAAACCCCATATAAATAGAGGTGAACGGCCCACTTTTAAACTCTCTCGAACCCTAGCGCCGTCACACCTCCCAAGAGACTCAAAAAACACCTCTCTCCACGAAATTAAGTGCAAAATCGATCAATCTATTGAAGATCACTTCTAGATCATTGGAGAGACACTTGGCACACATCATTGAGCTCTTGGTTTGATTCTCTAACACACTCTTGCGTTTCAATTTGTAATTTTCGAGTGTGTTATTGGTGGCTTTGTAAGTTGTAATCAAGGGAGCTCTCAACGTGTGAGAACGCCCCTTCAACTTGTTTATCTACCCTTTGTGATTAGTGGAAGAGGATTGGCCTTCGTGGCGATCCGACGAGGGAAGGGTTGGAGAAGACCCGGTCCTTTTGTGGGCTCCTCAACGTGGACGTAGGTTGCCTTCGTGGTAGCCGAACCACGGGATAAAACTTGTGTCTTGTCTTTTTGCGTTCTTCATCTTAATTGATCAACTTAATCTAGGGTTTGATTCACTTTGTTCAATTTGAGTTAAATTGTTGAACAAGAGCCTTAATTGTAATAGAATCTGACATACAACTATTAAACTGTCATTCAAGTTTATATTTCCACTGCAAACATTAACGAATCAATCAAATTGACTGAACTTGATCAACTTAGCCCGTGAAAACCGGACTAGTCCGCACTTTACCGGACTAGTCCGATATCTCTGGTATTGACTGTGTTGTTGAGTGTTACAGGAACCGAGAAAAATTCAAAAAGGTCTATTCACCCCCCCTCTAGGCCTACATTCACCACCTCAACGCCGCCCGCCGCGCCGCTGCGCCCGCGAACCTCAACTTGCGCTGCGGCGGTATTTTGTCTGCCTAGCCCAACCGAGAGCAGGAACAACCCTGCGTCGTATCGTCTCCGCCGACGGTGATGCAGGCGGCACTTGCTCGGCGCAGCGGCTGATTCGGTGTAGCCGCCAATCGCGGCGACGCGCGTGATTATTCGTCTCCGCCTCGATGGAGGGAGGCAGGAGGGAGGGAGGCAGGCTTTACGCTTTCCTATCGACCGACTCACGCTTGCGTGCAGAGCCGTCAACAATGCGGTGAAGGAGGCTGTGATCTGTGAAGTAGGGAAGAGACGAGCAAGTGTGAAGGTGGGGCGGGCTGGGTTTATTTAACGGCGAGCTGAGGGCAATGGTGTTCGCCACCTGCCTGCCCGAAGATGCAGTTAGGATGAAAACGTCTGAAACGGACGGAAAAGAGTAAATTTTTTTATTTTTATATCAATTTTTTGAAAACGGTTACAGAAATTTCGGAGATATCAGAAACGGTAGATCGGATAGGAAATATGTTGATATCGGAACGGTCCTAAATTTTATTCGAAAGCAATGCACCAAAATATTATTCATCTATAACACCAACAACTTAAGTATAAAATATGAGACAACAACTTTTAATTTCATTTTATAAAAAAATTTCAATATGAAACGAAATCACTTTAAAAACACATTTTAAAGTAAATAAATATTTGTATGTAATTAAAGTTAACTCCTTATCTAAACTGGTGTCTGAATAAAAAAATTTAAAGAATTGAGCTTATTACTCCCTCAGTCTCTAAATACTTATCGTTTTGTAGTTCAAAAATGAACTACAAAACGACAAGTATTTAGGGACAGAGAGATTACATGTCAGCCCATTAGACTCAACCTACTATTCGAAAATTATTCGGTTATTGTTCGGAAATTTCCCATTAAAATACGGTATTCCAACAACTCGGTCAGAAATCAGTCCAAATCGTTTCCATTCCGTTTACCAAATTTAAATGTCCGATAAAAGCGGTAATCAGATCGAAAATTTAAAAATATGTCAAAAATGATAATCGCATCGAAAATTTTTAAAAATGGCGTCAACAATCTGAAAATTTACCGTACTATTTTCGTCTTTGGATGCGGCGTGGGTTGTGCCCAGGATGCAGCTAGGTGCCTATGTGGTGTCTCGTTAACGCTGTGCTCATCCGTGTCTCCGACTCTCCGTATTCTTTAACGGCATCCACTGCACTATCAAGAAACTGTCGGGCCCCATAATATTTCCCTTGTCACCAATACAATACCAAAAACAAAAAGAAGCCTGTCGTATGCGCAAAGGTCGATACACGGATCTCGATTTGAGTGTTGGAATTAATGGGCTTGGCCCAATATTAATTCAGAAATAAATCCTAGAAAATCTCAAAGGCCCATTAGGGCAAGAGGGAGTGGTGCTAAGTGTTTAGTCCCACATGGGAAGTGGAAGTGGAGCAACCCCTACATATAAGGGAGGTTGCTCTTCCACTCCTTGAGTGAGAGAGAAGAGAGGAAGAGAGGGGTGGCCCACGCGCGCTCCTCCTCCTCCTCCTCCTCGCTCGCTCGCCTCGCCACGCCACGCCACGCCTCGCCTCGCCTCGCCTCGCCTCGCCTCGCCTCGCCTCGCCCCGCACACGCGCGCGCGCGCGTGTGAATTCGAGCCTCGAGCCGAGCCCAGATTTTATATTTTTGCAGAAAATTAAATTGGGCTTTTGGGCCTCCGAATTTTTGGGGCTACCGAGTCAGAGTCCAAGTCGTTAGAGACGGACGCGTCTACGACTGCGGAGTCGGTTAGGATCCAGATCGCATACGAACCGCCTCCTGGGACTCTATAAATACGGGCGTCCGCGGTACGGCAGAGCACCCCACGATCAGATCGTTCCCAGCGCCGCCTTCTAGTCTACTCCATCCCGAGCGCCGGCGTGCACCGACGACCGGGAGAGCAGGTCTCCGGAACCGCTCGCCCTTGCGATCCTGCACCGGGAGAGGGCGAATAAGGTTTTTGGGAAGCGCACTGCGCGACTGCTCGCGTTCTTCACCACGGCTCGTCTACCGACCAGATCGGGCGCTGCGGCTCAACGTCGTCATCAACGCCTACAGCGGCGATCTACAGCAGTGCGATCGACTTCAAATCGGTACGCGTTATTTCTCGTCCCGTCTGTCCGCCGATCGCTGTTGTGTTTCTCGTATTTTTCCGGAATTATTCAGTAAATTGCCTCTTACTTTCCAACAATCCAAAAACCTTATTAGGCAATTTCCTGAATTGAACATGATGACTTTGGCCGATGCACTGAGGCCGGAGAAATTCTCTGGTGTGCACTTCAAGAGGTGGCAAGTTAAGGCCACGCTCTGGCTCCAATCGCTGAAGATCTTCTGGGTAACTGAGGGCAGGCCTCAAGGTCCTTTGTCTGTTGAAGAACAGACAAAGTTCGAGGAAGCCAATTCTGCCCTGAGAGGATGCATTCTAAGCGTTCTTGATAATAAACTCTGTGACGTCTATCTGACAGTCACAGATGGGAAGGAGCTCTGGGATGCACTTAACGCTAAGTATGGTGCAGCCGATGCAGGTGGTGAACTGTATATCATGGAGAATTTTCATGACTACAAGATGGTTAACAACCGTCCTGTAGTTGAACAAGCTCATGAAATACAGTGCCTTGCGAGAGAGCTCAATCTCCTTAAGTGTCCTTTACCCGACAAGTTTGTGGCTGGGTGCATTATTGCAAAGTTACCTCCATCATGGAGGAACTTCGCCACAGCCCTCAAACACAAGAGACAGGAAATATCAGTTGAAAACCTGATAGCATCTCTTGATGTTGAGGAGAAGGCTCGGGCTAAGGACGCTACTGAGAAAGGAGGTGAGGGTCAATCTAGCGCCAATGCTAATATGGTGCAGAAACCCTATGTCAAGAACAAAGGGAACAAGTCTCTATTCAAGCCAAACAAAACTACTGCTTTCAAGAAGAAGAAGTCAAACAAAGCCAATGATGGCTGCTGCTACACCTGTGGGGAGCAGGGACATATTTCCAAGAACTGTCCTGAGAGGGCAGATCGCAAAGGGAAAAAGAATGTCAACATCGTGACATCCAGCAATGCAGATGGGTACGGTAATTCCTTTACTGTTCTTTCTGTTTCTCAAACATCATCTTGGTGGTTTGATACGGGTGCTAATGTTCATGTATGTTCTGACATGTCCATGTTTACTTCTTACCAGTTCGTCCGGGATTCCGCCGTCCTAATGGGGAATGGGTCACATGCTTCTGTTCGTGGTGTTGGCACGGTCGATCTGAAGTTCACTTCGGGAAAGATTGTCCAGCTGAAGAACGTGCAACATGTCCCTACTATGAACAAGAATCTTGTTAGCGGTACCCTTCTATGTAGAGATGGGTTTAAAGTAGTTTTAGAGTCCAATAAAATAGTTGTGTCTAAGCATGGACAATTTATTAGTAAAGGCTATGAATGCGGAGGCCTGTTCCGCTTTTCTCTTTCGGAGTTTAATAATAAGTCAGTAAACCATATTTGTGGCGGTATTAATGATAATGCAAGTGTCTGGCATTCTCGTTTATGTCACGTTAATTTTGGTTTAATGAATCGGCTATCTAGTCTCAAATTAATTCCGGAATTCACTATTGTCAAAGGTTCTAAGTGCCATAGTTGTGTGCAGTCAAAGCAACCTCGAAAGCCTCACAAGGCAGCCGAGGAGAGAAACTTGGCACCATTAGAACTCATACATTCTGATCTATGCGAGATGAATGGTGTGTTGACAAAAGGTGGAAAGAAATATTTTATGACATTAATAGACGATTCTACTAGATTCTGCTATGTTTACTTGTTGCAAACTAAAGATGAAGCTTTAGACTACTTTAAAATCTATAAATCTGAAGTAGAAACTCAATTAGAAAGAAAGATCAAACGTCTTAGGTCAGATCGTGGTGGTGAGTATTTTCCCAAAATATTTGATGATTTTTGTGCGGAACACGGTATTATACATGAAAGGACGCCTCCCTATTCACCCCAATCAAACGGGGTAGCCGAGAGGAAAAACCGCACATTGTGTGACTTGGTGAATGCCATGTTAGACACGTCCGGTTTATCTAAGGCATGGTGGGGGGAGGCTCTATTGACTTCATGTCATGTCCTAAACCGCGTTCCAAACAAGAATAAAGAGAAAACCCCTTATGAGGAGTGGGTTGGGAGAAAACCATCACTCTCATACTTGCGTACTTGGGGATGTTTGGCAAAAGTCAATGTGCCAATTACCAAGAAACGCAAGCTAGGACCAAAGACAGTGGATTGTATCTTTCTAGGCTATGCTCATCGGAGCATCGCATATAGATTTTTAGTAGTTAAATCTGAGGTACCTGATATGCATGTTGATACTATTATGGAATCTCGTGATGCAACATTTTTTGAGAATATTTTTCCTATGAAAGATATGCATAGTATTGCTAGGATCTCTTCTGAAATTTGTCCTGAACCCACCACAACTAGCGAGTTTCTTGATACACCATTTGAGAATGTCCCAGAGGAAGAACACAATGAAATAACTCAGTCGAGTAAGAGATCACGGATTGCAAAATCCTTTGGTGATGATTTCATTGTGTACCTTGTGGACGATACTCCTAGATCCATAGCAGAGGCATATGCATCACCTGATGCAGATGACTGGAAAGAAGCAGTTCATAGTGAGATGGACTCAATTCTTTCAAATGGAACCTGGGAGTTAACTGAACGGCCATACGGGTGCAAACCAGTAGGCTGCAAGTGGGTGTTCAAGAAGAAGCTCAGACCTGACGGTACTATTGAAAAGTACAAGGCAAGACTAGTTGCAAAAGGCTATACTCAAAAGGAAGGTGAAGACTATTTTGACACCTATTCACCTGTCGCCAGAATGACGACAATTCGTGTACTACTTTCTTTGGCTGCCTCTTATGGTCTAATCATCCATCAAATGGATGTAAAGACAGCTTTCCTGAACGGAGAGTTGGAAGAGGAGATTTATATGGAACAACCTGATGGATTCGTAGTAAAAGGTGAAGAGACAAAGGTGTGCAAATTGTTGAAATCCTTGTATGGCCTGAAACAAGCACCTAAGCAATGGCATGAGAAGTTCGATAGTACTTTGACGTCTGCGGGCTTTGTCATTAATGAGGCTGATCGGTGCGTGTACTATCGCCATGGTGGGGGCGATAGCGTTATGTTATGCTTGTATGTAGATGATATACTCATTTTTGGTACGAGCATTAATATAATTTCTGAGGTCAAGTCTTTTCTATCAAAGTGTTTTGATATGAAAGATCTGGGAGAAGCTAATGTTATTTTGAACATTAAGCTGAATAAGGATGAGAGTGGAATTACTTTAAGTCAATCCCACTATGTTGAGAAAATCTTGAGCCGGTTCGGCTTTATGGATAGCAAGATTTCTCCAACGCCTTATGATCCCAGCGTGATACTTAGAAAGAACAAGAAAGAGTCAAGAGATCAACTCAGATATTCTCAGATGATTGGTTCACTCATGTACTTAGCTAGCGCAACCCGTCCTGATATCTCGTTTGCTGTAAGCAAACTGAGCAGGTTCATGTCAAACCCGGGTACAGATCATTGGCATGCACTTGAAAGGGTTATGCGCTATCTGAGAGGTACAATGCGTTATGGAATTCACTATACTGGGCATCCGGCCGTGCCTGAGGGTTATAGTGATTCGAACTGGATCTCTGATGTTGATGAACTCTATGCCACGAGTGGATATGTGTTCACTCTAGCTGGTGGTGCTATATCATGGAGGTCTTGCAAACAGACCATTTTGACGAGGTCAACCATGGAAGCAGAACTCACTGCTTTAGAGACAGCCACTGCGGAGGCAGAATGGCTGCGAGAGCTCTTGATGGATTTGCCTATAGTTGAGAAACCATTGCCGGCAATCCTTATGAACTGTGACAATCAGACGGTGATTGCCAAAGTGACCAGTTCTAAGGATAATGCAAAATCATCAAGACATGTCAAAAGACGTTTAAAATCTGTCAGGAAAATGAGAAACTCCGGAGTTATTACTGTTTCGTATATACAAACAGACAAAAACCTGGCAGATCCCTTTACGAAGGGTCTATCACGTAATGTGATAGAAAGTGCATCGAGAGAGATGGGTCTGAGACCCATTGATGTGACACCATAGTAGTAACCCAACCTATGTGATCGGAGATCCCGTGAATTAGGACATGGGAAAACAAGCTAGTGGTTCACCGAGGAGAGTACTTCATCTATACCCTCTCTATGTGAAGATGCACACTTGTACTCTCAAACTGTAAGGCAGGTTGGCGAATTGCCTTAATGTGTTTCTGTTGGCTATGTGTAGCAAAGATGCCGTCCTACAGGGCAGTCTTGAAGGAAACACACCTATATGAGCTCCGACTGTCTAACGTCGCAGTCTGTGAGATTTGGGTGATCTCTAGAAAGCTCATGAAGAGACCAGGGAGTACGACGCATATGCTCCACCCGCGGGGTAGACTACTGGTAGCCAAGTACTGGTAATGGTCTTTGGGTGAAGTCAGTTCACACAAAACTTGCAATTCAAGGCGTAGTCCATTGTTCAAGTTGTGACCTGATGAAACTTGAGGATCTAGGCAGAAGTTCAACTTTACAGTCTCTGCCGAAAACACTAGTATATTAAACAAGGAACGAGAATGACCTCTCTCCTAATGGCTTTGAGATCTGGTGGGGGATTGTTGGAATTAATGGGCTTGGCCCAATATTAATTCAGAAATAAATCCTAGAAAATCTCAAAGGCCCATTAGGGCAAGAGGGAGTGGTGCTAAGTGTTTAGTCCCACATGGGAAGTGGAAGTGGAGCAACCCCTACATATAAGGGAGGTTGCTCTTCCACTCCTTGAGTGAGAGAGAAGAGAGGAAGAGAGGGGTGGCCCACGCGCGCTCCTCCTCCTCCTCCTCCTCGCTCGCTCGCCTCGCCACGCCACGCCTCGCCTCGCCCCGCCCCGCACACGCGCGCGCGCGCGTGTGTTCGTGTGAATTCGAGCCTCGAGCCGAGCCCAGATTTTATATTTTTGCAGAAAATTAAATTGGGCTTTTGGGCCTCCGAATTTTTGGGGCTACCGAGTCAGAGTCCAAGTCGTTAGAGACGGACGCGTCTACGACTGCGGAGTCGGTTAGGATCCAGATCGCATACGAACCGCCTCCTGGGACTCTATAAATACGGGCGTTCGCGGTACGGCAGAGCACCCCACGATCAGATCGTTCCCAGCGCCGCCTTCTAGTCTACTCCATCCCGAGCGCCGGCGTGCACCGACGACCGGGAGAGCAGGTCTCCGGAACCGCTCGCCCTTGCGATCCTGCACCGGGAGAGGGCGAATAAGGTTTTTGGGAAGCGCACTGCGCGACTGCTCGCGTTCTTCACCACGGCTCGTCTACCGACCAGATCGGGCGCTGCGGCTCAACGTCGTCATCAACGCCTACAGCGGCGATCTACAGCAGTGCGATCGACTTCAAATCGGTACGCGTTATTTCTCGTCCCGTCTGTCCGCCGATCGCTGTTGTGTTTCTCGTATTTTTCCGGAATTATTCAGTAAATTGCCTCTTACTTTCCAACATTGAGTGGCTGGAACCTGCAGTGCCCGTTGCGATTTCAGCGTTTTCTCATCGAAACTGTCAAACCCCAGGTCAATGTGCCGAGCTCTTGCGTTTCGTGGACTCACCTGATTCAGAGCAATGATGCTCGAGCGGGACGGATGTGATTGTGAATACGAAGAAAGGGACCTCTTCTCATGCCGTTGCATGATGGCGCCATACGCCTGTTGGATCTTGTCATCGTATTCTTTCTTCTCTCAGCGGATCGCGGCGCAACCGATAGTAGTTTGCCAGCGCCGTTCGCTTTGATTCCGCTTGCGCTCATCATGTCCCCCAGGCTCCAGCTCCAATGCCACCAACTGGCAGGGCGGTACGTGAGTGCGTGCTCCGCATTCCGAGAACGCGGAACCCGTTACGATCACGTTCAGTTCGCCTTCGAATTATAGCCGTTGGCTAGGGTTTGGGAGTGCCGGCCGGCGCCCACGCAGCGCAGCATCCTGCCGATAGCAGCAGCAGCCGACCTCGGGACTCGGCTGCAGAAGGGAAGGGACGCCGCGGAGAGTGACGCGGCGTGGGTGGCGGGACGCGCCGCTTTTCTGGTTTTTCTATTCTCATCCTCCCTTCCTTTGCCTGGACCACAGCGGCGCAGGATGGTCCAGGTGGAACGGCAGTGGGCTGCTGGCCGGGCCCGGCCGGCACGGATCGATCCAGGATGGTCGTCCAGGTGGAACGGTGGTGGGCTGTTGGCCGGGCCCGGCTGGCGCGGATCGATCTCTACACGACAGCACTATTAGTTTGTTATGATTCTGGTCCCATGTGGATAACAATCATGATCGGGTCGTGCTCTCTCTGGCGCCCTGATCTAGGTCCAACAGACTCAGTTCTGTGCGGCCCCCTCTCGTACGCACTATAAAAATAAGGGACCGCTGGGGTGTGGACTTAGGAGTTGAGTCCACATACAAAAGGTCCCTAACAGTTCTTAACCCTAATCCGATCTTAAGATAGTGCAAAACGAGGGGAAGAGCCGCACCTCTCCCACCGTGATCGCCTTCTGCACCGCGCCGCCACTGCATCGACGACCGCCCTGCACCAACGATCATCCTGCGTCAGCTACTCTCCATCAATCATCCGTTTGAGCCCAATGGCATCAAACGGATCTATTGACGGTAACCTCACATCTCTCCCCTAATCTCTAAGTAGTTTCTATGTCATGCATGATTTGTTCTTATGTTTGATTGCCTGATTATTAGTCTAAATCATTATATCAATATTTAATTATGCCTAAGTATGTCTGTTAGATTAGATTAGACTTAAGAACCCTTGATTAGGCATTGCTAGTATTGATCATAAGCACCCTAAGTTCTATCAATGGTATCAGAGCCGTGATAGTCAATTCCTAATTAGGTAATTAAGTCTTAAGTCAGATTAATCAGTTTCTAATCATTTTACTTAAGGCCTACTCTTTGTTAATTAGTATTAGATAAAATTAAGTTGTTTCTCGCAACATTTAAAAGGAGGAGATTCAAATTTTAGTTCCATTTTGGCTAAGATTAAGAACTCAGACAGAAAACCAAATAGAATTAACAAAACTAAGACTAGAATGAGGACATATCTGGATTAAGTGGCCTTGGGCCGCTGAATCCTTCTCAGGGCAGGGTTAGGGGAAACCCTAACCCTTGCGGCTTCCTCCCCTCATCGGCGGACCGTCCGTTAGATCTCCCAACGGAGAGACAACAGCAGCGCCATCATCTTCAGGAGCAGCACTAGGGTTTTTGGGCCAAAGCCCTAACGCTAGTCGCTCACCCATCCGCCGCCGCCACCACAGAGCCTTGGGTTAGGAAACACTAAACTTAGGCGCTTCACTCCAACGGCGGCACTGAAAGTTGCCTAAAGGGGGAGTGAATAGGCTAATCGACCTGAAATGACTTAATAAAACAAGATTAGTACTCAGGGGGCAGACTAGTCCGATCCAGGGGCAGACTAGTCCGGTCCACCTGCAGGGAAGACCTAAAAAGAGTTTCTAACAAGTTTTAGTCCAATTCTTGTGATGCAAAGTATGTTAGAATGATTTAGTGAACTTTAACAAGTTATGAAGCAAATGTGAGACTAAGGATCACGATGAAACAAGAGTGATGAGCAAAACCGGTAAAGCTAACCCTAGAAGTAATGAGCGATAAGTGAAAGCAAAGTACACAAGGGACACAAGGATTTTATCCCGAGGTTCGATCCCACGAAGGAATTTACGTCCCCGTTGAGGAGTCCACGAAGGACCGGGTTCAACAACCCTTCCCTCACCAAGTTTACCACACGGGCCTAACTTGGCTCTCCACTATCACAAAGGGTGAATACAAGATTCGTTGAGGCTTCTCACAATCTGAAGCTCCCACCACAAATACAATCTCAAATCATAAAGATTAACTCAAGCCACAGATCACAAAGATTTACAAAGTGTAAGAGATCAAACCGAGAGCCTAGAGCGGTGTTCTTCCTCTTCTTCACCTCACTAAACTCTAATCCACACAAGAATTAGTTTTAGAGGGAATGTAGGCAAGAAGCAGGCTTTTGAAGGCTCAAGGTTGTTGTGTCGGCGCTAGGGTTTCAACTTGCTCAAAAGTTCTAGTTCAAATGAACCCAGGGGTCCTCTATTTATAGAGGATCCTAGCCCATACCGCTGACTTCAGCAGAAGGGCGGACTAGTCCGGCCTACAGCCCGGACTAGTCCGGCCTAGGGGACCACTAACGTCCCTGACAACTGTCGCACTGCGCGACAATCGTCACACTACCCGCCAAACTTCAAATTCAAACAGCCACTTCAAAACGTACTAGTCCGGCCAACACCGGACTAGTCCGATCTCACACAGAACCTTTTGTTCCGTGTGAAAACGGACTAGTCTGAAGACCATGGACTAGTCCGACCCCCAGGGCAGACTAGTCCGGCCTACCCACACTTAGTCGTTGAAGCATCGACTTCTCTCAAACCCGGACTAGTCCGGCCCCCAGAGCGGACTAGTCCAATCTCAGTCAGGACCTCTTGGTCCGGACCAAAACGGACAAGTCTGTGATTTTGGGACTTAGTCCTCAAAAACCACTCCACGACTACCCGGACTAGTCCGTCCCACTACGTACTAGTCCGAACTCAGTCAGACCCTTCTGGTCCGGCTGAAAACGGACTTGGCCGGCCAGGAGTGGACTAGTTCGGCCACCTGCACGGACTAGTCCGGCCACTCCTACCAGACTGCTTCCAACTCTCTTGTCTCAATGGGTTTTATCTCTAAACCGCTTTAAGCTCCCAACTTGATCTCAATGCACTTTACACACACACACCCTCACACATATTTTGCTAGTCTAAACTCGACACACTAGAAACCCTAGTTTCTCCTTTTCGAGTTGACATCGCCGTTTTCATCCTTTTCCTTTTTGAGGGATTGTGCTTCCACTTGAGTCCACACCTGTGCTTAAGATCGCTGAGCTCATTACACTTAATTGTCGTCATCAATCATCCAAAACCCACGGGGATCCTAGATGCACTTTCAATCTCCCCCTTTTTGGTGATTGATGACAACACATTAAGTCTTCAACATATAAGAGTATAAATTTGGTTTTCATAACGTGCGGGTGTATGAGTGACTCCCCCTCAATGAATGCATCATAAAAGAGAGATTGAGGAAGTCTTTCATACACACACACATTATGGTGGGGTGCCTACGTGTTGTGCTCAACAATTTGTGATAAGACATAATAAATATTAATATGATTAAAAGATAGACATTCAAAGCATCATATTGATATTAAACATTCAAAACATAGTATTGCACAAATTTAAACATACGACATGACATAAATGCTACAATAAGAAGTGCAACATGTCCAAGGATCCAAAATAAGGGCTACACTCTCCACATCTAATTACCATCCTTTCTAACTCTCCCCCCATCTAACTCCCATCTAACTCTCCCCCTTTGGCATCAAGACACCAAAAAGGAAAAGAAGAAGGAAACAACGAGCCCTATCCACTAGTCGTCGTCGTCCTCACTATCATCTTCCCCATCGTCGGAGTCGCTCTCCGTGGCCTCCGGGTCCTCGTGGTCGTCGTCATCGTCGGAGACCCGTGCCGAGGGAGCAGCCCAAGAAGAGCTCCCGTCCTCTTAGAGTTGGGCAAGCTCGTCAGTGGTGAAGTCGGGGAATGGAGTGATCTCCCCGTCGCTCGCCTCCGGAGAGGACATGGGTACTTCGAGCTTGTCGCACATCGCCTTAAGGTACTTCTCTTGGCGCTTGTGTGCCCTCTGATTCCGGATCTCTCGCTTTCGGCGGGAAGTGAAGATCGCCTTGAAGCACTTGAAGAAAGCGCTCATCGATCGAGGCAGAGGTGGGGAAGGAGGCGCCGCGGGGCGAGGAGCTGGCATCGCAGAGTGAGAAGGAGGCTCCGCGTTCTTCCAGCGCGGAGGAGGCGGCACTGCAGGAGGCGTCTGAGGATGGAGCGGGCGATGAGTCACATCCTTGACGAAGGTCACGCCCGACACCTTCTCAATGAGATACATGATGTAGGGGGCATACCCGCAAGCACGGTTGGGGGTATGCGAGATGTTCAAAATGTCGTCGAAGATGTAGTCGACGAGATTGAACTTCTCCTCCCCATCAATAAGAAGTAGCAGGTGCCTCAGATTGCCTTGGATCACCCCTGCATCACCATCCTTTGGTTCTATTGTTCGCCTCAGGATCCTGTTCAGAATGCTGTAGAATGGCTTGATATTGCGAGCATGCCCAAAATCATACTGAACATGACTCGGATACATGTACGCCAGCTCATCTTGGTCTACAGCTTTGAGGTTAGAGATGATGATCTCATGATCCAAGTGAGCCTCAAGACCTAGAATCTTGGCAAACTCCTCAAATGTGACTGAAAGCTACTCACGATGCGTCATCCATATGATCCGTCTATCACCTGAGGTGGTGAAGTAGATGGTGGAGTAGAATTGCAGGATGACTTCAATATTCCAGTCTTATTTGAATCCCATGATCTTCTTGAGCACATGGCGCTCAGCTGCTTCAATGACCGCATCAAAGCAGAGTGTTGCTTCTTGGCCATGTACTCCCAGTCTACCCATTGTGCTTCAATCACAAGCTTCTTCATGCTTTGGTAGACAAGACGGTAATAATCACAATGAAAGTCACACCAAAACCGAGGGTCGGCGGTGCTCCTCTCATACTTGTAGACCTTGTCCGTCCGGAGCCTTCTTGCTTTCTCGGCTCCCTTCCCGTGGAAGACATTGGCAGCTATTTCACGCTACCTCTTTGGGTTCCTCTCAGGAGTGTGCACTTCCAAGGGGCCAATCGGTTTGGCTTTCCCTTTCTCCTTGATCATAGGGCATGCGGCTCTCTTCGCCAGTATCTTCACTGTGGGCTTCCTTTTCTTTTGCTCAGCAGGTGTCGGGGCCTTGCCCTTCTTCGGATCTCGCTCGATCCGGCGTTCCACGATTTCTTCTTGGGCTGGCTCCTTGCCCTTGTCTTTCTCTCCAATTGTCACAAGTCTCTTTCTCTTGGAGACTTGTGCAGCAGCAACCTGAGAGTTATGAGCTTCACGTTCCTCTCGCTTCTTCTTCCGGAGTTCCTTGCGGGACTCTTCAATGGCCCGAGCCATTGCTTCATCTTCGTTATAGGCCATAGCTGCGGCCCTAGATTGTTGCTTCTTGGCTGCCTTTGCCCTTTCTTGCTGCTCGAGAAACTTCTCGACAGCCTCAACCTCAGCTCTTGCTCGTTCCTCGCCAAGGCGAAGCTGCTCCGCTTCCCACTCGGGGTCAGTGGGGGGGGGGAGAAGCGGAACGGCGAGGAGCTGCCATCGCTGCTGAAACAGGAGGAAAACTAGAGATAGATGGTCAAGGAAGTGGAACAATGCGAAAGAAATCACGAGAAATAACCAAAGTTGGAGTTTGGCCTGTGTACACCAGACTTGTCCGCCCCAGTGGCGGACTAGTCCGCCTGACACCGAACTAGTCCGGTTTACACAGGTTAAACCCTAACTCTAACGGTTTTTCGAGAAATCTTGGAATTGAGTCGCAATATTCCTAGGCTATGATCACAAGGATACTAGAAGCAACTTTAATGAAGATGCATCTATCAAAAACTCAATGAATCAAGAATGAGGCAAGTTTTTGAAAAGAGAGGGATACCTCTTCAAATCTTGAGAAATTGAAGGAATCGGGGATGGATCACGTCGCGAGTGATCGGGGAAAGTTTCCCACACCTCCGGGGCTTCCAATGCACGGATTGGAATCGGTTTTTGTTGGATGGAATCGAAAATCGCCGAAGGAGGGCAGTTTCACGCGCGTGGAAGAGAAAGAGAGGCAAATGGAGAAGTGGAGGGGCCGACCGCCTCCTGGGGGGTTTAAGTCCCCAAGGGCCGGACTAGTCCGGCCAGCGGACCAGATCCGGACCAGTCCGGATCCGGACTTGTCCGACCATAGGGCGGACAAGTCCGGTCCTAGGAGGCTGAACACATATATATTTGAGTTTTAGCCACTATAGTGACCCTTTTGGACATATTGCCACAACAAAATTTTATGAATATGGTCAGTAAGCAATCAACATTCAAACTATGACCATTATCTACAAAGTCACTAGTTTTTCAAATATTTTAGAGAAAATCAAGATATAGATGAATTTCTCAAACATATGCATTCTTTTGAATAAGGTGTAAAGTAAACATTCAAATGTGCATGTTTCAAGCCACATTTCAAAAATCTAAGATATTGAGCTCACTCCTAAGCTCACAAAAGTGCTTCTCATCTAGGGGCTTGGTGAATATGTCGGCTAGTTGGTTTTCGGTTCTTACATGGGAAATCACTATGTCCCCCTTTAAGGAATGATCTCTCAAGAAGTGGTGTCTAATGTCTATGTGTTTGGTCCTTGAATGCTCAACGATTATGGGCTATTTTGATGGCGCTCTCATTGTCACATAGGAGAGGAATATGGCGCAAGTTTATACCATAATCCCTTAGGGTTTGTCGCATCCAAAGAAGTTGTGCACAACAACTTCCGGCTGCTACATACTCCGCTTCGGCTGTGGAAAGAGCAATGAAATTTTGTTTCTTAGAGGACCAAGACACTAAGGATCTACCCAAGAATTGGCATTTCCCGGATGTGCTCTTTCTATCAACTTTGCACCCCGCATAATCCGCATCGGAATAGCCAATAAGGTTAAACTTAGATCCTGGGGTACCAAAGTCCTAGGCTAGGTGTGTGAACTAAATATCTATGAATTCTCTTCACGACGGTCATATGACACACCTTAGGTGCAACTTGAAAACGTGCACACATACACACACTAAGCATAATATCCGATCTAGATGCACAAAGATATAACAAAGAATCAATCATGGAACGATATACCTTTTGGTCCACACTTGGACCATCTTCGTTGAGGTCTAGGTGTCCATTAGTTGCCATAGGCGTCTTGATGGGTTTGGCCTTGTCCATGTCAAACTTCTTTAGTATGTCTTGAGTGTATTTCGTTTGACTTATGAACGTGCCTTCTTTGAGTTGCTTGACTTGGAAACCTAAGAAGAACTTCAACTCCCCTATCATGGACATCTCAAATCTCCCCGTCATTATTTTAGAAAACTCATCACAAAACACTTTGTTAGTAGAACCAAATATAATGTCATCGACATATATTTGGCACACAAGGAGATCATCATTAAAGTGCTTTGTAAAGAGAGTGTAATCAGCTTTTCCTATCTTAAAACAATTTTGAATTAGAAAGTATCTAAGACACTCATACCAAGCTCTAGGAGCTTGTTTGAGGCCATAGAGAGCCTTACGCAATTTGAAGACATGGTTTGGAAAATCTTGGTCTTCAAAGCCCGGTGGTTGCTCCACATAGACTTCCTCCTTGATTGGACCATTTAGGAACACACTCTTGATGTCCATTTGGTAAAGCCTAAAATCATGGTGAGTAGCAAAGGCAAGTAATATACGAATTGATTCTAGCCTAGCTACGGGAGCAAAGGTTTCATCAAAATCCAAACCTTCGACTTGTGAGTACCCCTTTGCCACAAGTCGTGCCTTGTTCCTTGTCACCACGCCATGTTCGTCTTGCTTGTTGCGGAACACCCACTTGGTTCCTACAACATTTGCTTGTGGACGCTTGACAAGCTCCCAAACTTTGTTCCTCTCAAAGTTGTTAAGCTCCTCTTGCATGGACACCACCCAATCCGGGTCTCTCAATGCATCTTCAACCTTATGGGGCTCTAAAGAAGAGACAAAGGAGTAATGTTCACAAAAATTTGCAACACGAGAACGAGTAGCAAAGGCAAGTAATATACGAATTGATTCTAGCCTATCTACGGGAGCAAAGGTTTCATCAAAATCCAAACCTTCGACTTGTGAGTACCCCTTGGCCACAAGTCGTGCCTTGTTCCTTGTCACCACGCCATGTTCGTCTTGCTTGTTGCAGAACACCCACTTGGTTCCTACAACATTTGCTTGTGGACGCTAGACAAGCTCCCAAACTTTGTTCCTCTCAAAGTTGTTAAGCTCCTCTTGCATGGCCACCACCCAATCCGGGTCTCTCAATGCATCTTCAACCTTATGGGGCTCTAAAGAAGAGACAAAGGAGTAATGTTCACAAAAATTTGCAACACGAGAACGAGTGATTACCCCTTTAGTGATGTCTCCTAGGATGTTGTCAACGGGGTGATCCCATTGAACACTTTGATGCACACGAGGATGTGGAGGTTGAACTCTTGAGTCATCATCATCCTATTCTTCTTCTTGGTCTCCCCCTTGATGTATGCTTCCCTCTTGACTTTTGTCTTCTTGATCATGTTGAGGTGCCACTTGTCCATCTTCAACTTGATCGCGTGGGGGATGACTTGCATCATCTTGTTGTTGGTCACTTGAGCATTGAGGTTGATCTTGTGGTCGAACATCTCCAAGTGCCATCCTCCTAAGAGCTTCTTGTGGAGAGTCTTCTTGATCTAGCATACTTTGATCAACTTGCTCCACTTGGGAGTCATTAGTTTCATCAAACACCACGTCGCGTGCTATTTCAACAATTCTAGAGGATTTGTTGAAGACACGGTAGGCGTGGATGTTTGAGTCATAACCAAGCAAGAAACCTTCATCGGACTTTGAAGCAAACTTCAAAGTCCTAGGCTTCTTGTTGAGAATATAGCACTTGCTCCCAAAAACACGAAAGTAAGATACATTGGGTTTCTTACCAACTAGAAGCTCATAGGGAGTCTTCTTGAGGAGGCGGTGGAGGTATAATCGGTTGACGGCATGGCAAGCGGTGTTAACCGCCTCCACCCAAAACCGATCCGATGTCTTGTACTCATCAAGCATCGTCCTTGACATCTCAATGAGTGTCCTATTCTTCCGTTCCGCCACCCCATTTTGTTGAGGGGGGTATGGAGCTAAAAATTCATGCTTGATGCCCTCCTCATCCAAGAATTCTTCCACTTGAGTGTTCTTGAACTTGGTGCCGTTGTCGCTTCTTATAGCTTTGATTCTTGAGGCGAACTCATTTTGAGCTCTCCTCAAGAACCTCTTGAGGACACCGTGAGTTTCACCCTTATCATGCAAAAAGAACACCCAAGTGAAACGAGAAAAATCGTCAACAATAACAAGACCATATTTGTTACCGCCAATGCTAATGTAGGTTATGGGCCCGAAAAGGTCCATATGTAGCAGCTCCAACAGTATTGTTTTCGTCATGATGTTCTTGGAGGGGTGTTGATCTCCTACTTGCTTCCCGGCTTGGCAAGCACTACATGGCCTATCCTTTTCAAAGACAACATTCTTCAAACTATAGATGTGCTCGCCCTTAAGAAGCTTTTGTAAGTTCCTCATCCCAACATGGGCTAGCCTTCTATGCCAAAGCCATCCCATGTTGGTTTTCGCCATTAAACATGTGTCAAGTTGAGCTTTGTCCGAGGCAAAATCCACAAGATAAAGTTTTTCCTTGAGCACACCCTTAAAAGCGATTGAGTTATCACTTCTTCTAAGGAAGCTCACACCCTCATTAGTGAAAACACAATTATAACCCTTGTCACATAGTTGTGATATGGACAATAGGTTATAGTCTAGAGAATCAATATGTAAAATGCGAGAAAGAGTATGTTGGGGAGATATGACAATTTTACCGGAGCCAAGGATTTTCCCTCGGCTATTGTCCCCAAAGAGGATCCCTTCATTTGGATCATCATGTTCCTCATACTCCTCGAACATCTTCCTCTCTCCGGTCATGTGGTTTGTGCACCCACTATCGAGCATCCATTTGGATCCACCGGAGGAGTACGCCTACAAAACAAGATTATGCCTTTCTTTTAGGTACCCAAGCAGACTTGGGTCCTTTGACATTAGTGGTGAGGCATTTGGGCACCCACACGCAAGGCTTGGGGCTCTTGCGGAGTGGCCCAACATATCTAGCATATACTTTGCCATACTTGTTCCTCATTAAAACATATGATGCATCAAAATCATGAAATAGAGGATGCGGTTCAGATTTAGGCATGTAAGTGCTAGTTGAAGTGTTCTTGCCAATTTTAGTTGTGGATGAGCTTCCCTTGACAAAAACAATCAAGTATTTGCCATACTTGGAGGTTTTGGCATTTTGCTTTCCACCTCTAGTATAACCAAGACCATCCTTGACATAGGGACGTCTTGTGTTGGTGTATGCACTTCGTGCATACGCCACTTTCTCTTTGTCAAAGATGCCACCCTTAGGTGCTTGACTGTCTTGAGTCAATTTAAGCTCATCCTTTAATTTAAGAATCAAGTTAGACCATTTGCAAGTTGATATTGCTTTGGATGCAACCTTTGAGGAGGATAAGCTTTTAGAGGAAGAGGCTACATTAGTCTTAAGGGACTCAACTTGAGTCTCAAGGATCTTGTTAACTTTTGCCAAGTTGCCAAGTTCGTCCTTGAGCTCAATGGTTGTGTCCTCAAGACTTGAGCATGTTTTCTTGCTTAGAGCAAGTTCATGCTCCAATGCCTTGCTCTTCTCTCTCTCAATCTCGAGGAGCTCAATGAGCTCTTTACATCTTTTATTTTCTTGGATAAGCATGTCCTCTTGCCTATATATGAGCTCCTCCTTCTCAAAAATCTCATCCGAGAGCAATTTCATTCTTCACATTGTGCTCTTACTTATATCTTTAAGCATGTACTCGTTTTCACTAGCACTATCAAAATTATCATGGGAGGATATGGAAGAGGATGAGTTAGAGGTAATCTTTCTTCTTCCTTGTTTTGCCATGAAACAAGTTGGCTTGTGGTCGTAGAGGTTGGGGAAGAGCTTGCTTCCCCTGGAACTCCTCCCGAAGGCAATGGTTGCCATCTTCTCCTCATCTTCGGAAGAGGAGGATTCATCGTTAGAGTCCCATTCCTTGCCTAAGTGAGCATGACCGGAGGGCCTCTTCCTCTTGTAGAACTTCTGCTCTTGTGGCTTGCCCTCCTTCTTCTTCTTGCTCTCTTCATGTGGGCAATCTATAATGAAGTGCCCGTACTCGCCACAATTGTAGCAAGCCCTCTTGGTTTTGGGCCTTGCCTTTTCTTTGCCCTTGCTCTCATGCTTGTATCCTCCTTTTCTTCTTCTCATCATTCTCTTGAAGTTGTTGATGAAGAGGGCCTCTTCCTCATCGGTGTCAAGGCTCTCCTCATCATCTTCGTTTTGCTCATTTTAGGAGGATGTCGCTTTGAGTGCAACATCTTTCATCTTCGAGGCGGTGAACCTTTGGAGGTCATTGTAGAAGAGCGCCTCCTTCTCCATGATCTCATGGTTGATGATCCTTCCAAGGACCTCCTCCAGGGTCATTTTGGCAAACCCCGAGCTTTCTCGGATCATGAAGAAAAGAGAGACGTTTCTAGGCATGAATGCTCGAATCATCCTCTTCACCACCTCGTGGTCCGTCCACTTGGTACAGCCATAAGATCTACTCTTGTTGATGAGTACCTTTAGGCGGTTGTACATCTCTTGGGGAGATTCACCATCCGTAATGGCAAACCTCCAGGGCTCTCCTTTAATGAGCTCAATCTTTGCTTCTTTCACGACTCGGTTGCCTTCATGAGCCGCCTTGATAGTGTCCCAAATATCCTTGGCCACCTCAAGTCCATCCACTCGGTTGAACTCATCTCTTGAGAGAGATGAGATGATTACTCCGGCCGCTTGGGCATTGCGGTGTGAATGTGGCCTAGAGGGGGGGGGGGTGAATAGGCTTTTTTGCAAATTGTCGGATCCTGCAACACTTAACAACCAGTTCAATACCAGAGATATCAGACTAGTCCGGTAAAGTGCAGACTAGTCTGGTGTTCACGGACTAAGTTGGTTGAGCTTGATCGATTAGATTGATTCTTTTATGTATGCAGCAAAAATATAGAATCAAATAAAGGTTCCAATGTTATATGCTAGATTATATCACAATTAAATCTTATGTTTAACAATTCAACATGAGATAAGCAATGATTATGAAACCCTAAGTTATATTGATGAATAAGAACGATGAACACCAAAAACAAGACACAAGGATTTATCTCATGGTTCGGCTCCCACAAAGGCAACCTACGTCCACGTTGAGGAGTCCACAAAAGGATTGGGTCTTCTCCAACCCTACCCTCGTCGGATCGCCACGAAGGCCAATCCTCTTCCACTAATCACAAAGAGGTGAATAACCGAATTCAAAGGGGCCTTCTCACACGTTGGGAGATCCCTTGGATTACAACAAGAAGTACCACCAAAACACACTCAAAAGATTACAATTAAATCGCAGGAGTGTGTTAGAGAATCAAACCAAGAGCTCAATGTGGTGTTGAACGTGTCTCTCCAATGATCTAGAGTGAATCCTCAAAGGATTGATCATTGTAGCACTTAATTTCGTAGAGAGATGTGGTTTTTGAGGCTCTTGGGAGGTGTGACGGCGCTAGGGTTCGAGAGTGAGAAAAATATGGCCGTACAACTCTATTTATATTGGTTTCTAAAAGTGATCGTTAGGGTTCAGAAAGTTCGGACTAGTCCGTGGTGGTCACCGGACTAGTCTGGTGTGCTGGGTGTAGCAAATCCTAAGTGTCCCAAAATATCAGACTAGTCCGGCTAGGAGCGGACTTGTCCGATTTCGCTACTGGAAATCTTCGGACTAGTACGATAGTCATCGGACTTGTCCGGACATGTGAAACCCTAAGTGTATAGGATGACAAGTCCGCATTTGGAGGACTTGTCCGATTCAGATCAGAGGGTTTTCGGACTAGTCCGTGCAAACATCAGACTTGTCCGATTTGGATCAGAAAGAATATCGGACTAGTCCGGATGTGATCGGACTTGTCCGATTTTGTGTGACTTGTGAAGTGTTTTGAGGACTAGTCCGCACTGGGGAGGACTAGTCCGATTCTGATCAGAAAGGATATCGGACTAGTCCGATGGATATCAGACTTTTCTGATTTCGTGCAGAAAGGATATCGGACTAGTCCGGTGTGTGTCGGACTAGTCCGATCCTGTGTAACTTTGTGCAATGTGTGTGCTTAAATGTGGTTGAGCTCTTGGGATGTGTTTCCTTAACATACTCCATACACAATAATCTACTACTCTTCTTCCTTAAGCCCATTTCCACTTTGCTCCTCATTCTTCCTTCTTTTTGGTACTTTGCTCATTTTTCTATCATAAGCCTGCACTCATCTCAACAAAGAGGTTAGGATCCCAATTGATTGTCATAAATCATCCAAAACCCACAAGGGAGTCCTAGATGCACTTTCAATCTCCCCCTTTTTGGTGATTGATGACAACCAATTGAGATTTCACAAAATATGATAAAAATTGAGATTTTCATAAAGTATGCACATATGAATCCAAAATACATCAAGCAGTGAAAAGTATTATCCATATGTGCATTCTTTATGGTGGGATGCATAACTAAGTACACTGAAACATTGATAATGATATAATTGACATTAATTACCAAATAGCAAGCATATATGACATTCTAGAGCAAAATCACAGTTTTCATAAATACTACTCAAAGGATTAACTCATTGCATCACAGAACCATAATTAACATAAGATCATTGTGAAAAAATTACAAGCCACAAAAGAGTTAAAAAAGAAAAGCATAGAACTCTCTCCTCGCAAACTACAGCTAAGACTAAGACTCCCCCTCAATCTCTCCCCCTTTGGCATCAAGACACCAAAAAGAAGGAGAGGAGGGTCCTAGGGTCATCACTCTTCGCTGTCGGTCCTCTCATCATCGTCTTCATCATCTTCATCTTTGGCTTGATGAGGAGGAGGAGGAGGAGGAGGAGGTGCGGAGGTACTCGAGTCCCCAATGCCAAAGTAGGCAAGCTCGGAGGGGGTCAAGGGCCCGAGCTAAGTGAAGTCCGAGTCAGAGTCCTCAGAAATCACTGGAGGTCCAATGGGGTCGATCTCCAGCTTCTGGCAAATTTGATTCACATTTGCCTTGATGTACCTCATGTCCCCCTTTCTTTTCTGATTGAGCTTGTGGGTCTTCACTTTGGTCTTCTTGCAGGAGGCAAAGATTACAGCCAGGTACTTGAGAATTCCGCTGGCTGAACCTTTTTGAGGGGCTGCTCTAGAAGCGGGGGCATCCCTAGCATCTTCTCTTGATCTTGCCAGTGCCTCGGGACTGGAGGCCGGTGAGGGAGCAACCTGCACACTTGGCTTTTGAGGCATTTGAGGCCTCAAGGAGAGATGCTCCACATCTTTCACAAACTCAATGCCAGTGACTTTCTCAATAACAAACATTAGGTAAGGAGCATAGCCACATGATCTATTAGGAGTGCAGGATATGTTCACCATGTCATTCCAAATGTATTCCGCCACATCAAATGGGCGGTTTTTGCTTATGACCCTCATCAGAGTTCGGAGGTATCCTTGCACACTCCCTGCATCCCCATCCTTAGGGGCTATTGTCTTCCTCGGGACTCTGTTTAGCACCACAAAGAATGGCTTCATGTTCTTTATAAAAGGAGGGATGAACATTGAGAAGCTTCATCTTTTCCTTCTCGATGACACCAACATTGTGAATAATCACATTGTCATTGCTTGAGGTGTCAAGATGCAAAATCCTTGCAAATTCTTCATATGTGATAGTGTACTTGGATCCATGAGTCATCCAAGTCACTCTCTCTTTTTCATCGCTTGCAAAGTAACAAGTGGCATAGAACTGAGCCACCACTTTATCATTCCAATTGTACTTGAAGGCAAAGAGGTTCTTGAAGCCATGTCTTTCGGCTGCTGCAATCACTTCATCAAATGCAGAGCATCTCTTCTTCTCAAAATGTACCCAGTCAATCCACTGACTACTCACCACCGGTGTCTTCATCTGCAGGTAAACAGCCCTGTAATAGTCAGCATGAAAATTGCTCCAGAATCTTCCATCTGCAGCTTGCTTTGGATGACTGTAGCAATCCACACTGCGGAACTTGGCCGCTGAGTCACTGCCCTTTCCATTAAACTTCTCTTCAGTGGGGTCCCGGACCCCTTCCCTCGGAGAATGTAGCTTCAACGGGCCAACTGGACCCATAGCAATCCCTTTGCCTTTGCCCTTTGCTTGGTGAGGGCCACTCAATGATGCAGCTGCCTTGGACACTGGCTTCTTAGCCAAAACTTTCCTCCGAGCCTGTGGAGGAGACTGGGCTGGCTCGGACGGTCTTTCTTGGTGCTTCTTGCCAAGACCCGTCGAGGTCTGAGGTGCCACCTCATGGTCCATCTCGGCCTCAAAATCGGAAACTTCATCGTTTGAGCTCGACATGACCTGAGAATGAGTGGCTTGATTGAGGCATATGTGTGAAAGTATAGCAAGGACTTGCATTGAGGAATTGAAAAGTTAGGTTTTGAGTTCAGAAAAGTCGGACTTGTCCGGTGTCCAGGCACGGACTAGTCCGGGATATCGGACTTGTCCGTGCATGGACCGGACTAGTCCGGTATTCAAACTCAAAAACCTAGGAAACTAGACAAATGGTGATTCCTAATGTACAACAGGCATAGCATAAACATAATACATCAAGGAGGCATGTATATAGTGAAATATGCTAGGCTATTTGATCAACAATGAATAAATTTAGGATTTCTAGGGTTAGGGTGAAAAATTACTGAAGAAATCGACTGGAGCTCAAAGAAGAGGACATTGAAGGCCAGACTAGTCCGAGAACTTCAGTCCCGATGCAATGTTGATCAAATCCCACCCAAATTTGTGAAGTTTCGATGGAGAAATCAAGAAATTGCCTTGGGGGCTCGAGCACGAAGAGAGATAGCGCGTGAGGCAAGAGTGGAGGATGAAGGGATTAGGGTTTGGTGGCGGCTAGGGTTATGGACACGAAAAATCGGACAAGTCCGAAGATGACCGGACTAGTCTGAACTTTTCCAGGGGCTATATCGGACTAGTCCGTTGTCTACCGGACTAGTCCGGCCTAACTGGCACTCTACAGACTAGTCTGCAAGGGCGGACTAGTCCGGGCAACCACAGACTAGTCCGTGGTCACCAGACAAGAATTTTTAGCCCATTCATATATATTTGAAGGTACATATTTAGAGAAAATAGAGGCAAAACACATCAAATAATCTTGATGAATATGATCAGTAAGCATACAACAATCAAGCAATGATCATAATTCACCAAGATCTAGTAATTGACATAGTTTTCGGAGAAAAATGAGAGAGATGATTTTCACAATCCAATCAACATATTTGAAGAATTCATACAGGTATGCAACATTTCAAGCCACACTCCGAGCATCAAGGATATTTAGTTCATTTCGGAGTTCACAAAAATGTTTTTCATCAAGTGGCTTGGTGAATATGTCGGTCAATTGCTTTTGAGTGTTGACATGTGAAATGACTATGTCTCCTTTCATGGCATGATCTCTCAAAAAGTGATGTCTTATGTCTATGTGTTTAGTTCTGGAGTGCTCAACTGGGTTGTGGGCAATTTTAATGGCACTCTCATTGTCACAAAAAAGTGGAATATGGTTTATATTGTAACCATAATCCCTTAGAGTTTGTCGCATCCAAAGGAGTTGAGCACAACAACTCCCGGCTGCAACATACTCCGCTTCGGCTGTGGATAAGGCAATGGAATTTTGTTTCTTGGAGGACCAAGAAACTATGGATCTCCCTAGGAATTGGCATGTATCGGAAGTGCTTTTTCTATCTACTTTGCACCCGGCATAATCTGCATCGGAATAACCGATGATATTGAATTTTGATCCTTTTGGGTACCAAAGGCCAAGGTTGGGTGTATGAACTAAATATCGCAAGATCCTTTTTACGGCTGTCAAGTGACATTCCTTGGGATTGGCTTGGAATCTTGCACACAAACATACACTCAACATAATATCTGGCCTAGATGCACATAAATAGAGTAGAGATCCAATCATGGAGCAATATACCTTTTGGTCGACGTTAGGTCCATCTTCATTGAGATCCAAGTGGCCATTTGTTGCCATGGGGGTCTTTATGGGCTTTGCCTTGTCCATACCAAACTTCTTAAGTATGTCATGTGTGTACTTGGTTTGGATTATGAACGTCCCTTCCTTTTGTTGCCGCACTTGGAATCCCAAGAAGTACTTTAACTCTCCCATCATTGACATTTCAAACTTGTCTGTCATGATTTTACTAAATTCTTCACAAAAAGATTGGTTAGTTGACCCAAAGATTATATCGTCAACATAAATTTGACAAATAAAAAGATCATCATCAAAATTCTTTGTAAACAGTGTATGGTCTACTTTGCCAATCTTAAAGCCATTTTCAATTAAGAAATCTCTAAGACACCCATACCAAGCTCTAGGAGCTTGTTTGAGGCCGTAGAGAGCCTTACGCAATTTAAACACGTGGTCGGGGAACTCTTCATCTTCAAATCCGGGTGGTTGCTCCACGTACACCTCTTCCTTGATTGGTCCGTTGAGGAAGGCGCTTCTCACATCCATTTGATACAACTTGAAATCATGGTGAGTAGCATATGCAATTAATATTCTAATAGATTCAAGCCTAGCTACTGGAGCAAAAGTTTCATTGAAATCCAAACCTTCGACTTGTGAATACCCTTTGGCCACAAGTCGTGCCTTGTTCCTTGTCACCACCCCGTGTTCATCTTGTTTGTTGCGGAAGACCCACTTGGTGCCGACAATGTTTGCATTGGGTCTTGCCACAAGTTCCCACACTTCGTTCTGCTTGAAGTTGTTCAATTCTTCTTGCATTGCCACCACCCAGTCCAGATCTTTCAATGCATCTTCAACCCTGTGTGGTTCCAAAAAGTATACAAACAAATAGTGTTCACAAAAGTTAGCTATGCGAGATCTAGTAGTTACTCCCTTTTGGATGTCACCGATGATGTTGTCGATTGGATGATCCCTTTGGACGCATTGGTGTACTCTTGGGTGTGGCACTTGAGGAGTTGTATCTTCATGGTAATCTGCTTCTCCCCCTAAGTCATTGCCTTCGTTGACTTGTTGATTATCTTCGTATCCTTGTGGTTGATCTTGTGTTGAAGCTCCCCCTTGATCGTTGATCTCCTCTTCTGGTTCATCTTCTTCATGTACATGTGGAGGTGGCTCTTGTGGTCGAACCTCACCTAGAGCCATTCTTTTCAATGCTTGACAAGGCGCTTCTTCTTTACCTAGTTCACATGGATCAACTTGCTCCTTTTGGGAGCCATTAGTCTCATCGAACACTACGTCACGTGCTACTTCAACAAGTCCGGAGGTCTTGTTGAAAACACGATAGGCGTAAGTGTTCGAATCATAACCAAGCAAGAAACCTTCATCGGACTTCGAAGCGAACTTTGAAGTCCTAGGCTTCTTGTTCAAGATATAACATGGAGAACCAAAAACACGAAAATATGAAATATTTGGTTTGTTACCGGTGAGTAGCTCATATGATGTCTTCTTGAGTAGTCGATTTACGGTGTGGCAAGAGGTGTTAACCGCTTCCGCCCAAAATTGATACGATGTCTTGTACTCATCGAGCATTGTTCTTTCCATCTCTATGAGTGTTCGATTCTTTCTTTCGGCAACTCCGTTTTGTTGTGGGGAGTAGGGCGCTGAAAATTCATGCTTTATGCCTTCTTCATCAAGGTACTCTTCCACTTGTGTGTTCTTGAACTCCGTGCCGTTGTCGCATCGAATATTCTTGATTGTCAATGAGAATTCGTTTTGAGCTCGCTTGAAGAACTTCTTGAGTGTTCCTTGTGTCTCTGACTTATCATGCAAAAAGAAAACCCAAGTGAAGTGAGAAAAGTCATCAACAACTACTAAACCATATTTGTTACCGCCGATGCTTATGTAAGCAATTGGACCAAATAAGTCCATGTGTAGTAGTTCGAGCGGTCTTGTTGTAGTCATGACGTTCTTTGCAGGATGAGGTGCTCCAACTTGCTTCTCGGCTTGGCACGCGCTACAAGGCCTGTCTTTCTCAAAAACAATCCTTCAAATCGCAGATGTGATCGCTCTTAGGAGTTTTTGAAGATTCCTCATACCAACATGCGCTAGCCGACTATGCCACAGCCAACCCATGTTGGTCTTTGCAATCAAGCATGTGTCAAGTTCGGCTTTATCCTTGTTGAAATCAACAAGGTAAATCTTTCCCTTCAACATTCCCTTGAATGCAATGGAACCATCACTCCTCCTAGAGACGGTCACACCCTCGTTAGTGAACAAGCAGTTATAACCTTTGTCACATAGTTGAGATATGGATAGCAGGTTATAATCTAAGGATTCAACATGTAGTACATGAGAAAGTGTGTGTTTAGATGATATAGCAATTTTACCGGTACCGAGCACCCTTCCTTGACTGTTATCTCCAAAGTAGATGCCCTCATTTTGATCCTCATTCTCTTCATATTCCACGAACATTCTTCTTTCTCCGGTCATATGGTTGGTGCACCCACTGTCTAGCACCCATTTAGATCCACCGGAGGAATAGGCCTGCAAAAACAAATTATGTTTTGGTTTTAGGTACCCAAGCTTGCTTGGGTCCTTGGAGGTTAGTTACAATACATTTGGGCACCCACACATGAGATTTAGTGTTCCCATGGCGTGGCCCAACATAATGAGCATAAAACTTGTCAAAATCATTTCTCATCAACACATAGTAGGCATCAAAGGTTCTAAAGAGTAATTGTTGTCGTTCGTAAACAGGACTAGTCTGGGAGGCCGGACTTGTCCGGAGGACCGGACTTGTCCGGACACTGACCGGACTAGTCCGGTGTTCGTGTGAGTTCAAGTTTTTACCCTTCGACTTACTAGTTTTCGAGGGTCTTCCCTTCACAAAGGAAATTCTCTCCTTGTTATTCTTATGGTTTCTAGCATGCTGCTTTTCATCATAAGAGTAACCAATGCCATATTTAACATTTGGAGGTCTTTGGACCAAGTATGCACTACGTGCATAGTCGATCTTCTCCTTGTCAAATATGCCACTTTGGGCAGGATGTTTATCGAGGTTGACTTTTCCTTCAAACTAGTGTCACCTTTCTTACATGTGCAAGCATGAGCAAAATCAGTTTTAGTGGGTTGAGAAGGTGAGCTTGAAGAGGAGGAAGGTTCACTCAGCTTGAGTGACTCAACTTGCACTTCAAGGATCTTGTTAACCTTGATTAGGTCAGCAAGTTGGTCCTTGATTGCAACATTTGAGTTGGTTAACTCCAGGCAAGCTTCCTTGCTTGAAGCTAACTCAAGCTCTAGTGAATTGCTTTTCTCCTTTTTAAGTTCTATAAGTTTGTCAAGTTCGACATACTCCTCCTTTTGGGAGATAATCATGTCCTCTTGACGATGAATTAACCTCTCCTTCTCAACAAGTTGATCAAGTAAAAATTTCATTTTTGTTGCAGCTTTCCTATCTAGTCCAATAAGCATATCCTCATTATCACTATTTATTTCATCATCACTAGAGTAGGAATGCACAGAAGGGGCTTTGATGGTTACCTTGCGTTTACCTTCCTTTGCCATGAGGCAAGTGCCATTTCCCTTCCTTGCGCCGAGTGTAGGGAAGAGGGTAGACTTCTTGGACGTCTTCTCGATGGCTATGCTAGCCATCTCTTCTTCTTCGGACGATGATGACTCATCATTTGAGTCCCACTCTTTCCCAATGTGCGCTTGTTCGGCTTGTTTCTTCTTCATGAAAAATTTCTTGTGTTGAGGCTTGGCTTCTTTAGTCTTTTTCTTGTTCTCCTCATATGGGCAATCAATTATAAAGTGGTTATACTCACCACAATTATAGCATGCCCGCCTCAACTTTGGCTTTGTTCTTTCTTTGTACTTTCCTTTGCTTGACTTTGTACCTTGTCTCTTCTTCATGATTCTTTTGAATTTCTTCATGAACAATATCATGTCTTCTTCATCTAATTCACTGCTCTCGTCGTCACTATCTTCCTTTAGTTGTGCTTCTATATCTTCTTTGGATAGGGGCTTGAGGGTGGACTTCAAAGCAACCCCTTTCTTCTTTGCCGAGGTGAGGTCGACAATTTCCTTGACGTGTTTTGCTTGTTTTTCCATCATCTCAAAGTTGATGATCTTTCCAAGCAATTCATCCGGAGTCATCCTTTTGTATCCGGGGCTTTCTCTAATCATGGAGCATAGTGTGACATTGCGAGGCATAAAAGCTCTAAGGATGACCTTTACCACCTCATGATCATTCCACTTCTTGCTCCCATATGATCGAACTTTCTTGACGAGTGTCTTCAATTGGTTGTACATTTCTTGGGGTGACTCGTCTTCCTCAATTGCGAATCTTCCTAATTCGCCTTCGATCATCGCGATTTTTGCTTCACGCACATGTCGGTCAACTTCATGTGCAGTTTGCAGTGTATCCCATATCTCCTTAGCAATTTCGAGTCCATCCACCTTGGTGAACTCGTCCCGACTGAGTGAGGAGGTGATTACTACTGCGGCTTGAGCATTTCTATGAATAGCCTGCTCTTGGCTTGGGGTGAGCTCCTCATCATCGTCCGAAGTATCTATCCCTGTGCATACAACATACCATAGACTTGGATTGAGGGAAATCAAATGCATTTTCATATTCTGCCTCCACATTGAGTAATCACTTCCATCGAAGTGTGGGGCTTTTCCAAGTGGGATAGATAAGTAATGACTATTATTGGAATTTAGAAGATCATAGTTAAAAGGATATCGGGAGTAGTCAGTGTGACTACTCCCCTTCTTCTTCTCTTCAACTTTCACTTTCCCTTTGGAAAGCGCCTTCTTTCTGAGGAGCGCCTTTAGCTCCAGTGTCTCCTCATCATCGTCCTCGAAGTCTTGAATGGCTTCGAGGTACTTCTCCACCTTTTGATTTTTGTCGGTGTTAACCTCTTCTTGGTTGTTGATTTTGTGGATGTCCTTCATCTCTGACATGATCTCTTCGAGTGGTTAGACTCTTTCTTGAAGAACCCGCTCTGATACCAATTGAATGTGGCCTAGAGGGGGGGTGAATATGCCTTTTTTGCAAATTGTTAGGTCCTGCAACACTTAACAACCAGTTCAATACCAGAGATATTGGACTAGTCCGGTAAAGTGCGGACTAGTCCGGTGTCCACGGACTAAGTTGGTTGAGCTTGATCGATTAGATTGATTCTTTTATGTATGCAGTGGAAATATAGAATCAAATAAAGGTTTTAATGTTATATGCTAGATTATATCACAATCAAATCTTATGTTTAACAATTTGTAGGATCGAAGAGCACGTGAAAAGCTACCAGAGGGGGGGGGGGTGAATGGTAGATTTAAAAATCTTACGCAGCGGAAACAATAAAACCCTAATCCCTTTGGTAGAAAAACGATCTGTTAAATAAATCGTGTATGAGACTAATCTAAACGTGTTTCACCGTGACAAAAGTGATAGATATCAGAGAGAATCAAGTCACGAAGACAATACAAAAAGAATTACTCAAATCCGTTGAGAACAACTCAAGTTATGATCAAAAGATCAAACACTGGTCAATCTGACCTACTCGAGAAAAACAGTTTCTGGAATGCTGAAAAGAAACTCGTGTAGCACAAAAACCACAAATCCAATGACCGTGAAATTTTGGCAGATGATAGTTAATCAAGTTGTGAAGACAACCGAAAAAGAATCACGTCAATTGGATCAGTAAAACTCGAGTTATGCTAAAACCACCGTCGAAAGGTAGTGCTGTCCAGAAACTCGACGAGTAAAACTTGTCTGGAACAAGTCGGACGAACAAGGCACAAAAGTTCCTTCAAACTATGAATTTTATTCAATAGAACACAAGAGGAACAGCCCCAAAGTCGTCTACAACGAGCTTTGGCCTTCCCTTGCTTATATAACCAGCCCTTAGGCCATCCCAATACAACTAGAACTCTAATCCTAATCCGATCACAATCGGAACTTACCATAACTGCTCAAGATTCTTCTATACGCAGATAGAAGCAATCTTAAGACTTCCAAACACCTTAGGAACGTATCCCACATTCCTAAACAACTCAAATTCGTGATACACACGAAATCCTAACATAACCAACTCGATACTTCCCATACCGAGCCATAACCAACTCTGCCGCAGCCAAAGTCTTCAACCGATACGATCCGATCCTTCCAATCAGATCTTCCTCCCATAATCCGTCTCTAGAAGCATATTGCCACGTCATGCACCGCATGCATACGTGCGAACACCTTCCTTCGACCTTCATATGCACTGCCCTTGATTCAATCATCCTGCGCGACCTCCTGACCCGCTCAACCACAGTTCCTCCCGAACTTGGTTGTTGGAACCTCATCTCCTCCTGAGACTAGTCCAATGGATCCTGTCACCAGCCATGACTTGAAGTCAAGCAACACCTGCACATGAATAAACAAACAATCCATACGAGCCCAAGTCCTCGACTTGACTCACGTTAGTTCCGAACACAACACCTTACGTGAGAACCTCACATAAGCATGTTGCAAAACCACAGTAGAAAACGATATCAACCGTATCATCCAAAACGCACCAAAAACTTAGCAAATGAATACTAAGCAATCTTTCCAATCTTGTAAAGCAAGTACGAAACATTGCAAATAAGCAGTAGAAGCACTTTGGTCAAGTTCCGGACCTTGCCAGAGCAACCCGGAGCTTGAGCCGGAGCTAACAAGAAACACTGCAGTCAGGTTCCGGACCTTGCCAGAGCAACCCGGAGCTTGAGCCGGAGCTAACAAGAGCTAGTGAACCTAGCGCCGGAGCTTACCAAAACTAGTAGATCCTGGATCCGGAGCTTACCAAAACTAGTCGGAACTAGTCAACCCAAAACCGGAGCTAGACAAAGTAATTCGGAGCTTAGCAAAAACATGTCGGAGCTATCAGATATATGCCGGAGCTATCTAAGACATGCCGGAGCTAAACATAAAGCTCACCGGAGCTAACTAAAGCTGGTCAGACCTTACCAAGAAGCTGGACCTAGCATCTAACGTAGCCGGAGCTACCCAAAACAAGCCGGACCTATCGTCGGACCTTGCTGTAACTCGGAGCTAGAGTCGGACCTTGATAAAAAGGTGTTTTGGTGATATTTAAAACTTTTATCATCAAAGCCAAGTGTATTCACTACAAGCCAATGTATTCAGCACACATAGGTCTTACAATCTCCCCCTTGATGAATGCATTGGCAACACCATTTAAAATCCGAACATTGGCTTATTCACATAAAAGTTTTGAAAACAACTTCTCCCCTTTTGTAAAACAAACGTAAATGAAAATCTCTCTCCCTTTTGAAAATGAAAATGTCTCCCCCTTTATTATCTCTCCTTTTTTTTAATGTGTGATTAATCTCTCCCCCTTTGACAATGTATTCAGCAAGGTAAAAGAGAAATTTTAATTGTTATGAGATATAAACAAATTATCTCTCCGTCTTTAGTTGTTATAACATATACTTATAAACAAAGCTCATCCAAGTCATACTATCAAGGAACTTACACTATCACATCAATGAGATACATAATGTAGTGTAAGCCATGCTAGAGAGCAAGTGTGATTTTCAATTTTAGCAGGTCATGATCTCACAAACTTAACTATTTCAAAACCTGAAAGCATGACACAAGTTGCTGTATTTTATTATTTTCAAAGCATAAATCTAGATCATATGATATTTGCAAGAGATTATATGCGCATCTGCCTTATTCTAACCAACCAAGCCAAGCCTATGTCATTTGACAATCAGAAGCTTAAGGACATGGTTTTAGTCATACACAACTTCTTCCAAGTTCATATCTAAGTGCAATGACAAGCCATCTCGAAAGAAGAAGTGCGATGCATGCATATTCTCTTGATCTTTTCTCAATTTATATTTGTTCATAAAAACTCAACATGTGAGTTGATTACTTGATAAATTCTTAATGATTAAAAGCATTTGTGAGCATGTAACAAGTTCAAAACAGCAAGAAAGTTCGACCATGACCAGATTTAGTGTAAGTAATTATTCCAATTACTAGACATGGCAAAAACTACAAAAAGTATAACACGAGTAATGTAGTAAGAACTTTCAGCATGTAGAAGGAATCACAAAGTCATATATGTATGAAATAATATGCTCATATTATCTTAATTTCAGATTCACACATAGACTTCCTAAGTTTCAAAAACTCCCCCTCAATTTAAGCCATGAGGATGCATAACCCCTATTTCACTACGAATGTAACAAAAACGAGTGAAATCCAAAGGTTTTGTAAAAATGTCAGCCAATTGTTGTTCGGTATCTACATGGTGAAGCACAATGTTCCCTTTTTCAACATTATCACGGAGAAAGTGATACCTAATGTCAATGTGCTTAGTTCTAGAATGTTGCACGGGGTTTTTAGCAATGCAAATAGCACTAGTGTTATCACAGAACAGTGGAACACAATTTAGATCAACCCCATAGTCCTTAAGTGTTTGAACAATCCAAAGAATTTGTGAACAAGCACTAGCAGCAGCTACATACTCAGATTCGGCTGTGGATTGTGCAACTGAACTTTGTTTTCTAGAGGACCAAGCAACAAGAGAATTACCAAGAAAATGACAAGCACCGGAAGTACTTTTCCTATCAATCCTACAACCCCCAAAATCAGCATCCGAAAAAGCTTTCAAAGAAACGATTGAGGAAGAAGGAAGAAAAATGCCAAATTCTTGAGTTCCATGTAAGTACCTGAGAATCCTTTTGACGGCTTGACAATGTGAAACACGTGGGGAAGCTTGAAACCGTGCACAAAGACATACGCTGAATTGTATGTCCGGTCTTGATGCCGTAAGGTACAAAAGTGATCCGATCATACTTCTATATTCTTTTTGATCCACGGATTCACCATCTTCATCAAGTTCAAGTGTTGTTGCTGTTCCCATTGGTGTCCGAAGAGGCTTGCTTTTGTCCATGTTGAAGCGTCTTAGGAGATCTCTGGTATACTTTGTTTGATGCACAAAGGTACCCTCCTTGGTTTGCTTGATTTGCAGCCCCAAAAAGTAAGTGAGTTCACCCATCATACTCATTTCAAATTCGGAACTCATCATTGCTGAAAACTTGGACACAAGATCATGAGAAGCACAACCAAAGATAATATCATCCACATACACTTGAACGAATAATGAGTCATTGCCATGATTAAGCACAAAAAGAGTTTTATCAACCTTTCCCATTGTAAACCCCTTTTCAAGTAAGAATGTTTTTAACCTATCATACCATGCTCTAGGGGCTTGTTTGAGACCATATAAGGCTTTGGACAGTTTGTAAACATGATTAGGAAAATCTGGATTTTCAAAACCTGGTGGTTGTTTGACATAAACCTCCTCATCTATGTAGCCATTAAGAAAAGCACTTTTAACATCCATTTGATATAGCTTAAAACCTTTAGATGCTGCGAAAGCTAACAAAATTCTTATGGCTTCTAATCTAGCGACAGGAGCAAAAGTTTCATCAAAATCTAGACCTTCAACTTGAGTGAAACCTTGAGCAACCAACCTAGCCTTATTCCTAATCACAACCCCATCCTCACTTTGTTTATTTTTATATACCCATTTAGTTCCAATTAAAGTGTGGCCTTGAGGTGGAGGTACAAGTTTCCAAACATTATTTCTTTCAAAATTTTCTAACTCTTCTTGCATGGCAATAATCCAAGATTCATTAGTGAGTGCGTGTGATATATCTTTAGGTTCAAAAGAGGCAACAAAAGCAGAATGAGCATGAGAGTTTGGATCGCAAAACCTGGACCGTGTGACTCGTTCATGCAAGCTTCCAATCATCTGTTGTGGGGGATGATCTTTGTAAAAACGTAGGGGAACAGATGTCTCACAAGCTTCTTTTTCATTAGGTTCATTGTAGATTGATGAGCTTGTGATTTGTGGATGATCAGGACCAGCAGAGGTGACAGCCGGAGCTTGTTCAATGTCCGGAGTTGGACACGTGTCAACTTCGGAACTACCAGGCAGTATCACCGGCTCTTCTTCATCTTCGAAAATACCCTCCCCCTGAGAATATGAATCTGGTCCTGCAACACCAGAGCTAGTACCTGGGCTAGCTTCATCAAAAGACACTTCACAAGTCTCCACAATTTTGTTAGTGTCAAGTAAAAGAACACGGTAGCCTCTAGTATGAGATGGATAACCAAGAAACGTGCCATCATTGGATCTAGGTTCAAATTTATCAAGATTACCATGTTTCTTAACAAAGCATTTGCAACCAAAGACCCGAAAGTGTGTAACACTAGGCCTATGTCCAAACCGGAGCTCATATGGTGTTTTACCTAGCTTAGTACGCAAGAAAACACGATTTGAGACATAACAAGCAGTTGCTAATGCATCAGCCCAAAATTTCCTAGGGGTTTGATATTCATCAAGCATAGTCCTAGCCATCTCAACTAGGGTTCTGTTCTTTCTTTCTACAACACCGTTTTGTTGAGGTACATATGGTGAAGAAAATTGATGATCTATTCTATTTTCATCACAAAAGTGATCAAAGAATTGATTTTTAAATTCAGCTCCATTATCACTTCTAATTGCTTTTAATGATCCTGGGTGATCAATTGATAATCTAAGAAATAAAGTTCTAAAGTGACTAAAGACTTCATTCTTAGACGCCATAAAATACACCCAAGAATATCTAGAATAATCATCAACAATAACAAGAGCATACCATTTACCTCCGAAGGATTGAACACGTGAAGGTCCTACGGTGTCAAGATGCAAAAGTTGACATGGTTCAGTTGTCATGATCATTGTGAGAGGAGTATGTGAACCTGCAACCATCTTAGCATGTCTACAAGAAGAGCACACAATTTCTTTGTCCCCTTTTAGCTTAGGCAGCCCACGTATGCGATCAAGAGTACTAACACGCGTTAGGTGATCAAAGCCTACGTGACCAAGTCTACGATGCCAAAAATATAAGTCATTTGAGTCATTTGCAACTAGACACCTATGCTTAGAAGAAGACATACCAAACTCAGCTTTAAAAACTCTTCCAAACCGAGACATGTTAAAAATAAGCTCACTATTTGAATCTACAACTTTGCAGCAGTTTTTATTGAAAATAATTTCTAGATTTTCATCTAGCAATTGTGAGACAGAAAGCAAGTTATATTTCAAATTTTTGACAAGTGCCACATCCTTCAAAGTGTAGTTATCATTTACTCTAACCGAACCCTTAGCAATTATAGGAGTTGAAGAATTATCGGCAAAAGTAACATTCTCTACACGTGACACAAAGGTGAGGGAGGAGAACCAATCTTTGTTACCGGACATGTGGCGTGAGCAACCTGAATCCACAATCCAAATATTCTCCTTCCTCAAGCGTGTAACCTACATAGAAGCACAATACGTCGATGACTCAATACTGGGGTTAGTCAAAAGGCATTTAGGAATCCAGTACTGAGTCATGCGACGTGCACCAGGAAAAACACGCGAATGCTGAGATAAAACAGCAGGTTTATGAGTCAAAGATTGAGGTTTTCTGTTCTTAATAGTTGATTTAGAAGTTGTTACTTGTTTAGAGTGAAAACCGGTAGCTCCGGATAAAAAAGCAGAAGGTCCGGGGGCAAAAACTGAAGCTCCGGAGGGAACAACAGAAGATCCGGTAACTCTCGGAGCTATCATAACTACCGGAGCTGCCTTTGTAGATTTCTTACCAGAAGGTCCGGAAGCTACCTTTCCAAATTTCTGACTCACTAAAGCAGGTTGTGTTTTTCTAATTGCACGGAAGTTATAAGATCTAGCAATTTTTCTTTCCTTTTTCTGTTGTTTAGCTAGTCTATAACAAAAATCTATGACATGACCATCTCTACCACAGAAGGTACAATGAAATTTAACTTTGTTTTCATGTCTAGATGAGCAAGCAATATTTTTATTTGAAATCGAATGAGGCAACACTCCTGCAGATTTAAAAACCACTTCTTTTTGCTCAGGAACTGTTTGAATCAAACCACTTCCTAATGACCTTACAATTTTAGGTGGATGTGCCTTAGCATGAACATGAGAATCAAAACCTAAACCAGTTTTATCTTTGCTAGACTTGGAAGAATTCAGCAGCAAGTTTAGATTCTTATCCCCATTACAAAACCGACCTAGTGTCCTATTCATGTCATCAAGTTTCTTGGACAAGTCTAGGCAGTTTTCACATGAAGTTTTTCCTTTTAGTTTGCAATTGGAACAAAATTTAACTTCATGAGAACGTAAAGCATTGTTCAACATAGAAATTTCATTCACAGCATCTTGCAGTTTCTTATCAAGATTTTCGCATGCAGAACAATGCAAGTCAATTGTAGAACAAGAAGCATCTTTTAAGTTTTTATCATTAAGTGCAGCAAGCTTTTTGTTCTTTTCAATTTCTTCATCAAGTCTGTCTAGAGTGGAAGAATGTGCACTTCTTAGAGAGGACAATTGTTCATAGATCAAGTCACATGAGGGACATGCATCATCACTAGGAATCAAAGTTTTTAAACGGTTAATTTCAGATTCTAGTGATTCAATTTTAGCAGCACTATTCCTAAGCTTTTTGTCCTTTTTCTTGACAATAATAGTTGCACGAGAAATAGCATCACACATTTCATTGCAGGTAGAACATACCTCATCATCGTCACTGTTGTGTTCTGCTTCCTCCTGACTTGATCTTGATCTTGCTTTGCCCGCCATGAAGCATAAGTTGGCCAAGTCATCATTCTCTTCATCACTTTCAAAATCAATGTCACTTGAACTGAGCTCTTGAAGCGCGGTGATGAAGCTGTTGATCATCTTGCGTCCTATGGTACCCTTCTTTTTCTTGTTGGAATTTCCAGAGGAGGTCCGGACCTTGCTTTGTTTTTCTTCCCGGGTGGTCGGACCTGAAAGGTTAGGGCATTCTGTACGAAAGTGTCCTATTTTACCACATTCAAAGCAGCGTTGAGGTCCGGAGCTTCCTCTCCTTCTAATTCTCACATTTTGCAATGCTTTTGAGAATCTAGTAGAGATGAGTGCCAACTCCTCTTCTGGAATTTCTTCGATCTGCTCCAGGGTTAGTGAGGACAATAAAGCAAGAGTATTGCAAGATGATGATTGGCCGGAGCTAGACATATCACGTTGTGAGACAAATGCAATAGACTTGTTTGGGTTCTTACGTGCTAGGATGTCAATTTCATGAGTTTTTAGTTTAGAATAAAGTACATCTAGTGTAAGAGAACTCATGACAGTTGATTCACGAATGGATGTCACTTTCATCTCCCAAACTGACATGTCTAATGCACTAAGAAGTTGTCTAGCATTTTCAGCATCAGAAAAATTAACATTGACACTACGTAAGTTGCTGAGAATTTTATTGAAACGAGCAAAGAGGTCATCGATAGACTCACCTGGTTGCATCTCAAAACGCATATACTCCTTTTTGAACATATCTTGTTTTACCTCCTTGATTGTGTTGGAGCCTTCATGATAATCACAGAGAGCTCTCCAAACGTCGTATGCTGATCGGAGGTGCGCGACACGATCAAAGTCGCTTTGAGTGAGTCCTTGGATGATCAAGTTTCGGGCTTTGTTGTTGTTGTCGACGTCCCGGAGGTTCGTGGCCGTGACTTGATCATTGGGTGGCACTTCATAAGGCTTATACACCTTCTCCCATATTGCAAAGCCTTGTGCCTGGATAAAAGCCTCCATGCGTGCCTTCCAAACCAGAAAATCAATACCAGCAAACACACAAGGTTTGGCGGAGTACTTCTCCATGATGATTAGTCAAAAACACGTGCAAATCACAAAGATTAGAGCACCGTGGCTCTGATACCAATTGTAGGATCGAAGAGCACGTGAAAAGCTACCAGAGGGGGGGGGGGGTGAATGGTAGATTTAAAAATCTTACGCAGCGGAAACAATAAAACCCTAATCCCTTTGGTAGAAAAACGATCTGTTAAATAAATCGTGTATGAGACTAATCTAAACGTGTTTCACCGTGACAAAAGTGATAGATATCAGAGAGAATCAAGTCACGAAGACAATACAAAAAGAATTACTCAAATCCGTTGAGAACAACTCAAGTTATGATCAAAAGATCAAACACTGGTCAATCTGACCTACTCGAGAAAAACAGTTTCTGGAATGCTGAAAAGAAACTCGTGTAGCACAAAAACCACAAATCCAATGACCGTGAAATTTTGGCAGATGATAGTTAATCAAGTTGTGAAGACAACCGAAAAAGAATCACGTCAATTGGATCAGTAAAACTCGAGTTATGCTAAAACCACCGTCGAAAGGTAGTGCTGTCCAGAAACTCGACGAGTAAAACTTGTCTGGAACAAGTCGGACGAACAAGGCACAAAAGTTCCTTCAAACTATGAATTTTATTCAATAGAACACAAGAGGAACAGCCCCAAAGTCGTCTACAACGAGCTTTGGCCTTCCCTTGCTTATATAACCAGCCCTTAGGCCATCCCAATACAACTAGAACTCTAATCCTAATCCGATCACAATCGGAACTTACCATAACTGCTCAAGATTCTTCTATACGCAGATAGAAGCAATCTTAAGACTTCCAAACACCTTAGGAACGTATCCCACATTCCTAAACAACTCAAATTCGTGATACACACGAAATCCTAACATAACCAACTCGATACTTCCCATACCGAGCCATAACCAACTCTGCCGCAGCCAAAGTCTTCAACCGATACGATCCGATCCTTCCAATCAGATCTTCCTCCCATAATCCGTCTCTAGAAGCATATTGCCACGTCATGCACCGCATGCATACGTGCGAACACCTTCCTTCGACCTTCATATGCACTGCCCTTGATTCAATCATCCTGCGCGACCTCCTGACCCGCTCAACCACAGTTCCTCCCGAACTTGGTTGTTGGAACCTCATCTCCTCCTGAGACTAGTCCAATGGATCCTGTCACCAGCCATGACTTGAAGTCAAGCAACACCTGCACATGAATAAACAAACAATCCATACGAGCCCAAGTCCTCGACTTGACTCACGTTAGTTCCGAACACAACACCTTACGTGAGAACCTCACATAAGCATGTTGCAAAACCACAGTAGAAAACGATATCAACCGTATCATCCAAAACGCACCAAAAACTTAGCAAATGAATACTAAGCAATCTTTCCAATCTTGTAAAGCAAGTACGAAACATTGCAAATAAGCAGTAGAAGCACTTTGGTCAAGTTCCGGACCTTGCCAGAGCAACCCGGAGCTTGAGCCGGAGCTAACAAGAAACACTGCAGTCAGGTTCCGGACCTTGCCAGAGCAACCCGGAGCTTGAGCCGGAGCTAACAAGAGCTAGTGAACCTAGCGCCGGAGCTTACCAAAACTAGTAGATCCTGGATCCGGAGCTTACCAAAACTAGTCGGAACTAGTCAACCCAAAACCGGAGCTAGACAAAGTAATTCGGAGCTTAGCAAAAACATGTCGGAGCTATCAGATATATGCTGGAGCTATCTAAGACATGCCGGAGCTAAACATAAAGCTCACCGGAGCTAACTAAAGCTGGTCAGACCTTACCAAGAAGCCGGACCTAGCATCTAACGTAGCCGGAGCTACCCAAAACAAGCCGGACCTATCGTCGGACCTTGCTGTAACTCGGAGCTAGAGTCGGACCTTGATAAAAAGGTGTTTTGGTGATATTTAAAACTTTTATCATCAAAGCCAAGTGTATTCACTACAAGCCAATGTATTCAGCACACATAGGTCTTACACAATTCAACATGAGATAAGCAATGATTATGAAACCCTAGGTTATATTGATGAATAAGAACGATGAACACCAAAAACAAGACACAAGGATTTATCCCGTGGTCCGGCTCCCACAAAGGCAACCTATGTCCATGTTGAGGAGTCCACAAAAGGACCGGGTCTTCTCCAACCCTACCCTCGTCGGATCGCCACGAAGGCCAATCCTCTTCCACTAATCGCAAAGGGGTGAATAACCGAATTCAAAGGGGCCTTCTCACACGTTGAGATCTCCCTTGGATTACAACACGAAATACCACCAAAACACACTCAAAAGATTACAATTAAATCGCAGGAGTGTGTTAAAGAATCAAACCAAGAGCTCAATGTGGTGTTGAACGTGTCTCTCCAATGATCTAGAGTGAATCCTCAAAGGATTGATCGTTGTAGCACTTAATTTCATAGAGAGATGTGGTTTTGAGGCTCTTGGGAGGTGTGACGGCGCTAGGGTTCGAGAGTGATAAAAATATGGTCGTACAACTCTATTTATATGGGTTTCTAAAAGTGACCGTTAGCGTTCAAAAGGTTCGGACTAGTCCGTGGTGGTCACCGTACTAGTCCGGTGTGCTGAGTGTAGCAAACCCTAAGTGTCCCGAAATATCGGACTAGTCCGACTAGGAGCGGACTTGTCCGATTTTGCTAGTGGAAATCTTCAGACTAGTCCGATAGTCATCGGACTTGTCCGGACATGTGAAACCCTAAGTGTATAGGATGACAAGTCCGCATTTGGAGGACTTGTCCGATTCAGATCAGAGGGTTTTTCGGACTAGTCTGTGCAAACATCGGACTTGTTCGATTTGGATCAGAAAGAATATCGGACTAGTTCGGATGTGATCGGACTTGTCCGATTTTGTGTGACTTGTGAAGTGTTTTGAGGACTAGTCCGCACTGGGGAGGACTAGTCCGATTCTGATCAAAAAGGATATCGTACTAGCCTGATGGATATCGGACTTGTCCGATTTCGTGCAGAAAGGATATCGGACTAGTCTAGTGTCTGTCGGACTAGTTCGGTCCTGTGTAACTTTGTGCAATGTGTGTGTTTAAATGTGGTTGAGCTCCTGGGATGTGTTTCCTTAACACACTCCATACACAATAATCTACTACTCTTCTTCCTTGAGCTCATTTCCACTTTGCTCCTCATTCTTCCTTCTTTTTGGTACTTTGCTCATTTTTCTATCATAAGCCTGCACTCATCTCAACAAAGAGGTTAGGATCCCAATTGCTTTTTATAAATCATCCAAAACACACAAGGGAGTCCTAGATGCACTTTCATGGTGAAGGAGCACGGCTTGCTCCGTAGTGATATCTTCTTCATTCTTCGGGATGTGCACCCCGGTCAACACGATTTGCCATAGTGAGGGATTGAGTGACACAAGGTGGATCTTCATGTTGTGCTTCCACATCCCGTAGTCGGTTCCATCGAATTGAGGAGGCTTCCCCAATGGGATGGAAAGGTAGTGATTGTTGGAGACAAGGCGTTCATAGTTGTAGCCTTGTTGGTTGTAGTTTATTTTACCAATCGATGTGGAGGTTGAAGAGTCAACTTTCGGAATCTTCAGCTTCTCTCGAAGTTTCTCCTTAAGCTGGCGAATTTCTTCGTCATCCGCTGATTTGTCTTGATAGAAGAGAATCTCTTCTGGGGTTGCTTGGACCTCACTGGTTGAGACTTCTTCGTACCCCACTCCGGCCATCTTCTCTCTGAGTTGTTAGACTCTTTTGGGAGAGACCTGTTCTGATACCAATTGAAAGTTGCCTAGAGGGGGGTGAATAGGCTAATCAACCTGAAATGACTTAATAAAATGAGATTAGTACTCATGGGGTGGACTAGTCTGGTCCAGGGGCGGACTAGTCCGGTCTACCTGCAGGGAAGGCCTAAAAAGAGTTTCTAACAAGTTTTAGTCCAATTCTTGTGATGCAAAGTATGTTAGAATGACTTAGTGAACCTTAACAAGTTATGAAGCAAATGTGATACTAAGGATCACGATGAAACAAGAGTGATGAGAAAAACCGGTAAAGCTAACCCTAGAAGTAATAAGCGATAAGTGAAAGCGAAGTACACAAGGGACACAAGGATTTTATCCTGAGGTTCGATCCCACGAAGGAATCTACGTCCCTGTTGAGGAGTACACGAAGGACCGGGTTCAACAACCCTTCCCTCACCAAGTTTACCACACGGGCCTAACTTGGTTCTCCACTATCACAAAGGGTGAATACAAGATTCGTTGGGGCTTCTCACAATCTGAGGCTCCCACCACAAGTATAGTCTCAAATCACAAAGATTAACTCAAGCCACAGATCACAAAGATTCACAAAGTGCAAGAGATCAAACCGAGAGTCTAGAGCGGTGTTCTTCCTCTTCTGCACCTCACCAAACCCTAATCCACACAAGAATTAGTTTTAGAGGGAATGTATGCAAGAAGGAGGCTTTTGGAGGCTCAAGGTTGTTGTGGCGGCGCTAGGGTTTGAACTTGCTCAAAAGTTCTAGTTCAAATGAACCCAGGGGTCCTCTATTTATAGAGGATCCCAACCCATACTGCTGACTTCAGCAGAAGGGTGGACTTGTCCGGCCTACAGCCCAGACTAGTTCGGCCTAGGGGACTACTGACGTCCCTGACAACTGTCGTACTGCGCGGCAATCATCAAACTACCCGCCAAACTTCAAATTCAAACGGTCACTTCAAAATGGACTAGTCCGGCCAACACCGGACTAGTGTGTTCTCACACATAACCTTTTGTTCCGTGTGAAAACGGACTAGTCTGAAGACCACGGACTAGTTCGTCCCCCAGGGCGAACTAGTCCGGCCTACCCAGACTTAGTCGCTGACGCACCGACTTCTCTCAAACCCGGACTAGTCCGGCCCCCAGGGCGGACTAGTCCGATCTTAGTCAGGACCTATTGGTCCGGACCAAAAAGGACAAGTTCGTGGTTTGGGACTTAGTCCCCAAAAACCACTCCACGACTACTCGGACTAGTCCGTCCCACTATCGACTAGTCCGAACTCAGTGAGACCCTTCTGGTCTGACTGAAAACAGACTTGGCCGGCCAGGAGCAGACTAGTCCGGCCACCTACACGGACTAGTCCGGCCACTCCTATCAGACTGCTTCCAACTCTCTTCTCTCAATGGGTTTGATCTCTAAACCGCTTTAAGCTCCCAACTTGATCTCAATGCACTTTACACACACACCCTCACACATATTTGGCTAGTCTAAACTCGACACACTAGAAACCCTAGTTTCTCCTTTTCGAGTTGACATTGCCGTTTTCATCCTTTTCCTTTTTGAGGGATTGTGCTTCCACTTGAGTCCACACCTGTGCTTAAGATCGCTGAGCTCATTAGTCACTTAATTGTCATCATCGATCATCCAAAACCCACGGGGGTCCTAGATGCACTTTCAGGCACGAAGTGCACACCATGGTGGAGGCCTTGGCGACACCGGGTACCTGCAAGCATAAGCACTCAGAACCTCAGAGCTCGTCAAGCTAGGGTTAAGGGTCGAAACCCTAACCCTAGCCGCGGGTTTCCTTCAACGGCGACCGATCGACGTCACTTCGGCCGACGACGAGCATCCTCTCGGTAGCTTGCCAGTGGCGAAGGCGCGACCATCCCGGAAGTCCCCGCGGCGAGCCCCTCCACTCAGATCTGACCGCACTGGTTTCCCTACATGGCATCCAACCGGCGCCATTGAGACCGACGGAGAGACCACCTTCGGTGGGAGCTCCCTCGCCAGCGCCAATGGCGCGGTAGCGCCAAAGGTCCCGGCACGGCGCTCGCCTCGCCGCCGCTCTCCTCACTCGTGTCGCTCCGTATGGGAGGGGAGAAATGAATTAGGGTTATGAAACCTGCGGCAGCGAAGGCTTAAGTACCCCCCGATCTAAGTGTTGAGCCGTCCGATGGACGATGAATGGTCGAGATCCACTTGAGTTCAAAGGTTGCAGCTCATCTCAGCCGTTAGATGAGAATCCAACGGCCCTCAGTGGGCCTATTTAGTTTATGGGTCGCGTGTTGGGTTTTTTCCTTTTATTTAAGCATTTTTCAGACACTGGGTTGGACCAATTTTGATCAGTGGGCCGAATTTCTGGTTGTTGCCCCTTCAGCAATTTTCAACCCTTTTTCAATTTTTGGAATTGATTTAGAATGGAAAATTAATTCCAAAAAATAAGAAAAATGATTATAAAATTAGTTAAATAGCTGGGAAAATTTAAGGAATTTTGTGTGATGATTGTGTAATTTTTTATTGCATATTTCTGTAATTGTCTAGTAATTATTGTTTTAAGTATATTTTTTGAGTTATTTAAACTCAAGTAATTGCTCTTAAGTGTTTTGCAATTAATTTCAGTAATTTAAGGAATTAAGTTTATTTAGCTTCTGTTTTTATTTAGTAGTAAATTTAAATAAGTAACCAACATGAAAGTTTAAATTTGCTATAATTTTAAGATTGTGTACATTTTGCATGGAAATTAAATAAGTAACCAACGTGAAAATTTAATTTTGTCATGCTTAAGTTTATGTTCAGTATATTTGCAATATATTGGATATGTCTACATGAATTTTTTAAGTATGTTTATATGGAAATTAGAGTAACCAACGTGAAATATTTCCATGTTATTTAAGTTATTTAAGTGAAATGGTTTTGTTGAGTAACCAACGTGAAAGATATTTTATGCCATTTCTAATTGTTTAAGTACAATTTTAAGTATGTGTTGCACTATATGTTATTTAAGTCATTTTCTAACCCATATATTTGTTTTATTAAGGTGCCTCTAATGTGGTAAGTCTCATTACCTCCATAGAGACCCTCACGGGTCATAACTATGGGACATGGAATGAGAGACTCAGGATGAACTTAGCAATTGCAAACTTTGACTTTTGCCTAAGAAAGGATCACCCTGTTAATCCTGAAGCTTTCATTGCTCAGTCTGAGGAAACTAATGAGGAATTTGGAGTAAGAAAAGAGGAGTATCTTAAGCTTAAGGAGAAGTACCATAAAGACCTTGAGGCATGGGAGGAATCTAACAGGAAATGCCTCATGGTCATTAAGGCCACCATTTCTGAGACCATAAGAGGATCTATTCCTAATTGTGATCTGTCTACTGAGTATCTTGCCAAGGTCCTAGTTAGTACACAGGCTCCACTAAGACATTAACAAACACTCTTCTCAAAAGGCTTGTCAATGAGAGAGACACTGGTGGGAGTGTGAGAGATCACATCCTTAAGATGAGTAATTTGAATGCAAACCTCAGACTCACAACTTAGCCATGCCTGATGAGATGCGTGTGCATTTCATCTTCATGTCTTTGCCTAAGGAGTTTGAGGCTTTTTTAATCAATTACAACTCTAAGGAAGATAGCTGGACATTAGAAAAGGTCATGGCTATGTGCGTTCAGGAGGAGGAGCGCATAAAGGGTAAGGGTGGAGACTTTATTAACTTCACCAAGGATAAGGGTAAGGGAAAGGCGAAGAGCTACTTTACCTCTCCCAAGTCACCATCTTTTAAGGTACATGGCTCCTCTTCTAAGGGCAAAGGGACAACTCCTCAGCCTTCTGATTCTAAGCTAAAATCAGATCAGTGCAAGTTTTGCAAAGATTTTGGACATCACCAGAAGGACTGCTTTGGCTTTATTAAGTGGTGTTCTAAGAATGGTAAGGATGTTATTTTTTTTGTAAATGAATCCCTGAATTTAGCTTATTCACGATCTACTTGTTGGATTGATTCAGGTGCAACTTTGTACGTTTCTAATTTTATACAGGGATTAAGTACGATGAGGACTATAAGAAGGGGGAAATGACCATCAAAGTCGCTAATGGCTGTGAACCTGAAGTGGAAGCCATAGGAATCTATCCTCTTAGACTTAGTAGTGGTTTCATACTTAAGCTTCATGATGTTCTTTATGTCCCTAATTTAGAAAGGAATTTGATACCAGTTTCATGTTTGGATAATTGTGGATTTATTTGCCATTTTGGCGAGGTCAAATGCTCTATTAGTTTGAATAATAAGATTGTGGGTCTTGCCTTCAGACAAGATATGCTTTATCTATTGTCCACTCATGATAATGTGAATGCCTTAAGTAATGATTAAATTCTCGCTAAGAATGACATAGGAAGAAACAAGCGCAAAAGAATCAATTTTGAAACATTGTCGAAATTATGGCATTGTTGTTTATGCCATATTTCGAGGGGGGATCGGACACTTAGTATCTCAATCGATCTTATCTCACTTAATCTTTTCAGATTCAGAAGAATGCATTGATTGCATTAAAAGAAAATTTGTTAAGACTATTAAGAAGAACGCCACACGCAACACGTGAATTTTAGAAATTATTCGCACGGACATTTGTGGTCTATTTCCTGTAGTCTCCGTAAACGGGTATGACTCGTTCATAACGTTCACAGACGAATACACTCGGTATGGTTACATTTATCCAATCAAGGAGCAATCAGAAGCATTGGATAAGTTTAAGATAGTTAAGGCTGAAGTAGAAAAGCAGCACAATGTTAAGATTAAGGTAATAAAATCCGATCGTAAAGGTGAGTACTACGGTCGGCATACCCCATATGGTCAGGTTCCTGGATCCTTTGCAAAGGTTTTTACAGGAACATGACATAGTCGTCTAGTATTCTACACCAAGCAAACCTCAACAGAACGGTATTGCAGAACGTGGAAACCGTACACTTATGGACATGGTAAGAAGTATGTTAAGTTATTCTATGTTACCAGTTAGCCTATGGATGGAGACGTTAAAAACCGCCATTCATGTGCTTAATCGGGTTCCCACTAAGTCAGCTCCTCAGACACCGTATAAGATGGGGACGAGACGTAAGCCCTCATTAAACCATTTTCATATTTGGGGCCGTCCAGCTGAGGCTAAGATGTTAAACCCAAACATTAGTAAACTGGATTTAGAACAGTTAGTTGCCATTTTATTAACTATCCTGAGAAAAGTAAGGGCTTTAGGTTCTATTGTCCAGATCGACATACTAAGTTTATAGAAATACGACATATCATATTCTTAGAAGACGCTATAATCAAGAGGAGCACGGTACAATGGGAAATAGACCTTGAGGAGGAATGAATTAGTTTATTCACTCCAATGACTCAAGAGCCTTATTTCACCCTACCTGTTTTAGTTGTGCCACCGGTGCCCGCCACTAGTGACACGACACCCATTGTTGCACCTCCAACGGCCACAAAAGACATAAGTGAGGTTCCACCTTCTCGGCCCGTTGAGGATATGGTCGAACAAAATAAGGTTCAAAAACAGCCTCCACCCTTAGATGATGCTCAAGTAAGAAGATCACAAAGAGTAATACGGTCGGCTATCCCAGATGAGTATCTGATCTACTTGAGTGAAGAAGATAAGATGGAGGATGATCCCACCTCTTATGAAGATGCCATGAGGAGACCTCAATCATCTGTATGGTACAAGACCATGGAAGATGAAATGAGTTACATGAGTGTCAACAAGGTCTGGGACTTAGTAGAGATTCTTAAAGGGGCCAAAAATAGTAGGCTGTAAGTGGGTCTACAAAATTAAGCGTGACTCCAAAGGGAAGATCGAAAAGTATAAGGCTAGGCTTGTGGCGAAGGGATTCACTAAGCAGGAGAGTATTGATTACAATGAGACTTTCTCTCCCATATCATCTAAGGATTCTTTTTGAATCATCATGGCATTAATAGCGCATTACGACTTAGAATTACATCAAATGGATGTAAGGATGACATTACTCAATGAGGATCTATATGAGGACGTCTATATGATACAACCGAAAGGTTCTGTCATTAAGGGTAAGGAACATATGGGATGTCACTTGAAGAAGTCCATTTATGAACTTAAGCAAGCTTCAAAACAATGGTATCTCAAGTTCGACGAGGTCATTAGAATGTTTGGGTTTAAGAAGAATGAGGAGGATAATTGCATTTATGCTAAGTTTGAAATGAAAAGTTCAGTTTCTTAGTCCTTTATGTGGATGATATCTTATTAGCAAGTAGTGATGTCAACCTACTTTTGGAAACTAAGAAGTTTTTATCCTCAAACTTTGATATAAAGGATCTAGGTGAAGCGACCTATGTTTTAGGGGTTGAGATACACCGAGATCGTGTTAAGGAGGTTTTAGGACTATCTCAGAAAGCATACTTAGAAAGCGTACTTAGAAAGTACAGTATGCATGCTAGTAAAGCCTCGCTTGCTCCAATAGTTAAGGGCGATAGATTTTCGAACTCTAAGTCGCCTAAGAATCAATATGAGGTTGATCAGATAAAAAAAATTCCTTATGCTTCTGCAGTCGGAAGCTTGATATATGCTCAAGTTTGTACACGTCCTGACTTTGCTTTTGTGACTGGGATGCTTGGCAGATACCAATGTAATCCAGGATTAGACCACTAGAAAGCCCTTAAGGAGACATTAAGATATATACAGGGCACTAAGCACCTCATGCTAACATATAGTAAGACTGAGTCACTAGAAATAGTGGACTACTCAGATTCAGATTACGCGTGTTGTGTGGATACTAAGAAATCCACGTCAGGTTATATATTCACCCTCGCGAATGGAGATATATCGTGGAAAAACTCCAAACAAGCAATCACTACATCGTTCACAATGTATGCTGAATCTGTTGCTTGTTATGATGCCACCGGACAGACATCTTAGCTTCAGAAATTCGTTACCGGTCTTAAAGTGGTCGATAGCATCCATGAACCACTTAAGTTGTATTGCGATAATCAGCCAACAGTTATGTACTCTCACAACAACAAGTCGAGTGGTGCTGCCAAATATATTGACATTAAGTACTATGTTGTGAAAGAGAAAATCCAGGATCAAACAATTAGTATCGAGCATATTAGTACTAAACAAATGCTTGCGGATCCGCTAACTAAGGGTCTCCCACCCAACGTGTTCAGAGAACACGTAGCCGACATGAGTTTAAGGGAGACCCTGTAACAATATCTTGGATTCTAAGGGGCCATTAAAGTGTAAGATTATTTCCAATTGTGAGATGTATCGTGGTCTTCGAGTCAAACAATGTGTAAATGGCCGTTTTGATACGTCATGCCCTTTATGTCAAAGTAATATGTGTAAGATTAGTTTAGTGAATAAGATAATAATTTAAGGACCCGAGATCAAGGGGGAGAATGTTAGTTTGTTATGATCTCGGTCCCACGTGGGCAACAACCACGACCGGGTCGTGCTCTCCCTAGCGCCCTGATCGGGGGCCTAACGAACTCAGTTCTGTGCGGTCCCCTCTCGTCCGCGCTATAAAAACAAGGGACCGTCGGGGTGTGGACTTACAAGTTGAGTCCACATCCAAAAGGTCCCCAACAATTTCTAACTTTAATCCGATCCTAAGATAGTGCGGAACAAGGGGAAGAGCCGCACCTCTCCCACCGTGATCGCCTTCTGCACCGCGCCGCCACTGTATCGACGACCGCCCTGCACCAACGATCATCCTGCGTCAGCTACTCTCCATCGATCATCCGTTTGAGCCCAATAGCATCAAACAGATCCACTGACGGTAATCTCACATCTCTCCCCTAATCTCTAAGTAGTTTCTATGCCATGCATGATCTGCTTTTATGTTTGATTGTCTGATTATTAGTCTAAGTCATTAAATCAATGTTTAATTATGTCTAAGTATGTTTGTTAGATTAAATTAGACTTAAGAACTACTGATTCTATCGACCACCACCTAACCTCGACACGCGTTGGAAGCATATCATCTGCAGTAACTGCTGTGCAGTTACTACAGCTGATCGGTGGGCCCCATGGTCCAAGGGCCCACTTGTCAGCTGCAGCTGACTCGCGTTGGACTCTGGAGCATGACTGGAACCAAAAGCTCTGCTTTGTCACGGGAAGGCAGGGCAGAGAGAAGACCTCCTGCAGGCATCTCACGGCGCCCCAGGTCCCGAAGCCTGGTGCCTGGACTTCACAGCTTCTTTGTACGCGTGGTGATTAGAATCGAAGACGCGGTCGGGGTCCAACTTTCGAGCGGGGAATTAAAGCCGGTGACCGGTGTGGCATGGCGTGCATCCAGAACTGAAGCCCGTGAAGGGTACAGGTACAGCTGCGTGGAGATCGGCCCGGAGGATGGATCATGGATGACGCCATGATCACTTGCTCTGCTATTCTTTGCTTGTTCCACTGCCTGACTGCCGCCTTTACGCGCTGGACCACGGAGGAGGGCCGGAAATGCTCAGTACCGAACAGTGACGCTTTTTTGCCGCGATGAGGTGTCGCGGTGATGGGGTCGTGCGTTCGGGAATGGGGGCAGGGTGGGTTCGTGTTCGTCGCCGCGCGCGCGAAGCATGACAAGTGCCGTGTTGGCTTTGTTCGGGGAGAATTTTGGTGGCGCAGGTCAGGGTCAGGGTCAGCTGCAGAGCAGAGCAGCGGAGGCTCGTGGCGCCTCGCCGCCTCGCGTGCAGTCATGGCCCCTGTTAACAGAAGCAGAATCGTCAACCTCCGCCTGCTGGTGGAATTTCAGCCTGGCCCAAAACAAAATCTTACAACCTAAATGCGTGATACTGTTACTGTACATCCGGGCCTTGCTAGCACGAGAATTTTTTAGGATGAATATTTATATTTTGGCGAAACTTTGGAGGGCAAGACCATTTGCACTCGTTTCTTCTAAAACTTATTCTATTCTCGTCACTTCTTTTCTATTTTCAACATATCTTTTATATTTTTAGTATGTTCACTCTGAAGATCTAATCTATACTTGAGTAATCTAAGGGTCCCTTTGGTTCACCAGCGCCACCCAGATTCTCTTCCAAAAAGCGAAAATCCAAACCAAAAGGGTGCATTTGGGAATCATATTTTGGAAAATCTACAGATTCTTCTAGTGCAAATGAAAATCACCTCCTACCCCAAATTTTCCGGATTCTTGTCTCCAACTTTTCCACAAAATTACCTACCATGTCATCAATTACACAAACAAATCGTTATCTTCTTCTATTCCAGTGCTCCCCCGGCCTCCGTACCAATCTCCCGACACCCTGCCGCCCCTTCTCCAGGCGACCGTGACGCGGCCGCGACTTCTCCTGCCGTCCGTACGTCCCAGCGGCTACGCATTCTCCCGACGGCTGCACTCCTTGTTAATCGATCTCCTCTCCTGACGTTTAATCCCGCCTCTTCCACCTCTGGTTCGTAGCTGTGCGCCTATCCCGGAGGTGCTTGGCACCACATATTGCACGGCTAGCTGTCTGGGTAGTCGGTCTATCTCAGGTTCCAGAAGCACCGTGCATCAAAAGTTGTGAACCTTGGGATCTTGTGCGACATTTTTCCCCTTTTTTTCTTTTGCTGCTGTTGAACTCGTTCTGGTTTTGCATGCGCTTCTGCTGCTGATTCTTCCGATCTGGCTGATTCAGAGTTTAACTCTTTCTACCTTCTATTGCGCTGTTGTATTTTTATGTGAATAAAATCAAAGGGCTAATAATTTTTTTCTTGATGCATGATAGGTAACACAAAGAGATGTGTGTTGCTACTTGCTAGTCCAGAGAGATTGAACTCGCAATATGATGACATTCTTGATGAGCAAAATGAGACTATGATTAAAAACATGGTGACAACATAGCTAATGCTTTTGTTAGTTTGTGTTAGATAGTACAAATTTTGTAAATGAAGCATATCATCATTTGAACTACACAACCTTTAATTTTAGTTTTTGTGTTATCCATACAAATTTTGTAATATTTATTTTATATCAATTTTATATTATTATTATTATTCGACACAAAATTACAAATCCACAGTGGTATAACAGATATTTTTTTATAGAATCCACAATTGATAATTGTTTACAGCCAAACAGATTTCAACTTCCTTATAGCTGACAACTCACAACAGTTTTTTCACAGCTCACAGCTAGAATCGGATTTTCAAGAATCCACAGCTAAACCAAACACACCCTAAGTAAGCTTTACAGCTGCGGATGGACTAAGGATGGTTGCCCAGTTTTTCAAAGCCCGTTAACGAGTGGCATCGGCAGGTAAAAGCAGGGTGCAGAGTGACGGGACGACGGACCGAGAGGAACAAGAGCTGACCCAAGAAAGTCGTCGCCCTCTTCTCCAGCTGAGGTCACCCTTGCTGTCGCGTGCTTCTCCACCAGTTTATTATCCTCTTTTATAATATGGATTAGGTGCGACCAGGTTACCCTTGCTCGTGTCGTGTGTACATGCATGTTGCGGTAGCATGCGCTTTTGACACGGTCGCGCGCGGGCTTATGTTTCACTGACCAAAACGTTGTTACGTACTACAGCCAATTAAAAGGGGCGCATCAAAAGTCACGGCTTACGGAGGCCAGATCAACCGTGCCAGTGGAGCAAAAAAATTACGTTGTGTTGATGCAGAGTGTGAATTCGGGACGTGCCCGATGATGCATCTGCTCCTCGTCACTTGCTTATTAATAAAAATTGTTAACGCGCGGTGGCGGCGGCGCGACAACCAGATGATCTGGTCCGAGCTCGGACGCGGTCCTGGTCGTCCAACTCCGAGCGGAGCTCACGCACGCGACAGCGATCTCCGATCACCGGGACCCGCCTCCGGCCACGTGAGCTGCTGAAGCGGTCGGACGCGGACCCACTCACACGCAACGGCAGGGCGCCGAGCTTTTAAAGCTCCGGTCTCCCGTCTTTCGTTTCGTTCCCCGCCACGCCGCGCACCGGGTTCCCGCTTCTTCTCTTCTCCCAACCACGTGGCGAGCGCGGTAGCAGGAAGGCCGCGTGCGTGCGCGGGCGTGGAGATGTGGGTGTTCTACATGATATCGCTGCCGCTGACGGTGGGGATGGTGGCGGCGACGCTGCGCTACTTCGCGGGCCCCGCCGTGCCGCCGTACGTGCTCGCCGTCGTCGGATACGCCTGGCTCTGCTCCCTCTCCTTCGTCGTCCTCGTACCAACCGACATCTGGACGGTGCGATTTCGCCGCGTGCCCGCCTCTCTCTGTCTCTCTCTCCCTGCTGCTACGCTACGTCGCGGCGACCGTTGCTGCTTGCATGCTTCTGCCCGCGCCGTGTTTTCGCCAAATTGGACTTGATTGGTTGGTTCCACGGCATATCAACAGAGGAGTTTTGCTTGTACCTGCAAGTACTTGAGAATTTTGAATTAAGCAACCACTAAAAGAACTGAGTAGACTTTTGGTTGAGTCGGTTTATACACGTGTATTTTAGACTTTTGAATTGCGGATGGGAAGGCAGACAAGGTGTTGTGATGCTATACTCCTGCATTGGTCTTCAGGGTCGTCTGCCAATTTGTTCTCAATGCAATTATCTGACTTGCAGGCAATTTCCGGCAATCAGAAGAGTGACGTTGGTTTCTTTTGGAGCTGGTCGTACTGGAGCACATTTATTCTAGCATGGTATGCCGGTGATCACAAATTCGTGAGTTTGAGTCTCGTTTCCGTAGTTGCAGTGTTGGATACTTGGGATGGCATCTGCGTGCTGCAGCTTGTTGTATGCTAATGATGAGCTTGAAACCTGACATGTCATTTGCTCGTGTTGATATGGTCTACAAGCTTTGAATGTTTAACTGTAGAATTGGTCACGTTTCTTTATGAATAATTGGTCAATGTTTAACTGAATGTTTTTTTCTCGCTTTAAATAAGTCCTTTTCTGAACATGATTGCTTATTTATCATGCACTCTACAAGACTACTACTAGTAGTATATAAATATGATGAGACCCTGATTTCTTGGTTGGTGTTGCTGTTTTATAATAGTATCAGGGGGGATCATGTTTCTCGTATGAACTATAAGTTACCACTGGATGCCAGAGGTACTTATTAGCGCCCGCCTAATTACTTAACATTTTTTTCTGATGGGTTGACTTATATTTCCTCATGTGTCTTTTTTTTTAGGCAAAGCCTTGTATCTCTTTGGGCTTGAAGCTGTTGTGTTTTTGTCAAAATGCAACATTTTACAGTATTTCATTTGAACTTGTATATCATCTATCTACCTGAACAGGTCTATTGTTCCCACTCTTAAGGGCTATGAGGATTCCGGAGATTTCACATTCAAAGAAAGGCTGAAAACTAGCATCCACAAGAATATGACTTATTACGCAATTGTAGGATCTGTTGGCCTTTTTGGACTAATTCTTCTTATAATCATGCGTCATGATTGGTACGATTCAAATGTCCATCAACAATATACCATGTTTATGTATTTGAGGCTCAAATTTAATGATATAAGAGTGTGCCTTAAAGATAGCCACATTTAACTTTCGCTTGCCATGGGAATTTGAAAATTATCCAGTTTTTCAACAACTCCCTTTGATCTTTTTTTCTTCTGTCTCTTAAAATAATGCTACTGCTGGCAGGATTGGTGGTATCTTGAGCTTTGCCATGGCATGCTCAAATACCTTTGGGTTAGTGACAGGAGCCTTTCTTCTTGGTTTCGGCCTGAGTGAAGTTCCAAAGAATATTTGGAGAAATGCTGATTGGACTCGCCGCCAGCAATTTTTATCTCATATAATTGCGAAGATTGCTATAAAGCTTGATCATGCCCACCAAGAGTATTGCAATACGATTTTTGTATGTGCTTGCATTTAATACATTACAAATACTCATTTCATAATCACTGCATTCTGATGAAGGTTCCGCTTTTGTTCCTTAAAGGTTGTCCAAGCCACCTCGAGCCAAATGTCCAAGCGTGATCCGCTAAAATCTTGCATGGATACTATTGATAATATGCTGGATCAAATGGTATGGATGCACAATTACTACATGTAAATTTACAGAGTGAGATTATCAGTACAAACTCATAATATTAAATATATTTTTTTCGCAGCTCCTAGGGGATCCATTGTTTAAGCCTTCTGGTGGCAAATTAGGAGAAAATGATATGGACTATGATACTGATGAGAAAACAATGGCTACACTCCACCGTCAACTTAGGATAGCGCATGAGGAGTATTATAGGCGTAAAAGGTATTGTATTCTAAGATACTGCATGTTGATTTCACTTATGCACTTTTTTGGTGAGGGGATACGGATACATATGACAAACCTGCACTATGAGCATACCATTCCTCTACTAAAATCATGTATCCTCTGTACTTTTTAGAAGAGGCAAAACTTGCATCAAGGGCACAAACAGCTGCCACAACCCCTAGTGATTGAAACAACTCTAGCAACACTTACCCAATTCCTAGCAGACATTTCTTCAATTTGATTAGACACAATAATATGGTACTACTTGTGCACCATAACAGGAAATATTTACATGCCATCTCGGCATAATTGTACTGAAACCACATCTGGGACTGCATTTGCTTATAACGTATTTTAATAGTAAAAGTGTTGTGTTCATATAATTCAAGGATGAAGTTAGACAAACGTGAAAGTTAAGGGGAGGCAATTTTCCCTCTAATACGTTCTTGTAGAGTTACTAGTGGAGTTTGAATCAAAATCTCACTAGTAAATTTGAAACAATTTTTCTTATCTCATTATTTTTCATGTATACTATTTAATTGCATTTTGTGCTCTTTCAGTGAGTATATGACTTACATCATGGAAGCCCTTGAGCTAGAAGACACTATTAAAAACTTTGAACAACGTGATCCAAATGGATGGTGAGTAATTGACTTATATGCTCGCATAAATTCGTTGTGTCAGTTCATGCAATTTATGTTGATAAACCTTGTACATGAATAGTAATGTTGATATTCTTGTACATTTACTCCCTATTATTTCAAATAATCGTTGATGGCTGATCAAGATCATAAGGATGATAAACCTTGTATCAGCAGATATAAACTTTCTCGAAAAAGATATATGCATCAATGTTGCACAAACTGACAAAGTGCTGCAATCATCAAGTGTTCCAAACCAGTTATCGAATTATAAGTTATCTCCATGGCAACTATTTGGCGACTGTGCTTTCAAAAAATTGTCAGATTACATCTTTTTTCTTTTTTTTTTCAGGAAATATATATCGAGTTTCAGGGAAAATCGATCAGGCACACTGGGGTCCTCTTTTGACTCCCTAGGTATTTGTTTTTCCAATCTGGACTGAAAATTCTGGAAAAGTATGTTAAAGATGTAATAACTGGAACTATTTTTTCTCTATCACGTACGAGTAATTTGTATCATTGCATTAATGAAGAAGAGTTAGGGTAGGAAACCCACTAGTTTAACTGATCGTAAGCATTAACATGATACTCTTTGATCAATCAATAAAATGCATATAAACTGATCCTTCTATGTTGTTTTGCTGTATGATCAACCTCTCGATAGTTCATATAACTGATTCGAAGGCAGATTCCCATTTTCAGAGTTCATTTGGCGCTGTTTACTGAGGAAGCAACTTATCAGAGTACTTTCTATTATTCTTGGCTGCATCTCAGCTTCCATATTGTTGGCTGAGGCCACTTTACTGCCGAGTCGCGTTGATCTGTCCCTTTTCTCCAATCTTATAAATGTTTTAGGAAAGAGAGAAATTCCAGTCCAGGTAAGAAATTTGTCCATTAAGTGCTGTTATTTTGCCCTGTTATTATTTACCATTAGTTGGAGGAAACTACACACAATTATTCCATTTTTCACACACATGCATATTGTTCTAATAAACATATTCAAGTCTCACTAGAATTGCCAATTATCAGGTTGCTGGATTTATCCCCTTGATATATATGTGCATTTGCACATATTATTCGCTTTTTAGGATAGGGACAATGGTGTTATATTCATTGACACCAGGGCAAACTAGTTCAGTCAGCTTGCTTATGATCTGCTCGTAAGTTCCCAGTTCCCACCTTGTGATGCTTTGAGTGCTACGAATATTCAAATATTCTTTTGCATCTTTATCTATTTTTCATATCAACAATCCACTGCAGGATGGTTGCGAGATATGCGCCTCCAATTTCTTACAACTTCCTGAATCTCATTCACCTTTGTGATAATGCCAAAACTACTTTTGAAAAGGTGATAGTTTTGACACCTTTCTTTTCTGTTCTGCTTTTACTAATTTGTTTTTTGTTTCTAAGGGGCACGACTGACTTCTAGTCCTATTATGCAGAGAATGGGAACCATTGATGACGTTGTTCCTTTCTTCGGGAGAAACTTCAACAGAATCTATCCACTCATTATGGTTGTTTATACTCTACTGGTTGCTGCCAATTTCTTCGGGCATCTGATTGGCTTTTTTGGAAGCTTGAAAAGGTTCAAGTACTGGACTGACCAAGAAGATGATTTGGATGGGTTTGATCCATCTGGAGTCTTTATTCTGCAAAATGGTAATATTTCCTTGTTAGCTGTTACCCCATATGTCAATATTCTTTTGTACTGCTTTGTTATGTTATTTTGGTGATTTTTCAGTTATATTTCCCTCTGCGCATAAATGTCAATGAACTATGAGCTGCTTTAGTAGGATCATGTCTGACTAACGATTTTTTCCAGAGAGAATTCAGATGGAAAAGGGGCGCAAAGTAAGTGAGCATGTAACTCCACTGGCAAAAAATCTCAGCAGCGCATGCAAAGACATCGAATCTGGAAACATACCACTGGTACGAATTTAATCAGTTGCATGTTCAGTCCTTTCTTGCGATGGCTCTGCCATTTCTCTTGTTCGTGGCAGCCTTCTTTTGGCAGAATTTAAGCTCAAAAGTTAGACCACTTACAAATTTGTTTTGCATAGGCTGAAGAAATGGTGTCAGTGAAGACGGAACGAGTCGCACATGCTTCCACCAGACAACAGAGCAGCAGCAGTCAGATATCAACGGAGCAAGTACAAAAGGGAACTTCGTCGATACCCGTTTCGTTTGAAGCTGGAGATCCTGACGACCCATCTTCTGTAAGTGTAGCACGAGATCCATCAGCTGGAGTGACCTCGTCGTCGACATGGACCGCCATGAAAACAGGCCTTCTGAACTTCAAGGCGAACATGGGATCGAAAAGGTTTCTTCGTTTCAGCCAGTCTACGAAAGCATCTGCTACAGAATCGCTTGATGAGATCTTCCAAAAATTAAAACAACGGCACTCGAGCGGTGTGGATTACCTTGATGATGATGTATTACCGTGATGGCGATGATGGCGGCGGAGATAATACGAACCCAACAGTTCGAAGATCAGTAAGCTGCACAGCTTGACGCAAGACGTTTCAGAAGACGGAAGAGATACGGAATGCTCAGGTTGTAGCATTGGAGAACAGCAGGTACAGAAAGGACTGCACACGTACTGCACATAGAAGAGTAGTAGGAGTACAAAATGTGTTAGGTAGGTTTTAGTGGCCTTTCGCGGATCCACGTAAACCCACGTTACTGGTTCATCAGGAATACAGGAACAGAGGTGGTTTGTTTAGAGGTAAAGTAGAAGGAAAGAGGAACAACGTTCAGATGTGTTCCTTTTTTTTTAAGATAATGGGAAAAAATCCCGACCTCATAACAGGCTATGACCGATATTATTACATCAATTTTGTAACACTTACTGTCTGCCAAAACACACACATCAAATGACTTTCTAAACAAATGGAAGAGGAGCGATGCGGAGTTGGACGAGAGGCCATCGCTGGAGACGACGAGGGGTTCGTCGCCCCGTCGGTCCAAGGCAGCCGAGGAGCAGTGGTTGCCTGCGTCGTATACCACTATCCCTCACACTATCTGATTGCTTGCTTGCTTGCTCGAGATAGATAATGCAACGAACACATTACGCATAGTTCTTTGTGCCGTCTTCTAGATTGTTCCGTACCGAACGTCAGCATACAAAACACATAACACATACTAACTCTCTAAATCAAATCCAAGATGCATAATCCCTCCAAGAAATCCAAAACTCAAGTAATACATAAGCGGGGCAAAGAGTCGGCGGCTGTTCACGTCGTTGATCTTCCCGATGAAATCATCGCCGAGATCCTCGTCCTCCTGCCTGGCGCCAGCGCCCGTGCCGTCTCGAGGGACTGGCGCCGCATCACCATGGACCCAGCGTTCCTTGCCGCCCAGGCGCGCCGCCGGCCTCTCGAGCTCATCCCTGCTCACGAGGAGGATATCGTGCCACACCAGCACGTCTTCGAGATCACCCGCCCGATGCAGACTATGACAGTGACATCACGCTGAACATAATCCCGGTCCCTCACTATATAAAAAAGGCTTATTTGAGACGTGTCCGAACAAAGAAGGAAGATGAACATACTGTACGTCTACGCCGCCGCGTCTCACATTACGTTGTCATTAGAGACGAGCGACAGGCGCGTCACCGATTAGACTAGGTACGAGACACGCTCAAAAGTAGCGCATCTTCTTTCGTTGAGTCATAACAGACGGACTTTACATGTCATTAAAGACGGGCAGCGGGCGCGTCGCCCATCAACGAACATGTAAGAAATGCTCTTATGCAGCGCGTCACAAACTTATTAACTGATCTGAGACGCTCTTTATGTAAGCCCATCGCAGATTTGTTGACTGATCTGAGACGTGCTGTAGGGAAGTGTGCCGCCTTTATTTAGGTAATCCTAGACATCCTCTGTTACAGCCTGTTGCGGATTGTTTACATGCAGGTTCAGTGCGGCACTAATACGGAGACGCTTCCTACTAGACGCACGTCTCCGATTAGGTGCCCCACCACTGATTATCCTGATTGCTGGCTGCGTCCTGGAGCTAGCAAGATTTGGCAGCCACATTGACAGTGTCAGCAACATACACAAAAACATATGTATAGCCAAATGGAGATCACACGCATTGACCAATCAAATATTAACAAAGTGTAAATTGTGGTTACCAAGTAACTATTTACACAGAATTCTCCTGTTCATCCAGCTTAACAAGTAACTATTTACACAAAATAATTGTCATCTAATCCTTTACTTGGTAATGAATTCTCACTTTGAATTAATAATTTCAAAAATGATGAATCTGCATAGTACATCTCTAATTTGCTTGAGGCTACGACCTTCAACGTTCCTAAAGGCAGATCCGTAGTCCTGCCACACGATAAAATAAGATTTAGCAAAAAATTAGCAATAAAGTAAAGTAAATGCAATTACACGTACATTGCAATTAGGCTGCTCTCCAAATAAAGCCATGTGTAAGCAGACATGGAAGCCGCACGTGTTGCGCTGAGCTTGTTGTGGGACGTCGAATGCAATATGATGTTTAAGTTGTCGGCGTTTTCCTTTTACTTGTCCAAAAGCCTTAAACAAAAACATTCACAGTTAATGTAAAATTACCGTGCAAGGATGAAACAGTCAGAAAGTGAAGTGAACAAAGAACTTACTCGTCAATAACGGAAGAGATATCGCTCCATGTACAGGTTATTCGCTCGCTAGTTTTTCATCTCTCAGCCTTGAGGAGTCACAATACCAGACTTGGTCGTACCTTGTAAAAATTGCTATGGTTTACCTAATGGTTACCCGGATTGAACGGTACAGCTAGGAGATCCTTATCACTGTAGTGTTTCATTGCCTTTACAAAATATTGAACAACATCTTTTCGGCCACTCGACGTTTGAATATAAGTTTTCGCTGGTACTTGTGGGTCAAGATATGCAAGAGACGCGTTTTCCGCGTTATGACGAGTATGTTGTTACTGGTGCCTACACGCAAAATGTCAAATTTGTTACATATAACACTTATATCGAGTATATGTATTGAAGAACCTAGTTTTTGAGAACTTACAATGCAAAGCAGTGTATTAGAGAGACATCCAATGCGTCGAGGTTGAAAAGATCGTAGAGATCGGACCTTTCGATGACAAAAGCACCATCACCCGAGAGAAAGTGTTTATCCTTCAATGACACTAGTATGATTGTACAATTTTTGTAATTTTCCATGTAGTATTGATGAAGTTGAACACAAGGTTTACCAACTTATTTGAGTGCGGTCGCAGTTAACATCGGCTTTCCCCTTTCAAACTTCGGGTTTGCATGTATCATAGCTTTCGGTGCTCTCGGTTAGTTTTCGACTCTTTCATTGGTTTCTTCCAAGATTCCTTCGACGGTAATCTCCAATGCAGCTGACTCTTGTTCATGGCACGTACATTCTTCGTCGGCTTTGCCGACGACTGATCAGGTGTAGGGTGCAGGGCACTTCGAGTGCGACGTGAAAACCGACGCGACTGCTCTTAAAGTGGAGACCGACGCGGATGCTCTTCAAGTGGAGACTTCTACAGCAGCTCTAGAGTTGGAGACAGATGCAACTTCTCTATAACTAGAGGCAACTACTCTCCAATTGGAGACTTCTGTTGCTTCCCTATAACTGGAGGTAATGATTGCTCTAGAATTGGAGACATATCCATCTATTCTGGATTTGGATGCAAAAGCAGGCGTGCCTCAGGAGACATCAAAGTATTAGAGGTCGACGCAGAAGCTGTTGCTATTGTTGGGTCTACAAAGATAAGGCTTTGTCTCCACTAAACTCTTCTAGTAACTACATCACGCATAGTCAAGGTTATATCGTCCGGTGGCACTTCGAGCTGTAGATTTTTTGTATTTTCATGCATCATGTCCACCTTGACCACAACATAGGATGTTGTGTCCACCTAGATGTCATCAAGCATGGTCTGATCGGGACACACTAGCCCTCTCCCGACCTCCATTCGAGCAATTCCTCTAACCATTAGCAGAAGGTTGCATGTTGTTGGTTGAGCCAAGTTATCTATCGTGTCTGGCTCAATTGAAGGTCCACACGCTGATGCCTGAATATCCTCGTGTGGTTGTTCACCATCAGCTGCTATAGAAACAAAGCTACTCTTACGCCCCTCGTCGTTACTTAAGACGAAAAACATGTTATGGATTGCTATACCAGCTCCCTTTAGCATATGCTTCACGTCTCCTAGGAGCTCCCTTCTCAGTTGTGTTTTCAGCTCCTCGACATCAACCTGTGATGTCAATGTCGTTTTCTGCTTTCGATACAAATTTTTGTGTTCCGAAAACCCTCCCTCCAGGTCAACTTACTGGAAACACCACGAACACGGCCTTGTTGCTCCGGTCTTTGCAGGGTCTTGGTGAGGGCATCGTTTTCCCTGTCATCATTTGACTCTTTGCTGCTTAGGTTTCATGCTCTTTGAGCGACATGTAAGGTGCTCGGGCTGTAGAACCTGATACCGCGTGACTCAAACAACTATAAATGAGCACACATAAATTGTTTTAGCTGTCCACTAAAACTCTCGTATGGATTCGCAACACCTAGCTCGACCAATGCTTCATCCTGTTGTCCCCAAATCCTTTTTTCCAGCATAAACGGTATTACCGAGGTGGTGGTCAAGCTTGTTCTGCGATCGGAGTCACTTCATATGTTCATTGTCCTTGGCAAAATCTTGTGATTCGCACTTTTCAACAAATATGGCCCAATCATCTTTTGACACATGCTGATACTTATAGAAGGGGGTTTCATGTTTCCTCCAAAACTCGTGAAGCTTAGTTTTGTAGGTCCTCCATGCATGAGAGATCATCTTCATAGCTAGCTTCTTCCCCTTCTGTTTCAAATGTTCCAGATATCGAACGTATGATTGGATAGAGCTTTCGAAGAGTTCATCCTTTTAATTTTCGGTCAAGTGATTGAATCTCTGCAGGTTTAGCAGCACCCTTTCCTGAGTAGCTAGACCACAAATTCTGAACAGTCTCGTATTCACATTATGGTCCAAAGGTAAGCCTTCGTCATTGGCCTCATCAACAGTCAAAACGTCTGTCGGCCACGTCGTCTGCGACCTTTTCTTTCTTGTGTTACGAGAGACAGATGCATCCTCTTCATGTGTCCGTTGCTGAGTCTACTGATGAGCCTCCTCTTTAATATGTTGCTGATGCTCTGACTGAGACATCTTAAAATTCACAAAAGTTCACTAAAATCCTGTAAAACATTATAAAATTTCAGTCACATTCGCACAAACAGTCACATAAGAGTGCAAATATACTAAACATTGACCGGTACTAGCCAAAGTGTAATACTCTTAGCGTAGGACTTCAGAATTATGCATTGACCGATGAACCACCAAAGCACGGACCATTTTGACTCCAACCAAACTGTAATGCTCTAAGCGCAGTACTCCGAAAATATACTAAAAATTGACTGGTGAACCACAAAAGCACGGACCATTTCGACTCCAATCAAAGCGCGAACAAACCTTATTAGGGCAGTGCCGAGCTGGACAATGATCAAGAGGGCAGTGTCGAGGCCGGCGACGATGAAATCATCTAGGCCCCACATGAAGTACGGTTTCGGTGATTAATGACAACCATTGAACTTTACTAATGAATTTGTGAATGCAAGGTCCCCATAATCACTCGATAAAATGAAATGAATATGTTGTTAGAGACCCATATACAATCAAATTTTGAGATCAAATCAATGAGATAAAGACAAGAAGTGAAAGCTCTTATGTCTAAGTCACTCAACCATAAGTTGACAACATACAATGCTTGAAGATCATCAGAGAGGCTTATTAAACAAATGTCTAAGAGGTCATCTAAGCAAAACACAAAAGATTCACTCAAAAACAACTCGAAGCAAACAAAATCAACTCACCGGATCAACCGATGACTTTAGAAATGTACACATCGGTTGAGTTGGTTCAACTGAAGAAGAAGACCTCAGAACAATGTACTCACCGGATCATCCGATGTGAATGGCTCAGTGACATCGGTCCATCAGTACAGTTTGCAATACCATTGGACCAAGTGTAGCACCGGATCATCCAATGTGCAGACTTACACACATCGGTCAATCACTCCAGTAAGCATCAAGATTAAGCAAATTCTGGAGGAAGAGCCACCGGATTATCCGATGAGAAGACAGGAGCAACATCGGTCTAACAACGGTCATGTCTGACACAATGACGTCATCCAAAGTAATTAGACCGATGATAACTAAAGGGGAGACATCAGATCATCCGGTGTTCACAGTAAAGTTCTGTCAGCCTACTTTTCCAACGGCTATTTTGGGAAGGCTGTCTATAAATACCCCCTAACCCTGTCATTTCGTCAAGTCTTGATCACCTGAAGCTATCAACACATCCACAAGTGTTCAAGGCCAAGAGCAATCACTTCCACACCATTTCGATCATCTCTACACCAAGGTTTAGGCTAGAACTAGCTAGAGAGAGAGCTTGTGTGCCACCATTCTGTGTGAGTAGACTCTCTAGGTTAGTGTGAGAGCCTCAAGGGAGTGACCTTGGTGTTGTAACCGTGAGAAGACTTCCGAAGCTTGCCAAGGCGTGTGTGGAAGCCCGGAAGGTCGAAGTTGTACAAGGCTTGAGCTCCACCTTGCCAAAGGAGGCGAACGGAGAAGAATAGTGAAGACCCCTCGTCTCGGTGACTTGGGTGTGGCAAAACCCTTTGTTGGGTGCCACAACATGGATGTAGGAAGATCTTAACGATCTTGCCGAACCACGGGATAAATCCTTGTCTCCTCGGGAGTTTGCATCCCTTCTCCTTCCCTTACTTTTATGCATTTTATATTCCGCAAAGTTTCTATCTACTAGAATGCATAGATAGTCGCGTAGGGAATTGGGTTTTAGAAATTAAGTTTCATTGCTTAAAATTTTTCGAAGAAAGCCCAATTCACCCCCTCTTGGGCATTCGGTCCTTACAATTGGTATCAGAGCGAGGTTGCTCATAGGATCATTCTAGCTTCACCGCTAGAGAGCTAAAATGGCCAAGGTTGAGGGTTCGGTTCCTATCTTCGAGGGCAAGAACTTTGCCTATTGGAAAGCACGCATGCACGCTTACCTTGAGGCTATTGCTCCCGAAGTTTGGGAAGCGACCCACGCGGGGTTTGGAGAACACAATTATGTTGGTGATCAACTAAAATGGGATGCTAAAGCTAGGAATGCAATCTATGAATGTATTATTCAAGATGTGTTTTCTAGGATTGCTAGCAAGGAAAAGACTTGTGAAATTTGGGCTTGCTTAATTGAGATTCATGAGGGCTCTTCTCGTGTCAAGGAATTAAAATATCACATGCTTAAAGTCAAATATGATGAATTTAAAATGCTTCCTCATGAAAATGTCAATGAAATGTTCTCTCGCTTGAATGTGCTTATTGAAGAAATCAATGCTCTTGACATTGCTTCTCTTGGCAAGGGACTCATCAACCGCAAGATCCTCATGCTCCTCCCCAAGCCAAAGTACAACATCATCAACTCCATGCTCCAAAAAGAGTCACTTGACCACATTGAAGTTTCGGAGCTCATTGGAGAAGTACACGCTCATGAGATGAGTGTACTTGGGATGATGGAGCAATCATCATCAAAGACAATTGCTCTAAAGGCCTCCACCAAGAAAACAAGCCACAAGAAGAAGAAGGTGGTTGAGCCTAGCTCAAGTGAAGATGATGATGAGCTTGCGTTGATGATGAGAAAGTTCTCACGCTTGAACTCCAAGATCACTAAGAAGGGATACACATTTGATCCTAAGAAGAGAGCATTTCTACCAAGGAGAGATGATCACAAGACTTGCTATAATTGTGGTGATCAAGGCCACATCTCCTATGATTGTCCAAAACCGGACAAAAGAAGAGAGAACTACAAAGGCAAGCATCGCAAGCTTGAAGAGAGTGATAATGATGAAGAAGAGGTCAAACCAAAGCCAAGATCCTTTGGGAAGAAGAAACATGACAAGGGCAAGAAGGCAAGGCTCTTCCCAAAGAAGAAAAATGGCCCACAAAAGGTGTTCATGTGAGAGGCAAATGAATGGGTCACCGACGAAGAAACAAGTGATGAAGAGAGTGAAGAGGAAGAAGAAAGCTTGGCCGGCCTCGCCATCGCCAACAATGATGATGCACCTCTTCATCCACCGCCCATGTGCCTCATGGCGAAAGGTAACACCAAGGTATGTGATGACTCTAGCGATGATGAGCTTTCCCCCGATGATTTAACGTCTTTGATAAATGAATATCATGCTATCATTAAGAGGGAAAAGAGTAAGGTTAAAGTGCTTGAAGAAACTCGTGCTAAACTTGAGAGTGCTAACCTTGATTTGCTTGACAAGTATGAAAGCATACTCAAAGAGCATGACACGATCAAATCCCATGTCGAGCAAATTGAGGAAGAAAAGACTAAAATCAAGATAGATAATCATGAACTTGACTTAGCACACCAAACACTCTTGGAAGAGCACAACAAGTTAATACAAGAACATCAAACACTTAACCTTGCTCATGACATGCTTAATCAAGAGTTGAAAAATATGAAGAAGCAAACACTTAATGATAAGATATCCATTAATTCTCATGCCACTAATGCTTTGCACAAGCCTTTGCCTTTGAAAGCTAATGCCAGGGAGAAGGACTTATTGGAAGAAATTGAGAGTCTCCGCACTAGTGTGGCTAGACTTTCAAAAGGAGAAGTCAAGCACAAGTAAATTCTCTTCCAACAAGCAAAGGCCTTCAACAAGAGAGGACTTGGATCCTTCCCGGTGCCTAACAAAGGAAAGGTGCCCTCTCCGGAGCTAAGAACAAGCTTCATCAAGGAAGTTGGTTCTTATTGCCAACACTGTGAGGTCACCGGTCACCACACAAGGGAGTGTCCTCTTCCTAACCGACCTTCTCCAAAATTGCCTACTAACTGTAAATCTACTTTCAATGATCATTATTATCTCTTAAGTAAAGTAGGTGGCAAGGTGAAGGCTAGATTCATTGGCAAATACATGAAGGGCATGAAGGGGAAGCTCTCCAAGCAACTTTGGGTCCCAAAAACACTTGTATCACACATACAAGGACCTAAGTTGGCTTGGGTGCCTAAAGTCAAAAATTTAATTCATGTGTGTAGGTGAACTACAAAGCCGGGGGAAAGCATTGGGTACTCGATAGCGGGTGCACTCAACATATGACCGGCAATGATGGTATGTTCACCACCATAGAAAACCCCAACAATCATGAACAAGTCACCTTTGGTGATAACTCTAAGGGAAAGGTAATTGGGTTAGGTAAAATTGCTATTTCAAATGATTTGTCCATTTCTAATGTTTTGTACGTTAAGTCACTTAGCTTTAATTTACTTTCTATTGCACAACTATGTGATCTTCGTCTAATGTGCACATTTAGCAAAAATGATGTTGTTGTGAGTAGTGAAACTAGCCAAGACATAGTCTTCAAAGGATTCCGGCATGGACATCTCTACCTAGTGGACTTCGCCAACAAGAATGCTAGCTTGACCACTTGTCTTTTCACTAAGACATGCTTGGAATGGCTATGGCACCGACGCATAGCGCACATTGGAATGAGCAAACTCAAGAAGTCATTCAAGCTTGGGATGGTGACCGGCGTAAAGGATGTCACATTTGAGAAGAACAAACTTTGTAGCGCTTGTCAAGCCGGGAAGCAAGTTGCTTCACACCACCCAATGAAGACAATGGTGTCAACCTCCAAGCCACTTGAACTACTCCACATGGACCTCTTCGGACCGTCCACATATCAAAGCCTTGGCGGTAATCTCTATTGTCTCGTTATTGTTGATGATTATTCTCGCTATGCTTGGACTCTATTTCTAGGTGACAAGAGTGAGACTCCGGAAGTATTCAAGACCTTCGCCAACCGCGCTCAAAGGGAATTTCAACTTCCCATCATCAAGGTCCGGAGTGACAACGGCACCGAATTCAAGAACTACAACATTGGGGAGTGGTGTGACCGTGAAGGAGTAAAACATGAGTTTTCGGCCACATACACCCCTCAACAAAACGGTGTCGTTGAAAGAAAGAACAAGACACTCATCACTCTTGCAAGAGCAATGCTTGATGACTACGGCACGTCGGAGAAGTTTTGGGCCGAAGCAATCAACACGGCGTGCCATGCCGCAAATAGGGTCTATCTCCATCGACTACTTCAAAAGACCCCGTACGAGCTTCTCATTGGGAGAAAGCCCAACATCTCCTACTTTCGAGTCTTTGGATGCAAGTGCTACATCTACCGCAAGAAAAGGCTCGGTAAGTTTGAAAAAAGATGTGATGTTGGTATATTCCTTGGCTATGCATCAAACTCAAAAGCATATCGAGTATTCAACCAAACCTCCGGTTTAGTTGAGGAAAGTTGTGATGTTGAGTTTGATGAATCTAATGGCTCCCAAGAGGAGAGTTTTGGTCATGATGAAATAGATGATGAGCCTCTACGAGAAGCCATGAAGAACATGACCATTGGAGACATCAAGCCGGAAGTTGAGGAGAGCCATGATCAAGGGGGAGCTTCAAGTTCCAACAACAACACCTCCATGGCACCTCAAGTTGACGAAGAAGAGAAGGATGATCCATTGCCGACTCAAGACTCACAAGCACAACAACATAAAGAGGAAGAAGAAGTCCATGATCAAGTCCAACCACAAGAGGAGCAACACGCATCACCTTCGCCAAGTGCTTCACAACCACTTATGAGGCATGGACGCATCTCCAAGGCGCATCCAATGGATCAAATCATTGGAAGTCCGTCAAGGGGTGTAAGTACACGTTCTCGCCACTTTGCTTCGTTTTGTGAGCACTAATCGTTTGTTTCGTGTGTAGAACCCACTCACATTGAGGAAGCACTCCAATACCCAAATTGGGTGATGGCCATGAAAGAAGAACTCAACAACTTCATCCGCAATGAAGTTTGGGTATTGGAGGAGCGACCCAAGGACAAGAACGTCATCGGAACAAAGTGGGTGTACCGCAACAAACAAGACAAGAATGGCGTCGTGGTCCGCAACAAGGCAAGACTTGTGGCCAAAGGGTTCTCGCAAGTTGAAGGACTAGATTTTGGGGAGACATTTGCCCCGATTGCCCAGCTAGAAGCCATCCGTATACTTCTTGCCTTTGCATCACATCATAGCATTAGACTTTATAAAATGGATGTGAAAAGTGCCTTTCTCAATGGTTACATTAACGAGCTTGTTTATGTTGAACAACCTCCCGGGTTTGAAGATCCGAGGAATCCTAATCATGTGTATAGGTTGCACAAGGCGCTCTACGGGCTCAAGCAAGCACCTAGAGCGTGGTACGAACGACTAGGGACTTCCTCATCATGCAAGGATTCAAGATCGGGAGGGTGGACACCACACTCTTCACCAAGGACATCAACGAAGATTTGTTCATTTGTCAAATTTATGTTGATGATATTATTTTTGGTTCAACTAACGAAGCTTTTAGCCATGAGTTTGGCAAAATGATGTCTAGGGAATTCGAGATGTCAATGATTGGAGAGCTCAACCTCTTCCTTGGATTTCAAATCAAGCAACTTCAAGAGGGGACCTTCATCTATCAAGAGAAGTACACCAAGGACCTCTTGAAGAAATTTGAGATGGGAGATTGTAGCTCAAGAAGCACTCCAATGGCAACCAATTGTCATCTCGACGCGGATAAGGACGATAAACCTATTGATCAATCTAACTACCGTTCTATGATTGGTTCATTGCTTTACCTTACCGCATCTAGGCCCGATATCATGTTTAGTGTATGCTTGTGTGCTCGCTTCCAAGCGGCACCTAAAGAATCGCATAGAAAGGCGGTCTTTAGGATACTTAGGTATCTTAAGCATACTCCTAGTGTGGGCTTGTGGTATCCTAAAGGTGCAAAATTCCATCTTGTGGGATACTCAGATTCGGACTTTGCCGGATGCAGCGTGGATCGCAAGAGTACCTCCGGTGGGTGCCACTTGCTTGGGCGTTCCCTAGTATCTTGGTCTAGCAAAAAGCAAAATTCCGTCGCTTTGTCCACGGCGGAAGCGGAGTATATTGCGGCCGGTGCATGTTGTGCCCAAATTCTTTATATGAAACAAACCCTTTTGGACTTTGGTATTAAACTTGGTTGTGTGCCTCTCCTTTGTGACAATGAAAGTGCGGTTAAGATAGCTAAAAACCCCATTCAACACTCCCGCACTAAGCACATTGATATTCGCCATCATTTCTTAAGGGACCATGAAGCTAAGGGAGACATCTCTTTGAGAGGTGTTAGGTCTGAAGAACAATTGGCGGATATCTTCACTAAACCACTTGATGAGAAAACTTTTTCTAGGCTAAGAAGTGAATTAAATGTGCTAGATGCAACGAACGTCATGTAAGAATGCACTTCATATAGGTCTTGCCTAACTCTCAAAGGATAGGGGTGAGCTAGGGTTAGCTTGGGAGGGAGGTTCCTTTGGGTTTCCCAAGGTTTGGAGAGTGGTTCTCCCTGAAGAAGCCTTTGAAAGGTTCAAACTTGGCAAGATAGATTTATTTTATGTCTTGTATGATGCCTTCTATATAGACTTGCACTCATATTTAAATTTCTTGCACTAAAATGTTTGGCATTGCATACGGTAGATTGTCACAAAGGGGAACCCACCTCATGAGAAAGAGACTTGTTTGAAATGCAATATCTCAACTCATATAAGGTGGAAAAAACAAAATGTTAGGTGCGTTAATGCCTAGAGGAACATGCTTTAAAGAGATAGAAGTCTTCATACTCTAGCTCACAAAGCATGTGCCTTACATTTTATTTGGATGATTTCCCCCTATTTTTCTCGATGTTCCTCTTGCCTTAAGGCCTAGCCAAGTTATTGGCATATTAGTATCCTTGAGGGGTAAGGGGTTGCCCAAAAAGTCCTAAGACATGTGTTTCCCTTTGGTTGTTTGTTTGGTCAAAGGACATATATGGGATGTTATTGTTCTGTAGTCATCGGATTATCCGATGACTAGGTCAATCCCACATCGGATCAATAGGTGTTCAATTTCCAAGGGCCAGTTCAGTCAGTATCTCAATTCAACTGACGCATTCATTCTGAAAAACATCGGTCCATCCGGTGTTCACAATTCTGGAGGTGTGCCAAATTCCACCGATGCTACCTCCTCCATCGTCGGACCATCCATTGTCAACATTCCTTTTTTTTGAATACCCTTACTGTGCCATTCGACCGATGCTCAAAACCCTCAACGTCGGTCCATCCGATGTCAATAGTAACATTTTGAATATCCTTACTGTGGCGTTCGACCGATGTATATCCCATCTAACATTGGTCTATCCGGTGTTAAAAATACGGCTAGGGTTTGGGACCCACTATTTAAATCGGCCGTACGCCTCCTTCCTCTCTCTCCCGATCCCGTCACTCGGCCGTCACTTTCCTCCGCCGCCGAGCCTCAACCGCCGCCGCTAGCCACCGCCGAGCCTCCGCCGCTGCTAGTCGCCGCCTCACCTCCAAGTGCCTCACCTCCAAGCGCCGCCGCCTCACCGTCGCCGCTCCACCAGTCGCCGCCTCCACCACTCGCCGCCACAGCGCCTCCGCCGCCCCACGCACACATCGTTGCCGTGGTGCCTTCCCAAACGGTCGTCTCACCGCCGTTAGGGTTTCCGGCCGCCTCTTTCGTCGCTCGGCGCGCGTAACTTCGTCAACCTCACTCTCGCACATTGCAATGGGTCGCGACAAGAAGAACAAGGGCAAGGCCATCGTGGAGCCGGCCGCGAAGAAGCAAAAACTGTCGAAGGAGGAGAAGAAGGCCTTGATGGCCGCTCGCGCCACCGAGGAGCGTGAGCGTGGCCGAGGAGGGTCGCTGAGGATCCGCGAGACTCGTCCGAGGCAGCCTCCGGTGATTGACGACCCTGAGGCCGAGGAAGAGCCGGTTGAGCCTCTCGTCCGCTGGCGCTCAGCCCGGACCCGTACGGGTCATCCCCCGGCAGCTCCTCGTCCGAGACCGACGGCTGCCGATCGCCATGAGGACAGAGAGGCCCAGCGAGCGATCTACAAGATGGACACCACTGTCCATGTCGCTGAAGGAGTCCGGTTGACCGACTACCGGAAGATGAAGGCCAAGCAGCTTCGCAAGCTCAGGTGGAATGTGCTGCTTGAGGAGTGGTACCCGCAGCCCCGGGAAGCTCTTGTGGATAATCGCTTCTGGACTGTGACCCAGGCATCACTCTATGAGACCTACAGGCCCCGATGTCACAAGCTGTTTCAACACAACTATCTTGATTGGGGTCAGCTAGATTTGGCAGCAGAGACAGAGATCCGTCCTTATTTTGAGAGGTACCGAGGTTTGGTGCAGCTGATGGCATATGAGCGGAGTGCCTATGTGGAAGATTGGGTCCGCGTCTTCTACGCCACCCTCTATGTCTCTGAGGGCAGAAGGTCAGTTGACTTCATGTTTATGGGTCATCACTACCACTTGACGAGGTAGACGCTGGGACAGTTGCTAGGAGTGGACTTGCACGACACCTGCGTGCATGAGAGGGTCTACGGTCAGGCAGATCCACCGAGGAGGCCGCTCACTGGAGGAGTGGCACCACCGCTGGAGGAGATCCGTTCCCTGTTTGGTCCCACTTTCTCTCCTGACCAGCCAAGAGTACCAGCCTTGTTGACTCCTGGTGCGCGCACAGTGCACCTCGTCTTGTGTCCCACGCTCCTACCGAGGTCTGGCTACTTGGAGGGGTTCACCAGCTTACAGTAGACTCTCCTGTTCTACATCATGAATGGGATGGATTTCGACATCGTGGACGTCCTCATATGCGAGATGGAGGATGTGATCACAGATGGAGTGGGCATGATGAGGCAGCTCGTATATGGACATTGAATCAGCTACCTGCTCACTATGATGGTTCCCGAGGGGTCCGCCGTGCACGACCGTCTCTCTGACGAGAGTGTGACACGGTTCGGTCACTACCGTGCCCCAGCTCCTAGAGACTGCCGCCTTGGCCGTCCAGTTGAGCGTCAGGTCAGGGCCCGACTGTCTGAGGAGGATTGGTCTGACCTAGAGAAGGAGGATGAGAGGCTTGCCGAGGCTTAGGCACAGGGGGAGGACTTGCAGCATATCTGGTCAGAGAGCGACACCGACGACAGTGTTGAGGAGTACTTCCCTCCTCCGCCCTCACCCAAGCAGCACGACGCGGAGGCTGGAGGCTCTACAGTGCCACCACCCACTCCACCTCCCGTCACTGAGGAGCAGGTCACACAGCTGTCCGAGCTGACATCGCTCCTCCAGCAGATGGTTGAGCAGCAGCGTCTGGACAGGCTGGCAGCCGAGCAGGCTCGAGCAGAGCAGGCTGCTCGTCTCCTTGAGATCCAGCAGCAGCAGCAGGAGATGCAGCGTCAGATCGCCCGTGAGAGGCGTGAAGACACTGACAGGCTGACGGGGCTTATTGACCAGATGCACCAGTGCACTCTCGACCAGCAGCAACAGACGCAGCAGGCGATGATGGACATCATGGGGTTGATCACCAACCTCTACACCCAGACCGGGATTGCCCTCCCGTCGCAGCTGCCAGGAGTCGCTCCACCACCTCCAGTCCTGGCTCCAGCTGCCACTCCAGTGGCCCCAATACCTTCTACGCTGATTCCCTCCTTTAGCATGTCTCCTCTTCTGGCTCCTGGTGCTCCGATCCACACCCCGCTGCCGGCCACGACCTTGTTCCAGCAGTCGCCGGCCTCCGTCGTCAGTGCCCCTGCTCCAGCAGCTCCTCCACAGCAGGCACCGACGGTGGCTCCTACGGCTCCGGCAGCTCCCTCCTCCACTACTCCAGCCAGCAGCTCCGACAACAGCAACGGTGACCAGTTCGTCATCGCGCCCAACACTCAGGGTCCTTAGGCGCTCGGATCCCTTTTTGGTGTCTTGATGCCAAAGGGGGAGAAGAGTTAGAGGAGTCAGGGGGAGCGTCTTAGTGTCAGGGGGAGTCTCTTTATCATTTATCGTTTATCGTTCTTGTAATTCAGTGTGTTTGCTACTCATTTGCTACTTTTGAGCTCTAATGAACTTATTTCCATGAGTTATTAATCGATTGGGCTCATTTGGTGTTTATCTATGTTTATGATCACTTATTATTCACACTTGAGTTATTAATTGATGCTTAAGCTTCAAGTGTGACATCCTGTATTCATTGCATATTCTTTTAAGTTTCATTCTATCAAATTCATTACTATTGCGCTTTGATTATTGTGTTGTCATCAATCACCAAAAAGGGGGAGATTGAAAGCATCTAGGCCCCCCATGAAGTACATTTTCGGTGATTAATGACAACCATTGAACTTTACTAATGAATTTGTGAATGCAAAGTCCCCATAATCACTCGATAAAATGAAATGAATATGTCGTTGGAGACCCATATACAATCAACTTTTGAGATCAAATCAATGAGATAAAGACAAGAAGTGAAAGCTCTTATGTCTAAGTCACTCAACCATAAGTAGACAACATACAATGCTTGAAGATCATCAGAGAGGCTTATTAAACAAATGTCTAAGAGGTCATCTAAGCAAAACGCAAAAGATTCACTCAAAAACAACTCAAAGCAAACAAAATCAACTCACCGGATCAACCGATGACTTTTACACATCAGTCGAGTTGGTTCAACTGAAGAAGAAGACCTCAGAACAATGTACTCACCGGATCATCCGATGTGAATGGCTCAGTGACATCGGTCCATCAGTACAAGTTGCAATACCATTGGACCAAGTGTAGCACCGGATCATCCGATGTGCAGACTTACACACATCGGTCAATCACTCCAGTAAGCATCAAGATTAAGCAAATTCTGGAGGAAGAGCCACCGGATCATCCGATGAGAAGACAGGAGCAACATCGGTCTAACAACGGTCATATCTGACACAATGACGTCAGCCAAAGTAATTAGACCGATGATAACTAAAGGGGAGACATCGGATCATCCGGTGTTCACAGTAAATTTCTGTCAGCCTACTTTTCCAACGGCTATTTCGGGAAGGCTGGCTATAAATACCCCCTAACCCTGTCATTTCGTCAAGTCTTGATCACCTGAAGCTATCAACACATCCACAAGTGTTCAAGGCCAAGAGAAATCACTTCCACACCATTTCGATCATCTCTACACCAAGGTTTAGGCTAGAACTAGCTAGAGAGAGAGCTTGTGTGCCACCATTCTGTGTGAGTGGACTCTCTAGGTTAGTGTGAGAGCATCAAGGGAGTGCCCTTGGTGTTGTAACCGTGAGAAGACTTCTGGAGCTTGCCAAGGCGTGTGTGGAAGCCTGGAAGGTCGAAGTTGTACAAGGCTTGAGCTCCACCTTGCCAAAGGAGGCGAACGGAGAAGAATAGTGAAGACCCCTCGTCTCGGTGACTTGGGTGTGGCAAAACCCTTTGGTGGGTGCCACAACGTGGATGTAGGAAGATCTTAACGATCTTGTCGAACCACGGGATAAATCCTTGTCTCCTCGGGAGTTTGCATCCCTTCTCCTTCCCTTACTTTTATGCATTTTATATTCCGCAAAGTTTCTATCTACTAGAATGCATAGATAGTCGCGTAGGGAATTGGGCTTTAGAAATTAAGTTTCATTGCTTAGAATTTTTCGAAGAAAGCCCAATTCACCCCCCCCTCTTGGGCATTCGGTCCTTACAGACGAGCTCCGGGGAAGCAGAGCGACACGGCGACGGTTTCTAGGGCGAAAAGTGATCAACATTGAAGTGTCGAAAAGTTTTGTTAAGTGTTGGTAAGAGAGCGCACGAGAGAGCTAAAAGTACCTTAGTGCAGCAATGATCAAGAGGGCAGTGTCGAGGCGGCGATGAGATTTAGGGAAGCGGACCAATGCGGCAGCATGCTCCGGGGAAGGGTACGACGCGGCGGCAGATTCTAGGGCGAAAAGTGATCAGCGCGCGAGAGATAGTGCCGAAAAGTTTTGTTAAGTGTTAAGAAGAGAGTGTGCGAGAGAGCCAAAATTACCTTAGGACAACAATCTGAGACACGCCTCAAAAGAGCCATCGCCGGGCGCGTCTCCCACACATATGTAAGCCCATATCTGAGACACGCTTTATAAGAGTGCGTCTCTTTTCTTTTGAATTAATGTGAGCCGTTGCCAATAATGTCATTTGCGCAGATCGAAGCGTCTAAATTGGAGACGCACTCTTGAAAAACGTGTCACCCAATATTTTGCCTGAGAGATCCGCCGTTGTGAGGCGCGTCTCGTATCACATTCGTCTCTTATTTTCCAGCGCAGAGCAAGTGCAATATTCAGTAATGTTTCTTAAGAAACAGAACACAAGGCATCAATACTTCTTCATAAGAAACAGAGCACATATGACCAATGAAAGTTAAATTTTCACTTAAGTGGCAATATTTTCACACATTTGAGCATATATCACACAAATATCCAAATGGAAGTCAAATTTTCACTCAATTGACCATATTTTCACATATTTGAGCATATTTACACACAATCAATTTGTTACTTTACGTTGCGGTCTTGGTTCTTTGAAATTCTTGACTTTTTCATGGTGGCCGTTCTGCAAGTAAGGAAGTTTGTTGGCTGAGGTATTCTTGGCTTGATCATCGAGGTGACAAAAGGAGGAATTTCATCAAATTGGTGAAACTTTTCCTCATCAACGACATTCTCGACCTCGACGATTCATCGTTTTCCATGTATAACCACGTTAAATCTTTTATTTGTTATGTCTGGAACATAGAACACTTGAGCAACGTGTTCTGCTAACACGAAAGGCTCCGACTTATATCCTTGACGATTAAGATCAGCGCTAGTGAACTCCTACTTGTCTTGTACAACACATTTGATTCCATCAACCCAGTTGCAAGGGAAAAGAGGAATCTTGAATCTTTGAAAGTCAAGCTCCCAGATCTCTTGTATTTGACCATAGCACATGTTTTTGTCTTGGCCTGCAGCATTATAAGCATCAACACGGACACCACTATTCTGATGCGTTCTTTTCTTATCTTGTTCTACAGTGTAGAACATGTATCCATTTATGCCGTACCCTTGATATGTAATAACTATGAATATAGGTCCATGAGCCAACTTTTTTAGGTATTCACTGTTTGAGTATCCGATGAGTGAGAAATCCGATCTCGAAGCCAGCCAATGAATTTTTTTCATGTGTTCATTTGCTAACCATGATTCATTGCGGCCATGATTGTCTCTAAGCGAGGTACTCCGACACAATTGACATGTGTTGCAACACGTGGAAATGAGCGCAAAAGAATAAATGTGAATTTGGAGTTATAGCCTTCTTTCCAATGGCCCCTTTTCCTGTGAGTCTCCCCTCATGACGAGACTTGGAAACACCAATCGGGTTACTATGATCAGTGTAGTTTAGAGCCCACTCCACAGCTTCCTCTGTAGAGTATCCTTGTACCATGCTGCCCTCAGGGTAAGCTCGATTTCTAACAAAGGACTTTAGTATGCTGTTGAATCTCTCGTATGCATACATCTGGTGAAGGAACACAGGGCCAAGTAGCTTTATCTCCTTAATAAGATGAGTTGTGAAATGGACACTGATGTTAAAAAAGACAGGTGGAAAATACATCTCAAGGAAGCATAAAGTTTCATAGTGCCCTTCTTCCAATGACTCGAGATCTTCTTCACATAATACTTTTTGACCAATTGCATTGAAGAAAAAAATAAAAGTTCATTATAGCCCCCCGAACATTGACCGATAGGATATTCTAAATTCCAACAACAATCATCTGTGTAAGCAATACATGGTAATCATGAGACTTCACACCGGGATCTACTTTTAGATCTGGAAATGAAATAAACCTTGAGACGTTCGTCGAGTAGCCGGATGGTACTTTCACATTTTTTTAAGAACCCACAAAACTCCTTTTCTTTTTTGAAAGGGTGATGCATGATGTGGGTACTTTCGTTCCTTTTACCGAGTCGTCTACCCAAAACTCACGCCTAATTCCCATTTTCTTTAGATCTGTACGTGCATGTCCATGGTCCCTAGTTTCCCCTCTATGTTAAGCAATGTCCCGAGTAGGCTCTTGCACACATTCTTCTCAATGTGCATCACATTAATCGAATGACGGACATCTAAGTCTTTCCAATACGATAGCTCCTAAAAAATCGATTGCTTCTTCCACATGTCATCTTCGCTAGTATTTTTGCCAGTCTTTTTCCGCTTACCAAGAACAACATGGATATCTTTGACCATTTCATAGACTTTATGACCCATGAGATGAGGTGGAGGACCCCTCTTCTCAGTGTCACCACTGAAATTATCCTTCATACACCAAAACGAGTGCTTCATTGGAATGTAGCGTCGATATCTCATGTACACTATTTTTCATGACTCGCTCAAATACTATGAGTTTATTTCTCTCAAACAATGTGGACATCCGCAACCTACTTTCTTACTCTGTCCGAACAAGTTATGTGCCGCTGGAGAATCGCTAACAGTCACAAATAAAATGACTTTGAGGCGAAAGTACTCACGCTTGTGGTCATTCTAGACCTGCACTTTGTCGTTGTACCACAACTGCTTCAGATCTTCCACCAGAGGCCTGAAATAAGTGTCGATGTCATTCCGAGGATGTTGTGGCTTCGGTATCAGTCCTGACATCATAGTATATTTTCGTTTGTTGCACAACCAAGGAGGAAGGTTCAAAATTGTTTGCACAATTGACCATGTGCTATGTGTGCTACTGTTCAAAAAAGGATTCATGCCATTGGTGTTCATTGCGATCCTAATATTTCGAGGAGCAATGACAAATTCAGGATTTCGTGAATCAATGTTTTGCCACTGTGGCATCAGCATGATGTCTTATTATTCCAGCATCCTGCTTATGCTTCTCTTTGTGCCATTGCAACAATTCTGGCTCCTTGTTTGTAAACCAACGCTTCAAACGAGGAATGATAGGAAAGTATCAAAACACCTTTTTAGGCCCTCTTTTTCTTCTATTGCAGTTCTCGTCACCACGTCTTTCCTATGATTGAATCGGTCCACTTCACAAATAGGGCATTTCTCAAGGTTTTTGTACTCAGGTCCATGATATAAAATGCAATCATTATTTCACGCGTGAATTTTCTCCACCTCCAAACCCAGTGGACAGATTATCTGTTTTGCCTCATAAATTGTGGTAGGGATTGTGTTGCCTTGAGGTAACATGTCCTTAAGGAGCGTCAACAATTCCTTAAAACTACAATCACTCCATTCGTTGCTCGCCTTCAACTAGAAAAGTTTTGCCATCACAAACAGTCTCGTGTACTGCGCCGCACAATCATAATACACTGGCTTCTTTGAGTCTCGATCATATTCTTGTATTTTGCAAGTTCACCATTACTATATTGATCATCGTCGCCACGTCTCTCAACATTGCGTACCATCTCCTCTATGTTATGCACCTGAAACTCAATGTAGTCATCGGTGAACCCTCATATATCTGGCATGTTCACATCGTCATCGTGATCTTCTTCGACACTGGTAGGGACCTCCCTCTCCAGATATGAATCTATCATCGCTGCTTCATTAGGCTCTCCTCCCCATGTTTGTTCCAACATCAATAATCCACCATGAATCCATGCGTGATCAAATGTGACCTCAACACTTCATCTGTGCGATATCTCTTCTCATTCTTGCAGTGTTTACAAGGACAACAAATAGTACCAGAAATGTTGCCCGACATGACTTTCTTCGTGAAATCGATATATGCATCTACCCCTTGGATATATTCATTGCAAAAGCGCAGCCCATACATCCAACTTCGATTCAGTGACATATACGTGCAAAAAATAAGAGCTAAATAAAATAAATTCAAAGCCACTGATAGTCAAGATCTAAAGGGATAAAAAATAGTAAGGAACGAGAGAGGAGGAGAGGCCTAACCCTTTGTTTTAAGATCCACTGATAATCACCACAAGACTTTTAGAAGGGCACCTCCAAAGAGGGGAAATAATAGAGAAAGAACAGGACACATCTGGCGGCCACTTGTTCTGCCATAGGTGGGAGGTTATAGAAGGTAAATAGAAAATTGAGATGAACCGATTTCACGCACGTCTCTCTATAGAGGGAATGAGAGACGTTCCCGCTTTCATGACAAAAAGAGACGCGCCTGACCGATGGATATGGGGACGCACCAACTTCGATAATGAAAGGAGACGTACTCCAAGGAAAGATCATCTCAGTTATGAAAGAAATATGAGTCGCGCTCAAGTAAAGCGCGTCTCCTGTTTGTCAGGGAGGAGGACACGTCTCGGATACCTACTTAACTGAGACAGGCTGTATAGTAACGCGTCTTCTTGTACATTTAACCGAGACATGTCACATATCCTCTGTGACACCTGGTTCCGAAAATGAATCAAGTGAACGCATATGTGTGCCCAGGACGTTCAACACACATACACGAGTGCATTCACAAAAGGATATACAGAAAATTACCACAGAATAGGATTAATTAACCACTTTTATTACAGAATTCAGAATATCTTCAAATACAAGCTCTAATGAATATTAATGACAAGTTTGAACTAATGCAACAGAAATAAACTAAATAAGCAAACTAAGCAACTAAGCAAATAGGGTATATGACACAACTCCAATCAACACCACAGGCAAAGTTGACGGAGGACATGGCCTAGAACTCCGCATTATCGACGTTATACTCCCGATCCTGACCTACAACTGTTGGTGGGGAAATTGCAAGGGTGAGTACATGTCGTACTCAGCAAGTGTGGAAAGTATGACATGTAGCTGATACAAATGACGAAATAATAAAGGCTAAGTGCTGAAAGTACATTAAAACATTTGAAAGTCAACATATTATATATATGTGAAGTAAACCCATCATAAACCATGCATTTATCATAATACCAGTCCATATTTCATTACCATCATCCATATTCCAGATTTCTCATTACCTTTAACCATATCTATTGCCATAAACCATAACATCAAAATACTTTCCCATAACCAGTACCAAACCATCCCAAATCCCAAGTTCCCTCTAATCATGAGAGGGTCTAGGTTGCTCATAACCGGGAGCACAACTATCATCATAGTTTTTAATACACCCTACAGAGGTTGTACCACTTTACCCACGTATTTGTGATTTTATCACCTTTCGATAACTGGTGAGTCTCAATTATGTCGTCTCACACTTCTGTTGGCGTGTGGCCAAGAGATCACAAAATAGCCTTTACAAAGGGATTACTAGCATGTACAAACCTACTCAGGTTTCACCAGTGGCGATGTCTCCAACTGAGCACATCTTCAACCAAGGGTCCCCTCTTGTGCCATTCGGATCCCAGGGAGTCCCGCCTTAAATCCAAACCCAATCTGACTCCGCTTCCCCGGTACTCCAAATGATCCATGCAATACTAGCAATACCCTAATTAATCAGCTACCCCGTGCACATTGATTAAATTTTTTTATAAAAATCTAAAAAAATTATAAAAGTTGGTATGATGACTAAAAAGTTCCAATGAAAAAATCATTATATTCATCAAGATAGAAAATGAAAAATAACCAATGTTATTTGTTAGTTATGTTCTGATCAATTTCAAAGGTTTTTCCAAGTAAAATTTAATGGGAACCTTTAATATTAAAGCATATTACAAGAAAGTGGAATTTAGGCTTTTAAAAGGATCTCAATTTTAATCAAGAATATTAATTAAGCCTAGACTCAGTACATCTTTTTACATACATTTTTTAACTACTGCACATACGGCTATTGCTAAAGAACCGCCTGTGATAAAGGTTCGAGCATGTTCTTCAATTTTTTCTCTTGCTTTTTTATTTAGATTCCAATATAAATACTCAAATATGTATATATTCTAAAAATTGAGTCCAGATTCGATGATTCTTTTTTCTATATTCTTCAAAAATTAATATCTACCACCTGGACCAAATATTTCAAAACTTGTATAGCCAACATTGTAATGTTTTGTTAAATATTAAATTAATTTATATTCATATATTATTCAAATTTTTGTATCTCCTAAAAAATATCTTTCACTGGAATTTGTTTGTATGAACATATTTTTCTTTATTAGACATGTATGAATTTTGTTAATTTTTTTTAAATCATTCCAACATGTCAAAATTCAAATTATCCATCACTCTAATCAAATGCTCATATACATATGAGGCATTCTTCAAATTTTGAACACACATTGATTCAAAAAAATTATAAAATCTGAAAAATCATAGAAGTTGGTATGATGACTAAAAAGTTCCATTGAAAAATTCAATGAAAAAATCATTATGTTCATCAAGTTAAAAAAAATGACAAACAACCAATGTTATTTGTTTTTTATGTTCTGACCAATTTCAAAGATTTTCCCAAGTGAAATTTAATAGGAACCTTTAATACTAAAGCATATTACAAGAAAGTAGAATTTGAGCTTTTAAAAGGCCCCTCATTTGAATCAAGAATATTAATTAAGGCTAGATAAAAGATTTTCTCAAGCGGTTGGTACTGAATAACCGCCTGAGATAAAGACATCTTCACAGGCGTTTGGTGCTTAATAACTGCATGAGATATTCTCTCTGCTCTGGCGGGTTTTCGTTAGGAACCGCCTGAGGAAATTGGCGTCTATATAAGAGCGCTCAACCTCCTTGGAAAAACCTAACCCGGGCGAAATCACTTAGACGCCGTCAGGCTGCCAAAATTTTGTTTGCCGCCAAGTCCTCGCCGCCCTCGCCGCCAAGCTCTTCGCCGTCGTTGTTGTGCTTCGATCTCGCCATCGAGCTTCGCCCTCGTCGTCGCAGCCGAGCTTCGACCTTACCGCTAGGTATGCTGCTGCTTCCTTCCCTCCGTCCCCGTGCCGCCTCCCTCCTCGTCCTCGCCGCCGACCGATTTCTTGTCCTCGCTGCCGCACCCTGAGACTTGTGTGAGTTCGGAGGACTCAGGTTTTAGATTGTATCTCGCCGCCGAGCGCTGCCATTATGTCCGCCTCTTTCCTCCCTTATCTCCCTCCTCTCTTCTCTGTCTCTCGCGTTGCCTCCTTCCCTCCTCCCTCGCCGTGCGGCCTCCCTCCTTGCCCTCTCCCTCCTAAACCCTAACCCTAAAACTCTAAACCCTAAACGCTCTAGGCTAATTTCACAGATGAAGTGTTACATGTGTTTTAAATGTTAAATGTGTTTGAATTGCTGCTCTAAATTTTGGTGATGCTGCTCTAAATTGCTCTAAATTTTGGTGTTGCTGCTCTAAATTGCTCCAAATTTTAGTGTTGCCGCTCTAAGTGTTAAATCAGATGGTTATGAGATGAACTGCTTCTCTAAATTTAAAATGTGTTTGATACCTTCCTCTTAAATGAAACTTGTACCACGATCTCGAATAAAAAGGTGTTCGCTAGCTACCGTTTTGAATTGTGGTCTAAGATTACATACATATTGATATGTAAACATGGAGCTATCTACTATAAGTGGGACATATTTCCCCTATGCATTAGAGTATTTATTTTTTTAGTTTTCAGTGAAGAGTGACATATTTTTTGTCTTATTTTCTAGAATGGAAAGCCCTAAAAAGACTGCTGCTGGTAGTAACAATAAAGACGACAAAATAGAGTTTAGTGACTCAAGCAGTTCGAGCTCCTTTCATAGTCCATCAGATCTTTTCCCAAATATTATAATTAAAAAGACTTCGGAGGATCTCGACCCAGACCGACAAGGTATGGATCACGTATGTTAACTCTAGCAGTTTAAATTAACGTCGGTTGTCAAGTATATGAAGTCTTATATGTCTTTTACCTAGCTTAATTGCGAAGACAATGAGGTGACTTCGGCTCCTAAAACCGCAGAAGGTTCTCCAATGGTTGAATCCTCAGGTTCACTCAAGCGAAAATGAGGGCAACAAGGTCCCAATAAGGGTCCATTGAACTGCATCATATACATAACAAGTGTTGGTCTAGGTGAGCTTCCCCAAGAGCCACTGGATTCAGTTGCAAAGTACCGAAATGCACGCGGTTGTCTTGTTAGAAAGCTCGTGCCGACCACGACCGAGAATTGGAGAAAATTATGTGAGGAGAATAAGAATGAGTTGTGAGATAGTATAAAGAAACAATTCAAGTTTGCGAAAGCACAGAAGAAGATGTTAAGAAAGCAACATTGGTCTCCTGCGACAAGAAGTTTCGCAGCTGGAAGAGTGAAATGAATGCATATGTTAAGGCCGGTAAGGTCCCTAACCTGAAGAAGATGGGAAAATCACACAAGCTCAGTGACAAGAACTTGTTCGTAAAAAAACCACACCTGATGCTAAAACCCTAAATGCAACTAGGTCAGAGCTTGCCAAAATGAACAAATACCATCATCACTTGGGGCTGCCAGATATGCCCTTAAAATTTAGAAATGGAATAAGATATTAGAGGAAACCACCAGTAAGGGCAATCCTCACCCGTTAGAAGGTTGCGATGAGAGAACTCAACAGTGAGTCCTTGCTCGGTCAGGTTTGACTAGTGGGGGCAAACTTGAAAAGCCCGACTTTGTGAACGAAGTAGAGCAAAACATGAAAGAAGTAATTAAAAAGCAACAGAAGGGTCTCTTCAAGCTGAAGAAGAATAATGACCAACTTACCGCTATCCTAGGAAACCCTGAACACAATGGACGGGTTCGAGTAATCTCTTCACAGATGTCCTGGAGATTCCCAAAGGATCAAGAGTCATATAGAAGACGTGAGAAGTTCAAGAAAATACTTGATGAAACGATTGCTCAAAAGGTTAAGGAAAATATGCAAAAAATAATAGATGAACTTAGACAATTGGGACAATTAGTGGCACTGAGTACAGCGTTGGTTCCCGTGGCAAAGGAGCATTTGTTATCTCCAACTACCTACCCTAGGAGCGTATGTTCTGTGCTAGGCTTAGGTTCCCATAAGTTCACTGTCGATGACATTGTTAAGGACATATCTTGTCATCTTCTTGTCCTGATTGGTAGAGCAGGGAACAAAACTAAATAGGTTGTCACTGCTATGACAAAACCTAATCATGACTTCAAGGACAATTCACTTTCGTTGTATTATGTTGTGGTGCAAGTTCTTCAGATCATTGATAATGATAATGAAGATTATGAAATAGACCACATCACACATGAGGGAATCACAACTCTAGGGCAGGTTGTCAACCAATTAATCCTTTGTCACCGACGCGATATCCCGTTAGATGATGAGCTGATGTCTAGCCCCATCGCATCTCAGAAGACTACAACACAATCTTCTAAGCCAAAAGTCCAAGAAGATCCACTCTCGCTATGTCCCAGCAAGGATGATAGTAACATTGCTAGTGAAGATAATCAAGAACAGCTAGTTGAACATCTTAAAGCAGTACCACAGGAAGTTGCTGGTAGTAAAGAGCAACCAGTTGAGCAACTTCCGATGACTACTCCTCGGTCATTGGTGTATATGAAAGTTAGCTCATATGAAAATAAGAAATCTTCATGAGAAGTGTCAAAGTATTTGGAAAATCTGAAGGAAAAATATTGGAAAGTCATATGCATCTCGTTCTTCACATGAGCCAACATTAGAAGATATTGAGGAGTGGGGAGAAGACAGTGTCATATATAATCGACAGACGGGTTTAGTTAAACCAGGATTCCAATATACAAGATTCATGATGTTTCTCCTAAATATGAGAATGGGGAGCTGTTCATGACATCGATACTGTCGGAGTGTTTCTCCGGCAATTCTCCCGATACTACCATTGGCAGCTCGCGGGGTTTATAGTTCGGTATTGGGTGCGCAGAGATTTCGAAGAATATGGCAAATGGACACAAGGATTTACGTGATTCGGGCCTCCTGAGCGTAATACCCTACTCCACGGGGTGTGTAGCTGTTGTATCGAGTGTCTAAGAGCTTCAGCCCAGAGACTGTGTATTTGTTAGAGAGCGTAAGCCTTAGAGTGTGTGAGAGAGTCTAGCCCTTTGTGTATCGTCGACCAACCCTTTTATAGTTCAAGGACTGGTCGGTACACCGTTAGCCTGGCCCAACATGTGGCCCCAGCGGTTACTAATATTTAGTACATAATTAATGAGATGAATTACCATTAATAGCGTGGTAATGGGACCTGATAGTGCCGTTACTGGTATTAAGGGTGAAAGCATCTAGGCCCCCATAAGGCATGGTTTCAGTGATTAATGACAACCGTTGGATATCACTAATAAGTTCGTGGATGCAAGATCTCTCATATAACTCATCACACTTAATGGAATCTATATTTATATCATCTACTGCTCATTGGATACAATTGGAGACCCCTTAACAAACTATTTTACAAGGTCAATCAATTTTCATGAAGACTGAAAGGAAAAACATATATGTAAAAATTATTCCATAAAAATTGACAGCACACGAGACTTAGTCGTCATCAGAAGAACATTTCAAACAAATGTCTAAGAGGTCACTCGGAAAAATTTTAAAAGAATCGCTTAGAACAACTCGAAGCAGACAAAATCAACTCATTGGATCATTCGATGTATCCAGAAAACACTACATCGGTCGAGTTGGCTCTGCAGCAGAAAAAGACCTCCGTCTTGGGTATACACCAAATCATCTGATGTTGAAGCATGTGTTACATCGGTCGATCATTCTAGTAAGCAATTTCCCTGGACCAAGTAACACCGGACCATCCGATGTACAAATATGCCACATCGGTCGATCATTCCAGTAAGCATTATTTCTAAACCATCCCGGACCAAGTGTCACCGGATTATCCGGTGTACAGTTGTATACAACATCGGTTGATCAACCATCATATCTGACACAGTGATCTCAGCTAATTTGTATTCGGCCGATGACAGCTGAAGGGAGAACATCAGATCATCCGGTGTTTGCAGAACGGTGATGTCAGCCTACTTTTCCAACGGCTATCTCGTGGAAGCTGGCTATTTATACCCCTTCAACCAGTCATTTGAACAAGTCTTGATGCCCAGAGCTACTCTACACATTATCAAGCATTCAAAGACATTGAGCAACCACTTCCACATCATTTACACCACTTCTACACCAAGAGATAGGCTAGAACTTACTAGAGATGATGCTTGTGTGCTTACATTCTTGGTGATTGGAGTCTCTAGTCTAGTGAGAGCTGTAAGGGAGTGTCTCTTGGTGATTGCATTCACCGTGTATCAGTCGGTGATTGGAGAGATCCTTCCGGAGCTTGCCAAGTCAGTTGTGGAAGTCCGGAAGATCAAACTTGTACAAGGCTAGAGCTCCACCTTGCCGGAGATGGCGAACGGAGACTTTTAGTGAGATCCCTGGTCTTGGTGACTTGGGAGTGGCTACACCCTTTGGTGGGTGCCACAACGTGGATGTAGGAAGGTCTTGATGACTTGCCGAACCACGGGATAAATCACCATGTCTTCGTGTCTTCTCGAGAGTTTGCATACTCTTCCTTTCCTGTTATACTTATGCATTTCATATACCGCAAACTTATTATTCACTTGAATGCATAGGTTGTTTGCATAGGGAATTGGGCTTTTAGTAGTTGAGTTTTTATTGCTTTAGTTTGTAAAAAGAAGCCCAATTCACCCCCCTCTTGGGCATTCGATCCTTATAATTGGTATCAGAGCAAGGTTGCTCATGTGATCATTCTAGCTTCACCGCTAGAGAGCCAAAATGGCCAAGATTGGGGGTTCGGTACCCATATTCGAGGGCAAGAACTTTGCCTATTGGAAGGCACGTATGCGTGCTTATCTAGAGGCTATTGCTCCCGAGGTATGGGAAGCGACCCATGCGGGGTTTGGTGAGCATAACTACATAGGTGGTCAAATCAAGTGGGATACCAAGGCTAGAAATGCTATTTACGAATGCATTAGTCAAGATGTGTTTGCTAGGATTGCTAGCAAAGAAAAGTCTTGTGAAATTTGGGCTTGCTTGATTGAAATTCATGAGGGTTCTTCTCGTGTTAAAGAACTAAAGTATCACATGCTTAAGGCCAAATATGATGAGCTCAAAATGCTACCTCATGAAAATGTCAATGAAATGTTTTCTCGCTTGAATGTTCTTATTGAGGAAATTAATGCTCTTAATATTGCTTCTCTTGGCAAGGGACTCATCAACCGCAAGATTCTTATACTTCTTCCTAAGCCAAAGTACAACATCATCAACTCCATGCTTCAAAAGGAATCTCTTGATCACATTGAAGTTTCTGAACTTATTGGAGAGATTCGCACTCATGAGATCAGTGTGCTTGGGATGATGGAGGAATCATCTTCAAAGACAATTGCTCTAAAGGCTTCCACCAAGAGAACAAATCTCAAGAAAAAGAAAGTGATCGAGCCTAGCTCAAGTGAAGAAGAGAAAACATCAAGTGAAGATGACGATGATGAGCTTGCATTGATGATGAGAAAATCCTCTCGCTTGAACTCCAAGATTGCCAAGAAGGGATACACCTTTGATCCCAAAAAGAAAGCATTTCTATCAAGGAAAGATGACAACAAGACCTGCTATAATTGTGGTGATGATGGCCACATCTCCTATGATTGTCCAAGACCGGACAAAAGAAGAGAGAACCACAAGGGCAAGCATCGCAAGCTTGAGGATAGTGAGGATGATGAAGAAGAGGTCAATAGCAAGCCAAGATTCGTTGGGAAGAAGAAGTATTATAAAGGCAAAAAGGCAAAACTCTTTCCAAAGAAGAGAAAAGGTCCACAAAAGGTGTTCATGTGTGAGGCAAATGAATGGATCACCGAGGAAGAATCTAGTGATGAAGAGAGTGAAGCTGAAGAAGAGAGCTTGGCCGGCCTTGCCATTGCCAACAATGATGATTCATCTCTTCGTCCACCTCCCATGTGCCTCATGGCAAAAGGTAACACCAAAGTATGTGATGACTCTAGCGATGATGAGCTTTCCCCCGATGACTTAGCTTCAATGATAAATGAATACCACACTATCCTTAAAAGGTAAAAGAGTAAGGTCAAGGATCTTGAACAAGCTCGTGCTAAGCTTGAGAGTGCTAACCTCGATTTGCTTGACAAGTATGAAAGCATACTTAAGGAGCATGACACGCTCACATCTCATGTCAAACAAGTTGAGGAAGATAAGGCTCAAATCAAGCTAGATCATCATGAGCTTGACTTAGCACACAAAGCACTCTTGGGAAAGCACAATGAGTTAATCCAAGAGCATCGAGTACTTAACCTTGCCTATGAAGTCATTGATCAAGAATTGAAAACCATAAAGAAAGAAACCCTTAATGATAAGGTATCCATTGTTTCAAAAGCCACTAATGTCTTGCATAAGTCTTTGCCTTTGAAAGAAAATGCTAGGGAGAAGGATTTGGTGGATGAAATTGAAGGTCTCCGCACTAGTGTGGCAAGACTATCTAAGGGAGAAGTCAATCACAAAGAAATCCTCTTCCAACAAGCAAAGGCCTTCAACAAGAGAGGACTTGGATCCTTCCCCGTGCCTAACAAAGGAAAGGTGCCCTCACCGGAGCTTAAAACAAGCTTCATCAAGGAAGTTGGTTCTTATTGCCAACATTGCGAGGTCACCATTCACCATACAAGGGAGTGTCCTCTTCCTAACCGGCCTTCTCCAAAATTGCCTACTAACTACAAGTCCACCTTTGATGATCACTATTATCTCTTGAGTAAAGTAGATGGCAAGGTGAAGGCAAGGTTCATTGGCAAGGACATGAAGGGCATGAAGGGGAAGCTTCCCAAGCAACTTTGGGTCCCAAAAACACTTGTATCACACATACAAGGACCTAAGTTATCTTGGGTGCCTAAAATCAAAATCTGAATTCATGTGTGTAGGTGAACTACAAAGCCGGAGGAAAGCATTGGGTACTCGATAGCGGGTGCACTCAACACATGACCGGCAACGATGGTATGTTCACCTCCATAGAGAACCCCGAGAATCATGAACAAGTCACCTTTGGTGACAACTCTAAGGGGAAGGTAATTGGTTTGGGTAAGATTGCAATTTCACATGATTTATCTATTTCCAATGTGTTGTATGTTAAGTCACTTAGTTTCAATTTGCTTTCTATTGCACAATTATGTGATCTTGTACTAACGTGTACCTTTGGCAAGAATGATGTTGTTGTGACTAGTGAAAGAAGCAAAGAACTAATCTTCAAAGGGTTTCGGCATGGACACCTCTACTTAGTAGACTTCTCTGACAAGGATGCTAGCTTGACCACTTGTCTTTTCACCAAGACGAGTTTGGGTTGGCTATGGCATCAACACATCGCTCACATTGGAATGAGCAAGCTCAAGAAGTCATTCAAGCTCGGGATGGTAACTGGTGTGAAGGATGTCACATTTGAGAAGAACAAACTCTGTAGCGCTTGTCAAGCCAGGAAACAAGTTGCTTCACACCACTCGATGAAGACAATGGTGTCAACCTCCAAGCCACTTGAGTTGCTCCACATGGATCTCTTCAGACCGTCCACTTATCAAAGTCTTGGTGGTAATCTCTATTGTCTTGTTATAGTTGATGACTACTCTCGGTATGCTTGGATGTTGTTTCTAGGTGACAAGAGTGAAACTCCGGAAGTGTTCAAGACCTTCGCTAAATGTTCTCAAAGGGAATTTCAATTTCCCATCATCAAGGTCCGGAGTGACAATGGCACCGAATTCAAGAACTACAACATTGGGGAGTGGTGTGATCATGAAGGCGTGAAACATGAATTTTCAGCCACATACACTCCTCAACAAAATGGTGTCTTTGAAAGGAAGAACAAGACACTCGTCACTCTTGCACGAGCAATGCTTGATGACTATGGCACGTCCGAGAAGTTTTGGGCCGAAGCAATCAACACGACGTGCCATGCCGCAAATCGGGTCTATCTGCATCGACTACTTCAAAAGACCCTGTACGAACTCCTTATTGGGAGAAAGCCCAACATCTCCTATTTCCGAATCTTTGGGTGCAAGTGCTATATCTACCACAAGAAAAGGCTCGGTAAGTTTGAAAGAAGATGTGATGTTGATATCTTTCTTGGTTATGCATCAAACTCAAAAGCATATCGAGTATTCAACCAAACCTCCAGTTTAGTTGAGGAAAGTTGTGATGTTGAGTTTGATGAAACTAATGGCTTCCAAGAGGAGAGTTTTGGTCATGATGAAATAGATGATGAGCCTCTACGAGAAGCTATGAAGAACATGACCATTGGAGAAATCAAGCCTAAAGTTGAGGAGAGCCATGATCAAGGGGGAGCTTCAAATTCCAACATCAACACATCTATGGCACCTCAAGTTGACGAAGAAGAAAAAGATGATCCATTGCCGACACAAGATTCACAAGCCACACAACATCAAGAAGAAGAACAAGTCCATGATCAAGTCCAACCACAAGAAGAGCAACACGCATCACCACCGCCAAGAGCACTACTCGTTTGTTTCATGTGTAGAACCCATTCACATTTAGGAAGCACTCCAAGATCCAAATTGGGTAATGGCCATGCAAGAAGAACTCAACAACTTCATCCGCAATGAAGTTTGGGTGTTGGAGGAGCGACCCAAGGACAAGAGCGTCATCGGGATAAAGTGGGTGTACCGCAACAAACAAGACGAGAACGCTGTTGTGATCCGCAACAAGACAAGACTTGTGGCCAAGGGTTTCTCACAAGTTGAAGGACTAGACTTTGGAGAAACATTTGCTCCGGTCGCTCGACTAGAAGTCATCCGTATACTTCTTGCTTTTGCCTCACATCATAATATAAAGCTTTATCAAATGGATGTGAAAAGTGCCTTTCTTAATGGTTACATTAACGAGCTTGTCTATGTTGAACAACCTCTCAGGTCCGAAGATCTGAGGAATCCTAATCATGTGTATAGGTTGCACAAGGCGCTCTACGGGCTCAAGCAAGCACCTAGAGTGTGGTATGAACGACTACGGGATTTCTTGATCATGCAAGGATTCAAGATCGGGAGGGTGGACACTACACTCTTCACCAAAGACATCGATGGAGAACTATTTGTTTGTCAAATTTATGCCGATGATATTATTTTTGGTTCAACTAACGAAGTTCTTAGCCATGAGTTTGGCAAAATGATGTCTAGGAAATTCGAGATGTCGATGATTGGAGAGCTTAACTTCTTCCTTGGATTTCAAATCAAGCAACTTCGAGAGGGGACCTTCATCTATCAAGAAAAATATACCAAGGACCTCTTGAAGAAATTTGAGATGGGAGATTGTAGCTCAGGAATTATTCCAATGGCAACAAATTGTCATCTCGACGCAAATAAGGACGGTAAACCTGTTGACCAATCTAATTACTGTTCCATGATTGGTTCATTGATTTATCTTACCGCATCTAGGCCTGATATCATGTTTAGTGTATGCTTGTGTGCTCGCTTTCAAGCGGCACCTAAAGAATCGCATTGGAAGGCGGTCTTTAGGATACTTCGGTATCTCAAGCATACCCCAAGTGTAGGCCTGTGGTACCCTAAAGGTGCTAAATTCCATCTCTTAGGTTACTCGGATTCGGACTTTGTCGGATGCCGTGTGGATCGCAAGAGTACCTCCGGAGGGTGCCACTTGCTTGGGCGTTCCCTAGTATCTTGGTCTAGCAAGAAGCAAAATTCCGTTGCCTTGTCCACTGCGGAAGCGAAATACATAGCGGCTGGTGCATGTTGTGCCCAAATCCTATATATGAAGCAAACCCTTTTGGACTTTGGTGTTAAATTTGGTTGTGTGCCTCTCCTTTGTGACAATTAAAGTGCGGTTAAGATTGCTAAAAACCCCGTTCAACACTCCCGCACTAAGCACATTGATATTGGCTACCATTTCTTGCGGGACCATGAAGCTAAGGGAGACATTTCCTTGCAAGGTGTTAGGTTCGAAGAACAATTGGCGGATATCTTCACTAAACCACTTGATGAGAAAACCTTTTCTAGACTAAGGAGTGAATAAAATGTGCTAGATGCATCGAACGTCATGTAAGTTGCCATGGTCATGTAAGAATGCATCACATATAGGTCTTGTCTAACTTCCAAAGGATAGGGGCGAGCAAGGGTCAGCTTGGGATGGCGGTTTTTTTTGGGTATCCCCAAGGCTTGTAGAATGGCTCTCCCTGAAGAAGCCCTTGAAAGGTTCAAATTTGGCAAGATAGAATTAATTTATGTCTTGTATGATGCCTCCCATATAGACTTGCACTCACGTTTAATATTCTGCATTAAAAATTGTTTTGGCATTGCATACGGTAGATTGTCACAAATGGGAACCCACTTCATGAGAAAGAGACTTGTTTGAAATGCAATATCTCAACTCATATGATGTGGAAAGAACAAAGTGTTAAGGGTGTTAATGCCTAAAGGAACATGCTTTAAAGAGATAGAAGTCTTCATCCTCTAGCTCACAAAGCATGGGCCTTACATTTTGTTTGGATTTTTTCTTGGTTTTCCTGGTGTTCTGTTTGCTTTAAGGCTTAGCCAAGTTATTGGCAACTAGCGTTAAAGTCTTTTTGAGGGGTTAGAGGTTGCCCAAAAAGTCCTAAGACTTGTGTTTCTCTTTGTTTGTTTAAGTCAAAGGGCACATATGGGCTGTTGCTGATCTTTTATAGTCATCGGATTATCCGATGCTTAGGGTAGGAGCATCATTGGATCAGTTTGTGCTTAAGTACAAGGGTCAGCTCAGACAGAAAGTTAAATCAACCGATGAGTTCATTCTGAGAAACATCGGAGCATCCGATGTTAACATTTCTGGAGTTGTGCCAAATTCAACCGATGATAAACTTTTCCACGTCGGATCATTCGATGCTGAAGGTGCCTCTGGAATAACCTTACTGTACCCATCAACCGATGCACCCTCTCAACTGACGACGGTTCATACGATGTTAAAAATTGAGCTAGGGTTCAGACCGTACCTATTTAGCGCGTCTCTCCGTTTTCTTTTATTTTTCTCTCTCTTTTCTCCGCCGACGCCGCTCCGCGCCCCTCGCCCTGCCGCCGCCCGCCGTCGCGCTCCGACCGCTGCCGGCCTCAGCGCTGCCGCTTGTCACGCCGCCACTTCTCAACCCGAACTAAATTCAAATGCTTTTCATTCCATGAAGGAAATTCAACTTTTAAATCACGCCATGGTATCCTAAGCACTAATTTTCGATTCAATTCAGAATTTCCCTTAGTTCCATTAAACCTAGAAGATTGTGTTACACCTTCAGAATCATATTGATGGTTAATCTCTCTGCTAATTCTTAGCTGGCCTTTCCGTTCAAATTGTTCAGCATCAGTGCTATCGGTGTTTAATTCACTGTCTGAGAAACTGCCCTCCGAGTCATCTTCATCCTCTTCAGTTGACGCACCCATCTTTAATAAAAAATTGCGTGCATTGCGAGCTGCACGCCTTTGTGGTCGCAGTCCTCGAGATTTTGGGGACCTTTTCCTTTTGCTAGAACGCCCAGTCCTAGACTTGCTAACCCTATGTGGTCTTGAAACTGTAACAGCTTGATGCGCATCCAGATTTCTTTTCTTAACTCGCCAACCAGATGAAGTAACAAAATCAGCCTGTAAAACATGCAGTAGAAGGAAAATAAGTAAAAAATATAGAAGATAACATAAAATAAGATGCTTGCTAGTGCCACTCACTTCAGATTTCTTCTTCTCGATCTGCGTTTATGAACAGCACTAGGATTGTCCAGATAAATTTCTGCACTAGAGTATGAAGCACCTGAGGAATCACCACTCAAAATCTCCCGTTCTCATTCACTCTCCTCTGCCGGCTACGACCCTCTTTCAGCAGACTCTGGCTTCGGTTGTCATGTAAGACCTATGTGTGCTGAATACATTGGCTTGTAGTGAATACACTTGCTTTGACGATAAAAGTTTTGAATATCACCAAAACACTTTTTTTATTAAGGTCCTGCTAGTTTTGTAAGTTCCGGCGCTAGGTTCTACTAGCTTTTGTTAGCTCCGGCTCAAAGTCCGGGTTGCTCTGGCAAGGTCCGGAACTTGACCGTAATGCTTCTGTTTTTCATTTGCAATGTTTTGTACTTGCTTTACATCTCTGGAAAGATTCCTTAGTATTCATTTGCTAAGTCTTTGGTGCGTTTTTGGTTGACATGGATGATATCGTGTAACAGTGGTTTTGCAACATGCTTATGTGAGGTTCTCACGTAAGGTGTGGTGTTCGAAACTAACTTGAGTCAAGTCGAGGACTTGGGCTCATATGGATTGGTTGTTTATTCATGTGCAGGTGTTGCTTGAGTTCAAGACATGGCTGGTGATGGGATCCATTGGACTAGTCTCAGGGAGGAGATGAGGTTCCAACAACCAAATTCAGGAGGAATTGTGGTTGAGCTGATCAGAAGGTTGTGCAGCATGATTGAATCAAGAACAATGCATGTAAAGGTATCGTGGACATCATTGGAAGATGTTTGCACGTGTGCAAGGAGTGCATGAACGTGGCTACATGGTTCCGAGACGTGATGAAGAGATATGGACGTAAAGAGTTGGTTGGAAAGATCCAACCGACTAGGTTATAGACTCAGGCTGCGGCTGAGTCGGGTTTGACTCAGATATGGAAAGATTTGAGTTGGTTATGATAGGATTTCGTGTGGGTCACGAATTTGAGTTGTTTATGAATGTGGGATACATTTCTAAGGTGTTTGGAAGTCTTAAGATTGCCTCTATCTGCGTATAGAAGAATCCTAAGCAGTTATGGAAAGTTACGATTCGTGAACAGAGTAGGATTAGTTTCCTGATTTGAGTTGAGTTGGCTTTCGAGCTGGTTATATAAGCAAGGGAGCCCAGAGCTCGTGGTGCACGACTTTGGGGCTGTTCCTCTTGTGTTTTATTGAATAAAATTTATAGTTTGAAGGAACTTTTGTGCCTTGTTCGTCCGACTTGTTCTAGACAAGTTTTACTCGTCGAGTTTCTGGACAACACTACCTTTCGTCGGTGGTTTTATCATAATTCGTGTTTTACAGATCCAATTGACGTGATTCTTTTTGGGTTGTCTTCACAACTTGATTATCTATCATATGTGAAAATTTCACGATCATTGGATTTGTGGTCTATGATCTACACGAGTTTATTTGCAGCATTCCAGAACTGTTTTTTTTCTCGAGTAGGGCAGATTGACCTTTGTTTGATCTTTCAATCATAACTTGAGTTTTTCTCGACGGATTTGAGTGATTCTTCTTGTGTTGTCTTCGTGACTTGATTCTATCTGATATCTATCACTTTTGTCACGGTGAAACACGTTTAGATTAGTCTCACACATGATTTATTTAACATATCGTTTTTCTGCCGAAGGGGTTGGGGTTTAATTGTTTCTGCCGCATAAGATTTTTAAATCTACCATTCACCCCCCTCTGGTAGATTTTTACGTGATCTTCGATCCTACAATTGGTATCAGAGCCACGGTGCTCTAATATTTGTGATTTGCGCGTGTTTTTGACTAATCATCATGGAGAAGTACTCTACCAAACCTTGTGTGTTCGCTGGTATTGATTTTCAGGTTTGGAAGGCACATATGGAGGCTTTCATCCAGGCACAAGGCTTTGCAATATGGGAGAAGGTATACAAGCCTTACGAAGTGCCATCAAACGATCAAGTTACAGCTACAAATCTGAGAGATGTCGACAACAACAACAAGGCTCGGAACTTGATCATACAAGGATTAACACAAAGCGACTTCGACCGTGTTGCACACCTCCGATCTGCATACGATGTGTGGAAAGCACTTTGTGACTACCACGAAGGATCCAACACGATCAAAGAGGTAAGACAAGACATGTTCAAGAAAGAATACATGCGCTTCGAGATGCAACCTGGTGAGTCTATTGATGACCTTTTTGCTCGCTTAAATAAGATTCTCAGCAACTTGCGTAGTGTCAATGTTATTTTTTCAGATGCTGAAAATTCTAGGCAATTGCTAAGTGCATTAGATATGTCAATTTGGGAGATGAAAGTCACATCTATTCATGAATCTACTGTCATGATTTCACTTACTTTAGATGTGTTATATTCCAAGTTAAAAACTCATGAAATTGACATAATCTCACGTAAGAACCCCAACAAATCTATTGCTTTTGTTTCTCAACATGACATGCCTAGTTTCGGTCAAACATCATCTTGTGGTACGCTTGCTTTGCTGTCCTCTCTAACCCTTGAACAGATTGAGGAGTTTCCATAGGAGGAGCTAGCGCTCATCTCTACCCGGTTCTCAAAAGCATTGCAAAATGTGAGAACTAGAAGGAGAGGAAGCTCCAGACCTCAACAATGCTTTGAATGTGGTAAGACAAGACATTTTCGTTCATATTGCCCTAACCTTTCAGGTCCTACTTCTCGGGATGAAAAGAAAACAAGAACAAAGCACTCCCCTGCAAAAGATACGAAGAAAAAGAAGGGTTTTACAAGATGTCAATAGGTGAGCAGTTTTATCTCAGCACTCCAGGAACTTGGCTCAAGCGACGTGGACATTGGAAGTGATGAAGATGAAGATGATTTGGCAAACTTGTGCTTCATGGCGGGCAAGTCAAGATCAAGTATGGAGGAGACAGAACACAACAGCGACAATGAAGAAGTATGTCCTACTTGCGAAGAAATGTGTGATGCTATTTCTCGTGTCACTGTTATTGTTAAGTAAAAGGATAAAAAGTTGAGGGACAATGCTGTTAAAATTGAGTCACTAGAATCTGAAATTAATCGTTTGAAATCCTTGATTCCTAGTGATGATTCTTATTCCTCATGTGACTTAATATATGAACAATTTTCCTTCCTAAGAAGTGCACATACCTCCACACTTGATAAACTTGAACTTGAAATTGAAAAGAACAAAAAGCTTGCTGCACTTAATATTGGAAACATAAAAGATGCTTCTTGTTCTACAATTGATTTGCATTGTTCTAGTTGTGATGATCTTGATAAGAAACTGCAAGATGCTATGAAGGAAATCTCTATATTGAACAATGCTTTGCGTTTTCATGAAGTTAAATATTGTTCCAATTGCAAATTAAAAGGAAAAACTTCATGTGAAAATTGCCTTGATCTGTCCAATAAACTTTATAACATGCATAAGACATTTGATCGGTTTTGTAATGGGAATAAGAACCTAAACTTGCTGCTGAATTCATCCAAGTCTTGCAATGATAAAACTGGTTTAGGTTTTGATTCTCAGGCTCATGCTAAGGCACATCCACCTAAAAGTGTAAAGTCATTAGAAAGTGATTTGATTCAAACAGTTCCTAAACAAAAAGAAGTGGTTTTCAAATCTGCGGGAGTATTGTCTCATTTGGTTTCAAATAAAAATGTTGTTTGCTCATCTAGACATGAACACAAAGTTAAATTTCATTGTACCTACTATGGTAGAGATGGTCATGTCATAGTTTTTTGTTATAGACTAGCTAAACAACAGAAAAGGGAAAAAATGGTTGCTAGATCTCATAACTTTCATGCAAAATTTGCAGCATATATTGAACCAAATGTACAACCTGCTGTTTTGAGTCAAAAACATTCAAAGTTTACCTCCAGACTTTCTGTTTTTGCCTCCGGAGCTACTAATTTTTATGCTACACAAGTAACACCTTATAGGTCAGTAGTTAAGAATAAAAAATCTCAAACTTTGACTCATAAACCTGCTGTTTTTTCTCAGCTTTCGCGTGTTTTTCCTGCTGCACGTCATGTGACTCAGTACTAGATACCTAAATGTCTTTTTACTAACCCCAGTATTGAGTCATCGACGTATTGTGCTTCTATGTAGGTTACACGTTTGAGGAAGGAGAACATTTGGATTGTGGATTCAGGTTGCTCACCCCACATGACCGGTAACAAAGATTGGTTCTCCTCCCTCTCTTTTGTGTCATGTGTAGAGAATGTTACTTTTGCCGATAATTCTTCAACTCCTATAATTGCTAAGGGTTCGATTAGAGTAAATGATCACTACACTTTGAAGGATGTGGCACTTGTCAAAAATTTGAAATACAACTTGCTTTCTGTTTCACAATTGCTAGATGAAAATCTGGAAATTATTTTCAATATAAACTGCTGCAAAGTTGTATGTTCAAATAGTGAGCTTATTTTTAACATGTCTCGGTTTGGAAGAGTTTTTAAAGCTGATTTTGATATGTCTTCCTTTATGCATAGGTGTCTAGTTGCTAATGATTCAAAGGACCTATATTTTTGGCATCGAAGACTTGGTCACGTAGGCTTTGATCACCTAACGTGTGTTAGTGCTCTTGATCGCATACGTGGGCTGCCTAAGCTTAAAGGGGACAAAGAAATTGTGTGCTCTTCTTGTAGACATGCTAAGATGGTTTCAGGTTCACATACTCCTCTCACAATGATCATGACAACCGAACCGTGTCAACTTTTGCACCTTAACACCGTAGGACCTTCACGTGTTCAATCCTTCAGAGGTAAATGGTATGTACTTGTGATTGTTGATGATTATTCTAGATACTCTTGGGTTTACTTTATGGCGTATAAGAATGAAGTTTTTAGTCACTTTAGAACTTTATTTCTTAGATTATCAATTGATTACCCAGTATCTTTAAAAGCAATTAGATGTGATAATGGAACTGAATTTAAAAATCAATCTTTTGATCACTTTTGTGCTGAAAATGGAATAGATCATCAATTTTCTTCACCATATGTACCTCAACAAAACGGTGTTGTAGAAAGAAAGAACAGAACCTTAGTTGAGATGGCTAGGACTATGCTTGATGAATATCAAACTCCTAGGAAATTTTGGGCTGATGCGTTAGCAACCACTTGTTATGTCTCAAATCGTGTTTTCTTGCGTGCTAATCTAGGTAAAACACCATATGAGCTACGGTTTGGACATAGGCCTAGTGTTACACACTTTCGGGTCTTTGGTTGCAAATGCTTTGTTAAGAAACATGGTAATCTTGATAAATTTGAACCTAGATCCATTGGTGGCATGTTTCTTGGTTATCCATCTCATACTAGAGGCTACCGTGTGCTTTTACTTAACACTAACAAAATTGTGGAGACTTGTGAAGTGTCTTTTGATGAATCTAGCTCAGGTACTAGCTCAAACATTGCAGGTCCAGATCCATATCCACAGGGGGGAGCATTTTCGTTGAAGATGAGGAAGAATTGGAGCTGCTGCCCGAAAAATCGGCAGCTAAAGACTTTGGTTCAGCTCCGGATGTTAATTATCAACCAGTACCGACAACCATCAATGCTGATTCAAATCATCCTCAAGTCACAAGCTCATCGATTTGTGATGAACATGAAGAAGAAGAAGCTTGTGAGACATTTGTTCCCCTACGGTTTTACAAAGATCATCCCCCACAACAGATGATTGGAAGCTTGCACGAACGAGTCACACAGTCCAGGTTTTGCAATCCAAACTCTTATGCTCATTCTGATTTTGTTGCTTCTTTTGGACCCAAAGATATATCACACACACTCACTAATGAATCTTGGATTATTGCCATGCAAGAAGAGTTAGAAAATTTTGAAAGAAATAATGTTTGGAAACTTGTACCTCCACCTAAAGGTCACACTTTAATTGGAACTAAATGGGTATTTAAAAATAAACAAAGTGAGGATGGGGTTGTGGTTAGGAATAAGGCTAGGTTGGTTGCTCAAGGTTTCACTCAAGTTGAAGGTCTAGATTTTGATGAAACTTTTGCTCCCATTGCTACATTAGAAGCCATAAGAATTTTGTTAGCTTTTGCTGCATCAAATGGTTTTAAGCTATATAAAATGGATGTTGAAAGTGCTTTTCTTAATGGCTACATTGATGAGGAGGTATATGTGAAACAACCACCGGGTTTTGAAAATTCAAATTTTCCTAATCATGTTTACAAATTGTCCAAAGCCTTGTATGGTCTCAAACAAGCCCCTAGAGCATGGTATGATAGGTTAAAAACATTCTTACTTGAAAAAGGGTTTACCATGGGCAAGGTTGATAAAACTCTTTTTGTGCTTAAGCATGGCAATGACTCATTATTCGTTCAAGTGTATGTGGATGATATTATCTTTGGTTGTGCTTCTCAAGATCTTGTGTCCAAGTTTTCAGCAATGATGAGTTTCGAATTTGAAATGAGTATGATGGGTGAACTCACTTACTTTTTGGGGCTGCAAATCAAGCAAACCAAGGAGGGTACCTTTGTGCATCAAACGAAGTATACAAAATCTCCTAAGGCGCTTCAACATGGACAAAAGCAAGCCTCTTCGGACACCAATGGGAACAGCAACAACACTTGGACTTGATGAAGATGGTGAACCCGTGGATCAAAAAGAATATAGAAGCATGATCGGATCACTTTTGTACCTCACGGCATCAAGACCAGACATACAATTCAGCGTATGTCTTTGTGCACGGTTTCAAGCCTCCCCACGTGCTTCACATCGTCAAGCCGTCAAAAGGATTCTCAGGTACTTACATGGAACTCAAAAATTTGGAATTTTTCTTCCTTCTTCCTCAACCGTTACTTTGAAAGCTTTTTCGGATGCTGATTTTGGGGGTTGTAGGATTGATAGGAAAATTACTTTCGGTGCTTGTCATTTTCTTGGTAATTCTCTTGTTGCTTGGTCCTCTAGAAAACAAAATTCAGTTGTATCCACAACCAAATCTGAATATATAGCTGCTGCTAGTGCTTGCTCACAAATTCTTTGGATTGTTCACACACTTAAGGACTATGGGGTTGATCTGGATAGTGTTCCACTGTTCTGTGATAACACTAGTGCCATTTGCATTGCTAAAAACCCCGTGCAACATTCTAGAACCAAGCACATTGACATTAGGTATCACTTTCTCCGAGATAATGTTGAAAAAGGAAACATTGTGCTTCACCATGTAGATACCGAACAACAATTGGCTGACATTTTTACAAAACCTTTGGATTTCACTCGTTTTTGTTACATTCGTAGTGAAATAGGGGTTACGCATCCTCATGGCTTAAATTGAGGGGGAGTTTTGAAACTTAGGAAGTCTACGTGTGAATCTGAAATTAAAATAATATGAGCATAGTATTTCATACATATATGACTTTGTGATTCCTTTTACATGCTGAAAGTTCTTACTACATTACTCGTGTTATACATTTTTAGTTTTTGCCATGTCTAGTAATTGGAATAATTACTTACACTAAAACTGGTCATGGTCGAACTTTCTTGCTGTTTTGAACTTGTTACATGTTCACAAGTGCTTTTAATCATTAAGAATTAATCAAGTAATCAACTCACATGTTGAGTTTTTATAAACAAATATAAATTTAGAAAAGATCAAGAGAATATGCATGCATCGCACTTCTTCTTTTGAGATGGCTTATCATTGCACTTAGATATGAACTTGGAAGAAGTTGTGTATGACTAAAACCATGTCCTTAAGCTTCTGATTGTCAAATGACATAGGCTTGGCTTGGTTGGTTAGAATAAGGCAGCTGTGCATATAGTCTCTTGCAAATATCATATGATCTAAATTTATGCTTTGAAAAATAGTAAAATGCAGCAACTAGTGTCATGATTTCAGAATTTGAAATAGTTAAGTTTGTGAGATCATGACTTACTTAAATTGAAATTACATTTGATCTCTAGCATGGCTTACACTACTTTATGTATTTCATTGATGTGATAATGTAAGGTACTTGATAGTATGACTTGGATGAGCTTTGTTTATATGTATATGTTATAATATGCTCATAACAACTAAAGGGGGAGAGATAATTTGCTTATATGCTCATGACTTGCTGAATACATTGTCAAAGGGGAAGAGATAAGCATGAAGAGAAAGAGAATATGTGCATAAGGAGAGATAATAAAGGGGGAGAGATAATATGGGATAATTTTTGGATTTTCTTCTCATTTTACTTTTGATTTACAAAGGAGGAGAAATTTCCTTCAAAACTTTTATGTGAATAAGCCAATATTCGGATTTTAAATGGTGTTGCCAATGCATTCATCAAGGGGGAGATTGTAAGACCTATGTGTGCTGAATACATCGGCTTGTAGTGAATACACTTGCTTTGACAATAAAAGTTTTGAATATCACCAAAACACCTTTTTTTATTAAGGTCCTGCTAGTTTTATAAGTTCCGGCGCTAGGTTCTACTAGCTTTTGTTAGCTCCGGCTCAAGGTCCGGGTTGCTCTGGCAAGGTCCGGAACTTGACCGCAATGCTTCTGTTTTTCATTTGCAATGTTTTGTACTTGCTTTACATCTCTGGAAAGATTGCTTAGTATTCATTTGCTAAGTCTCTGGTGCATTTTTGGTTGACATGGATGATATCGTGTTACTGTGGTTTTGCAACATGCTTATGTGAGGTTCTCACGTAAGGTGTTGTGTTCGAAACTAACTTGAGTCAAGTCGAGGACTTGGGCTCGTATGGATTGGTTGTTTATTCATGTGCAGGTGTTGCTTGAGTTCAAGATATGGCTGGTGATGGGATCCATTGGACTAGTCTCAGGGAGGAGATGAGGTTCCAACAACCAAATTCAGGAGGAATTGTGGTTGAGCTGATCAGGAGGTTGCGCAGCATGATTGAATCAAGAACAATGCATGTGAAAGTATTATGGACATCATTGGAAGATGTTTGCACGTGTGCAAGGAGTGTGTGGACGTGGCTACATGGTTCTGAGACGTGATGAAGAGATGTTGACGTAAAAAGTTGGTCGGAAAGGTCCAACCGACTAGGTTATGGACTCAGGCTGCGGCTGAGTCGGGTTTGACTCAGATATGGAAAGATTTGAGTTGGTTATGATAGGATTTCGTGTGGGTCACGAATTTGAGTTGTTTAGAAATGTGGGATACGTTCATAAGGTGTTTGGAAGTCTTAAGATTGCTTCTATCTGCGTATAGAAGAATCCTAAGCAGTTATGGAAAGTTACAATTCGTGAATAGAGTAGGATTAGGTTCTTGATTTGAGTTGAGTTGGCTTTCGAGCTGGTTATATAAGAAAGGGAGCCCAGAGCTCGTGGTGCACGACTTTGGTGCTGTTCCTCTTGTGTTTTATTGAATAAAATTCATAGTTTGAAGGAACTTTTGTGCCTTGTTCGTCCGACTTGTTCCAGACAAGTTTTACTCGTTGAGTTTCTGGATAGCTCTACCTTTCGTCGGTGGTTTTATCATAACTCGAGTTTTACAGATCCAATTGACGTGATTCTTTTTGGGTTGTCTTCACAACTTGATTATATATCATCTGTGAAAATTTCATGGTCATTGGATTTGTGGTATATGATCTACACGAGTTTATTTGCAGCATTCTAGAACTGTTTTCTTTCTCGAGTAGGGCAGATTGACCTTTGTTTGATCTTTCGATCATAACTTGAGTTTTTCTCGACAGATTTGAGTGATTCTTCTTGTGTTGTCTTCTTGACTTGATTCTCTCTTATATCTATCACTTTTGTCACAGTGAAACATGTTTAGATTAGTCTCACACACGATTTCTTTAACAGATCATTTTTCTACCAAAGGGGTTGGGGTTTAATTGTTTCCGCTGCGTAAGATTTTTAAATCTGCCATTCACCCCCCTCTGATAGCTTTTCACGTGCTCTTCGATCCTACATGTCAGTGCCTTGCTACCGGCAGTCCCGACTCAGCAGACACCCTCGGTACCGACAGCGACTCCCGCAACCCCGGTCTCCTCCACTCCAACCTCAGCAGCAGCAGGCAGCAGCTCCGACGACAGCACCCCCGACAGCGACCAATTCATCATCGCCCCAAGCGCTCCGGATCCTTAGGCACTCGGCTTCCCTTTTTGGTGTCTTGATGCCAAAGGGGGAGAAGAGTCAGAGTCAGGGGGAGGGATAGCATAGTCTTAGGGGGAGTCCTAGTTGTAGGGGGAGTATTTTGGGAGCTTTTGTTTTTTAGGAGATTTTGTAATTTGGGAGCTTTGCTATTCTTTTGCTATCCTTGAGTATCCGTGTGCTACTTAATTCTCTTATGTTCTATTGATCTTTTTGAGCCTTCGAGCTTCGTGTGTTGGATCTTGTACTTGTTACATATCTTTTTGAGTATCGTATTCTTAATTTCATTACTGTTATGCTTTACTCGTTGTGTTGTCATCAATCACTAAAAAGGGGGAGATTGAAAGCACCTAGGCCCCCATAAGGTATGGTTTCGGTGATTAATGACAACCGTTGGATATCACTAATAAGTTTGTGGATGCAAGGTCTCTCATATAACTCATCACACTTAATGGACTCTATATTTATATCATCTACTGCTCATTGGATACAATTGGAGACCCCTCAACAAACTATTTTACGAGATCAATCAATTTTTAGGAAGACTGAAAGGAAAAACATGTATGTCAAAATTATTCCATCAAAATTGACAGCACATGAGACTCAGTCGTCATCAGAAGAACATTTCAAACAAATGTCTAAGAGGTCACTCGGACAAATTCCAAAAGAATCACTTAGAACAACTCGAAGCAGACAAAATCAACTCACCAGATCATCCGATGTATCCAGAAAACACTACATCGGTCGAGTTGGCTCTGTAGTAGAAAAAGACCTCAGTCTTGGGTATACACCAGATCATCCGATGTTGAAGCTTGTGTTACATCGGTCAATCATTCTAGTAAGCAATTTCCCTGGACCAAGTAACACCGGACCATCCGATGTACAAATATGCCACATCGGTCGATCATTCCAGTAAGCATTATTTCTGAACCATCCTGGACCAAGTGTCACCGGATTATCCGATGTACAGGTGTATACAACATCGGTCAATCAACAGTCATATCTGACAGAGTGACCTCAGCTAATTTGTATTCGACCGATGACAGCTGAATGGAGAACATCAGATCATCCGGTGTTTGCAGAACGGTGATGTCAGCCTACTTTTCCAATGGCTATCTCGTGGAAGCTGGCTATTTATACCCCTTCAACCAGTCATTTGGACAAGTCTTGATGCCCAGAGCTACTCTACACATTATCAAGCATTCAAGACGTTGAGCAACCACTTCCACATCATTTATACCACTTGTACACCAAGAGATAGGCTAGAACTTACTAGAGATGATGCTTGTGTGCTTCCATTCTTGGTGATTGGAGTCTCTAGTCTAGTGAGAGCTGTAAGGGAGTGTCTCTTGGTGATTGCATTCACCGTGTATCAGTCGGTGATTGGAGAGATCCTTCCGGAGCGTGCAAAGTCAGTTGTAGAAGCCCGGAAGATCAAACTTGTACAAGGCTAGAGCTCCACCTTGCCGGAGATGGCGAACAAAGACTTTTAGTGAGATCCCTGGTCTTGGTGACTTGGGAGTGGCTACACCCTTTGGTGGGTGCCACAATGTGGATGTAGGAAGGTCTTGATGATCTTGCCGAACCACGGGATAAATCACCGTGTCTTCATGTCTTCTCGGAAGTTTGCATACTCTTCCTTTCCCGTTATACTTATGCATTTCATATACCGCAAACTTATTATTCACTTGAATGCATAGGTTGTTTGCATAGGGAATTGGGCTTTTAGTAGTTGAGTTTTTATTGCTTTAGTTCGTAAAAAGAAGCCCAATTCACCCCCCTCTTGGGCATTCGATCCTTACAAATGGTATCAGAGCAAGGTTGCTCATTGGATCATTCTAGCTTCACCGCTAGAGAGCCAAAATGGCCAAGATTGGGGTTTCAATTCCCATCTTTGAGGGCAAGAACTTTGCCTATTGGAAAGCACTATACGTGCTTATCTAGATGCTATTGCTCCCGAGGTATGGGAAGCGACCCATGCGGGGTTTGGTGAGCATAACTGCATAGGTGATCAAATCAAGCGGGATGCCAAGGCTAGAAATGCTATTTACGAATGCATTAGTCAAGATTTGTTTGCTAGGATTGCTAGCAAAGAAAAGGCTTGTGAAATTTGGGCACGTGGCAGTACCGGAGCTAACCATAGATGGGAGGCATGTCCAGTCCCGTATGACAAGTGGGGCCTTCGCAGGTCTTCAACTCGGACAGGTGAAGTCTCTTTGGTCTTTTTGTAGTCCCAAGGGGTATACGGTACGCAGGGTACCGACAGTGGCCCCCTGGACCCACCTCCGTGAGAGACCTTTTGGAAGGACACGTTTTGCCGGAGGTGGGTCCATCCTTCGATTTTTGTGTCGTGTCTTCAAAAATCTTCAGATGTGCCGTTGGCAGTAGTTCGTAGTTAAACCACCGCCGCGTGGCATATCCTGTATGCGTCAGGTGAGATCTTAGCGTGCGAATCTCAAGCAATTGAAGATTGTCGGTTCCCGATACAAAAATCATATCGGTTCTGCGCACCTTGTCAGGCTGCCGCCTCCGGGTTTCTCGCCTTTCATGATGACATTCGTTCGCCTGGGTAAGGACCTCGACTTGATCATCAGGGTGGCCCCGGGCCCCCTTGTCATTGGCAGGGTGAAGTTTTTGACTTGTAATGTCAGCTCCTCTGCGGTTTCCATCCAAGCGTTTGTGGGTTCTTTACGCCATCATTCGATCTTGCGCTCAAACCTTCCAAACTTTCACTTGCATTTCGTCCCTAGCCCCGCTTGTGTTGCGATGGAGTTGGGTCTCCGCGAGAGCCGACTTAAGACCGACGGCAACTTGAAGAAGGTTCGGGCCCTCATGGGGTGGTACAGTGACTTCTTCAACTACCACGTCTGCGCCGGCAAGCTTCCATTCGAGAAGGAGCACGCCGGCGACATGGTGTACTTCTCTGCGTACGCCATGGTGGGACTGATCCCACCCTTTTCGTCTTTTCTCTTGATGCTTCTGGACTTCTATGGTCTGCAGCTGTACCACCTTGGCCCCCACTCCATTCTTTTAGTGTCGATCTTCGTCCAGTTCTGCGAGATGTGGGTGAGTATTCCTCCCTGCGTCGAGCTCTTCCGTACCTTCTTCACCATCCACACCACCGGCAAGAGTGACGAGTACCTTGGCTTCTATTACTTTGTGAAGCGCAAGAAGTGCCGGCACAAGTACTTGCAGTCGTTCCCTTCTGGCAAGTGGGACAACTGGAAGAAGGATTGGATCGTCATCAGGGCAGAGGAGCATGAGAGGCTGGAGTTGCCCGTAGGCCTCCCCAATGTCGACACTGAAGCTTGGAGTGAAGTTCCGGTGTTGTCGGAGGCTTTCAACCCTGCTCTGACCAGGATCCGCCAATGCGTGGAAGGAGGGGTGACCCCTCAGGCGGTATTTTGCAACTTCCTGGCCAACAGGTGGGCTCTGCTGAAGAAGATGGAGAAGCTTGCTTGGGCCCTCAACAGCGTGATGGACGATGACCGGATCGAAACCGGTTTGAAGTCCAACCTGGAAGGCGCAACCTTGGAGCTTCACCTCAAGAAGTTCCAGCAAAGCATCGACGTCGAGGACGACTACTTGTCTCCGCCGGCGGCTTCCCTCCCTCTAAACATGGAGGCAGAGTTCAGCAGGGAGCTCCAGCGGAAGATGCCGGTGCTTGATGACCTTGGTGTCGTTGAGAGGCATACGACCATCGGGTTGGTGATCTCCGGAGCTTCCGAGGGTGGTCCCCCTTCCGTCCCGGAACAGAGGGTTGAATTTGCGGGCAAGGGCAAAGATTTGGCCGAGCCCTCGAGCCGAAAAAGGAAGCTGAAGCATTCTGATGGGAGGTCCGTCAAGCCTGCTCCTTCCCCAGCGGCTCCTTTTCCCCAGAGGGGGAGGTATTAAATGGCGGCATACACTCCAGCATCCGCGTCTCCCCAGGGTGCTAGTTCCGGCCATGTGGCTACAGTACCAGGACCGGCTGAAGGCTCTGGATCCAAAAGTTCTTCCCGATCGAGGGGGGCCTCGACCAAAGCAGCGCCGACGGTCGCGGCAAGCTCCGGGGAACCTTCCGGAACGGATATGATTGTGGCACCAGGGTCCAGTCCTGAGCATCCGGAGAAGAGGTTTCATGCTAACTGGTGCGGAAACCTTCCGAGGTAATTTTTGTTTCTTACCTCAGTTAGTTGTTTTGTGTTGTAATTGCTAAGTGTCCTTGTCCTCCATCCACAGGGTACCCAAGAGAGGGGCTGAAGCTCCTGTTCCTGCCACAACATCTGAAGCTGTGCAGGTGGAGGCTCCGACTCCAATCCCAGCGCCGACCCAAGGAGTGGCTGAAGCTGCGACAGCTCCAGCGCCGGCTGTCGTGGTCTTGGACCTTTAATCATCCCCAGAAGCTCCCCTGGTAGCGCCGGACCACGGGAATGAAGATGTACCAGCGGCACCTACCCTAGAGGTTGAAGCTCCGGGTTTGGACGCTGAAATGGTGGATGTTCCGGCTTCAGAACTGGAGATATCTGTTACTCCGGCCCTTGAACCAGATGTCGTTGAAACCCCGGCAGTGGAGCCGGTTTTTGATGATGCCCCGGTGGTAGAGCCGGTGGTTGATGATGCTCCGGCACCTGAGCCGGTTATCGAAGAAGTTTCGGCCATAGAGCCGGTTGCTGCAGAAGTTCCAACGGTAGAGCCGATCGTCGCAGAGGTTCTGGCGCCTGAACCAATCGCTGTAGAGGTGTCGGCGCCTGAGCCTATGATGGTTGAAGCGTCAATGCTTGGGCCGATGGTGGAGGAGGCGCCAGCATCGGAGACTGAAGTGGCTTCAGCTCCGACCGAACCTTTAACACCTGCCCTAGAGGTGGTGGTCTCGGAGGTGCCCGCGCCTGAACCAGGGGTGCCGAGATGAAGTTGCTGGCCCCCCGCTTGAGGGACCAGCTGTTGATGACCTGGCGGCGGGACCTTCGGAGCCAACTCTGGAGGTTGAAACTTCTATAGCAGGACCTTCCTCGACGGCGGTCAAGGCTATTTTGGAGGGCGACCCTAGGGCCGCGGAAGCTCAGGGAACCGCTCTTGTAGAGTGGGACCCAATTTTTGTCACGGATAACCCGCTGGAACTGGCAGAGATGACCCCGGCAGGTCCGAACCCAATTCCTCTGTCGTTGTCTATTGACAACGCCTGCTCCAGTCTTTGCCAGGTTTAGCTGGCTTTTTACCACCACAACAAGGCTCTCGAGGAGGAGCATCAAACTCTTAGGAGGTGGCGCAACCAGCTCCAATTTGAGACCAAGCTGGCCCAGTCGAGGCTGGCTGATGACAAGGAATGGGTGAGGAAGGAGAAGATCCGCCTGGAGTACTGGGGTAAGCTACTAGATGAGAGGGAAAGCATGACGCGATCCCTTGACAACCAGTCCCGATCCATTTACGAACAGACCAAAGCTGCTAATAGCGCAACATATGATCGCAAAGAGAGGCTCGACGCCATCCACACCAGTCTCGTCAAGCGTCGGGAGGCTCTTGAGGTGCGGGAGAAAAAGATCGAGGATGAAGAGCAAAAACTCCTGGAGCTGCGGGATGATGTCGTGAAGTGTGAAGAAGAGCTTACTTAGAGGCTAACTCTGGGTGACAAGAGTCTCGAGGAGTGCACCAAGAAATTGGATGAGCGCTGCGAGAAAGAGGAGAAGATGGCCTGGCAGCGAGGATAGGAACTCCACAGGAGGGAAACTAATGTTGCTGCCTGGGAGAAGAAAGTGTGGGGCCAAGAGAAGGACCTGGTTAACCGCCGGAACGAGATCCACCTCCGGGAGGAAGAGCTCAATAAACTCGAAAGGCAGGTTGCTGAAAAGATTCAGCAGAACGCCAAAGAGGTGGAGCGTCTTGCTCGGGAGAACTCGGAGCATGCGGCGGCCAGAAGATCCTTGGAGGAGATGCGAAGCAGCAGGGTTGCGGAGTCCCAACAAGTTTGGGACTTCCTGGGCAAAGCCAACGACGCGCTGAAGCCAATGGGTTTTAGTCCCATGCGTCCGGATGATCCAGAACCAGAGATAGACCAGGCGTTGCAGGTGCTGAGTTCGGCAGGCAACAAGCTCACCAAGATGGGTGATGTCATTGCGGACCAGCTGGAAACCGAGGGACAATCCCTGGCCAAGAGCGTCGCAGAATTTATTCTGTCGTGATACACAAGCCGGGACCCCCAATTTCCCCTGGACCCAGTGCTCCAAGGTCCCATCGACGAAGAGGGAGAAGCTGCCCAGGCCAGCGTTTCTGAGGTTGCCCAGAAGGTCGCCTTGTTCTTCCATAGGGTCTAGGACCATCTCTTTGTAGATCCCGCTTGTATTCTCTCTTCTTCTTCTCCAATTTAGTAATCTCTTGTCTCCAGATGAATGAAATCCAAGTTTTTTATGAATTTCATTTTTTGTCTTCAACACTTTTGTCCCACTTGGCCCCCTGGTAGATGTACACAGTTTGCTTGTGAACATGTACCAAGAGGATGTAACTGTTGTTGATTACCCGTGTGCTTCAGACTTGTAGAGTGTAGGTCCGAAGTCTTCGGTAGTGAAGGCTCCCTGAGGTTGTCGGAGCTTAAGGGCTCCGGCTTTGACCATCATCAGAGCTTGGTAGCTCCAGCAGTGGTTTCCATCAACGCGTAGAGCATCAACAGTTGGTCCTCTGGAGTCTTCCCACCATCTTTTGTTCGCTTTGACGGCTATCCCCTGGCTTTACCGGAGCTAAGTAGCTCCAGCGATACTTGCTATCAATGTTTAAAACATCGATTACAAGCCATATAGGGGATGTCGGAGCTTTAATAGCTCCGGCTTAATTCACCATCATCATGAGATCTTTATTTCCTGCACACTGAAGTCAAGAAAAATAATAAAATTTGTTTCCTATCTATAACTCAGTTGCGACTTACTATTCTCGTAAGAAATTTTTGGGTCGAGCGCAATTCTTCATACAACCAAGTGCACTGAGTTGTTTTCTCCAAGTCTAATTGTTTTCAGGACCCACCTTACTTTGGCCTGCCGGGGTGTAGGTAGAGTGGCGTACTTAGGGTGCAGGACCAGGCTAAGTCGACAGCACACTCCGGACCTAGATTGGCTGGCGGCATTCAGGTGAGTGAGCCATTCAACAACATGAAAACCCAGAGGAATTAACAATACGACTCAAGTTGTATTTGAATTAGTCAATCTAAAAAATTCTTGAGAATTGCACAACTTTGTTATAAACAAGAAAGAGAAAAATAAAAAATATTGAGCTTGTACAAAGTAAATGCACGTGGAGTCTGTTTTCACACAAAGATGTCTTTCATTATAGGTCCAGGGTACAGGGGAAACAAGTATACTCTTAGGGTATGGAACCAGACTAAGTGTGTTTTGTTTCTTGTCTGACCCAAGGTAGCTAGCTACACTTTTAGTTCTGAGACTGTGACAAGTGTTGCCTGAACTCTGCGGACCTTCCGGGGAAGGTCCGGCTGTTCTCCCGGAGGAGCTACCCGACTGTGTACAATGACTCTATAACAAACATCACGTGTAACTACAGACTCACCTCCGTGATATTAAGCATAAAACTTACGAAGGTGCTCAATGTTCCAAGGATTAGGGAGAGGTGTCCCATCCTCGGTTGCCAAGCGAACACATCCGGGACGGGATACTTTAATCACTCGGAAGGGTCCTTCCCAGCTGGGGGAGAGTTTGTTTAACCCTTATCTGGATTGTATTCTCCGTAGCACCAGATCACCTTCCTCGAGCTGTCGGCTGTGAACATGCCTTTGGTGATAGCGCCGCAGAGCTTGGCGGTATCGGGCATTCCGAACAGCTGCTCGGCACCTTCCCTCTTCAAGGAGGTTAAGGTCTTCACGCCGGCGCTGGTCCTGCATGGCATCGTCAAAGGTCCGGACCCGAAGCGACCCCAAGGTGATTTCTGGAGGAAGGACTGCTTCAGCTCCATACACCAGGAAGAAGGGTGTCTCTCCAGTTGACCAGTTTGGAGTTGTCCTATTGGCCCATAGAGTGGGCGGAAGCTCTTTAATCCAGTTGGCTCCATGTTTTTTCAGACGCTCATATGTGCGCGTCTTGAGTCCTTTTAGGATTTCTGCATTTGCTCTCTCGGCTTGGCCATTGCTTGCCGGGTGAGCTATGGAAGCGTAGCTGACTTGAATGCCAAGATCTTCACAATATCCTTGGAATGTTGAGCTTGTGAATTGGGTCCTATTATCGGTTATGATTTTGTTTGGGACTCCAAATCTGCATACGATGGCCTGTAAGAAGTTGATGGCTGATTGCTTGTTTATTGTCACAACTGGAGTTGCTTCCGGCCATTTGGTGAATTTGTCAATGGCGACGTACATGAACTTGTAACCTCCGACGGCTCTTGGGAAAGGTCCCAAGATATCCATCCCCCACACAGCGAAAGGCCATGTAGGAGGTATCATTTGTAGAGGCTTGGCCGGTGTGTGAATTTGTTTTGCATGATACTGGCATGCTTCACATTTCTTCACCAGCTCAGTTGCATCTTGGAGCGCTGTAGGCCAGTGAAAGACATGCCAATAGGCTTTACCGTCCAGCGTACATTAAGACGCGTGGTTCCCACACTCGCCTCCATGGATTTCTGCGAGGAGATCGCAGCCTTCTTCCCTTGTAATGCACCGCATTAGGATGCCGTTGGCACCGCGCCGGTAGAGATCCCCTTCTACCAGCGTGTATCTTTTAGCCAATCTGACTATCCGGTCAGCGGATACATCATCTTCAGGAAGGAAGTTGTCTTTCAAGTAGCTCTGGATCTCCAAGATCCATGCATCGGAGCTAGCTTGAGCATTCGAGTCTTGCGTGCTGGGTTGCTCGGAGCTTCCGGCGGCACCTACGACCCTTGATGGCTGCCATGGTAATAGGGCCATCGGGACTGCCAGCTTTGAGGTGCTGGTCTCGCCCCCTTCGCTCAGTTCATCAGGCTGAGCTGTCGGTTTAGACAACCTCCAGACGAATGTTCCGTCGGGAGTCAGAGCTTTGGTTGACGCCTTCGTCGAGAGTTCGTCAGCTTCAGCATTATGGAGAGGTTGTACATGGTGGAGGTCTAAGACTTCGAAGTCCTTCTGAAGCCTCTGGACTTCAAGGAGATAAACAACTAGTTGGGGATTGTTGCAGGAGCATTCACCCTTCACCTGTTTAATGATGATTTGCGAATCTCCCTTGACGAACAGCTGCTTGACACCATATGATAGTGCCACCTTTAGTCCGTAAATGAGTGCTTCATATTCCGCCATGTTGTTTGTCGCCTTGAAGTCAAGGTGCACCATGTATTTAACCTTCTCCCCAGTCGGAGCGAGGAGAAAGACTCCAGCTCCAGCCCCCTACTTCTGCATGGAGCCGTCAATGTAGAGAGTCCAGTGAGGCTCTGTGAAGACCGGAGCCTTGAGTTCCGGCTTCTGCTCACTGGGGCCCCCAGGGTTTGATGGAGAGGGGGTCCATTCTGCCACAAAGTCCGCCAATGCTTGACTTTTGATTGTTTGTCTTGGGATGAATTCAAGATCAAACTCGGCCAATTCCGCTACCCACTTTGCGATCTTCCCAGTGGAGTTGGGATTATGCAAAATAGCTCGCAGTGGATATGAAGTCACCACTGAGATCTTGTTAGCTTGGAAATAGTGTCGGAGCTTCCTGGAAGCAATAAGAACTGCTTATAGCAGTTTATGTACTTCCAGTACCGAGTTTTAGCATTGTGGAGTACTTCACTGATGAAGTACACTGGGCATTCAACTGTTCGGACCCTCCCGGAGGGGCCCAGAGCTTCCTCCTCATCGACACGGACCCTCCCGGAGGGGCCCGGACCTTCTTTGGTGATCGTCGGGTCCTTGTTGGAGGAACCAGGAGCTTCTTCAGGAGTGACCTGGAGCCTCCCATGTGGGTCTGGTTCTTCTTGCTCAACAAGAGTAACTCCTTGTTGACCTAAGTCTGGGGGCTGGGACCCAGACTCGCCTTCAGGAACCTCCTGACTCTCCCGGAGGGGTCTGAATTCCTGAGCTTGTAACGGTTCTGGTCACTCTGCAACCAGGACCATGCTGACAACTTCGTCAGTTGCCGAAGTGTAAAGCAGTAAAGGCTCACTAGGGTTCGGAGCAACCAAGGTTGGTAGAGTGGTGAGGACCTGCTTCAGCTCTTGGAATGCCTTTTCTGCTTCTTCAGACCATTGGAATGGTCCGGACTTCCTCAATAGCTTGAAGAAGGGTAGTGCCTATTCCGCCAATCTTGAGATGAACCAGCTGAGGGCGGCTAGACATCCAGTCAGCTTCTGGACATCCTTGATGCGGGCTGGTGGCCGCATATCTTCAATGGCTTTAATCTTCGCTGGATTTGCCTCTATACCTCGGTGGTTTACCAGGAAACCAAGAAGCTTTCCGGAGCTAACCCCGAAGACACATTTGTCTAGGTTTAGCTTCGTGCGAGTTGTAGGATCGAAGAGCACGTGAAAAGCTACCAGAGGGGGGGTGAATGGTAGATTTAAAAATCTTACGCAGCGGAAACAATAAAACCCCAAACCCTTCCGGCAGAAAAATGATCTGTTAAAGAAATCGTGTATGAGACTAATCTAAACGTGTTTCACCGTGAAAAAAGTGATAGATATCAGAGAGAATCAAGTCACGATGACAACACAAAAAGAATTACTCAAATCCTTCGAGAAAAACTCAAGTTATGATCGAAAGATCAAACACTGGTCAATCTGACCTACCCGAGAAAAACAGTTTCTGGAATGCTGCAAAGAAACTCGTGTAGCTCAGAAAACACCAATCCAATGACCGTGAAATTTTGAAATATGATATACATTCAAGTTGTGAAGACAACCCAAAAAGAATCACGTCAATTGGATCTGTAAAACTCAAGTTATGATAAAACCACCGACGAAAGGTAGTGCTGTCCAGAAACTCGGCGAGTAAAACTTGTCTGGAACAAGTCGGACGAACAAGGCACAAAAGTTCCTTCAAACTACGAATTTTATTCAATAGAACACAAGAGGAACAGCCCCAAAGTCGTGCACCATGATCTTTGGCCTTCCCTTGCTTATATAACCAGCCCTTAGGCCATCCCAATCTCAACTAGGACTCCAATCCTAATCCGATCACAATCGGAACTTTCCATAACTGCTTAGGACTCTTCTATACGCAGATAGAAGCAATCTTAAGACTTCCAAACACCTTAGGAACGTATCCCACATTCCTAAACAGCTCAAATTCGTGACCCCCACGAAATCCTAACATAACCAACTCGATATTTCCATACCGAGCCATAATCGACTCAGCTAGCAGCCTAAGTCTTCAACCGATACGATCCGATCCTTCCGATCAGATCTTACTTCCATAATCCGTCTCTAGAAGCATATTGCCATGTCATGCACCACATGCACATGTGCGAACACCTTCCTTTGACCTTCATATGCGCTGCCCTTGATTCAATCATCCAGCGCGACCTTCTGACCCGCTCAACCACAGTTCCTCCCGAACTTGGTTGTTGGAACCTCATCTCCTCCTGATACTAGTCCAATGGATCCTGTCACCAGCCATGACTTGAACTCAAGCAACACCTGCACATGAACAAACAAACAATCCATACGAGCCCAAGTCCTCGACTTGACTCAAGTTAGTTCCAAACACAACACCTTACGTGAGAACCTCACATAAGCATGTTGCAAAACCATAGTAACACGATATCATCCATATCATCCAAAACGCACCAAAAACTTAGCAAATGAATACTAAGCAATCTTTCCAACAATGTAAAGCAAGTACGAAACATTGCAAATGAAAAGCAGAAGCACTTCGGTCAAGTTCCGGACCTTGCCAGAGCAACCCGGAGCTTGAGCCGGAGCTAACAAAAGCTAGTAGAACCTAGCGCCGAAGCTTACCAAAACTAGTAGATCCTAGCACCGGAGCTTACCAAAAACTAGTCGGACCTTACCAAGAAGTCGGACCTAGCTTCGAACATAGCCGGAGCTACCCAAAACAAGCCGGACCTATCGTCAGACCTTGCTGTAGCTCAGAGCTAGAGTCAGACCTTGATAAAAAGGTGTTTTGGTGATATTCAAAACTTTTATCATCAAAGCCAAGTGTATTCACTACAAGCCAATGTATTCAGCACACATAGGTCTTACATGAGTGACTTGCAACTTGTCGAAGACAGCTTGCAAGGTGTCAAGAAGTGACTCCTTGTCCTTAATCTTGATGACGATGTCATCAACATACACTTCCACTACGTCTCTGATGAGCTCTCCAAAGGTTTTGTACATAGCTCGTACAAATGTTGAGGCTGCATTCTTGAGACCAAATGGCATGGCAGTATAATAATACAATCCATCTACTGTGATGAAAGAAGTGTGCTCTTCATCTTCCCTAGACATTCTGATTTGATGGTACCCAGAATATGCGTCTAGGAAACACAGTAATTCACACCCGGATGTGGAATCCACTATCTGATCTATTCTAGGTAGTGGGAATGGATCTTTTGGACATGCCTTATTTAGTGTCGTGTAGTCGATACACATCCTAAGCTTCCCACCGGCCTTGGGTACAACGACTGGGTTTGCCAGCCATTTTGGGTGGAAGACCTCTCGGATGAATCCAGCTTCAAGCAACTTCTTCACTTCTTTTCGTATGATGTTCTGTCGCTCTACTGATTGCTTCTGAGGCTTCTGGTGTACAGGCCGAGCGCCTGGATAGATCTTCAGATTATGCTCGATCACTTCCCTAGGGATCCTAGGCATTTTTGACGGTTGACAGGCAAACACGTCGATGTTAGCCCGAAGGAAAGTGATGAGCGTGAGTTCCTATTTGTCATTCAGACCTCCCGATATACGGGTGGTCTGAGCGGCGTCAGAACCGATTTGGACGACTTTGACAAGAATGTCGGTGGCGCCACTTGGGTGCACACGGGGTGCAGAGGTTGAGCCTCGATGACGAATGCTTGGGGGTTAAGGAGCTTGCTCCTGCCTGGACTCTTCCTCCTGCGCTGTAGCAAGCGCGTGAAGTTCTTCCAGTGCAGTCACTCCGGCAGTGCGGTCTCCACGGATCCGGAGAACACCAGCTGGTGTTGTCATTTTCAACACCAAGTAGCCATAATGAGCAGCAGCCATGAACTTATACAAGGCTGGCCTGCCCAGAATGGCATTAAAGGGTAAGTTGATCTGAGCAACGTCAAAGACCAACTTCTCAGTGCGATAGTTCTCCTGAGTCCCAAAGGTCACGGGAAGAGTAATGGCACCGAGTGGGGTTATGACCCCCGGACCTACTCCAGAGAAAGGTCGGGAGGGGCGAAGATCTGAAGGTCGGAGCTGAAGCTTAACGAAAGCTTCGAAGCTTATGAGATTCAGCCCCGAACCTCTGTCCACCATTACATGGTGGAGTTGAATATTGTTGATGGTCGGAGATACCATCAATGGGAGTTGACCAGCTCCGATCATATTCCGAGGGAAATCTGATGCATCAAAAGTGATGGCAGTATCCATCCACTTCCGGTGCGGCTCTGCCCTGGCGGTGGGAGCTACTGAGGCCATGTCCCGCCGCATGGTTTTGAGGACACGACGGGAGGTGATGTCCCACGAACCACCAAAAATGGTGTTCATGGTTTTCCGACATTCATTATCGGAGACGTCGGAGTCATTGTCAATGGAGGTGTAAACAGCCTTCAAGACTTTTTTAGGGTCCTAAAAGCCTAACTCCTCTTCAGCCGGAGCTTCGTCGACTCTCTGTTTTCCTTCCCTTTGTCGAAAAGGAACTTCTTTCCGGCGCTTGTTGTAGCGCTCGGCAAGATTCTGAACCTCTTGGAAGTCTTCCAAGTTGTGGCTATTCGTCTTATGAATAGGACACCACACTTTGGAGTTGTCGCCGTCTTCTGATGATGGCCGAGGTCGTTTCTCAGGGCGTGGCCCCCGGCCACCCGGAGCTGCGGCAGCTGCAGTAGTAGGTGTGCCGGCCGACGGCTTTTTCTTGCCGTTGGACTTTTTATTCTTCTTGCCACTCCTGGAGGTAGTGGCTTTTCCCTTGGAGCATTTTTTATTATCCTCCGGAGGTGGTTTGGAGTGCATTTCAGGGACCTCCGTAGCTTTGGCACACTTGTCTGCCAAGCTGAAGAGCTCCATGATGTTGGTGATCTCCTTGATCGCTAGCTTCTCCAGCATCTTCTTGTTTCGTACGCCCTGTCTAAAAGCCACAATAACAGAGGCACTGGAGATAGAAGGAATAGTGTTTCGTACCTGGGAGAACCTCTGGATGAAGGAATGCAGGAATTCTCCCTCCTTCTGCGTGACAGCAAAAAGGTCCAGTTCAGTGCCTAGTCGGGTGTATGAACTCCCGAAATTGGCGGTGAACTGTTGGCACAGTTCTGCCAAACTATTGATAGAGTTGGGAGGAAGACTCATGAACCAAGACCTGGCGGTCCCAGTTAAAGCCACTAGGAAGTAGTTGGCCATTACGGCCTCGTCACCTCCGGCCGCGAGGATTGCAGTAGAGTAAATCTGGAGAAACTCAGCGGGATTGACAGTCCCGTCAAATTTCTCCAGAAGGTGAGGCCGGAACTTTTGTGGCCATCTGACCATGCGTAGGTGCATGGCCAGGGCAGAACAGCCTCCTCCTAATCCCTCGGGAGCATGACTGTCTCGAGCCTCTCGCCTTTCGCGAGCACGCTCGATATGGACGCGGCTGTCCTGCTGACGGTAATGGGGATCAAGCTCCGCCTGGAGGTCATGAGTTGAAAGCCTGGTTACTGTATGGGTGTGTCGCGCCCTGGCAGGCAGCAACGTCACTTTTTGAGACGCAACATGCCTCCTATTTTGGGAAGCGTGCGGACCTAGTCTGCCCGACAAAGTCCGATGTTGCGATGGGGCCTGCCCCGAGGGGGGAGGACCTTGGTTGCTGATGCGATCAGCTGCTGCTGCAACCAAATGTTCCACATCAGCCCTCCACTGCTCCATTGCACCCTGGTATGCACCAAGGTGGTGGGCGTTGGAGGAGAGCACGTGCTGCATGGAGCGCGTGTTCAGGATTGTTGTTATTCGTCGACGCTGTGACCAACGCAGATGCTCTGTCCCGTTGTCAACCTTGATTTGCTGGTGCAGACGGTGGTGGTGGAGGCATGACTCCTGCTGGAGCCGCGGTACCTTCTGGTTGTTGCATGTTGTAGGGATTGCCTCCAGCAGCTTGCGCAGCGGGGTTGCCGTTGGATGATCCAGCAGCTGAGTTCACCATTCCTGAAATCTCGGGCACTGCCCCCTACCTGGCGCTCCAACTATCGGGGTGTTTTTCCGGCAATTCTCCCGATACTACCGTTGGTAGCTCGCGGAGTTTATAGTTCGGTATCGGGTGCGCAGAGATTTCGAAGAATATGGCAAATGGACACAAGGATTTACGTGGTTCGGGCCGCCTGAGCGTAATACCCTACTCCATGGGGTGTGTAGCTGTTGTATTGAGTGTCTAAGAGCTTTAGCCTAGAGACTGTGTATTTGTCACAGAGCGTAAGCCTCAGAGCGTGTGAGAGAGTCTTGCCCTTTGTGTATCGTTGACCAGTCCTTTTATAGTTCAAGGACTGGTCGATACACTGTTAGCCTGTCTTGACATGTGGACCCGGCGGTTACTAATGTTTAATATATAATTAATGAGATTAATTACCCTTAATATCGTGGTAACGGTACCTGACAGTGCCGTTACTGGTATTAAGGGCCTTCTGATCGTGTGTCATTAATATGGCATTAATGACACTTAATCAGGTCTTGAAGTCTTTGATTGTCCCTTGGAGGTCCTTGCCATTGGGGGTTCACCAGCTTGATTGCCAAGGTTGAAGGTTCAGCGGTTTGGACACGTGGCAGATTCAGAGCTATTCGTCTGGGACGGGTAGGTCCGGTGTAGATGCACACGTGTCAATACTGGAGCTTCCCTCAGTGGGAGGTTAGGTCTGGGGGTGTCGTACAAGTGTTTAGCCCGGAGCTATCCCATGTGTGGGGTATAGCACCGGCTGCTGTGTACACGTGGCAGTACCGAAGCTAACCATAGATGGGAGGCATGTCCAGTCCCGTATGACAAGTGGGGCCTTCGCAGGTTGAAAGCATCTAGGCCCCCATGAGGTATGGTTTTGGTGATTAATGACAACCGTTGGATATTACTAATGAGTTTGTGGATGCAAGGTCTCTCGTATAACTCATCACACTTAATGAACTCTATATTTATATCATCTACTAATCATTGGATACAATTGGAGACCCCTAAACAAACTATTTCATGAGGTCAATCGATTTTCATGAAGACTAAAAGAAAAAGCACATATGTCAAAATCATTCCATCAAAATTGACAGCACTTGAGACTTGGTCGTCATCAGAAGAACATTTCAAACCAATGTCTAAGAGGTCACTTGAACAAATTCCAAAAGAATAATTTAGAACAACTCGAAGCAGACAAAATCTACTCACCGGATCATCCGATGTATCCAGAAAAGACTACATCGGTCGAGTTGGCTCAACAGCAGAAAAAGACCTCAAACTTGGGTATACACCGGATCATCCGATGATGAAGCAAGTGTTACATCGGTCGATCATTCCAGTAAGAAACTTCCCTGGACCAAGTGTAACACCGGACCATCGGATGTACAATTATAACACATCAGTCAATCACTCCAGTAAGCATTATTTCTGGACCATTTTGGATCAAGTGTCACCGGATTATCCGATGTACAGGTGTATACAACATCGGTCGATCAACGGTCATATCTGACATAGTGATATTAGCTAATTTGTATTCGACCGATGACAACTGAAGGGAGAACATCGGATCATCCAGTGTTTGCAGAACAGTGATGTCAGCCTACTTTTCCAACGGCTATTTCGTGGAAGCTGGCTATTTATACCCCTTCAACCAGTCATTTCGACAAGTCTTGATGCCCAGAGCTACCTTACACATTACCAAGCATTCAAGACATTGAGCAACCACTTCCACATCATTTACACCATTTGTACACCAAGAGATAGGCTAGAACTTGCTAGAGATGATGCTTGTGTGCTTCCATTCTTGGTGATTGGAGTCTCTAGCCTAGTGAGAGCTGTAAGGGAGTGTCTCTTGGTGATTGCATTCACCGTGTAACAGTCGGTGATTGGAGAGAGCCTTCCGGAGCTTGCCAAGTCGGTTGTGGAAGCCCGGAGGATCAAACTTGTACAAGGCTTGAGCTCCACCTTGCCAGGGATGGTGAGCGGAGACTTTTAGTGAAGATCCCGGGTCTCGGTGACTTGGGAGTGGCTATACCCTTTGGTGGGTGCCACAACGTGGATGTAGGAAGGTCTTAATGATGATGCCGAACCACGGGATAAATCACCGTGTCTTCGTGTCTCCTCGGGAGTTTGCACACTCTTCCTTCCCGTGACACTTATGCATTTCATATACCGCAAAATTATTATTCACTTGAATGCTTAAGTTGTTTGCATAGGGAATTGGGCTTTTAGTAGTTAAGTTTTTATTGCTTTAATTCTTGAAAAGAAGCCCAATTCACCCCCCCTCTTGGGCATTCGATCCTTACAATTGGTATTAGAGCAAGGTTGCTCATTGGATCATTCTAGCTTCACCGCTAGAGAGCCAAAATGGCCAAGATTGGGGGTTCGGTTCCCATCTTCGAGGGCAAGAACTTTGCCTATTGGAAAGCACACATGTGTGCTTATCTATGGCTATTGCTTCCGAGGTATGGGAAGCGATCCATGCGGGGTTTGGTGAGCATAACTATATAGGTGATCAAGTCAAGTGGGATGCAAAGGCTTGAAATGCTATTTACGAATGCATTAGTCAAGATGTGTTACTGCTAGCAAAGAAAAGGCTTGTGAAATTTGGGCTTGCTTGATTGAAATTCATGAGGGTTCTTCTCGTGTTAAAGAAATAAAGTATCATATGCTTAAGGCCAAATATGATGAGTTCAAAATGCTACCTCATGAAAATGTCCATGAAATTTTTTCTCGCTTGAATGTTCTCATTGAGGAAATTAATGCTCTTGATATTGCTTCTCTTGGCAAGGGACTCATACACCGCAATATTCTTATGCTCCTTCCTAAGCCAAAGTACAAAATCATCAACTCCATGCTTCAAAAGTAATCTCTTGATCACATTGAAGTTTCAGAACTTATTGGAGAGATTCACGCTCATGAGATGAGTGTGCTTGGGATGATGGAGGAATCATCTTCGAAGACAATTGCTCTAAAGGCTTCCACCAAGAGAACAAATCTCAAGAAAAAGAAAGTGGTCGAGCCTAGCTCAAGTGAAGAAGAGCAAGCATCAAGTGAAGATGACGATGATGAGCTTGCATTGATGATGAGAAAATTTTCTTGCTTGAACTCCAAGATTGCCAAGAAGGGATACACCTTTGATCCAAAAAAAAAGCATTTCTACCAAGAAAAGATGACAACAAGACTTGCTATAATTGTGGTGATCAAGGCCACATCTCCTATGATTGTCCAAAACCGGACAAAAGAAGAGAGAACCACAAGGGAAAGCATCACAAGCTTGAGGATAGTGAGGATGATGAAGAAGAGGTCAATCCTAAACCAAGATTCTTTGGGAAGAAGAAGTATGACAAAGGCAAAAAGGCAAAACTATTTCCAAAGAAGAGAAAAGGTCCACAAAAGGTGTTCATGTGTGAGGCAAATGAATGGATCACCGACGAAGAATCTAGTGATGAAGAGAGTGAAGTTGAAGAAGAGAGCTTGGCCGGCCTTGCCGTTGCCAACAATGATGACTTATCTCTTCGTCCACCTCCCATGTGCCTCATGGCAAAAGGTAACACCAAGGTATGTGATGATTCTAGCGATGATGAGCTTTCCCCCGATGACTTAGCTTCATTGATAAATGAATACCACACTATCATTAAAAGGGAAAAGAGTAAGGTCAAGGCTCTTGAAGAAGCTCGTGCTAAGCTTGAGAGTGCTAACCTCGATTTGCTTGACAAGTATGAAAGCATACTTAAGGAGCATGACACGCTCAAATCTCATGTCAAGCAAGTTGAAGAGGATAAGGCTCAAATCAAGCTAGATCATCATGAGCTTGACGAAGCACACTAAGCACTCTTGGGAAAGCACAATGAGTTAATCCAAGAGCATCAAGTACTTAACCTTTCTTATGAAGTCCTTGTTCAAGAATTGAAAAGTATAAAGAAAGAAACCCTTAAAGATAAGGTATCCATTGTTTCTCATGACACTAATGTCTTGAATAAGTCTTTGACCTTGAAAAAGAATGCTAGGGAGAAGGATTTGATGGATGAAATTGAAAGTCTCCGCACTAGTGTGGTAAGACTATCCAAGGGAGAAGTCAAGCACAAAGAAATCCTCTTCCAACAAGCAAAGGCCTTCAACAAGAGAGGACTTGGATCCTCCCTTGTGCCTAGCAAAGGAAAGGTGCCCTCACCGGAGCTTAAAACAAGTTTCATCAAGGAAGTTGGTTCTTATTGCCAACATTGTAAGGTCACTGGTCACCATACAAGGGAGTGTCCTCTTCCTAACCGGCCTTCTCCAAAATTGCCTACTAACTACAAGTCTACCTTTAATTATCACTATTATCTCTTGAGTAAAGTAGATGGCAAGGTGAAGGCAAGGTTCATTGGCAAGGACATGAAGGGCATGAATGGGAAGCTCCCCAAGCAACTTTGGGTCCCAAAAATACTTGTATCACACATACAAGGACCTAAGTTAGCTTGGGTGCCTAAAAGCAAAAATTGAATTCATGTGTGTAGGTGAACTACAAAGCCAGAGGAAAGCATTGGGTACGTGATAGAGGGTGCACTCAACACATGACCGGCAACGATGGTATGTTCACCTCCATAGAGAACCCCGACAATCATGAACAAGTCACATTTGGTGATAACTCTAAGGGGAAGGTAATTGGGTTGGGTAAGATAGCAATTTCACATGATTTATCTATTTCAAATGTGTTGTATGTTAAGTGACTTAGTTTCAATTTGCTTTCCATTGCACAATTATGTGATCTTGGACTAACGTGCACCTTTAGCAAGAATGATGTTGTTGTGACTAGTGAAACAAGCAAAGAACTAATCTTCAAAGGGTTTCGACATGGACATCTCTACCTAGTAGACTTCTCTGACAAGGATGCTAGCTTGACCACTTGTCTTTTCACCAAGACGAGTTTGGGTTGGCTATGGCATCGACGCATTGCTCACATTGGAATGAGCAAGCTCAAGAAGTCATTCAAGCTCGGGATGGTGATCGGCGTGAAGGATGTCACATTTGAGAAGAACAAGCTTTGTAGCGCTTGTCAAGCCGGGAAACAAGTTGCTTCACACCACCCGATGAAGACAATGGTGTCAACCCCCAAGCCACTTCAGTTGCTCCACATGGACCTCTTCGGACCGTACACATATCAAAGTCTTGGTGGTAATCTCTATTGTCTTGTTATAGTTGATGACTACTCTCGCTATGCTTGGACTTTGTTTCTAGGTGACAAGAGTGAAACTCCGGAGGTGTTCAAGACCTTCACCCAAAGGGAATTTCAACTTCCCATCATCAAAGTCCGGAGTGACAACAGCACCGAATTCAAGAACTACAACACTGGGGAGTGGTGTGATCGTGAAGGCGTGAAACATGAATTTTCAGCCACATACACTCCTCAACAAAATGGTGTCGTTGAAAGGAAGAACAAGATTCTCATCACTCTTACACGAGCAATGCTTGATGACTATGGCACGTTCGAAAAGTTTTGGGTCGAAGCAATCAACACGGCGTGCCATGCCGCAAATCGGGTCAATCTACACCGACTACTTCAAAAGACCCCGTACGAACTCCTCATTGGGAGAAAGCCCAACATCTCCTATTTCCGAGTCTTCGGGTGCAAGTGCTATATCTACCGCAAGAAAAGGCTCGGTAATTTTGAAAGAAGATGTGATGCTGGTATCTTTCTTAGTTATGCATCAAACTCAAAAGCATATCGAGTATTCAACCAAACCTCCGATTTAGTTGAGGAAAGTTGTGATGTTGAGTTTGATGAAACTAATGGCTCCCAAGAGGAGAGTTTTGGTCATGATGAAATAGATGATGAGCCTCTACGAGAAGCTATGAAGAACATGACCATTGGAGACATCAAGCCTAAAGTTGAGGAGAGCCATGATCAAGGGGGACCTTCAAGTTCCAACATCAACACATCTATGGCACCTCAAGTCGACGAAGAAGAAAAAGATGATCCATTGCCGACAAAAGATTCACAAGCCACACAACATCAAGAAGAAGACCAAGTCCATGATCGAGTCCAACCACAAGAAGAGCAACACACATCACCACCGCCAAGTGCTTCACAACCACTTATGAGGCATGGACGCATCTCCAAGGCGCATCCGATTGATCAAATTATCGGAAGTCCGTCAAGGGGAGTAAGTACACGTTCTCGCCATTTCGCTACGTTTTCTGAGCACTACTCATTTGTTTCATGTGTAGAACCCACTCACATTGAGGAAGCACTCCAAGATTCGAATTGGGTAATGGCCATGCAAGAAGAACTCAACAACTTCATCCGCAATGAAGTTTGGGTGTTGGAGGAGCGACCCAAGGACAAGAACGTCATTGGGACAAAGTGGGTGTACCGCAACAAACAAGACGAGAATGGCGTTGTGATCCGCAACAAGGCAAGGCTTGTGGCCAAGGGTTTCTCGCAAGTTGAAGGACTAGACTTTGGAGAAACATTTGCTCTAGTCGCTCGGCTAGAAGCCATCCGTATACTTCTTGCTTTTGCATCACATCATAATATAAAGCTTTATCAAATGGATGTGAAAAGTGCCTTTCTTAATGGTTATATTAACGATCTTGTCTATATTGAACAACCTCCCGGGTTCGAAGATCTGAGGAATCCTAATCATGTGTATAGGTTGTACAAGGCGCTCTACGAGCTCAAGCAAGCACCTAGAGCGTGGTATGAACGACTATGGGATTTCTTGATCATGCAAGGATTCAAGATTGGGAGGGTGGACACTACACTCTTCACCAAAGACATCGATGGAGAACTATTTGTTTGTCAAATTTATGTCGATGATATTATTTTTGGTTCAACTAACGGAGCTCTTAGCCATGAGTTTGGCAAAATGATGTCTAGAGAATTTGAGATGTCGATGATTGGAGAGCTCAACTTCTTCCTTGGATTTCAAATCAAGCAACTTCGAGAGGGGACCTTCATCTATCAAGAAAAATATATAAAGAAACTCTTGAAGAAATTTGAGATGGGAGATTGTAGCTCAAGAAGTACTCCAATGGCAACAAATTGTCATCTCGACGCGGATAAGGACGGTAAACCTGTTGACAATCTAATTACCATTCCATGATTGGTTCATTGCTTTATCTTACAGCATCTAGGCCCGATATCATGTTTAGTGTATGCTTGTGTGCTCGCTTTCAAGCGGCACCTAAAGAATCGCATCGTAAGGCGGTCTTTAGGATACTTCGGTATCTCAAGCATACCCCAAGTGTAGGCCTGTGGTACCCCAAAGGTGCTAAATTTCATCTCTTGGGTTTCTCGGATTCGGACTTTGCCGGATGCCGTGTGGATCACAAGAGTACCTCCGGAGGGTGCCACTTGCTTGGGCGTTCCCTAGTATCTTGGTCTAGCAAGAAGCAAAACTCCGTTGCTTTGTCCACTGCAGAAGCGTAATATATAGCGACCGTTGCATGTTGTGCCCAAATCCTTTATATGAAGAAAACCCTTTTGGACTTTGGTGTTAAATTTGGTTGTGTGCCTCTCCTTTGTGACAATGAAAGTGCGGTTAGGATTGCTAAAAACCCCGTTCAACACTCCCGCACTAAGCACATTGATATTCGCCATCATTTCTTGCGGGACCATGAAGCCAAGGGAGACATCTCCTTGCAAGGTGTTGGTCCAAAGAACAATTGACAGATATCTTCACTAAACCACTTGATTAGAAAACCTTTTCTAGACTAAGGAGTGAATTAAATGTGCTAGATGCATCGAACTTCATGTAAGTTGCCATGGTCATGTAAGAATGCATCACATATAGGTCTTGTCTAACTTTCAAAGGATAGGGGCGAGCAAGGGTTAGCTTGGGATGGAGGTTCTTTTGGGTATCCCCAAGACTTGGAGAATGGCTCTCCCTGAAGAAGCCTTTGAAAGGTTCAAATTTGGCAAGATAGATTAATTTATGTCTTGCATGATGCCTGCCATATAGACTTGCACTCACGTTTAATTTCCTGCATTAAAAATTGTTTGGCATTGCATACGGTAGCTTGTCACAAAGGGGAACCCACTTCATGAGAAAGAGACTTGTTTGAAATGCAATATCTCAACTCATATGATGTGGAAAGAACAAAGTTTTAGGTGCGTTAATGCCTAAAGGAACATGCTTTAAAGTGATAGAAGTCTTCATCCACTAGCTCACAAAGCATGAGCCTTACATTTTATTTGGATTTTTTCCTTGATCTTTCCGGTGTTCTATTTGCTTTAGGGCTTAGCCAAGTTATTGGCAACTAGTGTTATAATCTTTTTAAGGGGTAAGGGGTTGCTCAAAAAGTCCTAATACTTGTGTTTCTCTTTGTTTGTTTAAGTCAAAGGACATATATGGGATGTTGCTGATCTTTTGTATTCATCAGATTATCCGATGCTTAGGCAGAAGCATCATCGGATCAGTTTGTGCTTAAGTGCAAGGGTCTGCTCAGTCAGAAAGTCAAATCAACCGATGAGTTCATTCTGGGAAACATCGGAGCATCCAATGTTCACATTTCTGGAGTTGTGCCAAATTCAACCGATGAAAATCGTTTCCACGTCGTATCATCCGATGCCGAAGGTGCCTCTGGAATACCCTTATTGTACCATTCGACCGATGCACCTCTCAATTGACGTTGGATCATCCGATGTTAAAATTTGAGCTAGGGTTCAGGCCCCACCTATTTAGCGCCCCTTTGTTTCTTTTCTCTCCCCGATGCCTCACTTCTCGCCCTACCGCCACCCGCCGTCGCCGCCCCACTCACCATCGCCGCCCCACTCGCGCTCCGGCCGCCGCCCCATGCAGCTCCGCAGCCGCCCTGCGCCGTCGCCCTCAGCGCTGCCGCCGCCACCCCACGCAGCGCCGCCGCCGCCCTGTGACGCAGCCCGACGTAGCACCGCCGCCGCCCTGCGCCGCAGCCCTAAGCACTGCGTCGCTGCCCTCCGGCCGCCGCGCTCCTCCTCGTGTTTCCGCCCTCCGGTCATCGTGCTCTCCGTCGCACCGCCGCCTCCTCTTCACTGCTAGGGTTCGCCCGGCCGCGTCGTTCTTTGTGTCACCGTCTCGTGCGCCCTACATCATTGTCCCGCGCTCTCATCTTCGCTGTCGTCACTCGAGATGGGCCGTGACAAGAAAGGAAAGGGCAAGGCTATTGAGGAGCCGACAGCTAAGAAGCAGATGCTGTCAAAAGAGGAGAAGAAAGCTCTGATGGCCGCTCACGTTGCTGAGGAGCGAGTGCGTGGCCGAGGAGGATCCCTGAGGATCTGGGAGACCCGATAGAGGCAGCCACAGATGCCTGAGGAGCCAGAGGAGGCTGAGGAGACTGAGGTGCCGCTTGTTCCCCGGCGCTCAGTCAGGACCCGTGGAGGTCATCCAGCTGCAGCCCCGAGACAGAGACCTTCTACAACTGAGCTTCGGGGGGATAGGGCGGCCTAGAGAGCCATCTATGAGATGGACACCAATGTCCGGGTTGGTGAGGGTGTCCGCTTGACTGACTACAGGAAGTTGAAGGCAAAGCAGCTCAGGAAGCTTAGATGGAGTATTCTGCTTGAGGAGTGGTTCCCGCAGCCCAGAGAGCCACTTGTGGATAGCCGCTTCTGGACCCTGACACAGGCGTCGCTGTATGAGACTTACAGACGTCAGGGCCATAAGCTTTTCCAGCACAACTTCCTTAATTGGGATCATCTTGCACTTGCAGCCGGCACAGAGATTCGCCCTTACTTTGAGAGGTACAGAGGGCTAGTGGAGCTGATGTCTTACCAGTGGGGTGCCTTTGTGGAGGACTGGGTCCGAGTGTTCTATGCCACACTCTATGTTTCAGAGGGCCGTAGATCAATTGACTTCATGTTTATGGGCCAGCATCACCATCTGACCAGACAGACCTTGGGACAGCTGCTAGGCGTGGATCTCCATGACACCTGCCTGCACGAGTTAGTCTATGGACAGGCTGACCCACCGAGGAGGCCACTCACTGGAGGTGTGGCACCACCTTTTGAGGAGATTCGCTCACTGTTTGCTCAGCCCTTCTCACCTGACCAGCCAAGGGTACCTGCTCTACTCACTCCAGTTGCACGCACTGTGCACCTTGCCTTGCGCCGCACGCTTCTACCCAGGTCCGGATACCTTGAGGGCTTCACCAGACTGCAGCAGACCCTCCTGTTCTATGTCATGAATGGGATGAAGTTCGACATCGTGGATATCCTTATTTGTGAGATGGAGGATGTTATCACCGATGGAGTTGGGATGATGAGGCAGCTTGTGTTTGGCCACTGGATCAGTCACCTACTCTACGTGTTGGCTCCAGAGGGGTCCGCCGTGCGCGACAGTCTCATTGATGAGAGTGTCACTCGGTTCGGACACTACCGTGCTCCAACTCCTGGAGACCGCCACCTTGGACGCCGAGTTGAGCGTCAGGTCCGAGCTCGACTTTCAGAGGAAGACCGGTCAGACATAGAGAAGGAAGATGAGATCCTAGCACAGGCTGAGGCTCAGGGAGGGGATCTACAGCACATCTGGTCAGAGAGTGACACTAGTGACAGTGTCGAGGAGTACTTCCCACCTCCTCCCTCATCCAGGCAGCACGACGTGGAGGTTGGAGGCTCGACTGTACCACCTCCTACTCCACCTCCGGTGTCTGAGGTATAGGTCTCTCAGCCGTCCGAGCTTACCTCTCTTTTATAGCAGATGGTTGAGCAGCAGCGACTGGATCGGCTTGCAGCTGAGCAGGCCAGAGCTGAGCAGGCTGCGCGTTTTTTGGAGCTCCAGCAGCAGCAGCAGGAGATGCAGCGTCAGATAGCCCGCGAGAGGCGAGAGGACACTGACAGGCTCACTGGCCTGATTGACCAGATGCATCAGCGTTCTATTGACCAGTAGCAGCAGACGCAACAAGCCATGATGGGCATCCTGGGGTTGATCACCAACCTCTACACTCAGACCGGGATTGCCCTGCCCTCACAGCTCCCAGGTCTAGCTCCAGGTCCGCCTGTCCTGGCACCAGTTTCAGCTTTAGTGCCGACCACGCCCATACCGACGATCAGCATGTCACCACTGCTTAGGCGCACCGATTCACTCTCCCCTGCCAGCTTCGACACTCTTTCAGCAGACTCCGGCTTCGGTTGTCAGTGCCCCGCTACCTGTAGTCCAGACTCAGCAGGCACCGACAGCAGCTCCCACAGCACCGGTCTCCTCCACTCCAGCCTCAACAACAGCAGGCAGCAGCTCCGACGACAACACCCCCAACGGCGACCAGTTCGTCATCGCCCCGAGCGCTCAGAATCCTTAGGCACTCAGCTTCCCTTTTTGGTGTCTTGATGCCAAAGGGGGAGAAGAGTCAGGGGGAAGGGATAGCTTAGTCCTAGGGGGAGTCCTGGTTGTAGGGGGAGTATTTCTTTTGGGAGCTTTTGTAATTTGGGAGATTTTCTACTCTTTTGCTATTCTTGAGTTATTCGTGTGCTACTTAATTCTCTCATGTGTTATTGATCGTTTTTGAGCCTTTGAGTTTCGTGTGCTGGATCTTGTACTTGTTGCATATCCTTTTGAGCATTGTATTCTTAATTTCATTACTGTTAGGCTTTTCTCATTGTGTTGTCATCAATCACCAAAAAGGGGGAGATTGAAAGCATCTAGGCCCCCATGAGGTATGGTTTCGGTGATTAATAAAACCGTTGGATATTACTAATGAGTTTGTGGATGCAAGGTCTCTCGTATAACTCATCACACTTAATGGACTCTATATTTATATCATCTACTGCTCATTGGATACAATTGGAGACCCCTAAACAAACTATTTCACGAGGTCAATCGATTTTCATGAAGACTAAAAGAAAAGGCACCTATGTCAAAATCATTCCATCAAAATTGACAGCACTTGAGACTTGGTCGTTATCAGAAGAACATTTCAAACCAATGTCTAAGAGGTCACTCGAACAAATTCCAAACGAATCACTTAGAACAACTCGAAGCAGACAAAATCTACTCACCGGATCATCCGATGTATCGAGAAAAGACTACATCGAGAGTTGGCTCAACAGCAAAAAAAGACCTCAAACTTGGGTATACACCGGATCATCTGATGATGAAGCAAGTGTTACATCGGTCGATCATTCCAGTAAGCAATTTCCCTGGACCAAGTGTAACACCGGACCATCCGATGCACAATTATAACACATTGGTCAATCACTCCAGTAAGCATTATTTCTGGACCATTCTGGATCAAGTGTCACCGGATTATCCGATATACAGGTGTATACAACATCGGTCGATCAACGATCATATCTGACATAATGACATCAGCTAATTTGTATTCGACCGATGACAACTGAAGGGAGAACATCGGATCATCCGGTGTTTGCAGAACAGTGATGTCAGCCTACTTTTCCAACGGCTATTTCGTGGAAGCTGGCTATTTATATCCCTTCAACCAGTCATTTCGACAAGTCTTGATGCCCAGAGCTACCTTACACATTACCAAGCATTCAAGACATTGAGCAACCACTTCCACATCATTTACACCATTTGTACACCAAGAGATAGGCTAGAACTTGCTAGAGATGATGCTTGTGTGCTTCCATTCTTGGTGATTGGAGTCTCTAGCCTAGTGAGAGCTGTAAGGGAGTGTCTCTTGGTGATTGCATTCACCGTGTAATAGTCGGTGATTGGAGAGAGCCTTCCGGAGCTTGCCAAGTCGGTTGTGGAAGCCCGAAGGATCAAACTTGTACAAGGCTTGAGCTCCACCTTGCCGGGATGGCGAACGGAGACTTTTAGTAAAGATCCCGGGTCTCGGTGACTTGGGAGTGGCTATACCCTTTGGTGGGTGCCACAACGTGGATGTAGGAAGGTCTTGATGATCTTGCCGAACCACGGGATAAATCACCGTGTCTTCGTGTCTCCTCTAGAGTTTGCACACTCTTCCTTCCCGTTACACTTATGCATTTCATATACCGCAAAATTATTATTGACTTGAATGCATAGGTTTTTTGCATAGCGAATTGGGCTTTTAGAAGTTAAGTTTTTATTGCTTTAATTTTTAGAAAGAATCCCAATTCACCCCCCTCTTGGGCATTCGATCCTTACAATTGGTATCAGAGCAAGGTTGCTCATTGGATCATTCTAGCTTCACCGCTAGAGAGCCAAAATGGCCAAGATTGGGGATTCGGTTCTCATCTTCGAGGGCAAGAACTTTGCCTATTGGAAAGCACGCATGCGTGCTTATCTAGAGGCTATTGCTCCCGAGGTATGGGAAGCGACCCATGCAGGGTTTGGTGAGCATAACTATATAGGTGATTAAGTCAAGTGGGATGCAAAGGCTAGAAATGCTATTTACGAATGCATTAGTCAAGATGTGTTTGCTAGGATTGCTAGCAAAGAAAAGGCTTGTGAAATTTGGGCTTGCTTGATTGAAATTCATGAGGGTTCTTCTCCTGTTAAAGAACTAAAGTATCATATGATTAAGGCCAAATATGATGAGTTCAAAATGCTACCTCATGAAAATGTCAATGAAATGTTTACTCACTTGAATGTTCTCATTGAGGAAATTAATGCTCTTGATATTGCTTCTCTTGGCAAGGGACTCATCAACCGCAAGATTCTTATGATCCTTCCTAAGCCAAAGTACAAAATCATCAACTTCATGCTTCAAAAGGAATCTCTTGATCATATTGAAGTTTCAGAACTTATTGGAGAGATTCACGCTCATGAGATGAGTGTGCTTGGGATGATGGAGGAATCATCTTTGAAGACAATTGCTCTAAAGGCTTCCATCAAGAGAACAAATCTCAAGAAAAAGAAAGTGGTCGAGCCTAGCTCAAGTGAAGAAGAGCAAACATCAAGTGAAGATGACGATGATGAGCTCGCATTGATGATTAGAAAATTCTCTCGCTTGAACTCCAAGATTGTCAAGAAGGGATACACCTTTGATCCCAAAAAGAAAGCATTTCTACCAAGAAAAGATGACAACAAGACTTGCTATAATTGTGGTGATCAAGGCCACATCTCCTATGATTGTCCAAAACCAGACAAAAGAAGAGAGAACCACAAGGGAAAGCATCTCAAGCTTGAGCATAGTGAGGATGATGAAGAAGAGGTCAAGCCTAAGCCAAGATTCTTTGGGAAGAAGAAGTATGACAAAGGAAAAAAGGCAAAACTCTTTCCAAAGAAGAGAAAAGGTCCACAAAAGGTGTTCATGTGTGAGACAAATGAATGGATCACTGATGAAGAATCTAGTGATGAAGAGAGTGAAGTTGAAGAAGAGAGCTTGTCCGGCCTTGCCATTGCCAACAATGATGACTCATCTCTTCGTCCACCTCCCATGTGCCTCATGGCAAAAGGTAACACCAAGGCATGTGATGATTCTAGCGATGATGAGCTTTCCCCCGATGACTTAGCTTCATTGATAAATGAATACCACACTATCATTAAAAGGGAAAAGAGTAAGGTCAAGGCTCTTGAAGAAGCTCGTGCTAAGCTCGAGAGTGCTAACCTCAATTTGCTTGACAAGTATGAAAGCATACTTAAGGAGCATGACACGCTCAAATCTCATGTCAAGCAAGTTGAAGAGGATAAGGCTCAAATCAAGCTAGATCATCATGATCTTGACGAAGCACACTAAGCACTCTTGGGAAAGCACAATGAGTTAATCCAAGAGCATCAAGTACTTAACCTTGCTTATGAAGTCCTTGATCAAGAATTAAAAACTATAAAGAAAGAAACCCTTAATGATAAGGTATCTATTGTTTCTCATGACACTAATGTCTTGCATAAGTCTTCGCCCTTGAAAAAGAATGCTAGGGAGAAGGATTTGATGGATGAAATTGAAAGTCTCTGCACTAGTGTGGTAAGACTATCCAAGGGAGAAGTCAAGCACAAATAAATCCTTTCCAACGAGCAAGTGCCTTCAACAAGAGAGGACTTGGATCCTTTTCGGTGCCTAACAAAGGAAAGGTGCCCTCACCGGAGCTTAAAACAAGCTTCATCAAGGAAGTTGGTTCTTATTGCCAACATTGTAAGGTCACCAGTCACCATACAAGGGAGTGTCCTCTTCCTAACTGGCCTTCTCCAAAATTGCCTACTAACTACAAGTCTACCTTTAATTATCGCTATTATCTCTTGAGTAAAGTAGATGGCAAGGTGAAGGCAAGGTTCATTGGCAAGGACATGAAGGGCATGAAGGGTAAGCTCCCCAAGCAACTTTGGGTCCCAAAAACACTTGTATCACACATACAAGGACCTAAGTTAGCTTGGGTGCCTAAAATCAAAAATTGAATTCATGTGTGTAGGTGAACTACAAAGCCGGAGGAAAGCATTGGGTACTCAATAGCGGGTGCACTCAACACATGACCGGCAACGATGGTATGTTCACCTCTATAGAGAACCCTGACAATCATGAACAAGTCACCTTTGGTGATAACTCTAAGGGGAAGTAATTGGGTTGGGTAAGATTGCAATTTCACATGATTTATCTATTTCAAATGTGTTGTATGTTAAGTCACTTAGTTTCAATTTGCTTTCTATTGCACAATTATGTGATCTTGGACTAACGTGCACCTTTAGCAAGAATGATGTTGTTGTGACTAGTGAAACAAGCAAAGAACTAATCTTCAAAGGGTTTCAGCATGGACATTTCTACCTAGTAGACTTCTCTGACAAGGATGCTAGCTTGACCACTTGTCTTTTCACCAAGATGAGTTTGGGTTGGCTATGGCATCGACGCATCGCTCACATTGGAATGAGCAAGCTCAAGAAGTCATTCAAGCTCGGGACATTTGAGAAGAACAAGCTTTGTAGCAATTGTCAAGCCGGGAAACAAGTTTCTTCACACCACCCGATGAAGACAATGGTTTCAACCTCCAAGCCACTTGAGTTGCTCCACATGGACCTCTTCGGACCGTCCACATATCAAAGTCTTGGTGGTAATCTCTATTGTCTTGTTATAGTTGATGACTACTCTCGCTATGCTTGGACTTTGTTTCTAGGTGACAAGAGTGAAACTCTGGAGGTGTTCAAGACCTTCGCCCAAAGGGAATTTCAACTTCCCATCATTAAGGTCCGGAGTGAAAATGGCACCGAATTCAAGAACTACAACATTGGGGAGTGGTGTGATCGTGAAGGCGTGAAACATGAATTTTCAGCCACATACACTGCTCAACAAAATGGTGTCGTTGAAAGGAAGAACAAGACTCTCATCACTCTTGCACGAGCAATGCTTGATGACTATGGCACGTCCGAAATGTTTTGGGTCTAAGCAATCAACACGGTGTGCCATGCCACAAATCGGGTCTATCTACACCGACTACTTCAAAATACCCCGTACGAACTCCTCATTGGGAGAAAGCCCAACATCTCCTATTTCCGAGTCTTCGGGTGCAAGTGCTATATCTACCGCAAGAAAAGGCTCGGTAAGTTTGAAAGAAGATGTGATGTTGGTATCTTTCTTGGTTATGCATCAAACTCAAAAGCATATCGAGTATTCAACCAAACCTCCGGTTTAGTTGAGGAAAGTTGTGATGTTGAGCTTGATGAAACTAATGGCTCCCAAGAGGAGAGTTTTTGTCATGATGAAATAGATGATGAGCCTCTATGAGGAGTTATGAAGAACATGACCATTGGATACATCAAGCCTAAAGTTGAGGAGAGCCATGATCAAGGTGGAGCTTCAAGTTCCAACATCAACACATCTATGGCACCTCAAGTCGACGAAGAAGAAAAAGATGATCCATTGCCGACACAAGATTCACAAGCCACACAACATCAAGAAGAATAACAAGTCCATGATCAAGTCCAACCACAAGAAGAGCAACACGCATCAGCACCGCCAAGTGCTTCACAACCACTTATGAGGCATGGACGCATCTCCAAGGCGCATCCGATTGATCAAATTATCAGAAGTACGTCAAGGGAAGTAAGTACACGTTCTCGCCATTTCGCTACATTTTGTGAGCACTACTCGTTTGTTTCATGTGTAGAACCCACTCACATTGAGGAAGCACTCCAAGATCCAAATTGGGTAATGGCCATGCAAGAAGAACTCATCAACTTCATCTGCAATGAAGTTTGGGTGTTGGGGGAGCGACCCAAGGACAAGAATGTCATTGGGACAAAGTGGGTCTACCGCAACAAACAAGACGAGAACGGCATTGTGATCCGCAACAAGGCAAGGCTTGTGGCCAAGGGTTTCTCGCAAGTTGAAGGACTAGACTTTGGAGAAACATTTGCTCCGGTCGCTCGACTAGAAGCCATACGTATACTTCTTGCTTTTGCATCACATCATAATATAAAGTGTAGGATCGAAGAGCTCGTGAAAAGCTACCAGAGAGGGGGTGAATGGTAGGTTTAAAAATCTTACGCAGCGGAAACAATTAAACCCCAAACCCTTTTGGCAGAAAAACGATCTGTTAAAGAAATCGTGTGTGAGACTAATATAAACGTGTTTCACCGTCACAAAAGTGATAGATATCAGAGAGAATCAAGTCACGAATACAACACAAAAAGAATCACTCAAATCCGTCTAGAAAAACTCAAGTTATGATCGAAAGATCAAACAATGGTCAATCTGCCCTACCAAAAAAAAAAACAGTTCTGGAACGCTGCAAAGAAACTCGTGTAGATAATAGAACACAAGTCCAATGACCGTGAAATTTTTACATATGATAGATAAACAAGTTGCAAAGACAACCCAAAAAGAATCACTTCAATTGGATCTTTAAAACTCGAGTTATGATAAAACCACCGACGTAAGGTAGTGCTGTCCAGAAACTCGACGAGTAAAACTTGTCTAGAACAAGTCGGACGAACAAGGCACAAAAGTTCCTTCAAACTACGAATTTTATTCAATAGAACACAAGAGGAACAGTCCCCAATGTCGTTCCCCACGAGCTCTGGGCTCCCTTGCTTATATAACCAGCCCTTAGGCCAACCCAATATCAACTAGGACTCCAATCCTACTCAGATCACGAATCGTAACTTTCTATAACTGCTCAAGATTCTTCTATACGCAGATAGAATAAATCTTAAGACTTCCAAACACCTTAGGAACGTATCCCACATTCCTAAACAACTCAAATTTGTGACCCACACGAAATCCTATCATAACCAACTCAAATCTTTCCATATTTGAGTCAAACCCGACTCAGCCGCAGAATGAGTCCATAACCTAGTCGGTTGGACCTTTCTGACCAATTCTTTACGTCCACATCTCTTCATCACGTCTCGGAACCATGAAGCCACGTCCATGCACTCCTTGCACACGTGCAAACATCTTCCAATGATGTCCATGATACCTTCATATGCATTGTTCTTGATTCAATCATGCTGCGCAACCTTCTGATCAGCTCAACCACAATTCCTCCTAAATTTGGTTGTTGGAACCTCATCTCCTCCCTGAGACTAGTCCTATGGATCCCATCACCAGCCATGTCTTGAACTCAAGCAACACCTGCACATGAATAAACAACTAACCCATACGAGCCCAAGTCCTCAACTTGACTCAAGTTAGTTCCGAACACAACACCCTACGTGAGAGCCTCACATAAGCATGTTGCAAAGCATAGCAAAACGATATCAGCCATATCAACCAAAACGCACCAAAAACTTAGCAAATGAATACTAAGCAATCTTTCCAACAATGTAAAGCAAGTACAAAATATTGCAAATGAAAAGCAGAAGCACTGCGGTCAAGTTCCGGACCTTGCCAGAGCAACCCAGACTTTGAGCCGGAGCTAACAAAAGCTAGTAGAACCTAGCGCCGGAGCTTACCAAAACTAGTACAACCAAGCTCCTGCCGGAGCTTACAAAACTAGCAGTGTGACGCCCGGTTCCGAAAATGAACCAAGCTAACGCATATGTGTGCCCAGGATGTTCATCACACATACACGAGTGCAATCACAAAAGAGTATACAGAAAATTACCACAGAACAAGATTAATTAACCAAATTTTATTACACGAACCAGATTATCCTCAAATACAAGCTCTAATAATTGTTAATGACAAGTTCAACTAATGTAGCGGAAATAAACTAATTAAGCAAACTAAGCAACTAAGCATAAGCAATAGGGTATATACGCGCAGCTCCAATCAACACCACAGGCAAAGCTGACGGTAGACACGGCCTAGAACTCCGAATTATCGCCATTAAAATCCCAGTCCTGACCTGCAACTGTTGGGGTGGGGGATTGCAAGAGTGAGTACATGTCGTACTCAGCAAGTGTGGAAAGTATGACATGTGGCTGATTCAAATGACGACAATAATAATGGCAAAGTGCTGAAAAGTACATTAAAACATTTGAAAAGCAATATAGTATAAGTATGTGAAGTAATCCCAACATAATCACGAGTAATACCATAATACCAAACTGAATTCATTACCATCATCAATAAGTCCAGATTTCACCATTGCCAATAACCATATTCAATACCAAAGATTAATCCATAACCATCCATAACCATTACCAAACCATAACCATCCCAAATTCCAATTTCCCTCTAATCATGGAAGTTGTCCAGGTGCTCATAACCGGGAGCACGGCTATCATGATAGTTTTAGTTAACTCTGCAGAGTTTGTACCTCTTTACCCACGTGTTCGTGATTTCATCACCCTTCGGCGACTAAGAACCTCCCTTATGCCCATGACCCGTCGGTCACATTACACACTTCCGTTGGTGTGTGGCCAAGAGATCACAAAATAGCCTTTAAAAAGGGATTACTAGCCTATTTAGACCCCACTGAGGTTTCACCGGTGGCGATGTCTCCCGCAGAGCACATCTTCAACCAAGGGCCCCCTCTTGAGCCATTCGGATCCCAGGGTAGTCCCACCAATCATCAACAAACCCAATCCGACTACCCCTTCCCCGAGCATCCACAATGGTCCAAACAACACTAGCAAAGCCCTAATTAATCAGCTACGCCGCACCCATACTTGGCCTCGTGGTGGCACTGTAGTCCTGGCTTATTCTCGCATGAACCGGTCCTTAGATCTAAAGCAAGCAAACCACCATAACATCCAACCCATCCACACACCAGGCTTGCTTAGATCATCCATTACCATACCATGTTTAACCAGTTCATGTTAACCATAATCTCATCCAGGCATAATTAAATTGAGTGATATAGTTATTTCCCATCCCAGTTGATTAAGCGAAGCAAAAAGGTAAAAACCCTTCCCGACTCTCTACCATAAATTCCAGGTGACAAGGGTGGTTTAGCAAATCTAGTAAACTTCCTACCATAGGATTTCCCATCAATTTGACACAAGCATGCAGTTTTGCAAACAAAACATTTATTTTAAAAACAGGATCAATATGCTTCAAGGACACTTGCCTTGCTCTTACTGTTGATTAGGGTCAAAGCCTTCAAACTCTTGATGTTGTAGATCCTCCGTGGCACTCTCTAGCGCAAATCCATCTAATCCACACAATAAACATACAAGACAAGAAACACAATCAAAGAGTGCACAAATATTACTCAATATGTCATGACATGCATGATTGATGCAAATGCAAGGTAGAACTTGTTACTAGATTGCTTTTAATGATCACTAACTAGCTCTGATAGATTTTAACAAGTTTATACAGGTTTGGATTCGATTCAACACAATTTAACCAGAAAGATCGGACTAGTCCGCTAGGGACCGGACAAGTCCGCACTCTGCGAGATCAGCATATTAAAGTTTTCTAGATCGACGTGAATTTGGAGATTATGGGTTGAATTCGCATAAGGAAAAGAGAATAGAAGGTATACCAGGTGTTTAGAACTCCAATGAACCAAGAAACTTGGAGGTAACACTTGGATCTTGATGATCTAGGGTTGGTGATGAACTTGGAGATGAATTGGTGGTGAAGAACGAAACTTGGTGGAGATCTTGATCCTCCTTCGTTTCCTCCTCTTCTTCCTCTTGCTTGGGATCTTCTCCTCCCTCCTTGATGGTGGCTCCCCACGAACTAGGGTTTGGGTGGGTGGAAAAGTGGCAAATAGATGTCCAGCCAAGGGGTGGGGTTGTTTATATAGGCGTGGAGGCTAGGGTTAGATGGATTTCGAGTTTAGGATGAGTAGAGGCCGGTTTAGAGTCCCACATGGGCTCTAAAAGAGTTGGGCACGACGTCCCTAGGCCCACTTGACGTGAAACCCAAGAAGCAAGTCGTAAAACAAAAGGTCAATCTCGGAGCCACGAAATATCGGACAAGTCCGGACAGGACCGGACTAGTCCGAAGTCGTCCAGAGAGAAAATCGGACAAGTCTGGCCAAAAATCGGACAAGTCCGATCTTAGTCAGAAAGAAAAACGGACAAGTACGCTAGAACACCTGAAAGTGCATCTAGGACTCCCTTGTGGGTTTTGGATGATTTATGACAAGCAATTGGGATCCTAATCCTTTTGTTGAGATGAATGCAGGAAAATGATGAAAAATGAGCAAAGTGCCAAAAAGAGGGAAATTGAGAAGGAAAATGAATTTGAGCTCAAGGAGAAGAAATTAGTAGTTTAGTATGTATGGAGTGTGTTAAGGAAACACACCCAAGAGCTCAATCTCAGTTAATCACACACACACAATGCACAAAGCTATACAGGACCGGACTAGTCCGATATCAGCCGGACTAGTCCGATATCTTTCTGTTCCACTTCGGACTAGTCCTCCCCAGTGCGGACTAGTCCTCAAAACAATGCACAAGTCACACAAAATCAGACAAGTCCGTTGTGACCCGGACTAGTCCGATATACTTTCTGATCCACTTCGGACAAGTCCGGTGTTTACACGGACTAGTCCGATATACACTCTGATCTAAATCGGACAAGTCCTCCAAGTGCGGACTTGTCATCCTAAAAACTTAGGGTTTCACAGGTCCGGACAAGTCTGATGGCAATCGGACTAGTCCGAAGCTTTCCAGTAGCTAAATCGGACAAGTCCGTTTTCAACCGGACTAGTCCGATATTCCTGGACACTTAGGGTTTGCTTCGCACAGCACACCGGACTAGTTCGGTGTCCACCACGGACTAGTCCGATCTTTCTGAACCCTAACGGTCACTTTTAGAAACCCCATATAAATAGAGGTGCACGGCCCACTTTCACCCTCTCTCGAACCCTTGCGCCGTCACACCTCCCAAGAGACTCAAAAACCATCTCTCTCCACGAAATTAAGTGCAAAATCAATCAATCCATTGAAGATCACTTCTAGATCATTGGAGAGGCACTTGGCACACGATTGAGCTCTTGGTTTGAATCTCTAACACACTCTTGTATCTCAATTTGTATATTTCGAAGTGTGTTATTGGTGGTCTTGAATCTTGTAATCAAGGGAGCTCTCAACTTGTGAGATCGCCCCTTCAACTTGGTGATTTACCCCTGTGTGATTAGTGGAAGAGGATTGGCCTTCGTGGCGATCCGACGAGGGAAGGGTTGGTGAAGACCCGGTCCTTTTGTGGGCTCCTCAACGTGGATGTAGGTTGCCTTCGTGGTAGCCGAACCACGGGATAAGTCTTGTGTCTTGTTCGTTTGTGTTCATCATTCTAGTTGATCAACATTATCTAGGGTTTGATTCATTTTGTTGAATTCAAGTTAAATAGTTGAACAAGAATCATACTTGCAATAGAACTTGACATACAACTATTGAACTGTTATTAAAGTTTATATTTCCGCTGCAAACGTCAACGAAACAATCAAATTGACCTAACTTGATCAACATAGCCCGTGAAATCCGGACTAGTCTGCACTTTACCGGACTAGTCCGATATATCTGGTTTTGACCTTGTTGTTGAAGTGCTACAGGAACCGAGAAATTTCAAAAAGGCCTATTCACCCCCCCTCTAGGCCTACATTCAATTGGTATCAGAGCAGGTTCTTCAAGAAATAGTGCAACCACTCGAAGAGATCATGTCGGACATGAAGGAAGTCCAGAAAATCAACAACCAGGAAGAAATGAACAATGACAAGCACCAAAAGCTTGAGAAGTATCTCGAAGCCATTCAAGACTTCGATGATGATGATGAGGAGACATTGGAACTGAAAGCACTCCTTAGAAAGAAAGCGCTTTCCAAAGGGAAATCTAAAGTCGAAGAAAAGAAGAAGGGGAGTAGTCACACCGACTACTCCCGATATCCTTTTAATTATGACTGTTTAAATTCTAACAGCGGTCATTATCTATCTATTCCTCTCGGAAAAGCCCCACACTTCGATGGGAGTGATTACTCCATGTGGAGGCAAAATATGAAGATGCACTTGATTTCCCTTAACCCAAGTTTATGGCATATTGTGTGCACAGGAATAAACATCCCTGATGACGATGAAGAGCTCACGCCAAGTCAAGAGCAAGCCATCCACAGGAATGCCCAAGCCGCAGCCGTTATCACCTCATCTCTAAGTCGAGATGAATTCACAAAGGTGGACGGATTGGAAATTTCCAAAGAAATCTGGGACACACTACAGAAAGCACATGAAGGTGACCGGCATGTGCGGGAGGCAAAGATTTAAATGATTGAAGGCGAACTAGGAAGGTTCGCGATTGAGGAAGATGAGTCTCCCCAGGACATGTACAACATACTGAAGACTCTTGTGAACAAGGTTCGATCATATGGGAGCAAAAAGTGGAATGACCACGAGGTTGTAAAGCTCATCCTTAGAGCCTTTATGCCTCGCAACGTCACACTTTGCTCTATGATCTGAGAAAGTCCCGGGTACAAGAAAATGACTCCGGATGAACTGCTTGGCAAAATCATCAACTTTGAGATGATGGAGAAGCAAGCCAAGCACGTAAGAGAAATAGCCGACCTCACATCAGCCAAGAAGAAGGGAGTTGCCCTAAAGTCCTCACTCAAGCCTCTATCCAAAGAAGCAAGAGAAGCACAGCTTGAGGAGGACAGCGATGATGAAAGCAGCGAGCTGGACGAAGAAGATATGATTTTGTTCATGAAGAAGTTCAAAAGAATTATGAATAAAAGACAAGGAACAAAATCGAGTGAAGGAAAATACAAGGAGAAGACAAAACCGAAGATGAGGCAGGCATGCTATAATTGTGGTGAGTACAATCACTTTATAGTCGATTGCCCGTATGAGGACAACAAGAAGAAGAGCAAAGAGTCCAAGCCTCAACTGAAGAAATTCTTCAAGAAGAAGAAACAAGCTGAACAAGCACACATCAGAAAGGAGTGGGACTCAAACGATGAGTCCTCATCGTCCGATGAAGAAGAAATGGCTAGCATAGCCATTGAAAGCATGTCCAAGAAACCCACACTCTTCCCCACGCTCGGTGCAAAGAAGGCAAATGGAACTTGCCTCATGGCTAAGGAAGGTAAACGCAAGGTAAACATCAAAAATCCTTCCTTGCATTCTTACTCAAGTGATGATGATCTAGATAGTGATGATGAAGATATGCTAGTTGGTTTAGATAGAAAAACTGCTGCTAAAATGAAATTCTTGCTTAACCAACTTGTTGAGAAGGAAGAGCTAATTGATCGTCAAGAAGACATGATTATCTCCCAAAAGGAGAAGCATGTCGAACTTGACAATCTTCTAGTTCTTGAAAAGGAGAGAAACCACTCACTAGAGCTTGAGCTAGCTTCAAGCAAGAAAACTTGCTTGGAGTTAACCAACTCAAACGTTGCAATCAAGGATCAACTTGATGACTTAATCAAGGTCAACAAGATCCTTGAAGTGCAGGTTGAGTCACTCAAGCTTAGTGAACCTTCCTCCTCTTCAAGCCTACCTTCTCAACCCACTTCAACTAATATCGCTCATATTTGCAAATGTGATAAAATTAACACCAGGTTGAAGGAAAATTCTACCTCCACAAAGGACAAAAATCCTACCCAATGTGTAATATTTGACAAGGAGAGGATCAACTATGCACGTAGTGCATATTTGGTCCAAAGACCTCCAAATGTCAAGTATGGCATTGGTTACTCTTATGATGGAAAGCAAAGAGCTGGAAATCATAAGAATAACAAGGGAAGGATTACCTTTGTGAAGGGAGGACCCTCACAACCTGGTAACTCGAAAACTAAAAACCTGAACTCTCATGAAAACCGGACTAGTCCGGTTGTGGTCCGGACAAGTCCGGTCATCCGGACAAGTCCGGTCACACAGACTAGTCCGACCCATAATCAACAGCAACTCTTGTTTAAAACCTTTGATGCTTCTTATGTATTAATGAAAAATAATGTTGGTAAAGTGTATGCTTATTATGCTGGGCCACGCCATGGGAACACAAAATCCCATGTGTGGGTGCCCAAATGTATTGTTACTAACCTCCAAGGACCCAAGCAAGCTTGGGTACCTAAAACCAAGGCGTAATTTGTTTTTGCAGGCCTACTCCTCCGGTGGATCCAAATGGGTGCTAGACAGTGGATGCACCAACCACATGACCGGAGAAAGGAGGATGTTTGTGGAGTATGAAGTGAACAAGGACCCAGACGAAGGCATCTACTTTGGGGATAACAGTCAAGGAAGGGTCCTCGATACCGGTAAAATAGCAATATCCTCTGAACATACTCTTTCGCATGTTTTACACGTTGAATTTTTAGATTATAACCTGCTGTCCATATCTCAATTATGTGACAAAGGTTATAATTGCCTGTTCACTAACAAGGGTGTGACCGTCTCAAGGAGAAGTGATGGTTCTGTTGCATTCAAGGGTATGTTGAAGGGAAAGCTTTACCTTGTTGACTTCAACAAGGATAAAGCCGAACTCGACACATGCTTGATTGCAAAGACCAACATGGGTTGGCTGTGGCATAGACGGCTGGCACATGTTGGTATGAGGAACCTTCAAAAACTCCTCAAGGGCGATCACATCCGAGGTTTGAAAGATGTTGTGTTTGAGAAAGACAGGCCTTGTAGCGCGTGCCAAGCAGGGAAGCAAGTTGGAGCACAACATCCCGCGAAGAACATCATGACCACGACAAGACCGCTCGAACTACTTCATATGGACTTGTTTGGTCCAATTGCTTACATAAGCATCAGCGGTAATAAATACGGTTTAGTTGTTATTGATGATTTTTCCCGCTTCACTTGGGTGTTCTTTCTGCATGACAAGTCAGAAACACAAGGAACACTCAAGAAATTCTTCAAGCGAGCGCAAAACGAGTTCTCACTATCAATCAAGAGTATTCGGAGCGACAACGGCACGGAGTTCAAGAACATACAAGTGGAGGAGTACCTTGATGAGGAAGGAATCAAGCACGAATTCTCAGCACCATACTCTCCACAACAAAACGGAGTTGCCGAAAGGAAGAACCGAACGCTCATAGAGATGGCAAGAACAATGCTCGATGAATACAAGACTTCGGATCGATTTTGGGCGGAAGCAATCAACACCGCTTGCCATGCCACAAATCGACTCTACCTTCATCGACTACTAAAGAAGACCCCCTATGAGCTACTCACCGGTAACAAACCGAACATTTCATATTTTCGAGTTTTCGGTTCTCCTTGCTATATTTTGAACAAGAAGCCCAGGACTTCAAAGTTCGCTTCGAAGTCCGATGAAGGTTTCTTGCTTGGTTATGATTCGAACACTTACGCCTATCGTGTTTTCAACAAGGCCTCCGGACTTGTTGAAGTGGCACGTGACGTAGTGTTCGATGAAACTAATGGCTCCCAAAAGGAGCAAGTTGATCAATGTGAATTAGGTAAAGAGGAAGCCCCCTATCAAGCATTGAAGAGGATGGCTCTAGGCGAAGTACGACCACAAGAGTCATCATCACAAATACAAGAGGAAAGTGAACCACAAGAGGAGATCAACAATCAAGGGGGAGCCTCGATACAAAATCAATCACAGGAATATGAACATGATCAACAAATCAACGAGGACAACAACTCAGGGGGAGAAGAAGATGATCACCAACATACGAACCCCCAAGTGCCACACCCAAGAGTACACCAATGCATTCAAAGGGATCATCCAATCGACAACATCATCGGCGACATCCAAAAGGGAGTAACTACTAGATCTCGTATAGAAAATTTCTGTGAACATTACTCGTTTGTCTCCTTTTTGGAACCCCGCAGGACTGAGGATGCATTGAAAGATTTGGACTGGGTGGTGGCAATGAAAGAAGAGTTGAATAATTTCAAGAGAAACGAAGTTTGGGAACTTGTGGAAAGACCCAATGCAAATATTGTGGGCACCAAGTGGGTCTTCCGCAACAAGCAAGACGAACACGGAGTGGTGACAAGAAACAAGGCACGACTTGTGGCCAAAGGTTACTCACAAGTCGAAGGTTTGGATTTCGATGAAACCTTTGCTCCAGTAGCTAGGCTTGAATCAATTAGAATATTACTTGCATATGCTACTCCTCATGATTTCAAGCTGTACCAAATGGACGTGAAAAACGCCTTCCTCAACAGACCGATCAAGGAAGAGGTGTACGTGGAGCAACCACCCGGATTTGAAGACGAAGAGTTCCCCGACCACGTGTATAAACTGCGTAAGGCTCTCTATGGCCTCAAACAAGCTCCTAGAGCTTGGTATGAGTGTCTTAGAGATTTTTTAATTGATAATGGTTTTCAAATTGGCAAAGTATACTATACATTATTCACAAAAAAATCTGGATAATGATCTTTTTATTTGCCAAATCTATGTTGATGATATAATTTTTGGATCAACTAACCAATCTTTCTGTGAAGAGTTTCGTAAAATTATGACAGACAGATTTGAAATGTCAATGATGGGAGAATTGAAGTACTTCTTGGGATTCCAAGTGCGGCAACAAAGGGAAGGAACATTCATAAGCCAAACCAAGTACACACAGGACATCCTCAAGATGTTTGGCATGGACAAGGCAAAGCCCATAAAGACTCCCATGGCAACGAATGGCCACTTGGATCTCAATGAAGATGGACCGAGCGTCGACCAAAAGGTATATCGCTCCATGATTGGATCTTTACTTTACTTATGTGCATCTAGGCCAGATATTATGTTGAGTGTATGTTTGTGTGCAAGATTTCAAGCCAACCCTAAGGAATGTCATTTGACAGCCGTAAAGAGAATCCTAAGATATTTAGTTCATACACCCAACCTTGGTCTTTGGTACCCAAAAGGCTCAAAATTCAATCTCATTGGGTATTCCGATGCAGATTATGCCGGGTGCAAAGTTGATAGAAAAAGCACTTCCGGCACTTGCCAATTCCTAGGAAGATCCTTAGTTTCTTGGTCATCCAAGAAACAGAATTCCATTGCATTATCCACAGCCGAAGCGGAGTATGTTGCAGCCGGGAGTTGCTATGCACAACTCCTTTGGATGCGACAAACTCTAAGGGATTACGGTTACAATATGAACCGTATTCCTCTCCTTTGTGATAATGAGAGTGCCATTAAAATAGCCCACAATCCAGTTGAGCACTCTAGGACTAAACACATTGACATAAGACACCATTTCTTGAGAGACCATTCCATGAAAGGAGACATATCCATCTCTCATGTCAACACCCAAAAACAATTGGCCGACATATTCACCAAGCCACTTGATGAAAAACGTTTTTGCGAACTCCGAAATGAGCTAAACATTCTTGATTCTCGGAGTGTGGCTTGAAAAGTTGCATACCTGTATGATTGCTTCAAAATATTGATTGAATTGTGAAAATCATCCCTCTTCATTTTTCTCTCGAAAAACTATGTCAATCATTAGATCTTGATGAATTTTTGATCATAGTATGATTGTTGTTTGCTTACTGGTCAAATTCATCAAGATTATTTGAATTGTTTTGCCTCTCTACTCTCAATTATTGGACCTTCAAATATATATGAATGGGCTATGCAATTCTTTCCTGGTGACCACGGACAAGTCCGTGGTTACCCGGACTAGTCCGCCATTGCAGACTAGTCCGCAGAGTGCCGGTTAGGCCGGACTAGTCTGACAGACCATGGACTAGTCCGATATAGGTCTCTGGATGACTTCGGACTAGTCCGGTCATGTCCGGACTTGTCCAATTTTTCGTGTCCATAACCCTAGCCGCCACCAAACCCTAATCCATTCACCCCACACTCGCCCCCAAGCTTTCTCTCTCTTGCGCTCGAGCTCCCAAGGCGAATCCTTGATTCCTCCGTCGAAAAGCCTCAATCTTGTGCGGAGATCAAGCTTGAAGACTCGGGGATTGAAGTTAGCGGACAAGTCCGGCCTCCAACCCCCAAAATCTCAAGCTTCCTTTGATTTCTTGGTAAATTTTCTTCAAAACCCTAAGAAATCACAAATTTCTCTATTGCTTATCGTTTGGCCTAGCATTCTTCACTAGTTACATGTCTAGTTGATGTACTATGTGTATGCTAGACTAGTTTTTCCCTTAGGGATCAATTTTTGTCCAGTCCGTTAGGTTTTTGCAGATGAACACCGGACTATTCCGGTCCAGGTACGAACAAGTCCGGTCCCCCGGACTAGTCCGTGCCTGTGCACCGGACAAGTCCGTTGTTTCTGAACCAAAACCTAATTCTTTAATTCCCTAATGCCTTCCATTGCCATCTTACCTTACCAATACCTTGTATAACTTGTCCTTTCTCTTGATCACTCATTCTCAGATCATGTCGAGCTCCGACAACGAAATCTCCGATTTCGAGGCCGAATTGGACCACGAGGTGGCACCTCGGTCCTCGGCGGGTCTTGGCAAGAAACGCCAAGAAAGACCTTCCGAGCCTGCTACTTCCCCTCCCCAGGTTCGGAGGAAGGTCCTTGCCAAGAAGCCTGCCTCGAAGGCTGCTCCGTCTACAAGCGGCCTTCGACAAGCTAAAGGGAAGGGCAAGGGGGTTGCCACAGGGCCTGTTGGGCCCCTGAAGCTGCATACTCCCAGAGAAGGGGTCCGGGACCCCAATGAGGAAAGATTCACTGGCAAGGGCAGCGATGTGGCTGCTAAGTTGAGAAGTGTTGATTGCTATGCAAGGCCCAAGCAAGCAGCTGATGGCAGATTTTGGTCAAATTTCCATGCTGATTTCTACAAGCTGGTCTACTTGCCGATGAAGACCCTGGTGGTGCGCAGTCAATGGATTGACTGGGCCCACCTTGAGAAGAGGAAATGTGCAGCTTTTGATGAAGTGATAGCAGCTGCAGAGAGACATGGTCTGAAGGATCTCTTTGCCTTCAGACACAACTGGAATGAAGAAGTGATAGCACAATTCTATGCAACGTGCCACTTCTCAAGCGAAGACGAAGAAAGTGTGACTTGGATGACTCATGGATCCAAGTATTCTATTACTCAGGAAGAGTTTGCCAGCCTGCTGCACCTTGACTCTGCTGGAAATGACCACCTAATCATCCACAACATAGGGGTCATTGAGAGGGACGGACTGAAGTTCATGTATGAGCCCAACTCTAAGTATTTTCCTCCCTCCACAAAGAATATGAAGCCTTTCTTTGTGGTCCTCAACAGAGTCCTCAGGAAGACAATTGCCCCCAAGGATGGGGATGCAGGGAGTGTACAGGGCTACCTCCGGACTCTAATGAGGGTCATAAGCAAGAGGAGACAATTTGATGTTGCAGACTATATTTGGAATGATATGGTCAATATCTCAAGTACCCCCAACCGATCCTGTGGCTATGCCCCTTACTTGATGTTTATGATTGAGAAGGTCACAGGGATCGAGTTTGTGAAGGATGTGGAGCACACTCCACTGAGGCCTCAGAAGCCTCAGCCAGTGAGTGTCCAGGCTGCTCCATCGCCGGCCTCAAGCCCCGAGGCACCGGCAAGGCAAGAAGAAGCTGCTAGGGCTCCTCCTCCCTCCAGGGAAGCCCCAAAAAAAGGATCCGCCAGTGGGATCCTCAAGTACTTGGCTGCAATTTTCTCCTCATGGAAGAAAACTGAAGTGAAGCATCACAAGCTAAATCAGAAGAGGAAGGAGAACATGAGGTACATAAAAGCCAATGTGAAGCAGCTGAGTGAGAAGCTGGAGATCAACCCAATTGGATCTCCAGTACTTTCTGAAGATTCTGATCCGGACATCACCGAGCTCAGCCCCTTGACTACCTCCGAGCTTGCCTATTTTGGCATTGGGGGCTCGAGCAGCTCCGCTCCTCCTCCTCCCTCTCAACCTCGTCAAGCGGAAAGCGATGAAGACGATGAAGACGACGAGAGGACTGACATCGAAGAGTGAAGCCCTAGGACCTTCCTCTCTCTCTTTTTGGTGTCTTGATGCCAAAGGGGGAGAGATTGAGGGGGAGTCTCTAGTCTTAGCTTTAGCTGAATAGGATGCGAGGAGAGAGCTCTCTATGTATTTCTAATTGTGATTGTATTTGTTTAACACTATTTTCATATCATGTTTGGTCTTGTGTTAAGTTGCTCAATTAATTTGCAAGTGTGTGATGAAATCTGAATTTTTGCTCCTGAAATGCCATATTCACTTGATATTAGTTGATCAATGCAAATTCTGTCATTCTTAATGCATTCATGCTCTTAGTATGCATCCCACCATAAAGAATGCACACATGAATAATTATCTTGTTGCTTGATGTATTTTTGAGTCATACGTGCATACTTTATGAAAATCTCATTTTATACCTCATTTTGTGAAATCTCAATTGGTTGTCATCAATCACCAAAAAGGGGGAGATTGAAAGTGCATCTAGGACTCCCTTGTGGGTTTTGGATGATTTATGACAAGCAATTGGGATCTTAATCCTTTTGTTGAGATGAATGCAGGAAAATGATGAAAAATGAGCAAAGTGCCAAAAAGAGGGAAATTGAGAAGGAAAATGAATTTGAGCTCAAGGAGAAGAAATTAGTAGTTTAGTATGTATGGAGTGTGTTAAGGAAACACACCCAAGAGCTCAATCTCATTTAATCACACACACACAATGCACAAAGCTATACAGGACCGGACTAGTCCGATATCAGCCGGACTAGTCCGATATCTTTCTGTTCCACTTCGGACTAGTCCTCCCCAGTGCGGACTAGTCCTCAAAACAATGCACAAGTCACACAAAATCGGACAAGTCCGTTGTGACCCGGACTAGTCCGATATACTTTCTGATCCACTTCGGACAAGTCCGGTGTTTACACGGACTAGTCCGATATACACTCTGATCTAAATCGGACAAGTCCTCCAAGTGCGGACTTGTCATCCTAAACACTTAGGGTTTCACAGGTCCGGACAAGTCCGATGGCAATCGGACTAGTCCGAAGCTTTCCAGTAGCTAAATCGGACAAGTCCATTTTCAACCGGACTAGTCTGATATTCCTGGACACTTAGGGTTTGCTTCGCACAGCACACCGGACTAGTCCGGTGTCCACCACGGACTAGTCCGATCTTTCTGAACCCTAACGGTCACTTTTAGAAACCCCATATAAATAGAGGTGCACGGCCCACTTTCACCCTCTCTCGAACCCTAGCGCCATCACACCTCCCAAGAGACTCAAAAACCATCTCTCTCCACGAAATTAAGTGCAAAATCAATCAATCCATTGAAGATCACTTCTAGATCATTGGAGAGGCACTTGGCACACGATTGAGCTCTTGGTTTGAATCTCTAACACACTCTTGTATCTCAATTTGTATATTTCGAAGTGTGTTATTGGTGGTCTTGAATCTTGTAATCAAGGGAGCTCTCAACTTGTGAGATCGCCCCTTCAACTTGGTGATTTACCCCTGTGTGATTAGTGGAAGAGGATTGGCCTTCGTGGCGATCCGATGAGGGAAGGGTTGGTGAAGACCCGGTCCTTTTGTGGGCTCCTCAACGTGGATGTAGGTTGCCTTCGTGGTAGCCGAACCACGGGATAAGTCTTGTGTCTTGTTCGTTTGTGTTCATCATTCTAGTTGATCAACATTATCTAGGGTTTGATTCATTTTGTTGAATTCAAGTTAAATAGTTGAACAAGAATCATACTTGCAATAGAACTTGACATACAACTATTGAACTGTTATTAAAGTTTATATTTCCGCTGCAAACGTCAACGAAACAATCAAATTGACCTAACTTGATCAACATAGCCCGTGAAATTCGGACTAGTCCGCACTTTACCGGACTAGTCCGATATATCTGGTTTTGACCTTATTGTTGAAGTGCTACAGGAACCGAGAAATTTCAAAAAGGCCTATTCACCCCCCCCCCCTCTAGGCCTACATTCAACACCGGACTAGTCCGCACAAAATCGAACAAGTCCGAAGTTGTCCAGAGGCAAATATCGGACTAATCCGCAGCAAAAACGGACAAGTCCGTTTTTAGACAGAGAGAAATCGGACTAGTCCTCAACAAAACTGGACTAGTCCGCACTTTCCTACATTTTTAAGTGCGGTTTTGCTCCAAATCAATTTTAAACTTGTTCCTCTTGTTATGGGTTAATGTTAAACATGTATATGAGTGCATGTAGGGCATGATGCATGAAAATGAGGGTGTTACAAACCTACCCCCCTTAAAATGAATCTCGCCCTCGAGATTCGACGCGGAAGAGAAGAGATAGGGAAATTCCTTCTTGAGATCATCTTCTAGCTCCCAAGTTGCTTCCTTTTCGGTATGGTGCTTCCATTGGACTTTACACCATCTAATGACCTTGTTCCTTGTGACCCTCTCCTTGGTTTCCAAGATTTTGGTCGGTTGCTCGACATACGTCAAATCCTCCTCGAGTTCCAATTCTCCCATTGGCACTTGATCTTCCGGTACCCTGAGACACTTCTTGAGTTGGGAAACATGAAACACATCATGTACGTCTGAAAGATGAGCTGGCATCTCCAACTTATATGCTACTTCTCCTCTTTTGTCCAAAATCTTGAATGGTCCAATATAACGAGGTGCGAGCTTGCCTCTTATGTTAAACCTCTTATGACCTCTCATTGGTGACACCTTGAGGTAAACAAAATCTCCTATTTCAAAGGCTAATTTCCTTCTCCTATTATCCGCATAGCCTTTTTGCCTTGATTGGGCAGCCCTCAAGTTTCCACGAATTATTTGGACTTGCTTTTCGGCTTCTTGCAACACGTCCGGGCCAAATACTTGAGTTTCTCCTGCCTCATTCCAGAATAAAGGTGTCCTACACTTCCTCCCATAAAGCGCTTCATATGGTGACATTTTCAAGCTTGCTTGGTAACTATTGTTGTATGAAAATTCTGCGTATGGCAAGCTTTTGTCCCAACTTTTCCCATGCTTTAAAGCACAAGCTCTTAACATGTCCTCCAAAATCTGATTGGTCCTTTCGGTTTGTCCATCCATTTGAGGATGATATGCTGAACTAAAATTCAACCTCGTTCCCAAAGCTTCATGCAATTTTTGCCAAAATCTGGAGGTAAATTGAGAACCTCTATCCGAGACTATCTTCTTAGGGACTCCATGTCGACACACAATATGCTCCATGTATATTTCGGCCAATCGTGCAGCTGTATACTTGGTTTTCACAGGGACAAAATGAGCTGACTTGGTTAAGCGATCCACAATTACCCAAATTGAGTCATACCCGGACTGAGTACGTGGTAACCCAACTATGAAGTCCATTCCAATTTCTTCCCACTTCCATTCTGGAATCTTCAACGGTTGCAATAATCTGGCTGGCCTTTGATGTTCCGCCTTGACTCGTTGGCACACATCACATAATGCTACATATTCAGCTATGTCCCTTTTCATGCTATCCCACCAATAGCAAGTCTCCAAGTCCTTGTACATCTTCGTACAACCGGGGTGAATCGAGTAAGGCGAGTCATGTGCCTCCTTTAATATTGTCTCCCGAATATGCTTTACATTAGGCACAACGATTCTCTTTCCAAGCCATAAGGTACCATGTTCGTCTTCATCAAATCTGAATTCTCTCCCTTCTTCGATTCTTTCCTTGATTTCCTTGATCTCCTCATCTGTGGTCTGTGCTTCTCGAATGTCTTGCTCCAAGGTCGGATTTAACTCCATCATCTCCATCTCATTTACAAACCCTAGGTTCAACCGTTCAAACTCCTTACATAACTCGAACGGCAACTCTCGAACCGTGAGTTGATGACTTACTCCTTTTCTACTCAAAGCATCGGCCACTACATTGGCTTTTCTCGGATGATATATGATTCCCACATCATAATCCTTGATGAGCTCCAACCATCTTCGTTGCCTCAAATTCAGGTTTGTCTGTGTGAAAATATACTTCAAACTCTTATGATCCGTGTAAATTTCACACCTATGTCCAAGAATATAGTGTCTCCAAATCTTCAATGCATGTACCACGGCTGCTAGTTCAAGATCATGCGTGGGGTAATTCTGCTCATGTTTCTTCAATTGTCTCGACGCATAGGCGACCACTTGACCTTCTTGCATCAATACACATCCAAGCCCTTGTCTTGATGCATCACAATAGATGTCGAAACTCTTGCTTACATCCGGCAATACCAAAACTGGGGCTGTTGTCAACCTCTTCTTCAACTCCTCAAAACTCTCTTGACAAGCTTGAGTCCATTGGAATGCCTTTCCCTTCATTAGCAACTCCGTAATAGGCTTGGCTATCTTGGAAAAATCCTTGATGAATCTACGGTAATATCCAGCCATCCCAAGAAAACTCCTTACTTCCTTGACATTTTGCGGCGGTTCCCACTTCAACATATCCCTCACTTTACCAAGGTCAACCGATACTCCTCCTCCTGAGATGATATGACCCAAAAATGGCACCTCTTTCAACCAAAACTGACACTTGTTGAACTTGGCATACAATTGATGCTCCCTCAATTTCTGCAACGCAAGCCTTAAGTGTTCCTCATGTTCCCTCTCATCCTTCGAGTAGATCATAATATCATCGATAAACACCACAACGAACTTATCTAAGTACTCCATGAATACTTTATTCATGAGGTACATAAAGTAGGCAGGCGCATTTGTCAATCCAAAAGACATCACGGTGTACTCATAAGATCCATACCGTGTCCTAAAAGCTGTCTTGGGTATGTCCGATGGTCTAATCTTCATTTGAAAGTAACCTGACCTCAAATCAATCTTGGAAAACACACAGGCGCCTTTCATCTGATCAAACAAATCCTCTATACGGGGCAAGGTATACTTGTTCTTGATGGTTACCTCGTTGAGAGCTCGGTAATCCACGCACATCCTTTGGGATCCATCCTTCTTGTCCACAAACAGCACATGCGCTCCCCAAGGTGAAGAACTAGGGCGAATAAAACCCTTCTCTAATTGCTCTTTAATTTGCTTCTTGAGCTCCGCTAATTCCATAGGAGGCATCCTATACGGCCTCTTAGCTATAGGTGCAGTTCCAGGTATTAAATCAATAACAAACTCAATGTCTCGATCGGGTGGCATACCTGGCAACTCGTCCGGAAAAACATCCAAAAATTCACACACCACCGGAATCTCCTCAATTGCGACACCGTCCATATGATTCAGCTCTAATTGCTTCGGTGCATGTTGGGTTGCTTTAAATTCTACGGTGATCCCTTCTTCATTAGTCAACTTCACCGTCTTTGTGGCACATTCAATAACTCCATTGTGCTTCCTCAACCAGTCCATACCAAGTATAATATCCAACCCTTGAGAATCTAAAACAATGAGGTTGGCGGAGAAGTCTACCCCCCTTATTCTAAGGCTTACTTTTGGACATACTATATTTGTCCTCATCTCTCCTCCAGGAGACTTAACCAATAGAGTAAACTTCATATGAGAGATAGGCAAACTATACTTGGCAACATACTTCGATGCAATGAATGAATGCGATGCTCCAGAATCAAATAACATAGTCGCGGGGTTGGAGTTGGCGAGAAACATACCAATGACCACGTCATCCGCTTGTTGAGCATCCTCCGTAGAGACATGGTTCATGTTACCACGAGCAAAATTTTGCTGTCCACGGCTTCCTTGTGGCTGTCCTCCATTGGGTCTTGGGTTTTGCCTCGATGTATTGCTTCCTTGACCAAGGCCCGACTTAGGACATTGATGTGCAAAGTGTCCAGCTTCTCCACAAGTATAGCACTTCTTAACTCCACCAGAATTATTGGGACGAGCTTGGTTTTGAACATTGGCTCAAGGAAAATCAGCACGAGGTGCATAAGGCATTGGAGGCCTAGGTGCTTGCATGACAGGGCGCTGCTGCACAAACTGAGTTGGGAGCGGTGCATAACCAGGGCGCTGAGCAGGAATAGAGGAGCTGTAATGAGGCGCATTGGGCGGCGCAAAGCGAGGGCGCACATTACTTCCTTGTTGCTGTCCTTGATATGGCGCCTTCCTCTTGATTTCTTGCTCCATCTCACAGATCTTGTTCTCAACCACAATTGCTTTGTCCACAAGCTTCTGAAAATTGACATAATCACAGTTGAGCAATTGCACTTGGATCGTATTGTTCAATCCCCTCAAGAACAAGTATTGCTTCCGGCTGTCCCGGCTAACATCCTCAGGCGCATATCTTGAGAGTTGAGTGAATTTATTGAGATATTCACTCACACTTGATCTTCCTTGCCTTAAATTCTCAAATTCTTGCCTCTTCAATATCATAACACCCTCGGGCACGTAATGAGAACGAAAATTTTCCTTGAATTTGGCCCAAGTAATTCTCTCTTGGTTCTCATGAGCATTGCAATAAGAATCCCACCAATCCGCAGCTGCTCCAACTAGTTGATGAGAAGCAAACAAGACCTTCTCCCGGTCACTGCATTGGACAATAGCCAGCTTCTTCTCCACTGACTTGAGCCAATCGTCCGCATCCATAGGGTCAACAGCTTGAGCAAAGGTTGGCGGCCTAGTCCTCATAAACTCTCCCAGTCGGTTATGAGGAGGTGGGGGTGGCGGTGGAGGCATGTGGGGCTGATTGTTGATATTGCCAGCCTGCAGCTGTCCCATAGTCTGTATCATGGTCTGCATGAGCTGGTTTTGCATGGCCAATAGCTTCTCGATGTTGATAGCTCCCTAAGTAGATCCTTGCCTATTGTTGTTCTGAGGCACTCCATTGTTCTCCTCTTCATCATTGCCATCCCTCTGGTTACGAGTCCTCACCATCTGAAGAAAAGCAGTAGGTAAGAATTAGAAAACGTCCCCAACTATATGCATCAAGGGATATGAAACTAAACAACTAGCTACACTAGCCTAGGTGGACATGGCAATGCTAAAGCATCCCAAAATCCTCTATTAAGCACACAAGCAAGCAATATATATAGCAAACAGCACTCCAAGCAAACACATCGATTCCTGAGTGCTCCTATGTGCTCTAAAGTGTCCATTCTATCTAGGCTGCATCCTACGGTCAACCTCGCTCTGATACCAATCTGTGACGCCCGGTTCCGAAAATGAACCAAGCTAACGCGTATGTGTGCCCAGGATGTTCATCACACATACACGAGTGCAATCACAAAAGAGTATACAGAAAATTACCACAGAACAAGATTAATTAACCAAATTTTATTACACGAACCAGATTATCCTCAAATACAAGCTCTAATAATTGTTAATGACAAGTTCAACTAATGCAGCGGAAATAAACTAATTAAGCAAACTAAGCAACTAAGCATAAGCAATAGGGTATATACGCGCAGCTCCAATCAACACCACAGGCAAAGCTGACGGTAGACACGGCCTAGAACTCCGCATTATCGCCCTTAAAATCCCAGTCCTGACCTGCAACTGTTGGGGTGGGGGATTGCAAGAGTGAGTACATGTCGTACTCAGCAAGTGTGGAAAGTATGACATGTGGCTGATTCAAATGACGACAATAATAATGGCAAAGTGCTGAAAAGTACATTAGAACATTTGAAAAGCAATATAGTATAAGTATGTGAAGTAATCCCAACATAATCACGAGTAATACCATAATACCAAACTGAATTCATTACCATCATCAATAAGTCCAGATTTCACCATTGCCAATAACCATATTCAATACCAGAGATTAATCCATAACCATCCATAACCATTACCAAACCATAACCATCCCAAATTCCAATTTCCCTCTAATCATGGAAGTTGTCCAGGTGCTCATAACCGGGAGCACAGCTATCATGATAGTTTTAGTTAACTCTGCAGAGTTTGTACCTCTTTACCCACGTGTTCGTGATTTCATCACCCTTCGGCGACTAAGAACCTCCCTTATGCCCATGACCCGTCGGTCACATTACACACTTCCGTTGGTGTGTGGCCAAGAGATCACAAAATAGCCTTTACAAAGGGATTACTAGCCTATTTAGACCCCACTGAGGTTTCACCGGTGGCGATGTCTCCCGCAGAGCACATCTTCAACCAAGGGCCCCCTCTTGAGCCATTCGGATCCCAGGGTAGTCCCACCAATCATCAACAAACCCAATCCGACTACCCCTTTCCCGAGCATCCACAATGGTCCAAACAGCACTAGCAAAGCCCTAATTAATCAGCTACGCCGCACCCATACTTGGCCTCGTGGTGGCACTGTAGTCCTGGCTTATTCTCGCATGAACGGGTCCTTAGATCTAAAGCAAGCAAACCACCATAACATCCAACCCATCCACACACCAGGCTTGCTTAGATCATCCATTACCATACCATGTTTAACCAGTTCATGTTAACCATAATCTCATCCAGGCATAATTAAAATTGAGTGATATAGTTATTTCCCATCCCAGTTGATTAAGCAAAGCAAAAAGGTAAAAACCCTTCCCGACTCTCTACCATAAATTACAGGTGACAAGGGTGGTTTAGCAAATCTAGTAAACTTCCTACCATAGGATTTCCCATCAATTTGACACAAGCATGCAGTTTTGCAAACAAAACATTTATTTTAAAAACAGGATCAATATGCTTCAAGGACACTTGCCTTGCTCTTGCTGTTGATTAGGGTCAAAGCCTTCAAACTCTTGATGTTGTAGATCCTCCGTGGCACTCTCTAGCGCAAATCCGTCTAATCCACACAATAAACATACAAGACAAGAAACACAATCAAAGAGTGCACAAATATTACTCAATATGTCATGACATGCATGATTGATGCAAATGCAAGGTAGAACTTGTTACTAGATTGCTTTTAATGATCACTAACTAGCTCTGATAGATTTTAACAAGTTTATACAGGTTTGGATTCGGTTAGATCAAATTTTAGAATTAATTCAACACAATTTAACCAGAAAGATCGGACTAGTCCGCTAGGGACCGGACAAGTCCGCACTCTGCGAGATCAGCATATTAGGGTTTTCTAGATCGACGTGAATTTGGAGATTATGGGTTGAATTCGCATAAGGAAAAGAGAATAGAAGGTATACCAGGTGTTTAGAACTCCAATGAACCAAGAAACTTGGAGGTAACACTTGGATCTTGATGATCTAGGGTTGGTGATGAACTTGGAGATGAATTGGTGGTGAAGAACGAAACTTGGTGGAGATCTTGATCCTCCTTCGTTTCCTCCTCTTCTTCCTCTTGCTTGGGATCTTCTCCTCCCTCCTTGATGGTGGCTCCCCACGAACTAGGGTTTGGGTGGGTGGATAAGTGGCAAATAGATGTCCAGCCAAGGGGTGGGGTTGTTTATATAGGCGTGGAGGCTAGGGTTAGATGGATTTCGAGTTTAGGATGAGTAGAGGCCGGTTTAGAGTCCCACATGGGCTCTAAAAGAGTTGGGCACGACGTCCCTAGGCCCACTTGACGTGAAACCCAAGAAGCAAGTCGTAAAACAAAAGTTCAATCTCGGAGCCACGAAATATCGGACAAGTCCGGACAGGACCGGACTAGTCCGAAGTCGTCCAGAGAGAAAATCGGACAAGTCTGGCCAAAAATCGGACAAGTCCGATCTTAGTCAGAAAGGAAAACGGACAAGTCCGCTGGAACACCGGACTAGTCCGCACAAAATCGGACAAGTCCGAAGTTGTCCAGAGGCAAATATCGGACTAATCCGCAGCAAAAACGGACAAGTCCATTTTTAGACAGAGAGAAATCGGACTAGTCCTCAGCAAAACCGGACTAGTCCGCACTTTCCTACATTTTTAAGTGCGGTTTTGCTCCAAATCAATTTTAAACTTGTTCCTCTTGTTATGGGTTAATGTTAAACATGTATATGAGTGCATGTAGGGCATGATGCATGAAAATGAGGGTGTTACAAGCAGGACCTAGCGCCGGAGCTAACCAGAACTAGTCGGAACTAGTAAACCCAAAAGCCGGAGCTAGAAAAATCAACTCGGGGCTTAGCAAAAACATGTCGGAGCTATCAAAGACATGACAGAGCTAAAGACAAAACTTCACCGGAGCTGACCAAAGCTAGTCGGACCTAGCATCGAACGTAACCGGAGCTACCCAAACCAAGCCGAACCTACCGTCGGACCTTGCTGTAGCTCAGAGCTAGAGTCGGACCATGATAAAAAGGTGTTTTGGTGATATTCAAAACTTTTATCGTCAAAACAAGTATATTCACTACAAGCCAATGTATTCAGCACACATAGGTCTTACAATCTCCCCCTTGATGAATGCATTGGCAACACCATTTAAAATCCGAACATTGGCTTATTCACATAAAAGTTTTGAAGGCAATTTCTCCCCTTTTGTAAAAAAACGAAAATTCCCATATTATCTCTCCCCCTTTATTATCTCTCCTTATGCACATATTCTCTTTCTCTTCATGCTTATCTCTCCCCCTTTGACAATGAATTCAGCAAGTCATGAGCATATAAACAAATTATCTCTCCAACTTTAGTTGTTATGAGCATATTATAACATATACATATAAACAAAGCTCATCCAAGTCCTACTATCAAGTACCTTACATTATCACATCAATGAAATACATAAAGTAGTGTAAGCCATGCTAGAGATCAAATGTAATTTTCAATCTAAGCAAGTCATGATCTCACAAACTTAACTATTTCAAAACCTGAAAGCATGACACTAGTTGCTGCATTTTATTATTTTTTAAAGCATAAATTTAGATCATATGATATTTGCAAGAGATTATATGCGCATCTGCCTTATTCTAACCAACCAAGCCAAGCCTATGTCATTTGACAATCAGAAGCTTAAGGACATGGTTTTAGTCATACACAACTTCTTCCAAGTTCATATCTAAGTGCAATGATAAGCCATCTCAAAAGAAGAAGTGTGATGCATGCATATTCTCTTGATCTTTTCTCAATTTATATTTGTTCATAAAAACTCAACATGTGAGTTGATTACTTGATTAATTCTTTATGATTAAAAGCACTTGTGAACATGTAACAAGTTCAAAACAGCAAGAAAGTTCGACCATGTCCAGTTTTAGTGTAAGTAATTATTCCAATTACTAGACATGGCAAAAACTACAAAATGTATAACACGAGTAATGTAGTAAGAACTTTCAGCATGTAAAAGGAATCACAAAGTCATATATGTATGAATTACTATGCTCATATTATTTTAATTTCAGATTCACACATAGACTTCCCAAGTTTCAAAACTCCCCCTCAATTTAAGCCATGAGGATGCATAACCCCTATTTCACTACGAATGTAACAAAAACGAGTGAAATCCAAAGGTTTTGTAAAAATGTCAGCCAATTGTTGTTCGGTATCTACATGGTGAAGCACAATGTTTCCTTTTTCAACATTATCTCGGAGAAAGTGGTACCTAATGTCAATGTGCTTAGTTCTAGAATGTTGCACGGGGTTTTTAGCAATGCAAATGGCACTAGTGTTATCACAGAATAGTGGAACACTATCTAGATCAACCCCATAATCCTTAAGTGTTTGAACAATCAAATTAATTTGTGAGCAAGCACTAGCAGCAGCTACATATTCAGATTCGGCTGTGGATTGTGCAAGTGAATTTTGTTTTCTAGAGGACCAAGCAACAAGAGAATTACCAAGAAAATGACAAGCACCGGAAGTACTTTTCCTATCAATCCTACAACCTCCAAAATCAGCATCCGAAAAAGCTTTCAAAGTAACGGTTGAGGAAGAAGGAAGAAAAATGCCAAATTCTTGAGTTCCATGTAAGTACCTGAGAATCCTTTTGACGGCTTGACGACGTGAAGCACGTGGGGAAGCTTGAAACCGTGCACAAAGACATACGCTGAATTGTATGTCCGGTCTTGATGCTGTGAGGTACAAAAGTGATCCGATCATGCTTCTATATTCTTTTTGATCCACGGGTTCACCATCTTCATCAAGTTCAAGTGTTGTTGCTGTTCCCATTGGTGTTCGAAGAGGCTTGCTTTTGTCCATGTTGAAGCGCCTTAGGAGGTCTTTGGTATACTTCGTTTGATGCACAAAGGTACCCTCCTTGGTTTGCTTGATTTGCAGCCACAAAAAGTAAGTGAGTTCACCCATCATACTCATTTCAAATTCGGAACTCATCATTGCTGAAAACTTGGACACAAGATCATGAGAAGCACAACCAAAGATAATATCATCCACATACACTTGAACGAATAATGAGTCATTGCCATGCTTAAGCACAAAAAGAGTTTTATCAACCTTGCCCATGGTAAACCCCTTTTCAAGTAAGAATGTTTTTAACCTATCATACCATGCTCTAGGGGCTTGTTTGATACCGTATAAGGCTTTGGACAGTTTGTAAACATGATTAGGAAAATCTGGATTTTCAAAACCCGGTGGTTGTTTGACATAAACCTCCTCATCTATGTAGCCATTAAGAAAAGCACTTTTAACATCCATTTGATATAGCTTAAAACCTTTAGATGCTGCAAAAGCTAACAAAATTCTTAGGGCTTCTAATCTAGCGACAGGAGCAAAAGTTTCATCAAAATCTAGACCTTCAACTTGAGTGAAACCTTGAGCAACCAACCTAGCCTTATTCCTAACCACAACCCCATCCTCACTTTGTTTATTTTTAAATACCCATTTAGTTCCAATTAAAGTGTGACCTTGAGGTGGAGGTACAAGTTTCCAAACATTATTTCTTTCAAAATTTTCTAACTCTTCTTGCATGGCAATAATCCAAGATTCATTAGTGAGTGTGTGTGATATATCTTTGGGTTCAAAAGAAGCAACAAAAGCAGAATGAGCATGAGAGTTTGGATCGCAAAACCTGGACCGTGTGACTCGTTCGTGCAAGCTTCCAATCATCTATTGTGGGGGATGATCTTTGTAAAACCGTAGGGGAACAGATGTCTCACAAGCTTCTTCTTCATGTTCATCATAGATTGATGAGCTTGTGACTTGTGGACAATCAGGACCAGCATAGGTGATAGCCAGAGCTTGTTCAATGTCCGGAGCTGGACACGTGTCAACTTCGGAGCTACCAGGCAGTATCACCGGCTCTTTTTCATCTTCGAAAATACCCTCCCCCTGAGGATACGGATCTGGTCCTGCAACACCGGAGCTTGTACCTGGGCTAGATTCATCAAAAGACACTTCACAAGTCTCCACAATTTTGTTAGTGTCAAGTAAAAGCACACGGTAGCCTCTAGTATGAGATGGATAACCAAGAAACATGCCATCGAGGGATCTAGGTTCAAATTTATCAAGATTACCATGTTTTTTAACAAAGCATTTGCAACCAACGACCCGAAAGTGTGTAACACTAGGCCTATGTCCAAACCGGAGCTCATATGGTGTTTTACCTAGCTTAGCACGCAAGAAAACACGATTTGAGACATAACAAGCGGTTGCTAACGCATCAGCCCAAAATTTCCTAGGAGTTTGATATTCATCAAGCATAGTCCTAGCCATCTCAACTAAGGTTCTGTTCTTTCTTTCTACAACACCGTGTTGTTGAGGTACATATGGTGAAGAGAATTGATGATCTATTCTATTTTCAGCACAAAAGTGATCAAAAGATTGATTTTTAAATTCAGTTCCATTATCACTTCTAATTGCTTTTAATGATCTTGGGTGATCAATTGATAATCTAAGAAATAAAGTTCTAAAGTGACTAAAAACTTCATTCTTAGACGCCATAAAGTAAACCCAAGAGTATCTAGAATAATCATCAACGATAACAAGAACATACCATTTACCTCCGAAGGATTGAACACGTGAAGGTCCTACGGTGTCAAGATGCAAAAGTTGACATGGTTCAGTTGTCATGATCATTGTGAGAGGGGTATGTGAACCTGCAACTATCTTAGCATGTCTACAAGAAGAGCACACAATTTCTTTGTCCCCTTTAAGCTTAGGCAGCCCACGTATGCGATCAAGAGCACTAACACGCGTTAGGTGATCAAAGCCTACGTGACCAAGTCTATGATGCCAAAAATATAAGTCCTTTGAATCATTAGCAACTAGACACCTATGCTTAGAGGAAGACATATCAAAATCAGCTTTAAAAACTCTTCCAAACCGAGACATGTTAAAAATAAACTCACTATTTGAACCTACAACTTTGCAGCAGTTTTTGTTGAAAATAATTTCTAGATTTTCATCTAGCAATTGTGCAACAGAAAGCAAGTTGTATTTCAAATTTTTTACAACTGCCACATCCTTCAAAGTGTAGTGATCATTTACTCTAACCGAACCCTTAGCAATTATAGGAGTTGAAGAATTATCGGCAAAAGTAACATTCTCTACACGTGACACAAAAGAGAGGGAGGAGAACCAATCTTTGTTACCAGTCATGTGGCGTGAGCAACCTGAATCCACAATCCAAATGTTCTCCTTCCTCAAACGTGTAACCTACATAGAAGCACAATACGTCGATGACTCAATATTGGGGTTAGTCAAAAGGCATTTAGGAATCTAGTACTGAGTCACGCGACGTGCAGTAGGAAAAACACGCGAAAGCTGAGACAAAACAGCAGGTTTCTGAGTCAAAGATTGAGGTTTTCTGTTCTTAACAATTGATTTAGAAGTTGTTACTTGTTTAGAGTGAAAACCAGTAGCCCCGGAGGTAAAAGCAGAATGTCCGGAGGCAAAAACTAAAGCTTTGGAGAGAACAGCAGAAGATCCGAGAGCTCTCGGAGCTATCATAACTACCGGAGCTGCCTTTGTAGATTTCTTGCCAAAAGTTCCGGAAGCTACCTTTTAAAATTTCTGACTCATTAAAGCAGGTTGTGTTTTTCTAATTGCATGAAAGTTATAAGATCTAGCAATCATCCTTTCCTTTTTCTGTTGTTTAGCTAGTCTATAACAAAAATTTATGACATGATCATCTCTACCACAGTAGGTACAATGAAATTTGACTTTGTGTTCATGTCTAGATGAGCAATCAATATTTTTATTTGATACCGAATGAGACAACACTCCTGCAGATTTGAAAACCACTTCTTTTTGTCTAGGAACTGTTTGAATCAAACCACCTCCTAATGACTTTACAATTTTAGGTGGATGTGCCTTAGCATGAGCATGAGAATCAAAACCTAAACCAGTTTTATCATTGCATGACTTGGAAGAATTCAGCAGCAAGTTTAGGTTCTTATTCCCATTACAAAACCGATCTAATGTCCTATGCATGTCATCAAGTTTATTGGACAGATCAAGGCAATTTTCACATGAAGTTTTTCCTTTTAGTTTGCAATTGGAACAAAATTTAACTTCATGAGAACGTAAAGCATTGTTCAATATAGAAATTTCATTCATAGCATCCTGTAGTTTCTTATCAAGATCATCACAAGTAGAACAATGCAAATCAGTTGTAGAACGGCTAGCATCTTTCAAGTTTTTATCATTAAGTGCAGCAAGCTCTTTGTTCTTTTCAATTTCTAACTCAAGTTTATCAAGTGTGGAGGTATGCGCACTTCTTAATGAGGACAATTGTTCATATATTAAATCACATGAGGAACATGCATCATCACTAGGAATCAAGGTTTTTAAACGGTTGATTTCAGATTCTAGTGATTCAATTTTAGCAGCACTATACCTAAGCTTTTTGTCCTTTTTCTTAACAATAACAGTGGCACGAGAAATAGCATCACACATTTCTTCGCAAGTAGGACATACCTCTTCATTGTCGCTGTTGTGTTCTGCCTCCTCCATACTTGATCTTGACTTGCCCACCATAAAGCACAAGTTTGCCAAATAATCTTCATCTTCATCACTTCCAATGTCCACGTCACTTGAACTGAATTCTTGAAGCGCAGTGATGAAACTGTTGATCATCTTGCGTCCTATGGTACATTTCTTCTTCTTGTTGGAATTTCCAGAGGAGGTCCGGACCTTGCTTTGTTTTTCTTCCCGGGTGGTCGGACCTGAAAGTTTAGGGCATTCTGTACGAAAGTGTCCTGTTTTACCACATTCAAAACAGCGTTGAGGTCCGGAGCTTCCTCTCCTTCTAGTTCTCACATTTTGCAATGCTTTTGAGAATCTAGTAGAGATGAGTGCCAACTCCTCTTCTGGAAATTCTTCAATCTGCTCCAGGGTTAGTGAGGACAACAAAGCAAGAGTACTGCAGGATGATGATTGGCCGGAGCTAGACATGTCACATTGTGAGACAAATGCAATAGACTTGTTTGGGTTCTTACGTGCTAGGATGTCAATTTCATGAGTTTTTAGTTTAGAATAAAGTACATCTAATGTAAGTGAACTCATGACAGTTGATTCACGAATAGATGTTACTTTCATCTCCCAAATTGACATGTCTAATGCACTAAGAAGTTGCCTAGCATTCTCAGCATCAGAAAAATTAACATTGACACTACGTAAGTTGCTGAGAATTTTATTGAAACGAGCAAAGAGGTCATCGATAGACTCACCTGGTTGCATCTAAAAACGCATATATTCCTTTTTGAACATATCTTGTTTTACCTCCTTGATTGTGTTGGAGCCTTCATGATAATCACAGTGAGCTCTCCAAACATCGTATGCTGATCAGAGGTGCGCGACACGATCAAAGTCGCTTTGAGTGAGTCCTTGGATGATCAAGTTTCGGGCTTTGTTGTTGTTGTCGACGTCCCGTAGGTTTGTGGCCGTAACTTGATCATTAGGTGGCACTTCATAAGGCTTATACACCTTCTCCCATATTCCAAATCCTTGTGCCTGGATGAAAAAGCCTCCATGCGTGCCTTCCAAACCTGAAAATCAATACCAGCAAACACACAAGGTTTGGTGGAGTACTTCTCCATGATGATTAGTCAAAAACATGTGCAAATCACAAAGATTAGAGCATTGTGGCTCTGATACCAATTGTAGGATCGAAGAGCTCATGAGAAGCTACCAGAGGGGGTGAATGGTAGATTTAAAAATTTTACGCAGCGGAAACAATTAAACCCCAAACCCTTTTGGCAGAAAAACGATATGTTAAAGAAATCGTGTGTAAGACTAATATAAATGTGTTCCACCGTGACAAAAGTGATAGATATCAGAGAGAATCAAGTCACGAATATAACACAAAAAGAATCACTCAAATCCGTCTAGAAAAACTCAAGTTATGATCGAAAGATCAAACAATGGTCAATCTGCCCTACCAAAAAAAAACAGTTCTGGAACACTGCAAAGAAACTCGTGTAGATCATAGAACACAAATTCAATGACCGTGAAATTTTGACATATGATAGATAAACAAGTTGCAAAGACAACCCAAAAATAATCACGTCAATTGGATCTGTAAAACTTGAGTTATGACAAAACCACCGACGTAAGGTAGTGCTGTCCAGAAACTCGATGAGTAAAACTTGTCTGAAACAAGTCGGACGAACAAGGCACAAAAGTTCCTTCAAACTACGAATTTTATTCAATAGAACACAAGAGTAACAGCCCCCAAAGTCGTGCCCCAAGAGGTCTGGGCTCCCTTGCTTATATTACCAGCCCTTAGGCCAACCCAGTATCAACTAGGACTCCAATCCTACTCAGATCACGAATCGTAACTTTCCATAACTGCTCAAGATTCTTCTATATGCAGATAGAAGCAATCTTAAGACTTCCAAACACCTTAGGAATGTATCCCACATTCCTAAACAACTCAAATTCGTGACCCACACGAAATCCTATCATAACCAACTCAAATCTTTCCATATTTGAGTCAAACCCGACTCAGCCGCAGCCTGAGTCCATAACCTAGTCGGTTGGACCTTTCCGACCAATTCTTTACGTCCACATCTCTTCATCACATCTCGGAACCATGCAGCCACGTACATGCACTCCTTGCACACGTGCAAACATCTTCCAATGACGTCCACGATACCTTCATATGCATTGTTCTTGATTCAATCATGTTGCGCAACCTCCTGATCAGCTTAACCACAATTCCTCCTAAATTTGGTTGTTGGAACCTCATCTCCTCCCTGAGACTAGTCCAATGGATCCCGTCACCAGCCATGTCTTGAACTCAAGCAACACCTGCACATTAATAAACAACTAATCCATACGAGCCCAAGTCCTCAACTTGACTCAAGTTAGTTCCGAACACAACACCCTACGTGAGAGCCTCACATAAGCATGTTGCAAAGCATAGCAAAACGATATCAGCCATATCAACCAAAACGCACCAAAAACTTAGCAAATGAATACTAAGCAATCTTTCCAACAATGTAAAGCAAGTACGAAACATTGCAAATGAAAAGCAGAAGCATTGCGGTCAAGTTCTGGACCTTGCCAGAGCAACCCGGACCTTGAGCAGGAGCTAACAAAAGCTAGTAGAACCTAGCACCGGAGCTTACCAAAACTAGTACAACCAAGCTCCCGCCGGAGCTTACAAAACTAGCAGGACCTAGCGCCGGAGCTAACCAGAACTAGTCGGAACTAGTAAACCCAAAAGTCGGAGCTAGAAAAATCAACTCGGAGCTTAGCAAAAACATGTCGGAGCTATCAAAGACATGCCGGAGCTAAAGACAAAACTTCACCGGAGCTGACCAAAGCTAGTTGGACCTAGCATCGAACGTAACTGGAGCTACCCAAACCAAGCTGGACCTACCGTCGGACCTTGCTGTAGCTCAGAGCTAGAGTTGGACCTTGATAAAAAGGTGTTTTGGTGATATTCAAAACTTTTATCGTCAAAACAAGTATATTCACTACAAGCCAATGTATTCAACACACATAGGTCTTACATAAAGCTTTATCAAATGGATGTGAAAAGTGCCTTTCTTAATGGTTATATTAATGAGCTTGTCTATATTGAACAACCTCTCGAGTTCGAAGATCTGAGGAATCCTAATCATGTGTATAGGTTGTACAAGGCGCTCTACGGGCTCAAGCAAGCACCTAGAGCGTGGTATGAACGACTACGGGATTTCTTGATCATGCAAGGATTCAAGATCGAGAGGGTGGACACTACACTCTTCACCAAAGACATCGATGGAGAACTATTTGTTTGTCAAATTTATGTCGATGATATTATTTTTGGTTCAACTAACGAAGCTCTTAGCCATGAGTTTGGCAAAATGATGTCTAGGGAATTCGAGATGTCGATGATTGGAGAGCTCAACTTCTTCCTTGGATTTCAAATCAAGCAACTTCAAGAGGGGACCTTCATCTATCAAGAAAAATATACCAAGGACCTCCTGAAGAAATTTGAGATGGGAGATTGTAGCTCAAGAAGTACTCCAATGGCAACAAATTGTCATCTCGACACGGATAAGGATGGTAAACCTGTTGACCAATCTAATTACCGTTCCATGATTGGTTCATTGCTTTATCTTACCGCATCTAGGCCCGATATCATGTTTAGTGTATGCTTGTGTGCTCGCTTTCAAGGGTCACCTAAAGAATCGCATCGGAAGGCGGTCTTTAGGATACTTCGGTATCTCAAGCATACCCCAAGTGTAGGCCTGTGGTACCCCTAAGGTGCTAAATTCCATCTCTTGGGTTACTCGGATTCGGACTTTGCCGGATGCCGTGTGGATCACATGAGTACCTCCGGAGGGTGCCACTTGCTTGGGCGTTTCCTAGTATCTTGGTCTAGCAAGAAGCAAAACTCCGTTGCTTTGTCCATTACGGAAGCAGAATATATAGCGGCCGGTGCATGTTGTGCCCAAATCCTTTATATGAAGCAAACCCTTTTGGACTTTGGTATTAAATTTGGTTGTGTGCCTCTCCTTTGTGACAATGAAAGTGCGGTTAAGATTGCTAAAAACCCCGTTCAACACTCCCGCACTAAGCACATTGATATTCGCCATCATTTCTTTCGGGACCATGAAGCTAAGGGAGACATCTCCTTGCAAGGTGTTAGGTCCGAAGAACAATTGGCAGATATCTTCACTAAACCACTTGATGAGAAAACCTTTTCTAGACTAAGGAGTGAATTAAATGTGCTAGATGCATTGAACGTCATGTAAGTTGTCATGGTCATGTAAGAATGCATCACATATAGGTCTTGTCTAACTTTCAAAGGATAGGGGCAAGCAAGGTTTAGCTTCGGATGGAGGTTCTTTTGGGTATCCCCAAGACTTGGAGAATGGCTCTCCCTGAAGAAGCCTTTGAAAGGTTCAAATTTGGCAAGATAGATTTAATTTATGTCTTGCATGATGCCTTCCATATAGACTTGCACTCACGTTTAATTTCCTAAATTAAAAATTGTTTGGCATTGCATACGGTAGATTGTCACAAAGGGGAATCCACTTCATGAGAAAGAGACTTGTTTGAAATGCAATATCTCAACTCATATGATGTGGAAAGAACAAAGTGTTAGGTGCGTTAATGCCTAAAGGAGCATGCTTTAAAGAGATAGAAGTCTTCATCCTCTAGCTCACAAAGCATGGGCCTTACATTTTATTTGGATTTTTTCCTTGATCTTTCCGGTGTTCTATTTGCTTTAGGGCTTAGCCAAGTTATTGGCAACTAGTGTTATAATCTTTTTGAGGGGTACGGGATTGCCCAAAAAGACTTAAGACTTGTGTTTCTATTTGTTTGTTTAAGTCAAAGGACATATATGGGATGTTGCTGATCTTTTGTAGTCATCGGATTATCTGATGCTTAGGCAGAAGCATCATCGGATTAGTTTGTGCTTAAGTGCAAGGGTCAGCTCAGTCAGAAAGTCAAATCAACCGATGAGTTCATTCTGGGAAACATCGGAGCATCCGATGTTCATATTTCTGGGGTTATGCCAAATTCAACCGATAAAAATTGTTTCCATGTTGGATCATCCGATGCCGAAGGTGCCTCTGGAATACCCTTATTGTAACATTAGACCGATGCACCTCTCAACTGACGTCGGATCATCCGATGTTAAAATTTGAGCTAGGGTTCGGGCCCCACCTATTTAGCGCCCCTTTGTTTTTTCTCTCTCCCCGACGCCTCACTTCTCGCCCTGCCGCCACTCGCCGTCACCGCCCCACTCGTCGTCACCATCCCACTCGCGCTCCGGCCGCCGCCCCACGTAGCGCCGTTGTCGCCCTCTGCCGCCGCCCTGCATCGCAGCCCTAAGCATCGCGCCGCTGCCCTCTGCGTCGCTGCGCCGCCGCCCTCCGGCCGTCGCACTCCTCCTCGCACTACCGCCTTCCGGTTGATGTGCTCTCCGTCGCACCGTCGCCTCCTCTTCACCGCTAGGGTTCGCCCGACCGTGTCGTTCTTTGCATCGCCGTCTCGTGCGCCCGACATCGTTGTCCCGTGCTCTCATCTTTGCCGTCGTCACTCGAGATGGGCCGTGACAAGAAAGGAAAGGGCAAGGCTATTGAGGAGCCGGCAGCTAAGAAGCAGAAGTTGTCGAAAGAGGAGAAGAAAGCTCTGATGGCCGCTCGCACTGCAGAGGAGCGAGAGCGTGGCCGAGGAGGATCCCTGAGGATCCGGGAGACCCGATAGAGGCAGCCACAGGTGCCTGAGGAGCCAGTGGAGCCTGAGGTGCCGCTTGTTCCTCGGCGCTCAGTTAGGACCTGTGGAGGTCATTCAGCTGCAGCCCCGAGAAAGAGACCTTCTACAACTGAGCTTCAGGAGGACAGGGCGACCCAGAGAGCTGTATATGAGATGGACACCAATGTCTGGGTTGGTGAGGATGTCCGTCTGACTAACTACAGGAAGTTGAAGGCAAAGCAGCTCGGGAAGCTTAGATGGAGTATTCTGCTTGAGGAGTGGTTCCCGCAGCCCAGAGAGACACTTGTGGACAGCCGCTTCTGGACCCTGACACATGTGTCGCTGTATGAGACTTATAGACGTCGGGCCATAAGCTTTTCCAGCACAACTTCCTTGATTGGGATCAACTTGCACTTGCAGCCGGCACTGAGATTCGCCCTTACTTTGAGAGGTACAGAGGGCTAGTGGAGCTAATGTCTTACCAGCGGGGTGCCTCCATGGAGGACTGGGTCCGAGTGTTCTATGCCACACTCTACGTTTGAGAGGGCCGCAGATCCTTTGACTTCATGTTTATGGGCTAGCCTCACCATCTGACCAGACAGACCTTGGGATAGCTGCTAGGCGTGGATCTCCATGACACCTGCCTGCACGAGTTAGTCTATGGACAGGTTGACCCACCGAGGAGGCCGCTCACTGGAGGTGTGGCACCACCTTTTGAGGAGATTCACTCACTGTTTGCTCAGCCCTTCTCACCTGACCAGCCGAGGGTACCTGCTCTACTCACTCCAGCTGCGCGCACTGTGCACCTTGCCTTGCGCCGCACGCTTCTACCCAGGTCCAGATATCTTGAGGACTTCACCAGTCTGCAGCAGACCCTCCTGTTCTATGTCATGGACGGGATGGAGTTTGAAATCGTGGATATCCTTATTTGTGAGATGGAGGATGTTATCACCGATGGAGTTGGGATGATGAGGCAGCTTGTGTTTGGCCACTAGATCAGTCACCTACTCTACCTGTTGGCTCCAGAGGGGTCCGTCGTGCGTGACAGTCTCACTAACGAGAGCGTCACTCGGTTCGGACACTACCGTGCTCCAGCTCCTGGAGACCGCTGCCTTGGCCGCCCAGTTGAGCGTCAGGTCCGAGCTCGACTTTCAGAGGAAGACCAGTCAGACTTAGAGAAGGAAGATGAGATCCTAGCACAGGCTGAGGCTCAGGGAGGGGATCTACAGCACATCTGGTCAGAAAGTGACACTAGTGACAGTGTTGAGGAGTACTTCCCACCTCCTCCCTCATCCAGGCAGCACGACGCGGAGGCTGGAGGCTCGACTGTACCACCTCCTACTCCACCTCCGGTGTCCGAGGCACAGGTCTCTTAGCCGTCCGAGCTTACCTCTCTTTTATAGCAGATGGTTGAGCAGCAGCGACTGGATCGGCTTGCAGCTGAGCAGGCTGCGCGTTTTTTGGAGTTCTAGCATCAGAGCAGGAGATGCAGCATCAAATAGCCCGTGAGAGGCGAGAGGATACTGACAGGCTCACTAGACTGATTGATCAAATGCATCAGCGTTCTCTTGACCACCAGCAGCAGACGCATCAGACCATGATGGGCATCCTGGGGTTGATCACCAACCTCTACACTCAGACCGGGATTGCCCTGCCCTCACAGCTCCCGGGTCTAGCTCCAGGTCCGCCTGTCCTGGCACCAGTTTCAGCTCCAGTGCCGACCACGCCGATACCAACGATCAGCATGTCACCACTACTTGCTCCAGGCGCACCGATTCACTCTCCCCTGTCGGCTTCGACACTCTTTCAGCAGACTCCGGCTTTGGTTGTCAGTGCCCCGCTACCTGCAGTCCAGACTCAGCAGGCACCGACAGCAGCTCCCACAGCACTGGTCTCCTCCACTCTAGCCTCAGCAGCAGCAGGCAGCAGCTCTGACGACAGCACCCTCGATGTCGACCAGTTCGTCATCGCCCCGAGCGCTCAGGATCCTTAGGCACTCGGCTTCCCTTTTTGGTTTCTTGATGCCAAAGGGGGAGAAGAGTCAGGGGGAAGGGATAGCTTAGTCCTAGGGGGAGTTCTGGTTGTAGGGGGAGTATTTCTTTTGGGAGCTTTTGTAATTTGGGAGATTTGCTACTCTTTTGCTATTCTTGAGTTATTTGTGTGCTACTTAATTCTCTCATGTGTTATTGATCGTTTTTTAGACTTCGAGTTTTGTGTGATGGATCTTGTACTTGTTGCATATCCTTTTGAGCATCGCATTCTTAATTTCATTACTGTTACGTTTTTCTCGTTGTGTTGTCATCAATCACCAAAAAGGGGGAGATTGAAAGCATCTAGGCCCCCATGAGGTATGGTTTCAGTGATTAATGACAACCGTTGGATATTACTAATGAGTTTGTGGATGCAAGGTCTCTCGTATAACTCATCACACTTAATGGACTCTATATTTATATCATCTACTGCTCATTGGATACAATTGGAGACCTCTAAACAAACTATTTCACGAGGTCAATCGATTTTCATGAAGACTAAAAGAAAAAGCACATATGTCAAAATCATTCCATCAAAATTTACAGCTCTTGAGACTTGGTCGTCATCAGAAGAACATTTCAAACCAATGTCTAAGAGGCCACTCGAGCAAATTCCAAAAGAATCACTTAGAACAACTCGAAGCAGACAAAATCTACTCATCGGATCATCCAATGTATCCAGAAAAGACTACATCGATCGAGTTGGCTCAACAGTAGAGAAAGACCTCAAACTTGGGTATACACCGGATCATCCGATGATAAAGCAAGTGTTACATCGGTCGATCATTCCAGTAAGCAATTTCCCTGGACCAAGTGTAAAACCAGACCATCCGATGTACAATTATAACACATCGGTCAATCACTCCAGTAAGCATTATTTCTGGACCATTCGAGATCAAATGTCACCGGATTATACGATGTACAGGTGTATACAACATCGGTCGATCAACGGTCATATCTGACATAGTGACATCAGCTAATTTGTATTCGACCGATGACAACTAAAGGGAGAACATCGGATCATCTAGTGTTTGTAGAACAGTGATGTCAGCCTACTTTTCCAACGGCTATTTCGTGGAAGCTGGCTATTTATACCCCTTCAACCAGTCATTTCGACAAGTCTTGATGCCCAGAGCTACCTTACACATTACCAAGCATTCAAGACATTGAGCAACCACTTCCACATCATTTACACCACTTGTACACCAAGAGATAGGCTAGAACTTGCTAGAGATGATGCTTGTGTGCTTCCATTCTTGGTGATTGGAGTCTCTAGCCTAGTGAGAGTTGTAAGGGAGTGTCTCTTGGTGATTGCATTTACCGTGTAACAGTCGGTGATTGGAGAGAGCCTTCCGGAGCTTGCCAAGTCGGTTGTGGAAGCCCAGAGGATCAAACTTGTACAAGGCTTGAGCTCCACCTTGTCGAGGATGGCGAACGGAGACTTTTAGTGAAGATCCCGGGTCTTGGTGACTTGGGAGTGGCTATACCCTTTGGTGGGTGCCACAACGTGGATGTAGGAAGGTCTTGATGATCTTGCCGAACCACGGGATAAATCACCGTGTCTTCGTGTCTCCTCGGGAGTTTGCACACTCTTCCTTCCCGTGACACTTATGCATTTCATATACCGCAAAATTACTATTCACTGGAATGCATAGGTTGTTTGCATAGGGAATTGGGCTTTTAGTAATTAAGTTTTTATTGCTTTCATTTTTGAAAAGAATCCCAATTCACCCCCTCCCCCCTCTTGGGCATTCGATCCTGACACAGGTCTTCAAATCGGACAGGTAAAGTCTCTTTGGTCTTTTTGTAGTCCCAAGGGGTATACGATACGTAGGGTACCGACAGGTACAACTGAGCAAACAACCTTTCTCGCTCAGAAGAATGCACGAGTGGTACATCACTATCAGCACAAAATATGATCTTTGTTATGTCACATTTCGTGTGCCAACGAAGCATTTTGGAGCATTGGAACAGATAAACGAGCCCTTCTCTTTGAATATCTACATAACCTTTTCTATCGAGGCATGCTCGAAATCAACCTACTACTCATCTGGTGCTTGTAAGTGCCTCTAATATTTCATATTTGCTTTTCTTACTACACGCATACATGTGTCATGAGATTATAATAATTCCAAACTTTTTCAATAGGATGCAATATATGGATAATGAAAAGTTGAACTCCAAGATAGCTATCCTTGACCCTACAGTGATTGCAAAGTCCTAATTTGACTTTCAAGTGGAACAAAAGTCTTCTGAGTATAAGCACCTGACAAAAAAAGAATTTAACAAAGCAATCACAAATGAAAAGAAGAGTAAAAAGACAAGTGTTGCAACTTATATAGGATGTGCTATGTTTAACTTTGTCAGAGATAGCAAGGACCTCGTAAAGGCTTTGTACCACTTCGAGTAAGTTCGACATATAACATTGAAATAGAAATTATTGCTAATTGTTAACTTAACACATGTGTTTGTACGTGTGCAGTAAACACTACATAATGATCTTCATCAGGCCAACACAGGGTTTGGCAACGGTCTTGGACTCGGCTGATTAAACACCAGATCGTTACAAAGATTTTCTTTCCATTTTAAAATTGTATGGTTATTTGATACTTTTAATTTGCACATATTTAAATTGTGTTGACAAGTTTATATGACATTCCTTGTATTACAAGGTTTGGCGGTTTTACGCGAAAGAACTTGGCGGTCAGAGCCCTCCTAATAAGGATGCATTGGAGATATCAACATATTATCCTTGTCCCAAGCAGCCTTATGGAAGTGTCTTATGTGGATATTATGTATGTAATCACCTTCGAACCGCCTACAAATATAGAGTGAATCGTGAGGATGCAAGTTATCTTTAATGTCGATATTGTATTTTCATACTTTTGAGTTTTATTTTCATTGTAACTAGCGTATTTTCTTACCACAACTAGGGTTTAAATCAATTTTCCCTCTGTAGAAGCTATGTCAAACTTCATAGAACTTATATTTTGTAAATCTTTATAGAATTAAATCTTTACAAACTTATATGTATAGCCATGACAAAGAATTAAATCTGTTAAGGTATATACTTCATAGAATTACTACTCCTATTCTACTCGTGAGTTGTTATGTATTTCATTGTAGCACACGAATAATGTGCTTTAAGAATGCCCAGTTTGTAGAAGTATTCCTAGTGGAGGAGCTGACAAGATTGCGAGTGAACTGTGTCACTTTATGCGTCGCGAAATCTTCCACCGAAGAGGGTTGTTCTTCGATGACGGTGGTGTAATAGCCGATGTGCCAGAACTTTAAGAGTATGACAATAGAAACAATTTTTAGTAAAACTTGTAAACTATGAGATAACTTTTGGTGTAACAAACTATGAGATGATTTGTATGTCAACTGAATGTGTAACTTGTACATATGTATATTGTTTTAGTAAATTAACTTCTGTGAGATGACTTATGTGATTATATTTGTCGGTGGTTTGGAACCGGCAGATCTCCCGACACTACTAAAGTGTTAGAGGAGTTTGATGTTCGGTGTGGGCGCGCGGCGATTCAAGAAGGTGAGTAGTAAATGACGCAGGAGACACAAGAGTTTACGTGGTTCGGGCCGCCTGAGCGTAATACCCTACTCCACGGGTGTGTTGGTGTTGTATTAGCTGTATGAGCTTGTATTGAGCGTCTACGGCGCGTGTGTCTAGCCTCTCCCTTGAACCTGTCGTTGGCCTGTCCTTTTATAGTACAAGGGCAGGCTGTTACAAGTTAGCCTAGCCCGACATGTGGCCCCGGCGATTACTAGTATTGATATCTCTTCAACACGTTTAATTGCTCTTAATGACCCTGTAACGGGCTTTGACAGCACCGTTACTGGTGTTAAGATCGTCTGTTTAAGTGTCATTAATATGGTATTAATGACACTTAATCGGGTCTTGAAGTCCTTGATTCCCCTTTGAAGATACGGAGCCGTTGCGGGGTCTTCCGAAGGTTAGAGGCTGAAGATCCGATGATTGGACACGTGGCAGCTCTGGAGCATACTGTGGGAAACAGGTAGCTCCGGAGCTACCTGACACGTGTCAGGTCCGGAGCTTCTCTCGGTCAGGGGTTAAGTCCGGAGGTGCCATTTCGGTACATGGCCCGGAGCTTCCCCCTTGTGGGCGGTAGCTCCGGTTTGATAGTACACGTGGCGACCCTAGGATTAACCATGTTGGAGAAGCGGGTCCGGTTATGTCTGACATGTGGGCCTCCGAAGGTCTTCAAATCAAGTAGATGACTTTCCTTTGAGATCTTTGTAACCTCAAGGGGTGTACGGTTTCTAGGGTACTGACAGTGGCCCCCTGGACCTACCTCCGGGGAAGACCAATGGGGTAAGGTTATTCCGCCGGAGGTGGGTCCATCCTCGCGACTTTTGAACTGAGTCTTCAAAGGTCTTCAGAGGTACCGTTGGCGAGGATTTGGAGTTAAATCCTCGCCGTGTGGCGTATCCCGCGTGCGGCAGATGAGATCTTAGGCGTGCGGATCTCACGCAATTGAAGGTCGCCGGTTCCTGATACGAAAACCATATCGGTTCCGCGCGCCTTGTCAGGCCGCCGCCTTCGGGCTTCCCGCCTCATGATGGCAACCGTTCGCCTGGGTAAGAACCTCGACTTGATTGTCAGGGTGGTCCTGGGCCCGCTTGTCATCGGCTGGGTGGAATTTTTGGGTGGTATCTTCGACTTCCTTGCGGTTTCCATCCAAGCGTTGCGAGGGCTTACTTAAGAAGGAAAGTGCGCACCGTCGGGAGTTCTTTACGCCTCTCATCTGTTCTTGCGCTCAAACTCCCAACTTGTGCTTTACTTTTCCTCTCTTGCCTCGCTGTGCCGCGATGGAGTTGGGTCTCCGCGAAAGCCATTTGAAGACCGACGGTGTGACGCCCGGTTCCGAAAATGAACCAAGCTAACGCATATGTGTGCCCAGGATGTTCATCACACATATACGAGTGCAATCACAAAAGAGTATACAGAAAATTACCACAAGACAAGATTAATTATCCAGATTTTATTACACAAGCTATATTATCCTCGAATACAAGCCCTAATGAATATTAATGACAAGTTCAACTAATGCAGCGGAAATAAACTAATTAAGCAACTAAGCAACTATGCAACATAAGCGACAGGGTATGTATGCGCAGCTCTAATCAACACCACAGGCAAAGCTGACGGTAGACACGGCCTAGAACTCCGCATTATCGCCATTAAACTCCCAGTCCTGACCTGCAACTGTTGGGGTGGGGATTGCAAGAGTGAGTACATGTCGTACTCAGCAAGTGTGGAAAGTATGACATGTGGCTGATTCAAATGACGACAATAATAATGGTAAAGTGCTGAAAAGTACATTAAAACATTTGAAAGGCAATATAGTATAAGTATGTGAAGTAATACCAACATAATCGTAAGTAATACCATAATACCAAACTGAATTCATTACCATCATCAATAAATCCAGATTTCACCATTGACAATAACCATATTCGATACCAGAGATTAATCCATAACCATTACCAAACCATAACCATTACCAAATTCCAATTTGCCTCTAATCATGGAAGTTGTCCAGGTGCTCATAACCGGGAGCACGGCTATCATGATAGTTTTAATTAACACTCTGCAGAGTTTGTACCTCTTTACCCACGTGTTCGTGATTTCATCACCCTTCGGCGACTAAAAACCTCCCTTATGCCCATGACCCGTCGGTCACATTACACACTTCCGTTGGTGTGTGGCCAAGAGATCACAAAATAGCCTTTACAAAGGGATTACTAGCCTATTTAGACCCCACTGAGGTTTCACCGGTGGCGATGTCTCCCGCAGAGCACATCTTCAACCAAGGGCCCCCTCTTGAGCCATTCGGATCCCAGGGTAGTCCCACCAATCATCAACAAACCCAATCCGACTACCCCTTCCCCGAGCATCCACAATGGTCCAAACAGCACTAGCAAAGCCCTAATTAATTAGCTACGCCGAACCCATACTTGGCCTCGTGGTGGCACTGTAGTCCTGGCTTATTCTCGCATGAACCGGTCCTTAGATCTAAAGCAAGCAAACCACCATAACATCCAACCCATCCACACACCAGGCTTGCTTAGATCATCCATTACCATACCATGTTTAACCAGTTCATGTTAACCATAATCTCATCCATGCATAATTAAATTGAGTGATATAGTTGTTTCCCATCCCAGTTGATTAAGCGAAGCAAAAAGGTAAAAACCCTTCCCGACTCTCTACCATAAATTCCAGGTGACAAGGGTGGTTTAGCAAGTCTAGTAAACTTCCTACCATAGGATTCCCATCAATTTGACACAAGCATGCAGTTTTGCAAACAAAACATTTATTTTAAAAACAGGATCAATATGCTTCAAGGACACTTGCCTTGCTCTTGCTGTTGATTAGGGTCAAAGCCTTCAAACTCTTGATGTTGTAGATCCTCCGCGGCACTTTCTAGCGCAAATCCGTCTAATCCACACAATAAACATACAAGACAAGAAACACAATCAAAGAGTGCACAAATATTACTCAATATGTCATGACATGCATGATTGATGCAAATGCAAGGTAGAACTTGTTACTAGATTGCTTTTAATGATCACTAACTAGCTCTAATAGATTATAACAAGTTTATACAGGTTTGGAGTTGATTAGATCAAATTTTAGAATTAATTCAACACAATTTAACCAGAAAGATCGGACTAGTCCGCTAGGGACCGGACAAGTCCGCACTCGACGAGATCAGCAGATTAGGGTTTTCTAGATCGACGTAAATTCGGAGATTAGGGGTTGAATTCACATAAGGAAAAGAGAATAGAAGGTATACCAGGTGTTTAGAACTCCAATGAACCAAGAAACTTGGAGGTAACACTTGGATCTTGATGATCTAGGGTTGGTGATGAACTTGAAGATGAATTGGTGGTGAAGGACGAAACTTGGTGGAGATCTTGATCCTCCTTCGTTTCCTCCTCTTCTTCTTCTTGTTTGGGATCTTCTCCTCCCTCCTTGATGGTGGCTCCCCACGAACTAGGGTTTGGGTGGGTGGAAAAGTGGCAAATAGATGTCAAACCAAGGGGTGGGGCTGTTTATATAGAGGTGGAGGCTAGGGTTAGATGGATTTCGAGTTTTGGGACGAGTAGAGGCCGGTTTAGAGTCCCACATGGGCTCTAAAAGAGTTGGGCACGACGTCCCTAGGCCCACTTGACGTGAAACCCAAGAAACAAGTCGTAAAACAAAAGGTCAATCTCGGAGTCACGAAATATCGGACAAGTCCGGACAGGACCGGACTAGTCCGAAGTCGTCCAGAGAGAAAATCGGACAAGTCTGGCCAAAAATCGGACAAGTCCGATCTTAGTCAGAAAGGAAAACGGACAAGTCCGCTGGAACACCGGACTAGTCCGGAAAAGTCCAGGGACTTAGCAAATTTTCAAGGATTCATGGAATATCGGACTAGTCCGCACAAAATCGGACAAGTCCGAAAGTTTCCAGAGCCAAAATCGGACTAGTCTGCAGCAAAAACGGACAAGTCCGTTTTTAGTCAGAGAGAAATCGGACTAGTCCTCAGTAAAATTGGACTAGTCCGCACTTTCCTACGTTTTAAGTGCGGTTTTGCTCCAAATCAATTTTAAATGCTCCGAATAAATGTTAAACTCGTTCCTCTTGTTGTGGGCTAATGTTAAACATGTATATGAGTGCATGTAGGGCATGATGCATGAAAATGAGGGTGTTACAAACCTACCCCCCTTAAAATGAATCTCGCCCTCGAGATTCGACGCGGAAGAGAAGAGATAGGGAAATTCCTTCTTGAGATCATCCTCTAACTCCCAAGTTGCTTCTTTTTCGGTATGGTGCTTCCATTGGACTTTACACCATCGAATCACCTTGTTCCTTGTGACTCTCTCCTTGGTTTCCAAGATTTTGACCGGTTGCTCGGCATACGTCAAATCTTCCTCTAGTTCCAATTCTTCCATTGGCACTTGTTCTTCCGGCACTCTCAAACACTTCTTGAGCTGGGAAACATGAAACACATCATGTACGTCTGAAAGATGGGCTGCATCTCCAACTTATAGGCTACTTCTCCTCTTTTGTCCAAAATCTTGAATGGTCCAATATAACGAGGTGCGAGCTTGCCTCTTATGTTAAACCTCTTATGACCTCTCATTGGTGACACCTTGAGGTAAAAAAAATCTCCTATTTCAAAGGCTAATTTCCTTCTCCTATTATCCGCATAGCCTTTTTGCCTTGATTGGGCAGCCCTCAAGTTTTCACGAATTATTTGGACTTGCTTTTCGGCTTCTTGCAACACATCCGGACCAAATACTTGAGTTTCTCCTGCCTCATTCCAGAATAAAGGTGTCCTACACTTCCTCCCATAAAGCGCTTCATATGGTGACATTTTCAAGCTTGCTTGGTAGCTATTGTTGTATGAAAATTCTGCGTATGGCAAGCTTTTGTCCCAACTTTTCCCATGCTTTAAAGCACAAGCTCTTAACATGTCCTCCAAAATCTGATTGGTCCTCTCGGTTTGTCCATCCGTTTGAGGATGATATGCTGAACTAAAATTCAACCTCGTTCCCAAAGCTTCATGCAATTTCTGCCAAAATCTGGAGGTAAATTGAGAACCTCTATCCGAGACTATCTTCTTAGGGACTCCATGTCGACACACAATATGCTCCATGTATATTTCGGCCAATCCTGCAGCTGTATACTTGGTCTTCACAGGGACAAAATGAGCTGACTTGGTTAAACGATCCACAATTACCCAAATTGAGTCATACCCGGACTGAGTACGGGGTAACCCAACTATGAAGTCCATACCAATTTCTTCCCACTTCCATTCCGGAATCTTCAACGGTTGCAATAATCCGGCTGGCCTTTGATGTTCCGCCTTGACTCGTTGGCACACATCACATAACGCTACATATTCAGCTATGTCCTTTTTCATGCTATCCCACCAGTAGCAAGCCTTCAAGTCCTTGTACATCTTCGTACAACCGGGGTGAATCGAGTAAGGCGAGTCATGTGCCTCCTTTAATATTGTCTCTCGAATATGCTTTACATTAGGCACAACGATTCTCTTTCCAAGCCATAAGGTACCATGTTCATCCTCGTCAAATCTGAATTCTCTCCCTTCTTCGATCCTTTCCTTGATTTCCTTGATCTCTTCATCTGCGGTTTGGGCCTCTCGAATTTCTTGCTCCAAGGTTGGGTTTAACTCCATCATCTTCATCTCGTTTACAAACCCAAGGTTCAACTGTTCAAACTCCTTACATAACTCGAATGGTAACTCTCGAACTGTAAGTTGATGGCTTACTCCCTTTCTGCTCAAAGCATCGGCCACTACATTGGCTTTTCCCGGATGATAGTTGATCCCCAAATCATAATCTTTGATGAGTTCCAACCATCTTCGTTGCCTCAAGTTCAGATCCGTTTGTGTGAAAATATACTTCAAACTCTTATGATCCGTGTAAATTTCACACCTATGTCCAAGAATATAGTGTCTCCAAATCTTCAATGCATGTACCACGGCTGCTAGTTCAAGATCATGCGTGGGGTAATTCTGCTCATGTTTCTTCAATTGTCTTGACGCATAGGCGACCACTTGACCTTCTTGCATCAATACACATCCAAGCCCTTGTCTTGATGCATCGCAATAAATGTCAAAACTCTTGCTTACATCTGGCAATACCAAAACTGGAGCTGTTGTCAACCTCTTCTTCAACTCCTCAAAACTATTCTGACAAGGTTCAGTCCATTTGAATGCACTTCCCTTCGTTAGTAACTCCGTCATAGGCTTGGCTATCTTGGAAAAATCCTTGATAAACCGACGGTAATATCCAGCCATCCCAAGAAAACTCCGAATTTCCTTGACATTCTGTGGCGGTTCCCACTTAAGCACATCTCTCACCTTCCCTGGGTCAACTGATACTCCTCCTCCTGAGATTATATGACCCAAAAATGGCACCTCTTTCAACCAAAACTGGCACTTGTTGAACTTGGCATACAATTGATGCTCCCTCAATTTTTGCAGTGTAAGCCTCAAGTGTTCCTCATGTTCCTTCTCATCCTTCGAGTAGATCATAATATCATCAATAAACACCACAACAAACTTGTCCAAGTACTCCATGAAGACTTTATTCATGAGGTACATAAAGTAGGCAGGAGCGTTTGTCAATCCAAAAGACATCACAGTGTACTCGTAGGATCCATACCGTGTCCTAAAAGCTGTCTTGGGTATGTCCGATGGTCTAATCTTCATTTGAAAGTAACCTGACCTCAAATCAATCTTGGAAAACACACAGGCACCTTTCATCTGATCAAACAAATCCTCTATACGGGGCAAGGTGTACTTGTTCTTGATTGTTACCTCGTTGAGAGCTCGGTAATCCACGCACATCCTTTGGGATCCGTCCTTCTTGTCCACGAATAGAACGGGCGCTCCCCAAGGTGAAGAGCTAGGGCGAATAAAACCCTTCTCTAATTGCTCTTGAATTTGTTTCTTGAGCTCCGCTAATTCCATAGGAGGCATCCTATACGGCCTCTTAGCTATAGGTGCAGTTCCAGGTATTAAATCAATAACAAACTCAATGTCTCGATCAGGTGGCATACCTGGCAACTCGTCCGGAAAAACATCCAAAAATTCACACACCACCGGAATCTCCTCAATTGCGATACCGTCCATATGATTCAGCTCTAATTGCTTCAGTGCACGTTGGGTTGCTTCAAATTCTACGGTGATCCCTTCTTCATTAGTCAACTTCACCGTCTTTGTGGCACATTCGATAACTCCATTGTGCTTCCTCAACCAGTCCATACCAAGTATAATATCCAACCCTTGAGAATCTAAAACAATGAGGTTGGCGGAGAAGTCTACCCCCCTTATTCTAAGGCTTACTTTTGGACATACTATATTTGTCCTCATCTCTCCTCCAGGAGACTTAACCAACAGAGTAAACTTCATATGAGAGATAGGCAAACTATACTTGGCAACATACTTCGATGCAATGAATGAATGGGATGCTCCAGAATCAAATAACATAGTCGCGGGGTTGGAGTTGGCGAGAAACATACCAATGACCACGTCATCCGCTTGTTGAGCATCCTCCGTAGAGACATGGTTCATGTTGCCACGAGCAAAGTTCTGCTGTCCACGGCTTCCTTGTGGCTGTCCTCCATTAGGTCTTGGGTTTTGCCTCGATGCATTGCTTCCTTGACCAAGGCCCGACTTAGGACATTGATGTGCAAAGTGTCCAGCTTCTCCAAAAGTATAGCACTTCTTAACTCCACCAGAATTATTGGGACGAGCTTGGTTTTGAACATTGGCTCCAGGAAAACTAGCACGAGGCTCATAAGGCATTGGAGGCCTAGGTGCTTGCATAACAGGGCGCTGCTGCACAAACTGAGTTGGGCGCGGTGCATAACCAGGGCGCTGAGCAGGAATAGAGGAGCTGTAATGAGACGCATTGGGCGGCGCAAAGCGAGGGCGCACATTACTTCCTTGTTGCTGTCCTTGATATGGTGCCTTCCTCTTGATTTCTTGCTCCATCTCACGGATCTTGTTCTCAACCACAATTGCTTTGTCCACCAGCTTCTGAAAATTGACATAATCACAGTTGAGCAATTGCACTTGGATCGTATTGTTCAATCCCCTCATGAACAAGTATTGCTTCCGGCTGTCCCGGCTAACATCCTCAGGCGCATATCTTGAGAGTTGAGTGAATTTATTGAGGTATTCACTCACGCTTGATCTTCCTTGTCTCAAGTTCTCAAATTCTTGCCTCTTCAAGAGCATAACACCTTCCGGCACATAATGAGAACGGAAACTCTCCTTGAATTCTGCCCAGGTAATTCTCTCTTGGTTCTCATGAGCATTGCAATAAGAATCCCACCAATCTGCAGCTGCTCCAACGAGTTGATGAGAAGCAAATAGCACCTTCTCCCGGTCACTGCATTGGACAATGGCTAGCTTATTCTCCACGGACTTGAGCCAATCATCCGCATCCATAGGGTCTGCGGCTTGAGCAAAGGTTGGCGGCCTAGTCCTCATAAACTCTCCCAATCGGTTATGAGGAGGTGGGGGTGGCGGTGGAGGCATGTGGGGCTGATTGTTGATATTGCCAGCCTGCAGCTGTCCCATAGTCTGTATCATGGTCTGCATGAGCTGGTTTTGCATGGCCAATAGCTGCTCGATGTTGATAGCTTCGTGAGCAGGTCCTTGCCCATTGTTGTTCTGAGGCACTCCATTGTTCTCCCCCTCATCATTGCCATCCCTCTGGTTGCGAGTCCTCACCATCTGAAGAAAAGAAATAGGTAAGAATTAGAAAACGTCCCCAACTATATGCATCAAGGGATATGAAACTAAACAACTAGCTACACTAACCTAGGTGGACATGGCAATGCTAAAGCACCCCAAAATCCTCTACTAAGCACACAAGCAACCAATATATATAGCAAACAGCACTCCAAGCAAAAACACACCGATTCCTGAGTGCTCCTATGAGCTCTAAAGTGTCCATTCTATCTAGGCTGCATCCTACGGTCAACCTGTGGCTCTGATACCAATCTGTGACGCCCGGTTCCGAAAATGAACCAAGCTAACGCATATGTGTGCCCAGGATGTTCATCACACATATACGAGTGCAATCACAAAAGAGTATACAGAAAATTACCACAAGACAAGATTAATTATCCAGATTTTATTACACAAGCTATATTATCCTCGAATACAAGCCCTAATGAATATTAATGACAAGTTCAACTAATGCAGCGGAAATAAACTAATTAAGCAACTAAGCAACTATGCAACATAAGCGACAGGGTATGTATGCGCAGCTCCAATCAACACCACAGGCAAAGCTGACGGTAGACACGGCCTAGAACTCCGCATTATCGCCATTAAACTCCCAGTCCTGACCTGCAACTGTTGGGGTGGGGATTGCAAGAGTGAGTACATGTCGTACTCAGCAAGTGTGGAAAGTATGACATGTGGCTGATTCAAATGATGACAATAATAATGGTAAAGTGCTGAAAAGTACATTAAAACATTTGAAAGGCAATATAGTATAAGTATGTGAAGTAATCCCAACATAATCGTAAGTAATACCATAATACCAAACTGAATTCATTACCATCATCAATAAATCCAGATTTCACCATTGCCAATAACCATATTCGATACCAGAGATTAATCCATAACCATTACCAAACCATAACCATTACCAAATTCTAATTTGCCTCTAATCATGGAAGTTGTCCAGGTGCTCATAACCGGGAGCACGGCTATCATGATAGTTTTAATTAACACTCTGCAGAGTTTGTACCTCTTTACCCACGTGTTCGTGATTTCATCACCCTTCGGCGACTAAAAACCTCCCTTATGCCCATGACCCGTCGGTCACATTACACACTTCCGTTGGTGTGTGGCCAAGAGATCACAAAATAGCCTTTACAAAGGGATTACTAGCCTATTTAGACCCCACTGAGGTTTCACCGGTGGCGATGTCTCCCGCAGAGCACATCTTCAACCAAGGGCCCCCTCTTGAGCCATTCGGATCCCAGGGTAGTCCCACCAATCATCAACAAACCCAATCCGACTACCCCTTCCCCGAGCATCCACAATGGTCCAAACAGCACTAGCAAAGCCCTAATTAATTAGCTACACCGCACCCATACTTGGCCTCGTGGTGGCACTGTAGTCCTGGCTTATTCTCGCATGAACCGGTCCTTAGATCTAAAGCAAGCAAACCACCATAACATCCAACCCATCCACATACCAGGCTTGCTTAGATCATCCATTACCATACCATGTTTAACCAGTTCATGTTAACCATAATCTCATCCATGCATAATTAAATTGAGTGATATAGTTGTTTCCCATCCCAGTTGATTAAGCGAAACAAAAAGGTAAAAACCCTTCCCGACTCTCTACCATAAATTCCAGGTGACAAGGGTGGTTTAGCAAGTCTAGTAAACTTCCTACCATAGGATTCCCATCAATTTGACACAAGCATGCAGTTTTGCAAACAAAACATTTATTTTAAAAACAGGATCAATATGCTTCAAGGACACTTGCCTTGCTCTTGCTGTTGATTAGGGTCAAAGCCTTCAAAATCTTGATGTTGTAGATCCTCCGCGGCACTTTCTAGCGCAAATCCGTCTAATCCACACAATAAACATACAAGACAAGAAACACAATCAAAGAGTGCACAAATATTACTCAATATGTCATGACATGCATGATTGATGCAAATGCAAGGTAGAACTTGTTACTAGATTGCTTTTAATGATCACTAACTAGCTCTAATAGATTATAACAAGTTTATACAGGTTTGGAGTTGATTAGATCAAATTTTAGAATTAATTCAACACAATTTAACCAGAAAGATCGGACTAGTCCGCTAGGGACCGGACAAGTCCGCACTTGACGAGATCAGCAGATTAGGGTTTTCTAGATCAACGTAAATTCGGAGATTAGGGGTTGAATTCACATAAGGAAAAGAGAATAGAAGGTATACCAGGTGTTTAGAACTCCAATGAACCAAGAAACTTGGAGGTAACACTTGGATCTTGATGATCTAGGGTTGGTGATGAACTTGGAGATGAATTGGTGGTGAAGGACGAAACTTGGTGGAGATCTTGATCCTCCTTCGTTTCCTCCTCTTCTTCTTCTTGTTTGGGATCTTCTCCTCCCTCCTTGATGGTGGCTCCCCACGAACTAGGGTTTGGGTGGGTGGAAAAGTGGCAAATAGATATCAAACCAAGGGGTGGGGCTGTTTATATAGAGGTGGAGGCTAGGGTTAGATGGATTTCGAGTTTTGGGACGAATAGAGGCCGGTTTAGAGTCCCACATGGGCTCTAAAAGAGTTGGGCACGACGTCCCTAGGCCCACTTGACGTGAAACCCAAGAAACAAGTCGTAAAACAAAAGGTCAATCTCGGAGTCACGAAATATCGGACAAGTCCGGACAGGACCGGACTAGTCCGAAGTCGTCCAGAGAGAAAATCGGACAAGTCTGGCCAAAAATCGGACAAGTCCGATCTTAGTCAGAAAGGAAAACGGACAAGTCCGCTGGAACACCAGACTAGTCCGGAAAAGTCCAGGGACTTAGCAAATTTTCAAGGATTCATGGAATATCGGACTAGTCCGCACAAAATCGGATAAGTCCGAAAGTTTCCAGAGCCAAAATCGGACTAGTCCGCAGCAAAAACGGACAAGTCCGTTTTTAGTCAGAGAGAAATCGGACTAGTCCTCAGTAAAATCGGACTAGTCCGCACTTTCCTGCGTTTTAAGTGCGGTTTTGCTCCAAATCAATTTTAAATGCTCCGAATCAATGTTAAACTCGTTCCTCTTGTTGTGGGCTAATGTTAAACATGTATATGAGTGCATGTAGGGCATGATGCATGAAAATGAGGGTGTTACAGACGGCGACCTGAACAAGGTCCGGGCCCTCATGGGATGGTCCTCGGACTTCTTCAACCGCTCAGTCCGCGCCGGTGGGGAGCTCCCGTTTGAGAAGGAGCACGCCGGCGAAATTGTGTACTTTTCCTCGTACGCCATGGTGGGGTTGATCCCACCTTTTTCTTCCTTTTTCTTGATGCTGCTAGACTTATATGGTCTGCAGTTGTATCATCTCGGCCCCCACTCCATTCTTCTTGTGTCCATTTTCGTCCACTTCTGTGAGATGTGGGTGGGCATCCCCCCCTGCATTGAACTCTTCCGGACCTTCTTCACCGTCCATACCACCGGCAGGAGCAATGAGTACCTTGGCTTCTACTACTTTGTGAAGCGCAAGAAGTGCCCATTCAAGTACCTCCGGTCATTTCCCTCTGGGAAGTGGGATGACTGGAAGAAGGACTGGATAGTCGTCCGGGTGGAGGAGCACGAGAGGCTGGAGCTGCCCGAAGGCCTTCCCAGCATCGACACGACAATCTGGAGTGAAGCTCCGGTGCTGGTGGAAGCCTTCAACCCTGTTTTGACCAGGATCCGCCAATGCGTGGACGGAGGATTGACTCCTCAGGCGGTGTTTTGCAACTTCTTGGTCAATAGGTGGGCGCCGCTGAAGAGGAGAGAGAAACTCGCATGGGCCCTCAACAGCGTGATGGACGACGACCGGGTCGAGACCGGGCTGAAGTCCAACATGGTGGGGAAAACCTTGGAGTTCCACCTCAAGAAGTTCCAGCATGGCATCGACGTTGAAGGCGACGACTTGACTCCACCATCAGCTTTTCTTCCTCTGAATGTAGAAGTGGAGTTCAGCAGGGAGCTCCGGCGGAAGATGCCCGTGCTTGACGACCTTGGTGTCGTCGAGAGAAGATCAACCACCGGGTTAGCGATCCCCGGAATGTCCGAGGGTGGCTCTAACCCTGCTCCGAAGCCAAGGGAAGAGGTCGTCGGCAAGGGCAAGGAGCTGGCGGATGAACCTGTGAGCCAGAAGAGGAAGCTGCAGTACGCCGACGGAAGGTCCGTCAGGCCCGCTACTTCTGCATCGGCTCCTTCTCCCCGGAGGGGAAGGTCTTCTACAACTGCGGCAACTGTTCCCGTAGTGGGATCCTCCCGGAGCGCGATTGTTCCCGTAGTGGGGTCCTCCCGGAGCGCGACTGTTCTCGCAGTGGGGTCCTCCCGGAGTGTTAGCTCCGGGCATGCGACTCCAGCACCTGGGCCAATGGAGGCCTACAGGTCCGGGGGTTCTTCTCGATCGAGGGGGGCCTCGACTCGGGAAACTCCCGTGGCCGCGACGAGTTCCGGGGGGCCTTCCGGAGCTTCCACGTTGGCTATGACCAGCCCAGAATGCCCGGGAAAAAGGTTCTGCGCAAGCTGGTGCGGAAGCCTCCCAAGGTAATTTTTAATCTTTACCTTGGATAGTTGTTTTAATTGTAGTAACTATTTTTTAAGTTTCTTCGTTCATCATCTGCAGCGTCTCCAAGAAGGGAAGTGAGGCTCCACCCTTAGCTACAGCGGCTGAAGCCGTGAGGGTGGAAGCTTCTGCTCCCGTCCTGGTGCCGCCCCAAGTGGTGGCTGAAGCTGCGACAGCTCTGGCGCCGGCTGTCGTGGTCATGGACCTCGACTCATCCCCAGAGGCTCCCGTGGTAGCGCCAGACCACAGGAGTGAAGATGCGCCAGCGGCACCTGTCCCGGAGGTTGAAGCTCCGGGTCTTGGCGCTGAGATGATAGAAGCTTCGACTGTTGAGCTGGAGGAAGCAGTAATTCCGGCCTCTAAGCCGGAAATTGTCGAAGCTCCAGCGGTTGAGCCGGAGGTGATTGAAGCCCCAGCGTGCGCGCCGGAAACTGAGGTAGTTCCGGCAGTTGGGCCGGCTACCTCCGCAAGCACCGGGCGCAGAGCCGGTAGTTGTTGGAGCTCCGGCTGCAGGGCCGATTGAAGATGAAGATCTTCCGGCTCCCGCGCTGGTTGATACAGGAGTGTCGTATCCCGAGCCCCCATCGGAGGAGGTACTCATTCCGGAGCCAGCAGCGGCTCCTGCTCCGGAAGTGACGATGTCGTAGGTACCTGCGGCCAAGCCGGAGTGCCCAAGCGAAGTCACTGGCCCCCTACCTGAGGGGGTGAACGAAGACTTGGCGGCGGGGCCTTCCTCGATGGCGACTGAGGCCATCCCGAAGGATGGCCCTAGTGCCATGGAGACTCAGGGGACCACTCTTGTGGAGTGGGACACAATTTTTGTATCTGAAAACCCGCTGGAACCAGCGGAGGAGACCCCAGCAGGTCCGGAACCTATCCTGTTGTCACTGTCTATTGACAACGCATGTTCCAGTCTGCGTCAAGTCCAACTGGCCTTCTTCCACGACAGCAAGGCTCCTGAAGAGGAGCACCAAACCCTTAGGCAGTGGTGTAACCGGCTCTACTTCGAGACCAAGCTGGCGCAGTCGAGGCTAGTGGATGACAAAGAGTGGATCAAGCGGGAGAAGATCCGCCTGGAGTACTGGGGCAAGTTACTGGATGACAGGGAGAGTATGACTCGTGCCCTCGACGCTCAATCCCGGGAGATCTACGATCAGGCCAAAGCAGCCAATAGTGCGGCCGATGAACGCCACGAAAAGCTTGAGGCCATTAACACTGCACTCATCAAGCGCCGAGAGGCACTTGAAGAGAGGGAGAAACGACTCGAAGATGAAGAGCAGAAACTCCTAGAGTTGCGGGATGACGTCCTGAGGAGGGAGGAGGAGCTTGCCGAGAAGGTGGCTCTGGCTGACAAGGGCCTCGAAGAGCGCACTAAGAAATTGGAAGAGCGCTGCCATGAGGAAGAGGAGAAGGCCTGGGTGCGAGGGCAGGAACTCTACGAACAAGAGTGTGCCCTTACTGCCAGGGAGAAGAAAGTGAGGGGCAGAGAGAAGGACCTGGTCGACCGCCGGAACAAGATCCACCTCCGGGAGGAGGAGCTCGGAAAACTCGAAAAGCGGGTTGCTGAGAAGATTCAGCAAAACGCCAAAGAAGTTGAGCGCCTCGCCCGCGAGAATTCTGAACTGGTGGCGGCCAGAAGATCCCTGGAAGAAATGAAGGGCTTGAGGACTGAGGACTCCCTACAGATTTGGGAGTTCTTGGGCAAGGCCAACGACGCGTTGACACCGATGGGCTTCAGCCCCGTGCGCCCGGATGATCCAGAGCCAGAGCCGGACCTGGCGTTGCAGGCGTTGAGCTCGGCAGGCAGCAAACTCTCCAAGGTGGGCGATGTCATCGCGGACCAATTGGAGGTTGAGGGGCAATCCCTGGCGAAGAACGTCGCAGAATATGTGCTAACGTGCTACACCAGCCGGAACTCCCAATTTCCTCTGGACCCGGTGCTTGAAGGTCCCGTCGAAGGAGAAGGGGAAGCTGCCCGAGCCAACGTGTCGGAGGTTGCCCAGAAAGTCGCCCAATTCTTCCATAGGGTCTAGGACCATTTCTGTAGTTCTCACTTGTATTTTCTCTTCTTCTTCCTCAATTTTGTAATCCCTTGTCTCCAGATGTAATCCCTTGTCTCCAGGTAAATGAAATCCCCAATTTTTTGTGAATTTCACTTTTTGCCTTCAACACTTTTGTCTTCAATTGGCCCCCTGGTATATGTACACAATTTGATTGTGAACATGTACCAAGAGGATATTATGTTTTGTTGAAGACTCATTTGCTCCGAACTTGTAGAATTTAGGTCCGAAGTCTTCGATAGTGAAGGCCCCCTGAGGTTGTCGGAGCTTAGAAGGTCTGGCATTGTCTATCGCCGGAGCTTGGTAGCTCCGGCAATAGTCTCTATCAACGCGTAGAGCATCGATAGTTAGTCCTACGGGGTGTCGGAGCTTAATAGCTCCGGCAGTGACCTTTGCCAACACTTAGTTTGTTGGCAGCAGACTCCATTTGCGGGGTCTTCTCACCATCTTTTATTCAGCATCGACGGTTGGCCCCCCTGGCTTTACCGGAGCTTGATTACTCCGGTGATGCGTAACATCGATTACAAGCCACCTAGGGGAGTCGGAGCTTTGTTAGCTCCGTCTTTTCTCCATCAACGTAGATTTTATTTTTCCTGCACACTTAAGCCAAGAAAAATAATAAAATTCGTTTCTTGTCTATAACTTCGTCGCGGCTTACGATTCTCAAGAAGATTTTAAGTCAAACGCAATTCTAAATACAACCGAATGTGTTGTCTTTTCTTCTAGATCCAACTGTACATGGACCCGCCTTACTTCAGCCTGTCGGGGTGTAGGTAGAGTGGCGTACTTAGGGTGCTTGACCAGGCTAAGTCGATAGCACACTCCAGCCCTAGGTTGGCTTGGCGGCTTTCAGGCGAGTTGGCCATGAACAATATTTGAATCCAAAAGAATTGACAATACAACTCGTATCGTATATAAACCGGTCAAACTAAAATTTCTTAAGAATTGCACGTCTTTGTTATGGACAAGAAAGAGAAAAATAAAAATGTTGAGCCTGTACAAAATAAATGCACGTGGAGTCTGTTTCACATGAAGATGTCTTTCATTATAGGTCCAGGGTACAGGGGAAACAAGTACACTCTTAGGGTACGGAACCAGGCTAAGCGTGTTTCATTTCTCGTTTGACCCAGGGTAGTTAGCCACACTTTTAGTCCTGAGACTGTGACAAGTGTTGCATGAACTTTGCGGACCTTTCGGGAAAGGTCCGGCTGCTCTCCCGGATGAACTACCCGACTCTGTACAATGACTCTATAACATACACCTCAAGTTACTCAAGACTCACCTCCGTGGTATTAAGTGTAGAACTTACGGAGGTGCTCGATGTTCCAAGGATTTGGGAGAGGTGTCCCATCCTCAGTAGCCAAGCGAACGCTTCCGGGACGGGATACTTTAATCACTCGGAAGGACCCCTCCCAGCCGGGGGAGAGTTTGTTTAACCCTTCTCTGGATTGTATTCTCCGTAGCACCAGATCGCCTTCCTCGAGCTGTCGGTTGTGTACATGCCGCTGGTGATAACGCCGTAGGGCTTGGCGATATAGGGCATTCCGAACAGCTGCTTGGCACCTTCCCTCCTCAAGGAGGTCTAGGTCTTCACGCCGGAGCTGATCCTGCGCGGCTTCGTCGAAGGTCCGGACCCGGAGTGAACCCAAGGTGATTTCCGGAGGAAGGATTGCTTCAGCTCCGTACACCAGAAAGAAGGGTGTCTCTCCAGTTGACCGGTTTTGAGATGTCATGTTGGCCCATAAAGTGGGCGGAAGCTCTTCGATCCAGTTGGCTCCATGTTTTTTCAAGCGCTCATAGGTGCGCATTTTGAGTCCTTTAAGGATTTCAGCATTTGCTCTCTCAGCTTGGCCATTGCTGACTGGGTGAGCTACAGAGGCGTAGCAAACTTGAATGTCGAGGTCTTCGCAATATCCTTGAAATGCAGAGCTTGTGAATTGGGTCCCATTATCAGTGATGATTTTGTTTGGGACTCCAAATCTGCATACGATGGACTGCAAAAAGTTGATAGCAGATTGCTAGTTGATTGTCACAACTGGAGTTGCTTCCGGCCACTTGGTGAATTTATCAATGGCAACGTACAGGAACTTGTAACCTCCGACGGCTCTTGGGAAAGGTCCCAAGATATCCATCCCCCACACAGCGAAGGGCCATGTAGGAGGTATCATTTGTAAGGGTTGAGCTGGTGTGTGAATTTGCTTTGCATGAAATTGACATGCTTCACATTTCTTTACTAGCTCAGTTGCGTCCTGGAGTGCTGTAGGCTAGTAGAAGCCATGCCGAAAGGCTTTACCAACCAGCGTGCGGGAAGACGCGTGGTTCCCACACTCGCCTCCATGGATTTCTGCGAGGAGATCGCGGCCTTCTTCCCTTGTGATACACCGCATTAGGATGTCGTTGGCACCGCGCCGGTAGAGATCCCCTTCTACCAGCGTGTATCTTTTAGCCAATCTGACTACCTGGTCAGCGGATACATCATCGTCAGGAAGGATGTTGTCTTTCAAGTAGCTCCGGATCTCCGAGATCCATGCATTGGAACTAGATTGAGCTTTTGAGTTTCGCGTGCTGGGTTGCTCGGAGCTCCCGACAGCACCTACGACCCTTGATGGCTGCCATGGTAACAGGGCCATCGGGACCGTCAGGTTCGGGATGCTGATCTCGCCCCCTTCGCTCAGTTCGGCAGGCTAAGCTGTTGGCTTTGACAACCTCCGGACAAAAATTCCGTCAGGAGCCGGAGCTCCGGTTGACGCTTTCGTCGAGAGTTCGTCAGCTTCAGCGTTATGGGCACGCTGAACATGGTGGAGATCTAGGACTTTGAAGTCCTTCTGAAGCTTTTGGGCTTCAAGGAGGTAAGCAGCTAGCTGGAGATTATTGCAGGAACATTCACCCTTCACCTGCTTAATGATGAGCTGTGAATCTCCCTTGACCAGCAGTTGCTTGACACCATATGATAGTGCCACCTTTAGTCCGTAGATGAGCGCTTCGTACTCGGCCATGTTGTTGGTCGCCTTGAAGTCAAGGTGTACCATGTATTTCACCTTCTCCCCGGTCGGTGCAAGGAGAAGGATTCCAGCTCCGGCCCCCTGCTTCTGCATGGAGCCGTCGAAGTAGAGGGTCCAGTGGGGCTCGGTGAAGGCTGGAGCTTGATGCTCCGTCTTCTGTTCACTAGGGCCCCCAGGGTTTGATGGAGAGGGAGTCCATTCTGCCACAAAATCTGACAATGCTTGACTCTTGACTGCTTGCCTTGAAATAAATTCAAGATCAAATTCAGCCAATTCCGCTGCCCACTTTGCAATATTCCCAGTTGAATTGGGATTATGCAAGATTGCTCGAAGTGGGTAGGAGGTCACCACTAAGACTTTGTGAGCTTGGAAGTAATGGCGAAGCTTCCTGGAGGCAATAAGAACTGCATAGAGCAGCTTATGCACCTCTAGGTATCGATTCTTGGCATCATGTAATACTTCACTAATGAAGTACACTGGGCGTTGAATGGTCCGAACCTTCCCGGAAGGGTCCGGAGCTTCCTCTTCACTGACCCGGATCCTCTCGGAGGAATCCGGATTTTCTTCGGGGACCTCCGGGTTCTGGCTGGAGGAACCCGGAGCTTCTTCAGAAGTGACCTGTACCCTCCCGGAGGGGTCTGGGTTTCCTGAAGTGACTTCTTGTGGATTCGAATCTGGGAGCTGGGACCCAGACTCGCTTTCAGGAACCTCCGGACCCTCCCGAAGGGGTCTGGATTCCTGAGTATGGGGTAGTTTTGGTCTCTCTGCAACCAGAACCATACTGACAACTTCGTCAGTAGCTGAAATATAAAGCAACAAAGGCTCACCAGGGTTCGGAGCTACCAGAATTGGTAGGGTGGTGAGGAACTATTTCAGCTCCTGGAATGCCTTCTCTGCTTCTTCAGACCATTGGAATGGTCCGGACTTCCTCAATAACTTGAAGAAGGGGAGTGCCCGTTCTGCCAGTCTTGAAATGAATCGGCTGAGGGCTGCTAGACATCCAGTTAACTTTTGGACGTCCTTGATGCGGGTTGGTGGCCGCATGTCTTCAATGGCCTTCATCTTCGCCGAATTAGCTTCTATGCCCTGGTGACTTACCAGGAAACCGAGAAGTTTTCCGGAGCTAACCCCGAAGACACACTTGTCTGGGTTTAGCTTTGTGCGGGTGGCCCGCAGCTTGTCGAAGACAGCCTGCAAGGTGTCAAGGAGTGACTACTTGTTCCTGACCTTGACCACGATGTCATCGACGTACACTTCCACTATGTCTCTAATGAGTTCTTCAAAAGTTTTGTACATAACTCGTACAAAAGTTGAAGCTGCATTCTTGAGACCAAAGGGCATGGCTGTGTAACAGTACAATCCATCTACTGTGATGAATGAAGTATGCTCTTCATCTTCCCTAGACATCCTGATTTGATGATACCCGGAATATGCGTCTAGGAAACACAGTAATTCACACCCGGGGGTGGAATCCACTATCTGATCTATTCTAGGTAGTGGGAATGGATCTTTTGGACATGCCTTATTTAGTGTGGTGTAGTCGATGCACATCCGAAGCTTCCCGCCGGCCTTGGGCACAACGAATGGGTTTGCTAGACATTTTGGATGGAAGACTTCTCGGATAAATCCAGCTTCAAATAACTTCTTCACTTCTTGTAGGATGAAGTTCTGTCGCTCTACGGATTGCTTCCGAGGCTTCTGATGCACAGGCCAGGCGTCAGGGTAGATCTTCAGATTGTGCTCAATCATTTCCCTGGGGATCCCAGGCATTTGTGACGGTTGCCAGGCAAACACGTTGACGTTAGCCCGGAGGAAAGTGATGAGTGTGAGTTCCTATTTGTCGTTCAATCCCCCCGATATACGGGTGGTCTGAGCGGCATCAGAACCAATTTGGACGACTTTGACGGGAATGTCGGTGTCGCCGCTTGGTTGCACTCGAGGTGCAGAAGTCGAGCCTCGTTGACAAATGCTCGGGGGTTTTGGAGCTTGCTCCTGCCTGGAGTCCTCCTCTTGCGCCGTAGTGAGTGCATGGAGTTCTTCCAGAGCAGTTATTCTGGCAGTACGATCTCCGCAGATCCAAAGAACGCCTACTGGCGTTGGCATCTTCAACACCAGATAACCATAATGAGCAGCTGCCATGAATTTGTACAGGGCAGGCCTACCCAAAATGGCATTGAAGGGCAAGTTGATCTGAGCGACGTCGAAGACCAACTTCTCGGTGCGGTACTTCTCCCATGTCCCGAAGGTAACGGGGAGAGTAATAGCTCCGAGTGGGGTAATGGCCCCCGGACCTACTCCGGAGAAAGGTCGAGAGGGGTGGAGATCCGAAGGTCGGAGCTGAAGCTTGGTGAAAGCTTTGAAGCTAATGAGGTTAAGTCCCGAACCTCCGTCTACCATGACGTGGTGGAGCTGGATGTTGTTGATGGTAGGAGATACCATCAAAGGTAAGTGACCTGCTCCAACCATGCTCCGAGGGCAGTCCGAAGCATCAAAAGTGATGGCTGTGTCCATCCACTTCCGATGAGGTTCCGGCCTGACTGTGGGAGCTACAGCATCCATATCCTGACGCATAGTCTTGATGACGTGACGGGAGGTGATATCCCATGATCCACCAAAAATGGTGTTCATGGTCTTCCGACACTCGTTGTCAGAGACGTCAGAATCATCGTCGACGGAGGTGTAGATGGCCTTCAGGACCTTTTTGGGATCCTGAAATCCTAACTCCTCTTCAGCCGAAGCTTCGTCGACTTTTTGCTTTCCTTCCCTCTGTCGGAAAAGAGATTCTTCCCGGCGCTTGTTGTAGTGCTCGGCAAGGTTTTGGACCTCCCGACAGTCTTCCAAACTGTGGCTACCCATTTTGTGAATGGGACACCACACTTTAGGTTTGCCACCGTCTTCAAAAGACGTTCGAGGTCGCTTCTCGGGGCGTGGCCCCCGGCCACCCGGAGCTGCAGCAGCTGCAACGTTGGATGTGTCGGCTGACAGCTTCTTCTTGCCGTTGGTCTTCTTTTTCTTCTTGCCACCCTCGGAGGTAGCGGCTTCTTCTTTGGAGGATTTCTTGTGACCCTCCTAGATTGGTTTGGAGTGCATCTCACGGCCCTCCGCAGCTCTGGCACATTTGTCAGCCAAGCTGAAGAGTTCGGTGACACTGGTGATCTCCTTGATCGCCAGTTTCTCCAACATCTTCTTGTCCCGTACACCCTGTCTGAATGCCACAATGACAGAGGCGCTAGAGATAGAAGAGATAGTGTTTCGTACCTGAGAGAACCTCTGGATGAATGATCGCAGGGATTCTCCCCCTTTTTGCACGACTGCAAAAAGGTCCAGTTCAGTGCCTGGTCAGGTGTATGAACTCCCGAAGTTGGCGGTGAACTGCCGGCACAGCTCCTCCCAACTGTTGATAGAGTTGGGTGGAAGGCTCATAAACCAGGACCTGGCGGTCCCAGTTAAGGCCACCAGAAAATAATTGGCCATCACGGCCTCGTTTCCTCCAGCTGCCAAGATTGCAGTGGAGTAGATTTGAAGAAATTCGGCGGGATTGACAGTCCCATCGAATTTTTCCGGCAGGTGAGGCCGGAACTTCTGTGGCCACCTGACCATACGCAGATGTATGGCCAGAGCTGAATAGCCTCCTCCTACTCCTTCAGGAGTAGAAAGGTCATGAGCTTCTCGTCTTTCACGAGCACGCTCAATATGGACTCGACCATCTTGTTGACGGTATCGGCGATCAAGGTCCGCCCGGAGGTCATGAGTTGAGAGCATGGATACCGTGTGAGTGCGTCGTGCCCCGGAGGGCAATGACGTCACTTGTTGTGATGCACCACATCCCCTGCTATTGGAAACGTGCGGACCAAGTCTACCAGACAAAGTCCGCTACTGCGACGGGGCTCGTCCTGAAGGAGGAGGACCCTGGTTGCTGATACATTCGGTTGTTGCTGTAACCAAATGTTTCACATCAGCCCTCCACTGTTCCAGGGCATCCCGGGATGCGTTCGGAGGTGGTGGGCATTGAAGAAGGGCACGCGCTGCATGGAGCACGTGTTCCGGGTTGTCATGATTTGCCGACGCAGTAATTGACGCCGGTGCACCATCACGTTGCCCAGCATGATTTGCTGGTGGAGGCGGTGGTGGTGGGAGTGTGACTCCTGCTGGTGGCTGCATATTGGAGGGATTGCCCCCAACAGCCTGAGCAGCAGGTTGACCATTGGATGATCCAGCAGCTGAGTTCACCATTCTCAAAATCTCAGGCGCCCCTACCTGGCGCGCCAACTGTCGGTGGTTTGGAACCGGCAGATCTCCCGAAACTACTAAAGTGTTAGAGGAGTTTGATGTTCGGTGTGGGCGCGCGGAGATTCAAGAAGGTGAGTAGTAAATGACGCAGGAGACACAAGAGTTTACGTGGTTCGGGCCGCTTGAGCGTAATACCCTACTCCACGGGTGTGTTGCTGTATGAGCTTGTATTGAGCGTCTACGGCACGTGTGTCTAGCCTCTCCCTTGAACCTGTCGTCAGCCTGTCCTTTTATAGTACAAGGGCAGGCCGTTACAAGTTAGCCTGGCCCGACATGTGGCCCTGGCGGTTACTAGTATTGATACCTCTTCAACACGTTTAATTGCTCTTAATGACCCTGTAACGGGCTTTGACAACACCGTTACTGGTGTTAAGATCGTCCGTTTAAGTGTCATTAATATGGTATTAATGACACTTAATCGGGTCTTAAAGTCCTTGATTCCCCTTTGAAGATCCAGAGCCGTTGCGGGGTCTTCCGGAGGTTAGAGGTTGAAGATCCGACGATTGGACACGTGATAGCTCCGGAGCATACTGTGGGAAACAGGTAGCTCCGAAGCTACCTGACACGTGTTAGGTCTAGAGCTTCTCTCGGTCTGGGGTTAAGTCCGGAGGTGCCATTTCGGTACATGGCCCGGAGCTTCCCCCTTGTGGGCGGTAGCTCCGGTTTGATAGTACACGTGGCGACCCTGGGATTAACCATGTTGGAGAAGCGGGTCCAGTTATGTCTGACGTGTGGGCCTTTGAAGGTCTTCAAATCAAGTAGATGACTTTCCTTTGAGATCTTTGTAACCTCAAGGGGTGTACGGTTTCTAGGGTACCGACAATATTGTTTTAGTGTAAACTGTGAGATGATTATATGATTATATTGTTTTAGTGAAATTGACCTGGAAATTAGAAATAACACCATATAGTACTGCATAGAGTATACTTTATCACAGACGGTTCTTTACCTACGGTTAAACCTGCATGTGAAATTATATTATGAGAGACGGCTAGTAATAGGTAAAGAACCACCTGTGATAACGGGATTACATAGGCGGTTACTCTTACGGTACAAACCCCCTGAGATAAAGTGTCTTCACAGGCGGCTAGCCGAAGTTATAGGACCGCCTGTGATAACTGGATTATCACACGCCATTATACTTATGTTACAAACCGCCTGTGATAAAGTGTCTTAGGCTCCTTTAGAACGAAGGAATTGAAAACACAGTAATAGGAAAAACATAGAAATTGAAATTGTATGTCTTTACAATCCTATAGAATTTGAAAATATATGAATTAAGATGAGAAGTCATTTGGCAGCATCATAGGAAAAACAGGGGAACTTGTAACATGAGCCAGGAAAGAAAAAAGAGGTCCAAACTCATGTTAGGTTTCCTACAAAATTTAGCAAAGGAATTCATACCTATGGAAACTACCCTTTGTTTTACTGTGAGCCAAATAGTCATGTAGGAAAAAATCATTTACAAATCATATCCTTCAAAATTCCTTTGTCATTCCTTCAATCCAAATGGAGCCTTAACAGACGATTAGTCTTAGTAAAGAACCGCCTGTGATAAATCTATTTCACAAGCGGTTTTACTTTTCGCCCGTGAAATTGCAGATTATCACAGACTCTTCATTTCAAGCTGTTTTGAAAACCGCGTGTGATAATACGTTTGAAGCCGCCTGAGATGAAGCTTATTGTAGTAGTGACGGACAGCTATTCACAGCAGACTTCGGGGAAAAGCAAATCGACCTGTGGTTTCTTGAGGACTACGATGGCGGTGCCAATGGGCGGTGGGAACGCCGACACCTGATCGACACTGCTCCGATATATAAGACCGTTCACACTCATCTACCTCTAAAATGCACCTCTAAAAATAATATTCTCTTCCTTTACAGTTACCTCTAAAAGATTCTTACTTTTACAGTTTCATTATCTACACTCGTTCACCTCTAAATTGGACATCTATATCAATCATCTATTTTATATTATATACAACTACCTATTTTTCTCATTTTCATCTCTATTTCTATTTTCCCTTCTCTTTATCTTTTTTCTTTTATTCATTTTCCCCTTCGTTTTTCTTTTTCCCCTCTCTTTTTTCTCTGCTTCCGGAACTTTCACGGTCTCAATCAAGGGAACATTCCGGGCAGATCAAAAAATCCAACTTCACTCGTCGCTCCTCCTCCTTCACGACGGCGTCCGAGCCGGTGCCGCCGCCGCCGCCGCTTCCCTCCCTAGCCACCGCCGGCCCTCCCTCGCCGCTCCCCCTTCCACCACTCCAGAAGGCTGCCTCCCTCGCCGCATGTTCCACTGACTCGCCGTGCGTCCTCGTCGTCCGTCCCAGCAGCGCTCCTCCCCGTCGTCGAATCCCCGCCTCGCTGTGCCTCCTCGGTCGCCTATCGATGGTCCCTGCACCTCGTCGTCCCCTCCCCGCTTCGCCTCGCTTTCCGGCGCCTCACCGCGCCGCCCCGCTCCGGACCTCTCTGCATGTCGTCCCGCGCCATCTCTTTCTTTTCCAGCCATCCAACGACCGCGCGTCATTCACGGACATTTTCTATGCGCGCCCATCCAACGCCGCCCCGCTCCGGACCTCTCTGCATGTCGTCCCGCGCCATCTCTTTCTTTTCCAGCCATCCAACGACCGCGCGTCATTCACGGACATTTCCTATGCGCGCCCATCCAACGACTTCCGTTCTCTTTCTTCGTCTGATCTGATAGAGGCGCTTGTATCTGTGATGTCCGACTGTAGCTATCGCTAAGATAGAGGCGCTCTATACGGTCCCGGTGCGAAAGACCGCTGTCCGCCGCGCCTCTAAATTCCAGTCGCGGGGCCTTTAGAGGCTAACAGCTAGCTGAAACTGCGAGTGTACACGTTGATGGTGCGAACAGTCTAAGCAGCTAGCTGAAACTGCGGGTTGGGCTTTCCACCAATTGGTGATGACTCTTGGCAATGGTGACACGTTGATGGTGACATAGCCGTAGCAGGCACCGACGATGGACACATTGTCCTGAGAGCGTACGACGGGGTAGTGCAGTGGTGCGTGGAGACGATGATGACGCCCAGAGTTATTACGGACGGCGCTCAAGTCTCGTCTCCTCCCCTTGTGTACAGGGAAAGCCTCGTGCAGCATCAGCATTTCAAAACATGGACTCCTCAGGCTTTGCCATAGATGAAGTTTTCATGAGCAATTGTTTTACGGATAGTCTATTTAGCAGGCACCTAAAACACCGTCAGTTTTCAGGCGACGGACACAGCTGCGAGGGAAGAGAGCTAGAACAACGGGAATACAACTAATTTTTTTAATGTTAATCTGGTTCTTTTAAGAGTTATGTTAATTGTAAATAATTAAATAAAAATTTTGTATTTTATTAACTTATAAAATAAGTATTAATGATTAATTACCGGGATTAGCAGATAATGACATTAATTAGTTGCTAAATACTCAGTTTCTGAAATTTTCTTAAATTTCATACACCTAAAATTTAGACAGGCCTATTGTTTTAATTTTTTTAATCTTGCTAGTGGATATGAAATGCTAGTATACATATAGAGTAGAAATGTATCTTAATTATACGTATATATTTTGATAAAGTGCTGCGAAAAATATTTAAGTTTCGTTTGGCAGCCTAAGACCATCCGCATCAGCATACTTTAAAGTATACTTTATACATTATTGTCTTTCAGCTTTTACAGTACGTTCTCTAAATTACACTGCAAAAATCCAATATGTTTTACCGTGTGTCACTGTAAATGATCTAAGAGGAATCACGGCCCATTCCCCGACTCGAAAAAAGCCCGGACTAAAACTTCCTCAGACGCACTTGATAGCCCATTTTCCCGGTCGGATCCGCGGGGCACAGGCCTTTCCGGCACGGCCTCGCGAGGTCGCGGAAGAAATCCCTGTCTCGCTCGCCGCCTCGACCCGCGTCGGCCTCCGATCCGCGTCGCCTCTCGCCTCCCACCTTCGATCCGCGTCGACTCTCGCCTCCCACCTCCGATCCGCTTTGCAGCTCGCCTCCCAATCCATATCCACGCTGCCGCGCTCGCCTCCCATGCTGGATCCGTGCCGCTGCGTTCGCCTGCGCCCCCAACCTCCCCGAAACCTTGCCGCTGGGTGCGCACCGCCGCCCATCACTGTGCCCGCCTAACGTCTGCCCTTCCTCGCCGCGCCGGCCTGACGTCCACCCTTCGTCCGGTCGCCGTCTTCAAGCAAATCCCGATCCGTCCGCCCTTCCTTGCAGCCCGGCCCGAGGTGAGTCGAGTCGCCTCTTGTTTGATTCCCCGCATTCTCTCATGTCTTTGACGATTTGCTGCTTCCTGCGGACGAGCACATAGCTCACCGCAATGATGGAGTCCAAGCTGCAAGATCTCAGACCGGCTGCGTCGCCGCTCAGGCCCAGATTGATATAAGCTACCATGTGGTCCAGCTGCTGCCACCGGCTCCGTGTCCCGGCTTCATCGGGTAAGCTGGTTAGACAAGTTCTGAATGTTCTTTGCGTGTTCTGATTTCTGAACAATCAAAGTTTCTGTGTGCAGGAAATGGATCTATCTGGAGTTGAAGCAGGATTGTGCAGAGAACGCCGAAAATGTGAATAGGAACAAGTTAGAAAACTGAAAGGTGTCCTGCTTTCCTTCCTAATCTTTGTTAGGCACTAAGGCCCATCAATTTCTCCATTTTGAGGGGGAGAACAGTTGCAAATGTAATTTTCTGTTGCTTTCCCATTTTGAAGCCCAATTCGAGTTTCAGTGTGCTCAATGCTCAAGACGTTTCAATCTTATTTCTGACTAGAAATGTCTGTGCAGTTGGACTGAGCCTACGTTAAGCCTATTCATTGATTCCCAGATGAACCTCTTTACTTCACGGGCTTGTTGTTCCAGCTTGATCTATGAAAGCCTTTAGTCCATCTTTTCATTTCTATTTGTCTTTGGAATATTTGCTTTTCCAGTTTTACATTAGTTTCAGCATGGCGCCACACAGTCACCGCTAAATTTTCTCTTTGGTATATTTGCTTTTCATTTCAAAGAAACCATTATTTCAGAAGCTGTTTTCCAGAGGATCCAGAGTCGGAGCACCAAAGAGGCTTGCCAAAGATGCCTTCATGTCAGCCTCAGCCGGTAACTAGACTAATCCTGCATTTCCTGTAGTTAATTTAGTGAATGGGATCCGAATATCCCAAGATGGTTGCACACTTGCACTTGGCCGGGGTTCCTTTTTGTCAATTCCCGATTGTCTGTCTTTCCTCAAAAAAATAGTATCGATTGGACCGCCAGTTTCTGATGCAGATCATGCATCAATGTTGAACACTGATTTGCAGTATTTTCTGAAGTTGAAATGATATGGACATGAAATGAATTGGAAAGCCTTTGTTTTTCTTCAAATTGTTTGGTGGTGGTAAGCCCCCTAATTTTTTCAGAGTTCAAAAGAAGAACATGAATAGTGTCGAAGTGTGGACTAGGACACTTCTTCTCTTACTACTAAAATGTAGTCTGCGGAGGTTCGTATTCGGTTAGGCGCAAAGCGAGATCAAGCACAAGATGGTGACACAAGAGTTTTTACGTAGTTCGGGCCACCTGAGCGTGATACCCTACTCCACGGAGATGTGTGTTGATTGTATGAGCGTGTTTGGGCTAGTATGCGTATTAGGTTAGTTGCCTTCAACTGTGCAGCGCATCCCTTTTATATGTCAAGAACTGGTTACAACTTATGCTTGGCCGGACAGGTGGCTCTGGCTGTAATAAATCACTCTATACACGATCTACAGTGTTAAGGATGATTAATAGTGTGATAACGTGCCTTAATAGCAGTGTTATCAGTCTTGATAATCTTTTGATTGTGCGTCATTAATGTGGTATTAAAGACACGTTAATCAGGTCTTGTAATGACCGATTGATGGCTCTTAAATGTTCGAGCCGTTGGAGATCCCGTAGTCTTCTCGTCGCTGACGTAGGTCCGGAGTATGACACATGGTAGATCCGGAGCTTCCCTGAGGGATAGGTCCGGTGCTGGAGAACACGTGTTAGCACCGGAGCTATCCAGACGAGGGAGGCAGGTCCGGCTCTTCTGGACACGTGGCTATACCGGAGCCACCCTAAAGAGGGAGGTAGCTTCGAAGCTGCGGGTTGAGTGTCACCTTCGGACGTCTGCCACTCAGACATAAGAACTCCTCGGCTTTGTGTGCGGTATGAGAGGGTACTCGGTACGCAGGGCACGGACAAATAGGAAAGCTCCTGTTTCTTGTACCCATTTTGTTAGGCACTTAGTTATATTGCTATCGCTTTCAATTCATTTGTTTCGGATGTTTTGTGATCCTACCTTATGATCAGAGAATCATGAAAAGATTCTTGGTGGAGCATTTCTCTAGTTGGGTCATTTTATTGCACAAGAACTACATTCTCATTCATAAATTTACTGTGCAGGTATTTTTGGAATATGCAGATGTGGAATATGAATGCTGCCTGGCTGGCCTGGTTATCGTTTCGTTTGTTTCGCCCTACCTGGGGTCGCACAGGTCAAATCTGTGTTGGTTAGGAGGGCAGACGCCTCTGCCCTGACCCTGACTAGCGAGGCTCCTGCTTTGCGCTGCAGGGACGGCGCACACAGCACACGGATGACAAACTTCGTGCGGGCCAATACTTTTTCTTAGGCCATATTTGAATTTGTTAGACTAGTTGTTACTCCATCTGTTTTAAAGAATTGATATGCTGTTCATCGTTATGCTGTTGAGTGAAATATGAATGCTGGCTGGCTGACTTGATAGAGCAGAAAAAAATGATTTTTTTCTGAACACCAACTTGAATGCTGTTGTGTGATGTCGTTGATAACATGGTTGTCTCAAAGTTGACGTATGTGTCTATGTTTGTTACATAGTGGAACAAAAACTTTCCTGATTTTTTCTGATTGAATAATCAGTGTTGTTTAATTTTTTGAATTTTTATTTTTTGTGTTTTTTTGTTTTTAATATTTGGGTGTATTTTCGAATTTTCTGAATATTTTGAGCATTTTCTGATTTTTTTGAAATCTCCGGAAATTTTTTCCCAACCTACAAAACAAACGTCACACCATGGGAAGGGCAGGCCCTGGAAAGTAAGGACATTGGGGAAATGAAATAAGGGATTTGCTTCCCTGGGTAACCCTCCCTTTCCTATCAAAAGGAGGCCTTATGCAAATTTCGTTAATGCTAAAAATATCTTGTCTGTCGTAATTAATTTCTTGTTTTTTTCTTTTCTTTTCTGAAACATATTTCTCGAAGTTTTGTGTTCTGGACGTGAAGGAACACGAACCTGCATAAAAGGGAAGCAAAATGTCGAACGCAACTCCGACCGCGGTGCGCCGGCGATCATCGATCCGTTGCCCCCGGCGATTCCTCGCATCCTGTAACGGATTGCGTAACCTCCGGGAGCATGGCGTGCATGCATGCGCGTGAGATACGGATCTTAAGGCCAAGTCCTCTTGTATTCAGTTATTGTTGTGTGATTTAAACGAGAGTACTGGTGAACTACGGCCGTAAGCCAGCAGCCTCAGAAAAACAGTTCCTCTCTCCAGCCGCCGGCGAACAGGAAGAAGAATGGCAGGCACCTCGGCTCACCATCTCTCCGAGGACGCCATCGTCGAGATATTGCTCCGCCTGCCGGCCAAATCCGTGATCCTTTGCCGCGCCGTCTGCACCGCGTGGCGCCGCATCCTTACCGACCCAGACTTCCTCGCCCTCCGCGCCCGTCTCCGCCGGCATATCGTGTACACTCGCCTGGCTGGCCCCGACCCTGCCGTCGACATCGCGCTCGACACGCTCTCCATCTCCGCCAGCGACGACGATACGGTCGTCCGGCGGCAGCGCCTCATCTGCTACAACTCCAAGTCGTTGAGGAGGCCTGGCACCTGCCTTCTGCTGTCCTCGTGCAACGGCGTCCTCCTGTTCAAGAGGAGCGAAGGCTCCTACGCCCTCTGCAACCCTGCGACGAGGCAGTGGGCGGAGCTCCCGCCGCTTGTTACTAGAGGCTGTGTCCAGGAGTATGCCTTCTACTTCCACGAGACGTCTGGCGGCGAGTACAGGCTCTTGTGCCGTCTTGGCGTCAACATCTTCGGGACGTGGCACGTCCTCTCCACGGGTGCCGCTCAACCACGGGACGTGCAAGTGGACGCCGAGGTTGCTAAGAGCATGACCGATTTGGTGGCTGCAGTACCGGTGCTTCTCCATGGCCGTCTGCATTGGCCACCGCCACACCACGCGAAGGAGATCGTGGTACTGGACACGCTGTCGGAGACGTTCCAGATAATGGCAGGGCCGCCAGAATCAACCACTGCCGCCGGTAATTACGACACAGTGGCGACGGTGAAGCTGTTCTGCATGGAGGGGCTGTTAGCTGCGGCTGACCTCGGGGAGGCGACGCGCATCAACCTCTGGTTCCTCGAGGACTACGATGCTGGGAGGTGGATGTGCCGCCACCGGGTTGTCACGCCGTGGTCTAGCCATTTGAACTTGATCCGGACTGGGGTCTTCATGGGTGACGGTGAAGGGAACATCATGTTGGGCAAGAAGCGCTGTTTCTTCAAGTACGACGTGAGGAGGAAGACGTTGAGTATGGTCTACTCCATGGAGACGCTGGAGGAAAATGTTCTGGTGTCACGGCATGTTTTCAGGGAAAACCTAGTGCAGCAACCTTACTTCAGTGCACGGTCCTCTGCCGATAACGATCTGCGATTGATTCACCAATGGTGCGAATAAGTTGCTGGAACTATCTTACTACTCGTGCTGTGTTCCTTGTGTTCTTTTGGATCGAATAAGTTGTTTTTTAGGTTGTTCCTTAGTTAGTTATTCGTGCCTAATTTAGGGTTCAATTATTAATTGCAGCAGTTGTGTTGGGTTTTGATTCTCTTCTAATTTTCCGCGTTTCACCTTCTTTTCAAAAGCAGCACTACAAGCAGATTGATCTCCCAAAGTTTCTGTCATACTGGCATCCGTATCGAACATCTATCCATGCAACTGAATTATATCTTCAGAGGAGATCCTCCTCCGCCTGCCAGCCAAGGACGTCATCTGCTTCCGCGCCGTCTGCAAGGCGTGGCGCGCGCCCCCGGCCTCTCGAGCTCATCCTGCCCACGAGGACGTAGGGATGGCAATTGTAGCCGCGGATATGGGTACCCGTCGGGTATTATACCGGACGGGTACAGGTACGGGTACATTTTTTTATCCGCGGGTACAACCCGTACTTGACCCGACATATTTCGGGTACGGGTACGGGTATGATTTTTTACCCGCGGGTATCCGACGAGTTACCCGATTTCTTAAATTTAGGCCCAAGAAATATAACTCGGCCCATTAAAAAAACCCTAACACATCTTCTGGTACCCTCATTTGAAGGCGCATTTTAATGAATTATTATAGTTGCAGTTAGCTTCTTCCTCCTTGAAATAGCTTAATTAATTCCTAAGATTTGTAGTTAAGGTGAATGGTGTTTGTTTGTATGGTGTATATCGTATGGTTGAATTAGCTGCTAAAAATTGAAATTTGATATGTTATTTAAGCTGTTCAGCATTTAAATTATGATTTATGGATTTTTTTTGTTATGTTTGGTCATACCCGACGGGTACCCGAAACCCGCCCGAAACCCGTCGGGTATGGGTACGGGTACAAAATTTTACCCGCGGGTACGGGTACGGGTACGAAATTTTACCCGCGGACAGTTTCAGTCCGGGTCAAGTATTTGCTCTACCCGACCCGAACCCGACCCGTTGCCATCCCTACGAGGACGATGGTGCTAACACGTCCTCGAGGTCGCCCGGGTGGCTATGACAGCTACTCGCGCTGGAAACAATTCCGGTCTCCGCCGCCGCCGACCAGGCCGGTCGTCCGCGGTGCCTCATGCGCTACCTCTACTGGATCAACCGAACAATGGTAGTGGTAGACTCGTGCGACAGTCTGCTCTTCATGTAATATGAAACTCTGAAATTAATATTGTTTCATGCATACAAACAAATAAAAATCTGATAAATTCTTTTGCGAAAGGTTAATCATGTAATATGATAGAAATTGTATTGAGAAAAATGAGTTTGAGACCCACACTATATTAGTAACTCAAACTATATAATCGGAGATCCCATAAATTAGAACATTATAAAAACAAGTTTGTGTTTCACTAAAGAGAGTACTTCTTTTATACTATCTCTATGTAAAGATATATACTTGTACTTTCAATCTGTAAGACGGGTTGTCAACTAGCCTTAATGTTATTTATGTCGGCTGTGTAGTAGAGATGTCGTTCTATAGAACAATCTTGAGAGAAGCACACTTATATAAGCTTCAACTGTCTAACATCGCAGTCTGTGAGATTTGAATGATCTCTGAAAAGCTTATGAAGAGATTAGGAAGTATGATGCATATGCTCCACCTGCGAAGTAGACTACTGGTAGTTAGATACTAGTAATGGCCTTTAGGTGAAGTCAGCTCGCAAAAAACTTACAATCCAAAATGTAGTTCATTGTCCAAGTTGTGAATTGATATAACTTAAGTGTCGGTACCCTCCGTACCGGATACCCCTTGGGATTGCAAAGATCACAAGGAAACTCCATATACCAGATTTGAAGACCTCTGAAGGCCCCACATGTCAGGTGTAGCCGGATCTGCTCCTCCGACATGGTTAGTCCCGGGGCCACCACGTGTATCATAAGACTAGAGCTATCACCCACACCTGGGAAGCTCTGGTCAGAATACTAATATGGCACCACCGGATCTAACCCCAGACAGAGGAAAGCTCCGATACTGACACGTGTCCAACAGCGCCGGACCTACCCGTCCACGACGATGAGCTCCAGTGCTACCACATGGCAACCGCCGGACCTTCAACTTCAACTATCGGGCCGGTGGACCCCCAACGGCTCCGGACCTTCAAGGATCAATCGAAGACTTCAAGACCTGATTAAGTGTCATTAATACCATATTAATGACACACGATCGGATGGCCCTTAATACTGGTAACAGCACTGTTAAGGCCCATTACCAGGCTATTAAGGGTAATTAACCTCATTTATTGTGTATCAAGCATGTGTAACCGCCGGGGCCACCTGTCGGGCCAGGCTGACGTTGTAACGACCAGTCCTTATACTATAAAAGGACTGGTCAACGATACACAAGGGACGACTCCAGACCACCGCTGAACACTCTGAGCTAGACGAGCTTCTTCTTCTTCTGGAGCTTCTTCTAGACTCCCGAGCTTAATACATCACCAACACACCCCGTGGAGTAGGGTATTACGCTCAGGCGGCCCGAACCACATAAATCCCTGTGTACACGTGTCTTTCACCTTCTTGAATCTCTACGCGCTCGTTACCGAACTACAACTCCTCGATCTACCAAAAGTAGTGTCGGGAGATCTACCGCATAAGATGGTGATTTGGAACCAGCAGATCTCCCGACACTACTTTTGGTAGATCGAGGAGTTGTAGTTCGGTAATGGACGCGCAGAGATTCAATAAGGTGAAAGACACGTGTACACAAGGATTTACGTGGTTCGGGCTGCCTGAGCGTAATAACCTACTCCACGGGCTGTGTTGGTGATGTATTAAGCTCGGGAGTCTAGAAGAAGCTCCAGAAGAAGAAGCTCGTCTAGCTCAGAGTGTTCAGCGGTGGTCTAGAGTCGTCCCTTATGTATCATTGACCAGTCCTTTTATAGTACAAGGACTGGTCGTTACAACGTCAGCCTGGCCCGACAGGTGGCCCCGGCGGTTACACATGCTTGATACACAATAAATGGGGTTAATTACCCTTAATAGCCTGGTAATGGGCCTTAACAGTGCCATTACTAGTATTAAGGGCCATCCGATCGTGTGTCATTAATATGGTATTAATGACACTTAATCGGGTCTTGAAGTCTTTGATTGATCCTTGAAGGTCCGGAGCCGTTGGGGGGTCCACCGGCCTGATAGTTGAAGTTGAAGGTCCGGCGGTTGCCACGTGGTAGTACCGGAGCTCATCGTCGTGGACGGGTAGGTCTGGTGGTGTTGGACACGTGTCAGTACCAGAGCTTCCCTCTGTCTGGGGTTAGGTCCGGTGGTGCCATATTGGTATTCTGACCGGAGCTTCCCAGGTGTGGGTGATAGCTCCGGTCTTGTGTTACACGTGGCGGCCCGGGACTAACCATGTCGGGGGAGCAGGTCCGACTACACCTGACATGTGGGGCCTTCGGAGGTCTTCAAATCTTGTATATGGAGTTTCCTTGTGATCTTTGCAATCCCAAGGGGTATCCGGTACGGAGGGTACCGACAGTGGCCCCCTGGACTCACCTCCGGGAGAGACTTTTTGTATGAAGTCATTTCGCCGGAGGTGGGTCCGTTCTTCGGTTTCTCAACCGTGTCTTCAAGGGTCTTTGGTTATGTCGTTGGCGGTAGTTCACAGTTAAACTTCCGTCGCGTGGCGTATCTTGAAGGCGGCAGGTGAGATCTTAGCGTGCGAATCTCACACAATTAAAGGTCGCCGGTTCCCGATACGAAAATCGTATCGGTTCCGCGTGCCCTGTCAGGCCGCCGACTTCGGGTTTCCCACCTTTTATGATGACAACCGTTCGCCTGGGGTAAGAACCTTGACTTGATCGTCGGGGTGGCCCCGGGCCCCCTTGTCATTGGCGGGGTGAAATCTTTGACTGGTATCGTCAGCTCCTCTGCGATTTCCATCCAGGCGCTGCGGGGGCTTACTTAAGAAGGAAAGCACGCACCGTTTGGGGTTCTTTACGCCTTTCAATCGATCTTGCGCTCAAACCTTCCAAACTTTTGCTTGCCTTTCCTCTCTTGCCTCGCTGTGCCGTAATGGAGTTGGGCCTCCGCCAAAGCCGACTGAAGACCGATGATGATTTGAAGAAGGTCCAGGCCCTCATGGTATGGTCCCCTGACTTCTTCAACCACCTGGTCCGTGCTGGCAAGCTTCCGTTCGAGAAGGAGCACACCGACGACATGGTGTACTTCTCCGCGTATGCCATGGTAGGACTGATCACACCTTTCTCCTCCTTCTTCTTGATGCTGCTAGACTTCTATGGTCTGCAGCTTTACCACCTTGGCCCCCACTCCATTCTGTTGGTGTCCATATTTGTCCACTTCTGCGAGATGTGGGTGGGAATTCCCCCCTGCATTGAGCTCTTCCGCACCTTCTTCACTATCCAAACCACAGGTCGAAGCGACGAGTACCTTGGCTTCTACTATTTTATGAAGCGCAAGAAGTACCCGTACAAGTACTTGCAGTTGTTCCCTTCTGGGAAATGGGACAACTGGAAGAAGGATTGGATTGTAATCAGGGTGGAGGAGCACGAGAAGCTAGAGCTGCCGGAAGGCCTCCCCAACATCGACACTGCAGTTTGGAGTGAAGCTCCGGTGCTGCCGGATGCCTTCGATCCTGCTATGACCAGGATCCACCTGTGTGTGGAATGAGGAGTGACTCCCCAGGTGGTGTTTTGCAACTTCCAAACCAATAGGTGGGCTCCGTTGAAGAGGAGGGAGAAGTTGGCTTGGGCCCTCAACAGTATGCTGGACGACGACCGGATCGCGACCGGTTTGAAGTCCAACATGGAGGGTGCAACTTTGGAGTTCCACCTTAAGAAATTCCAGCACGACATCGACGTCGAGGGTGACGATTTGGCTCTGCCGCCAGCTTTCCTCCCATTGAACATGGAGGCAGCATTCAGTAGGGAGCTCTAGCAAACGATGTCGGTGCTTGACGACCTTGGTGTCGTTGAGAGGCGCTCGACCACCGGGTTGGCAATCTCAGAAGCTCCAGAGGGTGGCTCCGTCCCCACCCCTAAGCCAAGAACCGAAGTCGTCACCAAGGGCAAGGAATTGGCCGAGCCCTCGAGCCGTAAGAGGAAGCATGCCAACAGGAGGGCCATGCATTCTTCTTCCGCAGCGTCCCCTTCTCCCCGGAGGGGGAGGTCTTCAACGGCGGTTTCTACTCCAATTGCGGCATCTTCCCGGGGTGCTAGCTCCGGCCAAGTGACTCCGGTCCCATGGCCAGCTGAGGGCTCTGGGTCCGGAGGTCCTTCCCGGTCAAGGGGGGGGGGGGGGGGGGGGCTCGACCAGAGCAACGCCGACAGCAGCAGCAAGCTCCGGGGGGGGGGGGGGGGCTCTGGGACTACCACGCCAGTGTCGGCTGGGGCCAGTCCGGAGCGTCCTGGGAAGAGGTTCCGCGGGAACTAGTGCGGAAGCCTTCCGAGGTATTTTCTGATTTTTTACCTCAATTAGTTGTTTTATTGTTAACTATATTTTGAGTCTCTTCGTCCTTCATTCACAGCGTGCCCAAGAAAAGGGCTGAAGCTCCGGCCCCTGCAGGAGCAGTTGAGGTTGTGCAGGCTGAAGCTCTGGCTCCGATTCCAGCATCGTCCCAAGAGGTGGCAGAGGCTGCGGCAGCCCCGGCGCCGGCTGTCGTGGTATTGGACGACTCATCTCTAAAAGCTCCTGTGGTAGCGCCGAACCACGGGATTGAAGATGTACCAGCAGCGCCACCCTTGGAGGTTGAAGCTCCAGGCTTGGATGCTGTGATGTTGTACGCTCCGGCCGCAGAGCCGGAGGAAGCTGCGATTCCGGCCCTAGAATCGGATGTTGTTGAAGACCCGACAGTTGAGATGGTGGTTGAGGAGGTCCCGGCAGTAGAGTCGAGTGTTGATGAAGCTCCGGCACTTGAGCCGGCCGTCGAGGAAGCTCCGGCGGCAGAGCCGGTTGCTGCAGGAGTTCTGGCTGTGGAGCCGACTGTTGAAGAGGTTCCGACGTCCGAGCTAGTTGTTGCAGATGCGACAGCGCCTGAGTCTATGGCAGTCGAAGCACCAGCGCTGGAGCCCATGATGGCTGAAGCGCCAGCACCCGAACCAGAGGCGGAGGAAGCGCCTGTGCCGGAGCCAGAAGTAGCTTCTCCTCCGGCCAAACCTTCAACGCCCGTTCCGGAAGCAGTGATCCCAGAGGTTCCCGTTGCCGAGCCAGAGTGCCGGGATGAAGCTGCTGGCCCCCCACCGGAGGGACCAATTGTTGATGACCTGGCGGCTGGGCCTTCGGAACTAAATCTGGAGGTCGGTACTTCTGCTGCAAGCACTTCCTCGGCGGCAGCCGAGGCTATCCCGGAGGACGGCCCTAGTGCCGTGGAATCTCAGGGTACCGCTCTCGTAGAGTGGGACCCAATTTTTGTTGCTGAAGATCTACTGGAGCCAGCGGAGATGACTCTGGCACGTCCGGACCCAATCCCCCTATCGTTGTCTATCGACAACGCCTGCTCCAGCCTTTGCCAGGTTCAACTGGCCTTCTACCACGACAGCAAGGACCTCGAGGAGGAGCGTCAAACCCTTAGGAGGTGGCGCAACCGACTCCATTTTGAGACCAAGCTAGCACAGTCGAGGCTGGTTGACGACAATGAGTGGGTGCCAAAGGAGAAAGTCCACCTGGAGTACTAGGGTAAGTTGTTGGATGAGAGGGAAAGCATGACGCGGACCCTCGACAACCAATCCCAGGCCATATATGATCAGGCCAAGGCTGCCAATAGTGCAACTGATGAACGCCAGGAAAGGCTCTTTGCCATCCACGGTAGTCTCGTCAAGCGCCAGGAGGATCTTGAAGCTTGGGAAAAACGGCTTGAAGATGAAGAGCAGAAATTCCTAGAGCTGCGAGACGACCTCGTGAAGAGGGAGGAGGAGCTTGTCCAAAAGACAGCTCTGGCTGACAAGAGCCTTGAAGAACGCACCAAGAAATTGGATGAGCGTTGCAAGGAGGAGGAGAAGAAAGCCTGGGAGCGAGGGCAGGAACTCTACATGCAGGAGAATGCCATCGCCGCCCGGGAGAAGAAATTGCGGGGCCGGGAGAGAGATTTGGTCAAACGCCGGAATGATATCCACCTCCAGGAGGAAGAGCTCAGCAAGCTTGAAAGGCAAGTTGCTAAAATGATTCAGCAGAATGCCAAAGAGGTGGAGCGTTGAAAGTGCATCTAGGATCCCCGTGGGTTTTGGATGATTGATGACGACAATTAAGTGACTAATGAGCTCAGTGATCTTAAGCACAGGTGTAGACTCAAGTGGAAGCACAATCCCTCAAAAAGGAAAAGGATGAAAACGACGATGTCAACTCGAAAAGGAGAAACTAGGGTTTCTAGTGCGTCGAGTTTGGACTGTCCAAATACATGTGAGGGTGTGTGTGTAAAGTGCATTGAGATCAAGTTGGGAGCTCAAAGTGGTTTAGAGGTCAAACCCATTGAGAGAAAAGAGTTGGAAGGAGTCTGGCAGTAGGGTCGGACTAGTCCGTGCAAGTGGCCGGACTAGTCCGCCCCTTGCCGGCCAAGCCCGTTTTCAGCCGGACCAGAAGGGTCTGACTGAGTTCGGACTAGTCCGTAGTGGGACGGACTAGTCCGGGTAGTCATGGAGTGGGTTTTGGGTACTAAGTCCCAAAACCACAGACTTGTCCGTTTTGGTCCGGACCAAGAGGTCCTGACTGAGATCAGACTAGTCCGCCCTGGGGGCCGGACTAGTCCGGGTGTGAGAGAAGTCGGTGCTTCAGAGACTAAGTCTGGGAAGGCCAGACTAGTCCTCCCTAGGGGATGGACTAGTCCGTGGTCTTCAGACTAGTCCATTTTCACAAAGAACAAAAGGTTCTGTGTGAGATCGGACTAGTCCGGTGAGGGCCAGACTAGTCCGTTGTTAAAGTGACCATTTGAATTTGAAGTTTGGCGGGTAGTATGACGATTGTCGCGCAGTGCGACAGTTGTTAGGGACGTCAGTGGTCCCCTAGGCCGGACTAGTCCGGGCTGTAGGCCGGACTAGTCCGCCCATCTGCTGAAGTCAGGAGTATGGGCTTGGGACCTCTATAAATAGAGGACCCCTGGGTTCATTTGAACCAACCTTTGAGCAAGTTGAAACCCTAGCACCGCCACAGCAACCTTGAGCCTCCCAAAGCCTCCTTATTGCCTACATTCCCTCTAGAACTAATTCTTGTGTGGATTAGGGTTTAGTGAGGTGAAGAAGAGGAAGAACACCGCTCTTTGGCTCTCGGTTTGATCTCTTGCACTTTGTGAATCTTTGTAATCTGTGGCTTGAGTCAATCTTTGTGATTTGTGATTGTATTTGTGGTGGGAGCCTCAGATTGTGAGAAGCCCCAACAAATCTTGTATTCACTCTTTGTGATAGTGGAAGAACCAAGTTAGGCCCGTGTGGTAAACTTGGTGAGGGAAGGGTTGTTGAACCCGGTCCTTCGTGGACTCCTCAACGGGGACGTATGTTCATTCGTGGGATCGAACCTCGGGATAAAATCCTTGTGTCCCTTGTGTTGTTTACTTTCACTTATTGCTCATTACTTCTAGGGTTAACTTTATCAGTCTTGTTCATCACTCTTATTTCATCGTGATCCTTGGTTTCATACTTGTCATATAACTTGTTAAGGCTCACCAAGTCATTCTAACAAACCTTGCATCACGAGAATTGGACTAAAACTTGTTAGAAACCCTTTTTAGGCTTTTCCCTGTAGGAGGACCGGACTAGTCCGCCCCCTGAGTTCTAATCTCGTTTTATTAAGTCATTTCAGGTCGTTTAGCCTATTTACCCCCCCCCCCCTCTAGGCAACTTTCAATTGGTATCAGAGCAGGACTCTCCCAAAAGAGTCTAACAACTCGGAGAGAAGATGGCCGGAGTGGGGTACGAAGAAGTCTCAACCAGTGAGGTCCAAGCAACTACAGAAGAGATTCTCTTCTATCAACACAAGTCAACGGATGACGAAGAGATTCGTCAGCTCAAGGCGAAACTTCGAGAGAAGTTGAAGATTCCCAAGTTTGACACCTCAACCTCCACATCGAGTGGCACAATCAACTACAACCAACAAGGCTACAACTATGAACGCCTTGTCTCCAACAACCACTATCTTTCCATCCCATTGGGGAAGCCTCCCCAATTCGATGGAACCGACTACGGGATGTGGAAACACAACATGAAGATCCACCTTGTGTCACTCAACCCCTCACTATGGCAAATTTTGTTGATCGAGGTGCACATCCCTAAGAATGAAGAAGATATCACTCCGGAGCAAGCCGTGCTCCTTCACCGCAATGCTCAAGCGGCCGGAGTGATCATCTCATCTCTCTCAAGAGATAAGTTCAACCGATTGGATGGACTTGAGGTGGCCAAGGACATTTGGGACACTCTCAATACGGCTTATGAAGGCAACCGAGTCGTGAAAGAAGCTAAGATTGAGCTCATAGAAGGAGAGCTCAGGAGGTTTACCATTATGGATGGTGAATCTCCCCAAGAGATGTACAACCACCTAAAGATACTCATCAACAAGAGTAGATCTTATGGCTGTACCAAGTGGACGGACCATGAGGTGGTGAAGAGGATGATTTGTACATTCATGCCTAGAAACGTCTCTCTTTGCTCCATGATTTGAGAAAGTCAGGGGTTTGCCAAAATGACCCCGGAGGAGGTCCTTGGAAGGATCATCAACCACGAGATCATCGAGAAGGAGGCACTCTTCTACAATGACCTCCAAAGGTTCACCGCCTCGAAGATGAAGAATGTTGCACTCAAAGCAACAACCTCCTCAAAAGAGCAAGACAAAGATGATGAGGAGAGCCTTGACAGCGATGAGGAAGATGCCTTCTTCATCAACAACTTCAAGAGGATGAGGAGAAGAAGAAAAGGAGGATACAAGCATGAGAGTAGAGGCAAGGAAAAGGCAAGGCCCAAAACCAAGAGGGCTTGCTACAATTGTGGCGAGTACGGACACTTCATTGTAGATTGCCCACATGAAGATGACAAGAAGAAGAAGGAGGGCAAGCCACAAGAGAAGAATTTCTACAAGAAGAAGAGGCCCTCCAGTCATGCTCACTTAGGCAAGGAGTGGGACTCTAACGATGAGTCCTCCTCGTCCGAAGATGAAGAGAAGATGGCAACCATAGCCATCGGGAGGAGCTCCAAGGGAAGCAAGCTCTTCCCAAATCTCTACGACCACGAGCCAACTTGCCTCATGGCAAAACAAGGAAGGAGAAAGGTTAACTCTAACTCATACTCTTCCATATCTTCCCATGATGATTTTGATAGTGCTAGCGAAAATGAACACATGTTTAAGGACATAAGTAAGAACACATTGCGAAGAATGAAATTGCTTTTGGATGAGATTTTTGAGAAGGAGGAGCTCATAGATAGGCAAGAAGACTTGCTTATACAAGAAAAGGAAAGATGTAAAGAGCTCATTGAGCTCCTTGAGATTGAGAGAGAGAAGAGCAAGGCATTAGAGCATGAACTTGCTCTAAGCAAGAAAACATGCTCAAGTCTTGAGGAGACAACCATTGAGCTCAAGGACGAACTTGGCAACATGGCAAAAGTTAACAAGATCCTTGAGACTCAAGTTGAGTCCCTTAAGACTAATGTAGCCTCTTCCTCCAAAAGCTCATCCTCCTCAAAAGTTGCATCCAAAGCAATATTAACTTGCAAATGTTCTAACTTGATTCTTAAATTAAAGGATGAGCTTAAGTTGACTCAAGGCAAGCAAGCACCTAAGAGTGGCATCTTTGACAAAGAGTAGGTGGCATATGCACGAAGTGCATACACCAACACAAGACCTCTCAATGTCAAGGATGGTCTTGGTTATACTAGAGGTGGAAAGCAAAATGCCAAAACCTCCAAGTATGGCAAAGACTCGATTGTCTTTGTCAAAGGAAGCTCATCCCCAACTAAAATTGAGAAGAACACCTCAACTAGCACCTACTTGCCTAAATCTGAACCGCATCCTCTATTTCATGATTTTGATGCATCATATGTTTTGATGAGGAACAAGTATGGCAAGGTATATGCTAGATATGTTGGGCCACTCTGCAAGAGCCCCAAGCCTTGCGTGTGGGTGCCCAAATGCCTCACTACTAACGTCAAAGGACCCAACTCCGCTTGGGTACCTAAAAGGAAGGCATAATCTTGTTTTGTAGGCATACTCCTCCGGTGGATCCAAATGGGTGCTCGATAGTGGGTGCACAAACCACATGACCCGAGAGAGGAAGATGTTCGAGGAGTATGAGGAACATGATGATCCAAATGAAGGAATCCTCTTTGGGGACAATAGCCGAGGGAAAATTCTTGGCCCTGGTAAAATTGTCATTTCTCCCCAACTTACTCTTTCTAGTGTTTTACATATTGATTCTCTTGACTATAACCTTTTGTCCATATCACAACTATGTGACAAGGGTTATAATTGTGTTTTCACTAATGAGGGTGTGAGCGTCCTTAGAATAAGTGATAACTCAATCGCCTTTAAGGGTGTGCTCAAGGGAAAGCTTTATCTTGTGGACTTTTCCTCAGATAAAGCTCAACTTGACACATGCTTAATGGCGAAAACCAACATGGGATGGCTTTGGCATAGACGGCTAGCCCATGTTGGGATGAGGAATTTACAAAAGCTTCTTAAGGGCGAGCACATTCATGGTTTGAAGAATGTTGTCTTTGAAAAGGATAGGCCATGTAGTGCTTGCCAAGCCGGGAAGCAAGTGGGAGCTCAACACCCCTCAAAGAACATCATGACGATAACAAGACCGTTGGAGCTGCTACATATGGACCTTTTCGGCCCAATAACCTACATTAGCATTGGCGATAACAAATATGGTCTTGTTATTGTTGATGATTTTTCTCGTTTCACTTGGGTGTTCTTCTTGCATGATAAGGGTGAAACTCACGGTGTCCTCAAGAGGTTCTTGAGGAGAGCTCAAAATGAGTTCGCCTCAAGAATCAAAGCTATAAGAAGTGACAACGGCACCGAATTCAAGAACACTCAAGTGGAAGAATTCTTGGATGAGGAGGGCATCAAGCATGAATTTTTAGCTCCATACTCCCCTCAACAAAATGGGATGGCATAACGGAAGAATAGGACACTCATCGGGATGTCAAGGACAATGCTTGATGAGTACAAGACATCGGATCGGTTTTGGGCGGAGGCGGTTAACACCGCTTGCCACGCCGTCAACCGATTGTACCTCCACCGCCTCATCAAGAAGACTCCCTATGAGCTTCTAGTTGGTAAGAAACCCAATGTCTCTTACTTTCGTGTTTTTGGGAGCAAGTGTTATATTCTCAACAAGAAGCCTAGGACTTCGAAGCTTGCTTCTAAGTCTGATGAAGGTTTCCTACTTGGTTATGACTCAAACACCCACGCCTACCGTGTCTTCAACAAAACCTCCGGTATTGTTGAAATAGCACGCGACGTGGTGTTTGATGAAACTAATGGCTCCCAAGTGGAGCAAGTTGATCAAAGTTTACTAGATCAAGAAGACTCTCCACAAGAAGCTCTTAGAAGAATGGCACCTGGAGATGTTCGACCACAAGAACAACCTCAATGCTCAAGTGACCAACAACAAGATGATGCAAGCCACTCCCCACACGATCAAGTTGAAAATGAACAAGTGGCACCTCAAAACGATCAAGAAGACGAAAGTCAAGGGGGAGGCATTCATCAAGGGGGAGATCAAGAAGAAGAAGAAGATGATGATGACTTAAGAGCTCAACCTCCACATCCTCGTGTGCATCAAAGCATTCAATGGGATCACCCCGTTGACAACATACTAGGAGATATCACCAAAGGGGTAACCACTCGTTCTCGCGTTGCAAATTTTTGTGAACATTACTCTTTTATTTCTTCTTTGGAGCCCAAGGTTGAAGATGCCTTGAGAGACCCGGATTGGGTGGTGGCCATGCAAGAGGAGCTTAACAACTTTGAAAGGAACAAAGTTTGGGAGCTTGTCAAGCGTCCACAAGCAAATGTTGTGGGCACCAAGTGGGTGTTCCGCAACAAGCAAGATGAACATGGTGTTGTAACAAGGAACAAGGCACGACTTGTGGCCAAGGGGTACTCACAAGTTGAAGGTTTGGATTTTGATAAAACCTTTGCTCCCGTAGCTAGGCTAGAGTCAATTCGTATATTACTTGCTTTTGCTACTCACCATGATTTTAAGCTCTACCAAATGGACGTCAAGAGTGCATTCCTAAATGGCCCAATCAAGGAGGAAGTCTATGTGGAACAACCACTGGGCTCCGAAGACCAAGAATTCCCAAACCATGTCTTCAAATTACGTAAGGCTCTCTATGGCCTCAAACAAGCTCCTAGAGCTTGGTATGAGTGTCTTAGAGACTTTCTAGTTCAAAATGGTTTTAAGATAGGAAAAGCTAATTGCACTCTCTTTACAAAGCATTTTAATGATGATCTCTTTGTGTGCCAAATATATGTCGATGACATTATATTTGGTTCTACTAACAAAGTGTTTTGTGATGAGTTTTCTAAGATAATGACAGAGAGATTTGAGATGTCCATGATGGGGGAGTTGAAGTTCTTTTTAGGTTTTCAAGTCAAGCAACTCAAAGAAGGCACGTTCATAAGTCAAAAAAATTACACTCAAGACATATTAAAGAAGTTTGACATGGACAAGGCCAAACCCATCAAGACACCAATGGCAACAAATGGACACTTAGACCTAAATGAAGACGGTCCAAGTGTGGACCAAAAGGTATACCGTTCCATGATTGGCTCTTTGTTATATCTTTGTGCATCTAGACCGGATATTATGCTTAGTGTGTGTATGGGTGCACGTTTTCAAGCTGCACCTAAGGTGTGTCACATGACCGCCGTGAAGAGAATTCTTAGATATTTAGTTCACACACCTAGCCTAGGACTTTGGTACCCCAAAGGATCCAGGTTTAACCTCATTGGCTATTCTGATGCGGATTATGCAGGGTGCAAAGTTGAAAGAAAGAGAACATCCGGGACATGCCAATTTTTGGGTAGATCATTAGTGTCTTGGTCCTCTAAGAAACAAAATTCCATTGCTCTCTCCACAGCCGAAGCGGAGTATGTTGCAGCCGGAAGTTGTTGTGCACAACTTCTTTGGATGATACAAACTCTAAGGGATTATGGTATAAACTTGCGTCATATTCCTCTCCTATGTGACAATGAAAGTGCCATCAAAATAGCCCATAATCCAGTTGAGCATTCAAGGACCAAACACATAGACATTAGACACCATTTCTTGAGAGATCATTCCTTAAAGGGGGATATAGTAATTTCCCATGTGAGAACCGAGAACCAACTAGCCGACATATTCACCAAGCCCCTAGATGAGAAGCGATTTTGTGAGCTTAGGAGTGAGACCAATATATTAGATTCTCGAAATGTGGCTTGAAACATGCACATCTGTATGTTTACCTTTTGCCTTATTCAAAAGAATGCATGTGGTTGAAAAATTAATCTCTATCTCGATTTTCTTCAAAATATTTGAAAAACTAGAGACTTTGTGAGTTATGGTCATAGTTTGAATGTTGAATTCTTACTGACCATATTCATAAAGTTTTGGTGTGGCAATATGTCCAAAAGGATCATCTATAGTGGCTAAAACTCAAATACATATGTTTTCAGCCTCCCTGGACCGGACTAGTCCGCCCTCTGGCCGGACAAGTCCGGATCCGGACTATTCCGGGTTTGGTTCGCTGACCGGACTAGTCCGGCCCCTGGGGACTTAAACCCCCCAGGGGGTGGCTGACCCCTCCTCTTCTTCACTTTTGCTTCTCTCTCTCCCACGCGCGCTCAACTGCCCTCCTTCGGCGATTTTCGATTCCAACCACCAAAAATCGTTTCCAATCTGTGCATTGGAAGCTCCAGAGGTGTGGGAAACTTTCTCCGATCACTCGCGATGCGATCCATCCCCGATTCCGTCGATTTCTCAAGATTTGAAGAGGTATCCCCCATTTTTCAAAAACTTGCCTCATTCTTGATTCTTTGAGTTTTTGATAGATGCCTCTTCATTAAAGTTACTTCTAGTGACCTTGAGATCATAGCCTAGGAATATTGCGACTTGATTCCAAAATTTCTCGAAAAACTGTTAGAGTTAGGGTTTAACCTGTGTGAACCGGACTAGTCCGGTGCCAGGCGGACTAGTCCGCCCGGCTGACTAGTCCGCCCATGGGGCGGACAAGTCCGGTGTACACAGGTCAAACTCCAACTTTAGTCGTTTCTCGAGATTTCTTTCGCATTATTCCAACTCCTTGACCTACTATCTTATGGCATCTATTATTTTCAGCTGAAATGGTCGCTCCTCGCCGTTCTGCTTCTCCCCCCACTGACCCCGAGTGGGAGGCAGAGCAACTTCGTCTCGTCGAAGAACGAGCAAGAGCCGAAGTTGAGGCTGCCGAGAAGTATCTCGAGCAACATGAGAAAGCAAAAGCAGCCAAGAAGCAACAAGCAAGGGCCGCAACGTTGGCCTACAACGAAGATGAAGAAATGGCTCGGGCCATTGAGGAGTCCCGCAAGGAACTCCGGAAGAAGAAGAGAGAAGAGCGCGAAGCTCATAACTCTCAGGTGGCTGCTGCACAAGTATCCAAGCGGAAAAGGCTTGTGAGCCTTGGAGAGAAAGAGAAGGGCAAGGAGCCAACCCAAGGAGAAATTGCTAAATGCCGGATCGAGCGTGATCCGAAGAAGGGCAAGGCTCTGGCTCCCGTGGAGCCCAAGAAGAAGAAGCACTCAGTAAAGGTCCCGGCTGCGAAGGCCAAGGGCATCTCTATCAAGGAGAAAGGGAAGGCCAAATCGATTGGCCCCCTGGAGGTGCACACTCCCGAAAGGAATCCCAACAGGCAACGTGAAATGGCTGCAAATGTTTTCCATGGAAAGGGAGCCAAGAAAGCAAGAAGGCTCAGGACGGACAAGGTGTACAAGTATGAAAGGAGCACCGCCGACCCTCAGTTCTGGTGTGACTTTCATTGTGATTATTACCGTCTCGTCTACCAAAGCATGAAGAAACATGTGATTGAAGCACAGTGGGTAGACTGGGAGTACATGGCCAGGAAGCAACATTCTGCTTTTGATGCAGTCATTGAAGCAGCTGAGCGCCATGTGCTCAAGAACATCATGGGATTCAAGTATGACTGGAATGTCGAAGTCATCCTGCAGTTTATTCCACCGTCTACTTCACCACCTCTGGTGATAGAAGGATCATATGGATGATGCATGGCAAGTAGCTCTCTGTCACATTTGAGGAGTTTGTAAAGATTCTAGGTCTTGAGGCTCATTTGGATCATGAGATCATCATCTCTAACCTCAAGGCCGTTGATAGAGATCAGCTGGACTACATGTACCCAAGCCATGTGTCCTATGAGCCAGGACTTGCTCGCAACATCAAGCCATTCTACAGCATCCTCAACAGGATCCTGAGGCGGACCATAGCACCAAAGGATGGTGACGCAGGGGTGATACAAGGCAACTTGAGGCACCTTCTACTATTCATTGATGGGGAGGAGAAGTTCAATCATGTCGACTACATGTTCGACGACATTTTCAATATCTCGCATACCCCAAACCGAGCTTGCGGGTATGTCCCCTACATCATGTACCTCATTGAGAAGGTGTCGGGCGTTACCTTCGTCAAGGATGTGACTCACCACCCGCTCCATCCTCAGACACCCCCTGCCGTCCCGCCTCCTCCACGCTGGAAGAATGCGGAGCCTCCCTCCTCCTCGGCGGTGCCAGCTTCTCGGCCCGTGGCGCCTTCCTCCCCGCCTCCACCTCAATCCATGAGCGCCTTCTTCAAGTGTTTCAAGGTGATCTTCACTTCCTGCCGGAAGCAGGAGATTAGGAACCAGAGGGCACACAAGTGCCAAGAGAAGTACCTCAGGGCGGTGTGTGACAAGCTGGAGGTTCCTATGTCCTCTCCGGAGGCGAGCGACGGGGAGATCACACCTTTCCCCGACTTCACCCCCGACGAGCTCGCCCAGCTCCAAGAGGACGGGAGCTCTTCCCGGGCAGCTCCTTCGGCTCGTGCCTCCGATGACGACGACGACAATCACGAGGACCCGGAGGCCACGGAGAGCGACTCCGACGCTGGGGGCGATGATAGTGAAGACAGTGACGACTGAGTGGTTAAGGGTTCAAGTTTCCCCTCTTCTTTTCCTTTTTGGTGTCTTGATGCCAAAGGGGGAGAGTTAGATGGGAGTTAGTCGGGGGAGAGTTAGAAAGGAGGGTAATTAGTTGTATCCCTTTATTTTGGATCCTTGGACATGTTGCACTCCTTATTGTACTATTTATGTCATGTCGGATGTTTACATTTGTGCAAGACTATGTTTTGAATGTTCAATGTCAATATGATGCTTTGAATGTCTTTGAATGTCTATATTTTGATCATATTCATGCTTATTATGTCTTGTCACAAATTGTTGAGCACAACACGTAGGCACCCCACCATAACGTGTGTATGTATGAAGGACTTCCTCAATCTCTCTTTCATAATGCATTCATTGAGGGGGAGTCACTCATACACCCGCACGTTATGAAAACCACAAATTTATACTCTCTTATATGAAGACAATGTGTTGTCATCAATCACCAAAAAGGGGGAGATTGAAAGTGCATCTAAGTTCCCCGTGGGTTTTGGATGATTGATGACGACAATTAAGTGACTAATGAGCTCAGTGATCTTAAGCACAGGTGTGTACTTAAATGGAAGCACAATCCCTCAAAAAGGAAAAAGATGAAAACGGCGATGTCAACTCGAAAAGGAGAAACTAGGGTTTCTAGTGCGTCGAGTTTGGAGTAGCCAAATAAGTGTGAGGATGTGTGTGTAAAGTGCATTGAGATCAAGTTGGGAGCTCAAAGCGGTTTAGAGGTCAAACCCATTGAGAGAAAAGAGTTGGAAGGAGTCTGGCAGTAGGGCCGGACTAGTCCGTGCAGGTGGCCGGACTAGTCCGCCCCTTGCCGGCCAAGTCCGTTTTCAGCCGGACCAGAAGGGTATGACTGAGTTCGGACTGGTCTGTAGTGGGATGGACCAGTCCGGGTAGTCGAGGAGTGGGTTTTGGGGTCTAAGTCCCAAAACCACGGACTTGTCCGTTTTGGTCCGGACCAAGAGGTCCTGACTGAGATCGGACTAGTCCGCCCCAGGGGCCGGACTAGTCCGGGTATGAGAGAAGTCGGTGCTTCAGAGACTAAGCCTGGGAAGGCCGGACTAGTCTGCCCTGGGGGCCGGACTAGTCCGTGGTCTTCAGACTAGTCCGTTTTCACATGGAACAAAAGGTTCTGTGTGAGATCGGACTAGTCCAGTGAGGGCCGGACTAGTCCGTTGTTGAAGTGACCGTTTGAATTTGAAGTTTGGCGGGTAGTGTGACGATTGCCGCATAGTGCGACAATTGTCAGGGACGTCAGTGGTCCCCTAGGCCGGACTAGTCCGGGCTGTAGGTCGGACTAGTCCGCCCATTTGCTGAAGTCGGCAGTATGGGCTTGGGACCTCTATAAATAGAGGACCCCTGGTTTCATTTGAACCAACCTTTGAGCAAGTTGAAACCCTAGCGCCGCCATAGCAACCTTGACCCTCTCAAAGCCTCCTTCTTGCCTACATTCCCTCTAAAACTAATTCTTGTATGGATTAGGGTTTAGTGAGGTGAAGAAGAGGAAGAACACCGCTCTTTGGCTCTCGGTTTGATCTCTTGCACTTTGTGAATCTTTGTGATCTGTGGCTTGAGTCAATCTTTGTGATTTTTGATTGTATTTGTGGTGGGAGCCTCAGATTGTGAGAAGCCCCAACGAATCTTGTATTCACTCTTTGTGATAGTGGAAGAACCAAGTTAGGCCCGTGTGGTAAACTTTGTGAGGGAAGGGTTGTTGAACCCGGTCCTTCGTGGACTCCTCAACGGGGACGTAGATTCCTTCATGGGATCGAACCTCGGGATAAAATCCTTGTGTCCCTGGTGTTCTTTACTTTCACTTATTGCTCATTACTTCTAGAGTTAACTTTATTGGTCTTGTTCATCACTCTTGTTTCATCGTGATCCTTAGTTTCATACTTGTCATATAACTTGTCAAGGCTCACTAAGTCATTCTAACAAACCTTGCATCACGAGAATTGGACTAAAACTTGTTAGAAACCCTTTTTAGGCTTTTCCCTGTAGGAGGATCGGACTAGTCTGCCCCTGGACCGGACTACTCCGCCCCCTGAGTTCTAATCTCGTTTTATTAAGTCATTTCAGGTCGTTTAGCCTATTCACCCCCCCTCTAGGAAACTTTCAAAAAGTCCCGGCTGCGAAGGCCAAGGGCATCTCTATCAAGGAGAAAGGGAAGGCCAAACTGATTGGCCCCCTGGAGGTGCACACTCCCGAGAGGAATCCCAACAGGCAGCGTGAACTGGCTGCAAATGTTTTCCATGGAAAGGGAGCCGAGAAAGCAAGAAGGCTCAGGACGGACAAGGTGTACAAGTATGAAAGGAGCACTGCCGACCCTCGGTTTTGGTGTGACTTTCATTGTGATTATTACCGTCTCGTCTACCAAAGCATGGAGAAACATGTGATTGAAGCACAATGGATAGACTGGGAGTACATGGCCAAGAAGCAACATTCTGCTTTTGATGCGGTCATTGAAGCAGCTGAGCGCCATGTGCTCAAGAACATCATGGGATTCAAGTATGACTAGAACGTCGAAGTCATGCTGCAGTTTTATTCCACCGTCTACTTCACCACCTCTGGTGATAGAAGGATCATATGGATGACGCATGGAGAGCAGCTCTCAGTCACATTTGAGTAGTTTGCAAATATTCTAGGTCTTGAGGCTCATTTGGATCATGAGATCATCATCTCTAACCTCAAGGCCGTTGACAGAGATCAGCTGGACTACATGTACCTGAGCAATGTGTCCTATGAGCCAGGTCTTGCTCACAACATCAAGCCTTTCTACAGCATTCTCAACAGGATCCTGAGGCGGACCATAGCACCAAAGGATGGTGACGTAGGGGTGATACAAGGCAACCTGAGGCACCTGCTACTTCTCATTGATGGGGAGGAGAAGTTCAATCTCGTCGACTACATCTTTGACGACATTTTCAACATCTCGCATACCCCCAACCGTGCTTGTGGGTATGCCCCCTACATCATGTACCTCATTGAGAAGGTGTCGGGCGTGACCTTCGTCATGGATGTGACTCATCGCCCACTCCATCCTTAGACACCCCCTGCTGTCCCGCCTCCTCTGCGTCGGAAGAATGTGGAGCCTCCCTCCTCCTCGGTGATGCCAGCTTCTCAGCCCGTGGCGCCTTCCTCCCCGCCTCCACCTCAATCCATGAGCGCCTTCTTCAAGTGTTTCAAGGCGATCTTCACTTCCTACCAGAAGCAGGAGATTAGGAACCAGAGGGCACACAAGAGCCAAGAGAAGTACCTCAAGGCGGTGTGTGACATGCTGGAGGTTCCTATGTCCTCTCTGAAGGCGAGCGACGGGGAGATCACACCATTCCCCGACTTCACCCCCGACGAGCTCGCCCAGCTCCAAGAGGACGGGAGCTCTTCCCGGGCAGCGCCTTCGGCTCGTGCTGACGACGACGACGATCACGAGGACCCAGAGGCCACGGAGAGCGACTCCGACGCTGGGGCCGATGATAGTGAAGACAGCGATGACTGAGTGGTTAAGGGTTCAAGTTCCCCCTCTTCTTTTCCTTTTTGGTGTCTTGATGCCAAAGGGGGAGAGTTAGATGGGAGTTAGACGGGGGAGAGTTAGAAAGGAGGGTAATTAGTATTGTGCCCCTTTATTTTGGATCCTTGTACATGTTGCACTCCTTATTGTAATATTTATGTCATGTCGGATGTTTACATTTGTGCAAGACTATGTTTTGAATGTTCAATGTCAATATGATGCTTTGAATGTCTATCTTTTGATCATATTCATACTTGTTATGTCTTGTCACAAATTGTTGAGCACAACACGTAGGCACTCCACCATAACATGTGTATGTATGAAGGACTTCCTCAATCTCTCTTTCATGATGCATTCATTGAGGGGGAGTCACTCATACACCCGCACGTTATGAAAACCACAAATTTATACTCTTCTATACGAAGACTTAATGTGTTGTCATCAATCACCAAAAAGGGAGAGATTGAAAGTGCATCTAGGATCCCTGTGGGTTTTGGATGATTGATGATGACAATTAAGTGACTAATGAGCTCAGTGATCTTAAGCACAGGTGTGGACTCAAGTGGAAGCACAATCCCTCAAAAAGGAAAAGGATGAAAACAGTGATGTCAACTCAAAAAGGAGAAACTAGGGTTTCTAGTGCGTCGAGTTTGGACTAGCCAAATACGTGTGAGGATGTGTGTGTAAAGTGCATTGAGATCAAGTTGGGAGCTCAAAGCGATTTAGAGGTCAAACCCATTGAGAGAAAAGAGTTGGAAGCAGTCTGGCAGTAGGCCGGACTAGTCCGTGCAGGTGGCCGGACTAGTCCGCCCCTTGCCGGCCAAGTCCGTTTTCAGCTGGACCAGAAGGGTCTGACTGAGTTCGGACTAGTCCGTAGTGGTACGGACTAGTCCGGGTAGTCTTGGAGTGGGTTTTGGGGACTAAGTCCCAAAACCACGGACTTGTCCGTTTTGGTCCGGACCAAGAGGTCCTGACTGAGATCGGACTAGTCCGCCCTGGGGGACGGACTAGTCCGGGTGTGAGAGAAGTCGGTGCTTCAGAGACTAAGTCTGGGAGGGCCGAACTAGTCCTCCCCTGGGGGCCTGACTAGTCTGTGGTCTTCAGACTAGTCCGTTCTCACGAGGAACAAAAGGTTCTGTGTGAGATCGGACTAGTCCGGTGAGGGTTGGACTAGTCCGTTGTTGAAGTGACCGTTTGAATTTGAAGTTTGGCGGGTAGTGTTACGATTGCCGTGCAGTGCGACAGTTGTCAGGGACGTAAGTAGTCTCCTAGGCCGGACTAGTCCGGGCTGTAGGCCGGACTAGTCCACCCATCTGCTGAAGTCAGAAGTATGGGCTTGGGACCTCTATAAATAGAGGACCCCTGGGTTCATTTGAACCAACCTTTGAGCAAGTTGAAACCCTAGCGCCACCACAACAACCTTGAGCCTCCCAAAACCTCCTTCTTGCCTACATTCCCTCTAGAACTAATTCTTGTGTGGATTAGGGTTTAGTGAGGTGAAGAAGAGGATGAACACCGCTCTTTTGCTCTCGGTTTGATCTCTTGCACTTTGTGAATCTTTGTGATCTGTGGCTTGAGTCAATCTTTGTGATTTGTCATTGTATTTGTGGTGGGAGCCTCAGATTGTGAGAAGCCCCAACGAATCTTGTATTCACTCTTTGTGATAGTGGAAGAACCAAGTTAGGCCCGTGTGGTAAACTTGGTGAGGGAAGGGTTGTTGAACCCGGTCCTTTGTGGACTCCTCAACGGGGACGTAGGTTCCTTCGTGGGATCGAACCTCGGGATAAAATCCTTGTGTCCCTTGTGTTGTTTACTTTCACTTATTGCTCATTATTCTAGGGTTAACTTTATCGGTCTTGTTCATCACTCTTGTTTCATCGTGATCCTTAGTTTCATACTTGTCATATAACTTGTTAAGGCTCACTAAGTCATTCTAACAAACCTTGCATCACGAGAATTGGACTAAAACTTGTTAGAAACCCTTTTTAGGCTTTTCCCTGTAGGAGGACCGGACTAGTCCGCCCCCTGAGTTCTAATCTCGTTTTATTAAGTCATTTCAGGTCGTTTAGCCTATTCAACCTCCCTCTAGGCAACTTTCAAGCGTCTTGCTCGGGAGAGCTCGGGGCTGGCGGCGGCCAAAAGATCCTTGTCGGAGATGCGTGGTGCAAGGGTTGTGGAGTCCCAACAAGTTTGGGACTTCCTGGGCAAGGCCAACGATGCGCTGACGCCAATGGGCTCCAGTCTCGTGCGTCCGGATGATCCGGAGCCGAAGCTGGACGAGGCATTGGAGGCGCTGGGTTCAACAGGCAACAAACTCTCCAAGGTGGGCGATGTCATTGCGGACCAATTGGAAACGGAGGGTCAGTCCTTGGCGAAGAACGTCGCAGAGTATGTGCTGATGTGCTACACCAGCCGGGACCCTCAATTCCCTCTGGACCCGATACTTGAAGGTCCCATCGAAGGAGAGGGTGAAGCTGTCCGAGCCAACATGTCGGAGGTGGCCCAGAAGGTTGCCCAGTTCTTCCATAGGGTCTAGGATCGTCTCCCTGTATCTCCCACTTGTACTCTCTCTTCTTCTTCTCCAATTTTGTAATCTCTTGTCTCCAAATGAATGAAATCCAAATTTTTGTGAATTTGAATTTCATTTTTGTCTTCAACACCTTTGTCTCGCTTGGCCCCCTGGTAGATGTACACAATTTGATTGTGAACATGTACCAAGAGGATGTAATAGTTGTTGAAGACTTGCGTGCTTCGAACTTGTAGAATGTAAGTCTGAAGTCTTCGATAGTGTAGGCCCCCTGAGGCTGTCGGAGCTTGGTGGCTTCAGCATTGACCATCGCCGGAGCTTAGTAGCTCCGGAGCATCGATGGTTAGTCCTCCGGGGTGTCGGAGCTCTGGCAGCTCCGGTAGTGACCTCCATCAACACATGTTGTATTAACGTTAGACTCCACTTTAGAGTCTTCCCACCATCTTTACGTTGATGACTCACTTTACCGGAACTGAGTAGCTCCAGAGATGCTCGATGTCAATGTTTGAACATTGACCACAAACCGCCTAGAGGGTGTCATAGCTTATTTATTTTTCCCACACACTAAAGTTAAGAAAAATAGTAAAATTCGTTTCCTATCTACAACTTCATTGTGGTTTACTGTTCCCGAGAAATTTTTAGGTCGAGCACAATCCTAAATACAATCAAAAGCACCATCTGGCTCCCTTCGGGTCCGACTGTTTCTGGACTTGCCTTACTTCGACCTGCCGGGGTGTAGGTAGAGTGGCGTACTTAGGGTGCAGGACCAGGCTAAGTCAATAGCACACTCTGGCCCTAGATTGGCTTGGCGGCATTCAGACAAGTAGGCCATCAACAATGTTTGAACCTGGAAAGACAGACAATGCAACTCGAATTGTACATGAACTGGTCGAGCTAAAGTTTCTTAAGAATTACACAACTTTGTTATTGACAAGAAAGAGAAAAATAAAAAATATTGAGCCTGTACAAAGTAAATGCGCATGGAGTCTATTTTCACACAATAATGTCTTTCATTATAGGTCCAGGGTACATGGGAAACAAATACACTCTTAGGGTATGGAACCAGACAAAGTCTGTTTCGTTTCTCGTTTGACCCAAGGTAGCTAGCTACACTTTTAGTTATGAGACTGTGACAAGTGTTGCATGGATGTTGCGGACCTAACAGGGTAGGTCCGGCTGCCCTCCCGGAGGAGCTACCCGACTCTGTATAATGACTCTATAACATACACCATACGTAATTACAGACTCACTTCTGTGATACTAAGCGTAGAACTTACGGAGGTGCTCAATGTTCCAAGGATTTGGGAGAGGTGTCCCATCCTCAGTTGCCAAGCGAACGCATCCGGGACAGGATACTTTGATCACTCGGAAGGGTCCCTCCCAGCTGGGGGAGAGTTTGTTTAACCGTTCTCTAGATTGTATTCTCCGTAGCACCAGATCACCTTTCTCGAGCTGTCGGTTGTGAACATGCCGTTGGTGATAGCACCGAAGAGCTTGGCGGTATCGGGCATTCCGAATAGCTTCTCAGCACCTTCCCTCTTCAAGGAGGTCAAGATCTTCACGCCGGAGCTGGTCCTGCGTGGCTTCGTCGGAGGTTCGGACCCGGAGGGACCCCAAGGTGATTTCCGGAGGAAGGACTGCTTCAGCTCCGTTCACCAGGAAGAAGGGGTCTCTCCAGTTGACCGGTCTGGAGTAGTCCTGTTGGCCCATAAAGTGGGCGGAAGCTCTTCAATCCAGTTGGCTCCATGCTTTTTCAGGCGCTCATATGTGCGCGTCCTGAGTGCTTTCAGGATTTCTGCATTTGCCCTCTCGGCTTGGCCATTGCTTGCCGGATGAGCTACAGAGGCGTAGCTGACTTGGATGATGAGGTCTTCGCAGTATCCTTGGAAAGCAGAGCTTGTAAATCGGGTCCCATTATCTGTTATGATTTTGTTCGGGACTCCAAATCTGCATACTATGGACTGCAAGAAATTGATAGCTGATTGCTTGTTTATTGTCACAACTGTAGTTGCTTCCGGCCATTTGGTAAACTTGTTGATGGCGACATACAGGAACTTGTAACCTCCGACGGCTCTTGGGAAAGGTCCCAAGATGTCCATCCCCCACACGGCGAAAGGCCATGTAGGAGGTATCATTTGTAGAGGCTGAGTTGGTGTATGAATTTGCTTTGGATGGAACTGGCATGCTTTGCATTTCTTCACCAGCTCAGTTGCATCCTGGAGCACTGTAGGCCAGTAGAAGCCATGACAGAAGGCTTTACCGACCAGCGTGCGGGAAGACGCGTGGTTCCCACACTCGCCTCCATGGATTTCTGCGAGGAGCTCGTAGCCTTCTTCTCTTGTGATGCACCACATTAGGACGCCGTTGGCACCGCGCCAGTAGAGATCCCCTTCTACCAACGTGTATCTTTTAGCCAATCTGACTATCCGGTTAGCGATACATCATCGTCAGGAAGGATATTGTCTTTCAAGTAGCTCCGGATCTCCGAGATCCATGCATCGGAGCTTGCTTGAGCATTTGAGTCTTGCGTGCTGGGTTGCTCGAAGCTTCCTGCAGCACCTACGACCCTTGATGGCTGTCATGGTAACAGGGCCATCGGGACCGCCAGCTTCGGGATGCTGGTCTCGCCCCCTTCGCTCAGTTCGGCAGGCTGAGCTGTGGGTTTTGACAACCTCCGGACGAAGGTTCCATCAGGAGCCGAAGCTCCGGTTGACGCTTTCGTCGAGAGTTCGTCAGCTTCAGCGTTATGGACACGTTGAACATGGTGGAGATCCAGGACTTCGAAGTCCTTCTGAAGCCTTTGGACTTCAAGGAGATAAGCACCTAATTGAGGATTGTTACAGGAGCATTCACCCTTCACCTGTTTAATGATGAGCTGCGAATCTCCCTTGACCAATAGCTGCTTGAAACCGTATGATAGTGCCACCTTTAATCCATAAATGAGTGATTCATACTCCGCCATGTTGTTGGTCACCTTGAAGTCAAGGTGGACCATGTATTTTACCTTCTCCCCGGTTGGAGCGAGGAGAAGGACTCCAGCTCCGGCCCCCTGCTTTTGCATGGAGCCATCGAAGTAGAGGGTCCAATGAGGTTCGGTGAAGACCGGAGCCTTAAGTTCCGACTTCTGCTCACTAGGGCCCCCAGGGTTTGATGGAGAGGGGGTCCATTCCGCCACAAAATCTGCCAATGCTTGACTCTTGATTGCTTGCCTTGGGATGAATTCAAGATCGAATTCGGCCAATTCCGCTGCCCACTTTGCAATGTTCCCTGTAGAGTTAGGACTATGCAAGATCGCACGCAGTGGGTAAGAGGTCACCACTGATATCTTGTGAGCTTGGAAGTAGTGGCGAAGCTTCTTGGAGGTGATGATAACTGCATAGAGCAGCTTGTGTACCTCTAGGTATCGAGACTTGGCATCATGTAGTACTTCGCTGATGAAGTACACTGGGCGTTGGACTATCTGGACCCTCCCAGAGGGGCCCGGAGTTTCCTCCACATCGACCTGGACTCTCCCGGAGGGGTCCGGACCTGCTTCGGGGACCTCTGGGTTCCTGCTAGAGGAACCCAGAGCTTCTGTTGGAGTGACCCAGATCCTCCCGAAAGGGTCCAAGTCTTCTGGGATAACTCCCTATTGATCCAAGTCTGGAGGCTGGGACCCAGACTCTCCTTCAGGAACCTTCGGACCCTCCCGGAGGAGTCTGGATTCCTGAGCTTGTGATGGTTCTGGTCTCTCCGTGACCAGGACCATGTTGACAACCTCGTCGGTTGCTTAAATGTAAAGCAGTAAGGGCTCACCAGGGTTCGGAGCTACCAGGGTTGGTAGAGTGGTGAGGAGCTGCTTTAGCTCCTGGAACACCTTTTCTGCTTCTTCAGACCATTGAAATGGTCTGGCCTTCCTCAATAGCTTGAAGAAGGGTAGCGCCTATTCCGCCAGTCTTGAGATGAACCGGCTGAGGGCGGCTAGACATCTAGTCAGTTTCTGGACATCTTTGATGCGGGCTGGTGGCCGCATCTCCTCTATAGCCTTAATCTTCGCCTGATTTGCCTCTATGCCCTGGTGGTTTACCAGGAAACCGAGAAGCTTTCCGGAGCTAACCCCGAAGACGCACTTGTCTGGGTTTAGCTTCGTGCGGGTGACCCGTAGCTTGTCGAAGACAGCTTGCAAGGTGTCAAGGAGTGACTCCTTGTCCTTGATCTTGACTACGATGTCATCAACATACACTTCCACTACGTCTCTGATGAGCTCTCCAAAGGTTTTGTACATAGCTCGTACAAATGTTGAAGTTTCATTCTTGAGACCAAATGGCATGGTTGTATAATAGTACAATCCATCTACTGTGATAAAAAAGTATGTTCTTCATCTTCCCTAGACATTCTGATTTGATGGTACCCAGAATATGCGTCTAGGAAACACAGTAATTCACACCCGGAGGAGGAGTCCACTATCTGATCTATTCTAGGTAGTGGGAATGGATCTTTTGGGCATGCCTTATTTAGTGTTGTGTAGTCGATACACATCCGAAGCTTCCCGCCGGCCTTGGGTACAACGACTGGGTTTGCCAGCCATTTTGGATGGAAGACTTCTCGTATAAATCCAGCTTCGAGCAACTTCTTCACTTCTTGTCGTATGAAGTTCTGTTGCTCTACGGAGTGCTTCTGAGGCTTCTGATGTATGGGCCGAGCATCGGGATAGATCTTTAGATTATGCTCGATCACTTCCCTAGGGATCCCAGGCATTTGTGACGGTTGCCAGACAAACACGTCGACGTTAGCCCGGAGGAAAGTGATGAGTGCGAGTTCCTATTTGTCATTCAGACCTCCCGATATACGAGTGGTCTGAGCAGCATCGGAACCGATTTGGACGACTTTGATGGGGATGTCGACGTCGCCGCTTGGTTGCACGCGAGGTGCAGAGGTTGAGCCTCGCTGACGAATGCTCGGGGGTTTTGGAGCTTGCTCCTGCCTGGATTCTTCCTCCTGTGCTGTAGCAAGCGCATGGAGTTCCTCCATAGCAGTCACTCCGGCAGTACGGTCTCCGCGGATCCGGAGAACGCCAACTGGTGTCGACATCTTCAACACCAGGTATCCATAATAAGCAGCAGCCGTGAATTTGTACAAGGCAGGCCTGCCCAAAATGGCATTGAAGGGCAAGTTGATCTGAGCGACATCAAAGATCAACTTCTCAGTGCGATAATTCTCCCGAGTCCCAAAGGTCATAGGGAGAGTAATGGCACCGAGCGGTGTTATGGCCCTCGGACCTACTCCAGAGAAAGGTCAGGAAGGGAGAAGGTCCGAAGGTCGGAGCTGAAGCTTGACAAAAGCCTCGAAACTTATGAGGTTCAGCCCCGAACCTCTGTCCACCATTACATGGTGGAGTTGAATGTTGTTGATGGTAGGTGATACCATCAGAGGTAGCTGGCTAGCTCCGATCATGTTTCGAGGGCAGTCCGAAGCATCAAAAGTGATGGTAGTGTCCATCCACTTCCGATGAGGTTCCGCCCTGGCTGTAGGAGCTACTCAGGCCATGTCTCGCCGCATGGTCTTGAGGATACGGCGGGAGGTGATGTCCCATGAACCACCAAAGATGGTGTTCATGGTCTTTCGACGCTCATTGTCGGAGACGTCGGAGTCGTCATCGACGGAGGTGTACACAACCTTCAGGACCTTTTTAGGGTCCTGGAAGCTCAACTCCTCTTCAGCCGGAGCTTCGTCGACTTTCTGCTTTCCTTCCCTCTGACGGAAAGGAACTTCTTCCCGACGCTTGTGGTAGCGCTCAACAAGGTTTTGGACCTCCTGACAGTCCTCCAAGTTGTGGTCATTCGACTTGTGTATAGGACACCACATTTTGGAGTTGCCACCGTCTTCAGGAGATGACCGAGGTCGTTTCTCAGGGTGTGGCCCCCGGCCACCCGGAGCTGTAGCAGCTGCAGCGGTGGATGTGCCAGCCGACGACTTCTTTTTGTCGTTGGACTTTTTCTTCTTTTTGCCACTCCCGGGGGTAATGGCTTCGCCTTTGGAGGATTTTTTGCCATCCTCCGAAGGTGGTTTGGAGTGCATCTCACGGCCCTCCGCAGCTTTGGCACACTTGTTTGCCAAGCTGAAGAGCTCCGTGACGCTGGTGATCTCCTTGACCGCCAGCTTCTCCAACATCTTCTTATCTCGCACACCCTGTCTAAATGCCACGATGACAGAAGCGCTAGAGATAGAAGGAATGGTGTTTCGTACCTGGGACAACCTCTGGATGAATGAGCGCAGGGATCCCCCCCCTTTTGCACCACTGCAAAAAGGTCCAGTTCGGTGCCTGGTCGGGTGTATGAACTCCCGAAATTGGTGGTGAACTGTTGGCATAATTCCTCCCAACTATTGATAGAGTTGTGAGGAAGGCTCATGAACCAGGACCTGGCGGTCCCAGTCAAAGCTATTGGGAAGTAGTTGGCCACTACAGCCTCGTTACCTCCGGTCGCAAGGATTGCGGTGGTGTAAATTTGGAGAAACTTAGCAGGGTTAATAGTCCCGTCAAACTTCTCCGGCGGGTGTGGCCAGAACTTTTGTGGCCATCTGACCATGCGTAGGTGCATGGACAGTGCAGAACAGCCTCCTCCTACTCCCTCGGGAGCAGGGCTGTCTCGAGCTTCACGCCTTTCGCGAGCGCGCTCGATATGGACACAACCATCTTGTTGACGGTAACGGCGATCAAGCTCCGCCCGGAGGTCATGAGTTGACATCCTGGTTACCGTATGAGTACGTCGCGCCCCAGAGGGTAGCGACGTAACTTGATGTGACGCAGCACACCTCCTATTCTGGGAAGCATGCGGACCAAGTCTGCCAGACACAGTCCGACACTATGATGGGGCCCGCCTTGAAGGAGGAGGACCTTGATTGTTGACGCGGTCGGCTGCTGCTGCAACCAGATGTTCCACATCAGCTCTCCACTGCTCCATTGCACCCTGGGATGCACCTGGAGGTGGTGGACGTTGGAGGAGAGCACGTGCTGCATGAAGCGCGTGTTCAGGGTTCTTGTTGTTTGCCGATGCAGTGACTGACGCTGATGCACAGTCACGTTGCTCAGCTTCAAGTGCTGGTGCAGGCGGTGGTGGTGAAGGCATGACTCCTACTGGAGCCACAACACCTGCTGGTTGCTGCGTGTTGGACGGATTGCCTCCAACGGGTTGAACGGCAGGGTTGCCGTTGGATGATCTAGCAGGTGAGTTCACCATACTCGAAATCTCGGGCCCCCCTTCCTGGCGCGCCAACTGTCGGTGTTTGGAACCGGCAGATATCCCGGCACTACTTTTGGTAGATCGAGGAGTTGTAGTTCGGTAATGGGCGCGCAAAGATTCAAGAAGATGAAAGACACGTGTACATGGGGATTTATGTGGTTCGGGCCGCCTGAGCGTAATACCCTACTCCACGGGGTGTGTTGGTGATGTATTAAGCTTGGGAGTCTAGAAGAAGCTTCAGAAGAAGAAGCTCGTCTAGCTCAGAGTGTTCAGAGGTGGTCTGGAGTCGTCCCTTGTGTATCGTCGACCAGTCCTTTTATAGTACAAGGACTGGTCGTTACAACGTCAGCCTAGCCCGACAGGTGGCCCTGACGGTTACACACGCTTGATACACAATAAATGGGGTTAATTACCCTTAATAGACTGGTAATGGGCCTTAACAGTGCTGTTACCAGTATTAAGGACCATCCGATCATGTGTCATTAATATGATATTAATGACACTGAATCAGTTCTTGTAGTCTTTGATTGATCCTTGAAGGTCCGGAGCCGTTGGAGGGTCCACCGACCTGATAGTTGAAGTTGAAGGTCCGGCGGTTGCCACGTGGTAGCACCGGAGCTCATCGTCGTGGACGGGTAGGTCCGGTGTTGTTGGACACGTGTTAGTACCGGAGCTTCCCTCTGTCTGGGGTTAGGTCCGGTGGTGCCATATTGGTATTCTGACCGGAGCTTCCTAGGTGTGGGTGATAGCTCCGGTCTTGTGATACACGTGGCGGCCCCGGGGCTAACCATGTCGGAGGAGCAGGTCCGGCTACACCGTACATGTGGGGCTTTCGGAGGTCTTCAAATTTGGTATATGGAGTTTCCTTGTGATCTTTGCAATCCCAAGGGGTATCCGGTACGGAGGGTACCGACACCCGACATGTGGCCCCTAGCTGTATTAAACCACCTATCCACGATTTACAGTGTTAAGGATGGTTAATATGGTGATAATGTGCCTTAATAGAAGCGTTACCGGTTTTGATAGCCTCCTCACTGTGCGTCATTAATATAGTGTTAATGACGCACTAACCAAGTCTTGTAACGGCTAATTGATAGCCCTTGAATGTCTGCGCCGTTAGAGATCTCGTAGTCTCTTGTTGCTGACGTAGGTCCGAGCGTTGACACGTGGAAACTCCAGAGCTTCCCTCTACTGAGGGATAGGTCCGGTGCCGTTGGACATGTGGCAGTACCGGAGCTTCTCTAAGGAGGGAGGCAGGTCCTATTCTGAAGGACACATGGTAGTACCGAAGCTATCCAAATGAGGGAAGCAGGTTCAGCTCTTCTGGACACGTGGCTAAACCAGAGCCACCCTAAGGAGGGATGTAGGTCTGGTTCCGCAGGTTGCGTATAACCTTCGGGCGTCTGCAACTGGGACATAGGAACTCCTCGGCTTTGTTTGTAGTACCAAGGGGTACACGGTATGCAGGGTACCGACAGTGGCCCCCCGGGCCCACCTTAGGGAGAGGTCCTCGGGTAGAGGTTATGCTACCGGAGGTGGGGCCAACATCGACTCCCGCACTACGGCTTTAAAGTCATTTCCCGGGCGGTTGAGGTGACGGCAATTTCTAGTATGGAATTTGTATCAGTTCCCAGCGTAATCTTTGTAGTCATGTCAGGTTGCCGCCCTGGGGCTTCCAACTTCCCATCATGACAACGGTTCGCCTGGTGCGACATTTTAAGAATGTGGGATCGGGCCCCCTTGTCATTGACGAGGTCACTTCTGATTCGGGTCCGGAGGTAGTTTCCATCCAAGCGTTGCGGAGGCTTACTAAATGGAGAAAGTTTGCACAGGGAGAGAACTGCTTACACTTTCATTAGATCTTGCGCTTAGAGCTCTCCGTCTTTGTAACACTTTCTCCACTTTTGCTCCACTTTGTGGCGATGGAGTTGGGACTTTCTAACATCTGGATCAAATGCGATGAAGAGTTGTTGAGAGTCTACACCTTCATGGGGTGGTCGAGTGACTCCTTCAAGAACTCGATCCTCTTCGGCAGACTCTGTGACACCCGGTTCCGAATATGAACCAAGCGTAACGCATATGTGTGCCCAGGATGTTCAACACACATACACGAGCGATTCACAAATGATAAACAGAATTTAACCACGTCTTAACTAATAAATAAGTACTTTATTACAATAATCCAATAGTTCACGAATAATATAACTCTAAATAATTGCAGCGGAAAATAAACTGAATAGCACGACTCCAATCCACAGGCAATTGACGGCGGTACGCAACCTAGTACTCCACGTGATCCTCAGGGTACTCCCAATTGTCTCCAGTAGCTGTTGGGGGGAATTGCAAGGGTGAGTACATGTCGTACTCAGCAAGTGTGGAAAGTATGACATGTGGCTTATTCAAATGACGAGAGTAATAATGGCTAAGTGCTGAAAAGTACAGTAAAACATTTGAAAAAGCATTATACTATGTCTATTTGAAACAAATCCCATCATAACCATCATATTAACAAAATATAAACCATATCCAATTATTGCTAACATTACCATTATCCATGTCCAATTACCATAACTCAAATTCGTATCCATGACCATAATCTATAAACCATGACCATTACCAAACCATAACCATAAACCAACCATAACCATTAACCAACCATAACCATTATCAGACCATAACCATCCCAAATCCCAATTCCAACTCTAATCATGTAGGTCATCCAGGCGCTCATAACCGGGAGCACGGCTATCATGATAGTTTTTAACACTCTGCAGAGGTTGTACCACTTTACCCACATGTTTGTGATTTTATCACCTTTCGATGACTAAGAAACCTCCATTGTACCATCTCACACTTCCGTAGGTGTGTGGCCAAGAGATCACAAAATAGCCTTTCAAAAGGGACTACTAGTATGTACGGGCCCACTAAGGTTTCACCAGCAGGCTTGAATCTCTATTCTCCCACCCACGGGCCCCCTCGTGTGCCATGCGGATCCCAGGGCAGTCCTCCTCGACTCCCATTCCCCGCGCCATCCAATGGTCCATACAATACTAGCAGCGCTCCTAATTATTCAGCTACGCCGCACCCATACTTGGCCTTGTGGTGGCACTGTTGACCTGGCATATTCTCGCATGAACCGGTCCTTAGATCTAAGGCAAGCAAACCACCATAACATCTAACCCATCCACAAAACCATGCTTGCTTAGATCACCCATCGTATTGACCAGTTCACATTAACCAGAATATCATTGATGCATAATTAAATGTGTAGTGTTGTTTGCCATCCCAATTAATTAAGCGAAGCAAAAGGTAAAAACCCTTCCCGACTTTCTACCATAAATTCCAGGTGACAAGGGTGGTCAAACAAAACTAGTAAACTTCCTACCATAGGATTCCCATCAATTTGACACAAGCATGCAATTTTGCAAACAAAACATTTATTTTAAAACGGGATCAATATGCTTCAAGGACACTTGCCTTGCTCCGGCGGATAGGGTTGCTCGAGCGCTTCGAAATCTTGATTCTGGAAATCCTCGTACACGATCTCTTGAGCACTCCCCTCTACTCGTGATCACACATAAAAGAATATACATACAAATCAATATGATGCATACATACTAATCAACATGCGATGACATGCATGCATGCAAAGTACAATAATTGATTAACTACGGTTGTTTATAAATTAGATGCAACTAGTTCATACATGTTCATATGAGTTTACGGGGGTTTTAGAGTGGATTAATGCTGCTGAAAATAAAAATACGATGCAACTAAAATCAATTTACGTCTATTAGATCTAATACGTCGCTAAAATTCGCATCGGAAAAAACGAACCCTACGGTAGATGCGACGGCTCCGAAGATCGCGGGACGAAGGCGACGCGTAGAAGAAGTGAATGGCGCAGCGATCCTCCGGCGGCACGACGACGGCACCTTCCTCTTTTTCTTCCTCTTCTTCCTCTTTTTTTTCTCCCCTTTTCTTCTCTCTGGTGGCGTCTCTGTTCTCCTTTTTTTTCCTTGCCGGCGGCGCTAAGGTTCCTGGGCTGCGCTGCGTTGCCTCTGTCGAGGAAAAAGACGGTACGACGGTTTTTATAGTCGGGCGCTCTGGACGCGCGGACGGTGGCTGGCTCGGCCTTGGGCCCAACGCGGCACGCGGGCGCGCGCGAGGAGTCCCCGAGCGGGAGTCCAGCGGCCAGGATTCTGTTGACTTTGGTTTCTTTTTCTTTTTTTCCTTTTTGTTTTTTTATCTTAACTGGTGGGGACCGCCTGGTGAGTTACATGACCTGTTCCCTGTGCCGCGTTCACTTGTCCCTTTTTTTTATTTGGCCTGCGGTGGTCTTGATGAGAGTCCCGATGGGACTGGCTTCCTGGCCGCAGGCCATGCTTTTTTTTCATTTTTTGTTTTTGTTTATTTTTTTATTTTTTGTATTTGTTTATTATTTTTATTTTTTATACTTATTTCTCATTACAAGTTTTAGGCAATAATTATTATTTTCTATTTCTTCTTTTGCTACATACATTTGTATATTTTATCATTTTTCTTTTATCCTACTAATGTTTAATACATGATCATGTATGCAATGCAGGATGCGAAAATTTAGGGTGTTACAATTCTACCCCCCTTAAAATGAATCTCGCCCTCGAGATTCGATAGCGTGGAGAAAAGGTGAGGGAATTCTGCCTTCAGGTCTTCTTCACGTTCCCATATAGCTTCGGTTTCCGTATGGTGTTTCCATTGCGCTTTGCACCAACGGATCCTCTTATTCTTTTTGAATCCAGAACAATGAGGTTGGCGGAGAAGTCTACCCCCCTTATTTTAAGGCTTACTTTTGGACATATTATATTTGTCCTCACCTCTCCTCCAGGAGACTTAACCAATAGAGTAGACTTCATATGAGAGATAGACAAACTATAATTGGCAACATACTTTGATGCAATGAATCAATGCGATGCTTCAGAATCAGATAACATAATCGCGGAGTTGGAGTTAACAAGAAACATACCAATGACCACGTCATCCGCTTGTTGAACATCCTCCGTAGAGACATGGTTCACGTTGTCGCGAGCAAAATTCTGCTGTCCACGGCTTCCTTGTGGCTGTCCTCCATTCGGTCTTGGGTTTTGCCTCGGCGCATTGCTTCTTTGACCAAGGCCTGACTTAGGACATTGATTCGCAAAGTGTCCAGCTTCTCCACAAGTATAGCACCTCTTGACTCCACCAGAATTATTAGGACGAGCTTGGTTTTGAGTATTGGTTCCAGGAAAATCAGCACGAGGTGCATAAGGCATTGCTTGCATATCAAGGCGCTGCTGCACAAACTGAGTTGGATGTGGTGCATAACCAGGGCGCTGAGCAGGAATAGGGGAGCTGTAATGGGGTGCACTGGGTGGTGCAAGGCGAGGGCGCACATTACTTCCTTGTTGTTGTCCTTGGTATGTCGCCTTCCGCTTGATTTCTTGCTCCATCTCACGGATCTTGTTCTCAACCACAATTGCTTTGTCCACAAGCTTCTGGAAATTGGCATAATCGCAGTTGAGTAGTTGCACTTGGATCTCATTGTTCAAGCCTCTCATGAACAAATATTGCTTCCGGCTGTCCCGACTAACATCCTCAGGCGCATACCTTGAGAGTTGAGTGAATTTATTGAGATATTCACTCACGCTTGATCTTTCTTGCCTTAAATTCTCAAATTCTTGCCTCTTCAAGAGCATAACACCTTCCGGCACGTAATGAGAACGGAAACTCTCTTTGAATTCCGCCCAAGTGATCCTTTCTTGATTCTCATGAGCATTGCAATAAGCATCCCACCAATCCGCAGCTGCTCCAACGAGTTGATGAGAAGCAAAAAGAACCTTCTCCCGGTCACTGCATTGGACAATAGCAAGTTTCTTCTCCACGAACTTGAGCCAATCATCCGCATCCATAGGGTCAGCAGCTTGAGCAAAGGTTGGCGGCCTAGTCCTCATAAACTCTCCCAATCGGTCATGAGGAGGCGGGGGTGGCGGTGGAGGCATGTGGGGCTGATTGTTGATATTGCCAGCCTGCAGCTGTCCCATGGTCTGTATCATGGTCTGCATGAGCTGGTTTTGCATAGCCAAGAGTTGTTCAATGTTGATAGCTCCATGAGCAGGTCCTTGGCCATTGTTGTTCTGAGGTTCTCCATTGTTCTCCTCCTCGTCATTGGCATCCCTCTGGTTGCGATTCCTCACCATCTAGAGAAAAGCAATAGGTAAGAATTTAGAAACGTCCCCAACTATATGCATCAAGGAATATGAAGCTAACCAACTAGCTATACTAGCCTAGGTGGACATGGCAATGCTAAGGCATCCCAAAATCCTCTATTAAGCACACAAGCAAACAATATATATAGCAAACAGCATACCAAGCAAAAACACCTCGATTCCTGGGTGCTCCTATGTGCTCTAAAGTGTCCATTCTATCTAGGCTGCGTCCTACGGTCAACCTGTGGCTCTGATACCAATCTGTGACACCCGGTTCCGAATATGAACCAAGCGTAACGCATATGTGTGCCCAGGATGTTCAACACACATACACGAGCGATTCACAAATGATAAACAGAATTTAACCACGTCTTAACTAATAAATAAGTACTTTATTACAATAATCCAATAGTTCACGAATAATATAACTCTAAATAATTGCAGCGGAAAATAAACTGAACAGCACGACTCCAATCCACAGGCAATTGACGACGGTACGCAACCTAGTACTCCACGTGATCCTCAGGGTACTCCCAATTGTCTCCAGTAGCTGTTGGGGGGAATTGCAAGGGTGAGTACATGTCGTACTCAGCAAGTGTGGAAAGTATGACATGTGGCTTATTCAAATGACGAGAGTAATAATGGCTAAGTGCTGAAAAGTACAGTAAAACATTTGAAAAAGCATTATACTATGTCTATTTGAAACAAATCCCATCATAACCATCATATTAACAAAATATAAACCATATCCAATTATTGCTAACATTACCATTATCCATGTCCAATTACCATAACTCAAATTCGTATCCATGACCATAATCTATAAACCATGACCATTACCAAACCATAACCATAAACCAACCATAACCATTAACCAACCATAACCATTATCAGACCATAACCATCCCAAATCCCAATTCCAACTCTAATCATGTAGGTCATCCAGGCGCTCATAACCGGGAGCACGGCTATCATGATAGTTTTTAACACTCTGCAGAGGTTGTACCACTTTACCCACATGTTTGTGATTTTATCACCTTTCGATGACTAAGAAACCTCCATTGTACCATCTCACACTTCCGTAGGTGTGTGGCCAAGAGATCACAAAATAGCCTTTCAAAAGGGACTACCAGTATGTACGGGCCCACTAAGGTTTCACCGGCAGGCTTGAATCTCTATTCTCCCACCCACGGGCCCCCTCGTGTGCCATGCGGATCCCAGGGCAGTCCTCCTCGACTCCCATTCCCCGCGCCATCCAATGGTCCATACAATACTAGCAGCGCTCCTAATTATTCAGCTACACCGCACCCATACTTGGCCTTGTGGTGGCACTGTTGACCTGGCATATTCTCGCATGAACCGGTCCTTAGATCTAAGGCAAGCAAACCACCATAACATCTAACCCATCCACAAAACCATGCTTGCTTAGATCACCCATCGTATTGACCAGTTCACATTAACCAGAATATCATTGATGCATAATTAAATGTGTAGTGTTGTTTGCCATCCCAATTAATTAAGCGAAGCAAAAGGTAAAAACCCTTCCCGACTTTCTACCATAAATTCCAGGTGACAAGGGTGGTCAAACAAAACTAGTAAACTTCCTACCATAGGATTCCCATCAATTTGACACAAGCATGCAATTTTGCAAACAAAACATTTATTTTAAAACGGGATCAATATGCTTCAAGGACACTTGCCTTGCTCCGGCGGATAGGGTTGCTCGAGCGCTTCGAAATCTTGATTCTGGAAATCCTCGTACACGATCTCTTGAGCACTCCCCTCTACTCGTGATCACACATAAAAGAATATACATACAAATCAATATGATGCATACATACTAATCAACATGCGATGACATGCATGCATGCAAAGTACAATAATTGATTAACTACGGTTGTTTATAAATTAGATGCAACTAGTTCATACATGTTCATATGAGTTTACGGGGGTTTTAGAGTGGATTAATGCTGCTGAAAATAAAAAGACGATGCAACTAAAATCAATTTACGTCTATTAGATCTAATACGTCGCTAAAATTCGCATCGGAAAAAACGAACCCTACGGTAGATGCGACGGCTCCGAAGATCGCGGGACGAAGGCGACGCGTAGAAGAAGTGAATGGCGCAGCGATCCTCCGGCGGCACGACGACGGCGCCTTCCTCTTTTTCTTCCTCTTCTTCCTCTTTTTTTTCTCCCCTTTTCTTCTCTCTGGTGGCGTCTCTGTTCTCCTTTTTTTTCCTTGCCGGCGGCGCTAAGGTTCCTGGGCTGCGCTGCGTTGCCTCTGTCGAGGAAAAAGAGGGTACGACGGTTTTTATAGTCGGGCGCTCTGGACGCGCGGACGGTGGCTGGCTCGGCCTTGGGCCCAACGCGGCACGCGGGCGCGCGCGAGGAGTCCCCGAGCGGGAGTCCAGCAGCCAGGATTCTGTTGACTTTGGTTTCTTTTTCTTTTTTTCCTTTTTGTTTTTTTATCTTAACTGGTGGGGACCGCCTGGTGAGTTACATGACCTGTTCCCTGTGCCGCGTTCACTTGTCCCTTTTTTTATTTGGCCTGCGGTGGTCTTGATGAGAGTCCCGATGGGACTGGCTTCCTGGCCGCAGGCCATGCTTTTTTTTTTCATTTTTTGTTTTTGTTTATTTTTTTATTTTTTGTATTTGTTTATTATTTTTATTTTTTATACTTATTTCTCATTACAAGTTTTAGGCAATAATTATTATTTTCTATTTCTTCTTTTGCTACATACATTTGTATATTTTATCATTTTTCTTTTATCCTACTAATGTTTAATACATGATCATGTATGCAATGCAGGATGCGAAAATTTAGGGTGTTACAATTCTACCCCCCTTAAAATGAATCTCGCCCTCGAGATTCGATAGCGTGGAGAAAAGGTGAGGGAATTCTGCCTTCAGGTCTTCTTCACGTTCCCATATAGCTTCGGTTTCCGTATGGTGTTTCCATTGCGCTTTGCACCAACGGATCCTCTTATTCTTTTTGAATCCAGAACAATGAGGTTGGCGGAGAAGTCTACCCCCCTTATTTTAAGGCTTACTTTTGGACATATTATATTTGTCCTCACCTCTCCTCCAGGAGACTTAACCAATAGAGTAGACTTCATATGAGAGATAGACAAACTATAATTGGCAACATACTTTGATGCAATGAATCAATGCGATGCTTCAGAATCAGATAACATAATCGCGGAGTTGGAGTTAACAAGAAACATACCAATGACCACGTCATCCGCTTGTTGAACATCCTCCGTAGAGACATGGTTCACGTTGCCGCGAGCAAAATTCTGCTGTCCACGGCTTCCTTGTGGCTGTCCTCCATTCGGTCTTGGGTTTTGCCTCGGCGCATTGCTTCTTTGACCAAGGCCTGACTTAGGACATTGATTCGCAAAGTGTCCAGCTTCTCCACAAGTATAGCACCTCTTGACTCCACCAGAATTATTAGGACGAGCTTGGTTTTGAGTATTGGTTCCAGGAAAATCAGCACGAGGTGCATAAGGCATTGCTTGCATATCAGGGCGCTGCTGCACAAACTGAGTTGGATGTGGTGCATAACCAGGGCGCTGAGCAGGAATAGGGGAGCTGTAATGGGGTGCACTGGGTGGTGCAAGGCGAGGGCGCACATTACTTCCTTGTTGTTGTCCTTGGTATGGCGCCTTCCGCTTGATTTCTTGCTCCATCTCACGGATCTTGTTCTCAACCACAATTGCTTTGTCCACAAGCTTCTGGAAATTGGCATAATCGCAGTTGAGTAGTTGCACTTGGATCTCATTGTTCAAGCCTCTCATGAACAAATATTGCTTCCGGCTGTCCCGACTAACATCCTCAGGCGCATACCTTGAGAGTTGAGTGAATTTATTGAGATATTCACTCACGCTTGATCTTTCTTGCCTTAAATTCTCAAATTCTTGCCTCTTCAAGAGCATAACACCTTCCGGCACGTAATGAGAACGGAAACTCTCTTTGAATTCCGCCCAAGTGATCCTTTCTTGATTCTCATGAGCATTGCAATAAGCATCCCACCAATCCGCAGCTGCTCCAACGAGTTGATGAGAAGCAAAAAGAACCTTCTCCCGGTCACTGCATTGGACAATAGCAAGTTTCTTCTCCACGGACTTGAGCCAATCATCCGCATCCATAGGGTCAGCAGCTTGAGCAAAGGTTGGCGGCCTAGTCCTCATAAACTCTCCCAATCGGTCATGAGGAGGCGGGGGTGGCGGTGGAGGCATGTGGGGCTGATTGTTGATATTGCCAGCCTGCAGCTGTCCCATGGTCTGTATCATGGTCTGCATGAGCTGGTTTTGCATAGCCAAGAGTTGTTCAATGTTGATAGCTCCATGAGCAGGTCCTTGGCCATTGTTGTTCTGAGGTTCTCCATTGTTCTCCTCCTCGTCATTGGCATCCCTCTGGTTGCGATTCCTCACCATCTAGAGAAAAGCAATAGGTAAGAATTTAGAAACGTCCCCAACTATATGCATCAAGGAATATGAAGCTAACCAACTAGCTATACTAGCCTAGGTGGACATGGCAATGCTAAGGCATCCCAAAATCCTCTATTAAGCACACAAGCAAACAATATATATAGCAAACAGCATACCAAGCAAAAACACCTCGATTCTTGGGTGCTCCTATGTGCTCTAAAGTGTCCATTCTATCTAGGCTGCGTCCTACGGTCAACCTGTGGCTCTGATACCAATCTGTGACACCCGGTTCCGAATATGAACCAAGCGTAACGCATATGTGTGCCCAGGATGTTCAACACACATACACGAGCGATTCACAAATGATAAACAGAATTTAACCACGTCTTAACTAATAAATAAGTACTTTATTACAATAATCCAATAGTTCACGAATAATATAACTCTAAATAATTGCAGCGGAAAATAAACTGAATAGCACGACTCCAATCCACAGGCAATTGACGGCGGTACGCAACCTAGTACTCCACGTGATCCTCAGGGTACTCCCAATTGTCTCCAGTAGCTGTTGGGGGGAATTGCAAGGGTGAGTACATGTCGTACTCAGCAAGTGTGGAAAGTATGACATGTGGCTTATTCAAATGACGAGAGTAATAATGGCTAAGTGCTGAAAAGTACAGTAAAACATTTGAAAAAGCATTATACTATGTCTATTTGAAACAAATCCCATCATAACCATCATATTAACAAAATATAAACCATATCCAATTATTGCTAACATTACCATTATCCATGTCCAATTACCATAACTCAAATTCGTATCCATGACCATAATCTATAAACCATGACCATTACCAAACCATAACCATAAACCAACCATAACCATTAACCAACCATAACCATTATCAGACCATAACCATCCCAAATCCCAATTCCAACTCTAATCATGTAGGTCATCCAGGCGCTCATAACCGGGAGCACGGCTATCATGATAGTTTTTAACACTCTGCAGAGGTTGTACCACTTTACCCACATGTTTGTGATTTTATCACCTTTCGATGACTAAGAAACCTCCATTGTACCATCTCACACTTCCGTAGGTGTGTGGCCAAGAGATCACAAAATAGCCTTTCAAAAGGGACTACTAGTATGTACGGGCCCACTAAGGTTTCACCAGCAGGCTTGAATCTCTATTCTCCCACCCACGGGCCCCCTCGTGTGCCATGCGGATCCCAGGGCAGTCCTCCTCGACTCCCATTCCCCGCGCCATCCAATGGTCCATACAATACTAGCAGCGCTCCTAATTATTCAGCTACGCCGCACCCATACTTGGCCTTGTGGTGGCACTGTTGACCTGGCATATTCTCGCATGAACCGGTCCTTAGATCTAAGGCAAGCAAACCACCATAACATCTAACCCATCCACAAAACCATGCTTGCTTAGATCACCCATCGTATTGACCAGTTCACATTAACCAGAATATCATTGATGCATAATTAAATGTGTAGTGTTGTTTGCCATCCCAATTAATTAAGCGAAGCAAAAGGTAAAAACCCTTCCCGACTTTCTACCATAAATTCCAGGTGACAAGGGTGGTCAAACAAAACTAGTAAACTTCCTACCATAGGATTCCCATCAATTTGACACAAGCATGCAATTTTGCAAACAAAACATTTATTTTAAAACGGGATCAATATGCTTCAAGGACACTTGCCTTGCTCCGGCGGATAGGGTTGCTCGAGCGCTTCGAAATCTTGATTCTGGAAATCCTCGTACACGATCTCTTGAGCACTCCCCTCTACTCGTGATCACACATAAAAGAATATACATACAAATCAATATGATGCATACATACTAATCAACATGTGATGACATGCATGCATGCAAAGTACAATAATTGATTAACTACGGTTGTTTATAAATTAGATGCAACTAGTTCATACATGTTCATATGAGTTTACGGGGGTTTTAGAGTGGATTAATGCTGCTGAAAATAAAAAGACGATGCAACTAAAATCAATTTACGTCTATTAGATCTAATACGTCGCTAAAATTCGCATCGGAAAAAACGAACCCTACGGTAGATGCGACGGCTCCGAAGATCGCGGGACGAAGGCGACGCGTAGAAGAAGTGAATGGCGCAGCGATCCTCCGGCGGCACGACGACGGCGCCTTCCTCTTTTTCTTCCTCTTCTTCCTTTTTTTTTCTCCCCTTTTCTTCTCTCTGGTGGCGTCTCTGTTCTCCTTTTTTTTCCTTGCCGGCGGCGCTAAGGTTCCTGGGCTGCGCTGCGTTGCCTCTGTCGAGGAAAAAGAGGGTACGACGGTTTTTATAGTCGGGCGCTCTGGACGCGCGGACGGTGGCTGGCTCGGCCTTGGGCCCAACGCGGCACGCGGGCGCGCGCGAGGAGTCCCCGAGCGGGAGTCCAACGGCCAGGATTCTGTTGACTTTGGTTTCTTTTTCTTTTTTTCCTTTTTGTTTTTTTATCTTAACTGGTGGGGACCGCCTGGTGAGTTACATGACCTGTTCCCTGTGCCACGTTCACTTGTCCCTTTTTTTTATTTGGCCTGCGGTGGTCTTGATGAGAGTCCCGATGGGACTGGCTTCCTGGCCGCAGGCCATGCTTTTTTTTTCATTTTTTGTTTTTGTTTATTTTTTTATTTTTTGTATTTGTTTATTATTTTTATTTTTTATACTTATTTCTCATTACAAGTTTTAGGCAATAATTATTATTTTCTATTTCTTCTTTTGCTACATACATTTGTATATTTTATCATTTTTCTTTTATCCTACTAATGTTTAATACATGATCATGTATGCAATGCAGGATGCGAAAATTTAGGGTGTTACAGACTCCCCTTCAAGAAGGAAGGTACCGGTGAGATCATATATTTCTCGGCATTCGCCATGGCGGGGCTCATCCCGCCGTTCTCCAGCTTCTTGTTGATGTTGCTGGACTTCTACGGCTTGCAACTCCGTCACCTCGAACCCCACTCCTTGCTAGTGGCGACTTTCATCCACTTTTGCAAGATGTGGGTGGGTGTGCCGCCTTGCATCAAGCTCTTCCGGACCTTCTTCAAGGTCCACACCACCGGAAAAAAGAACGACTTTCTTGGCTTCTACTACTTTGTGAAGTGCAAGAACTCACCCTACAAGTACTTGAAGACACTCCCTTCCGAGAAGTGGGACGATTGGAAGAAGGATTGGGTGATCATCAGTGTTTGGGCATCATGACAGGCTGGAGCTGCTTGAGAGCCTTCCTTACACCAACACCGACAACTGGGAGGTTGTCCCGAAGCTGGCAGAAGAGTACAACCCGATCCTGTCTAGGATTCGGGAATGCGTAGAAGGAGGGGTGACCCCTTTGACGGTGATTGTTGACGTTTCTTACATCACAGATCATCTCTTGAAAGAGATGAGGTCCCCAATCGCACGGAATCTGTCATGTAGCATTACACCCAAGAGTATTCCCAAGGGTATCGTATTTATCCCAAAGGAAGGCAATGAAGTAAAGTAAACACTACTCTTATGATCAAGCTATGGTATACTACAATTATCAAGACAGGGGTAAGTTGATAATATGGGTAGTTTGACACACACCTAAGTAATCTATTATAAGGGTAAATGGGTCCTAGTGGAGATTAGACTAAGAGTTGGGGAGATGCTACTACAATGCTTCTAATATACATATACATTGCCTAGGTTAGGTACTAATGAGCATGTCATTGATGAATCCTTATGCTAAGTTGTTCAACATATCAGACACGGGTTTACCCCTAGCAATATTAGGACGACTCCCGTCAAGAACCTGTGGCATAGCTGAACGTGGAGGATTACAAAGGACAGATAGGACTGTCACCACCTACTGCCTACCTCTTCAATCCGTGGGTCTACGAGACATCCAACGTTACTTAACTATCCTAGCACCATGCTAGCATATTAAGTAAATACCTTAAGAGTCATGACACAAGCCATCTTAAGGCAATGACTAACCTAAACATTGTTGAACCAATGTTGAGACATAGCATAAGTTATTCATATCAACATGATTATATCATTACTAATTATACTATAGTGGGGGTTTATAGTGTTTATGATGATAGATTAGGAGTGATATGGCATAATCATAAAGACTACTCCTACCACATACATGGAATCCACAATCAAACAAGAAACGCTTCATCCAAGTATATGAATAAAAGAAGACTAAAGATAATATATTTATCATGCATAAAGTCACAAATATAAGAAAAGATACATGAGCCATACCTTTCCCAATTTGAACTTAGGACTAGAGGCTCTCCTCCCTATAGCCTAACTCCACTAAGGACTAAGAGAACTAGTGTATACAATAGAATGATGCTCAAGTGATGTGTGTTGAAGTGAGGGGTCCTATTTATAGCTTGGAGAATGGTTGGTTCCCGCCACCAAAAGTGCGTGAATCAGTCACCCATGACCTCTTTAAGCTAGGATGATCCAACACGTGGCGTTTGACCGTGTTTGGCGCCAGGATCTAGTCGGCCGACTAGGGGGCCGACCGACCTGATCCTGGCTCCAAACGACCAGTTCTTCCTCCAGGTGACTGACAGGTGGGTCCCATTCCATGATATGGGAACTAAACCATTGGATGGCCTCGGATATTTCTGTTTGTGGGCCATTTGATTCATGTGGTGCCACGTGGCGATGCCTGATTGGTTGGGATGGTACTTTATAGGATGCATCCCCTTGTTTCCTTTCAATTTTGTATAAAATGCCTGCATGTACCAATTTCTCCAAGTACAAGTGGAAATAGGTTAAATAGAAAAGTGATGTGTGCAAGAAATGATATTTCCTTCACATAATTAAGTTATATTGACGGGTGAAATTGGTATATAACAGCCGTCAACAGCGATTGCCAACTTTTTGACCAACCATTGGGCCCGCTGAAGACGAGGGAATGGCCAGCATGGGCATTCGGTGGAGAGATGGATCCATACCGTATTGACATCGGGCTTGGGACAAATTTGGATGAAAGTCTTTGAAGCTTCATCTCCATAAATTGCACCACGGAACCATCAACCCCGACGACTTGATGCCTCCAGCAGAGTCCCCGCCCCTGAACATGGTTCCAGAGTTCAGGCGGGAGCTACGAAAGCGGGTGCCGAAGCTTGACAACATGGGCTTGGTGGAGAAGAATAGAACCACTCCTCGAGAAGGATTAGTGATTCTCGGAGCTCCTTGTTCACATGAGGGCTCCGGACGTGCGCCCATCAGCGGCAAAGGCAAGGGCCCCTTAGCTTCGCCTACCAAGAAATCAGTCTCATACCCCAACAAGGGGAAGGCTCCCATCAAAGTCATGAGTCACAAACGAAAGCTGACGAGAAGCAACGGAGGCAACATGAGGTATGCTCCGAGAGAAGCAAGTCCTCAGCCTCGATTGAGGCATGTGGTGGTTGTGCCTCCGACTCCTGTCGATCATTCGGCTCTAGTGCCCACGGAGGGTGCTGGGTCCAGCAAGTCGACTCCAGCCCCAGCACCAACGAAGGGTTATGGGTCCGGAGTGAATCCTCTGACGACGGAGGTACCATACGTGGTAGCGCCGGGGGCTACCTCAATGCCTCGTTCGACGCTCGAAGCTTCTACTATATCGACAATGGTGGGTTCTAGCTCCCAGCGTGCGAGGAAGAAAATTCGCGCCAACTGGGGCGGAAACATCCCTAGGTAAGTGGCGGATCTTCAACTTATATCTTGATTTTGTTCTTGCTTTTTCTTCAACTCTCTATTCTCTATTTCCAGAGTGTCGAGAACTAGTGCTGCAGCTCCGGTGCGTGATGCAGCCCTAGAGACTGCGCCTGTTGAAGCTCCTACTCCTGCTCTGGCCTCTCATCCTATGGTTGTGGCAGACAACACGACAGCTCCAGCGCCGTCAGTCGTGGAGACAACATCAGAACCAACGACCGAAGAGCCCGTGGTAGCGCCGGACTACGAGGAAGAAGTACCCGAGCAAGCTTCGGCTATCACGGAGCCAGCTGCGGAGGTTCCGGCGTCTAAGCCAGGAATCAGTGAAGCTCCAACAGATGTCCTGGCACCCGCTCCGAAGGTGGTGATACCGGAGGTGACCATGCCTGATCCTGCGCAAGAGGGTCCGACTACTGTCCCTCCGACTTTTGTGCCGATGGCTGAAGATCCAGTTGCAGATCCCTCCTCGTCAGCTCCGGGAGTTGAAGATTTGACGGTTGGACCCTCCTTGCCAGCTCTGGAGGTAGAAGTCCCATCTGCGGGACCTTCCTCGACTGCAACCAAGATTGATGAGCTCCTGGAGATTGGCCCTGGTGATGTGGAGCTGCTAGAGAACACGCTTGTGCCGTGGGATCCTATATTGATTTTGGAGGACCCATTGGAGCTCGCAGAGGCACCTCAGACAGGACCGAAGCCAATTCCCTTGGCGTTGTTAATTGACAATGCCTGCTCGAGCTTCCGACAGGTTCAACTTGTCTTTGACTACGACCACAAGTTTCTCGAAGAGGGGCGCAACACCCTGAGGCGTTGGCGCAACAGGCTAACCTTCGAGGCAAAGCTGACGGAGTTCCGTTTAGCGGACCAGAAGGAGTGAGTGGCGAAGGAGAAAGCCCAGCAGTCACGCTTGAACAAGTCGCTTGATGAACGAGAGGCTGCCATCCAAGCCCTCGACAAGAAGACTCGAGAGATCTACAAGCATGCCTAGAAGGTCCATGAATTGGCGGACAACCGCTCGAAGAGTCTCGAGGTTGTAAGAGATGAGCTCAACAAGCGCCAAGAAGAGTTTTATAATAAGGAGGCTGAGCTCCAGGAGAAAGAAAATAAGATCCAGCAGAGGGGGGATGAGCTCTCCCAGAAGTTGGACCGCGGCAAGCAAGACTTGGCTGACCGCGTGGAAGAATTCAAGTATTGGTGCGAATAAGAGAAGCACCATTTGTCGCTGGCAGGGCAAGGAGTCAGCGAGAGGGAATCTGTTGTCTCTGCTAGGGAGGCTAAGATGAAGGCGAAGGAGAAGGACCTTGCAAACAGGAGGAGCCGCGTTCACCTCTCAGAGAAGAATATCGCCGACCAAGAGAAGCTGCTGGCTGAAAGGATCCAGCATCATGCTAAGGAGGTCGATCACTTCTCGAAGGAGGGCTCTGCGGAGCTTTCATATGGTAGGAGGTTGTTGAGGAGCTCCGGATCTTGAGAGCGGTTGAGTCCCAGCATGTCTGGGACTTCATTGGGCGAGCTAATGAAGCTCTGGTATCTTAAGATTTTAGTCCGGTTTGTGTGGATGAGCCAGAGTCTGAGATGGACAAGGCTCTGGTAGCTTTGAACTCTATTTGCAGCAAGCTGGATGCTATGCGAGACGTGGTCATCGACCTACTAGAGACAGAAGGAAAGTCCCTGGCCAAGAAAGTCGTCGAGTATGTGCTAACGTGTTACAAGAGTCAGGACTCCCAGATGTCTTTTGCTTCGGTGTTCGAAGGACCCATTGCTGAGGAGGAAGAAGCTGCCAAGGACAGCGTCCAAGAAGTTGCCCAAACAGTTACCTCATTCTTTGTTAGGGGCTCCAGTAGCTAGATCTTCTCCTTTTGTAATTTCACTTTGTAATCCTCCAATTTTGAATGAATGAATGAAATCCTTTCAAATTCTATTTTTGTCTTCAATACATTGCCCTTTATGTTGTTGGCCCCCAGGTAGATGTGTTCAATTGATTGAGGACATCTACCATAAGGCAATTGACAATGTCTTGAAAATTTGTTTGATCCGAACTCGTAGCCAATAGGATAGCTCCGAGATCTGAGGTTTGCTTCCAAAATCTGCAAGGACCCTTTAATGCATCGACGGCGGCCCCCCTGGGAGTTGTTGGAGCTTGGTAGCTTCGACAGTGCCCACTATCAACGCATAGACATCGACAGCGAGCCCCCTGGGGGTTGTCAGAGCTTGGTAGCTTCGACGGCGCCCACTGTCAACACATAGAACGTCGACGACAGGCCCCCTGGGGGTCGTCGGAGCTTGGTAACTTCGACAGCACCCACTGTCAACGCATAGAACATCGACGGTGGGCTGCCTGGGGGTTGTCGGAGCTTGGTAGCTTCAATGCCGCCCACTGTGAACGCATAGAATGTCGACAGCGGGCACCCTGGGGGTTGGCGAAGCTTAGTGCTCCGGCAGCATCCACCATCATCGTGCTAATTGTCATCCATTGTTCACTTTCCCTGCGCATAAGAGATAAGAAAAGCAGTAAAATTCATCCTCTTGCCTATAACTTATTTGTGGCTTATTATTCTTCTTTGAATTTTAGATCCTAAGGAACTCAACATGACAACATAAGTGTATTAATGAAATCTCTTTAGGTCTGAATGCCTTCTAGACCCACCCTTTTGGGACCTGCCAGGATATAGGTAGAGTGGCATACTTAGGGTGCCTGACCAGTCTAAGTCGATAGCACACTCTGGATCTGTCATTTACTTTGGTTTTCAGGTGATTAGACTCTAGCAATGCTAAGACCCCCAAAGAAGATTAACAATACAACTTATATATCACATGAATAACCTGGACTAAATTTCAAAGGGATTGCACAACATTGTTATAGACAAGAAGGAAAAATAATGAGCTTGTACAAAAATAATGCACGTGGAGTCTGTTTTCACACAAATGTAATTCATTATATTATAGGTTCGAATAACAGGGGAGACAAGGACACTATCAAAGCGTACGAACGACACTTCCCCTGGTACTACTAAATTATAGCCCACGGAGGTTCTTGTATCGCTTTGGGCGCGTGGAGATCTTAGACAAGATGATGACGCAGATGATTTACGTGGTTCGGGCCGCCTGAGCGTAATACCCTACTCCATGTAGTGTGTGTTGTTGTATTGGAGATTTGCTGGTCCTTTCGTGCGTATGAGCTTGCTTGTTCTGTACCGTGCAGCACATCCCTTTTATAGACCAAGGGATGGCTGTTACATGGATTGTCTGGCCCAACATGTGGCCCTGGCAGTTATTCTTGTCTAATACACAATTAAGTATGTTTAAGCACCCTAATAACATGATAATGCCACCATTGAGGCGCGTTATCAGTATTAGGGGTCGTCTGATCGTGCGACATTAATATTGCATTAATGGCACATAATTAGGCCTTGTAACTGTAGCAATAAGTGTTCTTTGAATGCTTATGACGTTGGAGATCTGTATGTATTCCCGTTGGTAGCGTAGGTCCGGAGGCTCAACACGTGGTGGCTCTGGAGCTTTCCCTCGTGGAAAGGTAGGTCCGGAGCTGCTATACACGTGGAGGCACTGGAGATTCCTTCTAATGGGGGTTAGGTCCAGAATCACTGGACACGTGTTAAGCGTGGAGCTTCCCTATGTAGGGAGTTTAGCTCCGGTCTTATACTACACGTGGTAATGTCAGAGCTACCCATATGAAGGAGGCAGGTCCAGTGATGTGTGACACGTGGGGCCTACAGAGGTCATTAACTTTGGTAGGTGGAACTCCTTTGCACTTCTTGCGGTATCATGGGGTACCCGGTACGCAGGATACCGACACACTCACTTAAAGTACAAGACCAGGTTAAGTGTGTTATTCATCTTGTTCTAACCCAGGAAAGGTAAAAACACACTTAAAGTACAATAATCAAGTTAAGTGCGCTTCTTAACCAGGACCAACATGTCTCTGTTCATAGACTCTATAAAATACATTACTTGTAAATACAGACTCACCTACGTGAAGCTAAGCATAAAACTTACGATGGTGCTAAATGTTCCATGGGTTGGGAAGTGTTATCCCATCCCTTGTCGCCAAGCGACCGCATCCGGGGCAGGAAACTTTGATAAACCGGAAGGGACCTTCCCAGCTGGGGGATAGTTTGTTCATCCCTTCTAGAGTCAGTATTCGCCGTAGCACCAGATCGCCTTTTTCTAGCTGTCGATTGCCCACATGCCTTTGATGATAATGTCGGGGTGTCTGGTTGTATTGCGCATTCCGAACAGCTGATTGGCCATTGGCCTCGTCGATGAGGTCCAGGTCTTCATGCCAGAGCTTGTCCTACGTGGCTTCATCGAAGGTCCGGACCCAAAGAGACCCCATGGCGATCTCCGGAGGAAGGACTGCATCATCTCTGTACATCAAGAAGAAAGGTGTCTCTCCAGTTGCCCGGCTAGGTGTTGTCTTGCTTGCCCATAGTGCAGACAGAAGCTCTTCAATCCAGTTGGCACCATGATTCTTCAGGCGCTCATAAGTGCGCGTCTTGAGCGCCTTGAGTATCTCTGCATTAGCTCTCTCGGCTTGGCCATTGCTTGCTGGGTGAGCTAATGATGCGTAGCTGACTTGTATGTCGAGATCTTCGCAGTACTCTTGGAAAGTTGCACTTCTGAATTGGGTTCTGTTGTCAGTGATGACTCTGTTCGAAACTCCAAATCTACAGACTATGGACTTCAAGAACATGATAGTTGATTGTTTGTTGATTGTCACAATTGGAGTAGCTTTCGGCCACTTCGTGAACTTGTCGATGGTGACATACAGGAACCTATAACCTCTGACGGCTTTTGGGAAAGGTCCCCAAATGTCCATCCCCCACACAGCGAATGGCCAAGTGGGAGGTATCATCTGAAGTGACTAAATCTGCTTTGCATGGAACTGGCATGCTTCACACTTCTTGACCAACTCAACTGCATCTTGGAGCACTGCAGGCCAGTAAAATCCATGCCAAAAGGCTTTACCGACCAACGTGCGGGAAGATGCGTGGTTCCCACACTCGCCTCCATGGATCTCTGCGAGATGCTCGCGGCCCTTTACCCGGGAAATGCACCGCATTAGAATGTCGTTGACACCATGTCGGTAGATATCCCCTTCTACCAACGTGTATCTTTTAGCAATTCTGACGACTCGCTCAGCGGATACACCGTCTTCAGGAAGCATGTTGTCTTTCAAGTAGCTTCGGACCTCCAAGATCCATGCATCAGAGCTGACTTGAGCTTCTAGATCTTGCGCGCTTGGTTGCTCGGAGCTTCCCGTAGCGCCTATGATCCTTGGTGGACGTCATGGTAACAGGGCCATCGGGACTTCCAGCTTCTGGGTGCTGGTCTAGCTACCATCACTCAGTTCTGCAGGCTGAGCGGCAGGTCCTGACAATCTCCTGACAAAAACTTTATCGGGTCCTTGAGCTGCGTTGAAGCTTTCGTCGAGAGGTCATCAGCTTCAGCGTTGTTGAGACGCTCGACATGACAGAGATCCAGGATGTGGAAATCCTTCTGCAGCATTTGGACTTCAAGTAAATAAGCAGCAAGTTGAGGATTGTTGCAATTGCATTCACCTTTGACTTGTTTGATGATGAGTTGCGAGTCACCCTTCACCAACAACTGTTGGACGCCGTATGATAGCGCCACTTTGAGTTCGAGTATGAGAACTTCATACTCTGCCATGTTGTTGGTTGCCTTGAAATCGAGGCGCACCATGTACTTGACCTTCTCCCCAGTCGGGGCGAGGGGAAAAATTCTAGCTCTGCCCCCCTGCTTCTGCACGGAGCCGTCGAAGTAAAGAGTCCAGTGAGGTTAAGTGAAGATCGGGATCTTAGGTTCCGGTTTCTGCTCACTGGGACACTCCGGACTTGATGAAGATGGAGTCCATTCCGCGTTGAAGTCACCCAGCGCCTGACTCTTGATCGCATGTCACGCAGGAATTCAAGATCGAATTCTGCCAACTCTCCTGCCCACTTGGCGACATTTCCCGTAGAATTGGGACTGTGTAGAATAGCACGCAGTGCATAAGAAGTTACCACTGATATCTTGTGGGCTTGGAAATAGTGACGGGGCTTCCTTGAGGCAATAAGAACTGCGTAAAACAGCTTATCTACCTCAATATACCGAGTCTTGGCGTCGTGGAGTACTTCGCTGATGAAGTACACTGGCCGCTAGACAGTTCGGGCCCTCTCGGAGGGTTCTGAAGCCCCTTCTTCATCAACCCGGACCCTCTTGGAGGGGTCCAGATCTCCTTGATGAGCAGTAGAATCTCCCTCGAATGAGAGAGGTTGATCCATAGGCAACTTGCCTTTGGGATCCGTTACTGAGGGCTGGGATCCAGACTCGCCTTCAGGTAGCTCCAGACCCTCCTGGAGGTGTCTAGGCTCCTGAGCTGATGATTATTCTGGTCCCTCCGCAACCAGAACCATGCTGACAACCTCCATAGTTGCCGAAATGTAAAGCAGAAGAAGCTCACTAGGTTCCGAAGCTACCAAGACTATTAGTGTGGTGAGGAGCTGCTTGAGCTCTTGGAACGCCTTCTCTGCTTCTTCGGACAAATGGAATGGCCCGGACTTCCTCAATAGCTTGAAGGGAAGCGCCCACTCTGCCAGTCTTGAGATGAATCGGGTGAGCGCAGCTAGACACCCAGTTAGCTTCTGGACATCCTTGACACGGGCGGGGGGGGGGGGGGGGCATGTCTTCAATGACTTTGGTCTTCGCTGGATTTTCCTCGATTCTGCGGTGAGTAACCAAGAAACCAAGGAGATTTTCGGAGTTAACCCCAAAGACGCACTTGTCAGGGTTGAGCTTCGTGCGCGTCAGGCGCAGCTTGTCGAAGATAGCTTGTAGATTGTCAAGGAGTGATTCCTTGTTCTTCACCTTGATGATAATGTCATCGACATAGACCTCCACCAAGTCCCTAATGAGCTCTCCAAATGTTTTGTGCATGGCTCGCACAAAATTTGAAGTAGCATTTTTGAGACCGAAAGGCATGACAGTGAAACTTTATAACCCATCTACTGTAATGAAGACAATATGCTCTTCATCTTCCCTAGACATTTGAATCTGGTGATACCCAGAATATGCATCTAGGAAACATAGTAATTCATACTCGAAAGTAGAATCCACTATATGATCTATTCTAGGTAGTGGAAATGGGTCTTTCGGGCATGCCTTATTCAAGGTGGTGTAGTCGATGCACATCTGAAGCTTCTCGCCGGCCTTAAGCACAACGACTGGGTTTGCCAGCCATCGTGGGTGACAAACCTCGCGGATGAATCCAACGTGGAGCAACATCTTGACTTCTTTCCTGATGAAGTTCTGCCGCTCGATAGTTTCTTCTGGGGCTTCTGATGTACAGGTCATGCGTTGAGGTATATCTTCAGGCCCTGCTCGATCACCTTCCTAGGGATCCCAGGCATTTGTGACGGTTGACATGTAAACACGTCGATGTTTGCCCGGAGGAAAGTCACAAGTGTGAGTTCCTATTTGTCGTCCAGACCTCCCGATATATGGGTGGTCTAGGCGGCATCAGAACCAATTCGGATGACTTTGACGGGTATATCCGTGTTGCCGCTTGGTTTCACATGAGGTGTAGAGGTTGAGCCTCGCTGGCACGAGCTCAAAGGTTGCTAAGCAAGTTGCTCCTTGTCGGATCCTTCCTCCTGCGCTGTTGCAAGCGCATAAAGTTCTTCTACCGTAGTAACCCTAGGAGTGCGATCTTTTCAGATCCGGGGGACGCCTGAATGAGTTGGAATCTTCAACACCAGATAGTCGTAGTGAGCTACAGCCACTAACCTATAAAGGGATGGCCTGTCTAGGATGGATTTGAAGGGAAGGCTGATGTGTGCCACATCGAAGACCAGCTTCTCGGACCTATAGTTGTCCAGAGTCCCGAAGGTCGGCGGAAGAATAATTAGTCCGAGAGAAGTAATGGCTCCCGGACCTACTCTGGAATTAGGAAGTGAGGGCCTAAGGTCCGAGAGGCTGAGCTGGAGCTTCATAAAAGCTGCAAAGCTAAGGATGTTGAGCATCGCATATCCATCCACCAGGACATGGTAGAGCTGGATGTTGTTGATAGTTGGGGAGACCATCAAAGGCAACTGACCAGCTCTAGTCAAGTTCTTCGGGCAATCTGAAGCATCAAATGTGATGGTTGTGTCCATCCACTTCCGATGGGGTTCAACCTTGACGGTGGGAGTTGCGGCAGCCATCGTCGGACGCATGGTCTTGACGATACGCCAGGAGGTAATATCCCAGGACCCTCCATATAATATGGAGAGTCTTCTGACGCTCGTTATCATAGATGTCTGAGTTGTCGTCGACGGTGTTGTAGACCGCCTTTAACGCCTTATAGGCATCTTGGAAGCCTAGCTTCTGATCAAACGAAGCTTTGTCGACTTTTTGCTTTCCTTTTTCTTGACGGAAAGGAGCTTCTTCTTGGCGCATGTTGTTGCGTTCAACAAGCCTTTTGACTTCACGACAATCTTCAAGATTGTGGGTGTTCGTCTTATGAATTGGACACCACATCTTTTCGTCGTCATCATCTTCAGACAACGGTCTTGGTCGTTTGTCGAGGCATGGCCCCCAGCCAACAGGAGTTGCGGCTACGGTAGATGTAGGTGTACCGACCAACGACTTTTTTTTGTCGTTGGACTTCTTCTTCTTCTTTCCACTATCGAAGGTAGTAGCTTCAACCTTGGAGGAGGGTTTACCAGCCTCCACAGCTGGTTTGGCGTGCATTTCACGTTCCTCCGCAGCCCTAGCACACTTGTCAGCTAGGTTGAAGAGCTCTATGACACTACTGACATTTTTAGTTGCCAACTTCTCCAGCATTTCCTTATCTCGAACCCCTTGTCGGAATGCAACAATGACAAAAGCATTTGAGATAGAAGGTATAGTGTTCCGTACCTGAGAAAACCGTTGGATGAACGATTGCAGTGATTATTCCGCCTTCTGTTGTACAAGCCAGTCTGGGTGTAGGAGCTCTAGAAGTTGGCAATGAACTGGTGGTAGAGTTCCCCCAACTGTAGATGGAGTTGGGAGGTAGACTCATGAACCAGGACCTTGCAGTCCCGGTTAGATCCACGGAGACATAATTGGCCATCACGGCCTCATTGCCTCAAGCTGCGAGGATGGCAGTGGAGTAAATTTCAAGAAACTCGACGGGGTCGATTGTCCCGTCGTATTTCTCCGGCAGATGAGGCAGGAACTTAAGTGGCCATTCGACCATGCGAAGATGCGTGACAAGGTTCGAACAGCTGCCCCCCACTATAGGTGGCCAACGGGCCGTGCCGGGCCAGCCCGGCCCGAGCCCGACACGACCCGAAAGAAAATTGTGTCATGCTGGGTCGGCCCGTGGGCCGAGGGTCCAGGCCCGAGCACGACTCGAATCCATTTTAAGCGTGTCGGGCCGGCCCGACCCGACCTGTGAACTTTTTTAGTTAAAAAATACAATAAAACAGGCAAAAATCATTATTCGTGCCTAAACGGGTCGTGTTGGGCTCGGCCAGCCCGCGGGCCAGCCGTGTCGGGACTAAACGGGCCGTGCCAGGAAGCCTGACGGGTCGGATATCAAGGCTCATACACTGCCCGTGTCGTGCTTCGGGCTGGCTCGGGCCCAGATTTTTCAGGCCGGACCGTGCTCGTGTCGGGCCATTTTGGTCGTGCTTCGGGCTGACCCATTTGGCTACCTCTATCCCCCACTCCCAAAGGAGAAGGGTTTTCCCAAGCAGCTCGCCTCTCGTAAGCATGCTCGATATGGACGCAGTCGTCCTACGCATGTAACGGCGGTCGAGCTCCGGCCGGAGGTCATGTGTAGGAAGCCTTGATGCCGTGTGAGTACGGCGAGGCCCAGAGAGCAGTGACGTCACTTGCTGGGAGGGCGCACGTCTCATGTGCTGCGACGCCTAAGGATCAAGTCTATCAGAAGGGGTCCTGTTCCGAGTTGGTGCCCGCTCCGCTTGGGGCAGACCTTGGATGCTCATCGCATTGGTTGCAGCTACAACCAAATGGTGAACATTTGTGCGCCATTGTTCCATCGCGCCTGGGGCAGCTCGTGGCGCTGGAGGACACTGCAGCTAGGGGTGGGTGTTCGGTCTACCCGTTAAATTCGGTTCGTTTTTTTTTTTGAATTTCGGTTTTTGAAAATCAGTACCCGAAATTTTATACAAATACTAGATACCCGAAATTTTTTGGTATCTAAATTTTGGTTCGGTCTTCGATCTTACCCGAAATACCCAAATTGTACATTATTCTTATTTTATGCTCTCAACAATCAATATAAGTTTAATATCATTCGTAAATTTAATCTCGAGAGATAATAAATTATTAGTTCATTAAAGATGGATCGTAAATAAATATTTTAGTATAATGATTTCACATATAAAAATAACAAATAAAATATCAAAATTCATATTGTTTAGGATTCATAGATCATAATTTAACTTGAGATTTTATTGTTCGGTTATTCGATTATTTTGGGTACCCGAGAGTGATACCCGAATCCAGAATTAATATATCGGTTATTTAGATTTGGTACCTGAATAGGTATCCGATACCCGATATTTTGGTCTTTTCGGTCTCAGTTTTTTCGGTTCAGGTTTTTCGGTCCCGTTTTTTTTTTGCCCACCCCTAACTGCAGCAGAGTCTGCGCTGCGTTCAGCGCATTCTCCGAGTTGTTCGTCAATGATGTGATCGATGTGAAAGCACCATCCTGTTGTCCAGCGTTGTTTGCTCGTGCAGGTGATGTGAGTGGAGCGATGACGTCCGCTGGAACAACAGCATTGGTTGGCTGCTGCATGTTGGAGGAATTTCCTCCAGCAGTCTGCTCAGCCAAACCGTTGGATGAAGCGGCAACATAATTCAGCATCTTGGAATATTAAAAAGCTAATGCCCCCTACCTGACTCGCCAAACTTCAAAGTGTAGCAATGACACTTTACCCAGTACTACTGAAACGTAGTCCGCAGAGGTTCGTATTCGGTTGGAGCGCAAAGCGAGATCAAACACAAGATGGTGACACGAGAGATTTTACGTGCTTCGGGCCGCCTGAGCGTAATACCCTACTCCACGGGTGGTTTGTGTATTGTATGAGTGGATTTGCGTGTGCTTGTGTGCGTATGAGATCAGTCCCGGTTCTACTGTGCAGCGCAATCCTTTTATACGCCAAGGACTGGCTGTTATAGTGCACCGTCGCCTGGCATGTGGTCCCTTGCTGTATTAAACCACCTATACACAATCTACAATGTTAAAGATGGTTAATATGGTGATAACGCGCCTTAATAGCATCATTACTGGTCTTGATAGCCTCCTGATCGTGCATCATTAATATAGTGTTAATGATGCATTAACTAAATCTTGTAACAGCCAATTCATAGCCCTTGAATGCCCGCGCCATTGGAGATCTTGTAGTCTCTTGTTGCTAACGTAGGTTCGGGTATTGACACGTAGAAGCTCCGGAGCTTCCCTCTACTGAGGGATAGGTCTGGTGCCGTTGGACACGTGGCAATACCAGAGCTTTCCTAAGGAGGGAGGCAAATCTAGTTCTGAAGGACACGTGTTAGTACCGGAGCTATCCAAATGAGGAAATCAGGTTCGACTCTTTTGGACATGTGTGTAAGGATCGAATGCCCAAGAGGGGGGTGAATTGGGCTTCTTTTCAAAAATTAAAGCAATAAAACTTAATTACTAAAAGCCCAATTCCCTACGCAAACAACCTATGCATTCAAGTAAATAGCAACTTCACGGTATATAAAATGCATAAGTGTAGGGTGAGGGGAAGAGAATGCAAACTCCCGAGGAGACACGAAGATTTATCTCGTGGTTCGGCAAGATCGTCAAGATCTTCCTACATCCACGTTGTGGCACCCACAAAAGGGTATAGCCACACCCAAGTCACCGGGACTAGGGATCTTCACTATTCTTCTCGGTTCGCCAACCTCAGCACGGTGGAGCTCAAGCCTTGTACAACTTGGATCCTCCGGGCTTCCACAACCGTCTTGGCAAGCTCCAGAAGTCTCTCTCAATTACAAACACCAAGGGACACTCCCTTATAGCTCTCACTACACTAGATATTCCACTCGCCAAGAATGGAAGCACACAAGCACTATCTCTAGCTAGTTCTAGCCTATATATTGGTGTGTAAGTGGTGTAAAAATGATCTAGAAGTGGTAGCTCAACATCTTGAATGCTTAAGAATGTGTAGAGTATGTCTGGTGATCAAGACTTGTCGAATAGACAGGTTGAAGGGGTATAAATAGCCAGCCTCCACGAAATAGCTGTTGGAAAAGTAGGCTAACATCACTGTTCTACGAACACCGGATGATCCGATGCTCCCCCTTCTGTTATCATCGGTCAAGTTCACTTTAGCTGATGTCATTGTGTCAGATATGACCGTTGTTAGACAGATGTTGCACTTGTCTTCTCATCGGATGATCCGGTGGCACTTCCTCCAGAATTGGTTCAAACTTGATGCTTACTGGAGTGATTGACTGATGTGTTTAAGATTGTACATCGGATGATCCGGTGCTACACTTGGTCCAAGGATATTGCATATTGTACTGATGGACCGATGTAACATTGCCCTTAACATCGGATGATCCAGTGAGTACTTTGTTCTGAGGTCTTCTTCTTCTGTTGAATCAACTCGACCGATGTGTTGTTCTCTGGAAACATCGGTTGATCTGGTGAGTTGATTTTGTTTGCTTCGAGTTGTTCTAAGTGATTCTATTGTATTTTGCTCGATTGACCTCTTAGACATTTGTTGGAAATATACTTCTAATGATTTTCAAGCATTGAGTGTTGTCAATTATGGTTGAATGACTTTGACATATGAGCTTTTACTTCTAATCTTCATAACATTGATTGATCTCATAAAGTGATTGTTTAGGGGTCATAAAGTGATTGTTTAGGGGTCTCCAATAATCAGTGGTTGATGTTCATATTCATATAGATTTCATTTGATTGAGTGATATAGGAGACCTTGCATCCACAAATTCATTAGTAAAATCCAATGGTTGTCATTAATCATCGAAACCATACCTCATGGCGGCCTAGATGCTTTCAATCTCCCTATTTTTGGTGATTGATGACAACACAACAAGTGAAGCATAATAGTAATGAATTTCATAGTATGATACATAAGAAGATATGCAGTGAGTACATGATATGGCATTTTAAACTTGAAGACTCAAAAGAGATTAATAATGTGAAAGCTCAACCGATCAATAACTCAAGAGAATAAGTGGCACATAAATACTCAATGAATAGCAAATGAGTAGCAAGAACACCAAATTACAAAAGATATAGATAAAGACTCCCCTTGAGACTAAGCAACCCTCCCCCTGACTCTCTAACTCTTCTCCCCCTTTGGCATCAAGACACCAAAAAGGAAGTTGATTGCCTAAGAACACTGAGTGCTCGGAGCGATGACGAACTGGTCGTCGTCGGGGGTGCTGTCGTCGGAGCTGCTGCTTGCTGTTGCGGCTGAGGCTGGAGTAGAAGTGGAGGGAGCTGTAGAAGCCGCTGGAGCCGTTGTTGGTGCCTGTTGAGCCGGAGCTGCTGGCAGCGGGGCACTGACAATGGATGCTGGCGTCTGCTGGAATAACGCTGTAGCCGACAGCGGAGAGTGGATCGGTGCGCTTGGAGCAAGCAGTGGAGACATGCTGATCGTCGGGATCGGCGTGGTCAGCACTGGAGCTGCAGCTGGAGCAAGGACAGGCGGGGGTGGAGCAAAGCCTGGCAGCTGCGATGGTAGGGCAATCCCGATCTGGGTGTAGAGGTTGGTGATCAACCCTAGGATGCCCATCATCGCCTGTTGTGTCTGCTGCTGCTGGTCGAGGGAGCGTTGGTGCATCTGGTCTATCAGCCCCGTCAGCCGGTCTGTGTCCTCTCGCCTCTCACAGGTGATCTAGCACTGCATCTCCTGCTGCTGCTGCTGGAGCTCCAAAAGGCGCGCTGCCTACTCAGCTCGGGCCTGCTTAGCTGCAAGCCGGTTCAGGCGCTGCTGCTCAACCATCTACTGGAGGAGGGAGGTGAGCTCGGACGGTTGAGAAACCTGTGCCTTTGAGACGGGAGGTGAAGTAGGAGGTGGCACGGTTGAGCCTCCAGCCTCCACGTCGTGCTGCCTGGGTGAGGGAGGAGGAGGGAAGTACTCCTCAACACTGTCATCTGTGTCACTCTCGGACCACATGTGCTGAGGGTCCTCACCCTGAGCCTCTGCCTGTGCAAGCCTCTCGTCTTCCTTCTCCAGGTCAGACCAATCCTCCTCGGATAGCCGAGCACGGACCCGACGCTCGACTGGACGGCCAAGGCGGTGGTCTCCAGGAGCTGGAGCACGGTAGTGGCTGAACCGTGTGACACCCTCATCAGTGAGACTGTCACGCACGACGAACTCCTCAGGAACAACCATGGAGAGCAGGTAGCTGATCCAGTGTCCAAACACAAGCTGCCTCATCATGCCAACTCCGTCAGTGATCACGTCCTCCATCTCAGATATGAGGATGTCCACAATATCGAACTCCACCCCGTTCATGATGTAGAACAGGAGGGTCTGCTGCAAGCTGGTGAACCCCTCTAGGTATCCGGACCTCGGCAAGAGTGTGCGGCGCAAGGCAAGGTGCACTGTGCGCGCAGCTGGAGTCAACAGTGCCAGTACCCTTGGCTGGTCTAGAGAGAAGGATGGTGTAAACAGAGAGCGTATCTCCTCCAGTGGTGGTGCCACTCCTCCAGTGAGCGGCCTCCTCGGCAGGTCTACCTGCCCATACACTTTCTCGTGCAGGCAAGTGTCATGGAGATCCACTCCTAGCAGTTGCGCCAAGGTATGTCTCGTCAGGTGATGGTGCTGGCCCATGAACATGAAGTCTATAGACCTGCGGCCCTCGGAGACGTAGAGGGTAGCGTAGAAAACGCGGACCCAGTCCTCCACGTAGGCACTCCTCTCGTAGGACACCAGCTCCACCAGCCCTCGATACCTTGCAAAGTAGGGGCTTACCTCTGTCTCAGCTGACAGGGCAAGCTGATCCCAATCCAGAAAGTTGTGCTAGAAGAGCTTGTGGCCTCAGCGTCTATACGTCTCGTACAGCGACGCCTGAGTCAAGGTCCAAAACCGGCTGTCCACAAGTGCCTCTCTGGGCTGCAAGAACCACTCCTCAAGCAAAATGCTCCATCTGAGTCTTCTGAGCTGCTTGGCCTTCATCTTCCTGTAATCAGTCAACCGGACACCTTCACCAACACGGACGGTGGTGTCCATCTCGTAGACAGCTCTTTGGGTCACCCTGTCCTCTCGAAGGTCGACAGCTGATGGTCTTGAATGTGGTACTGCCAGCGGATGACCCCCACAGGTCCTGGCTGAGTGCCGGCGAACAAGAGACACTTCTGGCTCTTCTTCTTCCTCGGACTCATCCGGCACGGGAGGCTGCCTCGGACGAGCCTCGCGGATCCTTAGTGATCCTCCTCGGCCACGCTCTCGCTCCTCAGCGGTGCGAGCGGCCATCAAATCCTTCTTTTCCTCCTTCGAAAGCTTTTGCTTCTTTGCGGCCGGCTCCGCAATGGCTTTGTCCTTTCCCTTCTTGTCACGAGCCATTGCGATGAGGCAAGTGACAATGCGCGTGAATGAAGTCGACGATGCCAAGTGTACGGAATGGCGACACGAAGATCGTCGCGGTCGGAAACCCTAGCGGCGTAGTGGCGACCGGAGAGGGAGGCACCACGACGGCGAGGGTGGCGTGCTTGGGTGGAGCGGCTGCGGCGGTGGAGGAGAGCGGCGGCGGCGGCGCTGGAGCGGTGGTGCGACAGCGGCCGGAGGGCGGCGGCGGCCGGAGGCGGCGGTGGCCGGAGGGTGGTGACTGGAGGCAGGGCGAGCGGAGCGGCGGCGGCAGAGGTGAGGCACGGGCGAGGTGAAGTCGGGGTCGGGGAGAGAGAAACGAAGGGAGGCGAGGGGGCGTTTAAAAAGTGGGTCTCAAACCCTAGCTGAAAATTTAACACCGGATGGACCGACATTAAAAGTTAGGAGCATCGGTCGAATGGCACAGTAAGGGTATTCAAAAAGGTACCATTGACACTGGATGGACCGACATGGAAAGGAATAGCATTAGTGGAATTCAGCACAGTTCCAGAAATGTGAACATCGGATGCACCGATGTTTCTCAAAATGAACTCGTCGGTTGATTTGTGTTACTGACTCAACTGGCTCTTGGTCTTTGAACACCAACTGATCCGATGATGGTCTGGCCTAAGCATCTGATAATCCGATGACTACAAAACAGCAACATCCCATATATGTCCTTTGACCAAACAAACAAACAATGAGAAACACATGTCTTAGGACTTTTTGGGCAACCCCTTACCCCTCAAAAATGCTAATTGCCAATAACTTGGCTAGGCCTTAAAGCAAATAGAACACCGAAGAAAATAGGGAGGAAAATATCCAAATAAAATGTAAGGCCCATGCTTTGTGAGCTAGAGGATGAAGACTTCTATCTCTTTAAAGCATGTTCCTTTAGGCATTAACGCACCTAACATTTTGTTCTTTCCACCTCATATGAGTTGAGACATAGCATTTAAAACAAGTCTCTTTCTCATGAGGTGGGTTCTCCTTTGTGACAATCTACCGTATGCAATGCCAAACAATTTATAATGTAAGAATTTTAAATATGAGTGCAGGTCTATATGGCAAGCATCATGCAAGACATAAAGTAAATCTATCTTGCCAAGTTTGAACCTTTCAAAGGCTTCTTCAGGGAGAGCCACTCTCCAAGCCTTGGGAAAACCCAAAAGAACCTCCATCCCAAGCTAACCCTTGCTCACCCCTATCCTTTGAAAGTTAGACAAGACCTATATGAGATGCATTCTTACATGATCATGGCAACTTACATGACGTTCGATGCATCTAGCACATTCAATTCACTTCTTAGTCTAGAAAAAGTTTTCTCATCAAGTGGTTTAGTGAAGATATCCGCCAATTGTTCTTCGGACCTAACACCTAGCAAGGAGATGTCTCCTTTAGCTTCATGGTCCCTCAAGAAATGATGGCGAATATCAATGTGCTTAGTGCGGGAGTGTTGAACGGGGTTTTTAGCTATCTTAACTGCACTTTCATTGTCACAAAGGAGAGGCACACAACCAAGTTTAATACCAAAGTCCAAAAGGGTTTGCTTCATATAAAGAATTTGGGCACAACATGCACCGGCCGCAATATATTCCGCTTCTGCCGTGGACAAGGCGACGGAATTTTGCTTCTTGCTATACCAAGATACTAGGGAACGCCCAAGCAAGTGGCACCCACCGGAGGTACTCTTGCGATCCAGGCGGCATCCGGCAAAGTCCGAATCCGAGTATCCCAAGAGATGGAATTTTGCACCTTTAGGGTACCACAAGCCCACACTATGGGTATACTTAAGATACCTAAGTATCCTAAAGACCGCCTTCCGATGCGATTCTTTAGGTGCTGCTTGAAAGCAAGCACACAAGCATACACTAAACATGATATTGTGCCTAGATGCGGTAAGGTAAAGCAATGAACCAATCATAGAACGGTAGTTAGATTGATCAATAGGTTTACCGTCCTTATCCGCGTCAAGATGACAATTTGTTGCCATTGGAGTGCTTCTTGAGCTACAATCTCCCATCTCAAATTTCTTCAAGAGGTCCTTGGTATACTTCTCTTGATAGACGAAGGTCCCCTCTTGAAGTTGCTTGATTTGGAATCCAAGGAAGAAGTTGAGCTCTCCAATCATCGACATCTCGAATTCCCTAGACATCATTTTGCCAAACTCATGGCTAAGAGCTTCGTTAGTTGAACCAAAAATGATATCATCAACATAAATTTGACAAATAAATAATTCTCCGTTGATGTCTTTGGTGAAGAGTGTAGTGTCCACCCTCCCGATCTTGAATCCTTGCATGATCAAGAAATCCCGTAGTCGTTCATACCATGCCCTAGGTGCTTGCTTGAGCCCGTAGAGCGCTTGTGCAACCTATACACATGATTAGGATTCCTTGGATCTTCAAACACGAGAGGTTGTTCAACATAAACAAGCTCGTTAATGTAACCATTAAGAAAGACACTTTTCACATCCATTTGATAAAGTCTAATATTATGATGTGATGCAAAGGCAAGAAGTATACGGATGGCTTCTAGCCGGGTGACCGGAGCAAATGTCTCCTCAAAGACTAGTCCTTCAACTTGCGAGAACCCCTTGGCCACAAGTCTTGCCTTGTTGCGGACCACCATGCCGTTCTCGTCTTGTTTGTTGCGGTACACCCACTTTGTTCCGATGACGTTTTTGTCCTTGGGTCACTCCTCCAACACCCAAACTTCATTGCGGATGAAGTTGTTAAGCTCTTCTTGCATGGCCATCACCCAATTTGGATCTTGGAGTGCTTCCTCAATGTGAGTGGGTTCTACACACGAAACAAACGAGTAGTGCTCACAAAACGAAGCGAAATGGCGAGAACGTGTACTTACTCCCCTTGACGGACTTCCGATAATTTGGTCCATCGGATGCGCCTTGGAGATGCGTCCATGCCTCATAAGTGGTTGTGAAGCACTTGGCGGTGGTGATGCGTGTTGCTCATCTTGTGGTTGGACTTGATCATGGACTTCTTCTTCTTCTTGATGTTGTGTGGCTTGTGAGTCTTGAGTCGGCAATGGATCATCCTTCTCTTCTTCGTCAACTTGAGGCGCCATGGAAGTGTTCATGTTGGAACTTGAAGCTCCCCCTTGATCATGGCTCTCCTCAACTTTAGGCTTGATGTCTCCAATGGTCATGTTCTTCATAGCCTCTCGTAAGGGCTCATCATCTATTTCATCATGACCAAAACTTTCCTCTTGGGAGCCATTAGTTTCATCAAACTCAACATCACAACTTTCCTCAACTAAACCGGAGGTTTGGTTGAATACTCGATATGCTTTTGAGTTTGATGCATAACCAAGAAATATACCAACATAACATCTTCTTTCAAACTTACCGAGCCTTTTCTTGTGGTAGATGTAGTACTTGCACCCAAAGACTCGAAAGTAGGAGATGTTGGGCTTTCTCCCAATGAGAAGTTCGTACGGAGTCTTTTGAAGTAGTCGATGTAGGTAGACCCTATTTGCGGCATGGCACACCGTGTTGATTGCTTCGGCCCAAAACTTCTCCGACGTGCCATAGTCATCAAGCATTGCTCGCGCAAGAGCGATGAGAGTCTTGTTCTTTCTTTCAACAACACCATTTTGTTGAGGAGTGTATGTGGCCGAAAACTCATGCTTCACGCCTTCACGGTCACACCACTCCCCAATGTTGTAGTTCTTGAATTCGGTGCCGTTGTCACTCCGAACCTTGATGATGGGAAGTTGAAATTCCCTTTGAGCGCGGTTAGCGAAGGTCTTAAACACTTCCGGAGTTTCACTCTTGTCACCTAGAAACAAAGTTCAAGCATAGCGAGAGTAGTCATCAACTATAACAAGACAATAGAGGTTACCACCAAGACTTTGATATGTGGACGGTCCGAAGAGGTCCATGTGAAGTAGTTCAAGTGGCTTGGAGGTTGACACCATTGTCTTCATTGGGTGGTGTGAAGCAACTTGCTTCCCGGCTTGACAAGCGCTACAAAGCTTGTTCTTCTCAAATGTGACATCCTTCACGCCGGTCACCATCCCAAGCTTGAATGACTTCTTGAGCTTGCTCATCCCAATGTGCGCTATGCGTCAATGCCATAGCCAACCCAAACTTGTCTTAGTGAAAAGACAAGTGGTCAAGCTAGCATCCTTGTTGGATAAGTCTACTAGGTAGAGATGTCCATGCCGAAATCCTTTGAAGATTAGTTCTTTGTTTGTTTCACTACTCACAACAACATCGTTTTTGCTAAAGGTGCATGTTAGTCCAATATCACATAATTGTGCAATAGAAAGTAAATTAAAACTAAGTGACTTAACGTACAAGACATTGGAAATAGATAAATCATTTGAAATAGCAATTTTACCTAACCCAATTACCTTACCCTTAGAGTTGTCACCAAATGTGACTTGTTCATGATTGCCGGGGTTTTCTATGGTGGTGAACATACCATCATTGCCGATCATATGTTGAGTGCACCCGCTATCGAGTACCCAATGCTTTCCTCCGGCTTTGTAGTTCACCTACACATGAATTCAATTTTTTACTTTAGGCACCCAAGCCAACTTAGGTCCTTGTATGTGTGATACAAGTGTTTTTGGGACCCAAAGTTGCTTGGGGAGCTTCCCCTTCATGCCCTTCACATCCTTGCCAATGAATCTTGCCTTCACCTTGTCATCTACCTTACTCAAGAGATAAAAACGATCATTGAAAGTATATTTGTAGTTAATGGGCAATTTTGGAGAAGGCCGGTTAGGAAGAGGACACTCCCTTGTGTGGTGACCGGTGACATCACAATGTTGGCAATAAGAACCAACTTCCTTGATGAAGCTTGTTCTAAGCTCCGGTGAGGGCACCTTTCCTTTGTTAGGCACCGGGAAGGATCCAAGTCCTCTCTTGTTGAAGGCCTTTGCTTCTTGAAAGAGGAGTTCCTTGTGCTTGACTTCTCCCTTTTGATAGTCTAGCCACACTAGTGCGGAGACTCTCAATTTCTTCCAACAAGTCCTTCTCCCTAGCATTTTCTTTCAAGGGCAAAGACTTGCACAAGACATTAGTGGCATGAGAAGTAATAAATACCTTATCATTAAGATTTTGTTTCTTTATATTTTTCAATTCTTGATCAAGCGCTTCATGAGCAAGGTTAAGTATTTGATGCTCTTGGATCAACTCATTGTGCTTTCCCAAGAGTGCTTGGTGGGCTAAGTCAAGCTCATGATGATCTAGCTTGATTTGAGCCTTATCCTCCTCAACTTGCTTGACATGGGATTTGAGCGTGTCATGCTCTTTAAGTATGCTTTCATACTTGTCAAGCAAATCAAGGTTAGCACTCTCAAGCTTAGCACGAGTTTCTTCAAGAGCCTTACCCTTACTCTTTTCCCTCTTAATGATAGTGTGATATTCATTTATTAATGAAATTAAATCATCGGGGGAAAGCTCATCATCGCTAGAGTCATCACATACCTTGGTGTTACCTTTAGCCATGATGCACATGGGTGGTGGATGAACAGGTGAGTCATCATTGTTGGCAATGGCAAGGCCGACCAAACTTTCTTCTTCCGCTTCACTCTCTTCATCACTTGATTCTTCGTCGGTGACCCATTCATTCGCCTTAGGGATGGCAATCCTACCCGCGGGTGCGGGTACCCGTCGGGTTTGGCACCCGACGGGTGCGGGTATGGGTACAAAATTTTACCCGCGGGTCTAACCCGTACCCGACCCGACATGTTGCGGGTACGGGTTTTACCCGCGGGTACCCGAAATTGTGTTTTTATACGTCTTCAGCCAACCAAAAGCCTATATAATGATTCAGCCACCCAAAAGCCCATATACGTAGGTCATATAAAGACGTAACCCTAAGGCATTCACCCTTCCGAACCTCCTGTATTTTGTCTGAAAAATATTAGAAATTGTATGTCTTGTATTGTGTCTGAAAACTTGAGACTGTAGTATTGGTTCTGGTAACTTGTATCTAAATCTTCTGTTTTCTTCTATTATGGTATCTAAAAATTGTTCTGATATCATTTATATATTGTTATTTATTAGCATTAAACCTGGTGTGTATAAATATAATGCATTGGACCTGTTCTGGTACTGGTATCATTCATGTATTGTTATTTTTTTACTGATTTTAATGTCATACCCGACGGGTACCCGAAACCCACCCGAAACCCGGCGGGTTCGGGTTCGGGTACCATTTCTTACCTGCGGGTTCGGGTTCGGGTAGAAAAATTTACCCGCGGACAAATTCTGGCGGGTCGGGTTTTTGCATTACCCGACCCGGACCCGATCCGTTGCCATCCCTAATTCGCCTCACACATGAACACCTTTTGTGGGCCATTTCTTTTCTTTGGGAAGAGCTTTGCCTTCTTGCCCTTGTCATGTTTCTTCTTCCCAAAGGATCTTGGTTTGGGTTTGACCTCTTCTTCATCATCTTCACTATTTTCTAGCTTGCGATGCTTGCTCTTGTGGTTCTCTCTTCTTTTGTCCGGTTTTGGACAATCATAGGATATGTGGCCTTGATAACCACAATTGTAGCAAGTCTTGTGGTCGTCTCTCCTTGGTAGAAACGCTTTCTTCTTGGGATCGAAGGTGTATCTCTTCTTAGTAATCTTGGAGTTCAAGCGTGAGAACTTTCTCATCATCAATGCAAGCTCATCATCGTCATCTTCACTTGATGCTTGCTCTTCTTCACTTGAGCTAGGCTCAACCACCTTCTTCTTCTTGAGACTTGTTTTCTTGTTGGAGGTCTTTAGAGCAATTGTTTTTGAAGATGATTGCTCCATCATCCCAAGTACACTCATCTCATGAGCGTGAATCTCTCCAATGAGTTCCAAAACTTCAATGTGGTCAAGAGATTCTTTTTGAAGCATGGAGTTGATGATGTTGTACTTTGGCTTGGGAAGGAGCATAAGAATCTTGCGGTTGATCAGTCCTTTGCCAAGAGAAGCAATGTCAAGAGCATTAATTTCTTCAATAAGCACATTCAAGCGAGAGACCATTTCATTGACATTTTCATGAGGTAGCATTTTAAATTCATCATATTTGGCTTTAAGCGTGTGATATTTTAGTTCTTTGACTCGAGAAGAGCCCTCATGAATTTCTATTAAGCAAGCCCAAATTTCACAAGCCTTTTCTTTTCTAGCAATCCCAGCAAACACATCTTGACTAATACATTCATAAATTGCATTCCTAGCTTTAGCATCCCATTTAATTTGATCACCAATATAATTGTGCTCACCAAACCCCGTGTGGGTCGCTTCCCATACTTCGGGAGCAATAGCCTCTAGATAAGTGTGCATGCGTGCTTTCCAATAGGCAAAGTTCTTGCCCTCGAAGATAGGAACCGAACCCCCAACCTTGGCCATTTTAGCTCTCTAGCGGTGAAACTAGAATGATCCTATGAGCAACCTTGCTCTGATACCAATTGTAAGGATCGAATGCCCAAGAGGGGGGTGAATTGGGCTTCTTTTCAAAAATCAAAGCAATAAAACTTAATTACTAAAAGCCCAATTCCCTACGCAAACAACCTATGCATTCAAGTAAATAGCAACTTCGCGGTATATAAAATGCATAAGTGTAGGGTGAGGGGAAGAGAATGCAAACTCCCGAGGAGACACGAAGATTTATTCCGTGGTTCGGCAAGATCGTCAAGATCTTCCTACATCCACGTTGTGGCACCCACCAAAGGGTATAGCCACATCCAAGTCACCGAGACTAGGGATCTTCACTATTCTTCTCCGTTCGCCAACCTCGGCACGGTGGAGCTCAAGCCTTATACAACTTGGATCCTCCGGGCTTCCACAACCGTCTTGGCAAGCTCTGGAAGTCTCTCTCAATTACAAACACCAAAGGACACTCCCTTACAGCTCTCACTACACTAGAGATTCCACTCACCAAGAATGGAAGCACACAAGCACTATCTCTAGCTAGTTCTAGCCTATCTCTTGGTGTGTAAGTGGTGTAAAAATGATCTAGAAGTGGTAGCTCAACATCTTGAATGCTTAAGAATGTGTAGAGTATGTCTGGTGATCAAGACTTGTTGAATAGACAGGTTGAAGGGATATAAATAGCCAGCCTCCACGAAATAGCCGTTGGAAAAGTAGGCTGACACCACTGTTCTGCGAACACCGGATGATCCGATGCTCTCCCTTCTGTTATCATCGGTCAAGTTCACTTTAGCTGATGTCATTGTGTCAGATATGACCGATGTTGCACTTGTCTTCTCATCGGATGATCCGGTGGCACTTCCTCCAGAATTAGTTCAAACTTGATGCTTACTGGAGTGATTGACCAATGTGTTTAAGGTTACATCGGATGATCCGGTGCTACACTTGGTCCAAGGATATTGCATACTGTACTGATGGACTGATGTAACATTGCCCTTAACATCGGATGATCCGATGAGTACTTTGTTCTGAGGTCTTCTTCTTCTGCTGAATCAACTCGACCGATGTGTTGTTCTCTGGAAACATCGGTTGATTTGATGAGTTGATTTTGTTTGCTTCGAGTTGTTCTAAGTGATTCTTTTATATTTTGCTTGATTGAACTCTTAGACATTTGTTGGAAATATACTTCTGATGATTTTCAAGCATTGAGTGTTGTCAATTATGGTTGAATGACTTTGACATATGAGCTTTTACTTCTAATCTTCATAACATTGATTGATCTCATAAAGTGATTGTTTAGGGGTCTCCAATGATCAGTGGTTGATGTTCATATTCATATAGATTTCATTTGATTGAGTGATATAGGAGACCTTGCATCTACAAATTCATTAGTAAAATCCAATGGTTGTCATTAATCACCGAAACCATACCTCATGGGAGTCTAGATGCTTTCAACGTGGCTAAACCGGAGTCACCCTAAGGAGGGATGTAGGTCCGGTTCCACAGGTTGCGTATCACATTCGGACATCTGCCACTTGGACATAAGAACTCCTCTTCTTTGTTTGTAGTACCAAGGGGTACTCGGTATGCAGGGTACCGACAATGTTACTTGCGTCGCCTTCTAGTTTATTCCATCCCGAGCGCTAGCGTGCACCGACGATCGGGAGAGCAGATATTCAGAGCTGCTCGTCCTTGCGATCTTGCACCGTGAGAGGACGAATGAGGTTTTTGGAAAGCGCTTTGCGCTACTATTCGTGTTCTTTACCACGGGGAGATAGGACGTTACGATCCAACGTCACCACCAACGTCTACAGCGACTTTTCGTCGCCAGATCTATAACGGTTTCTCTAGCTTCAAATCGGTACGCGATATTTCTCATCCCGTTTGTCTGTTGATGTTAATCACTACAGTTTTTCGCATGTATTTCCAGAATTGTTCAGTAAATTGCCTCGTATTTTCTAACAGGAGTAAGCAGAGGCTGGGCATAGGACCAGATGTTGCCCCTGGGACTGTGCAAGGGATGGCGTCAGCGGCGCGTGGTCTAAGCCGCGGGGCGAGAGAGGCGGTGGCCGTCGACACCAGGGGTGTTTTGCAAAATACTAGATCACAATTATTATAATCGCGATTCTCTTTTTTTTTGAAATAATTATAATCGCGATTCAAACCATGAGGCATTTCGCAAATGTTCAGGGTGGCCACGTTGCCTCCGGCGAGCGCGAGCCTCGCCCCAAGCGTCGAGAGCTAACTCCTAAGCTCACACGCCGCCAACTCACATTGCTGCTGCTGTCAGTGAAGAGGAGTGATGCGGAGTTGGACGAGAGGCCATCGCTGGAGATGACGAGGGGTTCGTCGTCCAAGGCAGCCGAGGAGCAGTGGTTGTCTGCGTGGGGCTTGTTTGGATTGCTACTTTTATTTACCTTTCCAAATTTGGTAATGCCAAATTTTGGTGTAGGATTTGACCAACCAAAATTTGTCCAACATTGGTAAAGAAAATGAACTAGCACAACACATTAGTGTATTAGCTTGCCAAATTTTGACTTCAATCCAAATACAATCATATTTTATAGTCAACTATCAAATTTTGGTAAAGTAACTATTAACAACAATCCAAACACACCTTAGACTCTTGTACACCACTACCCTCACGCTATCTGATTGTTGGCTCGGGATATATAATGCAACGAACGCATTACGCATAATGAGTAAGCAGCGTCTGCGTCTTAGTTGTCCACCACCCTCCTGTGCGAGAATATTAGTTGCACCTGCCATGGAGGAAAACAGAAACAAGTGTCTTGTCACAGAAAAGCGAAAGCGATGAGGATATGTGCTGTGAGCGCAGCTTGGGTCTCGTGCAGCAGGTGTGCGTGACGACTGGAAAATGCCTGTCACCAGCTGCCAAAACAAACTCATCAGTCGTGAACAATGATCATGATCAGCTTGCTTTGCTCATGGCACCATCGGGAGAAGAACGACGTCATGGAGCCAGTGCGAGTTTGGTATTCTTTTCTCTTTTCCGAAGTTGTGTTTACAGAGCGGGCGCGAAGCGAAATTATGCTGCCTTCTAGACTCGATCATGGATAACGAAAGATAGCGCCAGACAATCAACAGCTTAAAAATACAGGAATACATACACAAAGCGAAAACATCTCAACGCGCTTCGTTACAGCAAGGTGTGAACTGCAGTGCACAGCGTGGCCTCCGTTCCGCGCAGGAGCGCGGTTGCCTGGACGCGTGCGCGCGCCCGCGCATCAGACCACCGGCGCACGCCTGGGCCGCGCGGCGGCGGCGGTGTTCTTTTCCACAGCGGCCCTGGAGTGCGCGAGCGAGCAGCCGTCCTTGCGGTGCCAGCCCCCGTGGTGGAGCTGCTGCTGCAGGCGCGCCCAGAAGTTGCCCCTCTTGGTGGCCTTCTTGTCCGCCGCCGTCTCCGTCTCCTCCACCTCCGCAGAGCCGAGCAACGCCGCCGCCTCCCTGCCCTCTTGCTGTAGTAGCATTCCCAGCCTCTCCCGGCGGCGGCGCGGCGCGTGGGCCGGCGGCGCGACGCTCTCCTCCCACGAGTACGAACACGGTGGGGACGAGGAGTAGCCCGATGACGACGAGGAGGGTGACGGCGTGGCGCGCGCGGCCGCGGCCGAGAGGCGCGTGAGGCGGTCACGCAGGCAGAACGGGCACACGCCCGCTGAATGCCGGTGCCGCGGGTGCCTCCTGCACCGCGCCGGGTCCACCTCCTTCGCCATGGCCGGTGATGGAGAACCTATGCGGCTGACCAAATTAAACCAACACGGCGAGCGAGGGAGCACACGAGGGAAGGAGCTTGTGCGTGCGTGTGGTGGAGGTGGAGTGCGGCGTGGGCGTGCGGGTGCGTGGTCCTATATATGGCGCGGGGCCGGGAGAAGGTTCGCGGATGGAGCTAGTAGCAGTGAGTTGGGTGTCCGGGGAGCGCGCGCGCGGCAGTTGCGGTTTGAGATGGTGGATCGCGTCGGAGGCGTGGTTGGAGCCTCTGCCCGCCTGTGGCTTTGGTACCGGTTTAGTTGGATGGGTCACGGGTCCGGGTCCGGCCGGTGGGCGGCGGGAGACGCACACAACACCATCTTGACGTGCGTTGAACTGGGCTCATCAGCCCCTCGCGCTGGCTACTGCATGACGACCAAATAACCGGAAATGCATCCGAAGTCCTGCAAAGAAGATTTCTCGACCGTCTCAATCCCACAACACTCGAACGTGCGCGCCGTGATTCAGCATGTGTGTGAGCACCGATACGCATGCTGCATGCACCTGTCACCGGTCCACCACGCATTTTCAGAGTCAGAGGTGGGTGCGCGTGCCGAACCCATATGCAAAACATGCACGCACGGCGCGGCTGCACGGAGGCGCACGTACGGTCGTCGCGTTTGGCCGCCGTGCACTCCACGCCGCGGGGACGGCGGGACCGCCTCACCTCGCGCTCCCACGGCTCGCAGCGCGCGTCGCGCCCCAAGGCAGACAAGGCGCCGGCCGCCGCGCGTACGGTGTCCCCTCCATCCGCGACCGGACCGTGCAGGCGATTGCCCGGGCGCGCAAGGGCTACGACGACTACGACGTGCGGCGCGCGCTCCCACGCGCCCTCCTCCTGTCTGCACACGGCGATTGATTGATCCATTGGTCCCGCCCAGCCGAGTCCAAGTCCACCGCGGAACGGCGTGGGCAGCTGGACCGACGCCTGCCTTGCGCGCCCGGCAGCCTGGCGCGGGCGCTTTACGGCTACGGTGTCCGCCTGCCTGCCCAGTGCGGCGGGGCTCGCGCCGCGCTGGACGCTGGCACGGATGTCGCGTGCTTGTTTTGCTAGCGTCCTATGTAATTGACATTGGCTTTTAGGCTGCGCGCCTGCGCCTGCGTGTGCGTGCAGGGGCTAGCGGTCAAGAGAATGACAAGGGCTCTGAAAGGCAGACAAGGCAGATACCTGAACCAGACGGTCCAGACCGGGCTAGTGGATCAGTGCTTTGCAAAGGGCGTACACGCACACAGGTAAGCGCTGGCGCTGGTACGTTCTGGGTACTTTTGCTTGTCTGTACTCTTCTGTTTCCTATTGCACATGCTCGACATGGGTTACGGAACGAGTTAATTTTCTTTTTGAATGGGAATCGAGCGGGGCGGACAGGACAGCTCGGTGGAGCCGGGCTGCGCTCGTTCGGATTGGGATGCTGCTCGCGTGTCTACTTTCTTCTTAAATCAGCGCCGCGAGCTGTTTGAACCAGCTGGCAAAATTTGAATCCTTCGCGTAAACGAGATGATCCCAGGTTTGCATGTCTTGTTCACATGGTGATTGACTGATTGGCCGAGGAGGAGGCACGTGGACAAGAATGGCTACGTTAAGGATCCATTTATTAGAACACGCCGGTAAATCGCAGTGATTCTACTGAAAAACATTTCCCCACACGAATGAAAAAAACATCTTTCGAGATTGGTCGGATTTCTCAGAGGCCCGTTTGTTTTGAGGCCCTTTTTCGGTCAGAAGCCCGCGTGAACGTTGGATAGCCCACGAGATAAAACTGTCCCCAAGCCCATCGCACAACCACCCGATTGGCTGAGACGCGCGACTGACCATCACGGCATCACCGCCGTCTTCCCGCCCTTTCCCGCCGAAACCCCCAGCCGCTGCCCAAATGTGGCCGCCGTCGCCGAAGAAGAAGCCGGCGCGCGATCCCAGTGCCAAAGAGGTTAAGCTCGCGGGCTTCCTCCGCGAGTTCTACTCCGATGACCTCCGCCGCATCCTCGACGCCGAGGACTCCCACCTCCACTTCCCCCTCGTCGTCGAGTGCGTCCGCCTCCCCACCCCCTCCGCTTCCTCTTCCTCCCGCAAACCCTAATCCAGTCCGCTCTCACAGATTCGCCGAGCTCATGGATTTCGACCCAAAATTCGCCAACGAGCTCTACGCCCGTCCCCGCGAGTCCCTCCGCTCGCTCGACACGGCTGCTGAGCTGGCGCAGGTGAGGGAACCGGCCGTCCATACGACTAACGCACGTCCGTTCTCACTCTTTCCTTACACCTTATTTTCACCTCGTAGAGCGATATGATCGAGGAATCGGGTAATTTGAAGCTCGAGGCCCGGAAGGTGCACGTTCGCATTGATGTCTCCGGATCGCCGCTAGAATTTCCTGGTGCGCACGTGTGTGGCTCTCGTGTTCGTCAGAATGCCTCTGTGGTGGCAGATGCGTGCAATTTGATTGGTCATTCGATTGGGTTCGTGATTCTTTGTTGTTGTTGGTGGTGTTTCCAGAGGCGTCACCTAGTATTGGGAAGGTGAGGGTAAAGCACATGGGCACTTTGATCACTCTGAAGGGAACTGTGATCAGATCAGGTGGTGTCAAGATGATTGAGTACGAGCGGGAGTACATGTGCAGGAAGTGCAGACACAGGTTTGTGATGCATGTTTCAGGAATATTGTAGTATGCATGCTTTTATTGGTTGAAGACTACAGTATATGTCTACAGACAGCACTGGCTTATGATGAATATAACTGTAAGACGTGTTTAGTATATTTCTGTAATTTACTAATTTCAGATGACGTTTTGCTTATTAAGTTGGTTAGGTAGAAGCTTCTCTTCAAAATACTCAGTGTAATATTTGTAGTTGAGATAACAAGAATATACCATCTTCTGTTACCTTCTTGTTGACACTGGCAATTTGGGTGGTATGTAAACCAAAAGCTGGGTCTCCAGCTGAATGTCCATGAACTTCAATTTTAAGCATCTCTGTTAACTACTTAGACATTCAAAAGCATGCAGTATAACTGTATGAGAGTCTTACCATCTTCAAAACCTGAAGGTGGCTTAACACTACTACCTATATTGTAGCATAGTTTTGTAGAAGTGTATGATTTACTTCAAATCAATTTGTTGATTGGCTTGAGAGTTGAGGTGAATTTGTGAATGAGAATTTGTGCCTCATAAACGTATAAAGAGGAGTACCTCTCTCATCATCCCTTCTTATAAGTCATGAGGAATGTTATTGCACATTTTATGTACTAAAGAACTGTACCTTGACCTTTTGTGTCTTGAATAGATTCACATGTGATCCAGAGCTAGAGGCGGGGAATCGTATAAATCTACCTGCATCTTGCCCATCAGAGGTATTTCACTTCCTCGTTTCTTCATGCCAGCATTGCCTTTTGCTGTCTTTGCCGTCCTTATTTTACAATTTTATAAGTTCTTATCTTAATAGGCTCCCTTTCTTATTTTGAATCTAAATACCTAAATACTAAGAAAATTCTCTTTTGACAACAATCTATGCTTCACAGTGGTATATATTTTGTATATCAAAGTCCTAGACAGGAAAGTAGAAGAGGCAAATATCCTTGACAAAAGGAAAAAATTTTATGAAAAAAAAGATTGATTGAGCTTTCCACCGGACTCATTCCATGAGTAAACGAGTGAATGGGATTTGCTTAGGCAACGGAATCAAGTGCTAGTCCCCTTTTCCTTTTGAATTAACTAATTAATTTCCTTTTAACTTTTTGTTTTTGGATATTTTTTTATTTGATTTGGCATTATTCAACAAGAAAATTATGTCCACGAATGGTGAACATGTTATGTTCTTCTAGGCAATGTACTATTGTTTGTTTGGTGAGTCATTCAAACAAAGTGGACAGTCGGGTCGCTCCCGGCTAAGGGTGACGCGGCGCGCCACTCCCTGCGGCCCACGCCGCCCCCTACCTCCCTCCCTCTCCTCCGGCTTCCTCCCCTCCGACATCCTTCTATCGTCGCCCTTCTCTGGTTTTCTCTGCTCGATCTGGTGCACCGGCGGCGGTCCTACGGCCAGTGCGCCGGCCATTTGTAGCCTTCTAGTTGGTCCCTTCACCCGTTCTCTTCTCCCCCGCCCTCCTCTCCTCCCAGGTGCATCTCTCTGCCCCTCCCTTACTCGCAAGCTTCCGCTCCGTTCCAGCCAGATCTAGTTGTCCCTCCGCCGCCGGTGGCGGCCGTACGGCTTGCGCGCCGCTCGTCCTCTACCTTCCTTTTGGTACCCTCCCCTGCCCCTCCAACTAGGTCCTCCTCTTTGCCTCCCCCTCCACCTGATTTTGCACCGGGAGGGCCAGTCCTGGTTGCTCCAACCTTCCCTTCCTCTGACTCGTGTCCTCCTCTGCTCCCCTTGTCTTCAACCCCACCTCCCCACTTGGTTGCTCCTCCGACACCTCTACTTGCGGAACCCTCCACTCCTACAGTTGCCGCCTCCCTGACTTCTGCTGCTGCTATTGTTGCGCCTTCCCTACAGGAAGTGCCCTCTCCTGTCCAGCCTTCCCTACAGGTGGCTTTGAGGAGATCTTAACCTATACAAAATCTAGGGCATTATGGCTACTTGCCGCTTCCTCTGACAATGGCTTGAAGACTCGTTGTCCTGTCGCGATGAACACTAGAGGCTAAGCATAGATGTTGATGATGGCAGAGAATGTCCCATCCGTCGTATCGCCGCAACCCGCAACCTACTCCGTCAGCAGCGTGGTGGAGGTCTGTTGCGCCTTCACTGTGATGTGATTGGGCACAACACCACCTGACAGGAGCGCGCGCCGCGCCCGTGCACCTGGGGAAGGTGTGCGCTTGAATGCACGACTGTACAGGTCACGTGGCTCTTTATTCCAGCGACCTATCGCCCAGAGCAGGCCGCTGTCCACGTGGTAGCACCAGAGCCTACCTCTGCGGGGGAGGCCAGTCCCGGAGCCGTAGGACACATGGCGGGTCTGGAGCCCGCCTCTGAGGAGAGGCGGGGTCCGAGCCCGCTGGACACGTGGCAACACATGAGCCTCCCTCTGCGAGGGAGGCCAGCCCGAAGAAGCAGGACACGTGGCAGGTCCGGAGCCCACCATTGAGGAGAGGCGGGGTTCGAGCCCGCAGGACTGGACACATGTCAACACCATAGCTAGCCTTAGCAGGGAGGCAAGGTCCTTAGATCTTAGATGTTTCTAGCCTGTGCACGGGGTACCCGGTGTGCTGGTTATCGACACCCTCCTCTCTTGCCTTCTCCTCCACCTTTGGCCTCTGTCTTGGGGCACCCACCCCGCCCCTTTCGGGTCTCCAAGCAGACTTGCTCTCCCCGCCGACGAGGGCAGCAAACATTTTTGTGTTGGTCCCCATCATCAGGTTGCTCTATCAGTGCCTACTGATCTGATCGACAAGTGCTTCAATTGTTTCTCCTTCGACCACATTGCTGCAAGGTGCGCGAAGGTCACTAGATGCTTTTGTTGCATGGGGGAGGGCTAGAAAGCACGCAACTGTGTTCTTCCTTGTTGCTGTCCATCAGTAAACTCGACAACTGCTATACCTTCTCCCTCGACAACTCTTGCTGCTCCTTCGAGAGTTCTAGAGGAAATTTGCATCACCACTAGCTCGAGAAAGTTGGAGTGTGAATGCCCTAGTTGTCCCTTTTCCTTGGCAGCAACTACTTTGGCTACCTCTTCTCGAGCTTCATTTCCCCAAGCCTATATTTGTCGTGTGACCTTCCACTTTGATAAGGAGCGATCTCAAGTTGGCGTTGGGGTCCTCTACCAAGAAAGTGAAGGCTACAAGGTTACACTCTTCGGTCAATGATGCTCATATGGTCTATTCAGAGGTCGTGGAGCACTTGGAAGATTGGTGGGACCCTATGATTTTGGAAGCTTCATTCCCATTTGTGTCACCTTTCCGCTCCTCTTTGTGGTGTTCAAGGTTCGGGTGGTAGTGACTCATTTCATGTGTCACTGCCTAGGTAGCTGATTTGTCCTCTTCTCTTTGTTGCTTGTCTAGGTGGTAGAGGTTGTTGGTCGTTTGTTTTTTTTCTCTCTTTTTTGGTTGTGTCAGTTTGTATCAGTCGTGTCAGGCGATTGGTTTGGATTGTAGGTCTAAGCCTCGTTCCCTCTTATCTCAAGAGCGACACACTTTACCTCTCCCAACCAATCTTGCCTTTGGTGTATGTAGTGTGGTTTTAACACTACCCTATTAATAATTAATATATTCACTGTCGGGATTTCCCTTGCAGTTTCGGTTAAAAAAAAAGTACTATTGTTTGAACTTGTGAACTGTCGTGGAAATTACTACTGATAATTTTACTGCCCGTCCAGAGTTCAAAAGGTTGTCAGAGTGCTTCATTCCATCTAATAGAAGATAGCATAGTCTGCCGTGATTATCAAGAGATAAAAATCCAAGAAAATGTTCAACTTCTGGGTGTTGGGTCCATACCTCGTTCAATGCCTGTGATTTTGATGGATGATCTTGTTGATATTGTTAAAGCTGGTGGTAAGCAAGTTCTTGATTTCTCATCGATCCCGACCTGATGTATCTTTTTGCATGAGCTGGGCATTTATGGTCATCCACTGTTGGTTTAGCTTGCTATCTATTAGCCATGTTCGTTCTTCCTTCAAATGATGTAATTGTTACTGGTATAATATCTGATTAACGATCTCCTGATATATATATATATATTGTAAGTTTTCCATGAGATTTATATTTAAGGTCGCCAGTTGTTGGTTTATCTTGCTATTTTATTATATTTAGACATGTTTGTTCTTCTTTCAGATGATGTCATTGTTACCGGTAGATTATCTGCTAAATGGTCTCCTGATATAAAGGATGTGCGTTCCAATCTCGACCCTATGTTAATTGCAAATTATGTCAGGTAATTTGATAGCTTAATTTTCGTTTTTACCAAACTTCAGCTACACTAATTTTGAATTGTCATCCAAGATTGTGTGATCTTTGTACAGTCTTTATAGTTTTAACCATGTGTTTCTACCATGCAATTAGTGAACTACATTTTCTTGTTCTTTAAAGCATTTTTCACTAGCATACTGTTGTTGTCCGCCCTGCAGATCAATCCCAAAATATCAGTGACAAGCTTTATCATGGTAGTACGAAACTAAGAATACTTTGTGCTTTCTTGTGCCAGCTGTATGTTGGTTCCTTGGTGAAAATCCTAGAATTTTCAAAATAATAGAATCTGGGATACAGTTCAGTGGCTAATTTTAGTTTCATTATTACATTGTTATTTGCTCTTTATCAGCTGCCAAAGTAGTTGGATGTTACCATAGATAGTCATATGTGTTAGAATGTGAATGACTGGAATAACCCTCCAAAGGAACAAGAGTACAGACTATAGTTAATACATGGCCCAGGCCCAAGGAGTCACACACACCCAGTGCTAATACAGTCTATCAATATGCACAGAAGTTTATCAGCTACCAAAGTAGTTGGATGTTACCACTGACTGGACAATAGCTTGGGTCTGCTAGTTCGGTAGAGCATGGGGTCAGCAGAAGCACACCATCAGGAAAAAATAATCCTTAGTCTGTTGGTTGGTTACCATCTTTGGGTTAATTGACTGTCAGGCAGAATAAATCAAAATCGGTAGTTTTTAGGATCATTAGTCAGCTGTTGTGTTAGGGGTCGGGTAAAGCCAAGCAACAATGCCAGTAATCAATCAAGAAAAAAATTTGAAAAAGAAGTTAGATCCTATGAAAGGAGGGCGACTAACCGGTTTCATCCTGTGTCCCATCATGCTTATCCCATCCTGACCTATTCACATCATTTAATGGTTCTGGAATTTTTGAGTTGGAACAGTATCAGTTACTCTTCCATCATGCTTATGTATGTGAATCACTGTATACTGCACTGTACAGGAGCACAAATGAGCTAAAGTATGACATAGATATCCCCGAGGAAACTATCAAGGAGTTTGAGCATTTCTGGGAAAACGAACACAAAGAGACACCCCTTGAAGGTGCCTACATTCTTGTCTTTGGTATGCTTGTGGTGTTTCCTAGGCTGGGCTAATCCAATGTGCAATGTGCATACATTCTTCAGCTGAGAACCTTTTAGGGGAAGGTCGCTCCCATCCATGCCTGTTGTACACCTTAATCTTGTTTCTGTATTTCATTTTGAATAGTTTATGAGCCTTCTTTTAGGGTGCATCATGCTTAATAAGATTGGGCCGTGGTGCTGTTGGGTAAGGAGGTAAGATATGTGTTATAAATATGACCTTTTATTATTGAGAGGACCGGAGACTCCAATATATAGAGTACATGATGAGTACAAATATGCAAATAAGCTCCTAATACATCATCTAATATAAATATAATATTATATCTCTAACACCTCCCTCAAACTCAAGGTGTATCACGAACACTGAGTTTGGAGAGATAAAAATCATGCTAAGAGCCACAAAGATGATCCAAATAGTGGTGCCACTAAGCAAACGTCGAAGTAGACGAAGCAACAAAAGTGGAGCCGACTGAACTAGCGGGCGCAGCGGAAGGAAGACGAAGCCAGTCACGCTCCCAAAGACGTTTTGAATCACGACGACGAAGACCAGTACCAACCAAAAATCGCCCATGAGCAACTCTCAAAGTCGTAGACCACGCATATGAGGAACCTAGTCGCGGTAATTGATGCCATTGAAAGGCACCAGACACCACACAACTGGAATTTCGGCTGAAGAAGAAAAAGTCATCATGAAGAAGATGACAGGCGACGACGAGAGCGCAAAATAAGCAGCGGTAGGCCATGGGGAGAGCGCAAATAAAAGCAGCCCAAGCAGCAATTTTTTTAAAAAATCAGGCTTTTACCTTGCTGATGTCAAGATGACGTTACGCTAACGTCACGCTGATGTCATCGCCGCCGAAACTCCTCGACAAAGCGCTTCCAGTACCAGTGCTTGGCCCAAATCCTGTCCATCTCCTCGATGGGGATCCCCTTGGTCTCCGGCAGGAAGAAGCAGACGAAGATTAACAAAGCAGCGGCAAGGGATCGATCTCCACCAGATCGAATGAAGCATCGGCCAACGAATCGATCTCCACACCAAGCCCAAAGTTCTTGGATCAATCCACGTGAGCAGACCAGGCGATCGTCGAGCGACCCCACGATAGCCTCTACCGAGTAGCTTGATCGAGGCCGAGTGAGCCCACCGCCCTGGGCGTACAGACGAACTCGGAGCGAGCCCACTACCCCTGCGGGACCCCACGGTGGCCTCCACCGAGTAGATCGATCTCTCCGAGCAGTGCGCAAGTCCCGCCGAGCGATGAAGGCATACAAACGAACTCGATGCCGAGATCGAAAAAAATCGATCGACAAGAGACAGACTAGGAGAGTATGCGACCAAGGTCCCGAGGCAGCGGCTGAATCGATCGGCACAGGCGCGACGACAGGGGCAACCAAAAGAGAAGGCGCCCAAAAGACGTCGGCACCAGATTCGAGGAGGATTCGCCGCTCCAGAAAAAGTAGGGTAGAAAACCTAGGTTCTGATACCATGTTATGAATATGACCTTGTATTTTTGAGAGAGTCGGAGACTCTAATATATAGAGTACATGATGAGTACAAATATGCAAATTAGCTCCTAATACATCATCTAATATAAATATAGTATTATATCTCTAACAATATATACTATACACTAGGCAAAGAATAGAAGCTTTGCATAATGAAAGTGGATGACCTCATTTGTGGATGGATTTGCCTCCCAACAAAATTATAGGGGAAAAAAATTGCCCCTATGGGGAAACATGGTGAGGACCTTGACAATGCTCAAGGAGGCAAGGTCTAAGCTCGGGGAAGAGAAGAGAGGAGGGGATGGTGAAAAACTGGCGTAGTTTATGGTAGGAGTGAATGTCCCATGCGGTCTTTTTATATGCCTTATGGGATTACAGCTAAGACCAGGAAACCCTAGGGGTTTTATTGTCATTATACTCCAGTTGTGTTTGTTGGACTGTATGTGTGACCCTATTAGGTGTATTGGGCTAGGCTCATGTACTAGCCCACCCTTGGGTCTATATATATGTACTCTCCCCCTTTGGGGTTAATTAATCAAGTCATTATTTTTCTATCATCGTGTCATTAGCCAAGTTTTCCCAAACCTAACCCTAACCCTAACCCCCACCACCCCAGCCGCCGCCCACATGGCCGACGCTCCACAGCCGTCGCTGGCGCGCCTCTCCCCGTCCACTGCCCCACTCTACGGCGTCGACAACAACACCACGACGGCTGCAGACAGCTCCGGTGTCTTCGCGGCTCTGGCTGCTTCTCGCAAACGCGAGCGGGCACTCGCTCTCGCCCTAGAGCAGGAGCGTGCTTCAGTAGTCGCTCTCTCTCACCAAATCCAGGAGAGTGCTCACTGGTCGTTGAGTACTACATGCGAGCCTTCCTCAGATGTTGGTGCGCACTCCGCGTACTCGGCGTCTCTCGCCGCTGCTCTACATGCCCAAGGTGCTGGAGTTCAGAACATCCAGACACTTGTGTCGATCGCCCTCAGTTCTAACTCCACCGCCTATGCCCGCTGACGTAACGTGTTCTTTCTCACATTGAGACAATACCAGTTTGAGGACCATGTTCAACGGGATGGCTCCCCGTGGGACGACTCTTGGACCAACATGGACAGCTTGGTCCAAGCTTGGATCCTTGGGTCCCTCTCCGACGAGCTACACGACCTCGTCGGGCAGCGCGGTGGTGGCACTGCGCGCCGGGCGTGGCTGGTGCTTGAGCAGCACTTCTTGTAGAACCGTGCGACTCAGGCTCTCAACATCAACTCACGGTTCCAGAACACAGTCCAAGGTGACCGCACCATCTCCGCCTACTGTGGGGTGATGAAGAGCATGGCTGACGCTTTGCGCGACCTTGGCGAGCCGATCGCCAACTGCACACTCGTTCTTCGGGTCCTTCAGGGCCTGAACGAGCGCTACATCCACCTTCGTTCGTGGCTTCTTCGTGTGGAGCCGCCACCGACCTTTGAGAAGGTCAAGTCTGATCTTGAGCTCAATGAGATCACGAATGGTGGCCCTACTGGCTCCGGTACTGCCACAACCTTCTATGGCTCTGGGCAGTCCCCGCGGCCATCTACTTTTGGTGGACCACCTGCTCCGTCTACTGCCCCAAGTGCCCCTACAGGCTCCGGGGATGATAATCGTCGACGCCGCGGGAAGCGCGGAGGACGAGGTGCTGACGTCGGTAGCACCTCTGCGTTTGTTCCTGCCCCTGCCCCTGGAGGTGGTAGTGGTGGCACCGGCCGGGGAGGTGCACCCTGGCCCACACCCTACAACCCATAGACTGGCCAGATCTCCATGTGGCCTGGGCCGTCTTCGGGTCTTCCTTCTCCACGCCAGTCGCGTCCTCAGCCGGCGTACGTGGCCCACCCGGACTTTGGTGGACTCGCCTACCCTGGCAGTGGATCGTCGACTCAAGCCTACGGGAGCACTGCCTACCTTGTTGGGTACTCAGAGCCGCCTGCACCGTTCCAGGAGCCGACCCTGGGGTGGGACCGCCAGTCACTAGCGTCTTCGTTCAACACCATGCACCTCACACCACCTGCTGCTGAATGGGTAGCTGATTCCGGAGCTTCGTACCATAGAACTCCTGATATCGGTATACTCTCTTCTACCCACCCCTCGTTCTTCATTTCCTTCATCTATCGTTGTCAGGAATGTCACCTCAGTAGGTTACTCGGGATCTCTAGGTTCCTTTCGGCTCAACAACATTCTTATTGCTCCGGATATCATTCAGAACTTACTTTCTATTCGTTGTTTTACCACTGATAATAGTGTTTCTGTTGAGTTTGATCTTTTTGGTTTGTCTGTGAAGGATCTTTCCACCCGGCGTCTTCTTCGATGTGATAGCTGAGATCACACTTCGACTTCCTACTTCTGCTGCATCCCCGTCTTTTGCTCTGGCTACGACAGCTTTGTCCACCACTTGGCACCCCCGGCTTGCCCATCCTGGCGTTGATGCTATGTCCAAGTTGTCTAGTAGTTCAGTTATCTCGTGTACTAGGGGCACACATGAGTCTTTATTGTTGGAAATCCGCACAAAAAACAACTCGAATTTTTCAATAATAACTGCTTCGATTTATTCCTTGGGGTGCTCAAGTATATATAGACCCCTTACAGATAAGATCAGACCCAAATCTATTTGGACTCTATCTAAAACACTTGTCTCAAACTTTATCTACAATCTAATTAGGACTCTTATCTATACTTGTACTAGGACTCTTCTCTAAAACTAATTTTGGACTCTCCTCCAAAATATTCTAAGAAACAAGATTATTTCAACGCACCACTTAATCTTGTTTTCTAGAACACTCTTGCTAATTTAAGATACATTTTCAGGGTGGGCACTATACCCCCAGGATGGGCACTATATCCTGAAGACGAATTTGATCTGGGCACGTCTTCAACCCCTGGGATGGACACAACTACATCCCAAACACAATTTTGGGTGGCACAACTACATCCTGAGGTGGACACAACTACACCCCCTGAGACAGACACATTCGTCCTGAAGAATTTGGGTTTTCATCCTGGAGTAGACACAACTACACCCTCTGGGCATGGACACTTCCATCCCGAACACATTTAGGTTGGGCACATCTTCAACCCCAGGATGGACTCATCTTCATCCTGCTCGCGAGTTTAGGTTGGACACATCTTCAAACTGCACTCTATTTCGGAATGGGCGCATCTTCATTCCGATCACTCACTCGAGATGGTCACATCTTCATCTCGAGCATACTTCTCTTCACGGGCACCTCCGTTACCGTGAACCACCTTTGTCACGCTCATGGACTCACCTTCCTTGTGCGTGACCACCACCAACACAGACTAGGCCCACAAGCCCAGTTATGTTTTTCTTCTTTTCCAATCTGTTCGGCCTAGCCCAAACCTAGATCTGGCCCAACCTGAAATCTAACCGGGACCAGCCTGACCTAGTTTGTCTCTTCTGTTCTCGTACTCTTCATGCAGTAAGAGATTCCTTTTCTCTGAAGCACTGGAGCCTGCCACCGCTACAGTGAACTAGTGGAGCCTGCCACCGCTACAGCAATTCATGTCACTTTGGAGAATCCTTCTCTCCACCCAAGTTTTGATCCACGTGACCCTGCTTTCCTTGACTTTTCAACATGCATTCAAGGCAGGTTCCTGAGACAACACTGGTTGGAGCTTGAAAAACACCCACGTGCGACCACAGCAGCGTACGCCACGGACCAGGGACCAGCAGCACCGCATTCAACCCCTGCCACCATTGCCTTGGGTCCCGCCAAGCAGCAGTTGTCACCTCCTCAGTTTGGGTCCTTGTCCTTTGTTTGGCCCATGGCTGATACGCAGCCCATCTGACTCCCATCTTTGTCGAGTCTTCTGCATCCAGCAATGAATCCACCTTCGATCCCTCGGGGTCCGCTCGGGATCCGTGATCCGTCCTGACCACGCCAGATCCGAAGCCGCCTTCGTCTCCTTCTGGTTCGGCCAGCGTTTCTTGGATTTGGTCCTCCGCAATGGCAGCGCCTCCCTGCCGCATCGAGCAACGACCTACGCCCTGCGGCTTTCGGTCTTCCTTCGCGCTGACTCCCGCCTGGACTGCGCCCAAACCGCAAGACGCCACTCGTCCTGGATCCAGCCCGCGAGCACCTCCTTGCTCGTCGGTCGTCCCTCCCCGGGAGCACGTCCTCCCGTGGAAAAAGATGGATCTCAAAATTTTGTACCGGCTCTGATGCCAATTGTTGGAAATCCGCACAAAAAACAACTCAAATTTTTCAATAATAACTGCTTCGATTTATTCTTTGGGGTGCTCAAGTATATATAGACCCCTTACAGATAAGATCAGACTCAAATCTATTTGGACTCTATCTAAAACACTTGTCTCAAACTTTATCTACAATCTAATTAGGACTCTTATCTATACTTGTACTAGGACTCTTCTCCAAAACTAATTTTGGACTCTCCTTTAAAATATTCTAAGAAACAAGATTATTTCAACATTTATGTCATGCTTGTTAGCTTGGTCGCCATGTTAGGCTTTCGTTTCCTACGTTTGTGACTTATGTTGAGCATACTTTTGATCTCATTCACTGTGATTTGTGGACATCTCCTATTATCAATGTTTCTGGTTTTAAATATTACTTGGTGGTCATTGATGATTTCTCGCATTTTTCCTGGACTTTTCCCTTACGCTTGATGGATAAGGTTTCGAAGGATATACAAGGGGATATCCCTCGGTGTATGCTCTTTGCTGATGATGTAATGTTGGTAGATGAAACTAGGGGTGGTCTTGATAGAAAATTGGAGCTATGGAGGCAGACCTTAGAGTCCAAGGGGTTTAAACTTAGTAGAACCAAGACTGAGTATATGAGATGCGATTTTAGTGATGTCAGGTGCGATGAGAGAAATGTTAGTTTACAAGGACAAGTAGTACCTAGGAGGGACACATTTGGATATTTAGGATCAATGTTACAAAGCAATGATGATACTGACGAAGATGTTTGTCACATGATCAAGATCGGGTGGATGAAGTGGCAGCAAGCATCTGGAATCTTATGTGATAAGAAAGTTCCATAAAAATTGAAAGAAAAATTATATAGGACGGTGATCAGACCTGCAATGCTGTATGGATCATAATGTTGGCCAACTAAAAGGCAACTTGTCCAACAAATGAGTGTTGCTGAGATGCGCATGCTATAGTGGATAAGCGGTCACACAAGGAGACAAAATTAGGAACGAGGTGATACGTGATAGAATAGGGGTGACACCGATTGAGGAGAAGCTAGTCCAACATTGCCTACAGTGGTTTGGGCATATCCAGCGGATACCTCCAGAAGCACCGGTTAACAGTGGGATTATAAAGAGTAGGGAAAATTTTAGGAGAGGTAGAGGTCGACCAAGGTTGACATGGCAGGAGGCGGTAAAACGAGACTTAAAGGAGTGAGACATACCTAGAGATTTGGCTCATGATAGGACTGCATGAAAATTAGCAATTCATGTGCCAGAATCTTAGTTTATTCGTATTTTGTTACTCTTATCTTCTTTCTTATTAATCCATTTCTAAAATAAATAAAATATAGAATCTTATTTTATTTGTATTTTTTTACTCTCATCTTATTTTCTATTTCTTTTCTTCAAAAAATTGTTGGGTTTCATTTCTAGCCGACTCCAACTTGTTTGGGACACAGGCTTGGTTGTTGTTGTTTTCCCTTACGCTTGAAGTCTGAGACATATGTCACTCTCTCTCACTTCTTTGTTTGGGTTTCCACTCAGTTTGAACGCACTGTCCACGCTCTCCTGTGTGATAACGGACGAGAGTTTGACAACTCGGCGCTCCGTGATTTTCTACTCGCACATGGTGTCTGGTTGCGCATGTCTTGTTCATATACCTCTCCCCAAAATGGCAAGGCGGAGCGTATGATTCACACCACTAATGATGTCATGCACTCCCTAATGTTCTAGCCTTCTGTTCCTGCTCGATACTTGGTAGAGGCACTCCACACTTCCACTTATTAATCGTCTTCCCACCAAGGCGATTCGGGCACCTACCCTGTATTTTGCCTTGTATGACACCACCCCTCTTTACGACCACCTTCGAGTTTTTAGGTGCGCTTGCTACCCTAACCTTTCCACCACGACTCCACATAAGCTTGCGCTCCGCTCTACCCGGTGTGTCTTTCTTGGGTACTCTCTCGATCATAAGGGGTACCGGTGTCTTGATTTCACCACTCACCGTATCTTGATCTCTCGACACGTTGTCTTCGACGAGTCCTCCTTTCCTTTCTCCACTTCCTCCTCTGCTTCAGCCGCAGAGTTGGACTCCCTGTTTTCTACTGACCCCAAGGCTGCTACACTACAGCTGCCTTGGCCTTTTTCTGCAGGTACGACACCCGTTGCGTCACGTGTGGCCTAGGCGTCACCGACGTCACCCGCTGGGCCACGTGCGACCTTGGCGTCCACGACGTCGACTACTGCACCCCGTGCAGTACCGGCACCTCAGGCGCCATCGGTTGTGCATCCCGCGGCCCTGACATCTCGGTTCACTGACCCTGCACTCATCTACTAGCGACGAGCGCGGGTTGGTGCTCAGGCTCCAGCAGCCCCGACGCTCTGGGGGTCCCCAGTTGCGCCACACGCGGCCTCGGCGTCCCCGGCCCCCTTAGTCCCGCCACGCGGGGCCCCGCCATCTCCGACCTTCGTTGTCGCTCCACGCGCGGCCCCGGCGTTTTCGACCTCCACTGTCGCGTCACGCGCACCCCAGACGTCTCTGGCCCCCCAGCCGCGCCACGAGCGGCTCCGACGTCTTCGGCCCCCTTAGCTGCGCCACATGCGGCCCCGACGTCTCCGACCTCTACTGCCGTGCCACACGCGGCCCCGGTGTCACCGACGTCACGCGCTGCATCGCGCGCAGCCACGACACCACGGTTTGCCGACCCTGCTCTTGACTACCAGCGACGAGAGCGGGTTGGTGACCCAAATCCTGCTCGTGCCGAGCCCCCGGTGTACCACCCTCCATTGCTCCACTGGGACCCAGGGCACGTTCACCCGATAGTTACTCGACGTGCAACTGGGGTCCTCCGGTCTGTTGAATGTTTCTCCGGGGTTGTCCTCTCGTCGACGGCACCTCCACTGTCCGCTTCCTCTTCGGTGTCGCCTATACCGTCTTCCGTCTGTAGCGCTCTTGTCGACCCTCACTGGCGCCACAATATGGAGGAAGAGTATGCAACCCTACTTGCCAATCGGACGTGGGACCTTGTTCCTCGTTCCACTCGTGGCAATGTTGTCACAAGCAAGTGCGTGTTCACATATAAGAGGAAAGCAGGCGGCTCTTTGGAGAGATATAAGGCTTGATGGGTACTTCGGGGCTTTACTCAGCGACCTGGAGTGGACTACGACGAGACCTTCAGTCCAGTGGTGAAGCCGGCGATTGTTCGCACCGCGTGTCGCTGGCTCTCTCGCGTTCTTGGCCTGTCCACCAGCTGGATGTCAAGAACGCATTCCTCCACGGTACTCTGACGGAGACAGTGTACTGCAGTCAGCCGATAGGGTTTGTTGATTCAGCTCATCCAGACATGGTATGCAAGCTGAACAAATCCTTGTACGGTCTGAAGCAGGCACCCCGAGCTTGCTACAGCCGGTCGCCTCCTTCCTGGTCTCGTTGGGCTTCGTTGAGGCCAAGTTGAACACATCACTATTTGTCTATCAATGGGAGGGTGACATTGCCTACCTTCTCCTGTACGTCGATGACATTGTGCTGACAGCGTCCAGTCCGGCTCTCCTTCAGCGTACTACCTCTGCCTTACAGCAGGAGTTCGCTATGAAGGACTTGGGTCAGCTCCACAACTTCCTGGTTGTTGCGGTCGAGGACCGACCAGGTGGCCTGTTTCTTCACCAGCGGCAGTACTGTCTGGACATCCTCGAGCGAGCGGGCATGGCTGAGTGTAAGTCGTGCTCCATGCCGGTGGATACCCATGCTAAGGTCTTCTGCCGATGGACGACGGGACACCTGCCAGTGACCCAACCGCCTACAGGAGTCTTGCAGGTGCGCTTCAGTACCTCACCTTCATCAGGCCGGCCATCTCCTACGCGGTTCAGCAGGTGTGCCTTCACATGCATGACCCGCGGGAGCCACACCTCACCGCTGTGAAGCGGATCCTTCGGTACCTGAGCGGCACCCTCGACTACGGCCTCCTTCTTCGACGTGACTCGGCCTCTGAATTGGTCGTCTACACTGACGTTGACAGGGCGGGTTGCCCAGACACCCATCGATCCACCTCTGGCTACGCCATCTTCCTGGGGTGGGGGGGGGGGGGACCTTGTCTGCTGGTCCTTGAAGCGACAGCTCGTGGTGTCGCACTCGAGTGCTGAGGCGGAGTACCGCGCCGTGGCTAACGGCGTTGCTGAGGCTTCTTGGCTTCAGCAGCTACTTCAGGAGCTCCACTCTCCCGTCGCTCGGAGTACGTTGGTCTACTGCGACAACGTCAGCGTCGTCTACCTCTCCACCAACCCCGTCCAGCATCAGCGCACGAAGCATGTGGAGATTGATCTCCATTTTGTTCGTGAGCGGGTTGCACGTGGCGAGGTCCGGGTTCTCCACGTCCTGACGACGCAGTTCGTCGATATCTTCACGAAGTGTCTCCCGTTGTCGTTGTTTTCAGAGTTTCAGTCTAGTCTCAATATCTATTGTGGCTAGATGTTGAGACTGCGGGGAGGGGGGGCGGGGCGTTGGACTGTATGTGTGACCCTATTAGGTGTATTGGGCTAGGCCCATGTCCAGCCCACCCTTGGGTCTATATACGTGTACTCTCCCCCTTTGGGGTTAATTAATCAAGTCATTATTTCTCTATCAGTGTTCACTGTTTTCTATATGAGATTGTCACATCATATTCATGTCCTTGCGAGCACCATCTGTCTGTAGAACCTGGGTTTCGGGACCGTTAATGCCTACTTGGAGGCAATTGTCTCCTTTGTTGTTCTTCACGTGCTCTTCGTATCTTCGCGCCCCTTTCTGTAGAAAGATACTGTTAAGCTACTATGCGCCGACTGGTTGCACTGAAAAGCTTAAGCTAATGGGAAAGGGTAGTCAATTCACTTATACACTCCAACACTCCCCCTCATGCGAGGCTCCGTTAGGCCTCAAACGTGGAAATAGGAGTGGACTTGCATCCACCAGGATTCGAACTCGAGACTTCTGGCTCTGATACCATGTTAAGCTATTATGCGCTGGCTGGTTGCACCCACAAACTTAAGCTGATGGGGAAGGGTAGGCAATTCACTTACACACTCCAACAAATACTTCCCTGGCTGGCTCCGGGGAACCTAGGGGGCCTTCACCTGACAAAAATGACCGAAAACCAAATCTTATATCTGTTTTAACCATAATTAAGACATTTCTAGTAGCTTATTTCCTAACGAGAGTGAAGAACAAACTTGGCTGCTTCTGCAGTATCATACATTACTATTAACAGTACTGCACATGAAATGAGCCTTGTGGACCTTCTGTTGCCAATGTTACAGCAGAGTAAGCTGCGTGTTTTATTTCTGTTGTATACAGGAAGAAATTTAATCTTGAAGGCCATCTGTCCTCAGATTTTTGGGTTATTCACAGTGAAGCTTGCAGGTATGCAACTCTAATGTGTATTGTTGCACGAGCAAGTAAAATAGCTGTACAATGGTGTAGCTAACATTGATATATGCACTCAGGAATTTAATTGCACGAGAATCTGAAATCTCGTAGTAATAAGTAATACGAATGGATCTTTCAACCAAATGTGTTTTCAATTGCAATAGTTGGTCTAAAGTACTTGTGTTTATTTGTTCCTATTATAAATATATAGTTCTGTTGGACCGTAATTTAACAACAAGCTGAGCATGTCAAACTACAAACAGACAACATGTAATTCATTACACAATGGTTGTCGAACAGAACATTGAGAAATTTACAATTGAGATCTATATTGTATTTAACTTTAAATTCTTCATCCTGTATTCATGCTTTGTGCCATGATGGCATGATGTCAACCGCTGAACCACATGTGATTCTCAATGCTTAAAAAAATCTCAAATGGATTGCAAGATGGCCTTTGATTTACATTATGTCTAATCACATGAATGATATTTATCAAACAGCTGAAAACTAAAAAAAGAAAAAGACTTGTACTATACAGTATATTTGAATGTTTAGACAAAGAGAAAGTTACAAGAGAAGATTTACAGAGCATGTCAAATGTCTGATAATTGTTCAACTCTCCTATGTATCTGTTTTATTTATATTATAAACCACATTTATTTCAGAATTCAAATGCTATGGTACTTCTACATTAATATACATTTGGAAGCCCTGTTTTCAAGTTTATTTTTTTAATGTACACAATAACTTATTTTTTGGAGAGTTGTCATGTGTGAAATACTATTTTACCTCTAACATTGGGTTCATAATATATATTTCAGTTGCTCTTACATTAATTGGTGGTGTACACCATGTTAGTGCTTCTGGAACAAAGGTTCGTGGAGAACCACATATGCTTCTCGTCGGTGATCCAGGTAACTTATATATATATATATATATATATATATATATATATATATATATATATATATATATATATATATATATATATATGCATATAAGATTTAATGGTGCTGTAGAATGACCCTTCAAATAAAGGTATGCCTAAAGATGCAGCAAAAGAAAAGAACCAAACGTAGGTAACAAAGAAGTGTCTTGTGGATTGGATCAGAAAGGGTAGTCTTGAAGGTTCCCGCGCATGGCCTTGGACTTGGACCTCTCCGTAAGGCGCTAAGGTTTATGTACTTTAGTAGCAAGATGAAAAAATGTAACAAGCTCATTCAATAATCCAATCAACTAATAATTGAATTCTCTTGAAATTCAATCTAACTGAAGGGAGTATCGTGCTGTTTGCTAGCCCATATCATGCACGACAGTATGGGCATTTGTTGCTACAATGTGTTGTGATTGATACAACCATGTCATGAAATTCCACAACGGTGGTACGACCGGCCCATATCTGAGGCCTAGTTTTGTCTGTGCAAAGAAAAGTACTGCTGCATATTCCATAAAACGTGGGAAAAATAGTTTATTTAGAGAATGCATCTGAATTTTCTTTTTATTGAAATTCAGGTACTGGTAAATCCCAGTTTTTGAAGTTTGCTGCTAAATTGAGCAACCGTTCTGTGATCACAACTGGTCTTGGAAGCACCAGTGCTGGCTTAACCGTCACAGCTGTCAAGGATGGAGGTATGTTTAACATCGCCGTTCCCTGTCAGCTACTCAGCTTTATATTTTATGTCTGTTGTTTTTATTTCATCTGGATGTAGCAGCAATTTTATGCGAAAGGGGTCCTAGCCTAGTGGTTAGGAGTTAGAAAACTGGTCGTGATCATGCACATGAGTTGGACTGACCTGTGGCGTGGTGGCCGGATCCTCGTGTATGGGCTGGACTCAAAGCACGGGTAAAGATTTGATTCACAGGGTGGACCCTCGCGTTGCAGGGGGTAGCTTTCGTGACCTTTCTCGGTCGAGCTCCGGTTGAGCTCTCTACCAATACAATACCGTAGGGGTGGTCTTTCCCCAACCAGCCAAGTTTTTTATTAGCAATTTTATTATAAAATAGCGAAGTAAATCTCAAAAAGCTACAACTACTTGGGCATGTTGCAAAATCCTAGAACTTTTGGTGCCCGTTGATAGAAGCTACAACTAATTTGGTACTTGGTTCAAAAAACGTAAACTTTATCACCTTGCATCCACCTATCAACCTCAATGCTCAGTCAGTGGTGACAACACACAACTGGAAGTTTTTAGGTTTTTGCAGCCAAACATCAAAATGCTTGTAGTTTCCTGCAATTTTCATCAGAACTGTAGACTTCTACAACACATGTCAAAGTAGTTGTAGGTTCTTGAAATTTGTTCTATAGCAACTCTTAACATTTCTTTCTTTTCTCGATCTTATGATAGGAGAGTGGATGCTTGAGGCTGGCGCCCTTGTCCTGGCTGATGGAGGTTTATGCTGCATAGATGAATTTGATAGGTTATCAATTCACTGGCTAACTTGTTACTTAATAGTACTTAATTTGCCTTCGATTATCTGAAGTTCAACACATTTCAATTCCTAATCTATATTAGAATAGAACTCATCTGAGAACACAAAAACTATTGGCAATGAATTATTATAAAACATGTTAAGTGATGTCTTATTTATAATAACTTGTGGATCAGATCCCTTCATATTTATATTGAATGATCTTAGCTGAACATGCACAGTGAGGTCCCAAATAATCTTCCTTTACACATAATCAACTTAATCATATATTGTTCCAGATAAATGGATAGTTCATCTTGCCTTATCATTTTGTGGAAATGAATAGATAACTTGTTTTATCATAATGCTGACCATAATTTAATAAGCCATGAGCCCATGGTGTTACCTAATATTGCTGGCTTTTTGCTAAATTCAATGTATAATTTATTTTGTTGTCTAATTATTGTGGAAGTCTGTGACACCTAATCCTAATAATGTCCTCAATAGTATGAGAGAACATGACAGAACAACAATACATGAAGCCATGGAGCAACAAACAATAAGCATCGCAAAGGTACCACACCATTAGAAGTTGGCAATGACTGTTGTGCAATCTGTATTTTCGTGCAAGCGTGCAATCTGCAAATCTCAGCCATGTGATAGATATCCAAGGGTGTTGTATTTTTTACACATAGATCCCTCCACCCGATTGCGTACTTTTTACACATTTATATGTAAAAAGTGCAGCTACCATTGGATGTCTATCAAAGGGCTGATATTCACGGATTGCACGCTTGCACGAGAATCCAGATTGCATAGCAGTCGTTGCCTTAGAAGTTTGCCAATTAATGTTAATATTGCATTCATTTGTGTGCTAATTCAGCATTATTGCTTCTTTCTCTTCCAGGCTGGACTAGTGACAACACTTAGCACAAGAACTGCTGTTTTCGGTGCAACAAATCCAAAAGGGCAATATGATCCTAACGAATGTAATGTTTTCTTATTTCTAAAAAATGTAGTGCTGTTACACATCAAACAATTATATAGTCATAGTCCTGATCATTGCTTATGCATTCTGAATATTGTACCTCTGTTTTCCCTTTTTTCAGGTTTGTCTGTGAATACAACACTTTCGGGACCACTGTTGAGCAGATTTGATATAGTTCTTGTTCTCTTGGATGGACAGGACCCTAAATGGGATGAAATAGTGTCGTCTCATATATTGAATGAGGTATATTTTTTTGTTGTTAATAAGCTGTGCTCTAGGCATGCTAACAAGCCAATGGATTGTCACCCTAAAAGAATATTTATTTAGCATTGATTTTTTAAAAAAAAATCATGCAGAACTTTGATGAAAAGAAAAACACTAAAGGAAAGTGGACGCTGCCCAAGTTGAGAAGGTAGAAACTCGTTTACTGTCTTGTTGATATGTTTACCTCCCATGAAGCAATTAGACAGAGCATAAAGGCTTGTGCTCAGCAATACAAGTGCATTTGTTTTGTTATATTTATTTTGATATCAATTCCTTCATTTGGTACCTTTTAATTTGAAAGATGCTAGTTCTGTAGGACCGTACATGATAAGCAGCTAAAATTTATACGGAAACCTGAGTATTCAAAATCCCAGGTATATCAGTTATGTAAAGAAACGGTTTAAACCAGTGCTGACCAAGGAGGCAGAACAAGTTATATCGAGCTATTATCAGCTTCAGCGACAATCTGGAACACATAATGCTGGTTAGCAGAGCAGTCCTTTTTTTCCCTCGGAGTTTTGTTGTCCCCTAAAGAGTTTTTAGTCTCTCAAGCAAGAAGTTTGTTTTTTGTGCAGCAAGGACAACTGTGCGTATGCTTGAAAGTTTGATAAGGCTAGCTCAAGGCATGTTCTGTTATCCCCAGGGAAAGTTTCCTTCTTTTCATTTTACATTCTTAATAGTCCTGTCCTTGTTTCTTACAGTTTATTTTGTGTATTGTAGCACACGCAAGACTAATGTTCAGAAATGAGGTCAAACAACTTGATGCTATTGCTGCCATATTATGCATTGAATCTTCTATGACAACATCTGCAAAAATAGATGGCACGGGAGATGCTCTGCACTCTGAGTTTACAGATAACCCTGATGAGGAATGTATCCTTAATGTATTTTTAAAGGCTCTTTAATGTGATTTTATGGCCCCCTTATTCGAGAATATCAAAGATCTAAGTAACGTAAACAGTGAAAAAGTTGGTTCTGCTTCTGTATTCTTCCTTTTACCGTGTCCGCATATGTAGTTGTGTTGTCTTAGGCAAGTCATCGGGGGGGGGGGGGGGGGGGGGGGGTGGGGCAAGGATATGCATTAGAGGTGCATGGTCCCCCAGTGTGTTAACTTGATATTGTACAGTATACCTCCTGCAGAAACCTGCTCCTTGCCGCTTGAGATAAATCCATCAGGACCTGCATCATAGATTCTGACAACAGCAAGCAGTTTCCCTGTGTCTTTGTTTTTCTTGATATGCCCTAGATAACACAAGGGAGAAGAAAATCCTTGAGAATCTTAAACTAGTTTGAAGGCTCCCCGCCCCTACTGCTACAGTACATAATATTCACAATCTGAAGATGGCTTTTTGTATGCAAATTCTGCAGTGTGTCAGTGAAAAGCCAAGGTAATCATGCTACTCTTCCCACATGAGTCATATCACTGTATGTTCATGTTACTTTGGCATTCCGTTCATATGTTAGATTGATATAAGCAGCATTCTGCAAGGAGGATGTCATAAATGTAACTATTACAAATACATTATTCTATAAGTATGATGTCATTAATGAAACATACTATTACCTGTTACGTCGTGATATGGTTGTCTGTGGCAAGTTTCTTTTAAATTTGTCTTACAATCTGAAAGATTGAATTAGAGAAAATGTAAATCATGAGGTCAGTTCTTCTAAAGCTAGCTTGGACAGTTGATGGTTCACTTTCTCCTGCTACATATATGAGGTTCAATTATTATATTTCTAGTCTGATTGACTTCATATGCAGGAATACAGTGGAATGAGGTCTATATTGGCTGATCTCGGTGTGTTCCCTTATGGCTTCCGTTTTTATGCTACTTTTGCAATTTGTATTAGACGGGGCTGTATATATACGTGTAATAAACGTTCATGTGCCAGTATGAGGTTTGCACCTTATGACATTTTGGAGGAGGTTGACTCATACAAATGTGTCTGATATAATTGAGGTAGCCATAAAACCCAATGTTTTCAAGTTATCTGGTCGACTCTAGTCGTCTAAGGAATGACTGCTCGACGCATACAGGTGGTGACTGCACACAGGAGAGGGATGGTCCAACGGCAGTGCACAAGAGAGGGGCGGCCCAATTGCGGAGGCGGATGGTTGGCTGTAGGGATGAAAACGATCGGAAACGGACAGGAAAAGCCAAATCGTTTTTATTTTTATTTATACTTTACGGAAATGAATGCAGAAACGGAATCATTGGAAATGATTATGGTATCGGATATATCAAAAATATTGGAAAACGGATATATCGGAATGAAAACATGTCGAAATCGGATCGGTTTTGACTTTTTTTCGGAAACAATATCGAAAACATTATAATTAATCATCAATTTTTTAACCCTTATTAAACAGTGGCTCACTCAACATAACTCAACAAAATAAAGCAAAATTAATATTCTACAACCTCCAACTCTGTCCAATTCAGCAGCACTTAAGCAATCCAACTGTGTCCATTCCAGCAGCACTTAACCTCCAACACTTATCATTTTTGATTCAGAAATCAGGACAAGAAATATGTTTAATGTAGCAGTCCCTGACTCCCTGTATGAGTGAACATGGTGCCCCTAAAAATCATTGATCACAACACAATGCTAAAACCAGAAAATGGAGCAGTTGCCAGTGGCAAGATTTGCACAACTGGACAGCCACCATGCCGATAGGAGAATGTAGAGCCACCATGCTGTCCACCAGCAGAGTCGTCTCTTGCCTGCAAGGCAGTAGCCATGTGCGGAACGTGACTTGTCCAGGGGCCCTCGTGTTACGGCCCTTGGTCGGAGCCTCAACGGCACTCCGGCGTGAGCACGAGCAGCTCCCCCGCGAGATCGCGCGGCACGGGAAACGTCGAGAAGAGAGAGATCAATCTGGACGTAATCGATTGGGTGGATAATTTTCAGATTGCCCCTCCTCAATTTCCAGAAGTCCTTACATACTCACGCGTGACCCACACGCCTGTGCCGACAACCGGGTCCCACACGTCATACAACTCACCCTTAACGCACACACGCACTCACACTTCCCCTGCCGACACCGCTTCAGCTTCCCCCTTCCTTTCCCGACTCCCGTCCTCATCCTTCCTCGTCAGCGTCGCTCCGCTCACCCTCCACCGCCGAGTCCTCCGCCGTAACATCTGTCCCCCTGGAGCCTCGACTTGTCCCCAAGTCACAACTTCCGGGAACCGCTTCACCAGCACCTGCCAGTCCTCACAGCTCTCCGCCTCCTCCGACGTCAACCAGAGCACCCGCACCTGAGCTATCGCCTTGTTGCCCTTCTTCACCTTTCTGCGTTCCAGGATCTGAAGTGGCTTCAACGGATCTGCGCTAAAGTCGACAACTTTCGGCGGATTAGCATAGACTAGAGCATAGTTAGGGTTGAAGGGCTTCATCTGTGAAGTATGGAACACAGGGTGAATCATGGCTCCCTGCAGAAGCTCCAGACGGTATGCTTCTCTCCCCACTCGCTCCACGATCTTGTAAGGTCCAAAGTACTTGTATGCCAGTTTGGGATACGGTTGATTGACCACTGATGACTGACGTAGGGTTGGAGTTGGAGCAGCACTTGTTCCCCTACTTGAAAAGTTCAATCTTTTCGCTTCTTATCCGCCATTTGTTTCATCCTATTTTGCACCATCGCTAGCTTTGCCTTTAGCATCTCCAGATTGGCTTGGCGCTCTGACAGTAGCTCACTCATGCTTGTTTCTGTGTCTGGAGGGATTTGTGGCGCAAACAGAGGATTTGGAGCATATCCATACAAAGCTTGGAATGGAGAACAGCCCAAGGATGAATGATACGAGGTGTTATACCAGTATTCTGCGAGAGGTAACCATTGTTTCCATTTCATGGGAGATTCTTGCACTGCACAACGTAGATAGGTTTCCAAACACTGATTCATCGTTCAGACTGGACATCCGTTTGGGATGATAGGCAGTGCTGAGGAGTAGCTTCACATCCATGCTTTTAAATATTCCCTTCCATATGGCACTGGTAAACACTATGTCCCTGTCTGAGACCATTGTCCTGGGCACTCCGTGGAGCTTAATCACATTATCTAGCAACACAGTAGCCACCTGAGCAGCTGTATAGGGGTGCTTCAGGGGCACAAGGTGTGCATTGGACATCCTGTCCACCACTACCAGGATGGTGTCAAACCCATCAGATTTAGGTAGCCCCTCCACAAAATCCATGGTGATGTCCTGCCACAACCCAGTAGAAATGGCCAAAGGTTGCAACAGACCAGCAGGCACACCTCTTTCCCCTTTAGCCTGCTGACATACTTGATATTGCTTCACCCATTCCTCCACATCTAACTTCATCCCCTTCCAAAAAACAAACCTTTCACCCTTTGATAAGTTGTATGAATGCCAGAATGCCCTCCCCAAGCACTGTCATGACAGGCTGCTATAATTTTGGACTTCAAAGCAGAATTCTCTCCAACCCAAATTCTACCCTCCTTCCTGATGATGCCTTGGTATAAGGAAAAACCTTGCTCATTAGGACTTGTAACAGATAATTTTGCTAGAAGATCCTTAGCAGCAATGTCAGTAACATATGAATTCTTCACTTCCTGTATCCATAGAGGTGTGGCTTCAGAGAGTGTTGACAGCTCCAACAAATGGGCAACCCTTGACAAAGCATCTGCTGCCATATTCTTCTTACCCTTCTTGTACACAATCTTGTACTTCAACCCCATCATCTTATCCATAGCCTTCCTTTGAAGATCAGACTGCAGGACTTGATCATCCGGGAAGCTTAAGCTCTTATGATCTGTTCTAATTTGGAACTCAACCCTCTGCAAATAAGGTATCCACCTCTCCACTATCATGATCAAGGAAAAAAACTCTTTCTCATAGATAGATCAATGCTTATGTTGTTCAGCCAATGCTTTACTCAGGAATGCCACATGTCTCTCATGCTGCATCAGAACAACTCCAATCCCTTGTGAGAACAGCTCCAATCCCTTTGTCACAAGCATCTGTTTCCACCCACAAAGGGAGCATCAAAGTCAGGTAGGGCCAGGACTAGTGTTGTAGTCATTGCTTCTTTCAGTTTCAGAAATGCCTCCTGTGCCTCCTGTGGCCAGACAAATGACTTCTGCTTGAGCACTGTAGTTAAGGGCTTGGCTATAACTCCATATCCTCGCACAAACTTTCTATAGTACCCAGTTAGACCCAGGAAGGCCCAGGAAGGCCTTGAGGTCTGTAAAATATTTAGGCACTAGCCAATCCCTCATGGCTGCAGTTTTCTGCACATCTGTTTGCACCCCCTCAGCTGATATTACATGCCCCAAATACAGCAGTTGCTCCTGTGTAAATTGGCACTTCGACAGTTTGATGTAAAAGTTATTTTGTCTCATTAACTCCAGCACCCTTCTCAAATGATTAAGATGCAGTTCCAGTGAGGGACTATAAATGAGGATATCATCGATGAACACCAATACAAACTTCCAGAGACAGGGACCTAGAACGGAATTCATAGCACATTGAAAAGAAGCAGGAGCATTAGTAAGATCGAAGGGCATCACCTTGAATTGGTAGTGGCCACAATGCGTCTTAAAAGCCATCTACTATTCCTCCCCTTCCTTCATGCGCAATTGGTGATAGCCCACCTTCATGTCCAAACTTGTGAAGTACTTAGCTCCTGCCAACTCATCTTGAATTTCCTCCACCACCGGCATCGAAAACTTGTTCTTGATGGTGATGTCATTGAGTTTCTGATAGTCGATGCAAAACCTCCATGTCCCGTCCTTCTTCTGGACTAACAGCACGGGTGAGGCAAAGGGACTCACGCTATGCTCAATTAGCCCCGACTTCAACAACTCTGCCACCTGCCTCTCGATCTCCGTCTTGTGGAAAGGGGAATAACGATACGGTCTTGCGTTCACCGGTATTGCCCCCGGCACCAATGAAATAGCATGATCAAACGGGCGAGCTGGAGGCAGCTCCTTAGGATCCTCGAAGACATCCTGGAATTCCGAAATCAACCCTTGAACCGCCTCATTTGTTGTCCCCTGATTCTCTGCCGCCAGCACAGGTGCTCCAGAATCCACCAACACCAACGCCCACACGTCGTTTCCCAATATCAATTCGTTTAGCTGGACAGATGATAATGAAGGCAACTCCTGTTGCTCCACCGGCTTGTCTCCTTGCAAACATACCACTTCCTCCCGACACCTGAACTGAATCCGCTTATGAAGCCAGTCACACTCCATCGGACTGTACTGCGATAACCAGTCGTATCCCAGGATGTCATCATAGGCTCCCAATGAAAGAACTCGCATGTCCGACTGAAACGAATGTCCGTCAGACCACCACTCCAACCCTTGCACCATATACTCACTCAGCATCACTTCCCCAGAAGCCACTCTCACTTGTAGAGGCGCACATCGAACTTTCTTCAATACAGCTTGTTCAACAAAAGCAGTATTAACAAATGACAGCGAACTGCCCGAATCCACCAAGATCAAGAAGATGAGATTCTTCACCAAGCCCCCCAACCGCATGCACTAAAAACCCTTAGTGCCCGCCACCGCATGTACAGAAATCCGGCAACACTCCGGCGACGACTAATCCTCCTCCTCCAGCTTCAATAGAACTTCCTCCGATAAATGTTCAGTCGGCTCCTCCACTTCCAGCAGATTCACTTGCGGCTGAGTTCTTTTAGTGCACTTGAGAAGATGACCAGACTCAAACTTCTCGCCACACGCGTAACACAAGCCATTCAACCTCCTGAAATCCCTCAACTGCCTTTCTCTGCTCCAATCAGTTGCAAGTGGTGTCCCCTTCATCTCCCCTTTGCACCAACCCCCTGTCTTCATCAATGTAGGGTTGCGTGACCACTTGCGTTTCCCTTTCTCCTGGATGTCCCGCTGCACCTTAGCCAAGATCAATGCCCTGTTCATGGTTGTGGGAAGCTGAGACTGCACCGATCTATGGATCTTCGATTTCAAACTCTTCAAGAACTGGGTCACATAGAACACTTCATCCAGGTTCAGGATATGCATGGTTGTGGCATACCGAGCATCCTCAAACTCCGCAATGTACTCGTCCAACCCTGCAGTTTGTCTCAAATGTATGAGATCGTGCATCACTTGGGGATATTCATAGGTGCCAAACTTCGCCTTCACCACTGCTACAAATCTGGGTCAAGTGCTCAAGCCTTCTGTCAATTTGAATGTCTGCAACCATTTCGACGCATTTCCCTCCATGTGCATACTTGCTGCTCTCACCAAGGTCCCCTCCGGTACATGAAAAATGGTAAAATAATCTTCACACTTATCGATCCAGATCATCGTATTGCTCTCGTCGAACTTGAGAAACGACAGCTTCATCAGGGATCGATCTGGTCCTCCCCCTCTTCCTTCATGGCCTTCCCTCCTATTCTCATCACCTCCTAGTCCTCTTGGATCGCCGCCCGTCCATCATGCCTCCTCCCTCGAACCATCTCCTTAATCCTCTGCTCCGTCTCTGCCAGCTGCTTGGCCAAAACATCCCGCTCCTTAGCCGCCTGCTCCACCATGGACGCCGCCAGGGCCTGTTGACCCTGCAGATCCCTCTGGCCTCTCGCCATCTGATCCAACATGGCGAACACCTTCTCCCATCGTTCGGCGTCTGCCTTCGATGCCTCCGCCATGGCGTCTAGCACGAACCTGGTTTGCGCTGACGGCTTTGGTACAGGAGCCGTGATGAAATCCGACGATGACGACTCTGCAACCGAGCTCCTCCCCTGAAAATCGCGTCAGGAACACACCGCCCCCAAAAAATCTTAAACCCCAAGGACGGTAAAGGCTCTGATACCAGCTGTTACGACCCTTGGTTGGAGCCTCGACGACACTCCAACGTGAGCACGAGCAGCTCCGCCGGCGAGATTGCGCGCGCGCGAGAAACATTGAGAAGAGAGAGATCGATCTGGATGTAACCGATTGGGTGGATAATTTTTAGATTGCCCCTCCTCAATTTCCAGAAGTCCTTACATACTCACGTGTGACCCACACGCCCGTGCCGACAATTGGGCCCCACACGTCATACAACTCACCCTTAACGCACATACGCACTCACACTTCCTCTGCTGACACCGCTTCAGCTTCCCCCTTCCTTTCCCGACTCCCGTCCTCATCCTTCCTCGTCAGCGTCGCTCTGCTCACCCTCCACCGCTGAGTCCTCCACCGTAACACCTCACCGCCGGGAACACCTGTCGTCCTTACGGCGGCCTGGCCTCATGCATGCATGCATGCGTGAACGCGGCCAACCAGGATGGATATGGGGCCTGACAGGATGCTGAGACGGCAACGTCGTCATGTGCCGACACCGACGGTGTCCATGGTTGGTGCCGCTGCACTGGTGACAGGCAGCAGTACAGGCGAGTAGGCGATGGGAGTCTAGGAGAACCACAGTGAACCATCTATAGGGACACAGGGAGAGGGCGAGAAGCAAGAGGCGGCGGCCGCCGGCCGACTGTGAGACGACGATTATGGTTTGCTGCCAGACGAAGTTATGAAGAGGAAGGGGATTAGGGGAGTCGGCGCCTCGGGGGACTCGGGGTCGGGAGCTTTGCCCTTGCGCCGTCAGCGCTTCGGGGGTGGGGATGGGCCGCAGGCATGGGTGGGCCATGAAGGTTGGGCCGTGGAGGAATTTTATTCGGAACTAATTCGGAATTTGTTCGGATAAATTCTGAATAAATATGATATTCTGAAAATTCGGTCAAAAAATCAACTCATATCTTTTTCGTTCTGATTTCCGAATTTAAATTTCCGAATTCTGACTCATTTCCGAATAATTCCGAAAAAAATGGTAATCGGATCGGATTTTTTCAAAAACGGCGTCGGATGATCCGGAAAATTATCGTACCGTTTTCACCCCTAGTTGGCTAAAGAGTCAGGTGGACTATAAGCCATCCGTCTGGACCTCGGCCGTCTAGAAGTTCGAGATCAAACGATCCTTTTTTTCATATTGAGTATATAAAATCATATTCTTTCTCACTTCAATCTAATCCTAATCAATTTTTTTTCACTTCTCACTCCTCTCAACCAGCGGCGGTGACTTGTGTGGCGATGATGGTGGCCGCCTGGCCGGCAGCAAGAGGTCTAAATTTCTTTGGGACAATTGTGTCAACGAGCTCACTTTAATATCCAATCGTATGTTTGACCCTGTTTTTTAGATTTGCACATTTGACTCTTATATTTTAAAATGAAATATCCATTTGACACTGAGTTTGTCAGCTAATTAACATTTTTTACAAAATAAAAATAAACACATTAATTAAAAATGACCAAAATACCCTTCCTGAACTTCTACCGAACACAGCCCTGATACTCCTGTTCCCGTCAGGGTTCCTTTAAGGGGGGCGGGTCCTAAACCTAGCGATGGCGGCAGAGGTCCGCACCTGCGAGGTAGGGGCGGCAGCAGAGGCCCACACTTGCGAGGTGCGGCGGCGGCGGATGCCCGCAACTGCGAGGGGCGGCACGAATTGCGGGGCGGCTGCACGACTCGAGGGGCGGCGGTGGCTATGCGATCTAACGTCGCAGGAGGACGGCAGCGGACTTGCGGTCGCTGTTCTTTGTCTACTTTAACGATTACTGGTCTAGCCTGCTGTTTGTTTCACTCAAAAGCTAAATGATGATTCCTTAACTTATCGATAGGCTATGCAAGGCATAATTGGTTGTTCTTTGTCTACTTTAACTATTGCTGGTATTGATAAGTTCCTTTTCGTGTTGTATACAGAGCCATGCTTTCTGGGTATATAATCTGTAATTTATTCTCATCATATTGAAACTGGTTGCATCATATTTAATTATTTTCGTTGCTCTTCTGATTTCAATTATTTAATCTGTACATATATGTACTTCAATCCAAATTATTAAAAAAATACTTCAATTATTGGTGAAATTTCGTTATAAAGACGTGAATAATGCTGAACTTTTTTATATTCATAGTAGGGTCATAAATGAATATTACAATTAAAAGTAGGATTAATTGTGCAAGAGTACACAAGTCAGGCGCATGTCAATTTAACAAGCAACTTGTTATGACATGAGATAGGGAAGACGATGGCGCTCCCGCTCCCGCTCCCCCCCCCCCCCCCCCCCCCCCTCGCCCACCAACGGCCTCCCCGTTGCCGAATCCTCCCTTGTTTTGCCGACGGCATGGCTCCTCGCCTGACCTTCTCCCGTTCCAGACGACTCGGCGCCTCCGCGGCGCCATTGACGGAGACGGCGACCGCTCGGTGGTCGACACCAGCAACTGGAACTTCGCAACGGGGAAAAACTTTCAACAAAAGGTGCTCCACCTACTCTCCTCTTCGGTCCACCATCCATCCTCTTCCATAGAAGGTGCTTTCTTCCTCCTAGCCGTCTTTCGGCGTTTCACCTTACGGCTTACGGAGGAGTCCGTTGGTTGGGCCCTCCACGCCGCCCTTGGCGGCACCCCGGGGGGCTTCCATGTCACCATGGCCCGGGACCGCTACTTTCGATTTGCGGTGGCATCGCGCCATGTAGGAAAGTTGGTGCACTCCCTTACTAGGGTTACCACACCACACTTCGACGTCTACTTCTTCCCTTGGTACGACGGCGGACCAAACTGGATAAGAGATCTGCGGACCTGGCATCAAGAAAAAGAAATATCCTGGTCGACGGTCCCCAGCAAAAAAGCCGCCAACGGAAGCAAGTATCGTTTGCCAACCCTATCAGACAAACACGGCCCCCAACCCCGAACAAAGCCCCGCCCAAGAATAACCCCCCCCCCCCCCCCCCATTCTCAAACACCCTCCACATCGACAATCCGTCAGAGTCGGCCGGATAGATTGCCCCATCAGGCCTACTGCCAACCACAACGATATCCCGGTCACCAAGGTCTTCCGCAACATCAGCCAAAAGCTCTACACAGCCCAACTATGGACGACTTCTTCGCTGGCGTCGGCCGCCCGACGTACGGCGGCTAACCGCGCTGCGCCGTCCATCCTGGGAAAGGGTCCACAATTTCAAATTCCAGACAGACATAGGACCCACCAACCAGCCACCTGGCCTCGAACCGAGTTCATACATGAAAAGGGCCCACCTGTCCGTCATATTACTCATATCGGCTCGAAACAGGACCCACATCCAGAATGAGGCCGCCACTATAATCGCCCACAAAAGATCAGTCCAAACCGTCTGGCTTCCCTGCAAACGCACCACCCTGCATTTACTACCAAAGTGGACTTTCGACATCCGGGCCACATTCAAACCACGCCGCCGAATGAAATAAATCTAGCACTCGATTGCCTGCCCACTAGCAACGACGGGACATGCTACACCTACAAGAAAAAACTTACAAACCCCCCTCGCACCAAAGACGCCTACAACCTACGCAACCTAATCCCTCACTGCTGCTGCAAACGCTGCTTCAGTCAAAACCATCTCACCCATAATTGTCGTGCAACAGCTTGATGCCTACGCTGCCTGCAAACTGGACACAGAGCCGACGTGTGCTCTTCCACCATCAGACATTTCCTTGTTTGGGTCCCCAAAATCGCACAAGGAACGAGGAGTACCATTGCAAAATCCCGATATACCGCCGCGTGGAATCCCAACGGGCTACCTGTTCCGCACGAACGGAAGGAACAATGCCTCTGCAGCTTAACCAGGACGGCCTTTCTGTTGCACCACACGTGTACACGGGAGACCCAACCCCTCAAGCACAAACCCCCCATCAGCCACCATATATAGCCCCCACCGGGAACATCTCGCCTTCACACAGTGCTCCCCAACAGAACACACTACAACTCACCACCTCTCAAACACCCTTGCACCCCATGGCCAACTTCCCAGTAGACTCCGAGAGGTTCCTCCCCCATGGCCACCACTTCATCAACGAGGGCGGAGATGAGAGAATCCCACACACCAACGTACATTTCAGCACCACTGCTGTCCGAAACCATGAGGGTTTTGTCATTGCGGAAGACCGAGAATGCCTCATCCCCCACGACCAGTATAACTGGTTTCGAGTCCGCATTGCCCAAACCCTTGAAGAAGATTTCGGCCTGCGGATAATCTCATCCTGCATCACCCCTCTGGGGATTGGCCTATACAGGCTTGAATTCGGCTACCACGGCGATATAGTGCTTCGCGACGAGCCCTTCTTCATGGAGAACCACCTCATTGCCTTCTCCCGCCACGACCACGGCATCAATAGGCGCCAGGCCAACTATTCACACAACGGCTGGATCATGATACTAGGGTTCCCCCTAGATTACCAAGACGTTCAGCACATCGACGCTGCAGTGGCGACCTTTGGCTACCTCGTCTCCTGGCACAACGTGCCTGATTAGCACGGCTACGTGCTATACCGGTGCCTCTACAATGGCGCCAACAACGTTCCCCGCAGCATCATCATCCGACACTGCGATGCGAACGACCAAGGCTTCTCTTGGTCCTGCCCGGTAGTCGTCCTCAACGGGGCTTTCATTCTCCCCAACAACCCTCCGGGCGAAGATGATATACCTCCGGGGGGAAACCCCCATCCCTTCCCCCAGCTACTGCCAAACCACGACAACGCCAACGGCTTCCACCTCCCCATTCTCCCCCCTGCCCCAAACCCTGACCCGATTTGGGATGCGGCGGCGGCAGAGATGCAGGGCAACCAGGAGAACCACATAGCCTGGGGAGCTTGGCCTATTCCGCCGCAGGGCCACCTGGACCTGAGTGCTGTCTCCAACCCCGACGGAGATGCAAGCTCCGCCTCCTCCAACGCCAACATCACCCAACAGCACACCCACTACCACAACAACAATGACCAGCCGCTGCAATTTGTGGAGGGTGATCCCTCAATACAACCGGATTGGTTGAGGCCCTTCGACTCGACCTCCTTTCGTCGGCTCCTAGCTGCATCCTTCCCTGCAGCACAAAACCCCTGGTGGATGTCCCACATACAGGGACCTACCCTAGGCCTGCCCGCCCAGGACCAAGCGGAATCCTCCACCATGGGTGCGCGCCGCGGCCAAATTCCCACAACAAGGTTCAGAGCGCTGGCTCCAACCCAAGCCCCGCCGGTTACTGCCTCCCCGAGGCGCCTTGTGACGCCCGGTTCCGAAAACTGAACCAAGCTAACGCATATGTGTGCCCAGGATGTTCATCACACATATACGAGTGCAATCACAACGAGTATACAGAAAATTACCACAAGACAAGATTAATTAACCAAATTTTATTACACAAACCATATTATCCTCGAATCCAAACTCCAATGAATATTAATGACAAGTTCAACTAATGCAGCGAAAATAAACTAATTAAGCAAACTAAGCAACTATGCAACATAAGCGACAGGGTATGCATGCGCAACTCCACTCAACACCACAGGCAAAGCTGACGGTAGACACGGCCTAGAACTCCGCATTATCGCCATTAAACTCCCAATCCTGACCTGCGACTGTTGGGGTGGGGGATTGCAAGAGTGAGTACATGTCGTACTCAGCAAGTGTGGAAAGTATGACATGTGGCTTATTCAAATGTCGACAATAATAATGGTAAAGTGCTGAAAAGTACATTAAAACATTTGAAAAACAATATAGTATAAGTATGTGAAGTAAACCCATCATAATCATAAATGATATCATAATACCAGTCCATAATTCACCATCGTCATCAATAATTCCAGATTTCACCATTGTCAATAACCATATTCAATACCAGAAATTAAATCCATAACCATTACCAAACCATAACCATCCCAAATCCCAAATTGCCTCTAATCATGGAAGTTGTCCAGGTGCTCATAACCGGGAGCACGACTATCATGATAGTTTTATTTAACTCTGCAGATTTTGTACCACTTTACCCACGTGTTTGTGATTTCATCACCCGTCAGCGACTAAAGAACCTCCCTTATGCCAATTACACTTCCTTTGGTGTATGGCCAAGAGATCACAAAATAGCCTTTACAAAGGGATTACTAGCCTATTTAGACCACACTGAGGTTTCACCGGTGGCGATGCCTCCAACTGAGCACTTCTTCAACCAAGGGCCCCCTCTTGAGCCATTCGGATCCCAGGGTAGTCCCACCAATCATCAACAAACCCAATCCGACTACCCCTTCCCCGAGCATCCACAATGGTCCAAACAGCACTAGCAAAGCCCTAATTAATCAGCTACGCCGCACCCATACTTGGCCTCGTGGTGGCACTGTAGTCCTGGCTTATTCTCGCATGAACCGGTCCTTAGATCTAAAGCAAGCAAACCACCATAACATCCAACCCATCCACATACCAGGCTTGCTTAGATCATCCATTACCATACCATGTTTAACCAGTTCATGTTAACCATAATCTCATCCATGCATAATTAAATTGAGTGATATAGTTGTTTCCCATCCCAGTTGATTAAGCGAAGCAGAAAGGTAAAAACTCTTCCCGACTCTCTACCATAAATTCCAAGTGACAAGGGTGGTTTAGCAAATCTAGTAAACTTCCTACCATAGGATTTCCCATCAATTTGACACAAGCATGCAGTTTTGCAAACAAAACATTTATTTTAAAAACAGGATCAATATGCTTCAAGGACACTTGCCTTGCTCTCGCTGTTGATTAGGGTCAAAGCCTTCAAACTCTTGATGTTGTAGATCCTCCATGGAACTCTCTAGCGCAAATCCGTCTAATCCACACAATAAACATACAAGACAAGAAACACAATCAAAGAGTGCACAAATATTACTCAATATGACATGACATGCATGATTGATGCAATGCAAGGTAGAACTTGTCACTAGATTGCTTTTAATGATCACTAACTAGCTCTAATAGATTTTAACAAGTTTATACAGGTTTGGGGTCGATTAGATCAAACTTTTAGAATTAATTCAACACAATTTTAACCAGAAAGATCGGACTAGTCCGCTAGGGACCGGACAAGTCCGCACTTGACGAGATCAGCAGATTAGGGTTTTCTAGATCGACGTGAATTTGGAGATTAGGGGTTGAATTCACATAAGGAAAAGAGAATATAAGGTATACCACATGTTTAGAACTCCAATGAACCAAAAAACTTGGAGGTAACACTTGGATCTCGATGATCTAGGGTTGGTGATGAACTTGGAGATGAATTGGTGGTGAAGGACGAAACTTGGTGGAGATCTTGATCCTCCTTCGTTTCCTCCTCTTCTTCTTCTTGTTTGGGATCTTCTCCTCCCTCCTTGACGGTGGCTCCCCACGAACTAGGGTTTGGGTGGGTGGAAAAGTGGCAAATAGATGTCAAACCAAGGGGTGGGGTTGTTTATATAGACGTGGAGGCTAGGGTTAGATGGATTTCGAGTTTAGGATGAGTAGAGGCCGGTTTAGAGTCCCACATGGGCTCCAAAAGAGTTGGGCACGACGTCCCTAGGCCCACTTGACGTGAAACCCAAGAAACAAGTCGTAAAACAAAAGGTCAATCTCGGAGTCACGAAATATCGGACAAGTCCGGACAGGACCGGACTAGTCCGAAGTCGTCCAGAGAGAAAATCGGACAAGTCTGGCCAAAAATCGGACAAGTCCGATCTTAGTCAGAAAGGAAAACGGACAAGTCCGCTGGAACACCGGACTAGTCCGGAAAAGTCTAGGGACTTAGCAAATTTTCAAGGATTCATGGAATACCGGACTAGTCCGCACAAAATCGGACAAGTCCGAAGTTGTCCAGAGGCAAATATCGGACTAATTCGCAGCAAAAACGGACAAGTCCGTTTTTAGACAGAGAGAACTCGGACTAGTCCTCAGCAAAACCGGACTAGTCCGCACTTTCCTACATTTTTAAGTGCGGTTTTGTTCCAAATCAATTTTAAACTTGTTCCTCTTGTTATGGGTTAATGTTAAACATGTATATGAGTGCATGTAGGGCATGATGCATGAAAATGAGGGTGTTACACGCCTATCGGTACCCTGGGTACCATATACTCCTTGGGATTGCAAAGATCTCAAGGGAAAGTCATCTACTTGATTTGAAGACCTTCGGAGGCCCACATGTCAGACATAACCAGACCCGCTTCTCCAACATGGTTAGTCCCAGGGTCGCCACGTATACTAACAGACCGGAGCTACCGCCCACAAGGGGGAAGCTCCGGGTTATGTACCGAAATAGCACCCCGGACCTAACCCCAGACCGAGGGAAGCTCTGAAACTGACACGTGTCAGGTAGCTCCGGAGCTATCTGTTTCCCACAGTATGCTCCGAAGCTGCCACGTGTCCTACCGTCAGATCTTCAGCCTCTAACCTCCGGAAGACTCCACAACGGTCCGGATCTTCAAAGGGGAATCAAGGACTTCAAGACCCGATTAAGTGTTATTAATACCATATTAATGACACACGATCGGACGACCTTAATTACCAGTAACGGTGCTGTCAAAGCCCATAAATCAGTCATTAAGGGCAATTAAACGTGTTGAATGTGTATCAATATCAGTAACCGCCAGGGCCACATGTTGGGTCAGGCTAACTTGTAACAGCCTGCCCTTGTACTATAAAAGGACAGACCGACGATACATAGGGGACACACTCCACACACTCTTCGGAGACACGCTGACTTTACACACTCAACTGACGTTGAGCTGATACATCCAATACAACACCAACACACCCCGTGGAGTAGGGTATTACGCTCAGGCGGCCCAAACCACGTAAATATTCGTGTTTACTGTGTCATTTACACTTCAACTTCTTGAATCTCCGCGCGCCCACACCGAACCTCAAACCCCTCTAACACTTTATTAGTGTCGGGAGATCTACCGAATCAAAACCACCGACAGTTGGCGCGCCAGGTAGTGGGGCGCCTGTGATTTCTAGAATGGTGAACTCAGCCGCTGGATCATCCAATGGTCATCCCGCTGTTCAAGCTGTTGGGGGTAATCCCTCCAATATGCAGCCACCAGCAGGAACCACGGTTCCAGCAGGAGTCACACTTCCACCACCGCCGCCTCCACCAGCAAATCAAGCTGGACAACGCGATGGTGCACCGGCGTCAATCACTGCATCGACAAATCTTGACAACCCGGAACACGCGCTCCATGCAGCACGTGCTCTTCTCCAACGCCCACCACCTCCGGATGCATCCCAGGATGCATTGGAGCAGTGGAGGGCCGATGTGGAACATTTGGTTGCAGCAGCAGCCGACCGCATCAGCAACCAGGGTCCTCCTCCTTCAGGACGGGCCCCGTCGCAGCGACGGACCTTGTCTGGCAGACTTGGGCCGCACGTTTCAACAACAGGAGACGTGTTGCATCACAACAGGTGACGTCGTTGCCCTCCGGGGCACGACGCACTCACACAGTATCAAGGCTTTCAACTCATGACCTCCGGGCGGAGCTTGATCGCCGATATCGCCAACAAGACAGCCGAGTCCATATTGAGCGTGCTCGTGAAAGACGAGAAGCTCAAGACATTCCTGCTCCTGAAGGAGTAGGAGGAGGCTGTTCAGCCCTGGCCATGCATCTACGTATGGTCAGGTGACCACAGAAGTTCCAGCCTTATCTGCCGGAGAAGTTCGACGGGACCGTTAATCCTGTCGAATTTCTTCAGATTTACTCCACTGGCAGCTGGAGGAAATGAGGCCATAATGGACAATTATTTCTCGGTGGCTTTAACTGGGACCGCCAGGTCCTGGTTTATGAGCCTTCCACCCAACTCCATCAGTAGTTGGGAGGAGTTGTGCCGGCAGTTCACCGCCAACTTCGGGAGTTCTTACACCCGACCAGGCATCGAACTTGACCTTTTTGCAGTTGTGCAAAAAGGAGGAGAATCCCAACGACCATTCATCCTGAGATTCTCTCAGGTATGAAACACTATCCCTTCTATCTCTAGCGCTTCTGTCATCGTGGCATTTAGACAGGGAGTGCGAGATAAGAAGATGCTGGAGAAACTGGCGATCAAGGAGATTACCAGTGTCACGGAACTCTTCAGCTTGGCTGACAAATGTGCTAGAGCTACGGAGGGCCGTGAAATGCACTCCAAACCAACTCAGGAGGATCACAAGAAATCCTCCAAAGCAGAAGCCGCTACCTCCGGGAGTGGCAAGAAGAAGAAAAAGACCAACGACAAGAAGAAGCCGTCGGCCGGTGCATCCAATGCTGCAGCTGCTGCAGCTCCGGGTGGCCGGGGGTCACACCCCGAGAAGCGACCTCGACCGTCTTCTGAAGCCGGTGGCAAACCCAAGGTGTGGTGTCCAATTCACAAAACGGACAGCCACAGTTTGGAAGACTGTCGGGAGGTCCAAAACCTTGCCGAGCGCTACAACAAGCGCCGAGAAGAAGCTCCTTTCCGACAGAGGGAAGGAAAACAAAAAGTTGACGAAGCTCCGGCTGAAGAGGAGTTAGGTTTTCAGGATCCCAAAAAGGTCCTGAAGGCCGTCTACACCTCCGTCGATGACGATTCCGACGTCTCTGACAACGAGCGTCGGAAGACTATGAACACCATTTTTGGTGGATCATGGGACATCACCTCCCGCCGCGTCATCAAAACTATGCGTCGGGACATGGCTGCTGTAGCTCCTACAGCCAGGGCGGAGCCTCATCGGAAGTGGATGGACACAACCATCACTTTTGATGCTTCGGACTGCCCTCGAAGCATGGTTGGAGCAGGTCAGCTACCTTTGATGGTATCTCCTACCATCAATAACATCCAGCTCCATCATGTCATGGTAGACGGAGGTTCGGGGTTCAACCTCATAAGCTTCGAAGCTTTTACCAAGCTTCAGCCCCGACCTTCGGATCTCCACCCCTCCCGACCTTTCTCCGGAGTAGGTCCGAGAGCCATTACCCCACTAGTAGCTATTACCCTCCCCGTTACCTTCGGGACCCGGGAGAAGTATCGCACTGAGAAGTTGGTCTTTGACGTTGCTCAGATCAACTTACCCTTCAATGCCATCTTGGGTAGGCCTGCCTTGTACAAATTCATGGCAGCTGCTCATTATGGTTACCTGGTATTAAAAATGCCAACACCAGTAGGCGTTCTCCGGATCCACGGAGATCGTACCGCCGGAGTAACTGCTTTGGAAGAACTCCATGCGCTTACTACGGCGCAAGAGGAGGACTCCAGGCAGGAGCAAGCTCCAAAACCCCCGAGCATTCGTCAGCGAGGCTCGACTTCTGCACCTCGTGTGCAGCCAAGCGGCGACACCGAAATTCCCATCAAAGTCGTCCAAATCGGTTCCGATGCCGCTCAGACCACCCGTATATCGGGGGGATTGAACGACAAATAGGAACTCGCGCTCATCGCTTTCCTCCGGGCTAATGTCAACGTGTTTGCCTGGCAACCGTCACAAATGACTGGGATCCCCAGGGAAGTGATTGAGCACAATCTGAAGATCTACCCCGACGCCCGGCCTGTGCATCAGAAGCCTCGGAAGCAATCCGTAGAGCGACAGAACTTCATTCGACAAGAAGTGAAGAAGTTGCTCGAAGCGGATTCATCCGAGAAGTCTTCCATCCAAAATGGCTGGCAAACCCAGTCGTTGTGCCCAAGGCCGGCGGGAAGCTTCGGATGTGTATCGACTACACAACACTAAATAAGGCATGTCCAAAAGATCCATTCCCATTACCTAGAATAGATCAAATAGTGGATTCCACCTCCGGGTGTGAAATACTGTGTTTCCTAGATGCATATTCTGGGTATCATCAAATCAGAATGTCTAGGGAAGATGAAGAGCATACCTCTTTCATCACAGTAGATGGATTGTACTGTTATACAACCATGCCATTTGGTCTCAAGAATGCAGCTTCAACCTTTGTACGAGCTATGTACAAAACCTTTGAAGAACTCATTAGAGACATAGTGGAAGTGTACGTCGACGACATCATGGTCAAGGTCAAGAACAAGGAGTCACTCCTTGACACCTTGCAGGCCGTCATCGATAAGATGCGGGTCACCCGCACAAAGCTAAACCCACACAAGTGTGTCTTCGGGGTTAGCTCCAGAAAACTTCTTGGTTTCCTGGTAAGTCACCGGGGCATAGAAGCTAATCCGACGAAGATCAAAGCCATTGAAGACATGCGGCCACCAGCCCGCATCAAAGATGTCCAAAAGCTAACTGGATGTCTAGCAGATCTCAGCCGGTTCATTTCAAGACTGGCGGAACGGGCACTCACCTTCTTCAAGTTATTGAGGAAGTCCGGACCATTCCAATGGTCTGAAGAAGCAGAAAAGGCTTTCCAGGAGCTAAAACAGTTCCTCACCACTCTACCAACTCTGGTAGCTCTGAACTCTGGTGAGCCTTTGCTGCTTTACATTTCAGCCACTGACGAAGTCATCAGTATGGTCCTGGTTGCGGAGAGACCAGAACCATCCCATACTCAGGAGTCCAGACCCCTTTCAGGAGGGTCTGAAGGTTCCTGAAAGCGAGTCTGGGTCCCAACCCCCAGACTTGAATCCACAAGAAGTTACTTCAGAAGACCCAGACCCCTCCGGGAGGGTCCAAGTCGCTTCTGAAGAAGCTCCGGGTTCCTCCAGCCAGGACCCGGAGGTCCCCGAAGAAAATCCGGATCCCTCCGGGAGGATCCGGGTCAGTGAAGAGGAAGCTCCGGGCCCCTCCGGGAGGGTCCAGACCATTCAGTGCCCAGTGTACTTCATCAGTGAAGTACTACATGATGCCAAGACTCGATACCTAGAGGTGCATAAGCTGCTCTATGCAGTTCTTATTGCCTCCAGGAAGCTTTGCCATTACTTCCAATCTCACAAAATCTCAGTGGTGACTTCTTATCCACTTCGAGCAATCTTGCATAATCCCAACTCAACTGGGAATATTGCAAAGTGGGCAGCGGAATTGGCCGAATTCGATCTTGAATTCATTTCAAGGCAAGCAATCAAGAGTCAAGCATTGGCGGACTTCGTGGTGGAATGGACTCCCTCTCCGTCAAACCCTGGGGGCCCCAGTGAGCAGAAGCCAGAACACAAGGCACCGGTCTTCACCGAGCCTCACTGGACCCTCTACTTCGACGGCTCCATGCAAAAGCAGGGGGCCGGAGATGGAATCCTTCTCCTCGCACCAACCGAAGAGAAGGTAAAATACATGGTACACCTTTACTTCAAGGCGACCAACAACATGGCGGAATATGAAGCACTCATTTACGGACTATGGGTGGCACTGTCATACGGTGTCAAGCAAGTGCTGGTCAAGGGAGATTCACAGCTCATCATTAAGCAAGTGAAGGGTGAATGCTCTTGCAACAATCTCCAGCTAGCTGCTTACCTCCTTGAAGTCCAGAGGCTTCAGAAGGACTTCGAAGTCCTAGATCTCCACCACGTCCAGCGTGCCCACAACGCTGAAGCCGACGAACTCTCGACGAAAGCGTCAACCGGAGCTCCGGCTCCTGACGGAACTTTTGTCCGGAGGTTGTCAAAACCAACAGCTCAGCCTGCCGAACTGAGCGAAGGGGGCGAGATCAGCATCCCGAAGCTGACGGTCCCGATAGCCCTGTTACCATGGCAGCCATCAAGGGTCGTAGGTGCTACCGGAAGCTCCGAGCAACCCAACACGCAAGACTCAAATGCTCAAGTTAATTCTGGTGCATGGATCTCGGAGATCCGGAACTACTTGAAAGACAACATCCTTCCTGACGATGATGTATCCGCTGACCAGGTAGTCAGATTGGCTAAAAGATACACGTTGGTAGAAGGGGATCTCTACCGGCGCGGTGCCAATGGCATCCTAATGCGGTGCATCACAAGGGAATAAGGATGTGAGCTCCTTGCAGAAATCCATGGAGGCGAGTGTGGGAACCACGCGTCTTCCCGCACGCTGGTTGGTAAAGCCTTTCGGCATGGCTTCTACTGGCCTACAGCACTCCAGGATGCAACTGAACTGGTGAAGAAATGCGAAGCATGTCAATTTCATGCAAAGCAAATTCACACACCAGCTCAGCCCCTACAAATGATACCTCCTACATGGCCCTTCGCTGTGTGGGGGATGGACATCTTGGGACCTTTCCCAAGAGCCGTCGGAGGTTACAAGTTCTTGTACGTTGCCATTGACAAGTTCACCAAGTGGCCGGAAGCAACTCCAGTTGTGACAATCAACAAGCAATCTGCTATCAAATTTTTGCAGTCCATTGTATGTAGATTTGGAGTCCCAAACAAAATCATCACTGATAATGGGACCCAATTCACAAGCTCTGCATTTCAAGGATATTGCAAAGACCCCGGCATTCAAGTTTGCTACGCCTCCGTAGTTCACCCGGCAAGTAATGGCCAAGCCAAGAGAGCAAATGCTGAAATCCTTAAAGGACTCAAAATGCACACCTATGAGCGCTTGAAAAAACATGGAGCCAACTGGATTGAAGAGCTTCCGCCCAATTTATGGGCCAACAGGACAACTCCAAACCGGTCAACTGGAGAGACACCCTTCTTCCTGGTGTATGGAGCTGAAGCAATCCTTCCTCCGGAAATCACCTTGGGGTCACTCTGGGTACGAACCTTCGACGAAGCCACGCAGGACCAGCTCCAGCGTGAAGACCTAGACCTCCTTGAGGAGGGAAGGTGCCAAGCAGCTGTTCGGAATGCCCGATACCGCCAAGCCCTTCGGCGCTATCATCAGCGGCATGTACACAACCGACAGCTCGAGGAAGGCGATCTGGTGCTACGGAGAATACAATCCAGAGAAGGGTTAAACAAACTCTCCCCCAGCTGGGAGGGACCCTTCTGAGTGATTAAAGTATCCCGTCCCGGAAGCGTTCGCTTGGCTACCGAGGATGGGACACCTCTCCCAAATCCTTGGAACATTGAGCACCTCCGTAAGTTCTACACTTAATATCACGGAGGTGAGTCTGTAGTAGCTTGAGGTGTATGTTATAGAGTCATTGTACAGAGTCGGGTAGTTCCTCCGGGAGAAGAGTCGGACCTTTCCCGGAAGGTCCGCAAAGTTCATGCAACACTTGTCGTAGTCTCAGGACTAAAAGTGTGGCTAGCTACCCTGGGTCAAACGAAAAATTAAACACGCTTAGCCTGGTTCCGTACCCTAAGAGTGGACTCGTTTCCCCTGTACCCCGGACCTATAATGAAAGACATCTTCATGTGAAACAGACTCCACGTGCATTTATTTTGTACAGGCTCAACATTTTTTATTTTTCTCTTTCTTATCTATAACAAAGTTGTGCAATTCTTAAGAAATTTTAGTTCGACCAGTTCATGTACAATTCGAGCTGTATTGTCGATTCTTTTGGATTCAAATATTGTTCATGGCCCACTCGCCTGAATGCCGCCAAGCCAATCTAGGGCCGGAGTGTGCTATCGACCTAGCCTGGTCAAGCACCCTAAGTATGCCACTCTACCTACACCCCGGCAGGCCGAAGTAAGGTGGGTCCAAGTACAATTGGATCTGGAAGAAAAGATAACGCATTCAGTTGTATTTAGAATCGAGTTTGACCTAAAATTTTCTTGAGAATCGTAAGCCGCGATGAAGTTATAGGCAAGAAACGAATTTTACTATTTTTCTTGGCTTCAGTGTGCAGAAAAAATAAAAAATCTACGTTGATGGAGAAAAGCTGGAGCTAACAAAGCTCCGACTCCCCTAGGTGGCTTGAAATCAATGTTAAGCATTGACAACGAGCATCACCGGAGCAACCAAGCTCCGGTAAAGCTAGGGGGGCCAGCCGTCGATGCTAAATAAAAGATGGTGAGAAGACCCCACAAACGGAGTCTGCTGCCGACAAACTACGTGTTGGCAAAGGTCACTGTCGGAGCTACTAGCTCCGACACCCCGGAGGACTAACTATCGATGCTCTACGCGTTGATAGGGACTATTGCCGGAGCTACTAAGCTCCGACGATAGACAATGCCGGAGCTTCTAAGCTCCAGCAACCTCAGGGGGCCTTCACTATCGAAAACTTCGGACCTACACTCTACAAGTTCGAAGCAAATGAGTCTTCAACAAAACACAATATCCTCTTGGTACATGTTCACAATCAAATTGTGTACATCTACCAGGGGGCCAAGTGAAGACAAAAGTGTTGAAGACAAAAAGTTAAATTCACAAAAAATTGGGGATTTCATTCATCTGGAGACAAGGAATTACAAAATTGAGGAAGAAAAAGAGAGAATACAAGTGGGAGCTATAGAGATGGTCCTAGACCCTATGGAAGAACTGGGCGACCTTCTGAGCAACCTCCGACACGTTGGCTCGGGTGGCTTCACCTTCTCCTTCGACGGGACCTTCTGAAAGTGCATCTAGGACTCCCTTGTGGGTTTTGGATGATTTATGACAAGCAATTGGGATCCTAATCCTTTTGTTGAGGTGAATGCAGGAAAATGATGAGAAATGAGCAAAGTACCAAAAAGAGGGAAATTGAGAAGGAAAATGAATTTGAGCTCAAGGAGAAGAAATTAGTAGTTTAGTATGCATGGAGTGTGTTAAGGAAACACACCCAAGAGCTCAATCTCATTTAATCACACACACACAATGCACAAAGCTATACAGGACCGGACTAGTCCGATTTCAGCCGGACTAGTCCGATATCACATTCTGCACCAGATCGGACAAGTCCGGTCACCACCGAACTAGTCCGATATTCTTTCTGTTCCACTTCGGACTAGTCCTCCCCAATACGGACTAGTCCTTATCAATGCACAAGTCACACAAAATCGGACCAGTCCGTTGTGACCCGGACTAGTCAGATATACTTTCTGATCCACTTCGGACAAGTCCGGTGTTTACACGGACTAGTCCGATGTACACCCTGATCTAAATCGGACAAGTCCTCAAAGTGCGGACTTGTCATCCTAATCACTTAGGGTTTCATGTGTCCGGACAAGTCCGATGACAATCGGACTAGTCCGAAGCTTTCCAGTAGCGAAATCGGACAAGTCCGTTTTGAACCGGACTAGTCCGAGATTCCTGGACACTTAGGGTTTGCTTCACACAGCACACCGGATTAGTCCGGTCACCACCACGGACTAGTCCGATCTTTCTGAACCCTAACGGTAACTTCTAGAAACCCCATATAAATAGAGGTGCACGGCCCACTTTCACAATCTCTCGAACCCTAGCGCCGTCACACCTCCCAAGAGACTCAAAAACCATCTCTCTCCACGAAATTAAGTGAAAAATCAATCAATCCATTGAAGATAACTTGTAGATCATTGGAGAGGCACTTGGCACACGATTGAGCTCTTGGTTTGAATCTCTAACACACTCTTGCATCTCAATTTGTATATTTCGAAGTGTGTTATTGGTGGTCTTGAAACTTGTAATCAAGGGAGCTCTCAACTTGTGAGATCGCCCCTTCAACTTGGTGACTTACCCCTGTGTGGTTAGTGGAATAGGATTGGCCTTCGTGGCGATCCGACGAGGGAAGGGTTGGTGAAGACCCGGTCCTTTTGTGGGCTCCTCAATGTGGACGTAGGATTGCCTTCGTGGTAACCGAACCACGGGATAAATCTTGTGTCTTGTTCGTTTGTGTTCATCATTCTAGTTGATCAACATTATCTAGGGTTTGATTCATCTTGTTGAATTTAAGTTAAATAGTTAAACAAGAATCATACTTGCAATAGAACTTGACATACAATCATTGTACTGTTATTGAAGTTTATATTTCCGCTGCAAACGTCAACGAAACAATCAAATTGACCTAACTTGATCAACCTAGTCCGTGAAATCCGGACTAGTCCGCACTTTACCGGACTAGTCCGATATATCTGGTTTTGACCTTGTTGTTGAAGTGCTACAGGAATTGAGAAAAATCAAGAAGGCCTATTCACCCCCCCTCTAGGCCTACATTCAATTGGTATCAGAGCGGGTTCTTCAAGAAAGAGTGCAACCACTCGAAGAGATCATGTCGGACATGAAGGAAGTCCAGAAAATCAACAACCAGGAAGAAATGAACAATGACAAGCACCAAAAGCTTGAAAAGTATCTCGAAGCCATTCAAGACTTCGATGATGATGATGAGGAGACATTGGAGCTGAAAGCACTGCTCCGAAAGAAAGCACTTTCCAAAGGGAAAGCTAAAGTTGAAGAAAAGAAGAAGGGGAGTAGTCACACCGACTACTCCCGATATCCTTTTAATTATGACCGTTTAAATTCTAACAGCAGTCATTATCTATCTATTCCTCTCGGAAAAGCCCCACACTTCGATGGGAGTGATTACTCCATGTGGAGGCAAAATATGAAGATGCACTTGATTTCCCTTAACCCAAGTTTATGGCATATTGTGTGCACAGGAATAAACATCCCTGATGACGATGAAGAGCTCACGCCAAGTCAAGAGCAAGACATTCACAGGAATGCCCAAGCCGCAGCCGTTATCACCTCATCTCTAAGTAGAGATGAATTCACAAAGGTGGACGGATTGGAGATTGCCAAAGAAATCTGGGACACACTACAGACAGCACATGAAGGTGACAGGCATGTGCGGGAGGCAAAGATTGAGATGATTGAAGGCGAACTGGGAAGGTTCGCGATTGAGGAAGATGAGTCTCCCCAGGACATGTACAACAGACTGAAGACTCTTGTGAACAAGGTTCGATCATATGGTAGCAAAAAGTGGAATGACCACGAGGTTGTAAAGCTCATCCTTAGAGCCTTTATGCCTCGCAACGTCACACTTTGCTCTATGATCCGAGAAAGTCCCGGGTACAAGAAAATGACTCCGGATGAACTGCTTGGCAAGATCATCAACTTTGAGATGATGGAGAAGCAAGCCAAGCACGTAAAAGAAATAGCCGATCTCACATCAGCTAAGAAGAAGGGAGTTGCCCTAAAGTCCTCACTCAAGCCTCTATCCAAAGAAGCAAGAGAAGCACAACTTGAGGAGGACAGCGATGATGAAAGCAGCGAGCTGGACGAAGAAGATATGATTTTGTTCATGAAGAAGTTCAAGAGAATTATGAAGAAAAGACAAGGAGCAAAATCGAGTGAAGGAAAATACAAGGAGAAGACAAAGCCGAAGATGAGGCGGGCATGCTATAATTGTGGTGAATACAATCACTTTATAGTCGATTGCCCGTATGAGGACAACAAGAAGAAGAGTAAAGAGTCCAAGCCTCAACCGAAGAAATTCTTCAAGAAGAAGAAGCAAGTTGAACAAGCACACATCGGAAAGGAATGGGACTCAAACGATGAGTCCTCATCGTCCGATGAAGAAGAAATGGCTAGCATAGCCATTGAAAGCATGTCCAAGAAATCCACACTCTTCCCCACGCTCGGTCCAAAGAAGGCAAATGGAACTTGCCTCATGGCTAAGGAAGGTAAACGCAAGGTAAACATCAAAACTCCTTCCTTGCATTCTTACTCAAGTGATGATGATCTAGATAGTGATGATGAAGATATGCTAATTGGCTTAGATAGAAAAACTGCTGCTAAAATGAAATTCTTGCTTAACCAACTTGTTGAGAAGGAAGAGCTAATTGATCGTCAAGAAGACATGATTATTTCCCAAAAGGAGAAGCATGCCGAACTTGACAATCTTCTAGTTCTTGAAAAGGAGAGAAACCACTCACTAGAGCTTGAGCTAGCTTCAAGCAGGAAAACTTGCTTGGAGTTAACCAACTCAAACGTTGCAATCAAGGATCAACTTGATGACCTAATCAAGGTCAACAAGATCCTTGAAGTGCAGGTTGAGTCACTCAAGCTTAGTGAACCTTCCTCCTCTTCAAGCCTACCTTCTCAACCCACTTCAACTAATATCGCTCATATTTGCAAATGTGATAAAATTAATACCAGTTTGAAGGAAAATTCTACCTCCACAAAGGACAAAAATCCTACCCAATGTGTAATATTTGACAAGGAGAGGATCAACTATGCACGTAGTGCATATTTGGTCCAAAGACCTCCAAATGTCAAGTACGGCATTGGTTACTCTCATGATGGAAAGCAAAGAGCTGGAAATCATAAAAATAACAAGGGAAGGATTACCTTTGTGAAGGGAGGACCCTCACAACCTGGTAACTCGAAAACTAAAAATCTGAACTCTCATGAAAATCGGACCAGTCCGGTCGTGGTCCGGACAAGTTCGGTAATCCGGACAAGTCCGGTCACACAGACTAGTCCGACCCATAATCAACAGCAACTCTTGTTTAAAACCTTTGATGCTTCTTATGTATTAATGAAAAATAATGTTGGTAAAGTGTATGCTTATTATGCTGGGCCACGCCATGGGAACACAAAATCCCATGTGTGGGTGCCCAAATGTATTGTTACTAACCTCCAAGGACCCAAGCAAGCTTGGGTACCTAAAACCAAGGCGTAATTTGTTTTTGCATGCCTACTCCTCCGGTGGATCCAAATGGGTGCTAGACAGTGGATGCACAAACCACATGACCGGAGAAAGGAGGATGTTTGTGGAGTATGAAGTGAACCAGGACCCAAACGAAGGTATCTACTTTGGGGATAACAGTCAAGGAAAGGTCCTCGGTACCGGTAAAATAGCAATATCTTCTGAACATACTCTTTCGCATGTTTTACACGTTGAATCTTTAGATTATAACCTGCTGTCCATATCTCAGTTATGTGACAAAGGTTATAATTGCCTGTTTACTAACGAGGGTGTGACCGTCTCAAGGAGAAGTGATGGTTCCGTTGCATTCAAGGGTATGTTAAAGGGAAAGCTTTACCTTGTTGACTTCAACAAGGATAAAGCCGAACTCGACACATGCTTGATTGCAAAAACCAACATGGGTTGGCTGTGGCATAGACGGCTAGCACATGTTGGTATGAGGAACCTTCAAAAACTCCTCAAGGGTGATCACATCCGAGGTTTGAAAGATGTTGTGTTTGAGAAAGACAGACCTTGTAGCGCGTGCCAAGCAGGAAAGCAAGTTGGAGCACAACATCCTGCGAAGAACATCATGACCACGACAAGACCGCTCGAACTACTTCATATGGACTTGTTTGGTCCAATTTCTTACATAAGCATCGGCGGTAACAAATATGGTTTAGTTATTATTGATGATTTTTCCCGGTTCACTTGGGTGTTCTTTCTGCATGACAAGTCAGAAACACAAGGAACACTCAAGAAATTCTTCAAGCGAGCGCAAAACGAGTTCTCACTATCAATCAAGAGTATTCGGAGCGACAACGGCACGGAGTTCAAGAACATACAAGTGGAGGAATACCTTGATGAGGAAGGAATCAAGCACGAATTCTCAGCACCATACTCTCCACAACAAAACGGAGTTGCCGAAAGGAAGAACCGAACGTTCATAGAGATGGCAAGAACAATGCTCGATGGATACAAGACATCGGATCGATTTTGGGCGGAAGCAATCAACACCGCTTGCCATGCCACAAATCGACTCTACCTTCATCGACTACTAAAGAAGACCCCCTATGAGCTACTCACCGGTAACAAACCGAACGTTTCATATTTTCGAGTTTTTGGTTCTCCTTGCTACATTTTGAACAAGAAGCCCAGGACTTCAAAGTTCGCTTCGAAGTCCGATGAAGGTTTCTTGCTTGGTTATGATTCGAACACTTACGCCTATCGTGTTTTCAACAAGGCCTCCGGACTTGTTGAAGTGGCACGTGACGTAGTGTTCGATGAAACTAATGGCTCCCAAAAGGAGCAAGTTGATCAATGTGAATTAGGTAAAGAGGAAGCTCCCTATCAAGCATTGAAGAGGATGGCTCTAGGCGAAGTACGACCACAAGAGTCATCGTCACAAATACAAGAGGAAAGTGAACCACAAGAGGAGATCAACAATTCAGGGGGAGCCTCGATACAAGACAAATCACAGGAATATGAACATGATCAACAAATCAACGAGGACAACAACTCAGGGTGAGAAGAAGATGATCACCAACATACGACCCCCCAAGTGCCACACCCAAGAGTACACCAATGCATTCAAAGGGATCATCCAATCGACAACATCATCGGCGACATCCAAAAGGGAGTAACCACTAGATCTCGTATAGCAAATTTCTGTGAACATTACTCGTTTGTCTCCTTTTTGGAACCCCGCAGGACTGAGGATGCATTGAAGGATCCGGACTGGGTGGTGGCAATGCAAGAAGAGTTGAACAATTTCAAGAGAAACGAGGTTTGGGAACTTGTGGAAAGACCCAATGCAAATATTGTGGGAACCAAGTGGGTCTTCCGCAACAAGCAAGACGAACACGGAGTGGTGACAAGAAACAAGGCACGACTTGTGGCCAAAGGTTACTCACAAGTCGAAGGTTTGGATTTCGATAGAACATTTGCTCCAGTAGCTAGGCTTGAATCAATTAGAATATTACTTGCATATGCTACTCACCATGATTTCAAGCTGTATTAAATGGACGTGAAAAGCGCCTTCCTCAACGGACCGATCAAGGAAGAGGTGTACGTGGAGCAACCACCCGGATTTGAAGACGAAGAGTTCCCCGACCACGTTGAACACTCTAGGACTAAACACATTGACATAAGACACCATTTCTTGCGAGACCATTCCATGAAAGGAGACATATCCATCTCTCATGTCAACACCCAAAAACAATTGGCCGACATATTCACCAAGCCACTTGATGAAAAACGTTTTTGCGAACTCCAAAATGAGCTAAACATTCTTGATTCTCGGAGTGTGGCTTGAAAAGTTGCATACCTGTATGATTGCTTCAAAATATTGATTGAATTGTGAAAATTATCCCTCCCCATTTTTCTCTCGAAAAACTATGTCAACTATTAGATCTTGATGAATTTTTGATCATAGTATGATTGTTGTTTGCTTACTGGTCAAATTCATCAAGATTATTTGAATTGTTTTGCCTCTCTACTCTCAATTATTGGACCTTCAATTATATATGAATGGGCTATGCAATTCTCTCCTGGTGACCACGGACAAGTCCGTGGTTACCCGGACTAGTCCGCCATTGCAGACTAGTCCGCAGTGTGCCGGTTAGGCCGGACTAGTCCGACAGACCACAGACTAGTCCGACTTAGGTCTCTAGAGGACTTCGGACTAGTCTGGTCTTGTCCGGACTTGTCCGATTTTTCGTGTCCATAACCCCAGCCGCCACTAAACCCTAATCCCTTCACCCCACACTCGCCCCCAAGCTTTCTCTCTCTTGCGCTCGAGCTCCCAAGGCGAATCCTTGATTCCTCCGTCGAAAAGCCTCAATCTTGGGCGGAGATCAAGCTTGAAGACCCGGGGATTGAAGTTAGCGGACAAGTCCGGCCTCCAACCCCCAAAATCTCAAGCTTCCTTTGATTTCTTGGTAAATTTTCTTCAAAACCCTAAGAAATCACAAATTTCTCTATTGCTTATCGTTTGGCCTAGCATTCTTCACTAGTTACATGTCTAGTTGATGTACTATGTGTATGCTAGACTAGTTTTATCTTAGGGATCAATTTTTGTCCAGTCTGTTAGGTTTTTGCAGATGAACACCGGACTAGTCCGGTCCAGGTACGGACAAGTCCGGTCCTCCGGACTAGTCCGTGCCTGTGCACCGGACAAGTCCGTTGTTTCTGAACTAAAACCTAATTCTTTAATTCCCTAATGCCTTCCATTGCCATATTACCTTACCAAAACCTTGTATAACTTGTCCTCTCTCTTGATCACTCATTCTCAGATCATGTCGAGCTCCGACAACGAAATCTCCGATTTCGAGGCCGAGTTGGACCACGAGGTGGCACCTCGAACCTGGGCGGGTCTTGGCAAGAAACGCCAAGAGAGACCCTCCGAGCCTGCTCCCTCACCTCCCCAGGTTCGGAGGAAGGTTTGTGTCAAGAAACCCGCCTCGAAGGCTGCTACTCCTTCAAGTGACCTTCGCCAAGCTAAAGGGAAGGGCAAGGGGGTTGCCACAGGGCCTGTTGGGCCCCTAAAGCTGCATACTCCCAGAGAAGGGGTCCGGGACCCCAATGAGGAAAGATTCAATGGCAAGGGCAGCGATGTGGCTATGAAGTTGAGAAGTGTTGATTGCTATGCAAGGCCCAAGCAAGCAGCTGATGGCAGGTTTTGGTCAAATATCCATGCTGATTTCTACAAGCTGGTCTATTTGCCGATGAAGACCCCGGTGGTACGCAGTCAATGGATTGACTGGGCCCACCTTGAGAAGAGGAAATGTGCAGCTTTTGATGAAGTGATAGCAGCTGCAGAGAGACATGGGCTGAAGGATCTGTTTGCCTTCAGATATAATTGGAATGATGAAGTGATTGCACAATTCTATGCAACGTGCCACTTCTCAAGTGAAGACGAAGAAAGTGTGACTTGGATGACTCATGGATCCAAGTATTCTATTACTCAGGAAGAGTTTACTCGCCTGCTGCACCTTGACTCTGAAGGACATGACCAACTCATTATCCACAACATTGGGGTCATTGAGAGGGATGGAATGAAGTTCATGTATGAGCCCACCTCCAAGTATGTCCCCCCCTCCACAAAGAATATGAAGCCTTTCTTTGTGGTCCTCAACAGAGTCCTCAGGAAGACGATTGCCCCCAAGGATGGGGATGCAGGGAGTGTGCAAGGCTACCTCCGGACCCTGATGAGGGTCATTAGCAAGAAAAGGCAATTTGATGTTGCAGACTATATTTGGAATGATATGGTCAATATCTCAAGTACCCCTAACCGATCCTGTGGCTATGCCCCTTACTTGATGTTCATGATTGAGAAGGTCACAGGAATCGAGTTTGTGAAGGATGTGGAGCACACTCCACTGAGGCCTCAGAAGCCTCAGTCAGTGAGTGTCCAGGCTGCTCCATCGCCGGCCTCAAGCCCCAAGGCACCGGCAAGGCAAGAAGAAGCTGCTAGGGCTACTCCTCCCTCCAGGGAAGCCCCTCAGAAAGGATCCGCCAGTGGGATCCTCAAGTACTTGGCTGCAATTTTCTCCTCATGCAAGAAAACTGAAGTGAAGCTTCACAAGCTAAATCAGAAGAGGAAGGAGAACATGAGATACATAAAAGCCAATGTGAAGCAGCTGAGTGAGAAGCTGGAGATCAACCCAATTGGATCTCCAGTACTTTCTGAAGATTCTAATCCGGACATCACCGAGCTCAGCCCCTTGACTCCCTCCGAGCTTGCCTATTTTGGCATTGGGGGCTCGAGCAGCTCCGCTCCTCCTCCTACCTCCCAACCTCGTCAAGCGGAAAGCGAGGAAGACGATGAAGACGACGAGAGGACTGACAGCGAAGAGTGAAGCCCTAGGACCTTCCTCTCTCTCTTTTTGGTGTCTTGATGCCAAAGGGGGAGAGATTGAGGGGGAGTCTCTAGTCTTAGCTTTAGCTGCATAGGTTGCGAGGAGAGAGCTCTCTCTTTTTTTTAATTGTAATTGCATTTGCTTAACTCTGTTTTCATATCATGTTTGGTCCTGTTATGAATTGCTCTATTAATTTGCAACTGTGTGATGAAATCTGAGTTTTTGCCCTTGAAGTGCCATATTCTCTTGATATTAGTTGATAAATGCAAATTCGATCATTCTTAATGCACTCATGCTCTTAGTATGCATCCCACCATAAAGAATGCACACATGAATAATTATCTTGTTTCTTGATGTATTTTTGAGTCACATGTGCATACTTTATGAAAATCTCATTTTATACCTCATTTTGTGAAATCTCAATTGGTTGTCATCAATCACCAAAAAGGGGGAGATTGAAAGTGCATTTAGGACTCCCTTGTGGGTTTTGGATGATTTATGACAAGCAATTGGAATCCTAATCCTTTTGTTGAGATGAATGCAGGAAAATGATGAGAAATGAGCAAAGTACCAAAAAGAGGGAAATTGAGAAGGAAAATGAATTTGAGCTCAAGGAGAAGAAATTAGTAGTTTAGTATGCATGGAGTGTGTTAAGGAAACACACCCAAGAGCTCAATCTCATTTAATCACACACACACAATGCACAAAGCTATACAGGACCGGACTAGTCCGATTTCAGCCGGACTAGTCCGATATCACATTCTGCACCAGATCGGACAAGTCCGGTCACCACCGGACTAGTCCGATATTCTTTCTGTTCCACTTCGGACTAGTCCTCCCCAATACGGACTAGTCCTTATCAATGCACAAGTCACACAAAATCGGACCAGTCCGTTGTGACCCGGACTAGTCCGATATACTTTCTGATCCACTTCGGACAAGTCCGGTGTTTACACGGACTAGTCCGATGTACACCCTGATCTAAATCGGACAAGTCCTCAAAGTGCGGACTTGTCATCCTAATCACTTAGGGTTTCATGTGTCCGGACAAGTCCGATGACAATCGGACTAGTCCGAAGCTTTCCAGTAGCGAAATCGGACAAGTCCGTTTTGAACCGGACTAGTCCGAGATTCCTGGACACTTAGGGTTTGCTTCACACAGCACACCGGACTAGTCCGGTCACCACCACGGACTAGTACGATCTTTCTGAACCCTAACGGTAACTTCTAGAAACCCCATATAAATAGAGGTGCACGGCCCACTTTCACAATCTCTCGAACCCTAGTGCCGTCACACCTCCCAAGAGACTCAAAAACCATCTCTCTCCACGAAATTAAGTGAAAAATCAATCAATCCATTGAAGATCACTTGTAGATCATTGGAGAGGCACTTGGCACACGATTGAGCTCTTGGTTTGAATCTCTAACACACTCTTGCATCTCAATTTGTATATTTCGAAGTGTGTTATTGGTGGTCTTGAAACTTGTAATCAAGGGAGCTCTCAACTTGTGAGATCGCCCCTTCAACTTGGTGATTTACCCCTGTGTGGTTAGTGGAAGAGGATTGGCCTTCGTGGCGATCCGACGAGGGAAGGGTTGGTGAAGACCCGGTCCTTTTGTGGGCTCCTCAACGTGGACGTAGGATTGCCTTCGTGGTAACCGAACCACGGGATAAATCTTGTGTCTTGTTCGTTTGTGTTCATCATTCTAGTTGATCAACATTATCTAGGGTTTGATTCATCTTGTTGAATTTAAGTTAAATAGTTAAACAAGAATCATACTTGCAATAGAACTTGACATACAATCATTGTACTGTTATTGAAGTTTATATTTCCGCTGCAAACATCAACGAAACAATCAAATTGACCTAACTTGATCAACCTAGTCCGTGAAATCCGGACTAGTCCGCACTTTACCGGACTAGTCCGATATATCTAGTTTTGACCTTGTTGTTGAAGTGCTACAGGAATTGAGAAAATTCAAGAAGGCCTATTCACCCCCCCCCCTCTAGGCCTACATTCACCTTCAAGCACCGGGTCCAGAGGGAATTGGGGATTCCGGCTGGTGTAGCACGTCAGCACATACTCTGCGACGTTCTTCGCCAGGGATTGCCCCTCAACCTCCAATTGGTTCGCGATGACGTCGCCCACCTTGGAGAGTTTGCTACCTGCTGAGCTCAACGCCTGCAACGCCTGGTCCAGCTCCGGCTCCGGATCATCCGGACGCACGGGACTGAAGCCCATCGGCGTCAGCGCGTCGTTGGCCTTGCCCAGGAACTCCCAAACCTGTAGGGAATCCGCAGTCCTCAAGCCCTTCAATTCTTCCAAGGATCTTCTGGTTGCCGCCCGTTCAGAATTCTCGCGAGCGAGGCGCTCGACCTCTTTGGAATTTTGCTGAATCTTTTCAGCAACCTGCTTCTCGAGTTTTCTGAGCTCCTCCTCCCGGAGGTAGATCTTGTTCCGATGGTCAACCAGGTCCTTCTCCCTGCCCCTCACTTTCTTCTCCCTGGCTGCGATGGCACACTCTTGCTCGTAGAGTTCCTGCCCCCGCACCCAGGCCTTCTCCTCCTCCTCAGTGCAGCGCTCTTCCGATTTCTTGGCGCGCTCCTCGAGGCCCTTGTCATCCAGAGCCACCTTTTCAGTGAGCTCCTCCTCCCTCTTCAAGACGTCATCCCACAGCTCAAGGAGTTTCTGCTCTTCATCTTCGAGCTTTTTCTCCCTCTCCTCAAGTGCCTCCCGACGCTTGATGAGAGTAGTGTTAATGGCTTCCAGCCTTTCTTGGCGTTCATCAGCCGCACTATTAGCTGCTTTGGCCTGCTCATAAATGGCCCGGGATTGAGCGTCGAGGGCGTGAGTCATGCTCTCCCTGTCATCTAATAATTTGCCCCAGTATTCCAGGCAGACCTTCTCCCGCTTGATCCATTCTTTGTCATCTGCTAGCCTCGACTGTGCCAACTTGGTCTCGAAGTAGAGCCGGTTACGCCACCGCCTAAGGGTTTGGCGCTCCTCTTCAAGAGCCTTGCTGTCGTGGAAGAATGCCAGCTGAACTTGACGCAGACTGGAGCAGGCGTTGTCAATAGATAATGACAACGGGATAGGTTCCGGACCTGCTGGGGTCTCCTCCGATGGTTCCAGCGGGTTTCCAGTTACAAAAATTGGGTCCCACTCCACAAGAGTAGTCCCCTGAGCCTCTATGGCACTAGGGCTGTCCTCCGGGATGGCCTCAGTCGCCATCGAGGAAGGTCCCGCTGATGAAGTTCCGACCTCCGGAAGTGGTTCCAAAGGCCCCGCCGCCAGGTCTTCAATTGCCCCCTCAGGCAGGGGGCCAGCAACCTCTTCTGGGCACTCCGGCTCAGCCGCGGGAACCTCCGGCGTCGTCATTCCCGGAGCAGGGGCTGCTCCTGGCTCCGGTGTGGGCACCTCCTCTACTGGGGGCTCGAGCGCCGATGCCTCTACAACAACCGGCTCGGGAGCCGGAAGGTCTTCAACATCAACCGGCCCTGCGGCCGGAGCTCCAACAACGACCAACTCTGCGGCCGGTGCTTCAGAGGTAGCCGGCCCAACCGCCGGGACTTCCTCAACATCCGACGCGCACGCCGGGACTTCAATTACCTCCGGCTCAACCGCCGGAGCTTCGACAATTTCCGGCTCTGGGGCCGGAATTACTGCTTCCTCCGGCTCAACGGCCGGAGCTTCCATCATCTCTGCACCAAGACCCGGAGCTTCAACCTCCGGGGCAGGTGCTGTTGGCGCATCTTCTCTCCCGCGGTCAGGCGCTACAATGGGAGTCTCTGGGATGAGTCGAGGTCCATGACCACGACAGCTCACGCCGGAGCTGTCGCAGCTTCAGCCACCACTTGGGGCGGCACCAGGACAGGAGCAGAAGCTTCCGCCCTCACAGCTTCAGCTGCTGTGGCCGAGGGTGGAGCCTCACTCCTCTTCTTGGGAACGCTACAAATGATGGATGAAGAAACTTAAAAAACAGTTACTACAACAAAACAACTATCTGAGGTAAATATTAAAAATTACCTTGGGAGACTTCCGCACCAGCTTGCGCGGAACCTCTTTCCCGGGCGTTCTGGGCTGACCATAGCCGCCGCTGGCGTGGAAGCTCCGGAAGGCCCCCCGTAACTCGTTGCAGCCACGGGCATTTCCCTAGTCGAGGCCCCCCTCGATCGGGAAGAACCTCCAGACCTAGAGGCCTCAACCGGCCCCGGTGCTGGAGTCGCATGCCCGAAGCTAGCACCTCGGGAGGACACCGTTGCGGGTACTGTCGTCGCGGTTGTAGAAGACCTCCCTCTCCGGGGAGAAGGAGCTGATGCAGAGGTGGCAGGCCTGACGGACCTTCCGTCGGCATGCTGCAGCTTCCTCTTCTGGCTCAAGGGTTCATCTGCCGGCTCCTTGCCCTTGCCTACGATTTCAATCCTTGGCTTCGGGGCAGGGTCGGAGCCACCTTCGGAAGCCCCAGGGATCACCACCCTGGAGGTCGATCTTCTCTCGATGACACCAAGGTCGTCAAGCACAGGCATCTTCCGCCGGAGCTCCCTGCTGAACTCTACTTCCACGTTCAGAGGGAGAAAAGATGATGGCAGAGTCAAGTCGTCACCCGCGACGTTGATGCCGTGCTGGAACTTCTTGAGATGAAACTCCAAGGTTGTCCCCGCCATGTTGGACTTCAGCCCGGTCTCGACCCAGTTGTCGTCCATCACACTGTTGAGGGCCCAAGCGAGTTTTTCTCTCCTCTTCACCTGTTGACCAGGAAGTTGCAAAACACCGCCTGAGGAGTTAATTCTCCCTCCACGCACTGGCGGATTCTGGTCAGAGCAGGGTTGAAGGCATCCGCCAGCACAGGAGCTTCACTCCATACTGTAGTGTCGATGTTGGGGAGGCCTTCGGGCAGCTCCAGCCTCTCATGCTCCTCCACCCGGATGACTATCCAGTCCTTCTTCCAATCATCCCATTTCCCAGAGGGAAACGACCGGAGGTACTTGAATGGGCACTTCTTGCGCTTCACGAAGTAGTAGAAGCCAAGGTACTCATTGCTCCTACCGGTGGTATGGACGGTGAAGAAGGTCCGGAAGAGTTCAATACAGGGGGGGATGCCCACCCACATCTCACAGAAGTGGACGAAGACGAACACAAGAAGAATTGAGTGGGGGCCAAGGTGGTACAACTGCAGACCATAGAAGTCTAGCAGCATCCAGAAAAAGGAGGAAAAAGGTGGGATCAACCCCACCATGGCGTACGAGGAGAAGTACACCATTTCGCCGGCGTGCTCCTTCTCAAACGGGAGCTCTCCCTCGGCGCGGACCAGGCGGTTGAAGAAGTCCGAGGACCATCCCATGAGGGCCCAGACCTTCTTCAGGTCACCGTCGGTCTTCAAACGGCTCTCACGGAGACCCAACTCCATCGCAGCACAGCAAGGCAAGAGAGGAAAAGCGAGCACAAGTTGGGAGTTTGAGCACAAGATCAGATGAGAGGCGTAAAGAACTCCAGACGGTGCGCGCTTTCCTTCTTAAGTAAGCCCTCACAACGCTTGGATGGAAACCGCAAGGAAGTCGAAGATACTACTCAAAAATTCCACCCAGCCGATGACAAGAGGGCCCGGGACCACCCGAACGATCAAGTCGAGGTTCTTACCCAGGCGAACGGTTGTCATCATGAGGCGGGAAGCCTGAAGGCGGCGGCCTGACAAGGCGCGCGGAACCGATATGATTTTCGTATCGGGAACCGGCGACCTTCAATTGCGTGAGATCTGCACGCCAAAGATATCATTTGCCGCATACGGGATACGCCACACGGCGAGGATTTAACTCTAAACTATTGTCAACGGCACATCCGAAGACCTTTGAAGACTCAGTTCAAAAGTCGAAGGATGGACCCACCTCCGTTGGAATGACTTCACCCAAGGGGTCTTCCCCAGAGGTGGGCCCAGGGGGCCACTATCGGTACCCTGGGTACCATATACTCCTTGGGATTGCAAAGATCTCAAAGGAAAGTCATCTACTTGATTTGAAGACCTTCGGAGGCCCACATGTCAGACATAACCGGACCCGCTTCTCCAACATGGTTAGTCCCAGGGTCGCCACGTGTACTAACAGACCGGAGCTACCGCCCACAAAGGGGAAGCTCCGGGTTATGTACTGAAATAGCACCCCGGACCTAACCCCAGACCGAGGGAAGCTCTGGAAATGACACGTGTCAGGTAGCTCCGGAGCTATCTATTTCCCACAGTATGCTCCGAAGCTGCCACGTGTCCTACCATCAGATCTTCAGCCTCTAACCTCCGGAAGACTCCACAACGGTCTGGATCTTCAAAGGGGAATCAAGGACTTCAAGACCCGATTAAGTGTCATTAATGCCATATTAATGACACACGATCGGAAAACCTTAATTACTAGTAACGGTGCTGTCAAAGCCCATAAATTGGTCATTAAGAGCAATTAAACGTGTTGAATGTGTATTAATATCAGTAACCGCCAGGGCCACATGTCGGGCCAGACTAACTTGTAATGGCCTGCCCTTGTACTATAAAAGGACAGGTCGACGATACATAGGGGACACACTCCACACACTCTCCGGAGACATGCTGACTTTACACACTCAACTGACGTTGAGTTGATACATCCAATACAACACCAACACACCCCGTGGAGTAGGGTATTACGCTCAGGCGGCCCGAACCACGTAAATCTTCGTGTTTACTGTGTCATTTACACTTCACCTTCTTGAATCTCCGCACGCCCACACCGAACCTCAAACTCCTCTAACACTTTAGTAGTGTCGGGAGATCTGCCGGATCAAAACCACCGACAGCGCCCGACAAACTGCTTCGGGAGAGTCTACCGGCGCCGCACTCGCTCCGAACCTATCGGCCCCTCCGTCGAGGAGCCCATACTCAGCAACCCTCAGCAGCAAATCATCCAGCCCACACAGGTACCTACCGCCATCAACACCTCATTCCACAATATAGTCTGCATTCCCTCCAAAAAACATTGCGCAGACAGACACCGGTTTTGCAAGACCAAGTTAGACGGAGCCCACACATCTCTGCAGCGCGGGAAGGAAGGCGTATGCCAACCAGACTCACCAGGGGGGTGATCGGCGCATCGCATTCTGCCCTAGCATCCACGCCAACTACAAACCGAAGCGGTAAAACAAAACGCAAACTATTCCAGGGCCCAATTAAATTCCCAACCGATCACGAAATTGCAACTGCTATAGAACCCATCCCTCACATTCCTCTATCGGAACTGCGGGCACAAGCGCTCTGCTGCGGCGTCCACACAACGATGGTGATCACCGCTTTTAGGATGCCAGAGGGACCAGCGGGCGAGACTACGTCAATTGATCAATGAGTCCCCGCAACTTTTGTTTTCTGTGGCGTACATCAGCTGATGCCACCTCCCAAAAATCCCATAGACCACCTAGATCATGTAGTAGAACGAACATCCCACCGGCCAAGAGCCATAAACACTGCAGCGCGGCTGCCTTTTGTACTATCGTTGTTCCTATGCATTTCTATCCTTTCTATTTTGCGCTTGGACATGTTTTGTTTCCCCCTCATATTACGTCTGAGGCAACGTCTAAGCTACTCAAAACACCCCAATGCATAATACAACACCACAGACATGGTTGTTCCTAAACTGGAACATACGGGGACTGAACGACCCAACCAAACAACAAGCGGTTAGAGCCAAAATAGAGGAAACAAACTGCATCATCTACTGCCTCCAAGAGATAAAATTAGATTCAATACACCGCTCACTAATCAAACAAATTGCACCTAAGCACTTTGACCAATACACCTTCACCCCCTCACAAGGAGCCTCGGGTGGAATCCTAGTGGGTTGGAACGGCAACCTCCTACAAGGGACTATGGAACAAACACGACAATTTGCAATCACCATCAAATTTACATCAAACACAAATGGCAAACAATGGACGTTCTCTACAGTATACGGCCCGTGCACAGGCCAACCAAGACTAGACTTCATGGACTGGTTTACCTCACTAAATATCACCGATGATCAAGACTGGCTCATTATCAGGGATTTCAATCATTACCGATCAGTGGATAACAGAAATTGACCAGAGGGAAACCACACGAACATGCAAACATTCAACGCAGCCACAAACCAGCTAGGGCTTGTAGAAACCCCCCTAAAAGACAGGAAATACACCTGGAGCAATATGCAGGCCTCTCCACTGCTACAACAATTAGACTGGTGCTTCACCTCGCCTCATTGGACATTGTCTTTCCCTGCCACACTACTGATACCGCTAGCCAAAACAACATCAGACCACATCCCTTGCATGGTACAACTGGGTACTACTATCCCGAAGTCTCAACAATTCAGAATTGAGAACTACTGGTTCGACATGCCAGGGTTCAGAGACCTAGTAACCAATATATGGAATGGGGCAACAACACAGGGACTAGATGCTACGAGAACCCTCTCAATGAAATTCAAAATACTTAGAGCAGCAATCAGAAGATGGAGCAAATCGGTGGGCTCACTCTCCAAGAATCTGAAAATATCCAACGACTCCATCCTCATCATAGACCATCTGGAAGAAAAGAGGCCCCTTAGCCAATTAGAAGATACTTTCAGAACCCTCATCAAGAAACACACTGAAACCCTGCTGAAACACCGACAAGAATACTGGAAGCAGAGATACACTGAGAGATGGACAAAGCTGGGGGATGAACCAACTAAATTCTTCATCTCAGCAACAACAACCAGATATAGACGAAACTTGATCACAAGCCTCACAGATGCATCGAGAAGGACAGTAACGGATCACGGATCCAAGGCTGCGTTACTATGGAATGATTTCAAAAACAGAATAGGATGCACAAATGCAACCGCGCTCTGGGAAGGTCTGCAGAACATAATCACACCACACCCAAACCTCCAATCCCTCATAGAGCCCATATCAACTGAGGAGATCGACAAAATAGTTAAAATTATGCCACCAGACAAAGCCCCGGGCCGAGACGGGTTCAACAACAGATTCTATAAAAAATTTTGGGACATCATTGTAGGGATCGAATGCCCAAGAGGGGGGGGGGGTGAATTGGGCTACTTCAAATTTTAAGTCAATTTAAAGCTTAAGTGAAATCTAGTTCTCAAAGCAAGCCAACAGTGCAATTAAGAGAAATAAGTGCGGAATTGAGAATTGCGTAATCGTAAAGGAGTAGGGAGGAGGAATGCAAACGCTCGAAGACACGGGGACACGTCGATTTTTCCCGTGGTTCGGTGAGATCACTAGGATCCACCTACGTCCACGTTGTGGCACCCACCTAAGGGTATCGCCACTCCCAAATCACCGAGACGAGGGAATCCACTAACTTCCTCCGTTCGCCATCCTTGGCAAGGTGGAGCTCAAGCCTTGTACAACTTCGATCCTCCGGGCTTCCACAATGGTCTCGGCAAGCTCCGGAGCGATCTCTTCACTCTCCTCTTGATACAATGGTGAGTGCAATCACCAAGAATGCACTTCCTCACGGCTCTCCCTACTCTAGAGTCTCCACTCACCCAGAGAGGACGCACACAAGCTTAACTCTAAGAGGAACTAGCCTATATCTTGAGGTGTGAAAGGGTTACAAGAGTGTGAAAATGAGTATTCTAAGTCTTGGACACTTGGAGAATGTGTAGTGGTGCTCTTGTTGTTCAGCCTCACCGAAATGACTGGTGGGAGGGGGTTAAATACTCAGCCCAACCGAATTAGCCGTTGGAAAAGTGGGCTGATTACTTTTTCTGTGTACATCGGATGATCCGATGACCCCCTTTTTATGAGCATCGGTCTAATTTGATTAGCTGACGTCATTCTGTCAGAAATGACCGTTATTAGACCGATGCTTCACTTCCTTCATCATCGGAGGATCCGATGAATAGATCTTCAGTCTGGTTGAGTTGATAATTTGCTTCTGTTGTAATCGACCGATGTGCATCTGCCTTCATCATCGGATGATCCGGTGTTCAGTCCTTCAGAACACTTCAGAAAATTTGCTTACTGTTGTATTCATCCGATGTTCACTTGATACACATCGGATGATCCGGTGTGTACTTCATTCTGAGGTCTTCTTCTTCTGTTGAGTCCAAATCGACCGATGCAGTCATTCTTCAGATCACCGGATGATCCGGTGTGTACAATTTGTTTCCTTCGAGTTGAGTTGGACTGATCTTTTGGATTTTGGACCTGTGACCTCTTGAACACTTGTTTGTATGGCTCTTCTGATGGATATGAAGTTACTTGTGTTGCCAATTTTGATAAGGTTGCGTCGTTGTACGAGTTCTTCATTTGTTTCCGATTAACCCCTTAGGTTAGTTCGTTGAGGGGTCTCCTTTTGCATCCAATGAGCAGTAGATGACATTTATGATTGATTGATCGACGTTTGATTCATTGTACATGAAACCTCGCATCCACAAACTCATTAGTAGTAAATAACGGTTGTCATTAATCACCGAAACCGTACCTCGTGGGGGCCTAGATGCTTTCAATCTCCCCCTTTTTGGTGATTGATGACAACACAACGAGTAGAGCATAAAAGTAATGGAATTTGAAATGCAAACGCAATGCTCATAAAGAAATGTAATCGGAACAACATGCAACACAAGGAGCTCGAAGGCTCAAACAGTGATCAAATATAAATCATAAGAGTGAAGTAGCATACTGAATTACAAATAGTAGCAAATGATAACAATCAAGTCTCAAATAGAAGCAAATAACAAGACTGAAAGCAAATAGATAACTAGCACTCCCCCTAAGCCCAAGACACTCCCCCTAAGCCCAAGACACTCCCCCTAACTCTAACTCTTCTCCCCCTTTGGCATCAAGACACCAAAAAGGGAAGAGGAGTACCTAGGACTCCGGAGCTCTCGGGGCGACGGTGAAGCGGACGACGTCGGCGGTGTCGGAGCTGCTCGAGGTAGACGTCGCCGGAGCTGGTGCTGGAGCGGGAGGAGCCGGAGGTGCTGACGTGGCTGGAGCTGGAGCTGCTGGAGGGTCCGCTGGAGCTGGAGCTGCTGGAGGAGAAAGCACGGCCGGGAGAGGCGAGAACTGGAACGGCACCGTCGAGGCCAGCAGTGGAGACATGCTGTAGCTTGGGATCGGCGACGCCGGTGCTGGAACTGAAGCTGGAGCCAGAGGAGGTGCTGCTGGAGGCTGACTGAGACCGGTGTGCTGTGGCGGAAGGGCTATCCCGGTCTGCTGGTAGAGGTTGGTGATCAACCCCAGGATACCCATCATCGCCTGCTGGGTCTGCTGCTGCTGGTCCAGTGTCCTCCGGTGCATCTGGTCCACCAGACTCGTGAACCGGTCCGTGTCCTCGCGCCTCTGGCGGGCCATCTCTAGCTGCATCTCTGTCTGCTGCCTCTGAAGCTCTGCGAGCCGCGCAGCCTGCTCTGCTCTGGCCTGCTCAGCAGCGAGCCTGTCCTGGCGCTGCTGCTCGATCATCTGCTGAAGAAGCGACGTCAGCTCAGACGGCTGCGTCACCTGCGCCTCGGACACAGGAGGTGGTGTCGGTGGCGGAGCAGCTGATCCTCCGGCCTCGGCGTCGTGCTGCCTCGGTGAAGGTGGAGGAGGAGGGAAGTACTCCTCGACACTGTCGTCTGTGTCGCTCTCGGACCAGACGTGCTGTAAGTCTCCACCTTGAGCTTCTGCCTCAGCCAGACGCTCATCTTCCTTCTCGAGGTCAGACCAATCTTCCTCAGTCAAGCGGGCCCTGACCTGGCGCTCAACTGGACGACCAAGACGGCGGTCTCCAGGAGCGGACGCACGGTAGTGGCCGAAGCGGGTCACGCTCTCGTCAGCAAGCCGGGCCTGTGCTGAATGTCCCTCTGGCACCACCATAGAGCAAATGAAGCTAATCCAGTGCCCATAGACCATCTGCCTCATCATGCCCACTCCATCTGTAATAACGTCCTCCATCTCGCAGAGAAGTATGTCTATGATATCAAAATCCATCCCGTTCATTATGTAGAACAGGAGGGTCTGCTGGAGACTCGTGAACCCCTCCAAGTATCCTGACCTCGGCAGGAGCGTGCGGCGCAAGGCGAGGTGCACAATGCGCGCAGCTGGGGTCAGGAGTGCTGGGACTCTCGGCTGATCTGGAGAGAACGTGGGGCCAAACAAGGAGCGGATCTCGTCCAGCTGAGGTGCTACCCCTCCAGTAAGTGGCCTTCTCGGTGGATCTGCCTGCCCATAGACCTTCTCGTGTATGCTAGTGTCGTGCAGGTCCAAGCCAAGGATGTGCCCCAAAGTCTGCCTCGTGAGATGGTAGTGCTGACCATTGAACATGAAGGCAATTGATCTTCTGCCCTCTGAGATGTATAGGGTCGCGTAGAAGACACGGACCCACTCTTCCACATAGGCACTCCTCTCATAGTCCAGTAGCTCCACCAAGCCTCTGTACCTTTCAAAGAAGGGGCGGATCTCAGTCTCCGCTGCCACTGCAAGCTGCCTCCAGTCCAAGTGGTTGTGCTGAAAGAGCTTGTGCCCCCAGCGCTTGTAGGTCTCATAGAGAGACGCCTGGGTGACAGTCCAGAAGCGACTGTCAACAAGCAGCTCTCGGGGCTGTGGGAACCACTCCTCAAGAAGAACACTCCATCTGAGCTTACGGAGTTGCTTCGCCTTCATCTTCCGGTAGTCCACAAGACGGACTCCTTCACGGACCAGGACGGCCGTGTCCATCTCATGGATGTCCCTCTCAGCCTCCCTGTCCTCACGACGGTCGGCGGCCGTCGGTCTCGGACGAGGAGCAGCCTCGACATGACCCCCACGCGTCCGGGCTGAGCGCCGGCGGACGAGGGGCTCAACGGGCTCCTCTTCGGCGTCGGAGTCGTCGACCACTGGAGGCGGCCTCGGACGGGCCTCACGGATCCTCAAGGAACCCCCACGGCCGCGCTCACGCTCCTCGGCGGCGCGAGCGGCCATCAAGGCCTTCTTCTCATCCTTCGAAAGTTTTCGCTTTTTCGCGGCGGGCTCCGCGATAGCCTTGCCTTTGCCTTTGCGATCACGGGCCATCTTCAAGAAATTCGAGAGCAAGGGTTAGCGAAGAGATGACGGGAACAATGAAGGACGTCGCGCTGCACGGAACAAACCTCGTCGACGAAAAGACACGAGATCGATGAAAGGTGACGAACGGCGACGATGGATGGCTTGGGCGAGAAACCCTAGCAGGGAGAACTGCCGGCGGTGGAGGCTGGTGAAGGAGGTGGTGGCGGCGACTAGAGGAGAAGCGGCGGCGGCGCCCTGGAGGGGCGGCGGCGGCGGCGCGTGGGGAGGCAGCGGCGGCGGTGCTGCGGGTGGAGCACGGCGGCGGCGGCGCGAGGGAAGGGCGGCGGCGCGCGGGAGAGGTGGCCGGCGGCGGTGGCGCGAGCAGGGGACGGCGGCGGCGCGTGGAGAGGCGGTGGTCGGCGACGGCGGGAGCACGGGGTGTCGGGGAGAGAAAGGGTTGGGCCGGCGCGCGGGTTTAAATAGTGGGGCCCAAACCCTAGCCGTTTTTCAAACACCGGATGGACCGATGATAGATGCAGTGAACATCGGTCAATTGCAACAGTAAGGATATTCAAGAATTGCTGTTGACATCGGATGAACCGATGATTAGGGTTTCGAACATCGGTCGAATAGCACAGTAAGGGTGTTCAACCGAGTGATATTGACACCGGATGATCCGACGTTAGAGGGAGGTAGACATCGGTTGAAAGGATTACAGCTCCAGAAGAGTGAACACCGGATGGACCGATGTTTTCCAGGATGAACGCGTCGGATCATTTGAGGTTCTGACAGAGTTGGGCTTTGAGGATTGAACACCTATTTGACCGATGAGGGATTTCACGGGGCATCGGATAATCCGATGACAACAGAACGAAAACATCCCATATATGTCCTTCGACCGAACAAACAATTTGAGGAGAAACACATGTCTTAGGACTTTTTGGGCAACTCCTTACCCCTCAAGAAGCTAATATGCCAATAGCTTGGCTAGACCTTAACACAAACGGAACACCAAGAAAAGTGGAGGAAAAATATCCAAATGAAATGTAAGGCCCATGCTTTGTGAGGTAGAGTATGGAAACTTCTATCTCATTAAAGCATGTTCCTTTAGAATTTTGCTCTTTCCACATCATATGAGTTGAGATATTGCATTTCAAACAAGTCTCCTTCTCATGATGTGGGTTCCCCTTTGTGACAATCTACCGTATGCAATGTCAAACAAGATAATGCAAAATATTAGATGAATGCAAGTCTATATGACAGGAAACATGCAAGGCATAAAATAAATCTATCTTGCCAAGTTTAAACCTGCCAAAGGCTTACTCAGGGAAAACTATTTCTAGCTCGCCCCTATCCTTTGGGAGTTAGGCAAGACCTATATGACATGCAACCTTACATGAACATGGCAATTTACATGACGTTAGATGCATCTAGCACATTTAACTCACTTCTAAGCCTAGAAAAAGTTTTCTCATCAAGTGGTTTGGTGAAGATATCCGCCAATTGTTCTTCGGACCTAACACCTTGCAAAGAGATTTCTCCCTTAGCCTCATGGTCCCGTAAGAAGTGATGGCGAATATCAATGTGCTTAGTGCGGGAGTGTTGAACGGGGTTTCTAGCTATCTTAACCGCACTTTCATTGTCACAAAGGAGAGGCACACAACCAAACTTAATTCCAAAGTCCAAAAGGGTTTGCTTCATATATAGGATTTGGGCACAACAAGCACCGGCCGCTATATACTCCGCCTCCGCGGTGGACAAAGCCACGGAATTTTGCTTCTTGCTTGACCAAGAAACTAGGGAACGCCCAAGTAAGTGGCAACCCCCGGAGGTACTCTTGCGGTCTACACGGCATCCGGCAAAGTCCGAATCCGAGTAACCTAAGAGATGAAAACTAGCGTTCTTGGGGTACCACAAACCTACACTTGGGGTATGCTTGAGATACCGAAGTATCCTAAAGACCGCCTTCTTGTGCGATTCTTTAGGTGCCGCTTGAAAGCGAGCACACAAGCACACACTAAACATAATATCGGGCCTAGATGCGGTAAGATATAGCAATGAACCAATCATGGAACGGTAATGAGATTGATCAATAGATTTACCGTCCATGTCCGCGTCGAGATGACAATTTGTCGCCATTGGAGTGCTTCTTGAGCTACAATCTCCCATCTCAAATTTCTTCAAGAGGTCCTTAGTGTACTTCTCTTGATGGATGAAGGTCCCCTCTTGAAGTTGCTTGATTTGAAATCCTAGGAAGAAGTTGAGCTCTCCAATCATCGACATCTCGAATTCCCTAGACATCATTTTGCCAAACTCATGGCTAAGAGCTTTGTTAGTTGAGCCAAAAATAATATCATCGACATAAATTTGACAAAGAAATAAGTCTCCGTCGATGTCCTTGGTGAAGAGTGTAGTGTCCACCCTCCCAATCTTGAAACCTTGCATGACGAGGAAGTCCCTTAAGCGCTCGTACCATGCCCTTGGAGCTTGCTTGAGTCCATAGAGTGCTTTGTTTAGCCTATAGACATGGTTAGGGTTTCTTGGGTCCTCAAACCCGGGAGGTTGCTCAACAAACACAAGTTCATTAATATAGCCATTGAGAAATGCACTCTTAACATCCATTTGATAAAGCATGATATTATGATGAGAAGCAAAAGCAAGGAGTATGCGGATAGCTTCTAACCGTGCTACCGGGGCGAATGTCTCCCCAAAATCCAAACCTTCAACTTGAGCAAATCCCTTCGCCACAAGCCTAGCTTTGTTGCGGACCACCACGCCATTCTCATCTTGCTTGTTGCGGTAGACCCACTTCGTTCCAATCACATTCTTGTCCTTGGGTCGCTCCTCCAACACCCAAACTTCATTGCGGGTGAAGTTGTTGAGTTCCTCTTGCATAGCCATCACCCAATTGGAGTCTTGGAGAGCTTCCTCAATGCTTTTGGGTTCTACACACGACACAAAAGAGTAGTGCTCACAAAAAGATGCAACATGACGTGAACGAGTACTTACTCCCCGTGAAGGACTTCCAATGATTTGATCCATTGGATGTGCCTTGGAGATGCGCCCATGTCTCATCAATGGTTGTGAGTCACTTGGTGGTGGTGAAGCATCTTGCCCGTCTTGTGGTTGGACTTCATCTTGGACTTCATCTTCTTCTTGGTGTTGTGTGGCTTGTTGGTCTTGCATGGGCAATGGATCATCTTTGTCTTCTTCTTCATCCACTTGAGGCGCCATGGAGGTGTTGATGTTCGGACTTGAAGCTCCCCCTTGATCATGGCTCTCCTCAACTTCGGGCTTGATGTCTCCTATGGTCATGTTCTTCATAGCTTCTCGTAGAGGCTCATCATCTATATCATCATGACCAAAACTCTCCTCTTGGGAGCCATTAGTCTCATCAAACTCAACGTCACAACTTTCTTCAACTAACCCGGAGGTTTGGTTGAATACTCGATATGCCTTTGAGTTTGACGCATAACCAAGGAAAATACCAACATCGCACCTTCTTTCAAACTTACCAAGTCTTTTCTTGCGGTAGATGTAGCACTTGCATCCGAAGACCCGGAAGTAGGAGATGTTGGGCTTTCTCCCAATGAGGAGCTCGTAGGGAGTCTTTTGGAGAAGTCGATGAAGGTAGACTCTATTTGCGGCATGGCATGCCGTGTTGATCGCTTCCGCCCAGAACTTCTCCGACGTCCCATAATCATCAAGCATGGCTCTCGCGAGGGTGATTAGTGTCTTGTTCTTTCTCTCAACAACACCGTTTTGTTGAGGGGTGTATGTAGCCGAAAATTCGTGCTTGACTCCTTCACGGTCACACCACTCCCCAATATTGTAGTTCTTGAATTCGGTGCCGTTGTCACTCCGGACCTTGATGATGGGAAGTTGGAATTCCCGTTGAGCTCGTTTTGCAAAGGTCTTGAAGACTTCCGGGGTTTCACCCTTGTCACCTAAAAACAAGGTCCAAGCATAGCGAGAGTAATCATCAACAATAACGAGACAATAGAGATTACCGCCAAGGCTTTGGTAGGTGGACGGTCCGAAGAGGTCCATGTGAAGTAGTTCGAGCGGCTTGGAGGTAGACACCATTGTCTTCATCGGATGGTGCGAAGCCACTTGCTTCCCGGCTTGACATGCGCTACATAGCTTGTTCTTTTCAAACGTCACGTCCTTTACGCCGGTCACCATCCCTAGCTTGAAGGACTTCTTGAGCTTGCTCATTCCTATGTGAGCAATCCTCCGATGCCATAGCCACCCCAAACTTGTCTTGGTGAAAAGACAAGTGGTTAGGCTTGCGCTCTTGTTGGAGAAGTCCACCAAATATAGATGACCATGCCTAAAGCCCTTGAATATTAGTTCTTTGCTAGCTACACTAGACACCACAACACCATCTTTGTCAAATGTGCACGTTAGTCCAAGATCACAAAGTTGAGCAATAGAGAGCAAATTAAAGCTAAGAGACTTAACGTAAAGCACATTCGAAATGGACAAGTCATTAGAAATTGCAATTTTACCTAAACCAATTACCTTCCCCTTTGAGTTATCACCAAAAGTGACTTGTTCATGATTGCCGGGGTCTTCTATGGAGGTGAACATACCATCATTGCCGGTCATGTGTTGAGTGCACCCACTATCGAGTACCCAATGTTTTCCTCCGGCTTTGTAGTTCACCTACACACATGAAGTTAGTTTTTGAGTTTAGGAACCCAAGCCAACTTAGGTCCTTGTATGTGTGATACAAGTGATTTTGGGACCCAAAGTTGCTTGGGGAGCTTCCCCTTCATGCCCTTGATGTTTTTGCCAATGAACTTCGCCTTCACCTTTCCACCTACTTTGCTCAATAGATAGTGACAATCATTGAAAGTAGATGAATAGTTAGGAGGTAATTTTGGAGAAGGACGAGTGGGAAGAGGGCACTCCCTAGTGTGATGTCCGGTGACCTCACAATGTTGGCAATAGGATCCCACTTCCTTGATGAAGCTTGTCCTAAGCTCCGGTGAGGGCACCTTCCATTTGTTGGGCGTAGGGAAGGTCCCAAGTCCCCTCTTGTTGAAGCCTTTAGCTTGTTGGAAGAGGATCTCCTTGTGCTTGTCCTCTCCCTTGGAAAGTCTAGCCACACTAGTGCGGAGACTTTCGATCTCGTCCATTAGCTCCTTCTCCCTATTAGCTTTCAATGGCAAAGACTCATGCAAATTGTTAGTGGCATGTGAACTAGCGGGTGTTTTGCCATCAAGAGTTTCTTTCTTCAAGTTATTCAATTTTAGTTCCATTGCTTCATAGGAAAGACTAAGTGTCTCATGCTCTTGAACTAACTCGTTATGCTTAGCCAATAGTGCCGAGTTAGCTAAGTCAAGCTCATGGAACTCAAGCTTGATTTGAGCCTTCTCCTCCTCGATTTGCTTGACATGTGACTTGAGCGTTTCATGCTCATTAAGTATGGTGACATACTTGTCTTGCAAATCGAGGTTGGCACCCTCTAGCTTAGCGCGAGTTAGCTCAAGTGCCTTAACCTTAGCCTTTTCCCTTTTGATAATGGCATGATATTCATTAATCATAGATGCTAGTTCATCGGGAGAAAGTTCATCATCACTTGAGTCATCACATACCTTTGTGTTACCTTTCGCCATGAGGCACATAGGCGGTGGAGGAAGGTGTGAGTCATCCTTGTTGACGATAGCGAGGCTTGCCAAGTTTTCTTCCTCATCTTCACTATCATCACTTGTTTCTTCATCGGTGACCCACTCATTTGCTTCGCACATGAAGACCTTTTGAGGTCCTCTTCTCTTCTTTGGAAAGAGCTTGGTCTTCTTGCCTTTGTCAAGTTTCTTCTTTCCAAAGGTGCGCTTGGGCTTTGCATCTTCATCATCATCACTCTCTTCTAGCTTGCGATGCTTGCCCTTGTCCTTCCTCTTGTCCGGTCTTGGACAATCATATGATATGTGGCCTTGATCGCCACAATTGTAGCACGTCTTGTTTTCATCTCTCCTTGGCAAGAAGGCTTTCTTCTTGGGATCAAACGAGTATCCCTTCTTGGCAATCTTTGAGTTGAGACGTGAAAACTTCCTCATCATCAATGCAAGCTCATCATCATCATCTTCACTTGTAGCTTGTTCTTCCTCACTTGAGCTAGGCTCAACCACTTTCTTCTTCTTGGTATGTGTCTTCTTGGTTGAGGCCTTGAGAGCAATGGTCTTTGATGATGATGACTCCTCCATCATTCCAAGCACACTCATCTCATGAGCATGTATCTCTCCAATGAGCTCCGAAACCTCAATGTTGTCAAGTGACTCCTTTTGGAGCATTGAGTTGATGATGTTGTACTTGGGCTTGGGAAGTAGCATGAGGATCTTGCGGTTGATGAGTCCCTTGCCAAGAGAAGCAACGTCAAGAGCATTAATTTCCTCAATGAGTACATTTAAGCGAGAAAACATTTGATTAACATTCTCATGAGGAAGCATTTTAAAATCATCATACTTGGATTTAAGCAAGTGATATTTGAGCTCTTTGACACGAGAGGAACCCTCATGGATCTCAATCAAGCAAGCCCAAATTTCACAAGCTTTCTCCTTACTAGCAATTCTAGCAAATACATCTTGACTAATGCACTCATAAATAGCATTCCTAGCCTTAGCATCCCATTTTAGTTGATCACCAATATATTCATGGTTGCCAAACCCCGCATGGGTCGCTTCCCACACTTCGGGAGAAATTGCCTCAAGGTAAGCGCGCATGCGTGCTTTCCAATAAGCAAAATTCTTGCCCTCGAAGGTAGGAACCGAACCCCCATTCTTGGCCATTTTTGCTCTCTAGCGGTGAAGCTAGAATGATCCAATGAGCAACCTTGCTCTGATACCAATTGTAGGGATCGAATGCCCAAGAGGGGGGGGGGGTGAATTGGGCTACTTCAAATTTTAAGTCAATTTAAAGCTTAAGTGAAATCTAGTTCTCAAAGCAAGCCAACAGTGCAATTAAGAGAAATAAGTGCGGAATTGAGAATTGCGTAATCGTAAAGGAGTAGGGAGGAGGAATGCAAACGCTCGAAGACACGGGGACACGTCGATTTTTCCCGTGGTTCGGTGAGATCACTAGGATCCACCTACGTCCACGTTGTGGCACCCACCTAAGGGTATCGCCACTCCCAAATCACCGAGACGAGGGAATCCACTAACTTCCTCCGTTCGCCATCCTTGGCAAGGTGGAGCTCAAGCCTTGTACAACTTCGATCCTCCGGGCTTCCACAATGGTCTCGGCAAGCTCCGGAGCGATCTCTTCACTCTCCTCTTGATACAATGGTGAGTGCAATCACCAAGAATGCACTTCCTCACGGCTCTCCCTACTCTAGAGTCTCCACTCACCCAGAGAGGACGCACACAAGCTTAACTCTAAGAGGAACTAGCCTATATCTTGAGGTGTGAAAGGGTTACAAGAGTGTGAAAATGAGTATTCTAAGTCTTGGACACTTGGAGAATGTGTAGTGGTGCTCTTGTTGTTCAGCCTCACCGAAATGACTGGTGGGAGGGGGTTAAATACTCAGCCCAACCGAATTAGCCGTTGGAAAAGTGGGCTGATTACTTTTTCTGTGTACATCGGATGATCCGATGACCCCCTTTTTATGAGCATCGGTCTAATTTGATTAGCTGACGTCATTCTGTCAGAAATGACCGTTATTAGACCGATGCTTCACTTCCTTCATCATCGGAGGATCCGATGAATAGATCTTCAGTCTGGTTGAGTTGATAATTTGCTTCTGTTGTAATCGACCGATGTGCATCTGCCTTCATCATCGGATGATCCGGTGTTCAGTCCTTCAGAACACTTCAGAAAATTTGCTTACTGTTGTATTCATCCGATGTTCACTTGATACACATCGGATGATCCGGTGTGTACTTCATTCTGAGGTCTTCTTCTTCTGTTGAGTCCAAATCGACCGATGCAGTCATTCTTCAGATCACCGGATGATCCGGTGTGTACAATTTGTTTCCTTCGAGTTGAGTTGGACTGATCTTTTGGATTTTGGACCTGTGACCTCTTGAACACTTGTTTGTATGGCTCTTCTGATGGATATGAAGTTACTTGTGTTGCCAATTTTGATAAGGTTGCGTCGTTGTACGAGTTCTTCATTTGTTTCCGATTAACCCCTTAGGTTAGTTCGTTGAGGGGTCTCCTTTTGCATCCAATGAGCAGTAGATGACATTTATGATTGATTGATCGACGTTTGATTCATTGTACATGAAACCTCGCATCCACAAACTCATTAGTAGTAAATAACGGTTGTCATTAATCACCGAAACCGTACCTCGTGGGGGCCTAGATGCTTTCAATCATCAAAAACGATGTCTACAACCTCTGCAATGCGTTCTTCAACAATGGATGCAGCCTACAACCAATCAACAGCTTCGTCATCACACTCATCCCAAAGAAACCGACCCCGGAAACCTCGGCCGACTACAGAACAATTTCCCTACTTAACTCAAGCATCAAAATCATAAGCAAACTCATGGGAGAAAGAATACAAACCATCCTCAAAGATATCATACATGCCAATCAATACGGCTTCATCAGAACGAGAATGATCCAAGACTGCATTGCATGGAATTATGAGTTTATATATCAACGCAGAAGATCAAGGAGACCTATAGTAATGCTGAAACTAGACTTTGAAAAAGCCTTTGACATAATGGAACATGATGCCATCCTCAGGGCGCTAACCAACAAAGGGTTCCCACAACAATGGGTCAACTGGACAAGCAACATACTATCTACAAACACCTCAGCTATCTTACTCAATGGAGTACCAGGTAAATTCTTCCACTGCAGAAGGGGTGTCCGACAAGGTTGCCCACTCTCGCCGGCACTCTTCGCAATTGCAACAGACCTGCTTCAACACCTCACAAACCACGCCAAACAAAGAGGTTTACTGATACCCCCACTACCACATCTTTCGAATCATGACTTCCCGATAGTCCAGTATGCCGATGACACAATCATCACAATACAAGCATCCCAGCAACAAATATTCTTCCTAAAAACCTTACTCTCAGCATTCACTGCCGCAACAGGACTCAAGATGAATCTAGAAAAAACATTCCTAATCCCAATCAACCTTACTACAGACCAAGCAACCACCATGTCATCCACCTTTGGGTGTCAACTAGGCACACTACCTTTCACCTATCTTGGCATACCCCTAGGAAACACCAAACCAAAAAGCACTGACTTCCTACCACTGACCACTAAAATTGAGCAAACACTCAACACCACATCCGCTTACCTGTCCATGGCCGGAAGGTGCACAATTGTATACACCCTACTATCATCAATGCCAATCTACACAATGTGCACCATCAAACTACATTCCGAAACAATCCAACAAATAGACAAGTACAGGAAAATCTACCTCTAGAGAGGTTCGGACATCATGGCCAAAGGGAAACCTTTGGTGAAATGGGAAGACACCACAACACCAAAGAAAAAAGGAGGAATTGGGCTCAAAAACCTACACTTCATGAACCAGGCCTTCATACAGAAATTCCTCTACAAACTCTACAACAAAAAGGACACGCCTTGGGTGCATCTCATCCTCGACTCATACTGCGCAGATGGCACCCCACCCCATCAACTGACAAATAGGGGTTCCTTCTGGTTCAAGGACATCATGAGCCAGTGGGAAAGCTTCAAACAACAAACTCAGGTAAACATCGGAAAAGGCGACACGGTATCCATGTGGCACGACAAGTGGCATACAACGGTACTATTTACGTCTTTCCCAAACCTGTATACACACGCAAGACACCAAAATGCGTCCATAGCCCACTACACCACAACAACAGACATACACACCAACTTCCACACCCCAATATCGACACAGGCCCTATAGGAACTAAACCTACTGACCAACATCATCCAAGGCTTACAAGACACCAATGACACATGGTCATACAAGAATAACAAGAACACCGCCTCCTCCACTGAATTGGATCTGGAAGACGACGCTAACAAAGAAACTGAAAATATTCTGCTGGCTCATGTTTTTGGATCGCCTTAACTCCAGAAATCTACTCAAAAGAAAGAACTTCAGCATCGAAAATGATGACTACTCGTGTGTGCTATGCACAGCGGCACCAGAGGAACTGACATATCACCTATTCTTCCAATGTGAATTCAGCACCGCATGCTGGACAACAATACAAATCAACTGGAACCACAGCGTACCTTTCTTCACAATGATTCAAGAAGCAAAAAGAAACTGGACCGGTCCCCCGTTTATGGAAATATTCATGACAGCAAGCTGGGAAATTTGGAAGCAACGAAATGAGCTCATCTTCAGAAGCAACGCACCATCACTCTCATCCTGCAATCATAACTTCCATAGAACTATGTCACTTCAATGTAATAGATTCTCAACCTCCATCAAAACTTGTATTCAGCTGTGGCTATCTGCCATAAACTTCATCATTCGCACTCCGGGAATATGATTTTATTTATGCCGATACCAACACCTGCCTGTTTTGCAATCCCCGGATTGCAACTTATATATATTAATATAACACAGTCAGGGCTTCCCCTACTGTTTGTCTTCAAAAAAAAATTGTGCAAGAGTAAATATATCTTTTAGTTATGAAGTTAACACCGTTAAGTAGTCTTAACAGAATAGGATCATTTCATTTGTTCATTTCGAAAAAACAATGTCATATACACAAACCCTAAAAAAGAGGGTCGGCTGTATAATTAGATTGAAAAACGAGGTCAATTACACAAATAGCCCAATTTCTTTCCAAGCAAGTCGCTTGATCGCCGACCAGGACGACTAGGTTCTAGTCGCGCGGAACAGTACCTTTTAACATTGATGTATTCATAGGATCTTAGTCAGCAGACAATGCTACGTAGAATAAACCTGATGCATGGGTAACAACAACGGAATATCTGGCAACAGTGCCTGGCACCGTTTGCATGTCTGCGGTGAAGATATAGGTAGCAGTATACTGCAAACTGGCTGCGTGCATTTCAATTGAATGCTGTTTTTATCACTCGTTTATCCTACCTAGTTCGAGTGACGTGAGGTGGTGAATAGGTGTCATTGTCCTATTGGAGACTGGAAGAGGTTGGCGACAGGGGAGGTCCCATGCGGACGTTTTAATCCATCATATCACACAGTAACTATGCTCAAGCATACACGAACAATATTAAGAAATCAAGAAAAGAATAGGATAACGATAACGACGATATCAAATTACTACTGCCACAAGCACAACAAAAGCACCCAGTTCCCTGAATCAAAAGAAACCTCAGCTCCTCATCAAATACATGGATCGATGACGTGCAGCCTAACAGTAACAGCAAAACACTGCCTCCACCCTGACTGGGAACCTAGAACATCGCCAGGAGCCCAGCCAGGCCCAATCCAGCCCATCCCGCGGCTTTGAGCCCGGTGGCGCCGGAGGTGGACGACTCCTTGGCCCGCGGCGCGACCTCCGTCGCGGCCGGGCTCTTGGGCGTGGCGCCGGAGCTCGAGGGAGACGTCGGTGTCTTCGTGGCGGGCGTGGTGTCGGGGGTGTCTGGTGTGTCTGGGGTGTCCGCGGCCGGAGTGGGGGCCGGCGCCGGCGCTGGGGGTGCCGCAGCGGCGGCGACGTCCACGACGAGCTTCATGCCGCCGCTGCAGTGGCCCGTGACGCCGCAGATGAAGTAGTGCTTGCCGGCGGTCTTGATCGTGACGGTGGTCGTGCCGGTGCTGTCGCTGCTCAGCGCCTTGCTGGAGGAGCAGGCGGCGTAGTCCGACGCGCCCACCTCGTCCACCGTGTGCGCCCCGCCGGCGTAGTTGAACACTGAAGAAAACAAAATCGTGTCGTGCATGAGCGGTGACACAAGCAATGTACAGCACAAGTGCATCACGATGTTGCAAGGATCAGATCAGAGCACGTGAAAGGCGTACTAGCAGTTTAATTAGCACATTATTCTGCTGTTGTGGCCGTGCATTTTGAATTGTGAGGCAGCATCAGCGCACTAACTAAACAGGCCAAACAACACAAATAATGAAACAATGATGCATGGTTGACTATCTACTGCATATGTAGACGCAAGTATAGCATTCTGTAGGACGTAAAGGAAGTATCAATAATTTCACTATACTGAAAATGATGTATATCACACGACTTTATAAGTACTTGATGCAGAGTTGCAGAAAATTCGAGTCAACCTTAATTAGAAGCCTTTAATATGACTTGCAAGAATTTTCACATATGCAGAGACAATGATCATATAATAGTTTTGCCTAGCGTATGCGGAGCATTGCTGAAAAGTTTCTTTTGTCAATTTTTATAAGAACTAGCATTGCTCAACGCATCATAGCAACCATAAATCGGTACTGAGACAGCATTGACTTCGATATGTTTGCTAACCGAGACTGTCGCCGACTTTGAACTTCTTGCCGCTAGCCCAGGTGGTGTAGTCGGTGCCGGTCGTCCAGCCGGACGTGTCGCCGACGGTGTACTTGGTCGCCGCCACCGCCGACGCGCAGCTCACTACGAGCAGCGCGGCCACGGCCAGCCACGACGACGCGCCACCAGAAGCCATCATCGCAGAGCTGGGATCGATCAAGCAGAGAAGATCAATGCAATGCAAGGAGCGAGGAGAAAGATCCAGTGCGAGAGATCAATATATATGGATGCAGAGAAGATTGCAAGCCAAAGGCCCCTTATATACATGCCACTGCAAATGGCAGTAGCACGTCGCAGCAGCCGAGCCGGCGTGGAGTTGTTAACTCCCCGAACGCAACAGCAGCTGACTGCAGAGAGTTGGTGGAGTGGCTTTCGTTGGAGTTGGTTGGGAGTAGGAAGAAGTAGGAGCCGGCCCGTTGCTTTCCACCGGTGCTTTCAGTAGCTCGCTCGCCCTCCTCCGATCCTGGTCGTATCGACACGAAATGACGTAGAATAGAAACAACTCCATCTTCGATAACACTTCCGGTTTTTTGGTTGGTCAGTTGCCTTTCGGGAACACAAGTTTCGCATGGTTGTAAAGCTTTTCTGCCGCCGTTTCCAGTTGCGACATCTTTCTCACTGTGACCTGTGTTCCTGAATGGCTGCAACGACGACGGATCGGAGAAGAAGAAAGATAACAGGTACTCTAACAACACTATTGTAACTGGTGGACTGGCACTGTCACCAGACCGGCCGTCCCTGCGTTTGGTCATGGTTTTCGTTGGCGGCCAGCAGAGCATCGTCTATCTCACTGGGTCATTTGTGGCCATACTTTTCTTCCCGGGATTTAGGAGTTCAGACCACCTGTTTCTCTGCCCACCAAATGCTTTTTCGGACATGGGACCATACAACACTTTTGCAAGAGCCTTCCTTTCCAAATAAATATCGTGCAATTAGCTTGCGATCTGAAAAAAAAATTAAACTATCTCGGCACATCGTTTGCGGTCAATTCTTAAGTACTATCGCATTTTTAAAATTAAAAGAAATATATTTCATCGAGCAAATGAAAGTATTATTTGCCTGATAATAACAGTATTGTGTTTGTTGAACGGCAGCTTGGACGGTTCATGATCTGGGTTAAAGGCAGGCACCTACTCCGTGGACAATGACGTCTCCAGAGAGTTCGATGAGAGGTAGTAACAAAGGCTTTGAGGTGCATCAATGATTCGATGTCACCTGCTGGTCCAACACAGGCTACTGCTTCAGATTTTGTTGCGGACTTGCAGTGAAGCAAGACGCGACCTCAGACCTTGCAGATAAGTTACGCGCGATGAAAGTTACTCCTACGTGCGATGAAATCGATTGCACCGTGATTCGAAGGCAAGGGGTTGAAGTTCTTCTGGTGAGATTGCGGGTGGGACGGGCGCTTATCCGGAGATCAGGAGACGAGCGAGAAGGGATTGGAGAACAAGCTAAAGCTAGCCACCGACCGAACGATGTGGACTCGCAAGCCGGTTGGGTTGGTCAGTCACCTATAACTTGCCCAAGGTGGTTTGGTACAAGTAGTATAGCAGTTTGTTCGTTTGTTGCGAGTCTACTTTCCTTTCTGTTGAAGTAGCACGTGCTGCTATCCGTGTTGTCTCGTTCGGAACCGGTGGTGATCTTCGAATTTTTTTATTTTAGCATTATTATATTATAATTTAATATTAATAGCGTCTGATTTTTTTGCGGAACTAGCATCCCTACTGTCCACATTGTGAACGGCAGGTACACGTGGCGATGGAGCCGTCCACCGTGTGGATGGCAGGGCCACGTGGCGCCACGCCAGCAACATAGCCGTCCACACAGTGGACGATTCGGACACGTGGCTGCCACATCGGTCCAAACGATCGTTAGGATACACCACTGGACCATTGCGGCACGAGTCGTTGGAGCCACGCGCCTGCCGTCCACACTGTGGACGAGTCGTCCACACTGTGGACGGCAGGCGCGCTATAAAAGTCGCGCGCTGCGTCCATGAGGCAGCAGAGCAGAGAGGCACCAGGGAGAGGAGAGGAGAAGAAGAGAAGAAAAGAAGAGAAGAAAAAGAGAAGAGAAGGTATAATTTTTTAAAAAATTGTTTAAAAAATTATAATTAATTATTATGTTTTAATAATTTAATAGTATTTGTAATTAGGATTTGTCTAATAGCTAATTAGAGTTGTATTTATTATATTAGTTTAAATAGATATTATTATTATTTATTAGTATTGTTTTAAATAGATCTTAGTAGTAGTATTATTTTAAATAATATTATCAGTAGTCTCTATAGTCTATATAAGAGTGACTCCGCATCGTCACCACAACCCCATCATCACACTCATTCCATACATCGTCTTACCATGGACGGACCTTACTCGCCGCCAAACAACAAAGAGAGAGTCGACATCTCCGAGGGATTACAACCGCCAATGTGTCTATGCAGCACTGATTGTCGGTTTGTTAAAGATCTTGGGATGGGACACTTATGATTTGAGACTCTGGATGTGTGATAATTATGAGTATGATCCTCCTCATAGGATCTGTCCATTTTTTCCCAATGGCGAAGCTCAGGTAAAATACTTACAACTCTTATTCGTACCATTTGATATTTACATTTTCATTTTGCTATTTATAATGACACATTTGTAATCACGCAGTCTCTACCGCCTCTTTGCGAGTTCGTACAATATGTCGACCACGAACAAACACCAGAACAGATCGAGTACGTGTATAGCACGCATAGATCTGCTACCAGAACAAATGGAGTGGGAAGAAAGAGTTGAGAGGGACAGGAGGGAGAGAGCTGAACAGGAAGAGCAGCGTCGCAAACGTCAAGAAGAGCGTCGCCAAAAGGAGGAAGAGTATCGTCGCAAGTGTCAAGAGGAGGAACTTATGGCACGGTGGGCAAGAGAGGCTGAGAGGGAACACATGCGTGAAAGAGCACGTCACGCAAGAGAAGCCGGACCGGATGCATTTCGAAAGGGAAAATATCCCTGTTGCACGCAATAAAATCTATGTAAAATATGTTCGGCGTTAATTTCAACTAAGGTGTGTTAGGAGTAGGTTGGTGCACATAGGTTAGATATTATTTAGTGCATCATACACACACCATTTGTATCGTCGTTTTTATTTTTCTGTTCTTAAATATGTATTATCTGCCTTATGTATCGTACTCATAGAGAGGTAGAGAACAAACACTTATTTTTGAACTTTGTAATGTATGCAATGTAAGGATCGAATGCCCAAGAGGGGGGTGAATTGGGCTTCTTTTTAAAAATCTAAGCTATAAAACTTAATTACTCAAAGTCCAATTCCCTACGCAAACAATCTATGCATTCAAGTAAATAGCAACTTCGCGGTACATAAAATGCATAAATGTAGGGTGAGAGGATGAGGATGCAAACTCCCAAGGAGACACGAGGATTTATCCCGTGGTTCGGCAAGATCGTCAAGATCTTCCTACATCCACGTTGTGGCACCCACCAAAGGGTATAGCCACACCCAAGTCACCGAGAATAGGGATGTTCACTATTCTTCTCCGTTTGCCAACCTCGGCAAGGTGGAGCTCAAGCCTTGTACAACTTGGATCTTCTGGGCTTCCACATCCTCTTGGCAAGCTCCAGTAGTCACTCTCAGTTACAAACACCAAGGGACACTCCCTTACAGCTCTCATTACACTAGAGATTCCACTCAACAAGAATGGAGGCACACAAGCACTATCTCTAGCTAGTTCTAGCCTATTTCTTGGTGTACAAGTGGTGAAAATGATATGGAAGTGGTAGCTCTATGTCTTGAATGCTTGAGGATGTGTAGAGTATGTCTGGTGATCAAGACTTGTCGATTTGACAGGTTGAAGGGGTATAAATAGCTAGCCTCCACGAAATAGCCATTGGAAAAGTAGGCTAACATCACTGCTCTGCGAACACCGGATGATCCGATGTCTCCCCTTCAGTTATCATCGGTCCAATCCAAATTAGCTGATGTCATTGTGTCAGATATGACCGTTGTTAGACCGATGTTGCACTTGTCTTCTCATCGGGTGATCCGGTGGCTCTTCCTCCAGAATTGGTTCAAACTTGATGCTTACTGGAGTGATTGACCGATGTGTTCAAAGGTTGTACATCGGATGATCCGGTGCTACTTTTAGTCCAAGGATATTGCTTACTGTACTGATGGACCGATGTAGCTTTGCCCTTAACATCGAATGATCTGGTGAGTGCTTTGTTCTGAGGTCTTCTTCTTCTGCTGAACCAACTCGACCGATGTGTTGTTCTCTGGAAACATCGGTTGATCCGGTGAGTTCATTTTGTTTGCTTCGAGTTGTTTCTAAGTGATTCTTTTGTATTTTGCTAGATTGACCTCTTGGACATTTGTTGCAAATATTCTTCTGATGATTTTCAAGCATTGAGTGTCGTCAATTATGGTTGAATGACTTTGACATATGAGCTTTACTTCTAGTCTTCATAACATTCATTGATCTCATAAAATGATTGTTTAGGGGTCTCCAATGATCAGTGATAGATGTTTATATTCATATAGATTTCATTTGATTGAGTGATATGGGAGACCTTGCATCCACAAATTCATTAGTAAAATCCAATGGTTGTGATTAATCACCAAAACTGTACCTCATGGGGGCCTAGATGCTTTCAATCTCCCCCTTTTTGGTGATTGATGACAACACAACAAGTGAAGCATAATAATGAATTTGATGGTACGATACTCAAGAAGATATGCAATGAATACAAGATATGGTATTTTAAACTTAAAGACTCAAAAGAGATTAATAACACAAAATCTCAATCGATCAATAACTCAAGAGAATGAGTGCACATGAATATACACCAATAAGCTCAATCGATCAATAGCTTACGAGTACTCAATGAATAACAGAGGAGTAGCAAACACATCAAAGTACAAAAGATACAGACTCCCCCTGAGACTAAGACACTCCCCCTGAGGCTAGGCTATCCTCCCCTGGCTCTACTCTAACTCTTCTCCCCCTTTGGCATCAAGACACCAAAAAGGAAGCCGAGTACCTAAGAACCCTGAGTGTACGGAGCGATGACAAACTGGTCACCGTCGGGGGTGCTGTCGACGGAGCTGCTACCTGGAGTAGAGGTGGAGGGTGCTGTAGGTGCTGTAGGAGCCGCCGTCGGTGCCTGCTGAGTCAGAGCTGCTAGCAATGGGGCACTGACGACGGATGTCGGCGTCTGCAGGAACAACGTCGTAGCCGACAGCGGAGAGTGGATTGGTGCGCCGGGAGCCAGCAGTAGAGACATGCTAATCGTCGGGATCGGCGTGGTCGGCACCGGAGCTGCAGCTGGAGCAAGGACAGGTGGGGGTGGAGCAACGCCTGGCAGCTGCGTCAGCAGGGCAATCCGGGTCTGGGTGTAGAGGTTGGTGATCAACCCCAGGATGCCCATCATCGCCTGTTGTGTCTGCTGCTACTGCTGGTCGAGGGAGCGCTGGTGCATCTGGTCTATGAGCCCAGTCAGCCGGTCAGTGTCCTCTCGCCTCTCACGGGCGATCTAGCGCTGCATCTCCTGCTGCTGCTAGAGCTCCAAAAGGCGCGCTGCGTGCTCAGCTCGGGCCTGCTCAGCTGCAAGCCGGTCCAGGCGCTACTGCTCAACCATCTGCTGTAGGAGTGAGGTGAGCTCTGACGGCTGAGAGACCTGTGCCTCTGAGACGGGAGGTGGAATAGGGGGTGGCACTGTCGAGCCTCCAGCCTCCGCGTCGTGCTGCCTGGGTGAGGGAGGAGGTGGAAAGTACTTCTCAACGCTGTCATCAGTGTCGCTCTCGGACCATATATGCTGAAGGTCCTCACCCTGAGCCTCTGCCTCTGCCAGCCTCTCATCTTCATTTTCTAGATCAGACCAATCCTCCTCGGATAGCCGAACTCGGACCTGACGCTCGACTGGACGGCCAAGGCGGCGGTCTCCAGGAGCTGGAGCTCGGTAATGGCTGAACCGTGTGACACTCTCGTCAGTGAGACAGTCACGCACGGCGGACTCCTCAGGAATCATCATGGAGAGCAGGTAGCTGATCCAGTGTCCAAACACAAGCGGCCTCATCATGCCAACTCCATCAGTGATCACATCCTCCATCTCACATATGAGGAGGTCCACAATATCGAACTCCATCCCGTTCATGATGTAGAACAGGAGGGTCTGTTGCAGGCTGGTGAACCCCTCTAGATACCCGGACCTCGGCAAGAGAGTGCGGCGCAAGGCAAGGTGCACTGTGCGCGCAGCTGGAGTCAGCAGTGCCGGTACCCTCGGCTGGTCTGGAGAGAAGGACAGTCCAAACAGAGAGCGTATCTCCTCCAGTGGTGGTGCCAATCCTCCAGTGAGCGGCCTCCTCAGCGGGTCTGCCTGTCCATATACCCTCTCATGCACGCAAGTGTCGTGCAGGTCCACTCCTAGCAGCTGTGCCAACGTCTGCCTCGTCAAGTGATGGTGCTGGCCCATGAACATGAAGTCTATAGACCTGCGGCCCTCAGAGATGTAGAGGGTGGCATAGAATATGCGGACCCAGTCCTCCACGTAGGCACTCCTCTCGTAAGACACCAGCTCCACCAGCCCTCTGTACCTCGCAAAGTATGGGCGTATCTCCGTCTCGGCTGCTAGAGCAAGCTGATCCCAGTCCAAGAAGTTGTGTTGGAAGAGCTTGTGGCCTCGGCGTCTATACGTCTCGTATAGTGACGCCTGCGTCAAAGTCCAGAAACGACTGTCCACACGTGCCTCTCTGGGCTGCGGGAACCACTCCTCAAGTAAGACGCTCCATCTGAGTTGTCTGAGCTGCTTGACCTTCATCTTCCGGTAATCAGTCAATCGGACACCTTCACCAACGTGGACGGTGGTGTCCATCTCGTAGACGGCTCTCTGGGCCGCCCTGTCCTCACGAAGGTCGGCAGTTGACGGTCGTGAACGTGGTACTGCTGGCGAATGACCCCCACGGGTCCTGGCTGAGCACCGGCGAACAAGTGGCACTTCCGGCTCTTCTTTTGCCTCGGACTCATCTAGCACGGGAGGCTGCCTCTGACGAGCCTCACGGATCCTCAATGATCCTCCTCGGCCATGCTCTCGCTCCTCGGCGGCGCGAGCGGCCATTAACGCCTTCTTCTCCTCCTTGGATAACTTTTGCTTCTTTGCGGCTGGCTCCGCAATGGCCTTGCCTTTTTCCTTCTTGTCACGAGCCATTGCAATGAGGCAGTGCGCGTGAATGGAGTCGATGATGTCAAGCGCGCGGAACGACGACACGAAGATCGTCGCGACTGGAAACCCTAGCGACGTAGGGAGGCACCTCGGCGATGGAGAGGGCGGTGGCGGTGGTGCACGGGATGGAGCAGCTGCTGGGGGCGGCGGTGGTGGTGCACGAGCTATGGTCGGCGTCGCTTGGGTGGAGCGGCGGTGGCGCGACTGCTGTGGTGCGGTGGCGGCCGGAGGGCAGCGGCGGCGGCCGGAGGCGGCGGTGGCGCAGGGCGAGAGGAGCGGCGGCGGATGCGGTGATGGCACGGGAGGCGTCGGGGTCGGGAAGAAAGAGAGAGGAGGGAGGCGAGCGACGTTTAAAAAGTGGGTCTCAAACCCTAGCCGAAATTTTAACACTGGATGGACCGACGTTGAAAGTTAGGATCATCGGTCGAATGGCACAGTAAGGGTATTCGAAAAGGTACTGTTGACATTGGATGGATCGACATTGAACTGATGTGCATTGGTGGAATTTGGCACAGTTTCATAAGTGTGAACATCGAATGGACTGATGTTTCTCATAATGAACTCGTCGGTTGATTTGTGTTACTGACTGAACTGGCTCTTGGTATTTGAACACAAAGTGATCCGATGATGGTCTAGCCTAAGCATCGAATAATCCGATGACTATAAAACACCAACATCCCATATATGTCCTTCGACCAAACACACAAACAATGAGAAACACATGTCTTAGGACTTTTTGGGCAACCCCTTACCCCTCAAAAATGCTAATATGCCAATAACTTGGCTAAGCCTTAAAGCGAATAGAACACGAAGAAAATGGGAAGGAAATTATCCAAATAAAATGTAAGGCCCATGCTTTATGAGCTAGAGGATGAAGCCTTCTATCTCTTAAAAGCATGTTCCTTTAGGCATTAACGCACCTAACATTTTGTTCTTCCTACATCATATGAGTTGAGATATTGTATTTCAAACAAGTCTCTTTCTCATGAGGTGGGTTCCCCTTTGTGACAATCTACCGTATGCAATGCCAAACAATTTATAGTGCAGGAAATTTAAATGTGAGTGCAAGTCTATATGGTAGGTGAAGCTCTATAGCGGTGAAGCTAGAATGATCCTATGAGCAACCTTGCTCTGATACCAATTTTAAGGATCGAATGCCCAAGAGGGGGGGGGGGTGAATTGGGCTTCTTTTAAAAAATCTAAGCTATAAAACTTAATTACTCAAAGCCCAATTCCCTACGCAAACAATCTATGCATTCAAGTAAATAGCAACTTCGCGGTATATAAAATGCATAAATGTAGGGTGAGAGGATGAGGATGCAAACTCCTGAGGAGACACGAGGATTTATCCCGTGGTTCAGCAAGATCGTCAAGATCTTCCTACATCCATGTTGTGGCACCCACCAAAGGGTATAGCCACACCCAAGTCACCGAGGCTAGGGGCCTTCACTATTCTTCTCCGTTTGCCAACCTCGGCAAGGTGGAGCTCAAGCCTTGTACAACTTGGATCTTCCAGGCTTCCACAATCCTCTTGGCAAGCTTCGGTAGTCACTCTCAGTTACAAACACCAAGGGACACTCCCTTACAGCTCTCATTACACTAGAGATTCCACTCACCAAGAATGGAGGCACACAAGCACTATCTCTAGCTAGTTCTAGCCTATTTCTTGGTGTACAAGTGGTGAAAATGATATGGAAGTGGTAGCTCTATGTCTTGAATGCTTGAGGATGTGTATAGTATGTCTGGTGATCAAGACTTGTCGATTTGATAGGTCGAAGGGGTATAAATAGCCAGCCTTCACGAAATAGCCGTTGGAAAAGTAGGCTGACATCACTGCTCTACGAACACCGGATGATCCGATGTCTCCCCTTCAGTTATCATCGGTCCAATCCAAATTAGCTGATGTCATTGTGTCAGATATGACCGTTGTTAGACCGATGTTGCACTTGTCTTCTCATCGGATGATCTGGTGGCTCTTCCCCCAGAATTGGTTCAAACTTGATGCTTACTGGAGTGATTGACCGATGTGTTCAAAGGTTGTACATCGGATGATCCGGTGCTACTTTTAGTCCAAGGATATTGCTTACTGTACTGATGAACCGATGTAGCTTTGCCCTTAACATCGGATGATCCGGTGAGTGCTTTGTTCTGAGGTCTTCTTCTTCTGCTGAACCAACTCGACCGATGTGTTGTTCTCTGGAAACATCGGTTGATCCGGTGAGTTCATTTTGTTTGCTTCGAGTTGTTTCTAAGTGATTCTTTTGTATTTTGCTAGATTGACCTCTTGGACATTTGTTGCAAATATTCTTCTGATGATTTTCAAGCATTGAGTGCTGTCAATTATGGTTGAATGACTTTGACATATGAGCTTTTACTTCTAGTCTTCATAACATTCATTGATCTCATAAAATGATTGTTTAGGTGTCTCCAATGATCAGTGATAGATGTTCATATTCATATAGATTTCATTTGATTGAGTGATATGGGAGACCTTGCATCCACAAATTCATTAGTAAATCCAACGGTTGTCATTAATCACCGAAACTGTACCTCATGGGAGCCTAGATGCTTTCATGCAATCACCGAGTCTTTTAATGAAATACATCTATAATGTCTGCCTAATGTCACTTTTCTATTATGTTCATAATTCATATTTTAAAAGAATATAACAATTCATTCTACGTATCGAATGTTTGTGCAACTCATTGCATGCAATGATAACAATGTACATTACCTTTACTTCTATAACAACATCTTTCAAATATGTTCCGAAGTATTTTTAAGTAACTGTCGAAAATTGAATACGATAGAGGCAAAATTACTTAGTTTCAACAATGCGATCCTAGTGTGTTATTCAAATACACATAACATTTCACTTGTTAAACCAAAAGTTTAGTATTTTTTCGAAATAACAACAAAGTGTACTACATTTACTTTGATGAAAACATTGTCAAAAATTGTTTTTAACTATTTCTAAATTGATAACAAAGCAGAAAGAACCAACAGGCTAGCCGTGCAAAAGGTCTTGCAGTCCACATCATGGACGGCAGGATGACAGAGCTCCTTGCTGGCGTGGCAGCCGTTGTGGACGGCTCCTTTGCCACGTGGACCTGCTGTCCACAGTGTGGACGGCAGAAATGCTAGTTTTGCAAAAAAAGAATCCGATACTATTAATATTAAATCATAATTTAATAATGCTAAAATAAAAAAATCGGTGATCTTCAGGGGGATTTTGCCAAGGAATCCACAGCCTGGAGAGTTCGGAAGATTGTGCCCAAATTTGGCCTGGGCCTGTGACTTACGGAAGCCTCTGGACCGGCTGGGCCTATGTACCTCAGGTTTGTGCCAACGGGACGTCCATTCTTCAAAATCCGGCTCATCGCAGACACATGGATCTTTGTTGTTCTATTCACGGAGAAATTTTTCGGATTACTCTCTCCATTCTAAAATATTTGTCATTCTTTATTTCACTTTTAAACTAGAGAGTGACAAATATTTTTAGATGAAGGGAGTATTATGTTTATACCATGGTTGTAAGTTCAACTGTCATTTTTTTTTTCAAAAATAGTATCTTTAATTTAACTCCACTTTTTTCAAAAGGAAACCACAATTTATCCTCCATTTCCACACCGTTAGCCTATTAAATAATTTGGAAATAAAATAAATGATTATAAATATGAAAAAGGGTCCACTACCCTTTTGTCCTTCTGTCCATTGAATATCTGTCCATGTTCGTGCCCACCTCCTGAATCGGATCCAGTTATACATGCAAATTTTGCATGGTCACAAGGAAGTTTTACTCCCAACACAAGTGTTATGCCATTTAAACGTATTGAAACCCTAAACAAAGTCTTACAATGTAGTTTAAACTCTAAACGAATAATTAAACGGTTACGGTGTAAACGGGCTAAACGGAACGGATTTTAATCATGTTTAAAACCGCTTAGACAAATTGAACTTCAATTTTTGATCAAATGCAGGTTTTAAATCAATATCATCAAATTGAATAAAATCAATACATTTTCTATGTTTCACTTAAACACATCTAAAACAGTTTTTCAGTCTCAATATTATGATTTGGTTGTGGTATTTTGATTCTCTTTAATTTTTATATGATATCAAGGTTAAATTGGCTCCTATTTCAAACATAACTTTGAACTTGATTTTTTTATTGCTGCTACAGTGCAGATCATTTAATCCGTTTAGACACTGTTTAAACACCGTCTAAACATTTTACAGAGCTCCACCGACTGTACCGTTTAGGATAATACTGTTTACGAAAAAATGATTAACCCATGCCATTAATTGATTCGGTAGTCTGTAACTTCGCTCTGTAAAAGACACAACAGAGAACTGTGCCACTTCAAAACAAAACTCTATGTTGAGAGGACACAAATTCCACTTTATGAGCCACGGGGATGGTCTGGTTTGTCAATATAATGATGTTGTTCAAGTAGACCGTCGTAATGCTCATGAGATCATGAATAACTAACAACTTCTCAACTCGGGAAACCATTCCTCGTATGTTAGGGTTCAAACTTCCCATCATACCAAAGTAGCAAAATAAGCATCACGTATACCTGTGCCACAAAATAGGTACCAAGTCATCATGTCATAGCCAAAGCCACATGAGATACCCTGCCAATAAGTTACCCCTAAATGCTCATGACATTAGCCTTTTTGTGTCCCTTTCACCGCGATCGTAGTTCCGGTGCTCATGTATATCCTTTCTCTTCCTATTGTCGAGCTTCGAGGAAGGATATTCCTGGCTGTCCATGGACAGCTCGCCCTCTTCGACGTTCTCATGGGTCTTCTGCTGATCCTCCCGGTGTACAGGACGGGGCCAGCTCTGCCTTCTCTCCTGCTTGATCTTTTCGTTCTCAACAGCCAACTCCACACCATGTTCCAGCTCCCTCTCAATGAGATCATCATCATCCATGACATCAACCTTTCTAGAAACATCACCTTTAGATTTCCTCCGCTTCTCCAATGCAGCTTTCACCTTATCCTTGTCTATCTTCTTCATTGCATCAATCATTGAGGATGTCGTGTCGGTGGCATCATTATTATTGGAAATGCCATCTCTTGCTTCATCCTTTGGTATCCTCTGGCTTGAGTTTTGCTTCTCAGGATGATGGCTCGACTGTCTGGATGCTTGATGATGTTCATGTGCAGGAGGTTCATCAAGAGTCCCAGGAGCCTTCCCAGGAGCACGTTGATTAGCAGCACTAACAGAGCTTCCTTCAGTATCATTTCCTTGCGATGGTGGTGGACCAACACGATTTTGCTCATAGAGCTCCAACATTTGATTGCTAACTTCTGAAAAGGTAATTGCAAATACATAGCATCAGCATAGAGGAGTAAATATTATTATAAACACTAAAATTAATATTAGAAGAACAGAATGGACAAAAGAGGTATCAAAGTGACAATAGAAGAAACGAAGACCAAACACAGCATCAATGGTAGCAAACAGACAAAATAAACCTGGACGTGACAAGACTAACAGAACAGTTGTGCTCAAAAGACTGACCAAATTATCTAATTCCCTACTACCACTACAGGTCCAACTTTCTTGCAAATGTCAAAAGAGGATTCGCTTGTGATCACAGAGTTATCTCCAACCTAACCAAGTTCCACAATCATTTTGAGCACAACAGTGATACATGGTCTCCAATTTCATCATGACAACAGCTGCTGCTACTAGCAATGTGTTGTGTTTCTTGCGTCTGGGGGTGTGGAGGGGTGAGTGGAGATGAATCTGGGAGGAAGGGATGGAACGCAGAGGATAGGGAGCCCTGTGCGGCTGCTGCTGAGAAGAACCCCCTGCGCTGGCAGAGGATCCAGCCAGGATGAGCAGCCGCCCCACAGGGAAACTGCTTTATTACTGGATGATTTCCTAGTACAGTCTAGGCCTGGTTTTATAGCTGGCCGGCACCCAGCTCACACGAATAACAAACTTCGCAATATCCTAACAGATTTATTCTTCTAAAACAGATCTAACAAACTGTTCTTATCTAAACACCAGAGGCTGGCGCCCTGCTGGTGGGCCCTTTGTGGTCACGCCTGTGGTATTGGCGGCCCACAAAGGAGTCCACAACATTACCCCCTCTCCCGACAAACAGCTCGTCCTCGAGCGTTACATCAGGAAATTGACACTTGAAATCTTCCAGCTGCTCCCATGTAGTATCAACATCAGAACGTCCCAGCCACTTGATTAAGAGCTCCCAAACACCTCTGTTGAGTCTTGCTTTGATGATACGCTCAGGTGTAGGGACTACCTTCCCATGGAGCAGAGGTGGAAGAGGAACAACTTGTGCTGGAGCTGCCCCTTCAAATTTCTTCAACACTGCAGCATGGAAAACATCATGGTTCAGGCCCTGGGAGGTAGCAGGAGCTTATAAGAGACCAGCCCAATGTGCTGCAGCACCTGGTAGGGTCCAAACAAATTGGTACTTGGAGTGTGCTGCAGGCTTCACCCCAACTGCTGTTTTCTGTTGGAGCCAGAGTCACACCCATTCAGCAATAGAGTCACACCCAATCACCAATCTGAAATTCTACCTCTCTTCTCGTCTTGATAACTCTTCATGGAGACCTGTGCCTGGATCAGCCTATCCTTGATTTCAGATAGGAATTCATCTCGGTCCTGCAATTGTTTGTCCACTGCAGCCACTCTAGAAACCTCGGGCTGGTAGGATAATTGCAGGAGGATCCCTGCCATAAACCACTTTGAAGGGAGAACATTTCACAGCAGTTTGGTAGGACGAATTGTAGTAGAATTCCGCCCATAGCAGCCATTGTAACAAGAACTTCGGTCTGTCTCCAGCCAAGCACCGCAGGTACAGTCAGTACTCGGTTCACCATCTCAGATTGACCATCGGACTGTGATTGGAAGGCTGAACTCATGCAGTTTTACCCCTGCCAGTGAGAATAGTTCAGACCAGAACAAGCTGGTAAAAACTGTGTCACGGTCACTGACTATAGAGCAGGGAAAACCATGTAGACGGACAATGCCTTCAAAGAATGCCTTGGCCACTGTTGCGGCAGTATATGGATCACTCAAGGCAATGAAGTGGGCACATTTTGAGAATCTGTCCACAACTGTCAGCACCACTGATTTTCCCCCAACCTTGGGAAAACCCTCCACAAAATCCATAGAAATATCACTACAGACTGCAGATGGAACCGGCAAGGGCTGCAGCAGGCCCGCTGGATGCAAGTGTTCAGTTTTATTGCGTTGGCACACTTCACACCCACGGGCAAACTCCCAGACACGGTGGAGGGCCAAAGGGCTGTAGAAGGAGGAGGACCAGCAATGGAGGGTCTTCCGAACTCCTTCATGTCCGGCTTCATGTGCATCTGCCAGCAGCAGCGGCCAAAAGAAATATCCAGGATAAATAATTTACCCCGGTACAGCAGCAACCCATCCATCTGTGTCCATCCTTCCTTGGCTGTTCCAGCTCTGATTTGTGCCTGTATTTCAGCCACCTGAGGATCTGCAGTGGCTTCAGACCTTGTAATATCAAATAGCTGAAACGTAGGTGATGTGATGCTATGAACCTCCATAATATGCTCCTCTTTCCTGGACAGGGCGTCGGCTGCCCCATTTAACCAGCCATGCCTGTATTCCACCGTCAAATCATATCCAAACAGTTTGCTTGCCCAAGTGTGTTAGGGAATAGTGCTCAACCGCTGATCCAGGAGAAATTTCAGGCTGTAATGGTCTGTTCGGACAGTAAAAGGCTGCCCCTAGAGGTAGGGACGCCAATGCCGAACTGCCTGGACCAGCCCAATGAGTTCACACTCATAAGCCGGCAGTTTCTGATGATGAAGAGCCACTGCACGGCTGAAATAAGCGACTGCATCACCTCCTTGGTGCAGGACAGCACCGAACCCAAAGCCAGATGCATCACAGTCAACAATAAATGGCTTGGTGAAGTCAGGCATTTGGAGCAGGGGCGCTGAAAATCAGAGCCCGTTTCAGCAGGTTGAAGGCTTCCTCCGCGTCTGGAGTCCACTAAAATGATTCCCTCTTAATCGGGGCAGTAAGGGGGGGCAGCCACGATACCATACCCCTCAATGAACTTGCGGTAGTAGCCCGTAAGCCCGAAGAAACCCCGAAGTGCTCGCAGCGAACGAGGGGGTGGCCAGTTCTCCACTGCGGCCACCTTGGCAGGGTCCATGGCCACGCCATTGGAGGAAATAATGTGTCCAAGATAGGACCCTGACTCCTCACCGAAGAAACACTTCGATGTCTACAGCGCCGCAGTTTTCCCTATCTCTTAAATAAAGCCCTATCAGACTTCCGCTTGCTTCACGTGTTGTAAGTGTTCTGACCAGGACCTGCTGAATATCAAGATGTCATCAAAGAAAACCAAGAAAAATATGCGGATGAAGGGGTCCAACACATCATTCATCAATGACTGAAAAGTGTAAGGAGCATTCATGAGGCCGAAGGGCATCACCAGGAACTCGTAGTGGCCACGGTGTGTGCGGAACGCCGTTTTCTCAACATCATTCGGGTGCATGCGCACCTGGTGGTAGCCACTGCGGAGATACGAGCTTGGTGAAGAATCGCGCACCCCGTAGTTTGCCGAGCAACTCATTGACCATCAGGATGGGAAACTTGTCCTTGACAGTCTTTGACTTTAGCTCGCGGTAGTCGATGCAGAAACTCCTCGTGCCATCGGCCTTTTTGACCAACAGCACCAGTGAAGAGAAGGCAGAAGTACATTCACGGATGATGTCGTGGCGCAACATCTCTGCGCACTGCTTCTCAATCTCATCCTTAAGAAGTTGGGGGTAGCAGTACGGTCTGACGGTGATGGGAGCGGTCCCTGGCAGCAATCTGATGCGGTGGTCATGTCGTCGAGGTGGTGGCAGACCACGGGGTTCCTCAAAAATGTCCTGAAAGGACTCCAGGAGGGTGCCCATGAGGTCGCCAGGGGTGCCCAGGGAGGCGCACAGACGGTTGGCAGGGGACAGACCCCTCCAGCGCACATGCCTGTCTTGGCGCCATAGCTCCATAGTGAAGTCGTCAAAGTTCCAAAGGATGGGTCTGAGGGACCGCAAACACTGGATGCCCAACATGATGTCAAAGTCGTCGAGGGGAAGAGCGAAACAGTTGATGGAGAAGACCTCGCCTGCAATAGACACAGGAACATAGGGGCAAATTTCAGTGCAGGAGATCTTCTCACCATTGGCAACTTTGACGCCCACACCTGGTCAAGGGTGAATCATCAAGCCATGCTCCTGGATGAGAGGCTCCATGATGAAGGTGTGGGTGGAGCCCGTATCCACCAAGGCCACTAGTTGCTTTCCCTGGATCTGAACAGCAAGCTTCATTGTGTTGGCGACTTCGATCCCCAGGAGAGCATGGAGAGAGATGCCCAAATCAGCCATTGTAGCATCCTCGCTGTCACCCTCATCGAGCTCCAAGAGGTAAACCCCCTTTGTTGACACACCGATGGGCGACGGTGTATTTTTCCGTGCAGTAGTAGCATTCTCCATTGGACCGCTTGGCTGTCATTTCTTCAGGGGATAGCGTCCAGAATCGCTGCCTGGCAGGTGGAGGTTTCTGCGCAGGAGCAGCCGCAGGCGCTGGCACAGGAGCCTGCGCAGGAGCAGATTGGCGGTCAGCCAAGGCTGCAGCAGCTGGGTGGTACTGGAGAACGAATTGGTGTCCACCAGAACTGCAAGACATCGCTCATAAGCCCGGACGAGGCTCATTGCATTCTGCAGATTTGACGGAAACTGTAGCTCCACATCAGTCCGGAGAGGTTCGTCGAGGCCTGCAGTGAACATATTGACCTGTTGACGAATTGATAGGCCCTCACAGCAGCAGCACCAAAAATTGGCGCTGGTAGTCCTCAACGGTCCTGGTGCAGCGCAGCTCTTTCAACTCTGCCAAGTCGTTGGAACACAGCGGCGGTCCAACGCGCATGTTCACAAATTCTGCGAACCTGGCCCAGGAAATGATGCCGCGGTCACGTTCCAACACGTAGTACCACTCAGCAGGTGCACCATTTAGGTGGAGAGATGCGAGCCATACTTTCTTTTCTGCCATGGTCCACATACCCCGGAAATAGGCCTCACACATTAATCCAGGGCAGCAGATCAGTCTCCCGTCATATTTTATAGGGAAACTGATTTTGTGGCGGCGAGGGGGGGGGGGGGGGGGGGGGGGGTCATCAGTGTGTCCATGGTTCCAGGAATCCCCACCGCCAGCTCCTGGTCCCTAAGGGAGGCACCAGTAGGGCCTTGGCCGTCCTGTGGAGAGGAGGAAATCTGGTGAACAGATCCCATCGTCTCAGGGGCCTTCTCCAACTTGGCGAGGCGCTGGTCATGCATGTCCAGACTGGAGTTCATGGTGTACAGCTGGCCCAAGATGTGAGTCGTCCTGTTGTTGACGTTGCCTAGCGTGGAGATAGTGCTGATCTCGGAGTCCAGGGCAGCCAAGGGCAGGGTCTCAGGATCGTTCTCGAGGCCGGACATGGTCCATGCCTCTAACGAATTTGATACCAAAATGTTGTGTTTCTTGCGTCTGGGAGTGTGGAGGGGTGAGTGGAGATGAATCTGGGAGGAAGGGATGGAACACAGAGGATAGGGAGCCTTGAGAAGAACCCCCTGCGCTGGCAGAGGATCCAGCCAGGATGAGCAGCCGCCCCACAAGAAAACTGCTTTATTTCTGGATGATTTCCTAGTACAGTCTAGGCCTGGTTTTATAGCTGGCCGGCACCCGGCTCACACGAATAACAAACTCCACAATATCCTAACAGATTTATTCTTCTAGAACAGATCTAACAAACTGTTCTTATCTAAACACCAGAGGCTGGCGCCCTGCTGGTGGGCCCTTCGTGGGCACGCCTGTGGTATTGGCAGCCCACAAAGGAGTCCAAAACACAATGCTGCGAAATACAAACCCTTAAGAAAAATGAATATCACAGCAGAGCAGTGTAGTTAAGACCTACAGGCTATGCATCTAGAGACAACCTTCCAACTGCCGTGGAGTTACATCAAACTCTTGCCACCAGACCTTCTCGCCATCTGATGGAAGCCTGACTTTGAGAAACTTCGCAGCCAGGAAAATTGCACCAGCCGCAATATGGTGGGGCTTAAATTGCAGGCAAAGTGATGTGCGGAGCCTGTACACCCCCTTTAAGGCATCTTAAATAGGCATATTTGGGGATTATTATTTGTATAGAAGAGTAATTTTAGCATACCCGTCATTAACAAAATTCCAGGCAACTTGAGCAAGTGCATTTTGAGCAACCTTAAACCTTTTTATTGCTTCAACCAATGGCTTATATGGATGGTGCACATTTAAGTCAAAACCGAGAGTAACAAGAACGACACGCTCCCCAATCAAAATAAGTTCCTTCTGTTGCTCATATAATTCCTGATAAAAAAACAAATTGAATTATCAATATATGCTGCAGTAATCAGGGAAAACATTGCATCGAAAAAGGTGTACCCAGTGCCGAAGGCTCCCACACAATGTGGGATCTAGGGTATTCCAGAAGTCTGGGTGAAATATAAGAACACAATACAAAGACCAATGTTCACGATTAACTTGAAATATCTCACCTTGTTGTTCCTAATTCGCTGACCTGCATCAGTATCCTTTTTGTGGATGATCTCATAGGATAGGACTATGACATCCTTCAGAGGTCTGGGTGTTTCTTCAACTTTTCCAGCCAAGAACATACAAACAGTTGCGATTGTCTGCATAATGTAATTAACATCCATATTAAATTTTTTGATTGGGTTGATGTAGCAAGTACAAATAGCAGGCATATGATTTGTTGTATGTGCTACATGGAAATGGAGCATTGATAATGAAGTTAACTTTAAAGTTCATCCCATACAACAATTTTCCGCTTATCAAAGCACTAGCAGGTTACTATGTGTTTCAAGCATCTCTTTCTAAGAATATCTCAATTCATCATACACAAAAAAAGGGCAGCTCCGTGCACGTAGCTATAGGTGGCCATCTGGGTCGTGCTTAACGGGCCGGCACGAAGGCCTTGTTTGGCACAGTTGGAACTTGTTACAAAAGCAACTTGTTTGAAAAGCTGGTAAAAAGCAGCTTTTGTTTATATCCTGCTTTTAGTTCATTCTGAGAAGCAGCTGAACTAATAAGCTGTTACAGAAGTTTTCTGTTTAGCACAGCCTCAGCTTATTTTTGTGAAGAAAGTGCAGCAGAAGTTGTGTCAAACAGGGTCGAAAGCCCTGTAAAAAAGCTCGGCATGAACCCGAAAAGGCCCGAGATGACCGGGCTCGTGCCGGCCCGAGGCCCGTAGTGGGCTGTGCTCGGGCTGCGCATCGAGGCCCACGGGCAGGCACGGTAGGGCCCGAATTTTGCCGGCCGTGAGGCACGGTGCCTTGGCCCGTTTAGCCCGACACCACGGCCCGGCTGGCCCGTCAAGGGGTGCCGCTCTGCTGGGGCCTTGGCATATAAATGCCACCCCCGGCCGCCCCCGCTCCCCACATCGAAACCCTAATCCCCATTCGGCATTTTGCCTCGCCGCCCCCGCCCGGTCGCCCTCGCCCTCGGTGAAACCCTAATCCTCTCCGCCTGCGCCCAGCACCCTTGTAGGCTCGCCACCGACAAAAGTGGTGGCTTTCCCGCTCCGCTCGCTCCCTCTTTCGTCTTCCCTTCCGGCACTCAGACGCTCCGCGCTTGTCAGCTCCTGCTCACTGCCTCGGTGTCACCAGATCTGCGAGCTTCGCCATATCTGTGAGCTTCGCCGAGTCACGGCCTCGCTGGCTTGCCGAATCTGTGAGGTCAGAGGTTGAGAGCCTCGGTGCCCCCGCGTGGTGCCGTAGTCGATGCCTATCCATGGTTGGGTCCCCTCCCCTCACCGCCCCTTTCAGATCTTGGCCGTCGGCCTCGGCCACCGCGAAGGGTTAGCATCGACAGCACCCGTGTAGTCGTCGTTTTGTGTGACGGCCGGCGATGCCCCCGCGGAGCTTTGGTGGTGCCGACTACACTGTGCTTAGTCGGTGCCCCCGCGATGCGTCGGTGCTGTCTGCCATGGGCCGTTCGAGATGGATGCCGACGGAGAGGGAACTGGCTCCATTAATGAAGATCTGCGTATGCAAGGCCTTCTTGGTGATGACCAAGATGATGACATTGCGGCAGGTGATGTGTGCTCTGTTTGATTTTGTTTGGTTCAAATGTAGCTGGTGATGTTTAGATGTAGTCCTTAGATGTGCAGTATTTTGATGATTTGAGCACTTGTGTAGGTGTGGAGACCTTATTTGGTTCTCGTAATGCAACTACTGCTGCAGATGCAAGTGGCTCCTCGCAGCCAGTGGCCGACGGGAATCCGTCGACCACAACAAGCACCACTGGGAGGAAGAATAAGAGGAAACCAGAGGTATGGGATGATTTGGATGAATTGATAAAAATTGTCGACGGTAAGGAAGTGTCGTATGCTAAATGCAAGCATTGTAAAACTAACTGCTAGGTTTGCTTCTGATACTGGTCATTTGATCCGTCATGTTGCATCATGTAGAAGAAAACGTTTAGCTGCATTATCTCAAGCTCAATTGCATTTCAGTTCTGATTGTGTAGTACGTCATCTTCAATATGATCCAAATTAAATGTGAATAACCCGTCCTCCTCTCTTTGAAACAAGGGGCACTTCCTTTTTCCTTCCTTTTTACACCGCCACCACCCAATCCTTGAAGATACGAAGCAATATTCCACCACTGGTAAGCAAGAGTTTCGAGAATCACCTAAACCACCTACTTAAATTAGCAAGACAAGATGTTGCTAGATCTCATCTAGTTAGATTGATAGCTAGATTGGATTTACTTATGTCAATTGGTAGTACTACTGCTTTTGAGGATTATATTAGGATTGCTCACAACCTTAGCTATAAAAAATTCTCTCGGCGATCTACAACTAGAGATGTGGAGAATTACTTTGCATCTAAGAGGGCTGCTGTTATTAAACTTTTAAATTCAGCTACTTGTTTATGTTTAACTAGTGACATCTGGTCTGGTAATGCTAAGGAAGATTACCTAAGTGTTGTATTTCATTTTGTAACTTCTGAATGGGACTTAGAAAAAAGAATAGTTGGTATGTATTTGATTGACTGTTCTCATTCTGGACATAACATTGTTGAGCGTATTACTAATGTTGTTACTGAATTTGGCATGATTGATAAGGTGCTTTCTATTACACTTGATAATGCATCATCTAATTCACATATTGTACAAGAATTAACTCCCTTGTTTTCTTGATATATTGGTTCAACTTTATTGCATCAACGATGTGCTTGTCGTATTATTAACCTAATTGTTAAATCTGGACTAAAACGAGTAAAACAGTATGTTGAAGATTTCAGGACAACTATCTCTTTCTTGAACTTTTCTAATCAAAGAATTGCTTTTTACAAAGCCTTCTGTTTGTCTGTGGGAGTTCGTCCACGTAAGTTTGGCTTAGATATGGATGTTAGATGGAATGCAACTTACCTTATGTTAAAGCATGTAACCCCATATAAAGATACATTTTCTACTGGATCCTTACACATTATCCAGGAGGAACTTTGCTTACTGAGACACACTGGTAAGTTGGTGAAATTATATTAAAGTTTCTAGAACTGTTTTACCTTGCAACAGTTTCTTTATCTGGAATTTACTATCCCACTTCTCCTTTAATGACGCATACTATAATTGAAGTTGTTGATCATCTAAATCAATATGAAAATGATGATATATTTAGACCTATTGTGGTTCCAATGAAATCAAAATTTCTTAAGTATTGAGGTGACATACCTCCTGTACTCTATTGCATTCATTTTAGACCCTAGAGCTAAACTGACAGGATTTACCAATATTCTGAATTTGTTATCTCGGTTACATGATTACAGTTCTTATTACAAAAGTGTTAAAACCGAACTAAATAGGTTCTTCTCTAAATATGAGAGTAAGTTTGGGTCTGTTAGATTGAACAGACCTTCACAAACAAACACAACAACTGGTAAGCAGGTAAGTTCATGAAATCGAATATATGGTAGAGCTACTACTTCTACTTCTGTAGCTACTACCACTTCTGCTACACTGACTTGTATTGTATTTGAATTATCCTCATACTTAGATTCTGATTCCAATTCAGATTTTGATGATTCATTTAACATTCTTACTTGGTGGCATGAACACAAAAGAACTTACCCAGTTTTGTCTATCTTAGTTAAAGACATAATGATTGTGCATGTTTCCACTCTTTCTTCCGAATCTGCTTTTAGTTTATGTGGCAGGTTAATTGAGGAGCGTCGTCGTGCTCTCAATCTGGAGCACGTCGAAATGCTATCTTTGATCAAGGATTGGGAGCAAGGCGATGCGAGGCAACAACACAATATGGTTGATCAAGATTTGGAGGAAGAGAAGATGGACAACTTGTATTTGGATGATTGATTCTGTTCACTGTTGTGCTAGTCTGGTCTGGTGTAGTGTTTTGAAAATTGAACTGTTTTAATTTAATCACTAAGAGTTAGATGTACTCTTTTATCCTTTAGGGTTTTCTCCTCATGTAGAGGTTTTACCTAAAGGTTTTTAATGAGACAGCCATTGTAAGAAACTCTTGTAAGTCTGGTGATCTGAAATTCGAAATAATTTTGCGTATAATTCTGTCTCTTTTTTTTCTATACTCTGTCTCTTTTTCTCACCCGTGCTTCGTGCCGACACAACCCGCCCGACACGTAATCGGGCCCGGCGCAGCCCAACACGAGAAAAGGTTCACCGTGCCATGCTCAGGCCTAATCCTTCAGCCCGCGTGCCAGCACGGCACGACACGTGAATGAATCGGGCTGTGTCGGGCCCATGCATTTCAGGCCCGAGCCCGGTCGTGCTTGGACCAGGCCGGCCCGGCACGACCCGTTGGCCACCTATACACGTAGCTCCCACTTGTGTAGGGTCCGGGTAAGGTATGGCCCACTTTGGACTTTTGTACGCAGCTTTTCCCTACATTTCCGCAAGAGGCTGTTAATGACTCAAATATGTAACCTCATGGCAACAAGGGCCACAAGGCAACAACTTTACCACTATGCTAGGGCTCCCCCTTCACAAAAAATTGTAGCATAAGTTGCAGAGTGTAATATTATAGCAGCATAGCCGCAGAGATAAGCATTTGGAATCCTATGTGACAAGAAGATCCCATAAAAGCTAAAAGGTAAGTTCTATAGGACGGTGATTAGATCTGCAATGATATATGGAGCAGAATGTTGGTCAACTAAAACACAACATGTCAAACAAATGAGTGCTGCAGAGATGCACATGCTACGGTGAATGTGCAGTCACGTAAGAAAAGACCGAATCAGGAACAAGGTAATACATGATAGGGTAGGAATTCCTATGATTGAAGCCAAGCTAGTTCAACACTGACAATGGTGGTTCGGACATATCCAGCAGAGACCTCCAAAACATCAGTTAATAGTGGGTCCTAAAAGGTAGCGAAAATATCAGGAGGGGCAGAGGGAGGCCAAGGTTGATATGGAAGGACGAAGGAGGCAATAAAACAAGACTTGAGGGATTGAAATATACCTAAAGATTTGGCTCTTGATAGGACTATATGGAAATCAGCAATTCATATGTCGGAATCTTAGTCCACTCCTCTCTCTTTCTTAGTCTTCCATTTTGTTTTTAAATTGTTGGGTTTATATCTAGCCCACCCCAACGCTCTTGGGACAAAAGCTTTGTTGTAATATGGTACCACCGTGTGCAGATAATCCAATCATCCACAAAGGAACCTACATGGATATGCACGTAGAGATCTACGTACAGGAAAGCCTTGAAAGTGATAGAACCTACCACCACCATGACCAAAATCCATTTTGTAGCAGCAAAAAATGATTTACACATGTCAACAAAATTTTGATGTCTTTAAAAATATGAGTTGTAACAGAACAGCAGATGACATACCACCTGCCAAGTTACCACAGATTTAGTGTACAACGACATTTATAAATAAAAGGAATAAAAGAAGAAACACTTCGTCTGCCGTAAGTACTAATAATAAATTTACAATAATGTCCAGAACTTGTAAGCCACAAGGATCCAGAAACATCAACAAGAATATATACATTTTTCAACAGGACTTACCCGTCTGTCATTCTTCGCAAGAGACTGACGAAGGAAAAAACGATGACAGAAAACTATAGCCGTGGCAATAGTAACTTGAGGCCTGCATTACAATGTTATTAGTGTTAGAAGGGAGAAAGCTCAATATAAAGGTGGGGACTGGGGAGAAGTTCTATATATTTAAGGGATGTTTACTAGCTTGCCAAAAATCACAACACTGCTATTCTGTCCTACGAAAACAATGACCTTAAGTTGCATGACTGACAGCCCATAGTCAACATATTCTAATCAACCAAAGTAGCAAAATCAATACGTAGCCAGTTTCTCAAAGTCGGGTGCTTATGAAGAATTGTTAAGTCACTTCTCCAATTTTAAGAAAATAAAACAGAGCACTGATGTTGCCGCCAGTATATGTACTCATGTAGCAATTTTCCAAACATAAAAATCAGTTAATAGGTGTGTGTTGTGAGGTAGCACATCTATCGAGCTAACAAAAGCATATGGATTAATAAATGACAAATCAGGATGGTAGATTTAGCATTAACATATCACAATGTATAGCATGAATTTATGGATACAAATTGATCTCTAAGACAAATGTACAAGCTTAGGTGCCATGCTAATCAGATTTATAGCTATGAGAGATATGACATCATGATCATTATCCTAACATCCGGAGAACATAAGAACTACTAAAATATTCCATTATACTTACTAAAATGTGATGAAAAACTAAGAGATAGATCTCTTTTTCTTTTTGAAACAGGTGGTTTCCACCCGAGCTCACGCCAGGATCGAACCCCCGACAGGAGCAGCATGTTTTGCACGAGATGACCAGGGCAACTCGACCTCTAGTCTAACTAAGAGATAGATCTAACATCGAGAAAACATTTTACCATCATAATATGCTAACCTAAGCTGCAGAAGTTATAGATATTACCCACATTGCATCTTCCCATGTCCCGTATCTATATAAGAAGGGCATGGGCGCATGGCCCAGGTTACATTATGCAATAGTGTGACTACAGGCCATAAAAGGAGCACGGGAAGGTGACAATTCCAGCATCATCTTTAGCCGATTAGTGATCAGGGTTAATGGGTTCTTCTCATCCTTATTTTCATCCTGTTTGATATCAGATATGTATGTTAAGATACCATCTTATTTGTCCATTAGATCATAATGATTTTTAGGAGGCCAACTATTTAAAGGGCTTTCCATTGTCAGAAAGGCAAGCAAGAGAACAAAAATTATATCTCCCTCTCCATGTTCTACCAGTGCCATGCTGCTTCTTCCTCATGTATTCTTGCTTATCCATACAAAACTTACCTCTCTCAATTCCACAAGACCACAACTGTAGCTACCTTCCCTAAAAGTCAGTCCATAACAATACTCCAGAATACAGGGAAAAAATGGTCATCCACAAGAAGAAGTGCCTTTCATATCGTAAACACTAGAACATCCTCATATTTGCAAAATAGAGTGACCAGAGCACCAGTCATAGAGCATTAGAAAGTTCTTAACAGGAGAAATGAAGCAGAAACAAAAGTGTATTACAAAGGAACTACAATGCAGAGAAGGAACATGCCATATATACACAAACTTGAAATAACAGCTACTGAATTACAGGAGCAATGGATGTTAAATTTACAGAAATACAGGTAAGAACAGAACTTTTGTGATTGAACATCTTACACTTTAAGATTCATGCCCAAATCCTGCAGAAAAGTGCAGTATGACTTGCGAAGATAAAATTCCTTCTTTGAATCAATACCATCTCTCCTTGAAAGGGAATTCTCCTCAATTTCTTTCCTACTAAAATACCATGAATTACCAAGCTGGCCACCTCCTGCATGTCTGTCATATGGAATTCTATATGGGCTGTTTTCTACAATTCCGTGGTGTGAAGATTCACTTGTCTGCATGACATCCATGAAGGATGTTCCTCTTCTCTTCCAAGGAAACTGAACAGTGAGGAATATAGTGTTACTTCTTCCAAATGAAACAGTAATTGGTGTGGCATATAGTTTTACTTTGCGAATCTAATAGGAACTAAGTTAAATGACTAACAAAGAAGCATGGCATAAACTAAGTTAACAACAACAAAACCTTTGTCCCAAGCACATTGGGGTAGGCTAGATATGAAAACCAACATTTCCTTAAAAAAAATATATAAGGAAGTAAAAGAAAGAGAGTAATAAGATACAAGTAAACTAATATTCCGGCACATGTATAAACTAAATCATAAATGGTGATAAAGAAATGTAGCATACAGTATTACTGCTTCCAAATTTAACAGGAAGAACTTAATTTTCCTAAACCCCTGGAAAAAAAAGTGAGTACTCATAGAGTTATCATTCCTGTTGGCAACTTATTTGATAAAGAAAATGGATAGGTTTGAACCACCATTAAAGTGAAACCTGATCCACCACGAAACCGTGAGCTATGCAGTAACACTAACTTGAGCAAGTCCTCAAATACATAGCTACACCCAAGACAGATGTGCATCCAGTAAATTCCTAAAAACAAGATCTTTACACCCAACCCAAGCCTAGAAACAAAGAAATTACAAAGTTCATCTCAAAACTAGCCCACATTACGACCTAGGCCCATCTCAGTTCAAAGACAGGAAAATCAGACTCCAGGACCCGGAACCTAAAAGACCTTACCCCCACCCAGCTAAACCAAGGAAAAAACTCCATATCCCCAATCTCAACCAGACAGTACAATCATGAACCAAGAACAATTCGAACAAAAATATCACTACGCCCAACCAAGACTCGGCCCGTAGAAAAATCACAATTTTATGTCAATGTTAGCCCATATAGTTGCGACCTAACCCTAGAAAACATAGATTGCTACCATCCAGCAAAATCATGCATCAAAAGCAAATAATCTCTCTCCACAGCCCCAGTCCCTCAATCACTGAGTATAATCACGGAACCCAGAACTGCAGAAGCGATTCGACCAAAAGACTGGATATGTGAAATCGAGACGGAACGGAACCTGAGAAGTCGAGTGCGAGGCTTGGGCAAATGGCAGGGACGTCGCCGGTGCGAGGCTTGGGCAAATGGCAGGGACGGACCTGAATAAGCGCCGCCGGAGGGCGCGGCGGATACGGCGCGTGGCGGCGGAACGGGAGCGGGCGGCGGCGGCGGTGGGGGATCGGGGAGGCTGCGAGCCTGCGTGGGAGGCGAGGCTAGGGGAGGCGGAACTCGGAAGCCAAACCAGCTTCTTCCGGCTTAGTTCGGGTTGGGCTCTGTCTCGAACAGGAACAATCACCATAGCCCACACTTACCTGGCCTGCTGCGCTGGGCCCACAGGGAGGCCCGCAACCAAAATGTTAGGCCACGTCAGACCTCAGGCCGAAATGCACGAGCCGAAGACGAGGTGAGCCTCCTCGGCCTCGCTGGTTCGGCCCACCTCGTCGGCATCGCATCGGGCGTCGTCGTCTCCGAGCATCTCCGTCCACCACCCCGTCGCCACGCTCGCTCCTCCCTCTCCGACGGCCGCGACTAAAAAAACGCCCCAAAACCTTTCCTTTTTCGTGGAACCCTCCCTACCGCGGTATCTCCCGGCTGTAAGCAACCAAACTAGGCAGCTATCCGGCCTCAATTTCATTCCTTAATTGCCAATGGCGACAGCCAGCGCCAGTACGGCCTTGCCGCGGTCGCCTTGGGATAAACTCCGTGGCAAGGAAGGCATCGCCGTGTCAGCGGACCCGCCGCCATAATACCCTCTTCTCCGCCCGAGCCCCTGCTCTCGCGGGTTGTGGACTTATGGTGGGGCATCGGCATGGCGGGTCTTGCTGGCTTCGGCTTCGTGCTGCTTGCTTGGGTACTTTTCTCGTCCTGCCACTGCTCAGGTGAGCTGTCTTAATCTTGCACTTTTGATAGCTTTTGTAGACTGGAGTGTATACTTCTGTGGTTAGCTAGATGAAGTTTAAAGCTAAAAGGGGAGGAAAATGCTACACTCCAATCACAACTTGTTGCGTAAATACTAATTTATCTGCGTAGAAGACAAACAATCAATTATGGCATGCATGCGAATGCATCTACATATACAATCAGGCATTGGTGATTTGGATGAATTACTTGTACCTAATGGATTTTTATAGTGGGTTGCATGCAATTTTTTTAACGAATCAGTATGAAAAATGTGCAATTCGTCATAAATACTGTTGATTGGCTAATTTGAGTTAAATATACCTTGTGTTCTGCAATGTGGAGAACACAATAGGTAAATTTCAAGTACAATCACATGTGGATTGATTTTCTCATCAAAACTGGTATCTGAACTGTGATGGTCTTAGTATGTACATGCTGGTCATTCCAGCTTTGCATGAGAGCATAAAACATTAGTATGTCCACCTTTTCAACATGATTTCTTCTGCAGTGAATGGGTTGTCCAAGGTGAAGGGTGTTAACTTGGGAGGATGGCTAGTGATTGAAGGGTGGATTAAGCCATCACTTTTTGATGGGATTCCAAATGGTGACATGCTTGTAGGTGGACTGCTTTTAGTTGTTCACTATGTCTCCTTGATAAACTTCAATGCTTATGAGGTTTTGATCCCTCTATTTTGTTTTGTTGTAGGATGGAACACAGGTGCAGTTTCGCTCAGTGGTACTGAATAAGTATATAAGTGCAGCCAATGGAGGTGGCTCAAATGTGACTGTGGACCGTGACGTCACCTCAACGTGGGAGACATTTAGGGTGGGAAATTTAACCTATTGGCTTGTGTTTACATGGTGAACATCCGGGCTCTGTTTTTCTAGACCTTACAGTTGGGTACCATCACCGGTGATGCTGAAAGAACAAAAAAAAGCTCAACAACAACAACAACAACCAAGTCTTTGTCCCAAACAAATTGGGGTCGGCTAGAAATGAAACCCAACAATTTTGAAGAGAAGTAATAGAAAATAAGATGAGAGTAAAAAAATACAAATAAAATAAGATTCTACATTTTTTATTTAACAAAAAAAAAGCTTGAGGAAAGTATTTTGTTCCTACCACCAAGTACTAGCTAAATGCTAGGTTCTCCTGCAAACTCAATAAGTCAATATCTAGAACAACTAGCCCTTAATTTCACTCCACACTAAGCCAACGGCTACTGATTTCAGTATATGATATGTTTCCTTTCTGTGTACAAAAGTCCCAAAGTGGTCGGACCCTTCTCTGGACCCTGCGCAAGCGGGAGCCACATGCACCGGGCTGCCCTTTTTTCATGATGATTAATTTTATGGCCATTGTGGCTTCCCATTAGGATCCATGACATGACAAGAAACCCATGATCATTGTTTAACCATTGCAAAAATTAACTGAACGCTGAATAGTGTAGGTGCAGAATGGCAATATATTTTGTGTTGTTGTGCGGTAAAAAAGTTTTGTAGGGTCGACAGTATAACTTTTGCCATACATTTGTGAAAAGACTTATTGGCCCATATATAGGCCCCCTTTGGCACAACTCCATAAAGCTGATTCTCTGTATTCACTTCTGATTCTCTGTTGAATTGATTCTGTGGCTGAAAATGATTCTCTAGAATAAACTCTTAAAATCAGGATAGAGAATCACTTCACAGAATCAGGAGAAACTATTTTTTTCAGGCCCCCTTTGGCAGAGCTTCACGAAGCTGATTCTCAGGCAGAATCAAGGAAGCTGTGTCAAATACTGTTTTTCAGAAGAAGTGATTATTGCCTGATTCTGTGAAGTGATTCTCTGAAATGAACTAAGGGGTTGAAAGCTGAAAAAAGTAGCTTCTCCTGATTTTGTGAAGTGATTCTCTGTCCTGATTCTAAGAGTTTATTCTAGAAAATCATAGAGAATCATTTTTAGCCATAGAATCACTTCACCAGAGAATCAGAAGTGAATCTAGAGAATCAGCTTTGTGGAGCTGTGCCAAAGGGGGCCTCAGCTTCCAGCCCCTTAGTTCATTTCAGAGAATCACTTCACAAAATCAGCCAAGAATCACTTCTTCTGAAAAACAGTGTTTGGCACAGCTTCCCTGATTCTGTCTGAGAATCAGCTCCGTGGAGCTCTGCGAAAGGGGGCCATAATATTGCCATGAACAGACATGAGATTTCTGCAGCATTTGACTTAACAATTTTTCTTGTAAACAGTTAGAATCATTAAATTGTTATCGTTTGATCATCTTTCGCTATAATGTTTGTAGCCGATCAAAATTGGTACAACGCTATCCTTACTTGTGCCTTCTTGATATTCTAACTGTCAGCAAGTGTATCCTTACTGGTGCATCTTTAAACAGCTTTGGAGGGTGTCAGAAAACAGATTTCAGCTTCGATGCCTTGAAGGTCAATTTTTGACATCAAACAGTGAAGATGGTTTGATCTTGGCAACTTCAAGTGAACCATTGTCCAGTGAGACTTTCTATATCGAGAGGAATGATAGCAGGGTGCATATCAAACTTCTGAATGGAGGCTATGTGCAAGTATTGCTTAGTTCTGAGTTTCATTTGCATTAATTTTGTAGTGTTATATGTGTTTGTCTCTTTGTTGCCTACATTTATTAGTCGTGCCATTAATAAGACACTGCAATTTCTTTTTAACTTAGGCGACAAACGATCATCTGCTTATTTCCACTTATCAATTCCAACCAGGATGGGATGATAATTTAGCAACCTTTGAATTGGTGATTGTTGCTAATGACTTGCATGGGGACTACCAGCTTGCCAATGGCTATGGTTACGAGAAGGCGAAGATCGTTTTAGATGTATGCTTGAGATCCCCTCTCTTCTGAACTTTGCTGGATCTGTCCATTTTTTTCTCTTATGCATAACATCCTTTGACTCTTGTGCATTCTTAAGGAGCACAGAGAAAGTTTTGTTACAGAAAGTGACTTCGATTTCCTATCTCGACATGGAGTTAATACTGTGAGAATTCCTGTCGGATGGTGGATAACACAAGATCCATATCCACCTTCTCCCTTCATTGGTGGGTCATTGGCAGCTCTCGACAAAGCTTTTGTGTGGGCAAAGTATGTCTTGTTTACAAACTGTTCTTTACTGTATTCAATACCCGTGATCTTCTCTAATGCTATAATTTTAGAAGGGTTTCAGTTAGTAACATGAAATTGTTTCTGTTGGATTAGATCTTACAATTTGCAATGTATAATTGACCTGCATGCTGCTCCTGGTTCACAAAATGGAATGGAACATAGCGCGAGCAGGGATGGTTCTGTGAACTGGCCCTCGCCTGAATATATCTCGCAAACACTGGAAGTCATTGACTTCCTGGCGACAAGGTACTCCTAGCATTTCATCTTAAACCATTGGAATCACATTTTATGAATTTCTCCTGGATCTTTTTTTTTTTCAGAAGACCAATTTCTCCTGAATCTCTACCTTCAAATATAGCAATCAAACCCCCTTTCATTGGTTTTGTTAAGTTTATTTAATAGTAGTTTCCTGATGCTCTTAGATACCCTTCTTTATCCTTGAAATGTTATGGACACCATTCTGGGGCTTGTGGTTTGCAGGTATGGTGGCCATCCTTCACTTTTGGGCATTGAGCTTCTGAACGAACCTTCTGCATCTACAGTTCCATTAGATATTCTAGTGTCCTACTATATGAGGGGTTACCAAATTGTGAGAAATCATTCATCAACTGCATATGTTATTTTGTGCCAAAGAATCGGGAATGCAGATCCAATGGAGCTTTTTCAAGCTAATGTTGGTGTTACGAATGTCGTAATCGATTTGCACTACTACAACTTGTTTGATTCATACTTTGCCAGCATCAATTCCAGTCAGAATATTGATTTTATATACAAGGCGAGGGCACCACAATTACAAGCTCTTAAGAGCTCAAATGGGCCTCTTGTTTTCATCGGTATGTCTACCTACGAATGATTCTATATTGTTTCTACAAAGCTATCCCGTTTACAAATTTCAAAGAGGTCAAACATACTATTATTCTGTATTGGTTCCTTCGTTCTCTAAATGTTGGAGCTGGGACCTGTTAGCCATTACACACTTTGCATTTGATTTCGTTTAATCTTGGTTTTAATGTTTGTATTAAAGTATCTTATTTAACACGAAGGGTTTAATCTTGATTTTAGTACTGAACATGGAGCCATCTGCCTGTATGGTTCAGGTGAATGGGTTAATGAATGGGACGTGCAAAATGCATCTCAGAGTGAGTATCAAATGTTCGGCAAAGCTCAGCTAGATGTCTATGAGAATGCCACCTTTGGCTGGTCGTATTGGACGCTTAAGAATGACAGGGTGCATTGGGACTTCAAGTGGAATATTCAGAACAAATATCTATTATTCAGTAAGTATCACTAGCTTATATTTCCAGTCAACGACCCTACAAATAGGACTCCCTTATCAATGTTAAACTGTGTTCAGTTTCTCAATTCATGGATTCAAAAGAGCCATTCCCAGATTCTTTTGGATCTCACCAGTTCTTACCATGATTTGCGATTTTTGTTTAGGTGGTTCTCCATTGTTGAAGCCGCCAAGCTTGGTACTACTGCTTGTACTAGGATGGGGAACTTACATGGTAGGCCTTCTCATCGTTTCATGATAGACTTGAAGATCCAACAACACGTGCGAAAGGACTCCTCTTTGCTCCTGCCCGACGCCGCGTACCGTCCTGCTGTTCTTTGTCAGAGCTTTATTATCAATCCTTTTGCCGGCATTGTAGTGTTCATTTGTCATTTGTGTACAGCGTGACGGTGTGTTTTTTCTTTTCAATGTACTTTGGACGTTGTAACCTGTGATTATGCACTATTATTGTTCAGGATAGAGACAGTAGCGGTTGTAGCATTGGACGGTTGAACTTTCCTGCGTGAGCTGCTGCCCCAAAACGACCAGTGTGGTGATGAGGCTATCCACACTCGTTTCTTCAAAAGCATACTTTATGCATTATTTTTTTCTATTTTTACAATATCTTCTCTATTTACACATATTCAGTATGTTTTACAGTATGGAGAACAATTAGAATGCAATATGTATTACTGTGCAATTGTGCAGTCAGCTATTCCTATCAATTGGATTTACATCTTACGGTTCTTGCATTCTTCTACTTAACACTCTCTACCTAATGCACTCGGAGGCGGTTAAGTTAAAAAAATAGAAATAACAGATTCACAATTGCACTGCAATACAGATTGCATTCTAGACGTTGCCACTGCGGACAGCTGAGACCTGACATATATCAGCGGTCGTGGTGGGTGGGGTGGGATGGGGTTTCGAAAGGGCTGAGTCGTGACTCCCTGCCGCTTTCGTGGATAAGAGGCGGGTGGCCAGGCGTAGGCAGCCCTTCCAGAAAATTATATTAAAAATAAATATAAATTAAGTCTGATTAGATCCTCCCTACTCCTACTAGTTCATTCTTGAGAGTTCGTTACAAGCCCTAGCTATACCCAGTCGCAGACGACGCTGTTGCCCGACGCCTGCCGTTCTGGCCGTGTTCACGACCCCTTTTCTCGCTGGGTGTGCTACTAATGGCAGTGGTAAGTGTCGAACCATTTTTGCATTGTTTAGTGTGGTTTGTTCACAGTTTATTGCTAGGCGTCACCTAGGCGTCCAGTTGGTGGTTGTCGGACGCCATGGATGATCGCCTCACCTGGACCAAGCAAGGCGACCGCCTGAAACGGCTAGGCGTCGCCATGGCGCCTTAGGCGTCCTGCTCGACAAACGTCGAGGACGCCAGCCGCCAGGACGGGTGGAGCAGAGGCTGCGGGGGAGGAGGGTAGGCGGAGGAGGGAGGAGAGGCGCGAGCGCCGCCACGCCACTTCAAAGAGGTGGAGCCGCCACTCGGGATGAGAAGACGAAGCAGCGTCCGACTCTTTTCCGTCGCCTAGTGTTTGGCATATTGGGCCGTCTCGGCATTATTGGACCGTGTGGGGTTTCCGGTTGATTACGATCGGGAATCAGGTTTCCCCGTCGCCGTCGCCACGCCAATCTCTCCCTATCCGTGTTGCTACCGCGCCAATCTCCAATCATCTGCTTGTGCCGCCGCCAATACTCTGCTGGAAGCTCGCCCCGACAGCCTCCCACCTCGACGGCCTTCGCTCCGATCCGCTGACCTGATCGCTTCGGCTCCGGGTCGATGTCCCTGCTCCCGCCAAGCATCCTGTCTCATAGAACTCGTCTAGGCGCTCAAGCACCCATTTACAATACTGGACACGTAGAAAGGCATTGCGTACTTCAGCCTTCCATAGTGAGTGGATGGATGACGACAAAGTCGTGCAAGAAATTATCAGGAACTAATTTTGTTTTATTTGACGCTGATTAGTTCATTTTTAACTAAACAACTTTAAATAATGAACTAAACAACATCAAATAAAAAAGAACGAGAGAGCACTCTCCAACCACTTCATCTAACAGAGCTGAACCTGAAAGGTGCTGTATGTCCGCTTGCCATCATCCATCTCTCCGATGACGCGATTTTTGGTGATGTATACTGTGCACGAGAAGCAAACACTTCATGCTGCCGAAAACAGTTCAGAACTGCAAAGCTTGTTAATTATGGTTAGTTGTGTTGCGTCTAGTCACATTGTTGACCTCGATCTTCTAGACGTCCGCGCACCGTTGGAAAACGGGTCCCCAGATACAAGCGTGATGTGATGCACTGATGCTCTTGAGAGACAATATCGCTACGGTGGATGAGAGGTATTGGCGCAAAACTAGTGTCAGGTTGGAACTCCACGGCAGAATGGGAATGACGAACGAGTGAACTTCACAGCAATCCTTTCTGGTGCTCCGGACTCTACCAGATAATTCAGTTCTGATATTTTGATTTTTTTCAAATTTTGTTTTTTAATCACTGCATGAAATCCTGTAAAATTTGTAGGTAATAATATTTTAGATACATAAATCCGGTTCGATCTTCGATCTTACCCGAAATACTCAAGGTGTAAACAACCATATCATATTCGCAATAATCAATATATGTAATATCATTTGTAAATTTAATCTTAAGAGCTACTCCCCCCATCTCACAATACTTGTCACTTAGAACAATAATTTTAGTTCAGAATGAACTAGAGATTTTGTCCTAAGTGACAAGTATTGTGAGATGGAGGGGGTAATAAATTATAATTTTACTAATGATGGAAAATAAATAAATGATTCAATTTACGATTTTACATATTATAACTCATAAATAAAATATTAAAATTCAGATTGTTCATCATAAATCAATTGATATTATATGATCCGATAGTTCTCGTATTTGGATGATACCGAACAAAAAATTATTAATTTTTTGATACACTTGTCAGTACCCTGCTGTCGAAGTGTCCCAAGGACACTTCCTCCGTTACTACTAAGAAGTAATTCGCGGAGGTTCGTATTTAGGCAGAGAGCAAAATCAAGATTCAAGAGCAAGGTGATACAGAGAGTTTTACGTGGTTCGAGCCGTTAAAGCGTAATACCCTACTCCACGAGATGTTTGTGTGTTGTATTGCCTTGAGCGAATATGCTGGTGAGCTAGTCAGAATAACTTGTGTTCTACCGTGCATCGCCGTCTTTTTATATACCAAGGACTGATTGTTAAAGTATGTGTCGTGGTCCAACAGGTGGCCTCGACTGTAATAACCGCCCTATACACGATCTACGGGTGTTAAAAGGGGGGTTAATAGTGTGATAACGTGCCTTGACGACAGCGTTACCGGTCTTGATAGTCTATGCGTTATTAATATGGCATTAATGATGCGTTAACCATGTCTTGTAACGGCCGATTGATAGCCCTTGAATGTCCTCGTCGTTGGAGATCTCGAAGTCTTCTCGTTGTAGACATAGATTTGGACGTGTGACATGTGGTAGCTCCAGATCTTCCCTCTACAGGGAGGCAGGTCCGGAGCTACTAGACACATGGCAGCACCGGAGCTTCCCCTGTTGGGGAGGCAGGTCCGACATCTCGGGACACGTGGAAACACTGGAGCCGCCCTAAGGAGGGAGGCAGGCCCGACATCCTGGGACACGTGGCAACACTGGAGCCGCCCTAAGGAGGGAGGCAGGTCCGGCATGTGTGACACATGGCAGGGCCAGAGCCACCCTAAGGAGGGAGGCATATCCGACACTGTGGGGCACGTGGCAGTGCTGGAGCCACCCTAAGGAGGGAGACAGATCCGACACTGCGGGACACGTGTTGCCTCCAGAAGTCCACAATACTGAAAGGTGGAACTCAACGCGTTTCCTTCTAGTACAAAGGGATACGTGGTATGCAGGGTATCGACAGTGGCCGCTGGGCCCACGTCTAGTGAGATTGTGAGGTTTCGATGCCGGAGGTGGGGGTCATTATCTCTCCTGCACTGATGCTTCAGCTTTCCTCTTGGGACATGCAATCTTTCTTGATTGGGTAGGTGAGATACATGATGTGCGAATCTCACGCAATTGTAGAACGTCAGTTCCCAATACGATTTCCGTATCGGATCCCAGCGCAATCTTTGTAGTCCTGTCAGGTCGCTGCCCTCGGGCTTCCAACTTCTCATCATGACAACGGTTCACCTGGTGCGACATTTTTGGCGAAGTGTACCCGGACCCCCCTTGTCATTGACGAGTCAACTTTGTTGGGCATGATCAAGGTCCGGATGAAGTTGTCATTATAGGTTGCCAACGTGCCGTGCCGGGCTGGCCCGGCCCGAGCCCGGCCGGGCTCGTGCCTTAAAAACCTGGGTGTGGCATGGTCCGGAAAAAAATCGAGCCGTGCCGGGCCGGGGGTCCAGGCCCAGGCACGGCCCGAATCCATTTTAAGTGTGTCGAGTCGTGCCGGGCCGGCCCGGCCCGTATCCTATTTTAGTTAAAAGTAATAATAAAAATAATAAAAAATCACTATTCGTGCCTAAATGGGCCGTGCCGGGTCGGGCCGCCCGACGGACCGATCGTGCTGGGCCTAATTGGGCCGTGTCGGTAAGCCCGACGGGTCGGAGATCCAGGCCCAAGCATGGCCCGTGTCATGCTTCGGACCAGCCCAGGCCCGATTTTTTCGGGCCGGGTCATGCTCGTGCCGGGCCATTTTAGTCGTGCTTCGGGCTGGCCCATTTGGCCCGGCCTAGTTGGCCACCTCTAGTTGTCATCCAAGTGTTGTAGAGGCTTACTAAAGGGAGAGGCGTTGCAAGGTGAGAAAACTCTTACGCACCGATATGTTCTCGCTCATAGAGTTCTCTGCTTGAACCATTGCATCGCGCTCCCACTTTTGCTCCACTTTGCGGTGATAGAACTCGGACTTCTTCCCAGCAAGATCAAGAGCGATAGTGAGCTGTTGAGAGTTTGGAATCTGATGGGTTGGACAAGCGATTCCTTCAATAACTCAATCTGTTGCGGAAAGCTCCCATTCAAGAAGGAGGGTGTAAGACCTATATGTGCTGAATACATTGGCTTGTAGTGAATACACTTGGCTTTGATGATAAAAGTTTTGAATATCACCAAAACACCTTTTTATCAAGGTCCGACTCTAGCTCTGAGCTACAGCAAGGTCCGACGGTAGGTCCGACTTGCTTTGGGTAGCTTTGGTTACGTTCGATGCTAGGTCCGACTAGCTTTGGTGAGCTCCGGTGAAGTTATGTCTTTGATAGCTTTGACATGTTTTTGATAGCTCCGACATGTTTTTGATAGCTCCGACATGTTTTTGCTAAGCTCTGAGTTGATTTTTCTATCTCCGGCTTTTGGGATTACTAGTTCCGACTAGTTCTGGTTAGCTCCGGCGCTAAGTCTTGCTAGTTTTGTAAGCTCCGGCGGGAGCTTGGTTGTACTTGTTTTGGTAAGCTCCGGCGCTAGGTTCTACTAGCTTTTGTTAGCTCCGGCTCAAGGTCCAGGTTGCTCTGGCAAGGTCCGGAACTTGACCGCAGTGCTTCTGCTTTTCATTTGCAATGTTTTGTACTTGCTTTACATTTTTGGAAAGATTGCTTAGTATTCATTTGCTAAGTTTTTGGTGCATTTTGGTTGATATGGATAATATTGTGTTACTGTGGTTTTGCAACATGCTTATGTGAGGTGCCCACATAAGGTGTTGTGTTCGGAACTAACTTGAGTCAAGTCGAGGACTTGGGCTCGTATGGATTGGTTGTTTATTCATGTGCATGTGTTTCTTGAGTTCAAGATATGGCTGGTGACGGGATCCATTGGACTAGTCTCAGGGAGGAGATGAGGTTCCAACAACCAAATTCAGGAGGAATTGTGGTTGAGCTGATCAGGAGATTGCGCAGCATGATTGAATCAAGAAAAATGCATGTGAAGGTATCGTGGACGTCGTTGGAAGATGTTTGCACGTATGCAAGGAGTGCATGGACGTGGCTACATGGTTCCGAGGCGTGATGAAAAGATGTGGACGTAAATAATTGGTCGGAAAGGTCCAACCGACTAGGTTATGGACTCAGGCTGCGGCTGAGTCGGTTTTGACTCAAATATGGAAAGATTTGAGTTGGTTATGATAGGATTTCGTGTGGGTCACGAATTTGAGTTGTTTAGGAATGTGGGATACATTCCTAAGGTGTTTGGAAGTCTTAAGATTGCTTCTATCTGCGTATAGAAGAATCTTGAGCAGTTATGAAAAGTTACGATTCGTGATCTGAGTATGATTGGAGTCCTAGTTGATATTGGGTTGGCCTAAGGGCTGGTTATATAAGCAAGGGAGCCCAGAGCTCGTGGTGTACGACTTTGGGGCTGTTCCTCTTGTGTTCTATTGAATAAATTTCATAGTTTGAAGGAACTTTTGTGCCTTGTTCGTCCGACTTGTTCCAGACAAGTTTTACTCGTCGAGTTTCTGGACAGCACTACCTTTCGTCGGTGGTTTTATCATAACTCGAGTTTTACAGATCCAATTGACGTGATTCTTTTTGTTTTGTGTTCACAACTTGATTGTCTATCATATGTAAAAATTTCACGGTCATTGGATTTGTGGTCTATGATCTACACGAGTTTCTTTGCAGCGTTCCAGAACTGTTTTTTCTCGGGTAGGACAGAGTGACCATTGTTTGATCTTTTGATCATAACTTGAGTTTTTCTCGTCGGATTTGAGTGATTATTTTTGTGCTGTCTTCGTGACTTGATTCTCTCTGATATCTATCACTTTTGTCATGGTGAAAAACGTTTATATTAGTCTCACACACGATTTCTTTAACAGATCGTTTTTCTGCCGAAAGGGTCTCGGGTTTAATTGTTTCCGCTGCGTAAGATTTTTAAATCTACCATTCACCCCCCTCTAGTAGCTTTTCACATGCTCTTCGATCCTACAATTGGTATCAGAGCCACGGTGCTCTAATCTTTGTGATTTGCGCGTGTTTTTGACTAATCATCATGGAGAAGTACTCTGCCAAACCTTGTGTGTTCGCTGATATTGATTTTCAGGTTTGGAAGGCACGCATGGAGACTTTCATCCAGGCACAAGGCTTTGCAATATGGGAGAAGGTATACAATCCTTACGAAGTGCCATCAAACGATCAAGTTACAACTACAAATCTGAGAGATGTCGACAACAACAACAAGGTTCGGAACTTGATCATACAAGGATTAACACAAAGCGACTTTGACCGTGTTGCACACCTCCGATCTGCATACGATGTGTGGAAAGCACTTTGTGACTACCACGAAGGATCCAACACGATCAAAGAGGTAAGGCAAGACATGTTCAAGAAAGAATGCATGCGTTTCGAGATGCAACCCAGTGAGTCTATTGATGACCTTTTTGCTCGCTTCAATAAGATTCTCAGCAACTTGCGTAGTGTCAATGTTAATTTTTCAGATGTTGAAAATGCTAGGCAATTGCTAAGTGCATTAGATATGTCAATTTGGGAGATAAAAGTCACATCTATTCGTGAATCTACTGTCATGAGTTCACTTACTTTAGATGTGCTATATTCCAAATTAAAAACTCATGAAATTGACATAATCTTACGTAAGAACCCCAATAAGTCTATTGCATTTGTTTCACAACGTGATATGTCTAGCTCCGGCCAATCATCATCCTACAATACTCTTGCTTTGTTGTCCTCACTAACCCTGGAGCAGATCGAAGAATTTCCAGAAGAGGAGTTGGCACTCATCACTACTAGATTCTCAAAAGCATTGCAAAATGTGAGAACTAGAAGGAGAGGAAGCTTCGGACCTCAACGCTGTTTTGAATGTGGTAAAACAGGACACTTTCGTACAGAATGCCCTAACCTTTCAGGTCCGACCACCCGGGAAGAAAAACAAAGCAAGGTTCGGACCTCCTCTGGAAATTCCAACAAGAAGAAGAAAGGTACCATAGGACGCAAGATGATCAACAGTTTCATCACCACGCTTCAAGAGTTCAGTTCAAGCGACGTGAACATTGGAAGTGATGAAGATGAAGATGATTTGGCAAACTTGTGCTTCATGGCGGGCAAGTCAAGATCAAGTATGGAGGAGGCAGAACACAACAGCGACAATGAAGAGGTATGTCCTACTTACGAAGAAATGTGTGATGCTATTTCTCGTGCCACTATTATTGTTAAGAAAAAGGACAAAAAGCTTAGGGATAGTGCTGCTAAAATTGAATCACTAGAATCTGAAATCAACCGTTTAAAAACTTTGATTCCTAGTGATGATGCATGTTCCTCATGTGATTTAATATATGAACAATTGTCCTCATTAAGAAGTGCACACACCTCCACACTTGATAAACTTGAGTTAGAAATTGAAAAGAACAAAGAGCTTGCTGCACTTAATGATAAAAACTTGAAAGATGCTAGCGGTTCTACAATTGATTTGCATTGTTCTACTTGCGATGATCTTGATAAGAAACTACAGGATACTATGAATGAAATTTCTATATTGAACAATGCTTTACGTTCTCATGAAGTTAATTTTTGTTCCAATTGCAAACTAAAAGGAAAAAATTCATGTGAAAATTGCCTTGGTCTGTCCAATAAACTTGATGACATGCATAGGACATTAGATCGGTTTTGTAATGGGAATAAGAACCTAAACTTACTGCTAAATTCTTCCAAGTCTTGCAATAATAAAACTGGTTTAGGTTTTGATTCTCATGCTCATGCTAAGGCACATCCACCTAAAATTGTAAAGTCATTAGGAAGTGGTTTGATATAAACAGTTCCTAAACAAAAAGGAGTGGTTTTCAAATCTGCAGGTGTGTTGTCTCATTCGGTTTCAAATAAAAATATTGCTTGCTCATCTAGACATGAACACAAAGTTAAATTTCATTGTACCTTCTGTGGTAGAGATGGTCATGTCATAGATTTCTGTTATAGACTATCTAAACAACAGAAAAGGGAAAGAATGGTTGCTAGATATCATAACTTTCATGCCAAATTTGCTGCACATATTGAACCGAATGTACAACCTGCTGTTTTGAGTCAAAAACATTCAAAGTTTACCTCCGGACCTTCTGTTTTTGCCTCCGGAGCTACTGATTTTTGTGCTACACAAGTAACACCTTATAGGTCAGTAGTTAAGAATAAAAAATCTCAAACTTTGACTCATAAACCTGCTATTTTGTCTCAGCTTTCGCGTGTTTTTCCTACTGCACGTCGCGTGACTTAGTACTGGATTCCTAAATGCCTTTTGACTAACCCCAATATTGAGTCATCGATGTATTGTGCTTCTATGTAGGTTACACGTTTGAGGAAGGAGAACATTTGGATTTTGGATTCAGGTTGCTCACGCCACATGACCGGTAAGAAAGATTGGTTCTCCTCCCTCTCTTTTGTGTCACGTGTAGAGAATGTTACTTTTGCCGATAATTCTTCAACTCCTATAATTGCTAAGGGTTCGGTTAGAGTAAATGATCACTACACTTTGAAGGATGTGGCACTTGTCAAAAATTTGAAATACAACTTGCTTTCTGTTTCACAATTGCTAGATGAAAATCTGGAAATTATTTTCAATAAAAGCTACTGCAAAGTTGTAAGTTCAAATAGTGAGCTTATTTTTAACATGTCTCGGTTTGGAAGAGTTTTTAAAGATGATTTTGATATGTATTCCTCTAAGCATAGGTGTCTAGTTGCTAATGATTCAAAGGACTTATATTTTTGGCATCGTAGACTTGGTCACGTAGGCTTTGATCACCTAACGCGTGTTAGTGCTCTTGATCGCATACGTGGGCTGCCTAAGCTAAAAGGGGACAAAGAAATTGTGTGCTCTTCTTGTAGACATGCTAAGATGGTTGCAGGTTCACATACTCCTCTCACAATGATCATGACAACTGAACCATGTCAACTTTTGCATCTTGACACCGTAGGACCTTCACGTGTTCAATCCTTCGGAGGTAAATGGTATGTTCTTGTTATTGTTGATGATTATTCTAGATACTCTTGGGTTTACTTTATGGAGTCTAAGAATGAAGCTTTTAGTCACTTTAGGACTTTATTTCTTAGATTATCAATTGATCACCCAGGATCTTTAAAGGCAATTAGAAGTGATAACGGAACTGAATTTAAAAATCAATCTTTTGATCACTTTTGTGCTGAAAATGGAATAGATCATCAACTTTCTTCCCCATATGTACCTCAACAAAACGGTGTTGTAGAAAGAAAGAATAGAACCTTAGTTGAGATGGCTAGGACTATGCTTGATGAATATCAAACTTCTAGGAAATTTTGGGCTGATGCATTAGCAACCGCTTGTTATGTCTCAAATCGTGTTTTCTTGCGTGCTAAGCTAGGTAAAACACCATATGAGCTTCAATTTGGACATAGGCCTAGTGTTACACACTTTCGGGTCTTTGGTTGCAAATGCTTTGTTAAGAAACATGGTAATCTTGATCAATTTGAACCTCGATCCATTGATGGCATGTTTCTTGGTTATCCATCTCATACTAGAGGCTACCGTGTGCTTTTATTTGACACTAACAAAATTGTGGAGACTTGTGAAATGTTTTTTGATGAAGCTAGCCCATGTACTAGCTCCGGTGTAGCAGGACCAGATCCGTATCCTCAGGGGGAGGGTATTTTCGAATATGAAGAAGAGCCGGTGATACTGCCTGGTAGTTCCGAAGTTGACACGTGTCCAGCTCCGGACATTGAACAAGCTCCGGCTATCACCTATGCTGGTCCTGATCATCCACAAGTCACAAGCTCATCAATCTACAATGAACCTAATGAAGAACAAGCTTGTGAGACATCTGTTCTCCTACAGTTTTACAAAGATCATCCCCCACAATAGATGATTGGAAGCTTGCACGAACGAATCACACGGTCCAGGTTTTGCGATCCAAACTCTCATGCTCATTCTGCTTTTGTTGCTTCTTTTGAACCCAAAGATATATCACACGCACTCACTAATGAATCTTGGATTATTGCCATGCAAGAAGAGTTAGAAAATTTTGAAAGAAATAATGTTTGGAAACTTGTACCTCCACCTCAAGGTCACACTTTAATTGGAACTAAATGGGTATATAAAAATAAACAAAGTGGGGATGGGGTTGTGGTTAGGAATAAGGCTAGGTTGGTTGCTCAAGGTTTCACTCAAGTTGATGGTCTAGATTTTGATGAAACTTTTGCTCCTGTCGCTAGATTAGAAGCCATAAGAATTTTGTTAGCTTTTGCAGCATCTAAAGGTTTTAAGCTATTTCAAATGGATGTTAAAAGTGCTTTTCTTAATGGCTACATAGATGAGGAGGTTTATGTCAAACAACCACCGGGTTTTGAAAATCCAGATTTTCCTAATCATGTTTACAAACTGTCCAAAGCCTTATATGGTCTCAAACAAGCCCCTAGAGCATGGTATGATAGGTTAAAAACATTCTTACTTGAAAAGGGGTTTACCATGGGCAAGGTTGATAAAACTCTTTTTGTGCTTAAACATGGCAATGACTCATTATTCGTTCAAGTGTATGTGGATGATATTATCTTTGGTTGTGCTTCTCATGATCTTGTGTCCAAGTTTTCAGCAATGATGAGTTCCGAATTTGAAATGAGTATGATGGATGAACTCACTTACTTTTTGGGGCTGCAAATCAAGCAAACCAAGGAGGGTATCTTTGTGCATCAAACGAAGTATACCAAAGACCTCCTAAGGCGCTTCAACATGGACAAAAGCAAGCCTCTTCGGACACCAATGGGAACAGCAACAACACTTGAACCTGATGAAGATGGTGAACCCGTGAATCAAAAAGAATATAGAAGCATGATCGGATCACTTTTGTACCTCACGACATCAAGATTGGACATACAATTCAGCGTATGTCTTTTGCATGGTTTCAAGCCTCCCCACGTGTTTCACATCGTCAAGCCGTCAAAAGGATTCTCAGGTACTTACATGGAACTCAAGAATTTGGAATTTTTCTTCCTTCTTCCTCAACCGTTACTTTGAAAGCTTTTTCGGATGCTGATTTTGGTGGTTGTAGGATTGATAGGAAAAGTACTTCCAGTGCTTGTCATTTTCTTGGTAATTCTCTTGTTGCTTGGTCCTCTAGAAAACAAAATTCAATTGCACAATCCACAGCCAAATCTGAATATGTAGCTGCTGCTAGTGCTTGCTCACAAATTCTTTGGATTGTTCAAACACTTAAGGACTATGGGGTTGATCTAGATAGTGTTCCACTATTCTGTGATAACACTAGTGCCATTTGCATTGCTAAAAACCCCGTGCAACATTCTAGAACTAAGCACATTGACATTAGGTATCATTTTCTCCGAGATAATGTTGAAAAAGGAAATATTGTGCTTCACCATGTAGATACCGAACAACAATTGGCTGACATTTTTACAAAACCTTTGGAGTTCACTCGTTTTTGTTACATTCGTAGTGAAATAGGGGTTATGCATCCTCATGGCTTAAATTGAGGGGGAGTTTTGAAACTTGGAAAGTCTATGTGTGAATCTGAAATTAAAATAATATGAGCATAGTATTTCATACACATATGACTTTGTGATTCCTTTTACATGCTGAAAGTTCTTACTACATTACTCGTGTTATACATTATGTAGTTTTTGCCATGTCCAATAATTGGAATAATTACTTACACTAAAACTGGTCATGGTCGAACTTTCTTGCTGTTTTGAACTTGTTACATGTTCACAAGTGCTTTTAATCATAAAGAATTAATCAAGTAATCAACTCACATGTTGAGTTTTTATGAACAAATATAAATTGAGAAAAGATCAAGAGAATATGCATGCATCACACTTCTTCTTTTGAGATAGCTTATCATTGCACTTAGATATGAACTTGGAAGAAGTTGTGTATGACTAAAACCATGTCCTTAAGCTTCTGATTGTCAAATGACATAGGCTTGGCTTGGTTGGTTAGAATAAGGCAGATGCGCATATAATCTCTTGCAAATATCATAGGATCTAAATTTATGCTTTGAAAAATAATGAAATGCAGCAACTAGTGTCATGCTTTCAGGTTTTAAAATAGTTAAGTTTGTGAGATCATGACTTACTTAAATTGAAAATTATATTTGATCTCTAGCATGGTTTACACTACTTTATGTATTTCATTGATGTGATAATGTAAGGTACTTGATAGTATGACTTGGATGAGCTTTGTTTATATGTATATGTTATAATATGCTCATAACAACTAAAGGGGGAGAGATAATTTGTTTATATGCTCATGACTTGCTGAATACATTGTCAAAGGGGGAGAGATAAGCATGAAGAGAAAGAGAATATGTGCATAAGGAGAGATAATAAAAGGGGGAAAGATAATATGGGATAATTTTTCTTCTCATTTTACTTTTGATTTACAAAGGGGGAGAAATTGCCTTCAAAACTTTTATGTGAATAAGCCAATGTTCGGATTTTAAATGGTGTTGCCAATGCATTCATCAAGGGGGAGATTATAAGACCTATATGTGCTGAATACATTGGCTTGTAGTGAATACACTTGGCTTTGATGATAAAAGTTTTGAATATCACCAAAACACCTTTTTATCAAGGTCCGACTCTAGCTCTGAGCTACAGCAAGGTCCGACGGTAGGTCCGGCTTGCTTTGGGTAGCTCCGGTTACGTTCGATGCTAGGTCCGACTAGCTTTGGTCAGCTCCGGTGAAGTTATGTCTTTGATAGCTCCGACATGTTTTTGATATCTCCGACATGTTTTTGATAGCTCCGACATGTTTTTGCTAAGCTCCGAGTTGATTTTTCTAGCTCCGGCTTTTGGGATTACTAGTTCTGACTAGTTCTGGTTAGCTCCGGCGCTAGGTCTTGCTAGTTTTGTAAGCTCCGGCGGGAGCTTGGTTGTACTTGTTTTGGTAAGCTCCGGCGCTAGGTTCTACTAGCTTTTGTTAGCTCCGACTCAAGGTCCGGGTTGCTCTGGCAAGGTCCAGAACTTGACCGCAGTGCTTCTGCTTTTCATTTGCAATGTTTCGTACTTGCTTTACATTGTTGGAAAAATTGCTTAGTATTCATTTGCTAAGTTTTTGGTGCGTTTTGGTTGATATGGATAATATTGTGTTACTGTGGTTTTGCAACATGCTTATGTGAGGTGCTCACATAAGGTGTTGTGTTCGGAACTAACTTGAGTCAAGTTGAGGACTTGGGCTCGTATGGATTGGTTGTTTATTCATGTGCAGGTGTTTCTTGAGTTCAAGATATGGCTGGTGACGGGATCCATTGGACTAGTCTCAGGGAGGAGATGAGGTTCCAACAACTAAATTCAGGAGGAATTGTGGTTGAGCTGATCAGGAGGTTGCGCAGCATGATTGAATCAAGAACAATGCATGTGAAGGTATCGTGGATGTCGTTGGAAGATGTTTGCACGTATGCAAGGAGTGCATGGACATGGATACATGGTTTCGAGGCGTGATGAAAAGATGTGGACGTAAAGAATTGGTCGGAAAGGTCCAACCGACTAGGTTATGGACTCTGGCTGCGGCTGAGTCGGGTTTGACTCAAATATGGAAAGATTTGAGTTGGTTATGATAGGATTTCGTGTGGGTCACGAATTTGAGTTGTTTAGGAATGTGGGATACATTCCTAAGGTGTTTGTAAGTCTTAATATTGCTTCTATCTGCGTATAGAAGAATCTTGAGCAGTTATGGAAAGTTACGATTCGTGATCTGAGTAGGATTGGAGTCCTAGTTGATATTGGGTTGGCCTAAGGGCTGGTTATATAAGCAAGGGAGCCAAGAGCTCGTGGTGTACGACTTTGAGGCTGTTACTCTTGTGTTCTATTGAATAAATTTCATAGTTTGAAGGAACTTTTGTGCCTTGTTCGTCCGACTTGTTTCAGACAAGTTTTACTCGTCAAGTTTCTGGACAGCACTACCTTTCGTCGGTGGTTTTATCATAACTCAAGTTTTACAGATCCAATTGACGTGATTATTTTTGGGTTGTCTTCACAACTTGATTGTCTATCATATGTAAAAATTTCACGGTTATTGGATTTGTGGTCTATGATCTACATGAGTTTCTTTGCAGCGTTCCAGAACTGTTTTTTCTCGAGTAGGACAGAGTGACCATTGTTTGCTCTTTCGATCATAACTTGAGTTTTTCTCGTCGGATTTGAGTGATTCTTTTTGTGTTGTCTTCGTGACTTGATTCTATCTGATATCTATCACTTTTGTCATGGTGAAACACGTTTATATTAGTCTCACACACGATTTCTTTAAGAGATCGTTTTTTTGCCGAAAAGGTTTGGGGTTTAATTGTTTCCGCTGCGTAAGATTTTTAAATCTACCATTCACCCCCCCTCTGGTAGCTTTTCACGTGCTCTTCGATCCTACAGAGGGATCCATCGAGATCGTCTTCTTTCTGACGTACACGATGGTGGGGCTTGTCCCGCCTATCTCCATCTTCCTCCTTATGCTGATGGAGTCATATGGACTCCAGCTTCAGCACCCCAACCCCCATTCAATCTTGCTAGTGGCGATCTTTGTCCACTTTTGCGATATGTGAGTGGGTGTGCTGCCCTGCACTCCACCGTTTCGGAGCTTCTTCACGCTCTGAGCAACTGGCAAAGGTAACCAGCTGATCGACTTCTACTACTTTGTGAGGCACAAGAACCCCCCCACCCTTTCAATACATCAAGTCATTTGCTTCCGAGAAGTGGGAAACCTGGAAGAAAGAGTGGGTAGTGCTCTGAGTGGATCAGCACGATGGGCTGGAACGGTCGAAGGGGTTTCCCACAATTGATTCAGACTATTGGGAAGAGCTGCTAGAGGTGACAGAAGAATACAACCCGGTGCCGACGGGGATCCGAAACATGGTTGAAGTGGGAGTAACCTCTATGATGGTCCTTGCCAACTTCTTGGCCAACCGCTGGGTTCCACTCAAGCAATGAGAGTTCCTGACTTGGAATTTTATTGGAGAAATGGACAAGTATCGGATTGAAGTTGGCTGAAGGACCAATTTGGATAAAAATCTTTGAAGCTCCAACCGTAGAAACTTTACAACAAAACTTTTCATAGAGATGATACCACTCCTCCAGCAGAGTTCCTGCCTCTGAACATGGTTCCAGAGTATAGGAGAGAGAAGCGGAAGGGAATGCCACTTGATGACACAGGCATTGCAGTGAGGCAGAGGAGCGCTCGACCTACCGGTATTGTGCTCCCCGGAGCTTCGGCCCCCTGTCCACATGGAGGGGTTGACTTTGCACCTTGCAGTGGGAAGGGCAAGGCTCCTGCAGAACCAAGTCAGAAGAAGTATGACTCAAGTTGGGGCAAAGGCAAGGAGCCTGTCGACGCCTCTAGTCGAAAGAGGAGGTTGACGCGAACTGATGGCAACTCTGTCAGAGCAGCTCCGACGCAAGCAGTGCAACTACCTCAGCCGACCCTCAAGTCAGTGCTGGTTGTGCCTCCAGCAATGGCAACCTTGGCTCCGAATCTAAGAGGAAGATTTGAGTCCGGGAAGTTGTCTTCGGCCCCAGTTCCATCGGTGGGCACAGGGTCCGGTAATTCTTCAACTCTGGTTCTGAGGCCATCGGCGGACTCCGGGTCCAGAGTGTCTTCTCAAATGATGGAGATCCCAGCTGAGGCAGAACTGGTGGCTGCCACTAAAAGTCGCCTAGAGGGGGGTGAATAGGTGATAAGACCTGAAATGGCTTAATCAAAGGAGATTAAAACATTGGGGCCGAACTTGTCTAGATAGGGCCGGACTAGTCCGCTCAGCACATGGTGAAAACCTATAAACTTGATTTGTACAACTTATTTGCGGAATTTAAGTTCACCAAAGATGTAAGCAATGTGTAGTAACCTAGTACAACTTAGATTGACAATTGTAGGCAAATAGGTTACAAGATTCCAACAAGATGAAAGTGAAGAACAATATGAACTCTAAAAGCAATTCTAGTGATTATCAAATGTAAAGCGACAAGAGAGATACAATTTATCCCGTGGTTCAACTCCATGAAGAAGCCTACATCCACGTTGAGAAGTTTACACAAGGACCAGGTCTCACTTGACCCTTCTCTCACCAAGCCACCACAATGGACGACTTGGTTTCCACTATATCAATGGGTAATCACCAAGTTTGATTGGGGCTGCTCACAAGTTGAGGCTCCCACAAATCAATACAATGAGGAGCACACGAAGCTCAACTCACACAAGCCACAAAACACAACACAATGTGCAAGAGATCAAACCGAGAGCCATAGCGTGATGATCTTCCTTCACTCTCCTTCCCAAACCCTAATCTCTTCAAAATTTGGTCTTGGAGGGCTAGTAGGATGAGTAGAATGCTTTGGAAGGCTCTAGGTCACTTGTGACGGCACTAGGGTTCAAAGAGTTATCAAATAGGGGCCGGGGGTCCCCTTTTCATAGGAGTCCCGACAACTAACCGTTGCCACCAGGACAACCCCGGACTAGTCGTCATCGATCGACAAAACAGATGACGTGCGCGCCAACGTTTGAATTTCAAACGACCACTAACAACACATACTAGTTTGGTGAACAACGGACTAGTCCGAAGTAGGACAGAAAGGTTTGGTCCGTCCCAAAATGGACTCAACTGGGTAGGCCCGGACTAGTCCGACCACTAGGGGCGAACTAGTCTGGCCCTCTAGGGTTTGCTTGATTTCTCTCACACTAAGTCTCAAACAGACTAGTCCGTACAACCACATACAAGTCCAAATTTTTCCAGGGAGCTTTGGTATGTTTCAAAATTAACAAATCCGATTTTCGGGGAATTAGCTCCAACTCCACTAAGGAATAAATGGACTAGTCCATACCCATACGGATAAGTTTGATCTCCTCCAGAGACCTTTAGTCCGACTCAAAACAGACTACGGACGACCTTTAGTCCGACTCAGATCTCCTCCTATTGTTTTTTTTCTCATTTTGGCTTCTCACTTAGGTTTTTCTCTCAACCACCACTTTGAGCTCTCTAGAATGATCTCAATGTACATGATACATCCACCCTCACACATGATACGACTCATCTAAGCTCAACACCATAGAAACCCTAATTTCTACTTTTGAGTCTTTGACACCCGTTTTATCCTTTTCCTTTTTTAGGGATTTTATCTCATTCCAACCATCACACCTGTGCTTACGATCAACTCAACTCATTAGTCTCTTAATTGTCGTCATCAATCATCCAAAACCCATGGGGAGTCCTAGATGCACTTTCAATCTCCCCCTTTTTGGTGATTGATGACAACACATTAAGACTTCAACAAAAAGGATAATAATTTGTTTTCATAACATGTATTTATATGAGTGAATCCCCCTCAATGTATGCATCATGAGTAAGAGAAATTGAGAGATTTCTCATACATATACATGTTATGATAAGGTGCCTAAGTGATGTGCTCATAAATTGTGATAAGGCAACAAATATGCAAGATAAACATGTAATTGAAGCATAACATCACAATTTAGACATAGTTCATGAATTAAGTCTTCTAGGGGCAGCAGGCTCCGGAGGTGGGATTTGAGGACGAAGCCTTCAGTGAGTGATGTCCTTCTTGAAGGTGAGCCCGAACACCTTCTCGATCATGTACATGATGTAAGGAGCATATCCATATGATCAGTTTGGAGTATGCGAGATGTTGAAGATGTCGTCAAACATGTAGTCCACCACATTGAAACGGACATCTCCATCAATTAGCACCATCAAGTGCCTCAAATTTCCTTAAATAATCCCCACATCTCCATCCTTGGGGGCAATAGTCTTCTGGAGCACCCGGTTGAGGACACTATAGAAGGGCTTGATGTTCCTTATGTGCCCCGCCTCAAATGGTACATGACTTGGATACATGTACTCCAGAGTGTCTCGATCAACTGGCCTTAGGTTGGAAATGATGAGCTCATTCTCCAGCTGATCCTCCAGGTCTAGTAGCTGAGCAAACTCCCAGTAGGTGGTGGAGTATTGCTCTCCATGTGTCATCCAAGTGATCCTCCTTTCCCCACCGGTGTAGAAGTAGACAGTGGAGTAGAATTGAGCAATGACCTCCACATTTCAATCATACTGAAATGTCATGAACTTCTTCAAGTCATGGCGCTCTATGGCCTCAATCGCAGCATTGAAAGCCACGTGATCCTTTTGGGCCATGTAGTCCCAATCAATCCACTGAGCATCTGTGACTGGAGTCTGCTTGGACATGTAGAATGTCCTGTAGTAGTCATAGTGGAAGTCACACCAAAAGCGGGGATCTACTGTGCTCCTCTACCTTTGATAGACATTGACCTTCCTGAGCTTCCTTGCCTTCTCAGCCCCTTTGCCTTTGAAGATGTTGGCATCAAAGGCGGTTGCACGATTGGGGTTCCGTGCAGGTGAAGTCATCCTCAAGGGACCAATGGGCTGAGAGGTTCCCTTCTTAGCCTTGCTTGTAGGCTTCTTAGCAATGAGGACCCTTTTCTTGGGTGCAGCATCCACTGGTGCCTTGCCTTGTCTTTTGATGCCCTGGCTTCCTGAGTTCTAGTCTTTTCCCCCATAGTCACAAGTCTCTTCTTCTTGGGAGCTGCCTCGGCTGTAGTTGAGTTGTGGGCTTCCCTCTGTTGTTTCTTTGCTTTCCTTGCCTCAGAATGGGATTCGAGATATGCCATGACAAGATCATCCTCCTCGCGCTTTCGACGGTATAGTGATTGCCTTCCCGCCTTGGCTTCAGAGTCGGAAAGTGGAACATACTCCGAATCTGACATTGTTGCTGTCGGAGTGTGGTTCCGGCAATTCTCCCGGTACTACTGTTGGTAGCCTGCAGAGTTTGTAGTTCGATATTGGGCGCGCAGAGATTCAAAACACGATGGCAAGTTGACACGAGGATTTACGTGGTTCGGGCCGCCTAAGCGTAATACCCTACTCCACGGGATGTGTAGTTGTTGTATTGAGCATCTGAGCACTTGTGAGCATGTGTCAGAGCCGAGTCTGGAAGAGTCTCCGAGAGTCTGAGCCCCCCGTGTATCGCTCGACCAGTCCTTTTATAGTACAAGGACTGGTTGTTACATCGCTAGCCTGGCCCGACATGTGGCCCTGGCGGTTACTGATGCTTAATACATAATTAATGAGCTTAATTATCCTTAATAATGTGGTGTTGCGCATTGACAGTGCCATTACTGGTATTAAGGGCCCTTCGATTGTGTGTCATTAAGATGGTATTAATGACACTTGATCGGGTCTTGAAGTCCTTGATTGTCCCTTGAAGGTTCGGGCCGTTGGGGGTCAACCAGTCTGATTGTTGAGGCTGAAGGTCCGGCGGCTGGACATGTGGCAGCTCTGGAGCTTACCGTCTGTGACGAGTAGGTCTGGTGCAGTTGTACACGTGTCGGTACCGGAGCTTCCCTCTGTCGGGGGTTAGGTCCGGGGTGCCGCGCAGGTATTTAGCCCAGAGCTTTCCCATGTGTGGGACGTAGCTCCGGTTGCAGTATACACGTGACAGCACCGGGACTAACCATAGAAGGGAGGCAGGTCTGGTCCCGTATGACACGTGGGGCCTTCGGAGGTATTCAACTCAGACAGGTGAAGTTCCTTTGGTCTTTTTGCAGTCCCAAGGGGTATATGGTATGCAGGGTACCGACAGTGGCCCCCTGGGCCCACCTCTGGGAGAGACCTTTTGGATGAAGCCGTTCTGCAGGATCTGGGTCCATCCTTCGGTTTTTGAGTCGTGTCTTCAAGGGTCTTTAGATGTGCCATTGGCGGTAGTTCGCAATTAAACCATCGCCGCGTGGCATATCCAGGATGCGGCAGGTGAGATTTGAGCGTGCGGATCTCACGCAATTGAAGGTCGCCGGTTCTCAATACAAAAACCGTATTGGTTCCGTGCGCCTTGTCAGGCCGCCACCCTCAGGCTTCCCGCCTCTCATGATGACAACTGTTCGCCTGGGGTAAGGTCCTCGACTTGATCGTCGGGGTGGCCCCGGGCCCCCTTGTCATTGGCAGGGTGAAGTTTTTGAAATGTATCGTCGGCCCTTCTGTGGTTTCCATCCAAGCATTGCCGGGGGCTTACTTAAGAAGGAAAGCGCGCACCGTTTGCGGATTCTTTACGCTTTCATTTGAACTTGCGCTCGAATCCTCCAAACTTTCGCCTGCTTTTCATCTCTTGCCCCGCTGTGCTGCGATGGAGTTGGGTCTCCACAAGAGCCGTCTTAAGTCCGACGGTGATTTGAAGAAGGTCCGGACCCTCATGGGGTGGTCCAGTGACTCCTTCAACCACCTGGTCCGTGCCGGCAAGCTTCCGTTCGAGGAGCGTGCCGGTGACATGGTGTACTTCTCTGCGTATGCCATGGTGGGACTGATCCCACCCTTCTCCACTTTTCTCTTGATGCTGCTAGACTTCTATGGTCTGGAGCTGTACCACCTTGGCCCCCACTCCATTCTTTTGGTGTCGACCTTCGCCGTCGAGGGTGACAACTTGACTCCACCAGTGGCTTTCCTTCCTCTGAACATGGAGGCGGAGTTCAGCAGGGAGCTCCAGCAGAAGATGTCAGTGCTTGACGACCTCAGTGAAGTTGAGAGGCGTTCGACCACCGGGTTGGTGATCCCTGGAGCTTCCGAGGGTGGTCCCCCTTCCGCCCCAAGACAGAGAGTTGAAGTCGTGGGCAAGGACAAAGAATTGGCCGAGCCCTCGAGATGTAAGAGGAAGTTGAAGCACTCTGACGGGAGGTCCGTCAGACCTACTCCTTCCGCAGTAGCTCCTTCTCCCCAGAGGGGAAGGTCTTCAATGGCGATAACCACTCCAGCATCGGCATCTCCCCGAGACGCTAGCTCCGGCCATGTGGCTCTAATACCAGGGCCTAGCTGAGGGCTCTAGGTCTGGGGGTCCTTCTCAGTCGAGAGGGGCCTCAACCAAGGCGACGCCGATGGTAGCAGCAAGCTCTGGGGAGCCTTCCGGAGCTACTACGCAAATGGCATCAGGGTCTGGCCCCGAGCATCCAGTGAAGAGGTTCCGCGATAGCTGGAGCGGAAGCCTTCCGAGGTAAATTTAATTTTTTTACCTTAGTTGATTGTTTTTTGTTGTAACTATGTTTTGAGTTTCTTCGTCCTTCATCCACAGAGTGCCCAAGAAAGGGGCTGAATCTCCGGTTCCTGCAGCAGCAACTGATGCTGCGCGGACGGAAGCTCCAGCTCCAGTTCCAGTGCCGCCCCAAGAGGTGGCTGAGGTCGCGATAGCTTCGGTGCCAGCTGTCGTGGTCCTTGACCTCGGGTCATCCCCTGAAGCTCCTGTGGTAGCGCCGGACCACGAGAATGAAGATGTACCAGCGGCACCAGCCCCGGAGGTTTAAGCTCTGGGTTTAGATGCTGAGATGATGGACGCTCCGGCCTTAGAGCCGGAGGTATCTGTAGTCTCGGCCCTAGAGCTGGATGTTGTTGAAGCCCCGGTAGCGGAGCCGGTGGTTGATGAAGCCCCGGCGGTAGAGCCGGTGGTTGATGGAGTTTCGGTGGCGGAGCCCGGTCTCGATGAAGTTCCGGCGCCTAAGCCGGTTGTCGAAGAAGTGCTGGCGCCCGAGCCAATGGCGGTCGAGGCACCAGTGCCTGAACCAGCGATGGAGGAGGCGCCAGCATCGGAGCCGGAAGTGGCTTCAGCTTCGGCCGAATCTTCAACGCCTGCTCCGGAGGTGGTGGTTCTGGAGGTGCCTGCGCTGAGCCAGGGTGCCAAGAGGAGGTTGTCGATCCCCCGCCCAAGGGACCAGTTGCTGATGACCTGGCGGCGGGACCTTCGGAGTCGACTCCGGAGGTAGAAACTTCTGCTGCAGGACCTTCCTTGGCGGCGGCCTAGGCTATTGCGGAGGGAGGCCCTAGTGCCGTGGAAGCTCAGGGGACCACTCTCGTAGAGTGGGACCCGATTTTTGTTGTAGAGAACCCGTTGGAGCCAACAGAGATGACCCCGACAGGTCCGGAGCCGATCCCCCTGTTGTTGTCTATTGACAACGCGTGCTCCAGCCTTTGTCAAGTGCAGCTGGCCTTCTACCAAGACGGCAAGACCCTCGAGGAGGAGCGCCAAACCCTTAGGAGGTGGCGCAACTGGCTCCAATTCTAGACCAAGCTGGCGCAAACCAGGGTGGTTGACAACAAGGAGTGGGTTAAAAGGGAGAAGGCCGGAATGGAGTATTGGGGCCAACTGCTGGACGAGAGGGAAAGCATGGTGCGATCCCTCGACAACCAGTCTCGGGCCATCCACGAGTAGGCCGTAGCTGCTAATAATGCAGCGAATGAACGCGAAGAGAAGCTCAGCGCCATCCACGATAGCCTCGTCAAGCGCCGGGAGGCTCTTGAGGAGCAGGAGAAAAAGCTCGAAGATGAAGAGCAAAAACTCCTGGAGCTACGGATGACCTCGTGAAGAGGGAGGAGGAGCTTACTCAGAGGCTGACTCTGGGTGACAAGAGTCTCGCGGAGCACACCAAGAAGCTGGAGGAGCGCCGCGAGAAAGAGGAGAAGAAGGCCTGGCAGCGAGGACAAGACCTCCACAAGAGGGAGAATGAAATTTCTGCCAGGGAGAAGAAAGGGCGGGGCAGGGAGAAGGACCTGGTCGACCACCAGAACAAGATCCACCTCTAGGAGGAGGATCTCGGTAAACTCAAAAGGCAGGTTGCTGAAAAGATTCAGCAAAACGCCAAAGAGGTTGAGCACTTTGCCCGGGAGAATTCGGAGCTTGTGGCGACCAGAAGATCCTTGGAAGAGATGTGAGGCTCAAGGGATGCGGAGTCCCAACAAGTTTGGGACTTCTTGGGCAAAGCCAATGACGCACTGACGCCAATGGGTTTTAGTCCCGTGCGTTCGGATGATCCGGAGCCGGAGGTGGACCAGGCGCTACAGGCGTTGAGCTGTAACACCCTCATTTTCATGCATCATGCCTTGCATGCACTCATATACATGATTAACATTGATCCACATAAAGAGGAACAAGTTTAAAATTGATTTGGAGCATTTAAAATTGATTTGGAACAAAACCGCACTTAAAACGCAGGAAAGTGCGGACTAGTCTGATTTTACTGAGGACTAGTCCGATTTCTCTCTGACTAAAAACAGACTTATCCATTTTTGCTGCGGACTAGTCCAATTTTGCCTCTGGAAACTTTCGGACTTGTCCGATTTTGTGCGGACTAGTCCGATATTCCAAGAATCCTTGAAAATTTGCTAAGTCCTTGGACTTTTTCGGACTAGTTCGGTGTTCCAGCGGACTTGTCCGATTTCCTCTCTGACTAAAGTCGTACTTGTCCGATTTTTTGCCAGACTTGTCCGATTTTCTCTCTAGACAACTCCGGACTAGTCCGGTCCTTTCCGGACATGTCCGAAATTTCGCGACTCCGAATTGATCTTTTGTTTTACGACTTTTTCCCTGGGTTTCACATTAAGTGGGCCTAGGGACGTCATGCACAACTCTTTTAGAGCCCATGTGGGACTCTAAACCGGCCTCTACTCCTCTCAAACTCGAAATCCATCTAACCCTAGCCTCCACCTCTATATAAACAATCCCACCCCTTGGTTTGACATCTATTTGCCACTTTTCCACCCCACCCAAACCCTGGTTCGTGGAGAGCCACCACCAAGGAGGGAGAAGAAGATCTCAAGCAAGAAGAAGAGGAGGAAACGAAGGAGGATCAAGATCTCCACCAATCTTTCGTTCTTCATTACCAATTCACCTCAAAGTTCATCACCAACCCTAGATCATCAAGATCCAAGTGCTACCTCCAAGTTTCTTGATTCATTGGAGTCCTAAACACTCGGTATACCTTCTATTCTCTTTTCCTTACGTGAATTCAACCCCTAATCTCCAAATTCACATCGATCTAGAAAACCCTAATCTGCTGATCTCGCAGAGTGCGGACTTGTTCGGTCCCTAGCGGACTAGTCCGATCTTTCTGGTTAAATTGTGTTGAATTGATTCTAATGTTTGATCTAATCACATCCAAACCTGTATAAACTTGTTAAAAGCTATTAGAACTAGTTATTGACCATTAAAAGCAATCTCTTAACAAGTTCTACCTTGCATTTGCATCAATCATGCATGTCATGACATATTGAGTAATATTGGTGCACTCTTTGATTGTGTTTCTTGTCTTGTATGTTTATTGTGTGGATTAGACGGATTTGCGCTAGAGAGTGTCGCAGAGGATCTACATCACCAAGAGTTTGAAGGCTTTGACCCTAATCAACCGCAAGAGCAAGGCAAGTGTCCTTGAAGCATACTGATCCTATTTTTAAAGAAAATGTTTTGTTTGCAAAATTGCATGCTTGTGTCAATTTGATGGGAATCCTATGATAGGATGTTTACTAGCTTTGGTTGACCACCCTTGTCACCTGGAATTTATGGTAGAGAGTCGGGAAGGGTTTTTACCTTTTGCATCGCTTAATTAATTGGGATGGGAAAACTACACTACACATTTAATTATGCATTAATGTTATTCTGTTAACATGAACTGGTCAATATGATATGGTAATGGGTGATCTAAGCAAGCCGGTATGTGGATGGGTTGGATGATATGGTGGTTTGCTTGCTTTAGATCTAAGGACCGGTTCATGCGAGAATAAGCCAGGACTACAGTGCCATCACGATGCCAAGTATGGGTGTGGCGTAACTGATTAATTAGGGCTTTGCTAGTGCTGTTTGGACCATTGTGGATGCTCGGGGAAGGGGTAGTCGGATTGGGTTTGTTCATGATTGGTGGGACTACCCTGGGATCCGAATGGCTCAAGAGGGGGCCCTTGGTTGAAGATGTGCTCTGTTGGAGACATCGCCACCGGTGAAACCTCAATGGGGTCTAAATAGACTAGTAATCCCTTTGTAAAGGCTCTTTTATGATCTCTTGGACACACACCGATGGAAGTGTGAGACGGCATAATAGAGGTTTTAGTCATCGAAAGGTGATGAAATCACGAACACGTGGGTAAAGTGGTACAAACTCTGCAGAGTGTGTCTAAAACTATCATGATAGCCGTGCTCCCGGTTATGAGCACCTGGACAAGTTCCATGATTAGAGGGAAATTGGGATTTGGGATGGTTATGGTTGGTTATGGATTTATTTCTGGTATTGAATATGGTTATTGGCAATGGTGAAATATGGAATTATTGATGATGGTAGTGAATTCAGACTAGTATTATGATATTACTTATGATTATGATGGGTTTATTTCACGTACATATAATATATTGCTTTTCAAATGTTTTAATGTACTTTTCAGCACTTAGCCATTATTATTGTCGTCATTTGAATCAGCCATATGTCATACTTTCCACATTTGCTGAGTACGACATGTACTCACTCATGCAATCCCCCTAACAGTTGCAGGTTAGGATTGGGAGTTTAATGGTGATAATGCAGAGTTCTAGGCCGTGTCTACCGTCAGCTTGCCTGTGGTGTTGATTGGAGCTGCGCTATACCCTATTGCTTATGCTGCCTAGCTGTTTAGTTTGCTTAGTTAGTTTATTACCACTGCATTAGTTGAACTTGTCATAAATATTCATTAGAGGTTCTATTTGAGGATAATATGTTTTGTGTAATAAATTTGGTTAATTAATCTTGTTCTGTGGTAATTTTCTGTATACTCTTTTGTAAATGCACTCGTGTATGTGTGTTGAACATCCTGGGCACACATATGCGTTAGCTTGGTTCATTTTTTCGGAAACGGGCGTCACATGAGCTCGGGGGGCAACAAGCTCACCAAGATGGGCGATGTCATCGCGGACCAGCTGGAAACCGAAGGACAATCCCTGGCGAAGAACGTCGCAGAGTACTACTGACGTGCTACACAAGCTGGGACCCTCACTTCCCACTGGACCCGGTGCTTGAAGGCTCCATCGACGGAGAGGGAGAAGCCGCCAAAGCCAGCGTGTCAGAGGTTGCCCAGAAGGTCGCCTCGTTCTTCCATAGGGTCTAGGACTCTCTCTTTGTAGCCCCCGCTTGTATCCTCTCTTCTTTTTCTCCAATTTTGTAATCTCTTGTCTCCAGATTAATGAAATCCAAGAATTTTATGAATTTCATTTTTTTGTCTTCAACACCTTTGTCCCACTTGGCCCCCTGGTAGATGTACACAATTTGATTATGAGCATGTACCAAGACGATGTAGCATTTTGTTGAAGACTTGCACACTTCAAACTTGTAGTTTGTAGGCCCGAAGTCGCCGATAGTAGGGGCCCCCTGAGGTTGTCGGAGCTTAGTAGCTCCGACAGTGACCCTTGTCAACACGTAGAGCATTGATGGTTAGTCCTCTGGGGTTGTCGGAGCTTGATAGCTCTGGCAGCGACCAATGTCAACGCGCGGTGCGTCGACAGCAGGCCCCACTGGGGAGTCTTCCCACCATCTTTTTTTCACATTGACGGCTGGCCCCCTGGATTTGCCAGAACTTTGTAGCTCTGGCGATGTCTACTATCAATGTTTGAAACATCGATAGTAGACCACCTTAGGGGGTGTCAGAGCTTTGATAGCTCCGGCTTCATACACCATCATCATGAGATCTTTATTTTTCCTGCACACTGAAGTCAAGAAAAACAGTAAAACCCATTTCTTCTCTATAACTCATTTGTGGCTTACTATTTCCGAAAGAAATTTTTAGGCCGAACACAATTCTAAATACAATCTAGTGCACTCGCTTGTTTTCTCCAGGTCCGATCGTTTCTGGACTCACCTTACTTCGGCCTGCCGGGGTGTAGGTAGAGTGGCGTACTTAGGGTGCAGGACCAGGCTAAGTCGATAGCACACTCCAGACCTAGATTGCTTGGCGGCATTCAGACGAGTAGACCATTAACAATGTTTAGACCCAGAAGAATTGATAATGCAACTTGAATTATATATGAATTGGTCGAGCTAAAGTTTCTTAAAAATTACACAACTTTGTTATAGACAAGAAAGAGAAAAATAAAAATATTGAGCCTGTACAAAATAAATGCACGTGGAGTCTATTTTCACGCAATGATGTCTTTCATTATAGGTCCGGGGTACAGGGGAAACAAGTACACTCTTAGGTTACGGAACCAAGCTAAGTGTGTTGCGTTTCTCATTTGACCCAAGGTAGCTAGCTACACTTTTAGTTCTGAGACTGTGACAAGTGTTGATTGAACTTTGCGGACCTTCCGGGGAAGGTCCGGCTGTTCTCCCGAAGGAGCTACCCGACTCTTTACAATGACTCTATAACATACACCACATGTAACTACAGACTCACCTTCGTGATATTAAGCGTAGAACTTACGGAGGTGCTCAATGTCCCAAGGATTAGGGAGCGGTGTCCCATCCTCGGTTGCCAAGCGAACGCATCCGGGACAGGATACTTTGATCACTCGGAAGGGCCCTTCCCAGCTGGGGGAGAGTTTGTTTAACCCTTCTCTAGATTGTATTCTCCGTAGCACTAGATCGCCTTCCTCAAGTTGTCGGCTGTGAACATGCCTTTGGTGATAGCGTCGAAGAGCTTGGCGGTATCGGACATTCCGAACAGCTGCTCGACACCTTCCCTCTTCGAGGGGGTCAAGGTCTTCACGCCAGAGCTGGTCCTGCGTGGCATCATCGAAGGTCCGAACCCGGAGCGACCCCAAGGTGATTTCCGGAGGAAGGACTGCTTTAGCTCCGTACACCAGGAAGAAGGGTGTCTCTCCAGTTGATTGGTTTGGAGTTGTCCTGTTGGCCCACAGTGTGGGCGGAAGCTCTTCAATCTAGTTGGCTCCATGTTTTTTCAGGCGCTCATATGTGCGCGTCTTGAGTCCTTTTAGGATTTCTGCATTTGATCTATCAGCTTGTCCATTGCTTGCCGAGTGAGCTACAGAAGCGTAGCTGACCTGAATGCCGAGGTCTTTGCAATATCCTTGGAATGCAGAGCTTGTGAATTGGGTCTCGTTATCAGTTATGATCTTGTTTGGGACTCCAAATCTGCATACTATGGACTACAAGAAATTGATAGCTGATTACTTGTTTATTGTCACAACTGGAGTTGCTTTCGGCTATTCGGTGAACTTGTCGATGGCAACGTACAGGAACTTGTAACCTCCGACGGCTCTTGGGAAAGGTCCCAAGATATCCATCCCCCACACAGCGAATGGCCATGTAGGAGGTATCATTTGTAGAGGTTGAACTGGTGTGTGAATTTGCTTTGCATGGAACTGGCATGCTTCGCATTTCTTCACTGGCTCGGTTGCATCCTGGAGTGCTGTAGGCCAGTAAAATCCATGTTGGAAGGCTTTACCAACTAGCATGCGGGAAGACGCGTGGTTCCCACACTCACCTCCATGGATTTCTGCGAGGAGCTCGCATCCTTCTTCCCTTGTAATGCACCTCATTAGGACGCTATTGGCACCACACCGGTTGAGATCCCCTTCTACTAGTGTATATCTTTTAGCCAATCTGACTATCCGGTCAGCGTATACATTATCTTCAGGAAGGAAATTGTCTTTCAAGTAGCTCTGGATCTCTGAGATCCATGCATCGGAGCTAACTTGAGGATTTGAGTCTTGCGTGCTGGGTTGCTCGGAGCTTCCTGCAGCATCTACGACCCTTGATGGACGCCACGGTAACAGGGCCATCGGGACTGCCAGCTTCGAGGTGCTGGTCACGTCCCCTTTGCTTAGTTCGGCAGGCTGAGCTGTTGGTCTTGACAATCTCCGGACGAAGGTTCCGTTGGGAGCCGAAGCTCCGGTTGAAGCTTTAGTCGAGAGTTCGTCGGCTTCAGCGTTATTGAGACGCTGGACATGGCAAAGATCCAGGACGTCGAAGTCCTTCTGAAGCTTCTGGACTTCAAGTAGGTATGCAGCTAGTTGAGGGTTGTTGCAGCAGCATTCACCTTTGACTTGTTTTATGATGAGCTGTGAATCACCCTTTACCAACAACTGCTTGACACCATATGATAGTGCCACCTTGAGCCCATAGATTAGTGCTTCATACTCCGCCATGTTGTTGGTCGCCTTGAAGTCAAGGTGAACCATGTATTTGACCTTCTCCCCGGTCGGAGCGAGGAGAAGAACTCCAGCTCCGGCCCCCTGCTTCTGCATGGAGCCGTCGAAGTAGAGAGTCCAGTGAGGCTCAGTGAAGACCGGAACCTTGGGTTCCAGCTTCTGCTCACTGGGGCCCCCAAGATTTGATGGAGAGGGGGTCCATTCCGCCACAAAGTCCGCCAGTGCTTGACTCTTGATCGCTTGTCTTGGGACAAATTCAATGTCGAACTCGGCCAATTTTGCTGCCCACTTTGCAATGTTCCCAGTGGAGTTGGGGTTATGCAAGATTGCACGCAGTGGATAAGAAGTTACCACTGAAATCTTGTGAGCTTGGAAGTAGTGTCGGAGCTTCCTAGAAGCAATAAGAACTGCATAGAGCAGCTTATACACCTCCAAGTACCGAGTCTTGGCATCATGTAGTACTTCGCTGATAAAGTACACTGGGCGTTAGACTGTCCAGACCCTCCCGAAGGGGCCCGAAGCTTCTTCTTCATCAACCCGGACCCTCCCTGAGGGGTCCGGACCTTCTTCAGGGACCTCCAGGTTCTTGCTTGAAGAACCCGGAGCTTCTTGTGAAGTGATTCGGACCTTCCCAGAGGGGTCTGAATCTTCTTGTTCAGCAACAGTGACTTCTTCATTTGAAGGAAGTTGATCCTCTAGCATCTCTCCTTGAGGATCCGGGTCTGGGAGCTGGGACCCAGACTCCTCTTCAGGTAGCTCCAGACCCTCCCGAAGTGGTCTGGATTCCTAAACTGGAGATGGTTATGGTCTTTCTGCAACTAGGACCATGCTGACAACTTCGTCAATTGTCGAAATGTAAAGCAGAAGTGGCTCACCAGGATTCGGAGCTACCAAGGTTGGTAGAGTGGTGAGGAGCTGCTTCAGCTCCTGGAATGCCTTTTTTGCTTCTTCAGACCATTTAAATGGTCCGGACTTCCTCAATAACTTGAAGAAGGGTAGCGCCCATTCCACCAGTCTTGAGATGAACCAGCTGAGGGCTTCTAGACATCCAGTCAGCTTCTAGACGTCCTTGATGCGGGCTGGTAGCCGCATGTCTTCAATAGTTTTAGTCTTCGCTGGATTTGCTTCTATTCCTTGGTGGTTCACAAAGAATCCAAGAAGCTTTCTGGAGCTAACCCCGAAGACACACTTGTCCGGGTTCAGCTTCGTGCGTGTGACTCGCAACTTGTCGAAGACAGCTTGCAAGGTGTCAAGGAATGACTCCTTGTTCTTGACTACAATGCCATCAACGTACACTTCCACTACATCTCTGATGAGCTCTCCAAAAGTTTTGTACATAGCTCGTACAGATGTTGAAGCAGCGTTTTTGAGACCAAATGGCATGGCAGTGTAACAATATAATCCATCTACTGTGATGAAGGAAGTATGCTCTTCATCTTCTCTAGACATTCAGATTTGATGGTACCCAGAATATGCGTCTAGGAAACACAATAATTCACACCCGGAAGTGGAATCCACTATTTGATCTATTCTAGGTAGTGGGAATGGATCTTTTGGATATGCCTTATTCAGTGTAGTGTAGTCGATACACATCCGAAGCTTCCCGCCGGCCTTGGGTACAACAACTGGGTTTGCCAGCCATTTTGGGTGGAAGACTTCTCGGATGAATCCATCTTCAAGCAACTTCTTCACTTCTTGACGTATGAAGTTTTGTCGCTCTACTGATTGCTTCCGAGTCTTCTGATGTATAGGCCGAGCGTCGGGATAAATCTTCAGATTGTGCTCGATCACTTCCCTAGGGATCCTAGGCATTTGTGACGGCTGCCAGGCAAACACGTCGACATTATCCTGGAGGAAAGTGACGAGCGCGAGTTCCTATTTGTCATTCAGACCTCTCGATATACGGGTGGTCTGAGCAGCGTTGGAACTGATTTGGATGACTTTGACGGGAATGTCGGTGTCGCCGTTTGGTTGCACGTGAGGTGCGGAGGTTGAGCCCCGATGACGAATGCTCGGGGGTTTCAGAGCTTGCTCCTTTCCGGATTCTTCCTCCTGTGCTGTAGCAAGCGCATGGAGTTCTTTCAGAGCAGTCACTCCGGCGGCGCGATCCCCGCGGATCCGGAGAACACCTGCTGGTGTTGGCATCTTCAACACCAAGTATCCATAATGAGTAGCAGCCATGAACTTGTACAAGGCTAGCCTGCCCAAGATGGCGTTGAATGGTAAGTTGATCTGCGCCACGTCGAAGACCAACTTCTCAGTGCATTAATTCTCCTGAGTCCCGAAGGTCAGCAGGAGAGTAATGGCACCGAGTGGAGTTATGGCCCCCGGACCTACTCTGGAGAAAGGTCGAGAGGGGCGAAGATCAGAAGGTCGGAGATAAAGCTTCACGGAAGCTTTGAAGCTTATGAGGTTCAGCCCCGAACCTCCATCCGCCATAACATGATGAAGTTGGATGTTGTTGATGGTCGGAGATACCATCAATGGGAGTTGGCCATCTCTGATCACGTTCCGAGGGTAGTCCGAAGCATCGAAAGTGATGGCAGTGTCCATCCACTTCCGGTGCGGCTCCACCCTGGCGGTGGGAGCTACTGAGGCCATGTCCCGCCGCATGGTCTTGAGGACATGGCGGGAAGTGATGTCCCACGAACCACTAAAGATGGTGTTCATGGTCTTCCGACTTTCATTGTCAGAGACATCGGAGTCGTCATCGACGGAGGTGTAAACAGCCTTCAAGACCTTTTTAGGGTCCTGAAAGCCTAACTCCTCTTCACCCGGAGCTTCGTCGACTTTCTGTTTTCCTTCCCTTTGACGGAAAGGAACTTCTTCCCGGTGCTTGTTGTAGTGCTCGACAAGGTTCTGGACCTCTCGGCAACCTTCTAGGTTGTGGTTGTTCGTGTTGTGTATGGGACACCACATCTTGGAGTTGCCACCGTCTGTAGACGACGGCCGAGGTTGTTTCTCGGGGCGTGGCCCCCGGCCACCCGGAGCTACGGCAGCGGCGGCTGTAGGTGTGCCGGCCGACGGCTTTTTCTTGCCGTTGGACTTTTTCTTCTTCTTGCCACTCTTGGAGGTAGTGGCTTCACCCTTGGAGGACTTTTTGTTGTCCTCAGGAGGTGGTTGGGAGTGCATTTCACGGCCCTCCGCAGCCTTGGCACACTTGTCTGCCAAGCTGAAGAGTTACGTGACGCTGGTGACTTCCTTGGTCTCCAGCTTCTCCAGCATCTTCTTGTATCGTACGCCCTGTCTAAATGCCACAATGACAAAAGCGCTTGAGATAGAAGGTATGGTGTTTCGTACCTGGGAGAACCTCTGGATGAAGGATCACATGGACCCTCCCCCCTTCTGCTTAACTGCGAAAAGGTCTAGTTCGGTGCCTGGTCGGGTATATGAACTCCTGAAGTTGGCAGTGAACTGTTGGCACAGTTCCACCCAACTGTTGATGGAGTCGGGCGGGAGGCTCATGATCCAGGACCTGGCGGTCCCAGTCAAAGCCACGGGGAAATAATTGGCCATTGTGGCCTCATTGCCTCCAGCTGCTAGGATTGCGGTGGAGTAGATTTGGAGAAACTTAGCAGGATTGACAGTCCCATCAAATTTCTCTAGCAGGTGAGGCCGGAACTTCTGCGACCATCTGACCATGCGTAGGTGCATGTCCAGGGCAGAACAACCTCCTCCTACTCCCTCGGGAGCAGGACTGTCCCGAGCCTCTCGCCTCTCACGAGCACGCTTGATATGGACGCGACCGTCCTATTGACGGTAACGGCGATCAAGCTCCGCCCGGAGGTCGTGAGTCAAAAGCCTTGTTATCGTGTGGGTACGTCGCGCTGCGGAAGGCAGCGACGTCACCTGTTGAGACGCAGCACGCCTCCTGTGTTGTGAAGCGTGCGGACCAAGTCTACCCGACACGGTTCGATGCTGCGATGGGGCCCGCCCCGAGGGGGGAGGACCTTGGTTGCTGATGCGATCGACTGCTGCTGCAACCAAATGTTCCACATCAGCCCTCCACTTCTACATTGCACTCTGGGATGCTCCAGGAGGCGGTGGACGTTGGAGAAGAGCACGTGCGGCATGGAGTGCGTGTTCAGGGTTGTTGTTTGACGATGTCGTGACGACACAGACGTCCCATCTCGCTGTCCAGCTTGATTTGCCGGTGCAGACGGTGGCGGCGGTGGCATGACTCCTGCTGGAGCCACAGCGCCTGCTGGCTGCTGCATGTTGGAGGGGTTGCCTCCAGCAGGTTGTGCAGCAGGGTTGCCATTGGACAATCCAGCAGCAGAGTTCACCATCCTTGAATCTCGGGTGCCCCTTCCTGGCGCGCCAACTGTCGGAGTGTGGTTCTGTCAATTCTCCCGGTACTACTGTTGGAAGCCCGCAGAGTTTGTAGTTCGGTATTGGGCGCGCAGAGATTCAAAACACGATGGCAAGTTGACACGAGGATTTACGTGGTTCGGGCCGCCTAAGCGTAATATCCTACTCCACGGGGTGTGTAGTTGTTGTATTGAGCGTCTGAGCACTTGTAAGCGTGTGTCAGAGCCGAGTCTGGAAGAGTCTCCGAGAGTTTGAGCCACCTGTGTATCGCTCGACCAGTCCTTTTATAGTACAAGGACTGGTCGTTACATCGCTAGCCTGGCCCGACATGTGGCCCTGGCGGTTACTGATGCTTAATACATAATTAATGATCTTAATTACCTTTAATAATGAGGTAACGCGCCTTGATAGTGTCGTTACTGGTATTAAGGGCCCTCCGATCGTGTGTCATTAAGATGGTATTAATGACACTTGATCGGGTCTTGAAGTCCTTGATTGTCCCTTGAAGGTCCGAGCCGTTGGGGGTCTACCAGTCTGATTGTTGAGGCTGAAGGTCCGGCGGCTGGACATGTGGCATCTCCGGAGCTTACCGTCTGTGACAGGTAGGTCTAGTGCGGTTGTACACGTGTTAGTACCGGAGCTTCCCTTTGTCGGGGGTTAGGTCCGAGGGTGTCGCGCAGGTATTTAGCCCGGAGCTTTCCCATGTGTGGGATGTAGCTCTGGTTGCAGTATACACGTGGCAGCACTGGGACTAACCATAGAAGGGAGGCAGGTCCGGTCCCGTATGACACGTGGAGCCTTTGGAGGTCTTCAACTCAGACAGGTGAAGTTCCTTTGGTCTTTTTGCAGTCCCAAGGGGTATACGGTACGCAGGGTACCAATAGTTGCTGATAAGAGATGCAAAGGAATGTGTATAAGTCCAAGGAAGTAGAGACATTACGTTAGAATTCACAAAATCAATCAAGGTTAGGGCTTTCACCATGTAACCCAGACTTGTCCGCCCAGGGGTCGGACTAGTCCGCACCAAGCCGAACTTGTCTGCCCTGTGGTCGGACTAGTCCGGTTGACACAGCAAGAACCCTAATCTAAATAAATTTTGCAGAATCTATGGATCCTCCCACCAAATTTGAGGTTCATGATCACAATGATGTGGACAACAACATTTGTGAAGGATTATCTATCAATAGACCTAAAAGAGTGGAATTTCGAAGGTTTTGGGGTTAGGTCAAGAATACCTCTTCAAATCTTCAATTCGACAAAATCTGGGTGAGGATTCAGCCTCCGATGCTTGGGGACGAGTTCCCACACACCCTAGGGCTTCAATCCACGGAATGGAATCGCGATTTGGTGGTTGTAATAAAAAATCGCCAATTTGGGGGGCGGTTTTCATGTGTTTTGAAGAGAGAGGTTGTGTGGGTAAGAGTGAAGAGGTCGAGGGCTTCCTGGGGAGGTTAAGTCCCCAAGGGTCAGACTAGTCCAGTTGGAGACCCGGACTTGTTCGGCCAGCGGACTGGGTCTGGACTACTTTGAACCACCAGACTATTCCGGTATGATGGGCGGACTAGTCCGTTCCTAAGGCTGAAAACTCTTATATATTGTGTTTTCAGTGGAGATTTGATCTTTTTGGACAATATTTTTCACAAAAGATCTTTGTAAACATGGTCAGTAAGCAATCAACAATCAAACTATGACCATAATGCACAAAGATTGAATAATTTCAAAATAATTTGTAGAAAATTGAGGAGGATGACTTTTTTTCGCAAGCATGTGCGAATTTTGAATATAAAAATCAGATGTGCAAGACTCAAGCCACATTTTGAGAATCTAAGATATTGAGCTCACTCCTAAGTTCACAAAATCTTTTCTAATCTAGGGGTTTTGTAAAAATATCGGCCAATTGTTTTTCGGTTCTCACATGGGAAATTGCAATGTCTCCTTTGATGGAGTGATCTCTCAAGAAATGGTGGCCAATATCGATGTGTTTGGTCCTTGAGTGTTCAACTTGATTGTGGGCTATTTTGAGGGCACTCTCATTGTCACATAGGAGGGGATATATGGGCAAGTTTACTCCATAGTCCCTAAGAGTTTGTCACATCCAAAGAAGTTGTGCACAACAACTTCCAGCGGCGACATACTTCGCTTTGACTGTGGAAAGAGCAATGGAGTTTTGTTTCTTTGAGGACCAAGACACTAGAGATCTACCAAGGAATTGGCAAGTTCCGGATGTACTCTTCCTATCAACTTTGCACCCCTCATAGTCCGCATCGGAATATCTAATGAGGTTAAACTTGGAGCCCTTAGGGTACCAAAGTACTAGGCTTGGTGTGTGAACTAAATATCTAAGAATTCTCTTAACGGCGGTCAAATGACACACCTTAGGAGCAGCTTGAAATCTAGCACACATACACACACTAAGCATGATATCGGGCCTAGATGCACATAAGTAAAGCAATGAGCCTATCATGGAACGATATACCTTTTGGTCCACACTTAGACCATCTTCATTAAGATCAAGATGCCCATTAGTTGCCATAGGAGTCTTGATGGGTTTGGCCTTGTTCATGTCAAACTTCTTGAGTATATCTTGTGTGTACTTGGTTTGACTAATGAACGTGCCCTCCTTGAGTTGCTTTACTTGAAAACCTAGGAAGAATTTCAACTCCCCCATCATGGACATCTCAAATCTTTCGGTCATTATCTTAGAAAACTCATCACAAAAAGCTTTGTTAGTAGAACCAAATATAATGTCATCGACATATATTTGGCAAACAAACAAATCATCATCAAAGTGCTTAGTGAATAGAGTGTAATCCGCCTTTCCAATTTTGAAACCATTTTGAGTTAGAAAGTCTCTAAGGCACTCATACCAAGCTCTAGGAGCTTGTTTGAGGCCATAGAGAGCCTTACGCAATTTGTACACATGGTTTGGGAATTATTCATCTTCAAAACTGGGGGGTTGCTCCACATACACCTCTTCCTTGATTGGACCATTGAGGAATGCACTCTTGACATTCATTTGATATAGCTTAAAATCATGGTGAGTACCAAAGACAAGTAATATACGAATTGATTCAAGTCTAGCTACGGGATCAAAGGTTTCATCAAAATCCAAACCTTCAACTTGTGAATACTCTTTGGCCACAAGTCGTGCTTTGTTCCTTGTAACCACCCCATGCTCATCTTGTTTGTTGCAGAACACCCACTTTGTGCCCACAACATTTGCATTAGGCCTCTTCACGAGCTCCCACACTTGATTTCTTTCAAAGTTGTTGAGCTCTTCTTTTATGGCCATCACCCAATCAAGATCGCGTAGTGCTTCTTCAACCTTGTGAGGCTCCAAGGAAGAAACAAAAGAATAATGTTCACAAAAAATTGCAACATGAGATCGAGTAGTTACCCCCTTGGAGATGTCTCCAAGTATATTGTCAACGGGATTGTCCCGTTGAACGCTTTGGTGCACTCTTGGGTGATGCGCTTGAGGTCATGAATCTTCATCTTCATCTTCCTCATTTTCATTGTCTCCCCCTTTATTGATGTCTCCATTTTCATCTTATTTGAGCGCATCTTGGGGAACTTGATCTTGATCATTTGAGAAAGAGCTTGCTTGATGTGTAAGATGGTCACTTGAATCTTGAGTTTGTTCTTGTGGTCGTATATCTCCAAGCGCCATCCTTCCTATAACCACTTGTGGATCTTCTTCTTGATCTAGCACATAACGATCAACTTGCTCCACTTGGGAGCCACTAATCTCATCAAACACTACGTCTCGTGCTACTTCAACAATTCCGGAGGATTTGTCGAAGACATGATAGGCATAAGTGTTTGAGTCATAACCAAGCAAGAAACCCTCATCGGACTTGGAAGAAAACTTCGAAGTCCTAGGCTTCTTGTTGAGAATGTAGCATTTGCTCCCAAAACACAAAAATAAGAAATGTTGGGCTTGTTACCTGTAACACCCTCATTTTCATGCATCATGCCCAACATACACTCATATACATGTTTAACATTAACCCACATAAAGAGGAACGAGTTTAAGATGATTTGGAACAAAACCACACTTAAAATGCAGGAAAGTGCGGACTAGTCCGTTTTTGCTGCGGACTAGTCCGATTTTTGGCACTGGAAACTTTCGGACTTGTCCGATTTTGTGCAGATTAGTACGATGCTCCATGAATCCTTGAGAAATTTGCTAAGTCCCTAGACTTTTTTGGACTAGTCCGATGTTCCAGCGGACTTGTCCATTTTCCTTTCTGTTCAAATTCGTACTTGTCCGATGTTTGGCCAGACTTGTCCGATTTTCTCTCTGGACGACTTCAGACTAGTCCGGTCCTGTCCGGACTTGTCCGATATTTCGCGACTCCGAGTTGATCTTTGTTTTACGACTTGCTTCTTGGGTTTCACGTTAAGTGGGCCTAGGGACGTCGTGCCTAACTCTTTTAGAGCCCATGTGGGACTCTAAACCGGCCTCTACTCATCCCAAAACTCGAAATCCATCTAACCCTAGCCTCCACCTCTATATAAACAGCCCCACCCCTTGGATTGACATCTATTTGCCACTTTTCCACCCACCCAAACCCTAGTTCGTGGAAAGCCACCATCAAGGAGGGAGGAGAAGATCCCAAGCAAGAAGAAGAAGAGGAGGAAACGAAGAAGGATCGAGATCTCCACCGATTTTCGTCCTTCACCACCAATTCATCCCCAAGTTCATCACCAACCCTAGTTTATCAAGATCCAAGTGTTACCTCCAAGTTTCTTGATTCATTGGAATTCTAAACACCTGGTATACCTTCTATTCTTTTTTCCTTACGAAAATTCAACCCCTAATCTCCAAATTCACGTCGATCTAGAAAACCCTAATCTGCTGATCTCGCGGAGTGCGGACTTGTCCGGTCCCTAGCGGACTAGTCCGATCTTTCTGGTTAAATTGTGTTGAATTAATTCCAAAATTTGATCTATTCGAATCCAAACCTGTATAAACTTGTTAAAAGCTATTAGAACTAGTTAGTGATCATTAAAAGCAATCTAGTAACAAGTTCTACCTTGCATTTGCATCAATCATGCATATCATGTCATATTGAGTAATATTTGTGCACTCTTTGATTGTGTTTCTTGTCTTGTATGTTTATTGTGTGGATTAGATAGATTTGCGCTAGAGAGTGCCGCGGAGGATCTCCAGCGCCAAGAGTTTGAAGAAATTGACCCTAATCAACAGCAAGAGCAAGGCAAGTGTCCTGAAGCATATTGATCCTGTTTTAAATAAATGTTTTGTTTGCAAAACTGCATGTTTGTGTCAATTTTGATGGGAATCCTATGATAGGAAGTTTACTAGAATTGTTTAACCACCCTTGTCACCTGGAATATATGGTAGAGAGTCGGGAAGGGCTTTTTACTTTTTGCTTCGCTTAATCAACTGGGATGGAAAACAACTATACCATTCAATTTAATTATGCATGGATGAGATTATGGATAACATGAACTGGTTAATACAGTATTGTAATGGGTGATCTAAGCAAGCCTGGTATGTGGATGGGTTGGATGTTATGGTGGTTGCTTGCTTTAGATCTAAGGATCGGTTCATGCGAGAATAAGCCAGGAATACAGTGCCACCACGAGGCCAAGTATGGGTGCGGCGTAGCTGATTAATTAGGGCTTTGCTAGTGCTGTTTGGACCATTGTGGATGCTCGGGGAAGGGGTAGTCGGATTTGGTTTGTTGATGATTGGTGGGACTACCCTGGGATCCGAATGGCTCAAGAGGGGGCCCTTGGTTGAAGATGTGCTCTGCGGGAGACATCGCCACCGGTGAAACCTCAGTGGGGTCTAAATAGGCTAGTAATCCCTTTGTAAAGGCTATTTTGTGATCTCTTGGCCACACACCAACGGAAGTGTGTAATGTGACCGACGGGTCATGGGCATAAGGGAGATTCTTAGTCACCGAAAGGTGATGAAATCACGAGCACGTGGGTAAAGAGGTACAAACTCTGCAGGGTTAAATAAAACTATCATGATAACCGTGCTCCCGATTATGAGCACCTGGACAACTTCCATGATTAGAAGGTACTCGGTATTGGGATGGTATTTGGGATGGTTATGGTTGGTATTATGGTTATGGATTAATTTCTAGTATTGAATATGGCTATTGGCAAATGGTGAAATCTGGAATTATGGTTTATGACATTGATTATGGTTATTGGTAATGGTGAATTATGGACTGGTATTATTATGGTTACATGGTTTATGATGGGTTTACTTCACATAAATATGATACATTGCTTTTTCAAATGTTTTAATGTACTTTTCAGCACTTTGCCATTATTATTGTCGTCATTTGAATAAGCCACATGTCATACTTTCCACACTTGCTGAGTACGACATGTACTCACTCTTGCAATCCCCCCAACAGTTGCAGGTCAGGATTGGGAGTTTAATGGTGATAATGCGGAGTTCTAGGCCGTGTCTACCGTCAGCTTTGCCTGTGGTGTTTTTGGAGCTGCGCATATATATATCCTATCGCTTATGCTGCTTAGTTGTTTAGTTTGCTTAATTAGTTTATTTCTGCTGCATTAGTTGAACTTGTCATTAATCTTCATTAGAGCTTGTATTCGAGAATAATCTGATTTGTGTAATAAAATTTGGTTAAATAATCTTGTTCTGTGGCAATTTTCTGTATATCTTTTGTGATTGCACTCGTGTATGTGTGATGAACATCCTGGGCACACATATGCGTTAGCTTGGTTCATTTGCGAAACCGGGCGTCACAGATTGGTATCAAAGCCACAGGTTGACCGTAGGACGCAGCATAGATAGAATGTACACTTTAGAGTACATAGGAGCACTGAGGAGTCGATTTGATTTTGTTGGTGTGCTGTTTGCTATATATTGGTTGCTTGTGTGCTTAGTAGAGGATTTTGGGATGCTCTAGCATTGCCATGTCCACCTAGGCCAGTGTAGCTAGCTGTTTAGCTTCATATCTCTTGATGCATATAGTTGGGGACGTTCTCTAATTCTTACCTATTGCTTTTCTTCAGATGGTGAGGACTCGCAACCAGAGGGATGACAATGACGAGGAGGAGAACAATGGAGTGCCTCAGAACAACAATGGGCAAGGATCTACTCAGGGAGCGATCAACATTGAGCAGCTATTGGCTATGCAAAACCAGCTCATGCAGTCCATGATACAGACTATGGGACAGCTGCAGGCTGGCAACATCAACAATCACCCCCACATGCCTCCACCGCCACCCCCACCTCCTCATAACCGATTGGGAGAGTTTATGAGAACTAGGCCGCCGACCCTATGGATGCAGATGATTGGCTCAAGTCCGTGGAGAAGAAGCTAGCTATTGTCCAATGCAGTGATTGGGAGAAGGTCTTGTTTGCTTCTCATCAACTAGTTGGAGCAGCTGCGGATTGGTGAGATGCTTATTGCAATGCTCATGAGAACCAAGAGAGAATTACTTGGGCCGAATTCAAGAAGAATTTTCGTTCTCATTATGTGCCCGAGGGTGTTATGATCTTGAAGAGGCAAGAATTTGAGAATTTAAGGCAAGGAAGATCAAGCGTGAGTGAATATCTCAATAAATTCACTCAACTCTCAAGGTATGCGCCTGAGGATGTTAGTCGGGACAGCCGGAAGCAATACTTGTTCATGAGGGGCTTGAACAATGAGATCCAAGTGCAACTACTCAATTGTGATTATGCAAATTTTCAGAAGCTTGTGGACAAAGCAATTGTGGTCGAGAACAAGATTCGTGAGATGGAGCAAGAAATCAAGAGGAAGGCGCCATATCAAGGACAACAAAAAGGAAATAATGTGCACTCTCGCCTTGCAGCATCCAATGCACCCTATTACAACTCCTCTATTCCTGCTCAGCGCCCTTGTTATGCACCACGCCCAACTCAGTTTGTGCAGCAGCGCCCTGTCATGCAAGCACCTAGGCCTCCGATGCCTTATGGACCTCGTGCTGATTTTCCTAGAGCCAATGCTCAAAACCAAGCTCGTCCCAATAATTCTGGTGGAGTTAAGAAGTGTTATACTTGTGGAGAAGCTGGACACTTTGTGCATCAATGTCCTAAGTCAGGCCTTGGTCAAGGAAGCAATGCGCCGAGGCAAAACCCAAGACCCAATGGAGGACAGCCACAAGGGAACCGTGGACAGCAGAATTTTGCTCGTGGCAACGTGAACCATGTCTCTACGGAGGATGCTCAGCAAGCGGATGACGTGGTCATTGGTATGTTTCTCGCCAACTCCAATCCCGCGACTATGTTATTGTAACACCCTCATTTTTCATGCATCATGCCTTGCATACATTCATATACATGTTTAACATTAACCCATAACAAGAGGAACAAGTTTAAAATTGATTTGGAGCAAAACCGCACTTAAAAATGTAGGAAAGTGCGGACTAGTCCGGTTTTGCTGAGGACTAGTCCGATTTCTCTCTGTCTAAAAATGGACTTGTCCGTTTTTGCTGCGGATTAGTCTGATATTTGCCCCTAGACAGCTTCGGACTTGTCCGATCTTGTGCGGACTAGTCCGATGTTCTATGAATCCTTGGAAACTTGCTAAGTCCCTGGACTTTTCCGTACTAGTCCGGTGTTCCAGCGGACTTGTCCGTTTTCCTTTATGACTAAGATCAGACTTGTCCGATTTTAGGCCAGACTTGTCCGATTTTCTCTCTGGACGACTTCGGACTAGTCCGATCCTTTCCGGACTTGTCCGATATTTCGTGACTCCGAGATTGACCTTTTGTTTTACGACTTGTTTCTTGGGTTTCACGTTAAGTGGGCCTAGGTACGTCGTGCCTAACTCTTTTAGAGCCCATGTGGGACTCTAAACCGGCCTCTACTCATCCCAAAACTCGAAATCCATCTAACCCTAGCCTCCACCTCTATATAAACAACCCCACCCTTTGGTTTGACATCTATTTGCCACTTTTCCACCCACCCAAACCCTAGTTCGTGGGGAGCCACCATCAAGGAGGGAGGAGAAGATCCCAAGCAAGAGGGAGAAGAGGAGGAAACGAAGGAGGATCAAGATCTCCACCAAGTTTCGTCCTTCACCACCAATTCATCTCCAAGTTCATCACCAACCCTAGATCACCAAGATCCAAGTGCTACCTCCAAGTTTCTTGATTCATTGGAGTCCTAAACACCTGGTATACCTTCTATTATCTTTTCCTTACGTGAATTCAACCCCTAATCTCCAAATTTACGTCGATCTAGAAAACCCTAATCTGCTGATCTCGCAGAGGGCGGACTTGTCCGGTCCGTAGCGGACTAGTCCGATCTTCCTTGTTAAATTGTGTTGAATTGACTCTAAAATTTGATCTAATCAACTCCACACCTGTATAAACTTGTTAAAAGCTATCAGAACTAATTAGTGATCATTAAAAGCAATCTAGTAACAAGTTCTACCTTGCATTTGCATCAGTCGTACATGTCATGTCATATTGAGTAATATTTGCGCACTCTTTGATTGTGTTTCTTGTCTTGTATGTTTATTGTGTCGATTAGACGGATTTGCGCTAGAAAGTGTCGCGGAGGATCTACAGCACCAGGAGTTTGAAGGCTTTGATCCTAATCAACAGCAAGAGCAAGGCAAGTGTCCTTGAAGCATATTGACCCTGTTTTTAAATAAATGTTTTGTTTGCAAAACTGCATGCTGTGTCAAATTGATGGGAATCCTATGGTAGGAAGTTTACTAGACTTGCTAAACCACCCTTGTCACCTGGAATTTATGGTAGAGCGTCGGGATGGACTTTTTACCTTTTGCTTCGCTTAATTAATTGGGATGGAAAAACAACACTAAACGTTTAATTATGTATTAATGATATTCTAGTTAATGTGAACTGGTCGATACGGTATGGTCATGGGTGATCTAAGCAAGCCTGGTATGTGGATGGGTTGGATGTTATGGTGGTTTGCTTGCTTTAGATCTAAGGACCGGTTCATGCGAGAATAAGCCAGGACTACAGTGCCACCATGAGGCCAAGTATGGGTGCGGCATAGCTGATTAATTAGGGCTTTGCTAGTGCTGTTTGGATCATTGTGGATGCTCGGGGAAGGGGTAGTCGGATTGGGTTTGTTGATGATTGGTGGTACTACCCTGGGATCCGAATGGCTCAAGAGGGGGCCCTTGGTTGAAGATGTGCTCAGTTGGAGGCATCACCATCGGTGAAACCTCAGTGGGGTCTAAATAGGCTAGTAATCCCTTTGTAAAGGCTATTTTGTGATCTCTTGGCCATACACCAAAGGAAGTGTATTTGGCATAAGGGAGGTTCTTTAGTCGCTGACGGGTGATGAAATCACAAACACGTGGGTAAAGTGGTACAAACTCTGCAGAGTTAATTAAAACTATCATGATAGCCGTGCTCCCGGTTATGAGCGCCTGGATGACCTACATGATTAGAGGGAAATTGGTAATTGTGATGGTTATGGTTTGGTAATGGTTATGGATGGTTATGGATTTACTTTTGGTATTGAATATGGTTATGGGCAATGGTGAAATCTGGAATTATTGATGATGGTAATGAATTCAGATTGGTATTATGGTATTACTTATGATTATGATGGGTTTATTTCACATACATGTAATATATTGCTTTTCAAATGTTTTTATGTACTTTTCAGCACTTAGCCATTATTATTGTCATCATTTGAATCAGCCACATGTCATACTTTCCACACTTGCTGAGTACGACATGTACTCACTCTTGCAATCCCCCACCCCAACAGTTGCAGGTCAGGATTGGGAGTTTAATGGTGATAATGCGGAGTTCTAGGCCGTGTCTACCGTCAGCTTTGCCTGTGGTGTTATTGGAGCTGCGCATACATACCCTGTCGCTTATGCTGCATAGTTGCTTAGTTGCTTAATTAGTTTATTTCCGCTGCATTAGTTGAACTTGTCATTAATATTCATTAGAGCTTGTATTCGAGGATAATCTGGTTTGTGTAATAAAATTTGATAATTAATCTTGTTCTGTGGTAATTTTCTATATACTCTTTTGTGATTGCACTCGTGTATGTGTGATGAACATCCTGGGCACACATATGCGTTAGCTTGGTTCAGTTTTTGGAACCGGGCGTCACAGATTGGTATCAGAGCCACTGGTTGACCGTAGGATGCAGCCTAGATAGAATGGACACTTTAGAGCACATAGGAGCACTCAGGAATCGATGTGTTTTTGCTTGGAGTGCTGTTTGCTATATATATTGTTTGCTTGTGTGCTTAATAGAGGATTTTGGGATGCCTTAGCATTGCCATGTCCACCTAGGCTAGTGTAGCTAGCTGTTTAGTTTCATATCCCTTGATGCATATAGTTGGGGACGTTTTCTAATTCTTACCTACTGCTTTTCTTCAGATGGTGAGGACTCGCAACCAGAGGGATGGCAATGATGAAGAGGAGAACAATGGAGTGCCTCAGAACAACAATGGGCAAGGATCTACTCAGGGAGGTATCAACATCGAGCAGCTATTGGCCATGCAAAACCAGCTCATGCATACCATGATACAGACTATGGGACAGCTGCAGGCTGGCAATATCAACAATCAGCCACACATGCCTCCACTGCCACCCCCGCCTCCTCATAACCGATTGGGAGAGTTTATGAGGACTAGGCTGCCGACCTTTGCTCAAGCTGCCGACCCTACGGATGCGGACGATTGGCTCAAGTCCGTGGAGAAGAAGCTAGCTATTGTCCAATGCAGTGACCGGGAGAAGGTCTTGTTTGCTTCTCATCAACTAGTTGGAGCAGCTGCGGATTGGTGGGATTCTTATTGCAATGCTCATGAGAATCAAGAGAGAATTACTTGGGCCGAATTCAAGGAAAATTTTCGTTCTCATTATGTGCCCCAGGGAGTTATGATCTTGAAGAGGCAAGAATTTGAGAATTTAAGGCAAGGAAGATCAAGTGTGAGTGAATGTCTCAATAAATTCACTCAACTCTCAAGGTACGCGCCTGAGGATGTTAGTCGAGACAGCCGGAAGCAATACTTGTTCATGAGGGGCTTGAACAATGAGATCCAAGTACAATTGCTCAATTGTGACTATGCAAATTTCCAGAAGCTTGTGGACAAAGCAATTGTGGTTGAGAACAAGATCCGTGAGATGGAGCAAGAAATCAAGAGGAAGGCGCCATATCAAGGACAACAACAAGGAAGTAATGTGTGCCCTCGCTTTGCGCCACCCAATGCACCCTATTACAACTCCTCTATTCCTGCTCAGCGCCCTGGTTATGCACCACGCCCAACTCAGTTTGTGCAGCAGCGCCCTGTTATGCAAGCACCTAGGCCTCCGATGCCTTATGCGCCTCATGCTGATCTTCCTGGAGCCAATGTTCAAAACCAAGCTCGTCCCAATAATTCTGGTGGGGTTAAGAAGTGCTACACTTGTGGAGAAGCTGGACACTTTGCGCATCAATGTCCTAAGTTGGTCCTTGGTCAAGGAAGCAATGCATCGAGGAGAAACCCAAGACCTAATGGAGGACAGCCACAAGGAAGCCGTGGACAACAGAATTTTGCTCGTGGCAACCTGAACCATGTCTCTACGGAGGATGCTCAACAAGCGGATGATGTGGTCATTGGTATGTTTCTCGCAAACTCCAACCCCGCGACTATGTTATTTGATTCTGGAGCATCGCATTCATTCATTGCATCAAAGTATGTTGCCAAGTATAGTTTGCCTATCTCTCATATGAAGTTTACTCTATTGGTTAAGTCTCCTGGAGGAGAGATGAGGACAAATATAGTATGTCCAAAAGTAAGCCTTAGAATAAGGGGGGTATACTTCTCCGCCAACCTCATAGTTTTGGATTCTCAAGGATTGGACATTATACTTGGTATGGACTGGTTAAGGAAGCACAATGGAGTTATTGAGTGTGCCACAAAGACGGTGAAGTTGACTAATGAGGAAGGGATCACCGTAAAATTTGAAGCATCTCAAACCGCACCGAAGCAATTGGAATTGAATCATATGGACGGTGCCGCAATTGAGGAGATTCCGGTGGTGTGTGAATTTTTGGATGTTTTTCCGGACGAGTTGCCAGGTATGCCACCCGATCGAGACATTGAGTTTGTTATTGATTTAATACCTGGAACTGCACCTATAGCTAAGAGGCCGTATAGGATGCCTCCTATGGAATTAGCGGAGCTCAAGAAGCAAATTCAAGAGCAATTAGAGAAGGGTTTCATTCGCCCTAGCTCTTCACCTTGGGGAGCACCCGTTCTATTTGTGGACAAGAAGGACGAATCCCAAAGGATGTGTGTGGATTACCGAGCTCTCAACGAGGTGACCATCAAGAACAAGTACACCTTGCCCCGTATAGAGGATTTGTTTGATCAGATGAAGGGTGCTTGTGTCTTCTCTAAGATTGATTTGAGGTCGGGATACTTTCAAATGAAGATCAGACCATCGGACATACCCAAGACAGCTTTTAGGACACGGTATGGATCTTATGAGTACACCGTGATGTCTTTTGGATTGACAAATGCGCCTGCCTACTTTATGTACCTCATGAATAAAGTCTTCATGGAGTACTTGGACAAGTTCGTTGTGGTGTTTATGGATGATATTATGATCTACTCGAAGGATGAGAAGGAACATGAGGAACACTTGAGGCTTACGTTGCAGAAATTGAGGGAGCATCAGTTGTATGCCAAGTTCAACAAGTGTCAGTTTTGGTTGAAAGAGGTGCCATTTTTGGGTCATATCATCTCAGGAGGAGGAGTATCGGTTGACCCCGGTAAAGTGAGGGATGTATTGAAGTGGGAACCACTGCAAAACGTCAAGGAAATAAGGAGTTTTCTTGGGATGGCTGGATATTACCGTCGGTTTATCAAGGATTTCTCCAAGATAGCCAAGCCTATGACGGAGTTGCTAATGAAGGGGAAGGCGTTCCAATGGACTGAAGCTTGTCAAAACAGTTTTGAGGAGTTGAAGAAGAGGTTAACAATAGCCCCAGTTTTGGTATTGTCGGATGTAGGCAAGAGTTTTGATATTTATTGTGACGCATCAAGACAAGGGCTTGGATGTGTATTGATGCAAGAAGGCCAAGTGGTCGCCTATGCATCAAGACAATTGAAGAAACATGAGCAGAATTACCCCACGCACGATTTAGAACTTGCAGCCGTGGTACATGCATTGAAGATTTGGAGACACTATATTCTTGGACATAGGTGTGAAATTTACACGGATCACAAGAGTCTTAAGTATATTTTCACACAGACAGATCTGAATTTGAGGTAACGAAGATGGTTGGAGCTCATCAAAGATTATGATTTGGGGATCAACTATCATCCGGGGAAAGCCAATGTAGTGGCCGATGCCTTGAGTCGAAAGGGAGTAAGTCACCAACTCACAGTTCGAGAGATACCATCCGAGCTATGCAAGGAGTTTGAACGGTTGAACCTTGGGTTTGTAAACGAGACGGAGATGATGGAGTTAAACTCAACCTTGGAGCAAGAAATTCGAGAGGCACAAACCACAGATGAGGAGATCAAGGAAATCAAGGAAAGAACCGAAGAGGGGAGAGAATTCAGATTTGATGAAGACGAACATGGTACCTTATGGCTTGGAAAGAGGATCGTTGTGCCTAATGTAAAGCATATTCGGGAGACAATATTAAAGGAGGCACATGACTCGCCATACTCAATTCACCCAGGTTGTACGAAGATTTACAAAGACTTGAAGACTTGCTATTGGTGGGATAGCATGAAGAAGGACATAGCCGAATATGTTGCATTGTGTGACGTGTGCCAACGAGTCAAGGCGGAACATCAAAGGCCAGCAGGGTTATTGCAGCCACTGAAGATTCCAGAGTGGAAGTGGGAAGAGATTGGTATGGACTTTATAGTTGGATTACCGCGAACCCAGTATGGCTATGATTCAATATGGGTCATTGTAGATCGGCTGACAAAATCAGCTCACTTCATTCCTGTCAAGACCACATATACCACCGCGAAGCTAGCAGAATTGTATATGGAGCATATTGTGTGCCGACATGGAGTACCGAAGAAGATAGTCTCGGATAGAGGTTCTCAATTTACTTCCAGGTTTTCGCAAAAGTTGCATAAAGCTTTGGGAACGAGGTTGAATTTTAGTTCAGCATATCATCCTCAAACGGATGGACAAACCGAGAGGACCAATCAGATTTTGGAGGACATGTTAAGAGCTTGTGCTTTAAAGCATGGGAGAAGTTGGGACAAAAGCTTGCCATACGCGAAATTTTCATACAATAATAGTTACCAAGCAAGTTTGAAGATGTCACCATATGAAGCGCTTTATGGGAGGAAGTGTAGGACACCTTTATTCTGGAATGAGGCAGGAGAAACTCAAGTATTTGGTCCGGATGTGTTGCAAGAAGCCAAAAAGCAGGTCCAAATAATTCGTGAAAACTTGAGGGCTGCCCAATCAAGACAAAAAGGCTATGCGGACAATAGGAGAAGGAAATTAGCCTTTGAAATAGGAGATTTTGTTTACCTCAAGGTGTCACCAATGAGAGGTCATAAGAGGTTTAACATAAGGGGTAAGCTCGCACCTCGCTATATTGGACCATTCAAGATTTTGGACAAAAGGGGAGAAGTAGCGTATAAGTTGGAGATGCCAGCTCACCTATCGGATGTCCATGATGTGTTTCATGTTTCCCAGCTCAAAAAGTGCTTGAGAGTACCAGAAGAACAGGTGCCAATGGAAGAGTTGGAGCTAGAGGAAGATTTGACGTACGCCGAACAACCAGTCAAAATCTTGGAAACTAAGGAGAGGGTCACAAGAACAAGGTTATTAGATGGTGTAAGGTTCAATGGAAGCACCACACAGAAAAAGAAGCAACTTGGGAGCTAGAGATGATATCAAGAAGGAATTTCCCTATCTCTTCTCTTCCGCGTCGAATCTCGAGGGCGAGATTCATTTTAAGGGGTGTAGGTTTGTAACACCCTCATTTTTCATGCATCATGCCTTGCATACATTCATATACATGTTTAACATTAACCCATAACAAGAGGAACAAGTTTAAAATTGATTTGGAGCAAAACCGCACTTAAAAATGTAGGAAAGTGCGGACTAGTCCGGTTTCGCTGAGGACTAGTCTGATTTCTCTCTGTCTAAAAATGGACTTGTCCGTTTTTGCTGCGGATTAGTTCGATATTTGCCCCTGGACAACTTCAGACTTGTCCGATCTTGTGCGGACTAGTCCGATGTTCCATGAATCCTTGGAAACTTGCTAAGTCCCTGGACTTTTCCGGACTAGTCCGGTGTTCCAGCGAACTTGTCCGTTTTCCTTTCTGGCTAAGATCGGACTTGTCCGATTTTAGACCAGACTTGTCCGATTTTCTCTCTGGACGACTTCGGACTAGTCTGATCCTTTCCGGACTTGTCCGATATTTCGTGACTCCGAGATTGACTTTTTGTTTTACGACTTGTTTCTTGGGTTTCATGTTAAGTGGGCCTAGGTACGTCGTGCCTAACTCTTTTAGAGCTCATGTGGGACTCTAAACCGGCCTCTACTCATCCCAAAACTCGAAATCCATCTAATCCTAGCCTCCACCTCTATATAAACAACCCCACCCTTTGGTTTGACATCTATTTGCCACTTTTCCACCCACCCAAACCCTAGTTCGTGGGGAGCCACCATCAAGGAGGGAGGAGAAGATCCCAAGCAAGAGGGAGAAGAGGAGGAAACGAAGGAGGATCAAGATCTCCACCAAGTTTCGTCCTTCACCACCAATTCATCTCCAAGTTCATCACCAACCCTAGATCACCAAGATCCAAGTGCTACCTCCAAGTTTCTTGATTCATTGGAGTCCTAAACACCTGGTATACCTTCTATTATCTTTTCCTTACGTGAATTCAACCCCTAATCTCCAAATTTACGTCGATCTAGAAAACCCTAATTTTCTGATCTCGCAGAGAGCGGACTTGTCCGGTCCCTAGCGGACTAGTCCGATCTTCCTGGTTAAATTGTGTTGAATTGACTCTAAAATTTGATCTAATCAACTCCACACCTATATAAACTTGTTAAAAGCTATCAGAACTAATTAGTGATCATTAAAGGCAATCTAGTAACAAGTTCTACGTTGCATTTGCATCAGTCATACATGTCATGTCATATTGAGTAATATTTGCGCACTCTTTGATTGTGTTTCTTGTCTTGTATGTTTATTGTGTCGATTAGACGGATTTGCGCTAGAAAGTGCCGCGGAGGATCTACACCAGGAGTTTGAAGGCTTTGACCCTAATCAACAGCAAGAGCAAGGCAAGTGTCCTTGAAGCATATTGACCCTGTTTTTAAATAAATGTTTTGTTTGTAAAACTGCATGCTGTGTCAAATTGATGGGAATCCTATGGTAGGAAGTTTACTAGACTTGCTAAACCACCCTTGTCACCTGGAATTTATGGTAGAGCATCGGGATGGACTTTTTACCTTTTGCTTCGCTTAATTAATTGGGATGGAAAAACAACACTACACGTTTAATTATGTATTAATGATATTCTGGTTAATGTGAACTGGTCGATACGGTATGGTAATGGGTGATCTAAGCAAGCCTGGTATGTGGATGGGTTGGATGTTATGGTGGTTTGCTTGCTTTAGATCTAAGGACCGGTTCATGCGAGAATAAGCCAGGACTACAGTGCCACCACGAGGCCAAGTATGGGTGCGGCGTAGCTGATTAATTAGGGCTTTGCTAGTGCTGTTTGGACCATTGTGGATGCTCAGGGAAGGGGTAGTCGGATTGGGTTTGTTGATGATTGGTGGGACTACCCTGGGATCCGAATGGCTCAAGAGGGGGCCCTTGGTTGAAGATGTGCTCAGTTGGAGGCATCGCCACCTGTGAAACCTCAGTGGGGTCTAAATAGGCTAGTAATCCCTTTGTAAAGGCTATTTTGTGATCTCTTGGCCATACACCAAAGGAAGTGTAATTGGCATAAGGGAGGTTCTTTAGTCGCCGACGGGTGATGAAATCACAAACACGTGGGTAAAGTGGTACAAACTCTGTAGAGTTAATTAAAACTATCATGATAGCCGTGCTCCCAGTTATGAGCGCCTGGATGACCTACATGATTAGAGGGAAATTGGTAATTGGGATGGTTATGGTTTGATAATGGTTATGGATGGTTATGGATTTACTTTTGGTATTGAATATGGTTATGGGCAATGGTGAAATCTGGAATTATTGATGATGGTAATGAATTCAAATTGGTATTATGGTATTACTTATGATTATGATGGGTTTATTTCACATACATGTAATATATTGCTTTTCAAATGTTTTACTGTACTTTTCAGCACTTTGCCATTATTATTGTCGTCATTTGAATAAGCCACATGTCATACTTTCCACACTTGCTAAGTACGACATGTACTCACTCTTGCAATCCCCCACCCCAACAGTTGCAGGTCAGGATTGGGAGTTTAATGGTGATAATGCGGAGTTCTAGGCCGTGTCTACCGTCAGCTTTGCCTGTGGTGTTATTGGAGCTGCGCATACATACCCTGTCGCTTATGCTGCATAGTTGCTTAGTTGCTTAATTAGTTTATTTCCTCTGCATTAGTTGAACTTGTCATTAATATTCACTAGAGCTTGTATTCGAGGATAATCTGGTTTGTGTAATAAAATTTGATAATTAATCTTGTTCTGTGGTAATTTTCTGTATACTCTTTTGTGATTGCACTCGTGTATGTGTGATGAACATCCTGGGCACACATATGCGTTAGCTTGGTTCAGTTTTCGGAACCGGGCGTCACAGTTATTTGATTCTGGAGCATCGCATTCATTCATTGCATCAAAGTATGTTGCCAAGTATAGTTTGCCTATCTCTCATATGAAGTTTACTCTATTGGTTAAGTCTCCTGGAGGAGAGATGAGGACAAGTATAGTATGTTCAAAAGTAAGCCTTAGAATAAGGGGGTTAGACTTCTCCACCAACCTCATTGTTCTGGATTCCCAAGGATTGGATATTATACTTGGTATGGACTGGTTGAGGAAGCACAATGAAGTTATTGAGTGTGCCATGAAGACGGTGAAGTTGACCAACGAAGAAGGGATCACCGTAGAATTTGAAGCATCTCAAACCGCACCGAAGCAATTGGAGTTGAATCATATGGACGGTGCAGCAATTGAGGAGATTCCGGTGGTGTGTGAATTTTTGGATGTTTTTCTGGACGAGTTGCCAGGTATGCCACCCGATCGAGACATTGAGTTTGTTATTGATTTAATACCTGGAACTGCACCTATAACTAAGAGGCCGTATAGGATGCCTCCTATGGAATTAGTGGAGCTCAAGAAGCAAATTCAAGGGCAACTAGAGAAGGGTTTTATTCGCCCTAGCTCTTCGCCCTGGGGAGAGCCCGTTCTATTTGCGGACAAGAAGGATGGATCCTAAAGGATGTGCGTGGATTACCGAGCTCTCAACGAGGTAACAATCAAGAACAAGTACACCTTGCCCCGTATAGAGGATTTGTTTGATCAGATGAAGGGTGCTTGTGTCTTCTCCAAGATTGATCTGAGGTCGGGATACTTTCAAATAAAGATTAGACCATCGGACATACCCAAGACAGCTTTTAGGACACAATATGGATCTTATGAGTACACCGTGATGTCTTTTGGATTGACAAATGCGTCTGCCTACTTTATGTACCTCATGAATAAGGTCTTCATGGAGTCCTTGGATAAAGTTCGTTGTAGTGTTTATTGATGATATTATGATCTACTCGAAGGATGAGAAGGAACATGGGGAACACTTGAGGCTTACGTTGCAGAAATTGAGGGAGAATCGATTGTATGCCAAGTTCAACAAGTGTCAGTTTTGGTTGAAAGAGGTGCCGTTTTTGGGTCATATAATCTCAGGAGGAGGAGTATCGGTCGACCCCGGAAAAGTGAGAGACGTGTTGAAGTGGGAACCGCCGCAAAATGTCAAGGAAATAAGGAGTTTTCTTGGGATGGTTGGATATTACCGTCGGTTTATCAAGGACTTCTCCAAGATAGCCAAGCCTATGACGGAGTTGCTAATGAAGGGAAAGGCGTTCCAATGGACTCAAGCTTGTTAAGAGAGTTTTGAGGAGTTGAAGAAGAGGTTGACAACGGCACCAGTTTTGGTATTGCCGGATGTAAGCAAGAGTTTCGACCTCTATTGCGATGCATCGAGACAAGGACTTGGCTGTGTATTGATGCAAGAAGGTCAAGTGGTCGCCTATGCATCAAGACAATTGAAGAAACATGAGTATAATTACCCCACACACAATTTGGAACTCGCAGTCGTGGTACATGCATTGAAGATTTGGAGACACTATATCCTTGGACATAGGTGTGAAATTTATACGGATCATAAGAGTTTGAAGTATATTTTCACACAAACGGATCTAAACTTGAGGCAACGAAGATGGTTGGAGCTCATCAAAGATTATGATTTGGGGATCAACTATCATCCGGGAAAGGCCAATGTAGTGGCTGATGCTTTGAGTAGAAAGGGAGTAAGTCATCGACTCACAGTTCGAGAGTTACCATCCGAGTTATGCAAGGAGTTTGAACAGTTGAACCTCGGGTTTGTAAATGAGATGGAGATGATGGAATTAAACCCAACCTTGGAGCAAGAAATTCGAGAGGCACAAACCACAAATGAGGAGATCAAGGAAATCAAGGAAAGGACCGAAGAAGGGAGAGAATTCAGATTTGATGAGGACAAACATGGTACCTTATGGCTTGGAAAGAGAATCGTTGTCCCTAATGTGAAGCATATTCGGGAGACGATATTAAAGGAGGCACATGACTCGCCTTACTCAATTCACCCTGGTTGTACAAAGATGTACAAAGACTTGAAGGCTTGCTATTGGTGGGATAGCATGAAGAAGGACATAGCCGAATATGTTGCATTGTGTGACGTGTGCCAACGAGTCAAGGCAGAACATCAAAGGTCAGCCGGATTATTGCAACCGTTGAAAATTCCGGAATGGAAGTGGGAAGAAATTGGAATGGACTTCATAGTTGGGTTACCACGTACTCAGTCTGGGTATGACTCAATTTGGGTAATTGTGGATCGCTTAACCAAATCAGCTCATTTTGTCCCTGTGAAGACCAAGTATACAACTGCACAATTGGCCGAGATATACATGGAGCATATTGTGTGTCAACACGGAGTACCGAGGAAGATAGTCTCGGATAGAGGTTCTCAATTTACCTCCAGATTTTGGCAAAAATTGCATGAAGCTTTGGGAACGAGGTTGAATTTTAGTTCAGCATATCATCCTCAAACGGATGGACAAACCGAGAGGACCAATCAGATTTTGGAGGACATGTTGAGAGCTTGTGCTTTAAAGCATGGGAAGAGTTGGGACAAAAGCTTGCCATACGCGGAATTTTCATACAACAATAGTTACCAAGCAAGTTTGAAGATGTCACCATATGAAGCACTTTATGGGAGGAAGTGTAGGACACCTTTATTCTGGAATGAGGCAGGAGAAACTCAAGTATTTGGTCCGGATGTGTTGCAAGAAGCCGAAAATCAAGTACAAATAATTCGTGAAAACTTGAGGGTTGCCCAATCAAGGAAAAAAGGCTATGCGGACAATAGGAGAAGGAAACTAGCCTTGAAGTGGGAGATTTTGTTTACCTCAAGGTGTCACCAATGAGGGGTCATAAGAGGTTTAACATAAGAGGAAAGCTAGCACCTCGTTATATTGGACCATTCAAGATTTTGGACAAAAGAGGAGAAGTAGTGTATAAGTTGGAGATGACAGCTCATCTTTCAGACGTACATGATGTCTTTCATGTTTCCCAGCTCAAGAAGTGCTTGAGAGTACCGGAAGAACAAGTGCCAATGGAAGAATTGGAACTAGAGGAAGATTTGACTTATGCCGAACAACCGGTCAAAATCTTGGAAACTAAGGAGAGAGTCACAAGGAACAAGGTTATTAGATGGTGTAAAGTTCAATGGAAGCACCACATAGAAAAAGAAGCAACGTGGGAATTGGAGGATGATCTCAAGAAGGACTTTCCCTATCTCTTCTCTTCCGCGTCGAATCTCGAGGGCGAGATTCATTTTAAGGGGGGTAGGTTTGTAACACCCTCATTTTCATGCATCCTGCCCTACATACACTCATATACATGTTTAACATTAACCGACATAAAGAGGAACGAGTTTAAAATTGATTTGGAACAAAATCGCACTTAAAACGCAGGAAAGTGCGGACTAGTCCATTTTTGTTGCGGACTAGTCCGATTTTTGGCACTGGAAACTTTCGGACTTGTCCGATTTTGTGCGAACTAGTCCGATGCTCTATGAATCCTTGAGAAATTTGCTAAGTCCCTGGACTTTTCCGGACTAGTCCGGTGTTCCAGCGGACTTGTCCGTTTTCCTTTCTGTTCAAATTCGGACTTGTCCGATGTTTGGCCAGACTTGTCCAATTTTCTCTCTGGACGACTTCGGACTAGTCCGGTCCTGTCCGTACTTGTCCGATATTTCGCGACTCCGAGTTGATCTTTTATTTTACGACTTGTTTCTTGGGTTTCACATTAAGTGGGCCTAGGGACGTCGTGCCTAACTCTTTTAGAGCCCATGTGGGACTCTAAACCGGCCTCTACTCATCCCAAAGCTCTAAATCCATCTAACCCTAGCCTCCACCTCTATATAAACAGCCCCACCCCTTGGATTGACATCTATTTGCCACTTTTCGACCCACCCAAACCCTAGTTCGTGGAGAGCCACCATCAAGGAGGGAGGATAAGATCCCAAGCAAGAAGAAGAAGAGGAGGAAATGAAGAAGGATCGAGATCTCCACCGAGTTTCGCCCTTCACCACCAATCCATCCCCAAGTTCATCACCAACCCTAGATCATCAAGATCCAAGTGTTACCTCCAAGTTTCTTGATTCATTGGAATTATAAACACCTGGTATATCTTCTATTCTCTTTTCCTTACGAGAATTCAACCCCTAATCTCCAAATTCACGTCGATCTAGAAAACCCTAATCTGATGATCTCGCGGAGTGCGGACTTGTCCGGTCCCTAGCGGACTAGTCCGATCTTTCTGGTTAAATTGTGTTGAATTAATTCTAAAATTTGATCTATTCGAATCCAAACATGTATAAACTTGTTAAAAGCTATTAGAACTAGTTAGTGATCATTAAAAGCAATCTAGTAACAAGTTCTACCTTGCATTTGCATCAATCATGCATGTCATGTCATATTGAGTAATATTTGTGCACTCTTTGATTGTGTTTCTTGTCTTGTATGTTTATTGTGTGGATTAGACGGATTTGCGCTAGAGAGTGCCGCGGAGGATCTCCAGCGCCAAGAGTTTGAAGAAATTGACCCTAATCAACAGCAAGAGCAAGGCAAGTGTCCTTGAAGCATATTGATCCTGTTTTAAATAAATGTTTTGTTTGCAAAATTGCATGTTTGTGTCAATTTTGATGGGAATCCTATGATAGGAAGTTTACTAGAATTGTTTAACCACCCTTGTCACCTGGAATATATGGTAGAGAGTCGGGAAGGGCTTTTTACTTTTTGCTTCGCTTAATCAACTGGGATGGAAAACAACTATACCACTCAATTTAATTATGCATGGATGAGATTATGGATAACATGAACTGGTTAATACGGTATTGTAATGGGTGATCTAAGCAAGCCTGGTATGTGGATGGGTTGGATGTTATGGTGGTTGCTTGCTTTAGATCTAAGGACTGGTTCATGCGAGAATAAGCCAGGACTACAGTGCCACCACGAGGCCAAGTATGGGTGCGGCATAGCTGATTAATTAGGGTTTTGCTAGTGCTGTTTGGACCATTGTGGATGCTCGGGGAAGGGGTAGTCAGATTGGGTTTGTTGATGATTGGTGGGACTACCCTGGGATCCGAATGGCTCAAGAGGGGGCCTTGGTTGAAGATGTGCTCTGCGGGAGACATCGCCACCGGTGAAACCTCAGTGGGGTCTAAATAGGCTAGTAATTCCTTTGTAAAGGCTATTTTGTGATCTCTTGGCCACACACCAACGGAAGTGTGTAATGTGACCGATGGGTCATGGGCATAAGGTAGATTCTTAGTCACCGAAAGGTGTTGAAATCACGAACACGTGGGTAAAGAGGTACAAACTTTGCAGGGTTAAATAAAACTATCATGATAGCCATGCTCCCGGTTATGAGCACCTGGACAACTTCCATGATTAGAAGGTACTCGGTATTGGAATGGTATTTGGGATGGTTATTGTGACGCCCGGTTCCGAAAATGAACCAAGCTAACGCATATGTGTGCCCAGGATGTTCATCACACATACACGAGTGCAATCACAAAAGAGTATACAGAAAATTACCATAGAACAAGATTAATTATCAGATTTATTACACAAACCATATTATCCTCGAATACAAGCTCTAATGAATATTAATGACAAGTTCAACAAATGCAGTGGAAATAAACTAATTAAGCAAACTAAAGCAACTATGCAGCATAAGCGACAAGGTATATACGCGCAACTCCAATCAACACCACAGGCAAAGCTGACGGTAGACACGGCCTAGAACTCCGCATTATCGCCATTAAACTCCCAATCCTGACCTGCAACTGTTGGGGTGGGGATTGCAAGAGTGAGTACATGTCGTACTCAGCAAGTGTGGAAAGTATGACATGTGGCTGATTCAAATGACGACAATAATAATGGCAAAGTGCTGAAAAGTACAGTAAAACATTTGAAAAGCAATACATTACATGCATGTGAAATAAACCCATCATAATCATAAGTAATACCATAATACCAAACTGAATTCATTACCATCATCAATAATTCCAGATTTCACCATTGTCAATAACCATATTCAGAAATTAATCCATAACCATCCATACCATTACCAAACCATGACCATCCCAAATTCCAATTTGCCTCTAATCATGGAAGTTGTCCAGGTGCTCATAACCGGGAGCACGGCTATCATGATAGTTTTAGTTAACACTCTGCAGAGTTTGTACCTCTTTACCCACGTGTTCGTGATTTCATCACCCTTTGGCGACTAAGAACCTCCCTTATGCCCATGACCCGTCGGTCACATTACACACTTCCGTTGGTGTGTGGCCAAGAGATCACAAAATAGCCTTTACAAAGGGATTACTAGCCTATTTAGACCCCACTGAGATTTCACCGGTGGCGATGTCTCCCGCAGAGCACATCTTCAACCAAGGGCCCCCTCTTGAGCCATTCGGATCCCAGGGTAGTCCCACCAATCATCAACAAACCCAATCCGACTACCCCTTCCCCGAGCATCCACAATGGTCCAAACAGCACTAGCAAAGCCCTAATTAATCAGCTACGCCGCACCCATAACTTGGCCTCGTGGTGGCACTGTAGTCCTGGCTTATTCTCGCATGAACCGGTCCTTAGATCTAAAGCAAGCAAACCACCGTAACATCCAACCCATCCACACACCAGGCTTGCTTAGATCATCTGTTACCATACCATGTTTAACCAGTTCATGTTAACCATAATCTTATCCATGCATAATTAAATTGAGTGATATAGTTGTTTCCCATCCCAGTTGATTAAGCGAAGCAAAAAGGTAAAAACCCTTCCCGACTCTCTACCATAAATTACAGGTGACAAGGGTGGTTTATCAAGTCTAGTAAACTTCCTACCATAGGATTCCCATCAATTTGACACAAGCATGCAGTTTTGCAAACAAAACATTTATTTTAAAAACAGGATCAATATGCTTCAAGGACACTTGCCTTGCTCTTGCTGTTGATTAGGGTCAAAGCCTTCAAACTCTTGATGTTGTAGATCCTCCGCGGCACTTTCTAGCGCAAATCCGTCTAATCCACACCATAAACATACAAGACAAGAAACACAATCAAAGAGTGCACAAATATTACTCAATATGTCATGACATGCATGATTGATGCAAATGCAAGGTAGAACTTGTTACTAGATTGCTTTTAATGATCACTAACTAGCTCTAATAGATTATAACAAGTTTATACAGGTTTGGGGTTGATTAGATCAAATTTTAGAATTAATTCAACACAATTTAACCAGAAAGATCGGACTAGTCCGCTAGGGACCGGACAAGTCTGCACTTGACGAGATCAGCAGATTAGGGTTTTCTAGATCGACGTGAATTTGGAGATTAGGGGTTGAATTCACATAAGGAAAAGAGAATAGAAGGTATACCAGGTGTTTAGAACTCCAATGAACCAAGAAACTTGGAGGTAACACTTGGATCTTGATGATCTAGGGTTGGTGATGAACTTGGAGATGAATTGGTGGTGAAGGACGAAACTTGGTGGAGATCTTGATCCTCCTTCGTTTCCTCCTCTTCTTCCTCTTGTTTGGGATCTTCTCATCCCTCCTTGATGGTGGCTCCCCACGAACTAGGGTTTGGGTGGGTGGAAAAGTGGCAAATAGATGTCAACCCAAGGGGTTGGGCTGTTTATATAGAGGTGGAGGCTAGGGTTAGATGGATCTCGAGTTTTGGGATGAGTAGAGGCCGGTTTAGAGTCCCACATGGGCTCTAAAAGAGTTGGGCACGACGTCCCTAGGCCCACTTGACGTGAAACCCAAGAAACAAGTCGTAAAACAGAAGGTCAATCTCGGAGTCACGAAATATCGGACAAGTCCGGACAGGACCGGACTAGTCCGAAGTCGTCCAGAGAGAAAATCGGACAAGTCTGGCCAAAAATCGGACAAGTCCGATCTTAGTCAGAAAGGAAAACGGACAAGTCCGCTGGAACACCGGACTAGTCCGGAAAAGTCCAGGGACTTAGCAAATTTTCAAGGATTCATGGAATACCGGACTAGTCCGCACAAAATTGGACAAGTCCGAAAGTTTCTAGAGCCAAAATCGGACTAGTCCGCAGCAAAAACGGACAAGTCTGTTTTTAGTCAGAGAGAAATCGGACTAGTCCTCAGTAAAATCGGACTAGTCCGCACTTTCCTGCGTTTTAAGTGCGGTTTTGCTCCAAATCAATTTTAAACTTGTTCCTCTTGTTATGGGCTAATGTTAAACATGTATATGAGTGCATGTAGGGCATGATGCATGAAAATGAGGGTGTTACAAACCTACCCCCCTTAAAATGAATCTCGCCCTCGAGATTCGACGCGGAAGAGAAGAGATAGGGAAATTCCTTCTTGAGATCATCCTCTAACTCCCAAGTTGCTTCTTTTTCGGTATGGTGCTTCCATTGGACTTTACACCATCGAATCACCTTGTTCCTTGTGACTCTCTCCTTGGTTTCCAAGATTTTGACCGGTTGCTCGGCATACGTCAAATCTTCCTCTAGTTCCAATTCTTCCATTGGCACTTGTTCTTCCGGCACTCTCAAACACTTCTTGAGCTGGGAAACATGAAACACATCATGTACATCTGAAAGATGGGCTGGCATCTCCAACTTATATGCTACTTCTCCTCTTTTGTCCAAAATCTTGAATGGTCCAATATAACGAGGTGCGAGCTTCCCTCTTATGTTAAACCTCTTATGACCTCTCATTGGTGACACCTTGAGGTAAACAAAATCTCCTATTTCAAAGGCTAATTTCCTTCTCCTATTATCCGCATAGCCTTTTTGCCTTGATTGGGCAGCCCTCAAGTTCCCACGAATTATTTGGACTTGCTTTTCGGCTTCTTGCAACACGTCTGGACCAAATACTTGAGTTTCTCCTGCCTCATTCCAGAATAAAGGTGTCCTACACTTCCTCCCATAAAGCGCTTCATATGGTGACATTTTCAAGCTTGCTTGGTAACTATTGTTGTATGAAAATTCTGCGTATGGCAAGCTTCTGTCCCAACTTTTCCCATGCTTTAAAGCACAAGCTCTTAACATGTCCTCCAAAATCTGATTGGTCCTCTCGGTTTGTCCATCCGTTTGAGGATGATATGCTGAACTAAAATTCAACCTCGTTCCCAAAGCTTCATGCAATTTTTGCCAAAATCTGGAGGTAAATTGAGAACCTCTATCCGAGACTATCTTCTTAGGGACTCCATGTCGACACACAATATGCTCCATGTATATTTCGGCCAATCGTGCAGCTGTATACTTGGTTTTCACAGGGACAAAATGAGCTGACTTGGTTAAGCGATCCACAATTACCCAAATTGAGTCATACCCGGACTGAGTACGCGGTAACCCAACTATGAAGTCCATTCCAATTTCTTCCCACTTCCATTCTGGAATCTTCAACGGTTGCAATAATCCGGCTGGCCTTTGATGTTCCGCCTTGACTCGTTGGCACACATCACACAGTGCTACGTATTCAGCTATGTCCTTCTTCATGCTATTCCACCAATAGCAAGTCTTTAAGTCTTTGTACATCTTCGTACAACCAGGGTGAATTGAGTATGGCGAGTCATGTGCCTCCTTTAATATTGTTTCTCGAATATGCTTTACATTAGGCACAACAATTCTCTTTCCAAGCCATAAGGTGCCATGTTCGTCTTCATCAAATCTGAATTCTCTCCCTTCTTCGATTCTTTCCTTGATTTCCTTGATCTCCTCATCTGTGGTATGTGCTTCTCGAATTTCTTGCTCCAAGGTTGGGTTTAACTCCATCATCTCCATCTCATTTACAAACCCAAGGTTCAACCGCTCAAACTCCTTGCATAACTCGGACGGTAACTCTCGAACGGTAAGTTGATGGCTTACTCCTTTTCGGCTCAAAGCATCGGCCACTACGTTGGCTTTTCCCGGATGATAGTTGATCCTCAAATCATAATCTTTGATGAGCTCTAACCATCTTCGTTGCCTCAAGTTCAGATCCGTTTGTGTGAAAATATACTTCAAACCCTTGTGATCCGTGTAAATTTCACACCTATGTCCAAGAATATAGTGTCTCCAAATCTTCAATGCATGTACCACGGCTGCTAGTTCAAGATCATGCGTTGGGTAATTCTGCTCATGTTTCTTCAATTGCCTTGACGCATAGGCGACCACTTGACCTTCTTGCATCAATACACATCCAAGCCCTTGTCTTGATGCATCGCAATAAATGTCAAAACTCTTGCTTACATCCGGCAATACCAAAACTGGAGCTGTTGTCAACCTCTTCTTCAACTCCTCAAAACTATTCTGACAAGGTTCAGTCCATTGGAACGCCTTTCCCTTCGTTAGCAACTCCGTCATAGGCTTGGCTATCTTGGAAAAGTCCTTGATGAATCGACGGTTATATCCAGCCATCCCAAGAAAACTCCGAATTTCCTTGACATTCTGTGGCGGTTCCCACTTAAGCACATCTCTCACCTTCCCTGGGTCAACTGATACTCCTCCTCCGGAAATAATATGGCCTAAGAAGGAAACTTCCCGTAACCAGAATTGACATTTACTGAACTTGGCATACAATTGATGCTCCCTCAATTTCTGCAACGCAAGCCTCAAGTGTTCCTCATGTTCCTTCTCATCCTTCGAGTAGATCATAATATCATCAATAAACACCACAACGAACTTATCTAAGTACTCCATGAAGACCTTATTCATGAGGTACATAAAGTAGGCAGGTGCATTTGTCAATCCAAAAGACATCACGGTGTACTCATAAGATCCATACCGTGTCCTAAAAGCTGTCTTGGGTATGTCCTATGGTCTAATCTTCATTTGAAAGTAACCTGACCTCAAATCAATCTTGGAAAACACACAGGCACCTTTCATCTGATCAAACAAATCCTCTATATGGGGCAAGGTGTACTTGTTCTTGATTGTTACCTCGTTGAGAGCTCGGTAATCCACGCACATCCTTTGGGATCCGTCCTTCTTGTCCACAAATAGAACGGGCGCTCCCCAAGGTGAAGAGCTAGGGCGAATAAAACCCTTCTCTAATTGCTCTTGAATTTGTTTCTTGAGCTCCGCTAATTCCATAGGAGGCATCCTATACGGCCTCTTAGCTATAGGTGCAGTTCCAGGTATTAAATCAATAACAAACTCAATGTCTCGATCAGGTGGCATACCTGGCAACTCGTCCGGAAAAACATCCAAAAATTCACACACCACCGGAATCTCCTCAATTGCGACACCGTCCATATGATTCAGCTCTAATTGCTTCAGTGCATGTTGGGTTGCTTCAAATTCTACGGTGATCCCTTCTTCATTAGTCAACTTCACCGTCTTTGTGGCACATTCAATAACTCCATTGTGCTTCCTCAACCAGTCCATACCAAGTATAATATCCAACCCTTGAGAATCTAAAACAATGAGGTTGGCGGAGAAGTCTACCCCCCTTATTCTAAGGCTTACTTTTGGACATACTATATTTGTCCTCATCTCTCCTCCAGGAGACTTAACCAACAGAGTAAACTTCATATGAGAGATAGGCAAACTATACTTGGCAACATACTTCGATGCAATGAATGAATGCGATGCTCCAGAATCAAATAACATAGTCGCGGGGTTGGAGTTGGCGAGAAACATACCAATGACCACATCATCCGCTTGTTGAGCATCCTCCGTAGAGACATGGTTCACGTTGCCACGAGCAAAATTTTGCTGTCCACGACTTCCTTGTGGCTGTCCTCCATTAGGTCTTGGGTTTTGCCTCGATGCATTGCTTCCTTGACCAAGGCTCGACTTAGGACATTGATGTGCAAAGTGTCCAGCTTCTCCACAAGTATAGCACTTCTTAACTCCACCAGAATTATTGGGACGAGCTTGGTTTTGAGCATTGGCTCCAGGAAAATCAGCACGAGGTGCATAAGGCATTGGAGGCCTAGGTGCTTGCATAACAGGGCGCTGCTGCACAAACTGAGTTGGGCGCGGTGCATATCCAGGGCGCTGAGCAGGAATAGAGGAGCTGTAATGAGGCGCATTGGGTGGCGCAAAGCGAGGGCGCACATTACTTCCTTGTTGCTGTCCTTGATATGGTGCCTTCCTCTTGATTTCTTGCTCCATCTCACGGATCTTGTTCTCGACCACAATTGCTTTGTCCACAAGCTTCTGAAAATTGACATAATCACAGTTGAGCAATTGCACTTGGATCGTATTGTTCAATCCCCTCATGAACAAGTATTGCTTCCGGCTGTCCCGGCTAACATCCTCAGGCGCATACCTTGAGAGTTGAGTGAATTTATTGAGATATTCACTCACGCTTGATCTTCCTTGCCTTAAATTCTCAAATTCTTGCCTCTTCAAGATCATAACACCCTCGGGCACATAATGAGAACGAAAATTCTCCTTGAATTCGGCCCAAGTAATTCTCTCTTGGTTCTCATGAGCACTGCAATAAGAATCCCACCAATCTGCAGCTGCTCCAACGAGTTGATGAGAAGCAAATAGCACCTTCTCCCGGTCACTGCATTGGACAATGGCTAGCTTCTTCTCCACGGACTTGAGCCAATCATCCGCATCCATAGGGTCTGCGGCTTGAGCAAAGGTTGGCGGCCTAGTCCTCATAAACTCTCCCAATTGGTTATGAGGAGGTGGGGGTGGCGGTGGAGGCATGTGGGGCTGATTGTTGATATTGCCAGCCTGCAGCTGTCTCATAGTCTGTATCATGGTCTGCATGAGCTGGTTTTGCATGGCCAATAGCTGCTCGATGTTGATAGCCCCTGAGTAGATCCTTGCCCATTGTTGTTCTGAGGTACTCCATTGTTCTCCTCTTCATCATTGCCATCCCTCTGGTTGCGAGTCCTCACCATCTGAAGAAAAGCAGTAGGTAAGAATTAGAAAACGCCCCAACTATATGCATCAAGGGATATGAAACTAAACAACTAGCTACACTAGCCTAGGTGGACATGGCAATGCTAAGGCATCCCAAAATCCTCTATTAAGCACACAAGCAGCAATATATATAGCAAACAGCACTCCAAGCAAAAACACATTGATTCCTGAGTGCTCCTATGTGATCTAAAGTGTCCATTCTATCTAGGCTGCATCCTACGGTCAACCTGTGGCTCTGATACCAATCTGTGACGCCCGGTTTCGAAAATGAACCAAGCTAACACATATGTGCCCCCAGGATGTTCATCACACATACACGAGTGCAATCACAAAAGAGTATACAGAAAATTACCACAGAACAAGATTAATTATCAGATTTATTACACAAACCATATTATCCTCGAATACAAGCTCTAATGAATATTAATGACAAGTTCAACTAATGCAGCAGAAATAAACCAATTAAGCAAACTAAAGCAACTATGCAGCATAAGCGACAGGGTATATACGCGCAGCTCCAATCAACACCACAGGCAAAGCTGACGGTAGACACGGCCTAGAACTCCGCATTATCGCCATTAAACTCCCAATCCTGACCTGCAACTGTTGGGGTGGGGATTGCAAGAGTGAGTACATGTCGTACTCAGCAAGTGTGGAAAGTATGACATGTGGCTGATTCAAATGACGACAATAATAATGGCAAAGTGCTGAAAAGTACAGTAAAACATTTGAAAAGCAATACATTACATGTATGTGAAATAAACCCATCATAATCATAAGTAATACAATAATACCAAACTGAATTCATTACCATCATCAATAATTCCAGATTTCACCATTGTCAATAACCATATTCAGAAATTAATCCATAACCATCCATACCATTACCAAACCATGACCATCCCAAATTCCAATTTGCCTCTAATCATGGAAGTTGTCCAGGTGCTCATAACCGGGAGCACGGCTATCATGATAGTTTTAGTTAACACTCTGCAGAGTTTGTACCTCTTTACCCACGTGTTCGTGATTTCATCACCCTTCGGCGACTAAGAACCTCCCTTATGCCCATGACCCGTCGGTCACATTACACACTTCCGTTGGTGTGTGACCAAGAGATCACAAAATAGCCTTTACAAAGGGATTACTAGCCTATTTAGACCCCACTAAGGTTTCACCGGTGGCGATGTCTCCCGCAGAGCACATCTTCAACCAAGGGCCCCCTCTTGAGCCATTCGGATCCCAGGGTAGTCCCACCAATCATCAACAAACCCAATCCGACTACCCCTTCCACGAGCATCCACAATGGTCCAAACAGCACTAGCAAAGCCCTAATTAATCAGCTACGCCGCACCCATAACTTGGCCTCGTGGTGACACTGTAGTCCTGGCTTATTCTCGCATGAACCGGTCCTTAGATCTAAAGCAAGCAAACCACCGTAACATCCAACCCATCCACACACCAGGCTTGCTTAGATCATCTGTTACCATACCATGTTTAACCAGTTCATGTTAACCATAATCTCATCCATGCATAATTAAATTGAGTGATATAGTTGTTTCCCATCCCAGTTGATTAAGCGAAGCAAAAAGGTAAAAACCCTTCCCGACTCTCTACCATAAATTCCAGGTGACAAGGGTGGTTTAGCAAGTCTAGTAAACTTCCTACCATAGGATTCCCATCAATTTGACACAAGCATGCAGTTTTGCAAACAAAACATTTATTTTAAAAACAGGATCAATATGCTTCAAGGACACTTGCCTTGCTCTTGCTGTTGATTAGGGTCAAAGCCTTCAAACTCTTGATGTTGTAGATCCTCCGTGGCACTTTCTAGCGCAAATCCGTCTAATCCACACCATAAACATACAAGACAAGAAACACAATCAAAGAGTGCACAAATATTACTCAATATGTCATGACATGCATGATTGATGCAAATGCAAGGTAGAACTTGTTACTAGATTGCTTTTAATGATCACTAACTAGCTCTAATAGATTATAACAAGTTTATACAGGTTTGGGGTTGATTAGATAAAATTTTAGAATTAATTCAACACAATTTAACCAGAAAGATCAGACTAGTCCGCTAGGGACCGGACAAGTCCGCACTTGACGAGATCAGCAGATTAGGGTTTTCTAGATCGACGTGAATTTGGAGATTAGGGGTTGAATTCACATAAGGAAAAGAGAATAGAAGGTATACCAGGTGTTTAGAACTCCAATGAACCAAGAAACTTGGAGGTAACACTTGGATCTTGATGATCTAGGGTTGGTGATGAACTTGGAGATGAATTGGTGGTGAAGGACGAAACTTGGTGGAGATCTTGATCCTCCTTCGTTTCCTCCTCTTCTTCCTCTTGTTTGGGATCTTCTCCTCCCTCCTTGATGGTGGCTCCCCACGAACTAGGGTTTGGGTGGGTGGAAAAGTGGCAAATAAATGTCAACCCAAGGGGTTGGGCTGTTTATATAGAGGTGGAGGCTAGGGTTAGATGGATCTCGAGTTTTGGGATGAGTAGAGGCCGGTTTAGAGTCCCACATGGGCTCTAAAAGAGTTGGGAACGACGTCCCTAGGCCCACTTGACGTGAAACCCAAGAAACAAGTCGTAAAACAGAAGGTCAATCTCGGAGTCACGAAATATCGGACAAGTCCGGACAGGACCGGACTAGTCCGAAGTCGTCCAGAGAGAAAATCGGACAAGTCTGGCCAAAAATCGGACAAGTCCGATCTTAGTCAGAAAGGAAAACGGGCAAGTCCGCTGGAACACCGGACTAGTCCGGAAAAGTCCAGGGACTTAGCAAATTTTCAAGGATTCATGGAATACCGGACTAGTCCGCACAAAATCGGACAAGTCCGAAAGTTTCCAGAGCCAAAATCGGACTAGTCCGCAGCAAAAACGGACAAGTCCGTTTTTAGTCAAAGAGAAATCGGACTAGTCCTCAGTAAAATCGGACTAGTCCGCACTTTCCTGCGTTTTAAGTGCGGTTTTGCTCCAAATCAATTTTAAACTTGTTCCTCTTGTTATGGGCTAATGTTAAACATGTATATGAGTGCATGTAGGGCATGATGCATGAAAATGAGGGTGTTACAGTTATGGTTGGTATTATGGTTATGGATTAATTTCTAGTATTGAATATGGCTATTGGCAAATGGTGAAATCTGGAATTATGGTTTGTGACATTGATTATGGTTATTGGTAATGGTGAATTATGGACTGGTATTATTATGTTTACATGGTTTATGATGGGTTTACTTCACATAAATATGATACATTGCTTTTTCAAATGTTTTAATGTACTTTTCAGCACTTTGCCATTATTATTGTCGTCATTTGAATAAGCCACATGTCATACTTTCCACACTTGCTGAGTACGACATGTACTCACTCTTGCAATCCCCCCCAACAGTTGTAGGTCAGGATTGGGAGTTTAATGGTGATAATGCGGAGTTCTAGGCCGTGTCTACCGTCAGCTTTGTCTGTGGTGTTTTTGGAGCTGCGCATATATATACCCTATCGCTTATGCTGCTTAGTTGTTTAGTTTGCTTAATTAGTTTATTTCCGCTGCATTAGTTGAACTTGTCATTAATCTTCATTAGAGTTTGTATTCGAGAATAATCTGGTTTGTGTAATAAAATTTGGTTAAACAATCTTGTTCTGTGGTAATTTTCTGTATATCGTTTGTGATTGCACTCGTGTATGTGTGATGAACATCCTAGGCACACATATGCGTTAGCTTGGTTCATTTGCGGAACCAGGCATCACATTACCGGTTAGGAGCTCATAAGATGTCTTTTTGTGTATGCGGTGAAAATACAACCGGTTTATGGCATGGTAAGCGGTGTTAACCGCTTCCACCTGAAACCGGTTTGATGTCTTGTACTCATCAAACATGGTTCTTGACATCTCTATTAGAGTTCTATTCTTATTTTCGGCCACCCCATTTTGTTGGGGGGAGTAGGGGGCCAAAAACTCATGCTTGATCCCTTCTTCATCTAAAAATTCTTCAACTTGAGTATTCTTGAATTTGGTGCCGTTGTCACTCCTTATGGTCTTGATACTTAAGGAGAACTCATTTTGATCTCTCTTTGAGTATTTCTTGAGGACACCTTGAGTCTCACTCTTATCATGCAAAAAGAATACCCAAGTGAAATGTGAAAAATCATCAACAATAACAAGACCGTATTTGTTATCACCAATACTTATATAGGCGATTGGACCGAAGAGATCTATGTGTAGAAGTTCCAATGGTCTTGTTGTCATCATAATGTTCTTGGATGGATGTGGAGCTCCAACTTGCTTTCCGGCTTGGCATGAGCTACATGGCCTATCCTTTTCAAACACAACATTCTTTAAACCACATATGTGCTTGCCCTTAAGGAGTTTTTGCAAATTCCTCTTCCCAACATGGGCTAGCCTTCTATGCCAAAGCCATCTCATGTTAGTTTTTGCAATTAAGCATGTATCAAGTTGGACTTTATCCGCAAAAAATCCACAAGATAGAGCTTTCCCTTGAGTACACCCTTAAAAGCAATTGAGTCATTACTTCTCCTTGTGACAGTCACACCCTCATTAGTGAATAAACAATTATAGTCTTTGTCACATAGTTGTGATATGGACAAGAGTTTATAATCGAGTGAATCAACATGTAAAATATTTGAAAGAGTGTGATTAGGGGATATAACAATTTTACTGGTGCCAAGGATTTTTCCTTGGCTATTGTCCCCATAATAGATTCCTTCACTTGAATCTTCATTTTGCTCATACTCCACAAACATCTTTTTCTCTCCGGTCAAATGATTAGTGCATCCGCTATCAATAACCCACTTGGTTCCACAGGAGGAGTATGCCTACAAGAAAGATTTAAGCCTTGGCTTTAGGTACCCAAGCGGTGTTGGGTCCTTTGATGTTAGTCAAGAGGCATTTGGGCACTCACACACAAGGTTTAGGACTCTTGCGGTGTGGCCCAACATACCTAGCATAAGCTTTACCAAACTTGTTCCTTAATAACACATATGAAGTATCAAAATCATGGAACAAGGGATGTGGTTCTTTCTTAGACACTTTGGGTGATGTAGCGATGTTCTTTCCCTTATTGTTGTATGAGCCTCCTTTGACAAAAACAATCAAGTCTTTGCCATTCTTGGGAGTTGGCGTTTTGCCTCATCTCCCTAGAATAACCAAGACCATCCTTGACAAGGAGATGTCTTGTGATGGCGTATGCACTACATGCATATGCCATCTTCTCCTTGTCAAAGATGCCACCCTTTGGTGCTTGATTGGTTTGTGCCAACTTAAGCTCATGTTTAAGTTTTATAATTAAGTTTGAGCATTTGCAAGGTTGAGGCACTTCGAATTTGACATATGTGGAAGGTGAGCTTGTAGAGGAAGAAGGGGGATTGACCTTTAGAGACTTCACTTGTGTTTCAAGGATCTTTTTAGCTTAGCTTGTGTCAAACTAACAAGTTCATTCTTGAGCATAATTGTAGTGTTCTCAAGGTTTGAGCAAGTTTCCTTGCTCAAAGCGAGTTCACGCTCAAGTGCCTTGCTTCTTTCTCTTTCAAGCGCCAAGAGCTCCTCAACCTCTACATATCTCCTTTTGTTGGATGGACATGTCCTCTTGACGGTTGATGAGCTCTTCCTTGTCAAATATTTCATTCGTCAACAACCTCAATCTTTTCAAGGTACTTTTACTCATATCCTTAAGCATATGTTCATTTTCACTACTACTATCAAAATCATCATGCGAAGAAACTAAAGAGGAGGATTTGGATTTAACCTTCTTTCTTCCCTCCTTGGCCATGAAGCAAGTTGGCCTTGATTTCTCCAAGTTGGGGAAGAGCTTGTTCTCTGCGGTTGTCTTCTTCATAGCAATGGTTGCTATCTTCTCCTCTTCATCGGAGGAGGTTTCCTCATTTTAATCCCACTCCTTTCCAAGGTGGGCATGCCCCGATTGCTTCTTCTTCTTTAAGTACTTCTTTTCCTTGCCCTTGCCTTCCTTCTTCTTCTTGTTTTCCTCATGTGGGCAAGCCACAATGAAGTGGCCATACTCCCCACAATTGTAGCAAGCCCTCTTTGATCTTGTCTTGGTCTTGTCTTTGCTCTTCTTTCATGATGGTAGCCCCCCTCCTTCTTCTAAACATCCTCTTAAAGTTGTTGATGAAGAGTGCCTCTTACTCATTGGTGTTGGGGCTCTCTTCATCACTCTCTTCCTTTTCTTGTGACCTTGAGGATGTTGCCTTGAATGCAACATCCCTTTTCTTGGAGGAGAAGAGCTTTTCTAGATCATTGTAGAACATAGCTTCTTGCTCCATCATCTCATGGTTGATGATCCTCTCAAGCACTTCTTCGGGAGTCATCTTGTGAAAACCCAGACTCTCACGAATTAGTGAGCAAAGAGTGACGTTTTGAGGCATGAATGCTCGAATCACCCTCTTTACCACCTAATGGTCGGTCCACCAGGTGCTTACATAAGATTGAATCTTGTTGATGAGAATCTTGAGGCGGTCGTACATGTCTTGGGGAGATTCACAATCCATGATAGTGAACCTCCCAAGTTCTCCTTCGATCATCTCGATCTTGGCCTCCCTAATGACACATTTGCCCTCATGTGCTGTCTTGAGGGTGTCCCATATCTCCTTGGCAACCTCTAACCCTTCAATGCAGTTGAACTCTTCTCTAGTCAATGAGGAGGTAATCACTCCAACGGCTTGAGCATTGCGATGGAGGAGGACAGGTTGCTCCAGAGTGATGCCTTCCTCGTTCTTGGGAAGATGTACACCTGTCATAACAATTTGACACAAACTAGGGTTCAAGGAAATGAGATGCATCTTCATATTATACTTCCACATAGAGTAATCATTTCCATCAAATTGAGGAGGTTTGCCAATAGGGATAGATAAATAATGCTTGCTTGTGGTTAGTTGTGTGAGACCTATGTGTGCTGAATACATTGGCTTGTAGTGAATACATTGGCTTTGACAATAAAAGTTTTGAATGCTGCCATAACATCTTTCTAGCAAGGTCCAACTCTAGCTCTGAGCTTCTGCAAGGTCCGATATTAGGTTCGACTTGCTTTGTCTAGGTCCGACATGTTTTTGAGTAGCTCCGGTGAGCTTTGTCTTTAGCTCCAGCATGTCTTTGATAGCTTCGACATGTCTTCGTTAAGCCCCGACATGTTTTTCTAGCTCTGGCTTTTGGGTTGACTAGTTCCGACTAGCTTTAGCGAGCTCCAGCGCTAGGTCCGACTAGCTTTGGTAAGCTCCAGCGCTAGGTTATACTAGCTTTGGCAAGATCTGGCGCTAGGTCCGACTAGCTTTGGTAAGCTCCAACGCTAGGTTGTACTAGCTTTGGTAAGCTCCGGTTCAAGCTCCGATTAGCTTTGGCAAGGTTCGGAGCTTGATCGCAATTTTTCTGTTTTTATCTTGCAATGTTTCGAACTTGCTTTATATTCTTAAAAAGATTGCTTAGTATTCATTTGCTATGTTTTTTGTGCATTTTGGTTGATATGGCTGATATCGTTTTGATATGCTTTGCAACATGCTTATGTGAGGTGCTCACGTAAGGTGTTTGAAAGTGCATCTAGGAATCCCTTGTTGGTTTTGGATGATTTATGAAAAGCAAATGAGATCCTAACCTATTTGTTGAGATGAGCACAGGTTTTAATAGCAAAATAAGCAAAGTGCCAAAAAGAAGGGAGAATGAGGAGCAAAGTGGAAATGAGCTCAAGGAAGAAGAATAGTAGATCATTGTGTATGGAGTGTGTTAAGGAAACACACCCCAAAAGCTCAATCACAATTAAACACACACATTGCACAAAGTTATACAGGACCGAACTAGTCCGAATGTCACCGGACTAGTCCGGTATCCCTTCTGCACAAGATCGGACAACTCTGATATCCATCAGACTAGTCAGATATCTCTCTGACTAGAATCGGACTAGTCCTCCCCGGTGTGTACTAGTCCCCAAAACACTTCACAAGTCACACAAAATCGGACAAGTCCGATCACCACCGGACTAGTTCGATATTCATTCTAATCTAAATCGGACAAGTCTGATATTAGCACGGACTAGTCCAAAAAACTCTCTAACCTAAATCGGACAATTCCTACAAGTGCGTACTTGTCCCCATAACCACTTAGGGTTTCACTGTCTGGACAAGTCTGATGTCCATCGGACTAGTCCGAAGATTTCCAGAAGCGAAATCGGACAAGTCCGCTCCTAGCCGGACTAGTCCGATATTTCGGGACACTTAGGATTTGCTACACACAGCACACCAGACTAGTCCGGTGTCCACCACAGGCTAGTCTGATCTTTCTGAACCCTAACGGTCACTTTTAGAAACCCCATATAAATAGAGGTGCACGGCCCAACTTCAAACTCTCTCGAACTCTAGCGCCGTCACACCTCCCAAGAGCCTCAAACACACATCTCTCCACGAAATTAAGTGCAACAAAGATCAATCCTTTGAGGATACACTCTAGATCATTTGAGAGACACGTTCAACACTTATTGAGATCTTGGTTTGATTCTCTAACCCACTCCTGTGATTTCATTGTAATCTTTTGAGTGTGTTCTTGGTGGTATTTCGTGTTGTAATCTAAGGGAGCCCTCAACGTGTGAGAAGGCCCCTTTGAATTCGGTTATTCACCCCTTTGTGATAAGTGGAAGAGGACTGGCCTTCGTGGCGATCCAACGAGGGTAGGGTTGGAGAAGACCCGGTCCTTTTGTGGAATCCTCAATGTAGACGTAGGTTGCCTCTGTGGGAGCCGAACCACGGGATAAATCCTTGTGTCTTGTTTTGTGTTCATCATTCCTATTCATCACAATAATCTAGGGTTTCAATCATTATTGCTTATTTTATGTTGAATCATTAAATATAAGATTGAATTGTGATATACCCTAGTCCATAACCTTGCAACACTTCATTTGATTGTATATTTCCGCTGCATACATCAAAGAATCAAATTAATCGATCAAACTTAATCAACCTAGTCGGTACACACCGGACTAGTCCGCACTTTACCGTACTAGTCCGATATCTCTGGTTTTAAACTGGTTGTTAAGTGTTGCAAGTTCCGACAAATTTCAAAAAGGCCTATTTAGCCCCCCTCTAGGCCACATTCAGTGTTGTGTTCGGAACTGACTTGAGTCAAGTCGTGGACTTGGACTCGTACGAATTGGTTGTTTGTTCATGTGCAGGTGTTGCTTGAGTTCAAGTCATGGCTGGTGACAGGATCCTTTGGACTAGTCTCAGGGAGGAGATGAGGTTCCAACAACCAAATTCAGGAGGAATTGTGGTTGAGCGGGTCAGGAGGTCTCGTAGGATGATTGAATCAAGGGCAGTGCATATGAAGGTTACTGGACGTTGAAGGAAGGTGTTTGCACGTATGCATGCGGTGTATGGACGTGGATGCATGGTTCTGAGGTGTGATGAAGAGATGTGGACGTAAAAATTGGTCGGAAAGGTCCAACTGACTAGGTTATGGACTCAGGCTGCGGCTGAGTCAGGTTTGACTCAAATATGGAATGTTTTGAGTTGGTTATGATAGGATTTCATGTGGGTCACAAATTTGAGTTGTTTTAGGAATGTGGGATACATTCCTAAGGTGTTTGGAAGTCTTAAGATTGCTTCTATCTGCGTATAGAAGAGTCCTAAGCAGTTATGGAAAGTTTCGATTCATGATCTGAGTAGGATTAGAGTCCTGATTTGAGTTGAGTTGGCTTTCAAGCTGGTTATATAAGCAAGGGAGGCCAGGGCTCGTGGTGCACGACTTTGGGACTGTTACTCTTGTGTTCTGTTGAATAAAATTCGTAGTTTGAAGGAACTTTTGTGCCTTGTTCGTCCGACTTGTTCCAGAGAAGTTTTACTCGTCGAGTTTCTGGACAGCACTACCTTTCATCTGTGGTTTTATCATAACTCGAGTTTTACAGATCCAATTTATGTGATTCTTTTTGGTTTGTATTCACAACTTGATTATCTATCATCTGTCAAAATTTCACGGTCATTGGATTTGTGGTTTATGATCTACACGAGTTTCTTTGCAGCGTTCCAGAACTGTTTTTCTCGGGTAGGACAGATTGACTTTTGTTCGATCTTTTGATCATAACTTGAGTTTCTCTCGAAGGATTTGAGTGATTCTTGTTGTGTTGTCTTCGTGACTTGATTCTATCTGATATATATCACTTTTGTCCCGGTGAAACACATTTAAATTAGTCCCACACACGATTTTTTTAACATATCATTTTTCTGCCGAAGGGGTTGGGATTTAATTGTTTCTGCTGCGTAAGATTTTTAAATCTACCGTTCACCCCCCCCCCCCTATGGTAGCTTTTCACGTGATCTTCGATACTACAATTGGTATAAGAGCCACGGTGCTCCAATCATTATGATTTGCACGTGTTTTGGACTAATCATCATGGAGAAATACTCCGCCAAACCTTGTGTGTTTGCTGGTATTGATTTTCAGGTTTGGAAGGCACGCATGGAGACTTTCATCCAGGCGCAAGGCTTCGCAATATGGGATAAGGTGTACAAGCCTTACGAAGTGCCACCTAATGATCAAGTTACGGCTACAAACCTACGGGATGTCGACAACAACAACAAAGCCTGAAACTTGATCATCCAAGGACTCACTCAGAGCGACTTCGACCGCGTTGCACATCTCCGATCGGCATACGATGTATGGAGATCACTTTATGACTATCACGAAGGATCCAACACGATCAAGGAGGTAAGGCAAGACATGTTCAAGAAATAATACATGCGTTTTGAGATGCAACCCAGTGAGTCCATCGATGATCTCTTTGCTCGCTTTAACAAAATTCTCAGTAACTTGTGTAGTGTCAACGTTAATTTTTTGATACTGAAAATGCTAGGCAACTTCTTAGTGCATTAGACATGTCAATCTGGGAGATGAAAGTTACATCTATTCGTGAATCTACTATCATGAGTACACTTACTTTAGATGTGCTTTACTTTAAACTCAAAACTCATGAAATTGACATCTTATCACGTAACAACCCAAATAAGTCTATTGCATTTGTCCCACAACGTGATATACCTAGCTCCGGCCAATCATCATCTTGCAATACTCTTGCTTTGTTAAATCCTCACTAACCCTGGAGCAGATCGAGGAATTTTCAGAGGAGGAGCTAGCACTTCTCTCTACTAGGTTCTCAAAAGCATTGCAAAATGTGAGAACTAGAAGGAGAGGAAGCTCCAGACCTCAACGATGCTTCGAATGTGGTAAGACAGGACACTTTCGTAAGAATGCCCTAACCTTTCAGGTTCTACTTCTCGAGAAGAAAAACAATCAAGGACAAAGCACTCCTCAACAAATGATAAGAACAAGAAGAAGGGCTTTACAGGTCGCCAAGTGGTGAACAATTTTATCTCCGCACTCCAGGAACTTGGCTCAAGCGACGTGGACATTGGAAGTGACGAAGATGAGGATGATTTGGCCAACTTATGCTTCATGGCAGGCAAAACAAGATCAAGATCAAGTCAGGAGGTGTAACACCCTCATTTTCATGCATGCCTTGCATACATTCATATACATGTTTAACACTAACCCACATAAAGAGGAACGAGTTTAAAATTGATTCGGAGCATTTAAAAATTGATTTGGAACAAAACCGCACTTAAAACGCAGGAAAGTGCGGACTAGTCCATTTTCGCTGGGGACTAGTCCGATTTCTCTCTGACTAAAAACGGACTTGCCCGTTTTTGCTGCGGATTAGCCCGATTTTGGCCCCTCGAAATTTTCGGACTTGTCCGATTTTGTGCGGACTAGTCCGTTATTCCACGAATCCTTGAAAAATTGCTAAGTCCTTGGACTTTTCCGGACTAGTATGGTGTTCCAGTGGACTTGTCCGATTTCCTCTCTGTTTAAAGTCGTACTTGTCCGATCTTTGGCCAGACTAGTCCGATTTTCTCTCTGTACGACTTCGGACTAGTCCGGTCCTTTCCGGACTTGTCCGATATTTCGCGACTCCGAGTTGATCTTTTGTTTTACGACTTGTTTCTTGGGTTTCACGTTAAGTGGGCCTAGGGACATCGTGCCTAACTCTTTTAGAGCCCATGTGGGACTCTAAACCGGCCTCTACTCATCCCAAAACTCGAAATCCATCTAAGCCTAGCCTCCACCTCTATATAAACAGCCCCACCCCTTGGCTTGACATCTATTTGCCACTTTTCCACCCACCCAAACCCTAGTTCGTGGGGAGCCACCATCAAGGAGGGAGGAGAAGATCCCAAGCAAGAAGAAGAAGAGGAGTAAACGAAAGAGGATCAAGATCTCCACCAAGTTTCGTTCTTCATCACCAATTCATCCCCAAGTTCATCACCAACCCTAGATCATCAAGATCCAAGTGTTACCTCCAAGTTTCTTGATTCATTGGAGTTCTAAACACCTGGTATACCTTCTATTCTCTGTTCCTTACGTGAATTCAACCCCTAATCTCCAAATTCACGTCGATCTAGAAAACCCTAATCTGCTGATCTCGTAAAGTGCGGACTTGTCCGGTCCCTAGCGGACTAGTCCGATCTTTCTGGTTAAATTGTGTTGAATTAATTCTAAAATTTGATCTAATCAATTCCAAACCTGTATAAACTTGTTAAGATCTATTAGAACTAGTTAGTGATCATTAAAAGCAATCTATTAACAAGTTCTACCTTGCATTTGCATCAATCATGCATGTCATGTCATATTGAGTAATATTTGTGCACTCTTTGATTGTGTTTCTTGTCTTGTATGTTTATTGTGTGGATTAGACGGTTTTGCGCTAGAAAGTGTCGCGGAGGATCTCCAGCACCAAGTGTTCGAAGGCTTTGATCCTGATCAACAGCAAGAGCAAGGCAAGTGTCCTTGAAGCATATTGATCCTGTTTTAAAATAAATGTTCTGTTTGCAGAACTGCATGCTTGTGTCAATTTTGATGGGAATCCTATGATAGGAAGTTTACTAGACTTGTTAAACCACCCTTGTCACCTGAAATTTATGGTAGAGAGTCGGGAAGGGCTTTTTACCTTTTTTGCTTCGCTTAATCAACTGGGATGGGAAAACAATTATACCACTCAATTCAATTATGCATGGATGAGATTATGGTTAACATGAACTGGTTAAATATGATATGGTAATGGGTGATCTAAGCAAGCCTGGTATGTGAATGGGTTGGATGTTATGGTGGTTTGCTTGCTTTAGATCTAAGGACCGGTTCATGCGAGAATAAGCCAGGACTACAGTGCCACCACGAAGCCAAGTATGGGTGCGGCATAGCTGATTAATTAGGGCTTTGTCAGTGCTATTTGGACCATTGTGGATGCTCGGGGAAGGGGTAGTCGAATTGGGTTTGTTGATGATTGGTGGGACTACCCTGGGATCCGAATGGCTCAAGAGGGGGCCCTTGGTTGAAGATGTGCTCAGTTGGAGGCATCGCCACCGGTGAAACCTCAGTGGGGTCTAAATAGGCTAGTAATCCCTTTGTAAAGGCTATTTTGTGATCTCTTGGCCATACACCAAAGGAAGTGTAATTGGCATAAGAGAGGTTTCTTTAGTCGCCGACGGGTGATGAAATCACAAACACGTGGGTAAAGAGGTACAAACTCTTCAGAGTGTATTAAAACTATCATGATAGCCGTGCTCCCGGTTATGAGCGCCTGGATGACCTACATGATTAGAGGGAAATTGGGATTTGGGATGAATATGGTTTGGTAATGGTTATGGTTGATATTATGGTTATGGTTATGGTTATGGGATGGAATTATGGTTTATGACATTGATTATGGTTGTTGGTAATGGTGAATTATGGACTGGTATTATTATGGTTACATGGTTTATGATGGGATTACTTCACATACATATAATATATTGCTTTTCAAATGTTTTACTGTACTTTTCAGCACTTAGCCATTATTATTGTCGTCACTTGAATCAGCCACATGTCATACTTTCCACACTTGCTGAGTACGACATGTACTCACTCTTGCAATCCCCCCCTAATAGTTGCAGGTCAGGATTGGAAGTTTAATGGTGATAATGCGGAGTTCTAGGCCGTGTCTACCGTCAGCTTTGCCTGTGGTGTTGATTGGAGCTGCGCATACATACCCTGTCGCTTATGCTGCATAGTTGCTTAATTTGCTTAATTAGTTTATTTCCGCTGCATTAGTTGAACTTGTCATTAATATTCATTGGAGCTTGTATTCGAGGATAATCTGGTTTGTGTAATAAAATTTGGTTAATTAATCTTGTTCTGTGGTAATTTTCTGTATACTCTTTTGTGATTGCACTCGTGTATGTGTGTTGAACATCCTGGGCACACATATGCGTTAGCTTGGTTCGTTTTCGGAACCGGGCATCACAGATTGGTATCAGAGCCACAGGTTGACCGTAGGACGCAGCCTAGATAGAATGGACACTTTAGAGCACATAGGAGCACTCAGGAATCAATGTGTTTTTGCTTGGAGTGTTGTTTGCTATATATATTGTTTGCTTGTGTGCTTAATAGAGGATTTTGGGATGCCTTAGCATTGCCATGTCCACCTAGGCTAGTGTAGCTAGCTGTTTAGTTTCATATCCCTTGATGCATATAGTTGGGGACGTTTTCTAATTCTTACCTACTGCTTTTCTTCAGATGGTGAGGACTCGCAACCAGAGGGATGTCAATGATGAAGAGGAGAACAATGGAGTGCCTCAGAACAACAATGGGCAAGGATCTACTCAGGGAGGTATCAACATAGAGCAGCTATTGGCCATGCAAAACCAGCTCATACAGACCATGATACAGACCATGGGACAGCTGCAGGCTGGCAACATTGAATCTAGGCCTAGAGGGGGGGTGAATAGGCCTTCTTGAATTTCTCGGTTCCTGTAGCACTTCAACAAAAAGGTCAAATCCAGATATATCGGACTAGTCCGGTAAAGTGCGGACTAGTCCGGATTTCACGGGCTAGGTTGATCAAGTTAGGTCAATTTGATTGTTTCGTTGTCGTTTGCAGCGGAAATATAAACTATAATGACAGTTCAATAGTTGTATGTTAAGTTTTATTGCAAGTATGATTCTTGTTCAACTATTTAACTTCAATTCAACAAAATGAATCAAACCCTAGATAATGATGATCAACTAGAATGATGAACACAAACGAACAAGACACAAGATTTATCCCGTGGTTCGGTTACCACGAAGGCAGCCTACGTCCACGTTGAGGAGCCCACAAAAGGACCGGGTTTTCACCAACCCTTCCCTCGTCGGATCGCCACGAAGGCCAATCCTCTTCCACTAATCACACAGGGGTAAATCACCAAGTTGAAGGGGCGATCTCACAAGTTGAGAGCTCCCTTGATTACAAGTTTTAAAACCACCAATAACACACTTCGAAATATACAAATTGAGATGCAAGAGTGTGTTAGAGATTCAAACCAAGAGCTCAATCGTGTGCAAAGTGCCTCTCCAATGATCTACAAGTGATCTTCAAAGGATTGATCGATTTTGCACTCAACTTCGTGGAGAGAGATGGTTTTTGAGTCTCTTGGGAGGTGTGACGGCGCTAGGGTTCGAGAGAGTTTAAAAGTGGGCCGTGCACCTCTATTTATATGGGGTTCTAGAAATTACCGTTAGGGTTCAGAAAGATCGGACTAGTCCGTGGTGGAGACCGGACTAGTCCGGTGTGCTGTGTGAGGCAAACCCTAAGTGTCCAGGAATATCGGACTAGTCCGATTGAAAAACGGACTTGTCCGATTTCGCTGCTGGAAATCTTCGGACTTGTCCGGTTGCTATCGAACTTGTCCGGTCCTGTGAAACCCTAAGTGTTTGGAACGACAAGTCCGCACTTGGAGGACTTGTCCGATTTAGATCAGAGTGTATATCGGACTAGTCCGTGTAATCACCGGACTTGTCCGAAGTGGATCAGAAAGGGTATCGGACTAGTCCGGTGGTGACCGGACTTGTCCGATCTAGTGACTTGTGCATTGTGTTGAGGACTAGTCCGCACTGGGGAGGACTAGTCCGAGGTCGAACAGAAAGATATCGGACTAGTCCGGTGGAGACCGGACTTGTCCGATCTTGTGCAGAATGTGATATCGGACTAGTCTGGCTGATATCGGACTAGTCCGGTCCTGTATGGTTTTGTGCATTGTGTGTGTGTGTGATTAAGTGAGATTGAGCTCTTGGGTGTGTTTCCTTAACATACTCCATACATACTAATCTACTAATTTCTTCTTCTTGAGCTCAAATTCATTCTCCTTCTTAGTTTCCCTCTTTTTGGCATTTTACTCATTTTTCATCATTTTCCTGCATTCATCTCAACAAAAGGATTAGGATCCCAATTGCTTGTCATAAATCATCCAAAACCCACAAGGGAGTCCTAGATGCACTTTCAATCTCCCCCTTTTTGGTGATTGATGACAACCAATTGAGATTTCACAAAATGAGGTATAAAATGAGATTTTCATAAAGTATGCACATATGACTCAAAAATGCATCAGGCAACAAGATAATTATTCATATGTGCATTCTTTATGGTGGGATGCATACTAAGAGCATGATTGCATTAAGAATGACAGAATTTTCATTTACCAACTAATATCAAGTGAATATGGCACTTCAGGAGCAAAAGCTCAGATTTCATCACACACTTGCAAATTAATTGAGCAATTCATCACAGGACCAAACATGATATGAAAAGAGAGTTAAGCAAATACAATCACAATTTAAAAAATATAGAGAGCTCTCCCCTCGCATCCTATTCAGCTAAAGCTTAGACTAGAGACTCCCCCTCAATCTCTCCCCCTTTGGCATCAAGACACCAAAAAGAGAGAGAGAGGAAGATCCTAGGGCTTCACTCTTCGCTGTCAGTCCTTTCGTCGTCTTCATCATCTTCATCGCTTTCGGCTTGATGAGGTTGAGAGGTAGGAGGAGGAGCGGAGCTGCTCGAGCCCCCAATGCCAAAATAGGCAAGCTCGGAAGGAGTCAAGGGGCTGAGCTCGGTGATGTTTGGATCAGAATCTTCAGAAAGTACTGGAGATCCAATTGGATTGATCTCCAGCTTCTCACTCAGCTGCTTCACATTGGCTTTTATGTATCTCATGTCCTCCTTCCTCTTCTGATTTAGCTTGTGAAGCTTCACTTCAGTTTTCTTGCAGGAGGAGAAGATTGCAGCCAAGTACTTGAGGATCCCACTGGCGGATCCTTTCTGAGGGGCTTCCCTGGAGGGAGGAGTAGCCCTAGCAGCTTCTCCTTGCCTTGCCGGCACCTCGGGGCTTGAGGCCGGCGATGGAGCAGCCTGGACACTCACGGACTGAGGCTTCTGAGGCCTCAGTGGAGTGTGCTCCACATCCTTCACAAACTCGATTCCTGTGACCTTCTCAATCATGAACATCAAGTAAGGGGCATAGCCACAGGATCGGTTGGGGGTACTTGAGATATTGACCATATCATTCCAGATATAGTCTGCAACATCGAATTGCCTTTTCTTGCTGATGATCTTCATCAGGGTCCGGAGGTAGCCTTGCACACTCCCTGCATCACCATCCTTGGGAGCAATCGTCTTCCTGAGGACTCTGTTGAGGACCACAAAGAAAGGCTTCATGTTCTTTGTGGAGGGAGGGACAAACTTGGAGGAGGGCTCATACATGAACTGCATTCCATCCCTCTCAATGACCCCAATGTTGTGGATAATGAGGTGGTCATCTCCCTCAGAGTCAAGATGCAGCAGGCGGGCAAACTCTTCTTGAGTGATGGAATACTTGGATCCATGAGTCATCCAAGTCACACTTTCTTCGTCTTCACCTGAGAAGTGGCACGTTGCATAGAATTGTGCAATCACTTCATCATTCCAATTATATCTGAAGGCAAACAAATCCTTCAGCCCATGTCTCTCTGCAGCTTGTATCACTTCATCAAAAGCTGCACATTTCCTCTTCTCAAGGTGGGCCCAGTCAATCCATTGACTGCGCACCACCGGGGTCTTCATCGGCAAGTAGACCAGCTTGTAGAAGTCAGCATGGAAATTTGACCAGAATCTGCCATCAGCTGCTTGCTTGGGCCTTGCATAGTAGTCCACACTTCTCAGCTTCATGGCCACATCGCTGCCCTTGCCATTGAATCTTTCCTCATTGGGGTCCCGGACCCCTTCTCTGGGAGTATGCAGCTTTAGGGGCCCAACAGGCCCTGTGGCAACCCCCTTGCCCTTCCCTTTAGCTTGGCGAGGGCCACTTGACGGAGGAGCAGCCTTCGAGGCGGCCTTCTTGACACACACCTTCCTCCGAACCTGGGGAGGTGAGGGAGCAGGATCGGAGGGTCTCTCTTGGCGTTTCTTGCCAAGACCCGTCGAGGACCGAGGTGCCACCTCGTGGTCCAACTCGGCCTCGAAATCTAAGATTTCATTGTCGGAGCTCGACATGATCTGAGAATGAGTGATCAAGAGAAAAGATAAGTTATACAAGGTATTGGTGAGGTAAGATGGCAATGGAAGGCAGTAGGGAATTAAAGAATTAGGTTTTGGTTCAGAAACAACGGACTTGTCCGGTGCTCAGGCACGGACTAGTCCGGGGGACCGGACTTGTCCGTACCTGGACCGGACTAGTCCGGTGTTCATCAGCAAAAACCTAACAAACTGGATAAAAATTGATCCCTAATGAAATAACTAGTCTAGCATACACATAGTACATCAACTGGACATGCAACTAGTGAAGAATGCTAGGCCAAACGATAAGCAATGAAGAAATTTGAGATTTCTTAGGGTTTGAGGAAAATTTACCAAGAAATCCAAGGAAGCTTGAAAATGTGGGGGTTGGAGGCCGGACTTGTCCGCTAACTTCAATCCCCGAGTCTTCAAGCTTAATCTCCGCCCAAGATTGAGGCTTTTCGACGGAGGAATCAAGGATTCACCTTGGGAGCTCGAGCGCAAGAGAGAGAAAGCTTGGAGGAGAGTGTGGGGTGAAGGGATTAGGGTTTGGTGGCGGCTAGGGTTATGGACACGAAAAATCGGACAAGTCCGGACAGGACCGGACTAGTCCGAAGTCCTCCAGAAACCTAAATCGGACTAGTCCGTGGTCTTTCGGACTAGTCCGGCCTAACCGGCACACTGCGGACTAGTCTGCAATGGCGGACTAGTCCGGGTAACCACGGACTTGTCCGTGGTCACCAGGAGAGAATTGCATAGCCCATTCATATATATTTGAAGGTTCAATAATTGAGGGTAGAGAGGCAAAACAATTCAAATAATCCTAATGAATTTGATCAGTAAGCAAACAACAATCATACTATGATCAAAAATTCATCAAGATCTAATAATTGACATAGTTTTTCGAGAGAAAAATGGAGAGGAATAATTTTCACAATTCAATCAATATTTTGAAGCAATCATACAGGTATGCAACTTTTCAAGCCACACTCCGAGAATCAAGGATGTTTAGCTCATTTCGGAGTTCGCAAAAACGTTTTTCATCAAGTGGCTTGGTGAATATGTCGGCCAATTGTTTTTGGGTGTTGACATGAGAGATGGATATATCTCCTTTCATGGAATGGTCTCTCAAGAAATGGTGTCTTATGTCAATGTGTTTAGTTCTAGAGTGCTCAACTGGATTGTGGGCTATTTTAATGGCACTCTCATTGTCGCAAAGAAGAGGAATACGGTTCATATTGTAACCGTAATCCCTTAGAGTTTGTCGCGTCCAAAGGAGTTGTGCACAACAACTCCCGGCTGCAACATACTCCGCTTCGGCTGTGGATAATGCAATGGAATTCTGTTTCTTGGATGACCAAGAAACTAGGGATCTTCCTAGGAATTGGCAAGTGCCAGAAGTGCTTTTTCTATCAACTTTGCACCCGGCATAATCTGCATCGGAATACCCAATGAGATTGAATTTTGAGCCTTTTGGGTACCAAAGACCAAGGTTGGGTGTATGAACTAAATATCTTAGGATTCTCTTTACGGCTGTCAAATGACATTCCTTAGGGTTGGCTTGAAATCTTGCACACAAACATACACTCAACATAATATCTGGCCTAGATGCACATAAGTAAAGTAAAGATCCAATCATGGAGCGATATACCTTTTGGTCGACGCTCGGTCCATCTTCATTGAGATCCAAGTGACCATTCGTTGCCATGGGAGTCTTAATGGGCTTTGCCTTGTCCATGCCAAACTTCTTGAGGATGTCCTGTGTGTACTTGGTTTGGCTTATGAATGTTCCTTCCCTTTGTTGCCGCACTTGGAATCCCAAGAAGTACTTCAATTCTCCCATCATTGACATTTCAAATCTGTCTGTCATAATTTTACTAAACTCTTCACAGAAAGATTGATTAGTTGATCCAAAATTTATATCATCAACATAGATTTGGCAAATGAAAAGATCATTATTCAGATTTTTCGTGAATAGTGTATAATCTACTTTGCCAATTTGAAAGCCATTATCAATTAAAAAATCTCTAAGACACTCATACCAAGCTCTAGGAGCTTGTTTGAGGCCATAGAGAGCCTTACGCAGTTTATACACGTGGTCGGGGAACTCTTCGTCTTCAAATCCGGGTGGTTGCTCCACGTACACCTCTTACTTGATCGGTCCGTTGAGGAAGGCGCTTTTTACGTCCATTTGGTACAGCTTGAAATCATGGTGAGTAGCATATGCAAGTAATATTCTAATTGATTCAAGCCTAGCTACTGGGGCAAAAGTTTCATCGAAATCCAAACCTTCGACTTGTGAGTAACCTTTGGCCACAAGTCGTGCCTTGTTTCTTGTCACCACTTCGTGTTCGTCTTGCTTGTTGCGGAAGACCCACTTGGTGCCCACAATATTTGCATTGGGTCTTTCCACAAGTTCCCAAACCTCGTTTCTCTTGAAATTGTTCAACTCTTCTTGCATTGCCACCACCCAGTCAGGATCCTTTAATGCATCCTCAGTCCTGCGGGGTTCCAAAAAGGAGACAAACGAGTAATGTTCACAAAAATTTGCTATACGAGATCTAGTGGTTACTCCTTTTTGGATGTCGCCGATGATGTTGTCGATTGGATGATCCCTTTGAATGCATTGGTGTACTCTTGGGTGTGGCACTTGGGGGGTCGTATGTTGGTGTTCATCTTCTTCTCCCCCTGATTTGTTGTCCTCGTTGATTTGTTGATCATGTTCATATTCTTGTGATTGATCTTGTATCGAGGCTCCCCCTTGATTGTTGATCTCCTCTTGTGGTTCACTTTCCTCTTGTATTTGTGCCGATGACTCTTGTGGTCGTACTTCGCCTAGAGCCATCCTCTTTATTGCTTGATAGGGGGCTTCCTCTTTACCTAATTCACATTGATCAACTTGCTCCTTTTGGGAGCCATTAGTTTCATCGAACACTACGTCACGTGCCACTTCAACAAGTCCGGAGGCCTTGTTGAAAACACGATAGGCGTAAGTGTTCGAATCATAACCAAGCAAGAAACCTTCATCGGACTTCGAAGCGAACTTTGAAGTCCTGGGCTTCTTGCTCAAAATATAGCAAGGAGAACCGAAAACTCGAAAATATGAAATGTTAGGTTTGTTACCGGTGAGTAGCTCATAGGGGGTCTTCTTTAGTAGTCGATGAAGATAGAGTCGATTTGTGGCATGGCAGGCGGTGTTGATTGCTTCCGCCCAAAATCGATCTGAAGTCTTGTATTCATCGAGCATTGTTCTTGCCATCTCTATGAGCGTTCGGTTCTTCCTTTCGGCAACTCCGTTTTGTTGTGGAGAGTATGGTCCTGAGAATTCGTGCTTGATTCCTTCCTCATCAAGGTACTCCTCCATTTGTATGTTCTTGAACTCCGTGCCATTGTCGCTCCGAATACTCTTGATTGATAGTGAGAACTCGTTTTGCGCTCGCTTGAAGAATTTCTTGAGTGTTCCTTGTGTTTCTGACTTGTCATGCAAAAAGAACACCCAAGTGAAGCGGGAAAAATCATCAATAATGACCAAACCGTATTTGTTACCGCCTATGCTTATGTAAGCAATCGGACCGAAGAGGTCCATATGAAGTAGTTCGAGCGGTCTTGTCGTGGTCATGATGTTCTTTGCGGGATGTTGTGCTCCAACTTGCTTTCCTGCTTGGCACGCGCTACAAGGCCTGTCTTTCTCAAACACAACATCTTTCAAACCTCGGATGTGATCGCCCTTGAGGAGTTTTTGAAGGTTCCTCATACCAACATGTGCTAGCCGTCTATGCCACAGCCAACCCATGTTGGTTTTTGCAATCAAGCATGTGTTGAGTTCGGCTTTATCCTTGTTGAAGTCAACAAGATAAAGCTTTCCCTTTAACATACCCTTGAATGCAATGGAACCATCACTTCTCCTTGAGACGGTCACACCCTCGTTAGTAAACAGACAATTATAACCTTTGTCACATAACTGAGATATGGACAGCAGGTTATAATCTAAAGATTCAACGTGTAAAACATGCGAAAGAGTATGTTCAGAGGATATTGCAATTTTACCGGTACCGAGGACCCTTCCTTGACTGTTATCCCCAAAGTAGATGCCTTCGTTTGGGTTCTGGTTCACTTCATACTCCACAAACATCCTCCTTTCTCCGGTCATGTGGTTGGTGCATCCACTGTCCAGCACCCATTTGGATCCACCGGAGGAGTAGGCCTGCAAAAACAAATTACGCCTTGGTTTTAGGTACCCAAGCTTGCTTGGGTCCTTGGAGGTTAGTAACGATACATTTGGGCACCCACACATGGGATTTTGTGTTCCCATGGCGTGGCCCAGCATAATAAGCATACACTTTACCAACATTATTTTTCATTAAAACATAGGAGGCATCAAATGTTTTAAACAGAAGTTGCTGTTGATTATGGGTCGGACTAGTCTGCATGGCCGGACTTGTCCGGATGACCGGACTTGTCCGGACCACGACCGGACTAGTCCGATTTTCATGAGAGTTCAGATTTTTAGTTTTCGAGTTACCAGGTTGTGAGGGTCCTCCCTTCACAAAGGTGATCCTTCCCTTGTTGTTCTTATGATTTCCAGCTCTTTGCTTTCCATCACAAGAGTAACCAATGCCATACTTGACATTTGGAGGTCTTTGGACCAAATATGCACTACGTGCATAGTTGATCCTCTCCTTGTCAAATATTACACATTGCGTAGGATTTTTGTCCTTCGTGGAGGTAGGATTTTCCTTCAACCTGGTGTTAGTTTTATCACATTTGCAAACATGAGCGATATTAGTTAAAGTGGGTTGAGAAGGTAGGGTTGAAGAGGAGGAAGGTTCACTAAGCTTGAGTGACTCAACCTGCACTTCAAGGATCTTGTTGACCTTGATTTGGTCATCAAGTTGATTCTTGATTGCAACATTTGAGTTGGTTAACTCCAAGCAAGTTTTCTTGCTTGAAGCTAGCTCAAGCTCTAGTGAGTGATTTTTCTCCTTTTCAAGAACTAGAAGATTGTCAAGTTCGACATGCTTCTCCTTTTGGGAGATAATCATGTCTTCTTGACGATCAATTAGCTCTTCCTTCTCAATAAGTTGGTTAAGCAAGAATTTCATTTTTGCAGCAGTTTTTCTATCTAAACCAATTAGCACATCTTCATCATCACTATCTAGATCATCATCACTTGAGTAAGAATGCGAGGAAGGAGTTTTGATGTTTACCTTGCGTTTACCTTCCTTAGCCATGAGGCAAGTTCCATTTGCCTTCTTTGCACCGAGCGTGGGGAAGAGTGTGAGTTTCTTGGGCATGCTTTCAATGGCTATGCTAGCCATTTCTTCTTCATCGGACGATGAGGACTCATCGTTTGAGTCCCACTCCTTTCCGATGTGTGCTTGTTCAGCTTGTTTCTTCTTCTTGAAGAACTTTTTCGGTTGAGGCTTGGATTCTTTACTCTTCTTCTTGTTGTCCTCATATGGGCAATCAACTATGAAGTGATCGTACTCACCACAATTATAGCATGCCCGCCTCATCTTCGGCTTTGTCTTCTCCTTGTATTTTCCTTCACTCGATTTTGCTCCTTGTCTTTTCTTTATAATTCTTTTGAATTTCTTCATGAACAGAATCATATCTTCTTCGTCCAGCTCGCTGCTTTCATCATCGCTGTCCTCCTCAAACTGAGCTTCTCTTGCTTCTTTGGATAGTGGTTTGAGTGTGGATTTTAAGGCAACTCCCTTCTTCTTGGCCGATGTGGGGTCAGCTATTTCTTTGACGTGCTTGGCTTGCTTCTCCATCATCTCAAAGTTGATGATTTTGCCAAGCAGTTCATCCGGAGTCATTTTCTTGTACCCGGGACTTTCTCGGATCATAGAACAGAGTGTGACGTTGCGAGGCATAAAGGCTCTAAGGATGAGCTTTACAACCTCGTGGTCATTCCACTTTTTGCTACCATACGATCGAACCTTGTTCACAAGAGTCTTTAGTCTGTTGTACATGTCCTGGGGAGATTCATCTTCCTCAATCGCGAACCTTCCTAGTTCGCCTTCAATCATTTCAATCTTTGCCTCCCGCACATGCCGGTCACCTTCATGTGCTGTCTGTAGTGTATCCCAGATTTCTTTGGCAATTTCCAATCCGTCCACCTTTGTGAATTCATCTCTACTTAGAGATGAGGTGATAACGGCTGCGGCTTGGGCGTTCCTGTGGATGGCTTGCTCTTGACTTGGCGTGAGTTCTTCATCGTCATCAGGGATGTTTATTCCTGTGCACACAATATGCCATAAACTTGGGTTAAGGGAAATCAAGTGCATCTTCATGTTTTGCCTCCACATGGAGTAATCACTCCCATCGAAGTGTGGGGCTTTTCCGAGAGGAATAGATAGATAATGACTGCTGTTAGAATTTAAACGGTCATAATTAAAAGGATATCGGGAGTAGTCGGTGTGACTACTCCCCCTCTTCTTTTCTTCAACTTTAGCTTTCCCTTTGGAAAGTGCTTTCTTTCGGAGCAGTGCTTTCAGCTCCAATGTCTCCTCATCATCATCATCGAAGTCCTGAATTGCTTCGAGATACCTTTCGAGCTTTTGGTGCTTGTCATTGTTCATTTCTTCCTGGTTGCTGATTTTCTGGACTTCCTTCATGTCCGACATGATCTCTTCGAGTGGTTGCACTCTTTCTTGAAGAACCTGCTCTGATACCAATTGAATGTAGGCCTAGAGGGGGGGGGTGAATAGGCCTTCTTGAATTTCTCGGTTCCTGTAGCACTTCAACAAAAAGGTCAAATCCAGATATATCGGACTAGTCCGGTAAAGTGCGGACTAGTCCGGATTTCACGGGCTAGGTTGATCAAGTTAGGTCAATTTGATTGTTTCGTTGTCGTTTGCAGCGGAAATATAAACTATAATGACAGTTCAATAGTTGTATGTTAAGTTTTATTGCAAGTATGATTCTTGTTCAACTATTTAACTTCAATTCAACAAAATGAATCAAACCCTAGATAATGTTGATCAACTAGAATGATGAACACAAACGAACAAGACACAAGATTTATCCCGTGGTTCGGTTACCACGAAGGCAGCCTACGTCCACGTTGAGGAGCCCACAAAAGGACCGGGTTTTCACCAACCCTTCCCTCGTCGGATCGCCACGAAGGCCAATCCTCTTCCACTAATCACACAGGGGTAAATCACCAAGTTGAAGGGGCGATCTCACAAGTTGAGAGCTCCCTTGATTACAAGTTTTAAAACCACCAATAACACACTTCGAAATATACAAATTGAGATGCAAGAGTGTGTTAGAGATTCAAACCAAGAGCTCAATCGTGTGCAAAGTGCCTCTCCAATGATCTACAAGTGATCTTCAAAGGATTGATCGATTTTGCACTCAACTTCGTGGAGAGAGATGGTTTTTGAGTCTCTTGGGAGGTGTGACGGCGCTAGGGTTCGAGAGAGTTTAAAAGTGGGCCGTGCACCTCTATTTATATGGGGTTCTAGAAATTACCGTTAGGGTTCAGAAAGATCGGACTAGTCCGTGGTGGAGACCGGACTAGTCCGGTGTGCTGTGTGAGGCAAACCCTAAGTGTCCAGGAATATCGGACTAGTCCGATTGAAAAACGGACTTGTCCGATTTCGCTGCTGGAAATCTTCGGACTTGTCCGGTTGCTATCGGACTTGTCCGGTCCTGTGAAACCCTAAGTGTTTGGAACGACAAGTCCGCACTTGGAGGACTTGTCCGATTTAGATCAGAGTGTATATCGGACTAGTCCGTGTAATCACCGGACTTGTCCGAAGTGGATCAGAAAGGGTATCGGACTAGTCCGGTGGTGACCGGACTTGTCCGATCTAGTGACTTGTGCATTGTGTTGAGGACTAGTCCGCACTGGGGAGGACTAGTCCGAGGTGGAACAGAAAGATATCGGACTAGTCCGGTGGAGACCGGACTTGTCCGATCTTGTGCAGAATGTGATATCGGACTAGTCTGGCTGATATCGGACTAGTCCGGTCCTGTATGGTTTTGTGCATTGTGTGTGTGTGTGATTAAGTGAGATTGAGCTCTTGGGTGTGTTTCCTTAACATACTCCATACATACTAATCTACTAATTTCTTCTTCTTGAGCTCAAATTCATTCTCCTTCTTAGTTTCCCTCTTTTTGGCATTTTACTCATTTTTCATCATTTTCCTGCATTCATCTCAACAAAAGGATTAGGATCCCAATTGCTTGTCATAAATCATCCAAAACCCACAAGGGAGTCCTAGATGCACTTTCAAACATCAACAATCAACCCCACATGCCTCCACCGCCACCCCCGCCTCCTCATAATCGACTGGGAGAGTTCATGAGGACTAGGCCGCCAACCTTTGCTCAAGCCGCTGACCCTATGGATGCTGATGATTGGCTCAAGTCTATGGAGAAGAAGCTAGCTATTGTCCAATGCAGTGACCGGGAGAAGGTCCTGTTCGCTTCTCATCAATTAGTTGGAGCAGCTGCCGATTGGTGGGATTCTTATTGCAATGCTCATGAGAACCAAGAAAGAATCACCTGGGCCGAATTCAAGGAGAATTTTCGTTCTTATTATGTGCCCGAGGGTGTTATGATCTTTAAGAGGCAAGAATTTGAGAATTTAAGGCAAGGAAGATCAAGCGTGAGTGAATATCTCAATAAATTCACTCAACTCTCAAGGTATGCGCCTGAGGATGTTAGTCGGGACAGCCGGAAGCAATACTTGTTCATGAGGGGCTTGAACAATGAGATCCAAGTGCAACTACTCAACTGCGATTATGCCAATTTTCAGAAACTTGTGGACAAAGCAATTGTGGTTGAGAACAAGATCCGTGAGATGGAGCAAGAAATCAAGAGGAAGGCGCCGTATCAAGGACAGCAACAAGGAAGCAATGTGCGCCCTCGCTTTGTGCCGCCCAATGCGCCTCATTACGGCTCCTCTATTCCTGCTCAGCGCCCTGGTTATGCACCGCGCCCAACTCAGTTTGTGCAGCAGCGCCCTGTTATGCAAGCACCTAGGCCTCCAATGCCTTATGCACCTCGTGCTGATTTTCCTGGAGCCTATGTTCAAAACCAAACTCGTCCCAATAATTCTGGTGGAGTTAGGAAGTGTTATACTTGTGGAGAAGCTGGACACTTTGCGCATCAATGTCCTAAGTCAGGCCTTGGTCAAGGAAGCAATGCGCCGAGGCAAAACCCAAGACCTAATGGAGGACAACCACAAGGAAGTCGTGGACAGCAGAATTTTTCTCGTGGCAACGTGAACCATGTCTCTACGGAGGATGCTCAACAAGCGGATGATGTGGTCATTGGTATGTTTCTCGCCAACTCCAACCCCGCGACTATGTGATTTGATTCTGGAGCATCGCATTCATTCATTGCATCGAAGTATGTTGCCAAGTATAGTTTGCCTATCTCTCATATGAAGTTTACTCTGTTGGTTAAGTCTCCTGGAGGAGAGATGAGGACAAATATAGTATGTCCAAAAGTAAGCCTTAGAATAAGGGGGGTAGACTTCTCCGCCAACCTTATAGTTTTGGATTCTCAAGGATTGGGCATTATACTTGGTATGGACTGGTTGAGGAAGCACAATGGAGTTATTGAGTGTGCCACAAAGACGGTGAAGTTGACTAATGAGGAAGGGATCACCGTAGAATTTGAAGCATCTCAAACCGCACCGAAGCAATTGGAGCTGAATCATATGGACGGTGCCGCAATTGAGGAGATTCCGGTAGTGTGTGAATTTTTGGATGTGTTTCCAGATGAGTTGCCAGGTATGCCACCTGATCGAGACATTGAGTTTGTTATTGATTTATTACCTGGAACTACACCTATAGCTAAGAGGCCGTATAGGATGCCTCCTATGGAATTAGCGGAGCTCAAGAAGCAAATTCAAGAGCAATTAGAGAAGGGTTTTATTCGCCCTAGTTCTTCACCTTGGGGAGCGCCTGTGCTGTTTGTGGACAAGAAGGATGGATCCCAAAGGATGTGCGTGGATTACCGAGCTCTCAACGAGGTGACCATCAAGAACAAGTACACCTTGCCCCGTATAGAGGATTTGTTTGATCAGATGAAAGGTGCCTGTGTATTTTCCAAGATTGATTTGAGGTCGGGATACTTTCAAATGAAGATTAGACCGTCGGACATACCCAAGACAGCTTTTAGGACACGGTATGGATCTTATGAGTACACCGTGATGTCTTTTGGATTGACAAATGCACCTGCCTACTTTATGTACCTCATGAATAAGGTCTTCATGGAGTACTTGGATAAGTTCGTTGTGGTGCTTATTGATGATATTATGATCTACTTGAAGGATGAGAAGGAACATAAAGAACACTTGGGGCTTACATTGCAGAAGCTACGAGAACACCAATTGTATGCCAAGTTCAGTAAATGTCAATTCTGGTTACGGGAAGTTTCTTTCTTAGGCCACATTATTTCCGGAGGAGGAGTATCAGTTGACCCAGGGAAGGTGAGAGATGTGCTTAAGTGGGAACCGCCACAGAACGTCAAGGAAATAAGGAGTTTTCTTGGGATGGCTGGATATTACCGTAGATTCATCAAGGACTTTTCCAAGATAGCCAAGCCTATGACGGAGTTGCTAATGAAGGGAAAGGCATTCCAATGGACTGAAGCTTCTCAAAACAGTTTTGAGGAGTTGAAGAAGAGGTTAACAACAGCCCCAGTTTTGGTATTGCCGGATGTAAGCAAGAGTTTTGATATATATTGTGATGCGTCAAGACAAGGACTCGGATGCGTGCTTATGCAAGAAGGTCAAGTGGTCGCCTATGCGTCAAGACAATTGAAGAAACATGAGCAGAATTACCCAACACATGATTTAGAACTTGCAGCTGTGGTACATGCATTGAAGATTTGGAGACACTATATTCTTGGACATAGGTGTGAAATTTACACGGATCATAAGAGTTTGAAGTATATTTTCATACAAACGGATCTGAACTTGAGGCAACGAAGATGGTTGGAGCTCATCAAAGATTATGATTTGGGGATCAACTATCATCCGGGAAAAGCCAATGCAGTGGTCGATGCTTTGAGTAGAAAGGGAGTAAGCCATCAACTTACAGTTCGAGAGTTATCGTCCGAGTTATGTAAGGAGTTTGAACGGTTGAACCTCGGGTTTGTAAACGAGATGGAGGTGATGGAGTTAAACCCAACCTTGGAGCAAGAAATTCAAGAGGCACAAACCACAGATGAGGAGATCAAGGAAATCAAGGAAAGAACCGAAGAAGGGAGAGAATTCAGATTTGACGAGGATGAACATGGTACCTTATGGCTTGGAAAGAGGATCGTTGTGCCTAATGTAAAGCATATTCGGGAGACAATATTAAAGGAGGCACATGACTCGCCTTACTCGATTCACCCAGGTTGTACGAAGATGTACAAAGACTTGAAGACTTGCTATTGGTGGGATAGCATGAAGAAGGACATAGTCGAATATGTTGCATTGTGTGACGTGTGCCAACGAGTCAAGGCGGAACATCAAAGGCCAGCAGGGTTATTGCAGCCTTTGAAGATTCCAGAGTGGAAGTGGGAAGAGATTGGTATGGACTTTATAGTTGGATTACCGCGAACCCAGTATGGCTATGATTCAATATGGGTCATTGTAGATCGGTTGACAAAATCAGCTCACTTTATTCCTGTCAAGACCACATATACCACCGCGAAGCTAGCAGAATTGTATATGGAGCATATTGTGTGCCGACATGGAGTACCGAAGAAGATAGTCTCGGATAGAGGTTCTCAATTTACTTCCAGGTTTTGGCAAAAGTTGCATGAAGCTTTGGGAATGAGGTTGAATTTTAGTTCAGCATATCATCCTCAAACGGATGGACAAACCGAGAGGACCAATCAAATTTTGGAGGACATGTTAAGAGCTTGTGCTTTAAATCATGGGAAAAGTTGGGACAAAAGCTTGCCATACGCGGAATTTTCATACAACAATAGTTACCAAGCAAGCTTGAAAATGTCACCATATGAAGCGCTTTATGGGAGGAAGTGTAGGACACCTTTATTCTGGAATGAAGCAGGGGAAACTCAAGTATTTGGTCCGGATGTGTTGCAAGAAGCCGAAAAGCAAGTCCAAATAATTCGTGAAAACTTGAGGGCTGCCCAATCAAGACAAAAAGGCTATGCGGACAATAGGAGAAGGAAACTAGCCTTTGAAGTGGGAGATTTTGTTTACCTCAAGGTGTCACCAATGAGAGGTCATAAGAGGTTTAACATAAGGGGTAAGCTCGCACCTCGTTATATTGGACCATTCAAGATTTTGGACAAAAGAGGAGAAGTAGCGTATAAGTTGGAGATGCCAGCTCATCTTTCAGATGTACATGATGTCTTTCATGTTTCCCAGCTCAAGAAGTGTTTGAGAGTACCGGAAGAACAAGTGCCAATGGAAGAATTGGAACTAGAGGAAGATTTGACGTATGCCGAGCAACCGGTCAAAATCTTGGAAACTAAGGAGAGGGTCACAAGGAACAAGGTCATTAGATGGTGTAAAGTTCAATGGAAGCACCACACCGAAAAAGGAGCGACGTGGGAATTGGAGGATGATCTCAAGAAGGAATTTCCCTATCTCTTCTCTTCCGCGTCGAATCTCGAGGGCGAGATTCATTTTAAGGGGGGTAGGTTTGTAACACCCTCATTTTCATGCATCATGCCCTACATGCACTCATATACATGTTTAACATTAACCCACATCAAGAGGAACAAGTTTAAAATTGATTTGGAGAAAAACCGCACTTAAAAATGTAGGAAAGTGTGGACTAGTCCAGTTTTGCTGAGGACTAGTCCGATTTCTCTCTGTCTAAAAACGGACTTGTCTGTTTTTGCTGCGGACTAGTCCGATTCTGCCCCTGGAAACTTTTGGACTTGTCTGATTTTGTGCGGACTATTCTGATATTCCATGAATCCTTGAAAATTTGCTAAGTCCCTGGACTTTTCCGGACTAGTCCGGTGTTCCAGCGGACTTGTCCGTTTTCCTCTCTGTTCAAATTCGGACTTGTCCGATTTTTGGCCAGACTTGTCCGATTTTCTCTCTGGACGACTTCGGACTAGTCCGGTCCTTTCCGGGCTTGTCCGATATTTCGCGACTCCGAGTTGATCTTTTGTTTTACGACTTGTTTCTTGGGTTTCACGTTAAGTGGGCCTAGGGACGTCGTGCCTAACTCTTTTAGAGCCCATGTGGGACTCTAAACCGGCCTCTACTCATCCCAAAACTCAAAATCCATCTAACCCTAGCCTCCACCTCTATATAAACAGCCCCACCCCTTGGTTTGACATCTATTTGCCACTTTTCCACCCACCCAAACCCTAGTTCGTGGGGAGCCACCATCAAGGAGGGAGGAGAAGATCCCAAGCAAGAGGAAGAAGAGGAGGAAACGAAGGAGGATCAAGATCTCCACCAAGTTTTGTCCTTCACCACCAATTCATCTCCAAGTTCATCACCAACCCTAGATCATCAAGATCCAAGTGTTACCTCCAAGTTTCTTGGTTCATTGGAGTTCTAAACACCTGGTATACCTTCTATTCTCTTTTCCTTACGTGAATTCAACCCCTAATCTCCGAATTTACGTCGATCTAGAAAACCCTAATCTGCCGATCTCGTCAAGTGCGGACTTGTCCGGTCCCTAGCGGACTAGTCCGATCTTTCTGGTTAAATTGTGTTGAATTAATTCTAAAATTTGATCTAATCAACTCCGAACATGTATAAACTTGTTAAAAGCTATTAGAACTAGTTAGTGATCATTAAAAGCAATCTAGTAACAAGTTCTACCTTGCATTTGCATCAATTATGCATGTCATGTCATATTGAGTAATATTTGTGCACTCTTTGATTGTGTTTCTTGTCTTGTATGTTTATTATGTGGATTAGACGGATTTGCGCTAGAAAGTGCCGCGGAGGATCTACAGCACCAAGAGTTTGAAGGCTTTGACCTTAATCAACAGCAAGAGCAAGGCAAGTGTCCTTGAAGCATATTGATCCTGATTTAAAATAAATATTTTGTTTGCAAAACTGCATGCTTGTGTCAAATTGATGGGAATCCTATGGTAGGAAGTTTACTAGATTTGTTAAACCACCCTTGTCACCTGGAATTTATGGTAGAGAGTCGGGAAGGGCTTTTTACCTTTTTGCTTCGCTTAATTAATTGGGATGGAAAACAAAACTACACATTTAATTATGTATTAATGATATTCTTGTTAATGTGAACTGGTCGATACGGTATGGTAATGGGTGATCTAAGCAAGCCTGGTATGTGGATGGGTTGGATGTTATGGTGGTTTGCTTGCTTTAGATCTAAGGACCGGTTCATGCGAGAATAAGCCAGGACTACAGTGCCACCATGAGGCCAAGTATGGGTGCGGCGTAGCTGATTAATTAGGGCTTTGCTAGTGTTGTTTGGACCATTGTGGATGCTCGGGGAAGGGGTAGTCGGATTGGGTTTGTTGATGATTGGTGGGACTACCCTGGGATCCGAATGGCTCAAGAGGGGGCCTTTGGTTGAAGATGTGCTCAGTTGGAGGCATCGCCACCGGTGAAACCTCAGTGGGGTCTAAATAGGCTAGTAATCCCTTTGTAAAGGCTATTTTGTGATCTCTTGGCCATACACCAAAGGAAGTGTAATTGGCATAAGAGAGGTTTCTTTAGTCGTCGACGGGTGATGAAATCACAAACACGTGGGTAAAGAGGTACAAACTCTGCAGAGTGTATTAAAACTATCATGATAGTCGTGCTCCCGGTTATGAGCGCCTGGATGACCTACATGATTAGAGGGAAATTGGGATTTGGGATGAATATGGTTTGGTAATGGTTATGGTTGATATTATGGTTATGGTTATGGTTATGGGATGGAATTATGGTTTATGACATTGATTATGGTTGTTGGTAATGGTGAATTATGGACTGGTATTATTATGGTTACATGGTTTATGATGGGATTACTTCACATACATATAATATATTGCTTTTCAAATGTTTTACTGTACTTTTCAGCACTTAGCCATTATTATTGTCGTCACTTGAATCAGCCACATGTCATACTTTCCACACTTGCTGAGTACGACATGTACTCACTCTTGCAATCCCCCCCTAACAGTTGCAGGTCAGGAATGGGAGTTTAATGGTGATAATGCGGAGTTTTAGGCCGTGTCTACCGTCAGCTTTGCCTGTGGTGTTGATTGGAGTTGCGCATACATACCCTGTCGCTTATGTTGCATAGTTGCTTAATTTGCTTAATTAGTTTATTTCCGCTGCATTAGTTGAACTTGTCATTAATATTCATTGGAGCTTGTATTCGAGGATAATCTGGTTTGTGTAATAAAATTTGGTTAATTAATCTTGTTCTGTGGTAATTTTCTGTATACTCTTTTGTGATTGCACTCGTGTATGTGTGTTGAACATCCTGGGCACACATATGCGTTAGCTTGGTTCGTTTTTCGGAACCGGGCGTCACAAGCACCGGATCTTCTCCTGTTGGGGAGGCAGGTCTGACACTTCGAGACATGTGGCAGCACCGAAGCCGCCCTAAGGAGGGAGGCAGGTCCGACACTACGGGACACTTGACAGGGCCAGAGCCACTCTAAGGAGGGAGGCAGATCTTGCACTGCGGAACACGTGGCAGTGCTGGAGCCACCCTAAAGAGGGAGATAGATTCGGCACCGTGGGACATGCGTTGCATCCGAAAGTCCACAATACTGGACGGTGGAACTCAACGTGTTTTCTTCTGGTACGAAGGGATACCTGGTATCTAGGGTATCCACACATGCATATCGGGTACCCCGCGCACATGATGGAAGCGGCTAAGGACCTGGCCTCCCCGTAGAGGCAAGCTCCGGTGCTGCCACGTGCCCAGCAGATCGGACCCCGCCTCTCCACAGAGGTGGGCTCCGGACCTGCCACGTGTTCGATAGGTTCGAACCCCACCTCTCCTCAGAGGTGCTTGCGAGACCCGCCATGTGTCCTGTAGAGTCGGATTCCACCTCTTCTAAGAGGTGGGCTCCAAAGCTGCCGTGTTGCCCGCGGAGTCAGGCCTCGTCTCTTCTTAGAGGTAGGCCCTAAGGCCGCCATGTGTCTTGCAGAGTCAGACCCTGCCTCTCCAAAAAGGTGGGCTATGACATCGGGATCCGAAAATGAACCAAGTGTGATGCATATGTGTGTCCAGGATGTTCAACACGCATACACGAGTGCATCACAAATGATATACAAAAAAATACCACATCATAAGTTAATTAATTACTTTTATTACAATATCCAAATAATCCTCAGATTACATCTCTAATGATCATTACTAATAAGTTCTGAAAACTAATGCAGCGGAAATAATCTAATTAAGCAACTAAGCTGTCGGTACCTGCATATCGGGTACCCCATGATACCGCAAGAAAATATAAGGCGTCGCCCCATTCAATTTGAAGACCTCTGAAGGCCACATGTGTTGCACAGTACTGGACATGCCTCCCTCGTTTGGGTAGCTCCGACACTGACACGTGTATCACAAGGCCAGACCTAACACCTGTCATAGGGAAGCTCCGACCTTGCCACGTGTCCAGTGACCCCGGACCTAACCCCCAATAGAGGGAAACTCCGGTGCTACCACGTATATAGTGGCTCCGGACCTGCCTCCCCATGACGGGAAGCTCCAGAGCCGCCACGTGTCGAACCTCCAGGGCTAGGACTTCAACAGAAGACAGAGAGATCTCCAACGGCTCGGACCTTTAAGGGACAGTTAAAGCGATAGTTACAAGACCTGATTACGTGTCATTAATGCCATATTAATGAAATGTGATCAGTAGACTGATAATAGGGGTAACGCCATCATTAAAGCGCTTTATCACCCCATTAACCACATTTAATATTCAGCGATCGTGTATTAGACAGTTAACTACGCCAGGGCCACATGTCAGGCAAGACAAGTGTTGTAACGGCCAGTCCTTAGACTATAAAAGGGTTGTGTCGCACGATACACGGACAAGCAAGCTCATACGCAGACAAAACCACGATCACATTTTTTCTTATATACAACACACAACCTGCGGAGTACGGTGTTACACTCAGGCGGCCCGAACCACGTAAATCTCTCATGTCACTGTCTTGTTCAAATCTCAGGCGCCCCAACCAATCAAGAACCTTTGCGGGCTATGATCTAAGTAGTACCAGGGGAAGTGTCGATCGCACATTTCGACATTTGGTGCGCCGGCAAGGGGGGGCTGCACTTTTGAGATTTCAAGATGGTGAACTCCGCCACTGGATCATCCAACGGCAATGCAACGCAACCTGCTGGGGGGAATCCCTCCAATGTGCAACGGCCATCAGTTGTTGTTCTCCCGGCGAACGTCGCACCACCTCGAGTTGCTCCTGCTAACAATGCTGGGCTGCAGGATGGAGTTCTTGTGTCGGTCACTGCATCAACACACAACAACCCTGAGAACGCGTCGATTGATGCGCGTACTCTTGTGGAGCGCCCACCTGCGCCTGGAGCACCTCAGGGTTCTATGGAGCAGTGGCGCGCTGATGTGCGGTTGCAGCTGCAGCCGATGCCATTAGCAACCAAGGTCCTCCCCCATCGGGCCAGGCACCAACACAACGTAGGACCTTATCCGGAAGACTTGTTCCTCACGCATCACAGCACCGTAGGCGTGCTGTATCACAGCAGGTGACTTCGTTGCCCTCCGGGGCGCGTCACACCCACACTGTGTCGAGACTCTCGACGCATGACTTGGGGTCGGAGCTTGACAACCGCTACAGACAGGAGGACAGTTGTGTCCACATCAGGCGCGCTCGCGAAAGGTGAGAGGCTCGAGAAAATACTCCTCCTTCGGGAGTGGGGGGCGGTTGTTCAGCTTTGGCCATGCACCTGCGCATGGTCCGCTAACCCCAGAAATTTCGGCCTCATCTGCCGGAGAAATTTGACGGGACTGTCAACCCCGCCGAGTTCCTCCAGATATACTCCACCGCCATTCTAGCGGCGGGTGGCAATGAGGTCGTGATGGCCAACTACTTCCCGACGGCTCTGATTGGGACTGCTAGGTCCTGGTTCATGAGTCTGCCGCCCGACTCTATCAACAGTTGGGCGGAGTTTATCCAACAGGACACCGCCAACTTTGGGAGCTCCTACACCCGACCAGGCACCGAACTGGACTTGTTTGCTGTGAAGCAAACATCGAGAGAATCGCTGCGGTCCTTCATCAAGCAATTTTCTCAGGTACGCAATACCATTCGCTCCATCTACAATGCATCTGTCATTGTGGCATTCAGACAGGGTGTTAGAGATAAAAAGGTGTTGGAGAAGCTGGCGACGAAGGAGGTCACTAGCGTCACGGAGTTGTTTAGCCTGGCTGATAAGTGCTCCCAGGCCGCAGAGGGCCGGGAAATGCACTCTAAGCCAGCTCCGGAGGCTAATAAAAAACCTTCCCAAGCAGAATCCACTACCTCCGGCGGTGGCAAGAAGAAGAAAAAGACCAACGACAAGAAAAAGCCGTCGGCCCACACACCTACTGCTGCGGCGGCTGCAGTTCCGTGGCGGCCGGGGGCCACGCCCTAAAAGCGACCTCTACCTTCATCCAAAGACGGCGGTGGTTCAAAGGTGTGGTGTCTGATCCACAAGACGGACAAACACGACTTAGAAGACTGCCGAGAGGTCCAAAACCTTGTCAAGCACTACAACAAGCGCCGAGAAAGAACTCCTTTCCGTCAACGGGAAGGAAAACAAAAAGTTGATGAAGCTCCAACTGAGAGGGAGCTGGGTTTCCAGAACCTCAAGAAGGTCCTGAAGGTTGTGTACAACACAGTCGATGGCTATTCTGACGTATTTGACAATGAGCGTCGAAAGATCCTCAACACCATATATGGGGGGTCCTGGGACATCACATCTAGCCGCGTCTGCAAGACAATGAGGCGGGAAATGGATGTTGTAGCTCCTGCTGCTAGAGCAGAACCACATCGAAAGTGGATGGATACTCTCATCACTTTTGATGCAACAAACTGCCCCACGAACATTGTCGGAGCTGGCCAACTGCCACTGATGGTGTCTCCAACCATCAACAACGTTCATCTCTACCATGTCTTGGTAGATGGAGGCGCAACGCTCAATCTATTGAGCTTTGAAGCATTCATGAAGATCTAGCTCCAACTCTCGAACCTTCGCCCTTCAAGACCTTTCTCCGGGGTAGGTCCAGGGGCCATTAGCCCTCTTGGATCCATTACACTCCGAGTGACCTTCGGGACTCGGGAGAAGTATAGGACTAAGAAGCTGGTCTTCAATGTCGCTCATATCAGTCTGCCCTTCAACGCCATCCTAGGCAGGTCCGCCCTGTACAGGTTCATGGTTGTGGCTCACTACGGCTACCTGGTGTTGAAGATGCCAACACCTTCAGGTGTTCTCCAGATCCATGGAGATCGCACTGCAGGAGTTACTGCACTGAAGGAACTCCATGCACTTGCCACGGTGTAGGAAGGAACCTCCGGCAAAGAGCTAGTTGTTGAAACTCCGAGCACTCGTCATCGAGGCTCGACCTCTGCACCACGTGTGCAACCAAGCGACGACACCGACGTTCTCGTCAAAGTCGTCCAAATCGGGCCCGATGCTGCCCAGACCACCCGTATATCGGGAGGTCTGGACAACAAATAGGAACTCGCGCTCATCACTTTCCTCTAGGCGAATGTTGATGTGTTTGCCTGGCAATCGTCACAAATGCTTGGGATCCCTAGGGAGGTGAGCACAATCCAAAGATTTATCCTGACGTACTTCCATTACACCAGAAGCCCCGGAAGTAATCAGTTGAAAGGTGGAACTTCATCCAACAAGAGATCAAGAAGCTGCTCGAAAGCTGGTTTCATTCAGGAGGTTCAACACCCAAAATGGCTGGCAAATCTAGTCGTTGTACCCAAGGCCGATGGGAAACTTCAGATGTGTATCGACTACACTACCTTAAATAAGGCATGTCTAAAAGATCCATTTCCACTACCTAGAATAGATCAGAGAGTGGACTCCACCTCCGGGTGTGAGCTATTGTGTTTCCTAGATGCCTACTCTAGATATCATCAAATCCAAATGTCTAGGGAAGATGAAGAGCATACTGCCTTCATAACAGTAGATGGATTGTATTGTTATACTGATATGCCATTTGGTCTCAAAAATGATGCTTCAACTTTTGTGTGAGCTATGCACAAAACCTTTGGAGAGCTAATCAGGGACTTGGTGGAGGTGTATGTTGACTACATCGTCGTGTAGGTCAAGAACAAGAAGTCACTATTTGACAAATTGCAAGCCGTCTTCGACAAGCTACGCATCACACGCACCAAGCTAAACCCGGACAAGTGTGTCTTCGGGGTTAGCTCCGGGAAGCTCCTTGGTTTCTTGGTCACTCACCGAGGAATTGAGGCGAATCCGGTGAAGATCAAGGCTATTGAAGATATGCGGCCCCCAACCCGCATCAAGGACGTCCAGAAGCTAACTGGATGTCTAGTTGCGCTTAGCCGGTTCATCTCAAGACTGGCGAAGTGGGCACTTCCATTCTTCAAAGTATTGAGGAAGACCAGGACTTTTCATTGGTCTCAAGAAGCAAAAAAGGCGTTCCAAGAGCTCAAGCAGCTCCTCACCACACTACCAATCTTGGTAGCTATGAACCCTGGTGAGCCTCTACTACTTTATATTTCTGCAACTACAGAGGTTGTCAGCATGGTCCTAGTCGCGGAAAGACCGAAATCACATCCAGTTCAGGAGCCCAGATCCCTCCGAGAGGGTCCAGAGCTACATGAAGGTGAGTCTGAGTCCCAGCCCCCAGACACGGATTTTCAAGGCGAAATGCTAGAAGATCAACCTCTCTCATTTGAGGGAGTTCACACGGCTGATCAGGAAAATTTGGACCCCTCCGGGAGGGTCAGGATTGAAAAAGAAGTTTCGGATGCCTCCGTGAGAGTCCAAGAAGTTCAACAAGAAGGTTCGGACCCCTCCGGGAGGGTCCGGATCGATCAACAAGAAGGTTTGGACCCCCCCGGGAGGGTCTGGATCGATGGAGAAGAAGCTCCGGGCCCCTCTGAGAGGATCCGAACTGTACAACAACTAGTATATTTCATCAGTGAAGTACTCCATGATGCCAAAACCAGATACATCGACGTGCATAAGCTACTTTACGCAGTTCTTATTGCCTCAAGGAAGCTTCATCATTACTTCCATGCCCACAAGATATCACTGGTAACTTCTTATCCACTGCATGCAATTCTGCATAATCATAATTCTACTAGAAACATCACCAAGTGGGCAGCGGAACTGGCAGAATTTGATCTTGAATTCCTGCCATGACAAGCTATCAAGAGTCAAGCCTTGGCTGATTTCGTGGTGGAGTGGACTCCTTCTCCATCAAATCCTGGGGGGCCCAATGAGCAGAAGCTGGAACCCAAGGTCCCGGCCTTCACCAAGCCTCATTGGACCCTATACTTTGATGGCTCCATGCAGAAGCAGGGGCCGGAGCTGGAATACTTCTCCTCGCTCTGACCGGGGAGAAGGTGAAATACATGGTACACCTTGACTTCAAGGCTACCAACAACATGGCAGAGTATGAAGATCTTATCTACGGGCTCAAGGTGACGCTTTCATACGGCATCAAGCATATGCTGGTGAAGGGTGATTCGCAGTTCATTATCAAGCACGTCAAAGGCAAATGTAGCTGCAACAACCTCCAACTTGTTGCTTATCTACTTGAAGTCCAAAAACTCCAGAAGGACTTCCACGTCGTGGACCTCTGCCATGTCTAGCATCTCAAAAACACGGAAGCTGATGAACTCTTGATGAAGGCTTCAACCGGAGCTCTGGTTCCTGGCGGAGTCTTTGTCCGGAGATTGGCAAGACCAACCACTCTGCCCGCCAAACTGGGTGAAGGTGGCGAGACCAGCACCTCGAAGTTGGCGGTCCCAGTGGCCCTGTTACCATGGAGTCCACCAAGGGTCGTAGGTGCCGCAGGAAGCTCCGAGCAACCTGGCATGCAATACTCAGAAGCTCAAGTTAGCTCCGGTGCATGGATCTCGGAGATCCAGAGCTACTTGAAAGACAACCACCTTCCTGAAGACGGTGTATCCGCTGACCGGATCGTCAGATAGACTAAAAGATACACACTGGTAGAAGGGGATCTCTGCCGGCGTGGTGCCAATAGTGTCCTAATGCGGTACATTGCAAGGGAAGAAGGTTGCGAGCTCCTTGCGGAGATCCATGGAGACGAGTGTGGGAACCACGCGTCTTCCAGCACGCTGGTCGGAAAAGCCTTTCGACATGGCTTCTACTGGCCTACAACACTCCAAGATGCAGTAGAGATGGTGAAAAAGTGTGAAGCGTGCCAGTTCCATGCAAAACAAATTCACACACTAGCTCAGTCACTGCAAATGATTCCTCCTACATGGCCATTCGCTGTGTGGGGCATGGACATCTTGGGACCTTTCCCAAAAGCCGTCGGGGATTACAGGTTCCTGTATGTAGCTATTTACAAGTTAACCAAGTGGCCAGAAGCTACTCCAGTTGTGACTATCAATAATTAGTCAGCAATCAAGTTCTTGAAGTCCATAGTCTGCAGATTTGGAGTTCCGAACATAGTCATCACTAACAACGGAACCCAATTTACAAGTGTAGCATTTCAAGAGTATTGCAAAGACCTCGGCATTCAAGTCAGCTACGCATCAGTAGCCCACCCGACAAGTAATGGCCAAGCTGAGAGAGCAAATGCAGAAATCTTAAAAGGACTCAAGACGCGCACTTATGAGCGTCTAAAAAAACATGGAGCCAACTGAATCGAGTAGCTTCCGTCCGCACTGTGGGCAAGCAGGACTACACCTAACCAGTCTACTGGAGAGGCACCCTTCTTCCTGGTGTACGGAGCTGAAGCAGTCCTTCCTCCAGAAATCACCATGGGATCACTTTGAGTCGGGACCTTCGATGAAGCCACGCAGGACCAGCTTCGGCGTGAAGACCTTGACCTCGTCGATGAGGGGAAGGTGCCAAGCAGCGGTTCAGAATGCACGTTATCGCCAGACGCTCCGGCGCTATCATCAAAGGCATGTGCATAACCGACAGCTCAAGGAAGGCGATCTGGTGCTGTGGAACAAAGTATTCTGTCCCGGATGCGTTTGCTTGGCAACTGGGGATGGGACCCCGCTTCCTAATCCTTGGAACATCGAGCACCTCCATAAGTTTTACGCTTAGTATCACGGAGGTGGGTCTGTAATTACATGCAATGTAAATTATAGAGTATATACACAGAGTAGGGTAGGTCCTCCGGGAGAACATCCGGACCCCTCCGGGAGGGTCCGAGAAGTTCAAGCAACACTTGACACAGACGCAGCACTAAAAGTGTAGCTACCTGCCATGGGTTAGTACAAGATGCATAGCACGCTTAGCTTGGTGTCGTACCCTAAGTGTGTCCTTGTCTCCCCTGTAATCCGGACCTATAATGAAAGGCATTGTTGTATAAAAGAAGACTCCACGTGCATTAATTTTGTGCAGGCTCATTCTCTTTTATTTATCCTTCTCCTTCTTGTCTATAACGAGTTGTGCAATTCTTTTTGAGTTTTAGTCCAAGTTCTTCATATGTTGTACAAGTTATATTGGTGGTCTCTTCGGATCTTAGTATTGATGCATGGTCTACTCGCGTGAGCACCAAGCCAACACAGGTTCAGAGTGTGCTATCGACTTAGCCTAGTCCCACACTCTAAGTACGCCACTCTACCTACATTCTGGCAGACCTCAGTAGGGCGAGTCCTAAAATCATTCGGATCTGGAAAGATTATATCAATGTGCTTGTTATCATATCGAGTTTCTTCAGATCTAAAATTCAAATAAGAACAGTAAGTCGCAAAATAGTTATAGATGAGAGGATGAATTTAAAGTTTTTCTTGTCTTTGATGCACAGGAAAAATGAAAACTCATGGCGATGGTGGACGATGCCAGAGATATTAAGCTCTGACAACCTCCAAGGGGGCTCGCTGTTGACGTTTCAGACGTTGAAAGTGGGCACTGTCGGAGCTAACAAGCTCCGACAACTCCCATGGGGGCCCACCATCAACGTGAAGCATAATGCCAATTCAACTGAAGATGGCGAAACCACCCGAGGGGTTCGCCGTCAATGTATTCTACGATTTATGGTGGATATCGTCGAAGCCAAGAAGCTACAACAACCCCAGGGGGCCCACCATCGACGTTCTATGCGTTGACAGTGGGTATTGTCGGACCTACCAAGCTCCGACAACCCCAGGGGGCCCACCGTCGATGTTCTAAGTGTTGACAGTGGGTGTCATCGAACCTACCAAGCTCCCACAACCCCAGGAGGCCCCCCGTCGATATTTTTACGCGTTGATAGTGGGTGTTGTCGAACCTAAAAAACTCTGAAAACCCCAGGGGGCCCGCCATCGATGTTCTACGTGTTGACAGTGGGTGTCGTCAGACCTACCAAGCTCCTAAAACCTCAGGGGGCCCGCCGTCGACACAACAAAAGCTCCCTGGAAAAGTCGAAAATAAACTTCAGACCTAAAAGCTACAAGCTCGAAGCGTCTAAGTAATCAACACATCGTCATATCCTTTTGGTACATGTTTGAAATCAAATTGTGTACATCTATCAGGGGGCAAACAAGATAAAGGATAATGTATTGAAGACAAGGACAAAATTAAATTCAGAAAGATTGGATTTCATTCATTCGAGGACATTACAAAATTGGAAAGTTACAAGCGGGAGCAAAAGAGAAAAGTCTTAGGTTCTGCGGAAGTATGAAGCAACTTTCTGGGCAACCTCTTGAACTTTGGCCTTGGCGGCGTCCTCCTCTTCAGCAACGGGTCCTTCGAGCACCGGATCCAAAGAGAATTGGGGGGTCTCGACTCTTGTAACACATCAGCACATATTCTGCGACATTCTTGGCTAGAGATTTCCCCTCCGTCTCTAGTTGGTCCAAGATGACATCACCCATCGCGTCGAGTTTGCTGCCTGTAGAGTTGAGTGCCACCAGCGCTTGGTCCAGCTCCGACTCTGGATTATCCGGACGTACTGGACTGAAGCCCAGTGGCATCAAAGTGTCATTGGCTCATCCCAAGAAGTCCCACACTTGCTGGGACTCAGTCTCCCTCAAACTCCGCAGCTCCTCCAGTGACCTCCTGGGGCCACAAGTTCCGATCCTTCTTGGGTAAGGCGCTCAACCTCTTTGGCATGCTGTTGAACGCTTTCAGCAACTTGCTTCTCGCGTTTGGTGAGCTCTGGTTCCCAGAGGTGGATGCGGTTCTGCCAGTTGGCCAGGTCTTTCTCCCTGCCCTGCACTTTCTCCTCTCTGGTGGAGACTTCAACCTCTCTTTTGTTGAGGTCTTGTCCCCTCTGCTAGAGCTTATCTTCCTCTTCCTTGCACCGCAGATCAAGCTTTTCGTGCGGTCAGCCAAGTTTTGCTCTCCCAGAGTCAGCTTCTGGGCAAGCTCCTCTTATCTTTTCAAAATATCCTCCTGCTGTTACACGAGTTTCTCTTCCCTCGCATCGAGGTCTGTTCGGTGCTTCAGGAGAATCTCGTTTAATGTATTGAGGCTGTCATGATGTTCATCAGCAGGATCATTCCTTTCCTTGGCATGCTCAAGAATCTCCTGAGAATTAGCGTCGAGGGCCCTGATGGCGGCCTCCTTTTGCTCTAGCAACTTGCCCCAATATTCCATCTGGGCCTTCTCCTTCTTGACCCACTCCTTCTGATCAGCAAGCCTCGTTTGTACAAGCTTGGTCTCGAAGTGGAGCCTGTTGCGCCAACGCCTCAAGGTGTAGCGCTCTTCTTCAAGGACCTTGTTGTCATGGTCGAAGGTGAGATAGACCTGTCGGAGGCTCGAGCAGGCATTGTCAATAGACAACGCCAAGGGAATAGGCTCTGGACCTGCCGGGGTCATCTCCGCCGGCTCCAGGGGGTCTTCAATAACAAAAATTGGGTCTCACACCACAGGCGTGGTCCCCTGTGGCCCTACGGCACTAGGGTCGCCTTCAGGAGGTACCTCAGCCTCCACTTTCGCCGAGGAAGGCCACATCGGGGGACTTCAACTTCTGGAGCTGATGACGAAGGCTCCCCCGCTGGAATATCCACCATTGGCTCGGCGGGTGGAGGGCCTGCCACAAACTCCTCAGGGTGCTCCGGCTCGTACATGGGCGTCTCTGGAGCTATCACCTCTAGGGTAGATGTTGGACCTTCGTCCGGAACACTCATCACTTCCAGTTCAGGTGTCGGCACATCAACCAACTCAGGCATGAAGGTCGGAGCTTCAACTATCTCCGACACAAAGGTCGGGACTACAGGCACCTCCATCTTGATTGTCAGCTCTTCAACAACTTCCAGCACAAGCGTTGGAGCTTTGGTTGCCTCTGGCTCAACTGCCAGAGCTTCCGCCATCTCCATGTCTTGCACTAGAGCTTCAACCATTGGCGCTACCGTTGCTAGCGTGCCTTCACAAATGTATTCCCCGTGGTCCGGCATTACCAAGGGAGCTTCCAGTGTCTCTTCGGATTCCAGAACCACGACAGCCGCCATCGGAGCTGTCGTGACTTCGGCCACCACTTGGGGAGGCGTAGGGAATGGTGCTGGAACCTCCACTTGCACAGCCTCAGTTGCTGGGATGGGTGTTGGAGCTTCCTAGCTCTTCCTCGTTGCTCTGCAAACGAAGAATCAAAAGATTCAATACATAACAAAAAATAGAAACAACAACTCAAGGTAAGGACGCAATGTCTACCTTGGAAGGTTACCGCCCCAACTGGTGCAGAACTTCTTCACTGGGCGATCGGAGCCAGAGCCCGCTGCGGTCGGTGTGGCCAGAGCTCCGGAGTGCTGCCCGGATCTTATCGCCGTCTTCGGCGTCAACTCAGCTGGGATCTCCCTCGGTTGGGAGGGACCTCTAGACCCGGAGCCCACAGCTGGTACCGAAGTTGGGGTTGATCTGCCGGAGCTGGTGCCCCTTGAGGATGCCTGCACCGGAGGAGGCATGGCCGCCGAAGATCTACCTCACCAGGGAGAAGGAACAGTTGTAGTCGGAGCTGATCTGATGTGGCTCCCATCAGCATGCCTCAACTTTCTCTTTCGGCTAGAGGATTCAGCTGGCTCCTTGCCTTTACCCTTGCCCTTGCCGATGTCATTGACTTTCTGGCTCTCGCCAGGGGTACTCATCCTCTCAGAAGCTCCGGGGATCATAATCCCAGAGATAGGGCGCCTCTCGACCACGCCCAAGTCGTCCAGTGCTGGCATTCTCCTCCGGATCTCCCTGTTGACCTCCGGAATCAAGTTCATGCAGGAAGGTAGATGGCGGAGTCAGAGTGTCGCAGGAGATACCCCCATTTTGAAATTTTTTGAGATGGATCTTCAAAGCTTCACCGTCCAAGTTGGTGTTCAAATCGACTTCAATTCAGTCATGATCTATCTCACTGTTGAACGCCCATGCGGGTTGTTCCCTAGTCTTCAGCGGGGCCCACCTGTTCACCAAGAAATTATCAAAGACCATTTGGGGGTCACTCCTCCCTCTATGAATTCTTCGATCCTTTTCAGGATGGGCTTGTACTCATTCAATAGCTCCAGAACTGCGTTCGAGGCGTCAGTGTCGACATTGGGAAGGCCCTTGGGCAGCTCCAGCTTCTCATGCTTCTCCACAGTGATGATTACCCAATACTTGTTCCAATCATCCCACTTGTCGGAGGGGAAGGACTTAAAGTACTTGAAGGGGCAATTCTTTCGCTTCACAAAATAGTAGAAGCTGATGAGCTCCGTCCCCTTGCCAGTGGTGTGGACCGTGAAGAAGGTCCAGAACAGCTCGATGCAGGGAGGCACGCCCACCCACATCTCGCGAAAGTGGACGAAAGTCGCCACTAGCAAGAGAGAGTGGGGGCCGATATGATAAATATAGAGGCCTTAGAAATCCAGCAACATCAGAAGGAAGCTTGAGAAAGGTGGGATTAGACCCACCATGGCGTACGCCAAAAAGTACACCATATCTTCGGTGCGCTCCTTCCTGAAGGGGAGCTTGCCGAAGCGGATGTCTTTGGTGCAGGAGTCGCTGGACCAACCCATGTAGGTACGGACACTTGCCATCTCCTCCTTGGTCTTGACCTTACTGCGGGGAAGACCCAACTCCATCGCGGCAAAGTGGAGCGAAAGTTGGAAGTCTGTGCGGGGATTGGGAGGTTCTGAGCATGAGTTTGATTGAAAACATGAAGAGTCCTCAAACCGTGCGGGATTTCCTTCTTAAGTAAGCATCCACAACGCTTGGATGGAAACCGCAACCGGACTGAGGTTACGCTCTCAAAAATCTACCTTACCAATGACAAATGGACTCGGGTCCACTTTGGCGGAAAAGCCGAAGCTATTGCCCCAGGTGAACCGTTGTCATGATGGGAAGTTGGAAGCCCGAGGGTGGCAGTCTGACAAGGCATGTGGAACCGATACAGCTTTTGCATTGGGAACCTGCGACCTTCAATTGTGTGAGATCCGCACGCAAAGATCTCACATGCCATATTTAAAAGAAGCCACGTGGCGATGGTTTAACCATGGAGCATCGCCCCAATGGCACATCAGAAGACCTTTGAATCCACGGTGCGAGAATCGAAGATGGCCCCACCTCCGGTAGAATAACTTAACCCAAAGGATTTCTCCTGGAGGTGGGCCTGGGGGCCACTGTCAGTACCCTGCGTATCGGGTACCCCATGATACCGCAAGAAAATCTAAGGAGTCCCCCCCATTAAAGTTGCAGACCTCTAAAGGCCACACGTGTTGCACAGTACTGAACCCGCCTCCCTCGTTTGGATAGCTCCAACACTGACACGTGTATCACAATACCGTACCTAACACCCGTCATAGAAAAGCTCCAGCCTTACCACGTGTGCAGTGACTCCGGACCTAACCCCCAGTAGAGGGAAGCTCCAGTGCTACCACGTGTATAGTGGCTTCGAACCTTCCTCCCCACGATGGGAAGCTCCAGAGCCGCCACGTGTCGAACCTCCAGAGCTAGGACTTCAACAGAAGATAGAGAGATCTCCAATGACTCGGACCTTCAAGAGACGGTTAAAGAGATAGTTATAAGACTTGATTATGTGTCATTAATTCCATATTAATGACACACAATTAGTAGACTATTAATAAAGGTAACGCCATCATTAAGGCGCGTTATCACCCCATTAACCACATTTAATATTCAACGATCGTGTATTAAACAGTTAACTACGCCTCAGCCACATGTCGGGCCAGGCAAGTGTTGTAACGGTCAGTCCTTAGACTATAAAAGGGTTGCGCTGCACGATACACAGACAAGCAAGCTCATACTTATACAAGACCACAATCACATTTTTCATACATACAACACACAACTCATGGAGTAGGGTGTTACGCTCAGGCGGCCCGAACCACGTAAATCCCTTGTGTCACTATCTTGTTCAAATCTCACGCGCCCCAACCAATCAAGAACCTCCGTGGGCTACGATCTAAGTAGTACCGGGAGAAGTGTCGATCGCACACTTGAACATAAGCAAACTAAGCAACTGAGCTTAGGGGAATAGTGCGGCTCCAAGCAACACCACAGGCAAGCTGACAGCAGCACACAGCCTAGTACTCCGCATTATCCTCGGGGTACTCCCAAACATCACCTGAAACTGTTGGTGAGGGAATTATAAGGGTGAGCACATGTCGTACTCAGCAAGTGTGGGAAATAATGGTACGTAGCTTCAACAAGGAATGATAATAAATAATGGCTATTTGATGAAAAGTATATTTAAAACATGTAAAAAATATCCTACAATGTCTATGTGAAATTTATCCCATCATATCCCAAATAGACATAATAATTCATATACATCATTCATTATCCATCCATATTCCATATTCTTACCATCATCATTAACCATGATCATTTATCGCCATCCAATCCATAATCATAACCAAACCATCCCAATTCCTAGATTTCCCTCTAATCGTGTAGGTCATCTAGGTGCTCTTAATCGGGAGCACGACTATCATGATAGTTTTTAACACTCTGCAGATGTTGTACCACTTTACCTACAAGTTCATGATTTCATCACCCATCGGCGACTAAACAAACCTCCCTTACGTCAATTACACTTCCTTGGGTGTATAGCCAAGATATAACAAAATAGCCTTTACAAAGAGACTATCAGCATATTCAGACCCACTAAGGTTTCATCAGTGGTAATGCCTTGAACTGAGCACATCCAACCAAGGGCCTCCTCTTATGTCGTTCGGATCCCAGCGCAGCCCCATCACTATTGCAAACCCAACCGACTCCCATTCCTCGCTCCTCCAGATGATCTGAATCAATGCTGGCAATACACCTAATTAATTGGCTAAACTGCACTCATAGTTGGCCTTGTGATGGCACTTTTGTCCTAGCTTATTCTAGCATGAACCGATCCTTAGATCCAAGACAAGCAAAACCACCATAACATTCAATCCAATTCACAAACCATGCTTGCTTAGATCTCCCAAGACCCATGTTACCAATTAAACATGTTCATAAATTCTCATCATCCATAAGTTCATTAATTCATAATTAAGCTATTTGGTTGTCTTCCCATCCCAATTAATTAGAGCGAAGCAAAAGGGTAAAATACCCTTATCAGCCCTCTATAATATATTTCAAGCGACAAGGATGGTCAAACAAGTCTAGTAAACACCTATCTCGAGTTTTCTATCAATTTGACACAAGCATACAAATTTGCAAACAAAACATTTAAAAAGAGGATTAAAATGATCAAGGACACTTGCCTTGCTCTTTAGCTTGGTTTGGGTCAAAAGCTTCAAAGTTCTGGTACTGGAGGTCCTCGACAGCACCCTCTAGCGCAACACCTATTCCGCACAAAAGACATACAAAATAGACAGTGGAATTAATAAATGCCCATATATTACTCAATATGCCATGACATGCATGATTAATTCAATTATGAGGTGAAACTTGTTAATGAGTTGTTATTAATGTTTACTCACTAGTTACAATGGTGTTAAACAAGTTTCAACAGGTTTCGAGTTGATTTGAGTCAAATTGGAATTAACTCAGCAACTTCAGATTCAGGTGGTCGGACAACTCTGTACTGGGGACCGGACTAGTCCGCCCTGGACCAGAAAGTTGATCGGACTAGTCCGCACTTGGTTGGACAAGTCCGCTCAGCTAGGGGTTTTGGCAAATTTCCAACTAGAGCATAATTTGAGTTGAATTATAGGAACAATATTGAAGTAGAAAGATGATCTAAAGTAATTACCATGAATTTAACAATTCAAGGGTCGAGAATTCGACGAAAGTCAAGATCTTGGCGTCTAGATCCAAGGAAGATGGATGTAACACCCTCGTTTTCATGCATCATGTATTGCATACATTCTAATATATGTTTAACATTAACCCTCATAAAAAGGAATAAGTTTAAAATTAATTTAGAGTAAAACCGCACTTAACAATTCTGGAAAGTGCGGACTAGTCTGATTTTGGTACGGACTAGTCCGATTTCTCTCTGGCTTCAATCGGGCTTGTCCGTTTTGCTACGGACTAGTCTATTTTTGCCTTTGGACAATTTCGGACTTGTCCGGTCCATTGCGGACTAGTCCGGTATTCTAGGAATCTTTGAAATTTTGCTAAGTCCCTTGACTTGTCCGGACTTGTCCGGTATTCCAGCGAACTTGTCCATTTTCCCCTCTGACTAAAGTCGGACTTGTCCGATTTTGGCCAGACTTGTCTGTTTTTCCCCTCTGGATAAGTTCGGACTTGTCCGATGTTCGGTTCGGACTTGTCCGATTACTCTTTGTCTAACTTCGGACTAGTCCGACCCTTTTCGGACTTGTTCGGTAAATCACGACTTCGAGTTAATCTTTTGTTTCACGACTTGTTTCTTGGGTTTTACATTAAGTGGGCCTAGGGACGTCGTGCATAACTCTTTTAGAGCTCATGTGAGACTCCAAACCGACCTCTACTCATCTCAAACTCGAAATCCACCCAACCCTAGCCCTCCACCTCTATATAAACAACCCCACCCCTTGGCTTGACATCTATTTGCCATTTTTCCATCACACCCAAACCCTGGTTCGTGGAGAGCCGCCACCAAGGAGGGATAAGGAAATCCCGAGCAAGAAGAAGAAGAGGAGGAAACGAAAGAGGATCGAGATCTCCATCAAGTTTGCGTTCTTCATCACCAACTCACCTTCAAGTTCTTCATCAACCTTAAATCATCAAGATCCAAGTGTTGCCTCTAAGACTCTTGATTCACTGGAGTTATAAACACTTGGTATACCTTCTACTAACTATTTCTCACGTGAATTCGACCCCGTTTCTCCAAATTCACGTCGACCTAGAAAACCCTAGTTCGATGTTCCTGCGACGGGCGGACTAGTCTAGCTCCCTACGGACTTGTCCGATTTTGCAATCTGTTCCTGCTAAATTAATTCTAAATTGTTTCGAATCAATTCAAAACCTGTTCAAACTTGCTAAAAGCTATTAAACTAGTTAATAAACATCATTAACAACTCATTAACTAGTTTTGCTTTATATTTGCATTAATCATGCATGTCATGTCATCTTGAGTAATATTTGTGCAATTATTGATTGTGATTCTTTTCTTGTATGTTCATTGCGCGGTTTAGACGGATTTGCGCTAGAGAGTGCCGCAGAGGATCTCCAACACCAAGAATTTGAAGTCTTTGATCCTAATCCAGCCCAACAGCAAGGCAAGTGTCCTTGATCATATTGATCCTATTTTTAAAGTAAATGTTTTGTTTGCAAAACTGCATGCTTGTGTCAATTTTATAGGAATCCGATGATAGGAAGTTTACTAGCTTTGTTTAACCACCCTTGTCACCTGGAATACTTGGTAAAGAGCCGAGAAGGGCTTTTTACCTTTTTGTTTCGCTTAATTAATTGGGATGGGAAAACAACTATATCATTTAATTATGCATTAATGAGATTATGGTTAGTATGAACTGATTAATATGATATGGTAATAGGTGATCTAAGCAAGTCTGGTATGTGGATGGGTTGGATGTTATGGTGGTTGTTTGCTTTAGATCTAAGGACCGGTTCATGCGAGAATAAACCAGGACTACAGTGCCACCACGAGGCCATGTATGGGTGCGGCATAGCTAATTAATTAGGGCTTTACGAGTGCTATTTGGACCATTAGGGGATGCTCGGGGAAGGGATAGTCAGATTGGGTTTGTTGATGATTGGTGGGACTACCCTGAGATCCGAATGGCTCAAGAGGGGGCCCTTGGTTGAAGATGTGCTCAGTTGGAGATATCGTCACCGGTGAAACCTCAATGGGGTCTAAATAGGCTAGTAATTCCTTTGTAAAGGCTATTTTATGATCTCTTGGTCATACACCAAAGGAAGGGTAATTGACATAAGGGAGGTTCTTTAGTCGCTGATGGGTGATGAAATCACAAACACGTGGGTAAAGAGGTACAATCTCTGCAGAGTTAAATAAAACTATCATGATAGCCGTGCTCCCGGTTAAGAGCACTTGGATGATCTACATGATTAGAGGGAAATTGGAATTTGGGATGGTTGGGTACTAGTTATGGAATGGTATTATGGTTTATGGCAATGAACATGGTTATTCAAAATGAGAAGTCTGGAACATGAATGATGGTAATGAAATATGGATTGGTATTATGATAATTGTCTGGTTTATGATGGGTTTACTTCACATAGATATAATATATTGTTTTTCAAATGTTTTAATGTACTTTTCAGCACTTAGCCATTATTATATTCGTCATTTGAAGCAGCTACATGTCATACTTTCCACACTTGCTGAGTACGACATGTACTCACCCTTGCAATTCTCTCACCAACAGTTGTAGGTCAGGATTGAGAGTTTGACAATGATAATGCAGAGTTATAGGTCGTGTCTGCCGTCAGCTTTGCTTGTGGTGTTGATTGGAGCTGCGCTGCCCTATTGCTTATGCTGCTTAGCTATTTATTTTGCTTAGTTAATTTATTTCTGCTGCATTAGTTCAACTTGTAATTAATATTCATTAGAGCCTGTATTTGAGGATATTATGAATTTTGTAATAAAAGTAACACCCTAAATCTTTGCATCTTGCATTTCATACATGTTCATGCATTAAATATTAATAGAGTAAAAGAAAGATAATAAAATATAGAACATACATGTACAAATATGTGTAGCAAAGGAAGAAAAAGGAAATAAAAATATAAAACATGTATTAGGGAATACATATATAATAATATATATTAATAGTTGATTATGTAAATAAATAAATAAAAAGAGGGGAGCAGCCCGGCCGGCCAGGCCGCCGAGCCGGCCCACTCCCGAGTGCGCAGCGCGCTGACCCAGCGCGCGCCCTCCCGCGTGCGGCGCGCGCTTGCCCTGGCCCCACCCCACCGCCTGGCGCCCCCGCGCGACCCCGCCACCTGCCCCGCACTCCCACGCGCGCGGTCGCGCCCCACCCGCACTGCCTGGGCCCCGCACCGCCCGCCGCCTGGGTCCCGCAGCCAACCGACCCGCCTCGACCGCGCGCGCAACCCGCTCACGCCCCGCCTACCGCGTGGCCCTGCCGCCTGGCCCACCCCGCTCGTGCCCTAGCGCGGTCACGCACGCGCTCGCCCCGCGCTGACCCCACTCGCGCCCCAGCACAACCGACGCGCCCGACCCCGAACCGAGTCGGCCTCTGGCCACGGTACCGAGTCGGTACCAATTGGATCGATCCCGCCGCCTATATAAACGACGTAGTCTTCGTAGGTTTTTCCCAATCCCAGGAAAACGCCGCCGCCTTCTAGAGAAGAAAGCCCTAGCCGCCGGTACAGAAAAAAAGAGGGACCAGAGGGTTGCGCCGCCAGGGAAGAAAAGAGGAAGAAAAAAAGGAGGGTGTTGCCGTCCGCCGGAGATCGTCGTCACCATCGCGTCGCCGTCGTCGTGCCACCGGAGGACCTTGCGCATCTACTTCGTCTATGCATCATCCACATCCCGCGATCATCGAAGCCATCACATCTACGGTAGGCCACATTCCGATGCGAATTTTAGCGAACATATTGAATCTAATAGACGTAGTTTGATCGTAGTAGCACCGTCTTTTTATTTTCAGCAACATTAATCCCCGCCAAAACCCCCGTAAACTCATATGAACACGTATGAACTAGTTGCGCCTAATTAATAAACTACCATAGTTAATTAATTATTGAATTGTGCATGCATGCATGTCATTGCATGTTGACTATTTTGTGTGCATCATATTGAATTGTATGTATTTTCTTGTATGTATGATCACGCGTAGAGGAACATGCTCAAGAGGCCGCATACGAGGATTTCCAAAATCAAGACTTTGAAGCACTTGAGCAACCCCATCCGTCGGAGCAAGGCAAGTGTCCTTGATCATATTGTTCCCGTTTTATTAAATGTTTTGTTTGCGAACTTGCATGCTTGTGTCAATATGATGGGAAACCCATACGTAGGAGTTTACTAGCGTTGTTTGCCACCCCTTGTCGCCGCGATATACACGATGAGTCGGGTATGCGTATTTTTCTTTTTGCACCGCATCGCTACATGGGTTATGGGTAACTTAAATAATGTGGTTGACAACTTTAATTACGACAACTTGGGATGGTAATAAGATGATGATTAATTTGGCAACCTGGAATTTAGGATATCTAAGCAAGCATGGTTTTGTGGATGTGTTGGATGATATGGTGGGTTGCTTGCCTTAGATCTAAGGACCGGTTCATGTGAGAATATGTCAGGTCAACAGTGCCACCACAAGGCCAAGTATGGGTGTGGCGTAGCTGAATAATTAGGAGCGCTGCTAGTATTGTATGGACCATTGGATGGTGCAGGGAATGGGAGTCAAGGAGGACTGCCCTGGGATCCGCATGGCACACGAGGGGGCCCGTGGGTGGGAGAATGGAGATTCAAGCCTGCCGGTGAAACCTTAGTGGGCCCGTACATACTAGTAGTCCCTTTTGAAAGGCTATTTTGTGATCTCTTGGCCACACACCTACGGAAGTGTGAGACGGCATAATGGAGGCTTCTTAGTCACCGAAAGGTGATGAAATCATGAACGTGTGGGTAAAGTGGTACAACCTCTGCAGAGTGTTAAAAACTATCATGATAGCCGTGCTCCTGGTTAAGAGCACCTGGATGACCTACATGATTAGAATTGGACTTGGAATTTTGGGATGGTTGGTATGGTATTGGGTTGTCACTCGAGTATTGTCGGTACATGAGAGATTATGAAATTGGCATATGGTATAAATTTTATGGTTGGCTGATATTAATGGATTACAATGATAAATGAGAACTGTTGGATTTATGGTATGATAATTACTTGGGTCATAAAAGGAAATAAATTCACATAGACATGTTAGGCCGCTTTTACATGTTTATGAAATGTACTTTTCTGCAATTAGCCAATTTATTCCAATCATTTGTTTAGCCACATGTCATCTATTTCCACACTTGCTAAGTACGACACGTACTCACCCTTGCAATCCCCCCCCAACAGCTACTGGAGACAATTGGGAGTACCCTGAGGATCACGCGGAGTACTAGGTTGTGTACCGCCGTCAATTACCTGTGGTATGGAGTCGTGCTGCTTATTTTATTTTCCGCTGCATTATTTAAAGCTTTATCATTTGTGAACTATCGGATTATTGTAATAAAGTACTTATTTAATAGTTAAGACGTGGTTAAATTTTGTATATCATTTGTGATGCAATCGTATATGTGTGATGAACTTCCTGGGCACACATATGTGTTACGCTTGGTTCATATTCGGAACCGGGTGTCACAAATTGGTATCAGAGCCGCGTTGACTGTAGGACGCAAGCCTAGGTAGAATGGACACTCTAGAACACTTAGGAACACTCTTCTAATCTGCTATTTTCGAAAAAATTTTGCTGCTATTTTGTTTCCTTATTTTCAGCTGCAAAAAGTATCGATCGTTGTTGCGTTTTTGATAAAAAAAAATTCAGAAGTGAGCAATATTAGGTGCTGCTGTTTTGCTGCTTAAATTTTCGCAAAAAAAAAGTGTGTTTTGCTGCTGTTATGTGTGGGTAAAATTATTGTGTTGGCTGCTGCATTTTTCTCTCTATCTTTTCGTTCTTTTGGAACCGCTGCACCGCTCTTTTTCCGCCATTTTAGCTGCTGCAATTTTCAGATTTGTATTCTGTTATTCTTTCCTCTAATGTATTCTCGTTTTCTATAGATGGCCCGCACCAAGACAACCCCCCGTAAGTCGACCGGTGGACTTGTGCCCCCGCGTAGGTTGGCCAGTCGCTCTCCGGCCATCGATCCCCATCACTCCGTGGTGATCCGTTCTGACGGCAGGGCCGTAGGACGACTGTGACTTCGTCTCCGGGCCCTACTCCGTGAGGCTGGCTACCGTCACCCCAGCCTCTCGCTCTCCTACCACACCACTGGAGTGCAGCGCCCCAGCAGGAAGGAGTGGAGCTGCAAGATCTACATCTTTTATGGTGATGAGTTGGTGAAGACCCACAGCAGTCCTGCTTGGAAGAGCTCCTGCTGATATGCGGAGCAGGATGCTAGCTGGGAAGCAGCCACCTTTTGGAGTCACGCCCGCCGTTTCCGTCTGGAGGACACGGTGCACGCCTTCGTTCCGCATCATCCCAGTGGCACTGCGGGCTTCGTCTCTAGGCACGTGGAGGGACCCATGGATCTCCCGCAGTCTCGTCAGACTACTGATGACATGGCCCAGCTTAGTGCCCGACTTCAGAGGGCGCAGCAGGAGATTCAGGATGGACGTGACCTCGCCCAGCACCACGAGGCGGTGATCAGGAGGTATCATCGGATCACCGACGAGGACCTGGACAACTACGCGTCCGACACCTCGACGTGGACCCCAGACTCTCCAGACCGTCGCAACGGCCAGCGTGAGTCGTCTTCTGAGGAGTCCTCTGACGAGGAGCCTTCGAGTGTGGCGTCTGCCGCACCACCGCCGCCTGCTGCCTCACCACCACAGGACCCCAAGGACCCCGAGGACCCCGACGACAACGACGACGACGAGGAGGACCCGGAGGAGTTCCCGCTTGACGACGAGTAGTCCTCGACCTATGCCACAACTCAAGGATAGGCACACCCCTATTAGTTAAATAAGAGCGACGTAGACGTACTTGTGTGACCTTGAGTTGTGTTACTTCTTTTATGATTTTTGTCAATTTTGTTGGTGCTTGTTTGAGTGCTTGTGTGCTTAGTAGAGAGTTGTGGGATGCTTCAGCACTTGTCCACATCCTCATATAGGTCTATATTAATAAAGGGTTATTTAGTGTCACATACCTTGATGCATATAGTTGGGACGGTCTTTCCAAATTCTAAATCCTTCTTGTCTCCACCCTTCTTTCGCCAACAGATGGTGAGAACTCGTAACCAGAGGGATGCCAACGATGAGGAGGAGCGCAATGAAGTACCTCAGAACAACCAGGGACATGCTCATGGAGCTATCAATATTGAACAACTGTTAGCTATGCAGAACCAGCTCATGCAGACCATGATACAGACAATGGGACAGTTGCAAGCTGGCAACAACAATCAGCCTCTGCCACCGCCACCACCCCAGCCACACCACAACCGTTTGGGAGAGTTCATGAGGACCAGACCGCCTACCTTTGCACAAGCCACAAACCCAATGGAAGCTAATGATTGGCTGAAGTCCGTTGAGAAGAAACTTGCTATTGTCCAGTGCACTAATAGGGAGAAGGTTCTCTTTGCATCACATCAACTAGTTGGAGCAGCCGCTGACTGGTGGGAAGCTCTTTACAACGCTCATGATAATCAGGAGGCAGTCACTTGGGCTGAGTTTAAGCAGAGTTTCTGTTCCCACTATGTACATGAAGGAGTTATGATACTGAGAAGACAAGACTTTGAAAATCTCAGGCAAGGAAGGATGAGTGTGAGTGAGTATCTCAACAAATTCACTCAATTATCAAGATATGCTCCAGAAGACATCAACACTGATAGTAGGAAGCAGTATTTGTTTATGAGGGGTCTCAACAATGAAATTCAAGTCCAGTTGCTCAATACTGATTATCCAAACTTCCAAAAGCTGGTTGACAAGGTTCGTGTGGTTGAGAACAAGATTCGTGAGATGGAGCAGGACAACAAGAGGAAGATGCCACATCATGGACCGCAGCAAGGGAGCAATGTTCGCCCCCGCTATGCACCACCTACTGCACCACACTACAACCCATCTGCTCATGCATATCGCGCTACTTATCCACCCCATCCAAATCAGCCACCGCAGCAATGCCCTGCCATGCAAGCGCCTCGCTATCCTGTGCCACCTGCGCCCAAGCTAGGCTTCAAAGAAAAGGATGGCGCGTCCTAACATGGCGGCAAATGCTCAAAACCAGCTGCGCCCAAACTTCCCTAATGCTATGGGCGGTAAGACATGCTATGTGTGTGGAGAGCCCAGTCACTTTGCAAGTCAATGCCCCAGAAGAAACTATGGACCTATGAACAATGCACCAAGGCTAAATTACTCGCGACCAAATGGAGGAGCACCACAAGGCAACCGTGAACAGCAAAATTTTGCTTGTGGCAATGTGAATCATGTCTCTACTGAGGAAGCCCAGCAAGCTGATGACGTCGTGATTGGTATGTTTCTCGCCAACTCCAACCCCGCGACTGTTTTATTTGATTCAGGAGCATCTCATTCATTCATTTCGTCAAAGTATGTTGCCAAGTACAATTTGCCTATATCTCATATGAAGCAAATTATGCTAGTAAGTTCTCCTGGCGGAGAGATGAGGACAAATATAGTATGTCCGAAAGTAAGCATTAAAATAAGGGGGGTAGACTTTCTCGCAAACCTCATAGTCTTGGACTCCCAAGGAATAGACGTAATACTGGAATGGACTGGCTGAGCAAGTATAATGGAGTCATTCAATGTGCCGAGAGGATTGTGCAGTTGACAAGTGAACATGGTACACGCATCGAAGTTGAGGCAGCCCAACCTACAAGAGAGAAGGCAATGCTCAATCAAGTGGAAGGAGTGACATTGGAAAGCATTCCGATCATTCGCGAGTACCCGGACGTGTTTCCAGATGAGTTGTCAGGTATGCCACCTGATCGTGACATATAATTCGCCATTGAGTTGATACCCGGAACTGCACCTATAGCTAAAAGGCTGTATAGGATGCCTCCTAAGGAATTAGCAGAGCTCAAGAAGCAAATTCAAGAGCAGCTAGAGAAGGGTTTTATACGCCCAAGCTCATCCCCGTGGGGAGCCCCAGTGCTCTTCGTAGATAAGAAGGATGGAACCCAGAGGATGTGTGTGGACTATAGGTCTCTCAACGAAGTGACAATTAAGAACAAGTACTCACTGCCCCGTATAGAGGATTTGTTCGACCAAATGAAGGGCGCCTGCATTTTCTCCAAGATCGACTTGCGGTCAGGATACTTCCAAATGAAGATTAGACCATCGGATATACCCAAGACAGCATTTCGGACACGATATGGATCTTATGAGTACACCGTCATGTCATTTGGATTGACAAACGCGCTTGCGTACTTTATGTATCTCATGAATAAGGTCTTCATGGAATATCTGGATAAGTTCGTTGTAGTGTTCATCGATGACATTATGATATACTCGAGAAGCGAGGAAGAACGTGAAGAACACTTGAAGCTTACATTGCAGAAGCTACGGGAACACCAATTGTATGCCAAGTTCAGTAAATGTCAATTCTGGTTACGGGAAGTTTCTTTCTTAGGCCATATTATTTCCGGAGGAGGAGTATCAGTTGACCCAGGGAAGGTTAGAGATGTGCTTAAGTGGGAACCGCCACAGAATGTCAAGGAAATTCGGAGTTTCCTTGGAATGGCTGGATATTACCGCCGATTCATCAAGGATTTATCCAAAATAGCCAAGCCTATGACCGAATTACTCATGAAAGGGAAGGCATTCCGATGGACTCAAGCTTGTCAGGATAGCTTTGAGGAGTTAAAGAAAAGGTTGACAACCGCGCCGATGTTAGTATTACCAGACGTGAGCAAGAGTTTTGATATATATTGTGATGCATCAAGACAAGGATTAGGATGTGTGCTCATGCAAGAAGGCCAAGTGGTAGCTTATGCATCGAGGCAACTAAAGAAACATGAGTTGAATTATCCTACACACGACCTTGAAATCGCAGCCGTGGTACACACCTTGAAGATATGGAGACACTATGTTTTTGGTCACCGATGTGAGATTTATACGGATCACAAGAGTCTCAAGTACATATTTACGCAAACGGATGGTTGGAGCTCATCAAGGATTATGATGTGGGGATCAACTATCACCCAGGGAAGGCCAATGTAGTGGTCGATGCTTTGAGCCGAAAACGAGTAAGCCACCAACTCACAGTCCGGGAGCTGCCATCCGAGTTATGCAAGGAGTTTGAACGGTTGAACCTTGGATTCATAAATGAGATGGGAACGATGGAAGTCAACCCAACATTACAGCAAGAAATACGAGAAGGACAGACAAAGGACAAGGAAATACAGGAAATCAAGGAAAAGACCCAACAAGGAAGAGAATTCAGATTTGATGAGGACGAACAGGGTACCTTATGGCTTGGAAAGAGGATTGTGGTACCTAATGTCAGGCATATTCGGGAAACAATATTGAAGGAGGCACATGACTCACCTTACTCAATTCATCCTGGCTGTACGAAGATGTACAAGGACTTAAAGACATGCTACTGGTGGGCCAGCATGAAAAAGGACATAGCCGAATATGTTGCACTTTGCGATGTGTGCCGACGAGTGAAAGATGAACATCAAAGGCCAGCCGGATTGTTACAACCATTGAAGATCCCGGAGTGGAAGTGGGAAGAGATTGGTATGGACTTTATAGTTGGATTACCGCGAACTCGGTCTGGCTATGATTCAATATGGGTTATTGTGGATCGGTTGACAAAATCAGCTCACTTCATCCCTGTCAAGACCACATATACCACCGCGAAGCTAGCAGAATTGTATATGGAGCATATTGTGTGTCGACACGGAGTACCGAAGAAGATAGTCTCGGATAGAGGTTCTCAGTTTACCTCCAGATTTTGGCAGAAATTGCATGAAGTAATGGGAACAAGGTTGAACTTCAGTTCGGCGTATCACCCTCAAACAGATGGACAAACCGAGAGGACCAACCAAATTTTGGAAGATATGTTAAGAGCTTGTCCTTTAAAGCATGGGGAAAGTTGGGATAAAAGTTTGCCGTACGCTGAATTCTCGTACAACAATAGCTACCAAGCAAGTATGCAAATGTCACCCTACGAAGCATTGTACGGAAGGAAGTGTAGGACTCCCTTGTTTTGGAATGAAATCGGAGAGAATCAAGTGTTTGGTCCCGACGTGTTACAAGATGCTGAAAGGCAAGTCCAAATAATATGAGAAAACTTAAAGGCTGCCCAGTCTCGACGGAAAGGTTATGCTGATAATAGGCGAAGGAGTCTGACTTTTGAAGTTGGAGATTTCGTATACCTCAAAGTGTCACCTATCAGAGGTCAGCGACGGTTTAAAGTCAAAGGAAAACTGGCACCACGTTACATCGGACCATTCAAGATTTTGGACAAACAAAGAGAAGTGGCATATCGACTTGAGCTGCTGACGTATCTCTCCGATGTACACGACTTGAGTGCCGCCAGGGATGAAAAGAGGAGGAAGAGGAAGAAAAAAAGGAGGGTGCCGCCGTCCACCAGAGATCGTCGTCGCCGTCATCGTGCCGCCGGAGGACCTTGCGCATCTAATTCGTCTACGCATCGTCCACATCCCGCGATCATCGAAGCCATCGCATCTACGGTAGGCCACGTTCCGATGCGAATTTTAGTGAACATATTGAATCTAATATATGTAGTTTGATCGTAGTAGCACCGTCTTTTTATTTTCAGCAACATTAATCCCCGCTAAAACCCCCGTAAACTCATATGAACACGTATGAACTAGTTGCACCTAATTAATAAACAACCATAGTTAATTAATTATTGAATTGTGCATGCATGCATGTCATTGCATGTTGATTATTTTGTGTGCATCATATTGAATTGTATGTATTTTCTTGTATGTATGATCACGCGTAGAGGAATGTGCTCAAGAGTCCGCATACGAGGATTTCCAAAATCAAGACTTTGAAGCGCTTGAGCAACCCCATCCGTCGGAGCAAGGCAAGTGTCCTTGATCATATTGATCCCGTTTTATTAAATGTTTTGTTTGCGAACTTGCATGCTTGTGTCAATATGATGGGAAACCCATACGTAGGAGTTTACTAGCGTTGTTTGCCACCCCTTGTCGCCGGGATATACACGATGAGTCGGGTATGCGTATTTTTCTTTTTGCACCGCATCGCTACATGGGTTATGGGTAACTTAAATAATGTGGTTGACAACTTTAATTACGATAACTTGGGATGGTAATAAGATGATGATTAATTTGGCAACCTGGAATTTAGGAGATCTAAGCAAGCATGGTTTTGTGGATGGGTTGGATGATATGGTGGGTTGCTTGCCTTAGATCTAAGGACCGGTTCATGCGAGAATATGCCAGGTCAACAGTGTCACCACAAGGCCAAGTATGGGTGTGACGTAGCTGAATAATTAGGAGCGCTGCTAGTATTGTATGGATCATTGGATGGCGCGGGGAATGGGAGTCGAGGAGGACTGCCCTGGGATCCGCATGGCACACGAGGGGGCCCGTGGGTGGGAGAATGGAGATTCAAGCCTGCCGGTGAAACCTTAGTGGGCCCGTACATACTAGTAGTCCCTTTTGAAAGGCTATTTTGTGATCTCTTGGCCACACACCTACGGAAGTGTGAGACGGCATAATGGAGGCTTCTTAGTCACCGAAAGGTGATGAAATCACGAACGTGTGGGTAAAGTGGTACAACCTCTGCAGAGTGTTAAAAACTATCATGATAGATGTGCTCCCGGTTAAGAGCACCTGGATGACCTACATGATTAGAATTGGACTTGGAATTTTGGGATGGTTGGTATGGTATTGGGTTGTCACTCGAGTATTGTCGATACATGAGAGATTATGAAATTGGCATATGGTATAAATTTTATGGTTGGCTGGTATTAATGGATTACGATGATAAATGAGAACTGTTGGATTTATGGTATGATAATTACTTGGGTCATGAAAGGAAATAAATTCACATAGACATGATAGGCCGCTTTTACATGTTTATGAAATGTACTTTTCTGCAATTAGCCAATTTATTCCAATCATTTGTTTAGCCACATGTCATCTATTTCCACACTTGCTGAGTACGACACGTACTCACCCTTGCAATTCCCCCCTATCGGTGGTTTGGAACCGGCAGATCTCCCGACACTACTAAAGTGTTAGAGGAGTTTGATGTTCAGTGTGGGCGCGCGGAGATTCAAGAAGTTGAATAGTAAATGACGCAGGAGACATAAGAGTTTACGTGGTTCGGGCCGCCTGAGCGTAATACCCTACTCCACGGGTGTGTTGGTGTTGTATTAGCTGTATGAGCTTGTGTCGAGCGTCTATGTCACGTGTGTCTAGCCCCCCTGAACCTGTCGTTGGCCTGTCCTTTTATAGTACAAGGGCAGGCCGTTACAAGTTAGCCTGGCTCGACATGTGGCCCCGGGGGTTACTAGTATTGATATTCATTCAACAAGTTTAATTGCCCTTAATGACCGAGTAATGGGCTTTGACAGCACCGTTACTGGTAATTAAGGTCATTCGACCGTGTGTCATTAACATGGTATTAATGACACTTAATCGGGTCTTGAAGTCCTTGATTCCCCTCTGAAGATCTGGAGCCGTTGTGGAGTCTTCCGGAGGTTAGAGGCTGAAGATCCGACGATTGGACACGTGGCAGCTCCGGAGCATACTGTGGGAAACACGTAGCTTCGGAGCTACCTGACATGTGTCAGGTCCGGAGCTTCTCTCGGTCTGGGGTTAAGTCCGGAGTTGCCATTTCGGTACATGGCCCGGAGCTTCCCCCTTGTGGGCGGTAGCTCCGATTTGATAGTACATGTGGCGACCCTGGGATTAACCATGTTGGAGAAGCGGGTTCGGTTATATCTGACATGTGGGCCCTTGAAGGTCTTCAAATCAAGTAGATGACTTTCCTTTGAGATCTTTATAACCTCAAGGGGTGTACGATTTCTAGGGTACCGACAGTGGCCCCCTGGACCTACCTCCGGGGAAGACCACTGGGGTGAAGTCATTCCGCCAGAGGTGGTTCCATCCTCGCGACTTTTGAACTGAGTCTTCAAAGGTCATCGGGGGTGCTGTTGGCGAGGATTTGGAGTTAAATACTCGCCGTGTGGTGTATCCCGTGTGCGTCAGATGAGATCTTTTGCGTGCGGATCTCACGCAATTGAAGGTCGTCGGTTCCTGATACGAAAACCATATCAGTTCTGCGCGCCTTGTCAGGCTGCCGCCTTCACGTTTCCCGCCTCATGATGACAACCGTTCGCCTGGGTAAGAACCACGACTTGATCGTTGGGGTGATCCCGGGCCCCCCTGTCATTGGCTGGGTGGAATTTTTGAATGGTATCTTCGACTTCCTTGCGGTTTCCATCCAAGCGTTGCGATGGCTTACTTAAGAAGGAAAGCGCGCACCGTCGGGAGTTCTTCACGCCTCCCATCTGATCTTGCACTGAAACTCCCAACTTGTGCTTCGCTTTTCTTCTCTTGCCTAGCCGTGCCGCGATGGAGTTGGGTCTCCGCGAGAGTCGCTTGAAGACCGACGGCGACCTGAAGAAGGTCTGGGCCCTCATGGGATGGTCCTCGGACTTCTTCAACCGCTCGGTCCGCGCCGGTGGAGAGCTCCCATTTGAGAAGGAGCACGCCGGCGAAATGGTGTACTTCTCCTCGTACGCCATGGTGGGGTTGATCCCACCTTTTTCTTCCTTTTTCTTGATGCTGCTAGACTTCTATGGTATGCAGTTGTATCATCTCGGTCCCCACTCCATTCTTCTTGTGTCCATTTTCGTCCACTTCTGTGAGATGTGGGTGGGCATCCCCCCTGCATTGAACTCTTCCGGACTTTCTTCACTGTCCATACCACCGGCAGGAGCAATGAGTACCTTGGCTTCTACTACTTCGTGAAGCGCAAGAAGTGCCCATTCAAGTACCTCCGGTCATTTCCCTCTGGGAAGTGGGATGACTGGAAGAAGGACTGGATAGTCGTCCGGGTGGAGGAGCACGAGTGGCTGGAGCTGCCCAAAGGCCTTCTCAGCATCGACACGACAATCTGGAGTGAAGCTCCGGTGCTGGTGGAAGCCTTCAACCCTGCTTTGACCAGGATCCGCCAATGCGTGGAGGGAGGATTGACTCCTCAGGCGGTGTTTTGAAACTTCTTGGTCAACAGGTGGGCGCCGCTGAAGAGGAGAGAAAAACTCTCATGGGCCCTCAACAGCGTGATGGACGATGACCGGGTCGAGACCGAGCTGAAGTCCAACATGGTGGGGAAAACCTTGAAGTTCCACCTCAAGAAGTTCCAGCACAGCATCGACGTCGATGGCGACGATTTGACTCCGCCATCAGCTTTTCTTCCTCTGAACGTGGAAGTGGAGTTCAGCAGGGAGCTCCAGTGGAAGATGCCCATGCTTGACAACCTTGGTGTCGTCGAGAGAAGATCAACCACCAGTGTAGCAATCCCCAGAATGCCCGAGGATGGCTCTGACCCTGCTCCGAAGCCGAGGGAAGAGGTCGTCGGCAAGGGCAAGGAGCTGGCGGATGAACCCGTGAGCCGGAAGAGGAAGTTGCAGTACGCCGACGGAAGGTCCGTCAGGCCTGCTACTTCCGCGTCGGCTCCTTCTCCACAGAGGGGAAGGTCTTCTACAATTGCGGCGACTGTTCCCGTAGTGGGGTCCTCCCGGGGTGCGACTGTTCCTGCAATGGGGTCCTCCTGGGGTGTTAGCTCCGGGCATGCGACTCCAGCACCTGGGCCGGTGGAGGCCTCTAGGTCCGGGGGTTCTTCCAGATCGAGGGAGGTCTCGACTCAGGAAACACCCGTGGCCGCGACGAGTTTCGGGGGGCCTTCCGAAGCTTCCACGCCGGCTATGACCAGCCCAGAACGCTCGGGAAAAAGATTCCGCGCAAGCTTGTGCGGAAGCCTCCCAAGGTAATTTTTAATCTTTACCTTGGATAGTTGTTTTAATTGTAGTAAATATTTTTTAAGTTTCTTCGTTCATCATTTGTAGCGTCCCCAAGAAGGGGAGTGAGGCTCCACCCTCAGCCACAGCGGCTGAAGCCGTGAGGGTGGAAGCTTCTGCTCCTGTCCCGGTGCCACCCCAAGTGGTGGCTGAAGCTGCGACAGCTCCAGCGCCGGCTGTCGTGGTCATGGACCTCGACTCATCCCCTGAGACTCCCGTGGTAGCGCCGGACCACGGGAGAGAAGATGCGCCAGCGGCACCTATCCCGGAGGTTGAAGCTCCGGGTCCTGGTGCTGAAATGATGGAAGCTCCGGCTGTTGAGCCGGAGGAAGCAGTAATCCCGACCTCAGAGCTGGGAATTGTCGAAGCCCCGGCGGTTGAGCCAGAGGTGATTGAAACCCTGCCGTGTGCACTGGAAGTTGAGGAAGTTCCGGTCGTTGGGCCGGCTACCTCTGAAGCATCGGCCGCAGAGCCGGTCATTGTTGGAGCTCCGGCCGCAGGGCCGGTCGATGTTGAAGATCTTCCGGCTCCTGAGCCGGTTGTTGAAGAGGTGTCGGAGCTCGAGCCCCCATCGGAGGAGGTGCCAAGGCCGGAGCCAGAAGCGGCCCCTGCTCCGGAAGTGATGACGTTGGAGGTACTCACGGTCGAGTCGGAGTGCCCAAGCGAAGTCGCTGGCCCCCTGCCTGAGGGGGTGAACAAAGACCTGGCGGCGGGACCTTCCTCGATGGCGACTGGGGCCATCCCGGAGGACGGCCCTAATGCCATGGATACCCAGGGGACCACTCTTGTGGAGTGGGACCCAATTTTTGTATCTGAAAACCCGCTGGAACCAGCGGAGGAGACCCCAGCAGGTCCGGAACCTATGACAATGCATGTTCCAGTCTGCATCAAGTTCAACTGGCCTTCTTCCACGACAGCAAGGCTCTTGAAGAGGAGCGCCAAACCCTTAGAAGGTGGTGTAACCGGCTCTACTTCGAGACCAAGCTGGCGCAGTCAAGGCTAGCGGATGACAAAGAGTGAATCAAACGGGAGAAAGTCCGCCTAGAGTATTGGGGTAAATTATTGGATGACAGGGAGAGTTTGACTCGCGCCCTCGACGCTCAATCCTGGGAGATCGACGATCAGGCCAAAGCAGCCAATAGTGCGGCCGATGAACGCCACGAAAGGCTTGAGGCCATTAACACTACACTCATCAAGCGCCGAGAGGCACTTGAAGAGCGGGAGAAACGGCTCGAAGATGAAGAGCAGAAACTCCTAGAGCTGCGTGATGACGTCCTGAGGAGGGAGGAGGAGCTCTCCGAGAAGGTGGCTCTGGCTGACAAGGGCCTTGAGGAGCGCGCCAAGAGATTGGAAGAGCGCTGCATAGAGGAGGAGAAGAAGGCCTGGGTGCGAGGGCAGGAGCTCCATGAACGGGAGTGTGCCCTCGTTGCCAGGGAAAAGAAAGTGAGGGGCAGGGAGAAGGACCTGGTCGACCGCCGGAACAAGATCCACCTCCAGGAGGAGGAGCTCGGAAAACTCGAGAAGCGGGTTGCTGAGAAGATTCAGCAAGACGCCAAAGAAGTTGAGCGCCTCACCCGTGAGAATTCCGAACTGGTGGCGGCCAGAAGATCTTTGGAAGAATTGAAAGGCTTGAGGACTGCGGACTCCCTACAAATTTGGGAGTTCCTGGGCAAGGCCAACGACGCGCTGACACCAATGGGCTTCAGTCCCGTGCGCCCAGATGATCCGGAGCCGGAGCCGAAGCCGGACCTAGCGCTGCAGGCATTGAGCTCGGCAGGTAGCAAGCTCTCCAAGGTGGGCGATGTCATCGCGGACCAATTGGAGGTTGAGGGGCAATCCCTGGCGAAGAACGTCGCAGAGTACGTGCTGACGTGCTACACCAGCCAGAACTCCCAATTTCCTCTGGACCCGGTGCTTGAAGGTCTCGTCGAAGGAGAAGGGGAAGCTGCCCGAGCCACCGTGTCGGAGGTTCCCAGAAAGTCGCTCAATTCTTCCATAGGGTCTAGGACCATCTCCGTAGTTCCCACTTGTATCCTCTCTTCTTCTTCCTCAATTTTGTAATCCCTTGTCTCCAGATGAATGAAATCCCCAAATTTTTGTGAATTTCACTTTTTGTCTTCAACACTTTTGTCTTCACTTGGCCCCCTGGTAGATGTACACAATTTGATTGTGAACATGTACCAAGAGGATATTATGTTTTGTTGAAGACTCATTTTCTTCGAACTTGTAGAGCGTAGGTCCAAAGTCTTTGATGGTGAAGGCCCCCTGAGGTCAAACCGACTACCGTCGGAGCTTATTAGCTCCGGTAATAGTCCCTATCAACGCATAGAGCATCGACAGTTAGTCCTCCAGGGTGTCAGAGCTTAGCAGCTCCGGCACTGACCTTTGCCAACACGTAACTTATCGACAGCAGACTCCACTTGTGGGGTCTTCTCACCATCTTTTACGTCGACGGCTGACCCCCCTAGCTTTACCGGGGCTTGGTTGCTCCGGTGGTGCTTGTTAACATCGATTACAAGCCATCTAGAGGAGTCGGAGCTTTGTTAGCTCCGGCTTTTCTCCATCAACGTAGATTTTATTTTTCCTGCACACTTAAGCCAAGAAAAATAGTAAAATTCGTTTCTTGTCTATAACTTCGTCGCGACTTATGATTTTTAAGAAGATTTTAAGTCAAACGCGATTCTAAATACAACCGAATGCATTGTCTTTTCTTCCAGATCCAACTGTACATGGACCCGCCTTACTTCGGCCTGCCGGGGTGTAGGTAGAGTGGCGTACTTAGGGTGCTTGACCAGGCTAAGTCGATAGCGCACTCTAGCCCTAGATTGGCTTGGCGGCTTTCAAGCGAGTTGGCCATGAACAATATTTGAATCCAAAAGAATCGACAATACAACTCGTATCGTATATGAACCGGTCGAACTAAAATTTCTTAAGAATTGCACGTCTTTGTTATAAACAAGAACGAGAAAAATAAAAATGTTGAGCCTGTACAAAATAAATGCACGTGGAGTCTGTTTCACATGAAGATGTCTTTCATTATAGGTACAGGGGAAACAAGTACACTCTTAGGGTACGGAACCAAGCTAAGCGTGTTTAATTTCTTGTTTGTCCCAGGGTAGCTAGACACACTTTTAGTTCTGAGACTGTGACAAGTGTTGCATGAACTTTGTGGACCTTCCAGGGAAGGTCCGACTGTTCTCCCGGAGGAACTACCCGACTTTGTACAATGACTCTATAACATACACTTCAAGTTACTCAAGACTCACCTCCGTGGTATTAAGTGTAGAACTTACGGAGGTGCTCGATGTTCCAAGGATTTGGGAGAGGTGTCCCATCCTTGGTAGCCAAGCGAACGCTTCCGGGTCGGGATACTTTAATCACTCGGAAGGGTCCCTCCCAGCCGGGAGAGAGTTTGTTTAACCCTTCTCTGGATTGTATTCTCCGTAGCACCAGATCGCCTTCCTCGAGCTGTCGGTTGTGTACATGCCGCTGATGATAACGCCGTAGGGCTTGGCGATATCGGGCATTCCGAACAGCTGCTTGGCACCTTCCCTCCACAAGGAGGTCTAGGTCTTCACGCCGGAGCTGGTCCTGCGCGGCTTCATCGAAGGCCCGGACCCGGAGTGAACCCAAGGTGATTTCCAAAGGAAGGATTGCTTCAGCTCTGTACACCAGAAAGAAGGGTGTCTCTCCAGTTGACCGGTTTGGAGATGTCCTATTGGCCCATAAAGTGGGCGGAAGCTCTTCAATCCAGTTAGCTCCATGTTTTTTTAAGCGCTCATATGTGCGCGTCTTGAGTCCTTTAAGGATTTCAGCATTTTCTCTCTCGGCTTGGCCATTGCTTGCTGGGTGAGCTACGGAGGCATAGCAAACTTGTATGCCGAGGTCTTCGCAATATCCTTGGAATGCAGAGCTTGTGAATTGGGTCCCATTATCAGTGATGATTTTGTTTGGGACTCCATATCTACATACAATGGACTGCAAAAAGTTGATAGCAGATTGCTTGTTGATTGTCACAACTGGAGTTGCTTCCGGCCACTTGGTGAACTTATCAATGGCGACGTACAGGAACTTGTAACCTCTGACGGCTCGTAGGAAAGGTCCCAAGATGTCCATCCCCCAGACAGCGAAGGGCCATGTAGGAGGTATCATTTGTAGGGGCTGAGCTGGTGTGTGAATTTGCTTTGCATGGAATTGACATGCTTCACATTTCTTCACCAGCTCAGTTGCATCCTGGAGTGCTGTAGGCCAGTAGAAACCATGCCGAAAGGCTTTACCAACCAGCGTGCGGGAAGACGCGTGGTTCCCACACTCGCCTCCATGGATTTCTACGAGGAGTTCGCAGCCTTCTTCCCTTGTGATGCACCGCATTAGGATGCCATTGGCACCATGCCGGTAGAGATCCCCTTCTACCAGCGTGTATCTTTTAGCCAATCTGACTACCCGGTCAGCGGATACATCATCGCCAGGAAGGATGTTGTCTTTCAAGTAGCTCCGGATCTCCGAGATCCATGCATCGGAACTAGCTTGAGCTTTTGAGTCTTGCGGGTTGGGTTGCTCGGAGCTCCCGGCAGCACCTACGACCCATGATAGCTGCCATGGTAACAGGGCCATCAGGACCGTCAGCTTCGGGATGCTGATCTCGCCCCCTTCGCTCAGTTCGGCAGGCTGAGCTGTTGGCTTTGACAACCTCCGGACAAAAATTCCGTCAGGAGCCGGAGCTCCGGTTGACGCTTTCGTCGAGAGTTCATCAGCTTCAGCGTTATGGGCACGCTGAACATGATGGAGATCTAGGACTTCGAAGTCCTTCTGAAGCCTCTGGACTTCAAGGAGGTAAGCAGCTAGCTGGAGATTATTGCAGGAACATTCACCCTTCACCTGCTTAATGATGAGCTGCGAATCTCCCTTGACCAGCAGTTGCTTGACACCATATGACAGTGCCACCTTTAGTCCGTAGATGAGCGCTTCGTACTCTGCCATGTTGTTGGTCGCCTTGAAGTCAAGGTGTACCATGTATTTCACCTTCTCCCCGGTCGGTGCAAGGAGAAGGATTCCAGCTCCGACCCCCTGCTTCTGCATGGAGTCGTCGAAGTAGAGGGTCCAGTGAGGCTCGGTGAAGGCTGGAGCTTGATGCTCCGTCTTCTGCTCATTGGGGCCCCCAGGATTTGATGGAGAGGGAGTCCATTCTGCCACAAAATCTGCCAATGCTTGACTCTTGACTGCTTGCCTTGAAATAAATTCAAGATCAAATTCAGCCAATTCCGCTGCCCACTTTGCAATATTCCCAGTTGAATGCAAGATTGCTCGAAGTGAGTAAGAGGTCACCATTGAGACTTTGTGAGCTTGGAAGTAATGGCGAAGCTTCCTGGAGGCAATAAGAATTGCATAGAGCAGCTTATGCACCTCTAGTTATCGAGTCTTGGCATCATGTAGTACCTCACTAATGAAGTACACTGGGCGTTGAATGGTCCGGACCCTCGCGGAGGGGTTCGGAGCTTCCTCTTCACTGACCCGGATCCTCTCGGAGGAATCCGGATTTTCTTCGGGGACCTCCGGGTCCTGGCTGGAGGAACCCGAGGCTTCTTCAGAAGCGACCTGGACCATCCCGGAGGGGTCTGGGTCTCCTGAAGTGACTTCTTGTGGATTCGAGTCTGGGAGCTGGGACCTAGACTCGCTTTCAGGTACCTCCGGACCCTCCCGAAGGGGTCTGGATTCCTGAGTATGAGGTAGCTCTGGTCTCTCCGCAACCAGAACCATACTGACGACTTCATCAGTTGCTGAAATGTAAAGCAACAAAGGCTCACCAGGGTTCGGAGCTACCAGAATTGGTAGGGTGGTGAGGAACTGTTTCAGCTCCTGGAATGCCTTCTCTGCTTCTTCAGACCATTGGAATGGTCCGGACTTCCTCAATAACTTGAAGAAGGGGAGTACCCGTTCCGCCAGTCTTGAAATGAACTGGCTGAGGGCTGCTAGACATCCAGTTAACTTTTGGACGTTTTGATGCGGGTTGGTGGCCGCATGTCTTCAATGGCCTTAATCTTCGCCGGGTTAGCTTCTATGCCCCGGTGACTTACCAGGAAACCGAGAAGTTTTCCGGAGCTAACCCCAAAGACACACTTGTCTGGGTTTAGCTTTGTGCGGGTGGCCCGCAGCTTGTCGAAGACAGCCTACAAGGTGTCAAGGAGTGACTCCTTGTCCCTGACCTTGACCACAATGTCATCGACGTACACTTCCACTATGTCTCTAATGATTTCTTCAAAAGTTTTGTACATAGCTCGTACAAAAGTTGAAGCTGCATTCTTGAGACCAAAGGGCATGGTTGTATAACAGTACAATCCATCTACTGTGATGAATGAGGTATGCTCTTCATCTTCCCTAGACATCCTGATTTGATGATACCCTGAATATGCGTCTAGGAAACACAGTAATTCACACCCGGAGGTGGAATCCACTATCTGATCTATTCTAGGTAGTGGGAATGGATCTTTTGGACATGCCTTATTTAGTGTGGTGTAGTCGATGCACATCCGAAGCTTCCCGCCGGCCTTGGGCACAACGACTGAGTTTGCCAGCCATTTTGGATGGAAGACTTCTCGGATGAATCCAGCTTCGAGTAACTTCTTCACTTCTTGTCGGATGAAGTTCTGTTGCTCTATGGATTGCTTCCGAGGCTTCTGATGCATAGGCCGGGCGTCGGGGTAGATCTTCAGATTGTGCTCAATCACTTCCCTGGGGATCCCAGGCATTTGTGATGGTTGCCAGGCAAACACGTCGACGTTAGCCCGGAGGAAAGTGATGAGCGCGAGTTCCTATTTGTCGATCAGTCCCCCTGATATACGGGTGGTCTGAGCGGCATCGGAACCAATTTGGACGACTTTGACGGGAATGTCAGTGTCGCCGCTTGGCTGCACACGAGGTGCAGAAAGTCGAGCCTCGTTGACGAATGCTCGGGGGTTTTGGAGCTTGCTCTTGCCTGGAGTCCTCCTCTTGCACCGTGGTGAGTGCATGGAGTTTTTCCAGAGCAGTTACTCCGACAGTACGATCTCCGCGGATCCGGAGAGCGCCTACTGGCGTTGGCATCTTCAACACCAGATAACCATAATGAGCAACTGCCATGAATTTGTACAGGGCAGGCCTACCCAAGATGGAATTGAAGGGTAAGTTGATCTGAGCGACATCGAAGACCAACTTCTCGGTGCAGTACTTCTCCCGTGTCCCGAAGGTAACGGGGAGAGTAATAGCTCCGAGTGGGATAATGACCCCCAGACCTACTCCGGAGAAAGGTCGAGAGGGGTGGAGATCTGAAGGTCGGAGTTGAAGCTTAGTAAAAGCTATGAAGCTTATGAGGTTAAGCCCCGAACCTCCGTCTACCATGACGTGGTGGAGCTGGATGTTGTTGATGGTAGGAGATACCATCAAAGGTAACTGACCTGCTCCAACCATGCTCCGAGGGCAGTCCGAAGCATCAAAAGTGATGGCTGTGTCCATCCACTTCCGATGAGGTTCCGGCCTGACTGTAGGAGCTACAGCAGCCATATCCCGACGCATAGTCTTGATGACGTGGCGGGAGGTGATGTCCCATGATCCACCAAAAATGGTGTTCATGGTCTTCCGACGCTCGTTGTCAGAGACGTCGGAATCATCGTCGACGGAGGTGTAAACGGCCTTCAGGACCTTTTTGGGATCCTGAAATCCTAACTCCTCTTCAGCTGGAGCTTCGTCGACTTTTTGCTTTCCTTCCCTCTGTCAGAAAGGAGATTCTTCCCGACGCTTGTTGTAGCGCTCGGCAAGGTTTTGGACCTCCCGGCAGTCTTCCAAACTGTGGCTGCCCGTTTTGTGAATTGGGCACCACACCTTGGGCTTGCTACCATCTTCAGAAGACGGTCGAGGTCGCTTTTCGGGGCGTGGCCCCCGACCACCCGGAGCTGCAGCAGCTGCAACATTGGATGTACCGGCCGATGGCTTCTTCTTGTCGTTGGTCTTTTTCTTCTTCTTGCCATTCCCGGAGGTAGCGGCTTCTTCTTTGGAGGATTTCTTGTGACCCTCCGGGGTTGGTTTGGAGTGCATTTCACGGCCCTCCGCAGCTCTGGCACATTTGTCAGCCAAGCTGAAGAGTTCCGTGATGCTGGTGATCTCCTTGATCGCCAGTTTCTCCAACATCTTCTTGTCCCGTACACCCTGTCTGAATGCTACAATGACAGAGGCGCTAGAGATAGAAGGGATAGTGTTTCGTACCTGAGAGAACCTCTGGATGAATGATCGCAGGAATTCTCCCCCTTTTTGCACGACTGCAAAAAGGTCCAGTTTAGTGCCTGGTCGGGTGTATGAACTCCCGAAATTGGCGGTGAACTGCCGGCACAGCTCCTCCCAACTGTTGATAGAGTTGGGTGGAAGGCTCATAAACCAGGACCTGGCGGTCCCAGTTAAGGCAACTGGAAAATAATTGGCCATCACGGCCTCATTTCCTCCAGCTGCCAAGATTGCAGTGGAGTAGATCTGAAGAAATTCGGCGAGATTGACAGTCCCGTCGAATTTTTCCGGCAGGTGAGGCCAGAACTTTTGTGGCCACCTGACCATACACAGATGTATGGCCAGAGCTGAACAGCCTCCTCCTACTCCTTCAGGAGCAGAAAGGTCCTGAGCTTCCCGTCTTTCACGACCACGCTCAATATGGACTCGACCATCTTGTTGGCGGTATCGGCGATCAAGCTCTGCCCGGAGGTCATGAGTTGAGAGTCTGGATACCGTGTGAGTGCATCGTGCCCCGGAGGGCAATGACGTCACTTGTTGTGATGTAGCACGTCTCCTGCTATTGGAAACGTGCGAACCAAGTCTACCAGACAATGTCCGCCGCTGCGACGGGGCTCGTCCTGAAGGAGGAGGACCCTGGTTGTTGAGGCGTTCGGCTGCTGCTGCAACCAAATGTTCCACATCGACCCTCCACTGTTCCAGTGCATCCCGGGATGCATCCGGAGGTTGTGGGCGTTGGAGAAGAGCACGCGCTGCATGGAGCGCGTGTTCCGGGTTGTCATGATTTGCCGACGCAGTGATTGACGCCGGCGCACCATCGCGTTGCCCAGCTTGATTTGATGGTGGAGGCGGTGGTGGTGGGAGTGTGACTCCTGCTGGTGCTGAGGCTCCTGCTGGTGGCTGCATATTGGAGGGATTGCCCCCAACATCCTGAACAGCAGGTTGACCGTTGGATGATCCAGCAGCTGAGTTCACCATTCTCAAAATCTCAGGCGCCCCCTACCTGGCGCGCCAACTGTCGGTGGTTTGGAACCGGCAGATCTCCCGACACTACTAAAGTGTTAGAGGAGTTTGATGTTCGGTGTGGGCGCTTGGAGATTCAAGAAGGTGAATAGTAAATGACGCAGGAGACACAAGAGTTTACGTGGTTCGGGCTGCCTGAGCGTAATACCCTACTCCACGGGTGTGTTGGTGTTGTATTAGCTGTATGAGCTTGTGTCGAGCGTCTATGTCACGTGTGTCTAGCCCCCCTGAACCTGTCGTCGGCCTGTCCTTTTATAGTACAAGGGTAGGCCGTTACAAGTTAGCCTGGCCCGTCATGTGGCCCCGGCGGTTACTAGTATTGATATTCATTCAACAAGTTTAATTGCCCTTAATGACCGGGTAATGGGTTTTGACAGCACCGTTACTGGTAATTAAGGTCATCCGACCGTGTGTCATTAACATGGTATTAATGACACTTAATCGGGTCTTGAAGTCCTTGATTCCCCTTTGAAGATCTGGAGCCATTGTGGAGTCTTCCGGGGGTTAGAGGCTGAAGATCCGACGATTGGACACGTGGCAGCTCTGGAGCATACTGTGGGAAACAGGTAGCTCCGGAGCTACCTGACACGTGTCAGGTCCGGAGCTTCTCTCGGTCTGGGGTTAAGTCCGGAGGTGCCATTTCGGTACATGGCCCGGAGCTTCCCCCTTGTGGGCGGTAGCTCCGGTTTGATAGTACACGTGGCGACCGTGGGATTAACCATGTTGGAGAAGCGGGTCCGGTTATATCTGACATGTGGCCTCCGAAGGTCTTCAAATCAAGTAGATGACTTTCCTTTGAGATCTTTATAACCTCAAGAGGTGTACGGTTTCTAGGGTACCGACACCCCCCAACAGCTACTGGAGACAATTGGGAGTACCCTGAGGATCACGCGGAGTACTAGGTTGCGTACCACCGTCAATTGCCTGTGGAATGGAGTCGTGCTGCTTATTTTATTTTCCGCTGCATTATTTAGAGCTTTATCATTTGTGAACTATCGGATTATTGTAATAAAGTACTTATTTAATAGTTAAGACGTGGTTACATTCTGTATATCGTTTGTGATACAACCGTATATGTGTGATGAACTTCCTGAACACACATATGTGTTACGCTTGGTGCATATTCGGAACAGGGTGTCACAAGACACGTGAGCGCGGTGCACGCCCCTGTCAGGTGCAACTGAGCTCAAATGTCCAATCACATCACAGTGAAGACACTGCAGTGCTACCCCACACTGCTGACGAGCCAAGATGCGGTGACACGATAGATGAAACATTTTGTGCCATCATCAACATCTATGCTTAGCCTCTAACGTCCGACGTGACAAGGTGACGAGTCTTCAAATCATGGTCAGAGGCAGCTGATAATAATAAAACTCTAAATCTTGTATATGGTTAGAGTTGCCCTGTGACCACTTGTTGAGCCTCGGCCCCCACTTATAAGGTGTCCGGTCTTGACTATAAAAGGGTTGGACAGTTATCGTCTTAAAAGGACCAGTTCATACACACTCAAGCTTTCTTAAGCACACCTCACACTCATAAAATAAAACACATCATGAACGTAGGTGTTACGCTCTTGCGGTTCGAACCGCGTAAAAACTCTGTGTTCACCATCTCTGTCGTCCGCGCAAACTTTTGGGACTAGCCTATTAAAAGAAGAACTTACGCGGGCTGCTTCTGAGAAGGTCTAGAGGAAGTGTCGTTCTTACACTTCGACAACATTAATATTTCGATCTTTTTTATTTCAACTTTTTTTTTGGGTTTATTGTGTTTCTACCCTGATTTCAACTCTAATTGTGATTTTACCCTTGAAAACTAGGGTTTGTGATTTTACCCCTACTTTTTCAAAATGAAGTCACCGTTTACCCTCCATTTCTAACACCGTTAAATTTGATTAGATTAAATGATTTAATAAAATTAAATAAACAATTGACAAATAAAAAAGTCAAAATTATCCAACTTTGTGCTAATTGATGCAAAGAAGCTAGATAAATATCAGAATTAATGATTTTTAGAAATTTTGAATTCAAATTCAAACATTTTTTTAGAAATCTCAAAACAAACAAATTTAAGTGAAATTCGAATAAATTCAAAAAATTAAATGATGTTCAAATTTTTTGAAATTTCAAATTCTAATTTAAATTTAAAGAAAAATTCCAGTTTCCAAAGTTTTTGTTTTAAATTAAAATTTTCGGAATTTCAAAATTCAAATTTTCAGAATTTCAAATATAAAAATTTTAAATTTGGATGAATTCAAAAAAAAATTATCAAATTATAAATTTCACATCCAAACAAATTTTCAATGACATATATCTTGTTTTGTAATACTACTAAATACATCTTCAATATATTAACATGATAAGGGTATTTCTGTCTTTTTTCTAATATTTAACACCGTTAACTATCTTTAACGGAGTAGGTGTAGAATTTTGTTTTATTTAAAAAAACAGGAGTAAAATCGCAAACCCTAAATTTAAAGGATAAAATTACAATTAGACTTACAAATAAAGGTATAAACACAATAGCCCCTTCGTTTTTTCGACCTGGATTTTCAGCTCCGGTTTTTATGCCCAGCGAGAGGCGGCGGCAGACTAGCCAGTGAGGACGCTCAGTCGAGTGAGCCCATATGATAGTGCTATAGTGGCCCACGTAAAGCCCACATTGTTGTGTCTACCAAGTTAAGGGCTATGGCTTTTGCCCAAGTCTTGTGCAGCCCAACTGCCAGTTGCACCTCTAAACCTCAGAATCATTTCCTTTCTTTCTTCTCCCCCAATCCACGACCCCCTCCCTCTCGCCGCTTTTGCCTCGTCGTCGCCGATGCTTCTTGAGCGTTGAGCCCCGGAGAGTCTTAGGCCCGGGAGGAGGGGGGAGGGGGGGGGGGGGGGAGCTCTCGTCCCCGCCGCCGACCAGACTCCTGTCCATTGCGCGCCGCCGCGCCGCGTTGTCCGCTCGCGATCATGGGCCGGTTCGGGTGGCTCCGGCTCGCGTCGAGGTCCATCTCGCGCGTCTCCAGCGAGGTGAGGCAATCTCGCCTCTGCTTGCTGCCGCTTCCATTCCCCCCTTCTCGTCGTGGGTTTGCTGGCTGTTTACGCTGTTTTGGGTTTCGCTTGCAGGTGGCTTTGCATAGGAGCACATGGATTCGACCGAACGAACGTAATTTCACTTGCATTCGATATATTTTTCTTGGATTCTATTGCAGTTTTATAAATTTTATTCGTTCCCGATGGATGTGTACTGCTAATAATGTAGATGTAGATAGTTTGGTGGGGCCGAGGGAGAATAGGGGCTACTGATTTATAGGATTATACACTTGCCAATACCTACTTGCTTTGGAGTTTGGAGTACAATGTTGTAGTAGACTTGCTAATTGTGTTTGCCCAATGTTATTTTATCATGTGTTTTATTGTTGGCATCATGATATGTTTTCTATAGTATGAATCAATTTAGATGTCTATTCAATCCAGAATTTAGAAACAACACTCAAAACTCCAAGTCGGGTTTAAATTGAGTACAAGGGATGATTCTCAGTTATTCCATAAGCATAGCTGATTCTGAACCACATGCATCCTTGATAATACATTTGGATGACAACTGCTCTATTTATTATGCATTGATATCATTGAAGAAGAATATTATATGCTACAGATACTGAAACAATTTCTGATGTTTGGGTGTTTAGAAATGCATTTATTTTGAGAACATCCATATACTGGTAGTTCGGCACTTTTCTTTTAGATATTTTTTTAGATACATGTCAGTATTTCTCTGATCCTTACCTTCACTTTTTTCCTGTTTCAATGCAGCTTGCAGCTCTACTGGAATCTATATCGGTGATAAGTGCTACAGCCGGTCTATGTTGACATCATTTGTATTGAGCAGATCCTTTCATGCTACAGGTTATCTACTATGTTTATACTTATCGTCTTTTCATCATTGCTTTTTTAGTTTTTTTTGCAATATTAAAGGCAATTCATAATTTCTTGGTGCTTCGGCTAGGTCAATGTTGTTCAATGGACAAAGACTATTACAAAGTTCTTGGTGTTCCTAAGGATGCATCACAGGATGAAATCAAGAAGGCTTTTCACTCTGTGAGTATCACTGCAGTTCAGCTAACCTTAAGACATTCTGAGGCTTCTTGCTATTTACCCTATGTTTAAGATGACCCTGAAAGATCTTATGTCCTTTGGTCAAGCGGCTGTCTCACCTATTTTCTATCTTTTCATCGTCATGTAGGACACTGTTGATTTTTGAAAAATGCACTTCACATGTGATTATTAACATGTTGGTGTGTAGCATCATAAGGAAGTGTTCCCATTTTTGTTGAACGAACAATAGTGATGCAGTAGACCTTCATAGGCATACATCTATGAAAATTTGGAACAAAATGGACGTAGGATGAAACACGATGGATATGTTGAAAGAACATGGATGTCAGGTATACCTGTAATTAGGTGCAGTGTTGTGGGAATGGCTGATCCTAATATTGTCCCAGAAATTCCTCCCTTGTTTCTGATTTTCCTTTTCAGATGGTTTTGTTTCTCAATTAAATCATCTGCACTTTCTGTTTCTAAACCAAATTAAAAAACGTGTGTAGCTTGCAAAAAAGTACCATCCAGACACAAGTAAAGGCAATACGGCTGCAAAAAGAAAGTTTCAAGAACTCAGAGATGCATATGAGGCAAGTAAGTTCCAACAATTTTAGTTTTGCTATTTGATGTTCTAATTATTATGCCAAATCAACAATTGTCATGTTACACTTTGGACTGCAGACATTACGGGATCCTTCGAAGAGAGAGCAATATGACATGGTAACTTTCTGTTTGGTTTCTTTTTCTGCCCCCCTCCTTTAGAGAAATGGTTTGGTTTCTTTCAAGCCACTTAAATGGAGTGATTTGTTTTGTAATCTACAGAAGTTTGCATTATGTTGTAATGTTGCAGCTATTTTCGAGAGGGTCAAGGGGGGGATTGGGTGGGTCTTCTCGGGACACATTCTCAGGATCCAACAATGACCCTTTCAGAGAATTCAGAAAGAGTGATGGTCCTTTCTCTAGTAAATTCCACAAAATATTCTCTGAGGTAGTTCCCTGACTCTCCCCATACATTTCCTTCCATCTTTGTTTCACATTCAGCAATTCTATTCGTTTACAGGTTTTCGAAAATGACATAAACACGCACGCACATGATATTGAGGTTCATTCCTAAGCTTGTTCCTCTTTCATTTTGAGCAGCATGCTTCTTTAGTCATTGTATTGTTTAACTGATTATATCTCTTTGTTAAATTAGGTAGAGATGAATCTATCTTTTAGAGAAGCTGCCAATGGATGCATGAAGCAAGTGTCTTTCAGCGCAAAAAATGTTTGTGATTCATGCGGTGAGTACACTTGTACTTAAAATTTAGCCTGTGTACAGTTATTGATTGTTTATATGTGGACCTGTTGAATCAAGTATTCAAGTGTTAAGTTGCAGTCATGCGGTTACTATAGTTGACCCTTGTGTAGAAACCCTTTCGCTGTAAATAAATGTGAAATTCCAACAGTCTGGTTCATAAGACACTTTCCTGTGCATTTTGTAATCCAGTCGCTGTCTCAGAGACACCATTAGTTCAATTAACTGTTACCAGAAGATTTAATTCAGTAATACAGGACGAGATCAAATGCCCCTAGATTGTCCTAGTGTTCAAATGGGTATGCCACCCCCCCCCCCCTCCCCCTGTTGTCCTGGTGTTCTTGTTTCTGGCCGCACGGTGCCAGGAAAGATGCCAGCTACTCTTTCAATATGCCTTTCTCCTGCCACAACATTTCCAAACAGTGTTCCGGATGCCAATTGTTCAATTAAGTGCAAAAGAGAAAATAATGATTGGCTAAATTAGCAGGAAGATAGTCAGGTCGTTTCCATGCTTCTGAATGCTGCCATGGAATTGAGCAAACTTATTCTTCAGTATACCTGAAGGAACCAATTATGTATCATATTCTCATGAAAAAAAAAGCTCCATGGATTGATGATACTTTGTGATGCAAGCAGTTATCGTCATCCTCGTAGCAAAGTAGATTCATTGTTATTGAAGATGGGACTTGCCCTGCTTATGTGGTGAATTGCTGAAGTATGAAACATATAATTATAAATTAGTAATAAGACAGCTATAAGTTTTCTACAAAACCTGTCATTTTGCTTGAGCATATGATGTTCATCCGGATTTAGCCAATGTGCTCTTTGTTTTCTGAGGAAACTCCTGATTATCTTTTGCTACTAGATGGCAGAGGTTACTTGGCGAATGCGAAGATATATGTTTGTCCTACATGTAAAGGTGTAGGAAGAGTAAGTATTTGCTGTTAATCTGTTGTTGTCAAGTTCCTTGCAGATACTTATAGTACATCACATGAACTTCACTGGTGGTTTATGCAGGTCACTATGTACCCATTCAAATCCATCTGTACTACTTGCAAAGGTTCTGGGGAAGTAATTAAGGTAATGGTCCTGCAAGTAACATTAGCAATTCTTTTTTTTGTCCCATCTCAGGTGTGATGATTTTCACAGGATTGCTGCTTGACATGCAAAGGTTCAGGGGTGGTAGATGGTATGAAATATGTAAATGTGTCTATTCCAGCAGGTGATGCTCACTAATCTCAATTCTGTTGTCAACTTTTCCAAAAATATGTACCTGCTTTTAGTTTGACTCATTTGGAGTTGCCCTTGCAGTTATCTTGTGTTCTCTTATTAATTTTATCACGATATAATACAATTTCTCAAAGAGTCATAATTGTATTGCTTATACTTGGAACCCTCATTCATTATAATATTTATAGGCTTACCTGTCAAAATCCAGGTGCATTAATATACCATGCCCGTGTGTGGTGCTGGTGCAATGCACATGTCTTTTAACTAAAAAACTTATTAAAGAGCCACAGTACCTGTGGTGGCCACTGTAGCTCTTTTTTTTTTTATTGCAAGAGGTTCCTTCATAGTCCACTGAGGCCATTGCTGCCCTCTTTGGAGCTACATTATTTTACCACTGAGGCCATTGCTTGGGACAAAGGCTTGGTTGTTGTTGTATTGCAAGAGGTTGCTTCATAGTCCACTGAGGCCATTGCTGCCCTCTTTGGAGCTACATCATTTTACCAGAACAACTTATGGCTTACACTGTGCCTAATGTTTTAATGTTTTAGTGATATCTGTGTGCATGATGGTACTGTTTGCACTCTAATATTGTTACTCATTGAACATAATTCTTTTTTTTTTGGCAACATAGGAATCGATTCTGGTGATACAATTCATGTACTGGGAGCTGGAAATAGTGGTGGACTTGGTGCCCAGCCTGGAAGTCTATACATAAAAATTAAAGTGAGTTTGCATACTCTTGCATAGTTTTTTTTTTCTATTATTAGACATCAGCATATAAGTTCAGTGCATGCAGGAACTCGCATATACCTAAAATTTAGTAATTTTCTAGTGCTACTAAGCATATCCTTTTTCTTTGATTAACTAGGGTGTGTCAGAACAAACATATCGAAGAGTTTAATTGATTGTGTTTGTGAACAGAGTAGGGATGGGCGTAACATTACTTTCCAATTTATGGCCAGTAACAATCAGAAAATTGTGTATGATCTAGGTCAGTCCATAGGAGAAGGAAGCTTTGCATACTGTGATCAATGTTCAATATTATGTTGGAATCAGAGTGGGGGAGAGTTGCACCAACTTAAAGTGGGGGAATCCTTCACCTCTTGGCCTAGCTTTCAGGGTACAACAAGGCCCACAATTTTGGTCCTTGCCACATTCAAGTGGGGTAAGCCCGAAGGCTAGTGAACCATTCGTGTGAGGCCCGTGACCGTGAACCTGTGATAGGTTGGTCAGGCACCAATGTGTGATGAGGGAAATTGTTGGAATAATCCCACATTGGTGGTGGTGGGTGGGGGGGTGTTATGGTTAGTAGTGGGCCTTTATGGCCGATACTGTAGCAGCCCACAAAGGCCCATTACTACCCATAACAGGGGGAGTTCCTCACCCCAGTTCCGGGGTGCACCAAGGGTTCCTCCTGTTTAGACGTCTGTAGTTATGGATAATGTATCTTCTAGGAAGAGGGAATATTCTAACATGTTACATGGTCTATTATGATTTTTAAGGAAACTATGGATTCAGGACTAAATTCAGTTCACGTTCTACTAGAAAAAATGCATTCAGTTTCAATTTTGTTAGATGTGCCTAGGGTCACGCTTCTTGCGCATCTACTTTTAGTCATAGTAAATGCCAGTGTTGTTGATGCGTCGCCTAGATGCCGCCTAGGCGTCCAGTCGGTCAGCCACCGAGGCCATGAAGGCTCGCCTCGCCTGTATCAAGCAAGGTGCCTGCCCAGGACGGCTAGGCGTCGCCTGGCGGCCTAGGCGTCCTGTCCAGCGGACGTCTAGCGCGCCAGCAAGCGGGACGGGAGGAGCAGAGGCGCACCGCCGGAGGGAGGGGGGAGCTGCGTCGCGCTGGCCGCTGGAGATGAAGGCGGCAGGAATAGAACGCGCCGACCTGCTGGAGACGAAGTCACGAACACAGCAGGAAGACGAACCAGCGTCGGGACTCGGGGTGCAGAAAGCTGAAACGGACGGCTGGATCAGAGGGGTAAAAAATGAATGGTTGGATGGGGATATGAGTTAAAACCCTAGGGTGAAGGCTAATGGGCCTGATTGGACCCAAGAGCCTCCCAGCTGCCACATTTTTCCCCTGCCTTCCCTACTTTGACTCATTCCCTCCGTCACCACTCGTGGACTCAGCTTCCTGTGCCGCCGGCGACAATGGCGGCCTCGGGCCCTGGCTCAGCGTCCTTTCCGGCGTCCTCCCATGTGCCGGCGACCTTCAAGGCCTCCTCCCCTGCTGTTTCCCCATCCCCTGCTGCGCATCTGCGGTCCTCGCTTGACGCTCGCCTAGGCATCTATCTAGGCGTCCAGGCGAGGATTCACAACCCTGATAGATGCCTCCGAAAGTTTGTAGTCAGTAGCACTAGGATGATCGATTTACCTTTGTTTGGCCCAAACATGTTATTTATCGAAGCATTTATGACAGAAATATAGTTGACTCCTTTCAGTATAGGATTCCTCATTTTTATGTATGTACTTTGCCTGTTTGTCACAGACCCAAATATGTCTTTTTGTAACATGCTAGTATTCCACTTTATTTGATTCCTATAACCTTCTAAGATCTAAGAACATATCTGCTACTGTTATTTGGGAACATCCAACAAATAGTTCTTTTTGGGTTTATCTACTGAATGCTGTGCTGATGGATTCGTAGTATTCAATAATGCTGTGTTGTGAATTTTTATATTTTTACTCCCTCCAGTTTATAATTGATGTTGTTAGGAAAACTTTTTTAGTTCACGACATTGTAAAATTGCTGCTTTGTGATGTACTGATATCACACGTGACACATGCCATCCTCTGATTTTTCCATCAACTGTATATGTTGTAGGTAGCAAGTGATCCGATGTTTGCTCGAGATGGTGCTGACATCCATGTCGAGAAAAGGATAAGCTTCACAAAGGTAATAGCTTCTGTTCTTCTCTTTTGTCCCATTCAAAAATTACTCTATTTATCGTTGCTGGTCTCAGCACTGTTTCCCAGTTTTAAATATGTAACAGCCTTTCCTATTATGTAATTATCAATTTATTTATTTCTTGAACATGCATAAGAACCAAACATCTTTGTATAAAGTAGAAAATGAATACAAACACGCAACAACGAAAACAAACAGGCACCCACCCCGTTTCTCGAGGCACGGACTGAACACAACACGACCTATGTGCTAGAGCGAATAATTTATCTTTTTATTTTTTACAACAACAACAAAGCCTTTTAGTCCTAAGCATGTTGGTGTAGGCTAGAGATGAAACCAATAAGATCCAAAACATGAAGACAAACAAAATGGAGGAAGATGGAAAGGAAGGAAAGAAAAGAAAAAATAGGAGAGGAAGAAAAAAAGAGGAGGGGAATTCTTAATTTAAGACAAGATAGTCAAGATAAATCTAGTTCATTCATTAGAAATTTCTTGTTTTTCTTTTTGATTCCTGTGTAACATTCGTTTCTGGCACATGGAGACCTTACAAAGGAGTGGCTATCTTCAAAGGATGCTGGCATGAATCAACATGTAGAGGCAGCGGATTTGGAAGTGATAGTATGTTAAAATTTAGAAAAATAATTGCCATTCGTATTAGGTTGTAATAATTATAAAACTGCTAATTTTGTATCTTCTTGTATTTGTTGCAATTTATGTGAAAACTTTGACATGCTTTAAAGCTTGTGCTGGATTTGTTGTTGATTTTTTCACCTTTTTTTTTCTTTCTGAATCCTGCAGGCAATGCTGGGTGGAGAAGTTGAAGTGCCTACTTTAAATGGGAAAGCAGAAGTGAAGGTAAACATCATATTGGTAGAAAAGGACAAGTGTATACTGACACTAGCAAGCAGTACTAGACGGTAGACGCTTATGTATTACAACAACCAAGCCTTTGTCCCAAACAAGTTGGGGTCGGCTAGAAATGAAACCTAACAACTTTTGAAGAAAAGTAATAGAAAATAAGATGAGAGTAAAAAAACAAATAAAATAAGATTATGTATTATATTATTTATTTAGTTTAAGTAAAGTGGTCAAGCTTTGTATATTAATGTATAATTATACATGGAGCCTATTTCAAATTTAAAATGCTTTTGGATAACTTAGTTGCATCTTATGGAAGCATGTCTACATGTACTTGCTGAGTGATCAGGGTACCAAGTTATAGATAATATCTACGGCAACATCTACTATGCAATCTGAATTTTTGTGCAATCATGCAATCATCCATCCTCATCCATTAGATGTTCATCTTAGGGTGGTTGTATTTTTTTTATTTAACCCCTTCCACTTGGGGTTCTCACAAAGAGGGAGTTATGTGAAAAAAGATAACCACTATAAGATGAACATCTAATGGATGAGGATGGATGATTGTACAAAAACTCAGATTGTATATTAGTTGTTGCCAATATCTACTGCCCCCTCCATATTTTATTTACCTAATTGACATCTGGTTTTGATGCATCCAGATACCCAAAGGAGTCCAACCAGGGCACACTATAGTTTTGAGGGGGAAAGGTAACTCGTGCAAATCAATAAATTCCGCACCTGACTTCCCTAATGAATTGCTAATGGTCATAATTTTATCAGGATTGCCCAATTTGGCAGGATACTCTGGGGACCAATATGTCCGATTCCGGATCCATTTCCCCTCGTAAGCTGCTTAATCTTTTCTTCGCACCTTTTCCCAACAATCTACAGCTTCTCTGTACATCAAGATGCTGCGGTGTTTTAATTCCTTTGATCATGTGCTTGTTCTAGTGAAAGTACACCAAATTTCTGCTTAATTAGCTGTCAGCTTATATTTCTTTCAAAACACTGTGCTATACTTCTGACCAACAAAGATAATGATTATTGCTGCAAACCAACGGAGCAGAAAGGAGATGTGAATGTTACATGAATTTAGAGAATAAGATGCTTATTGCATATTTCCCCTTGCAATTTTTGTGAACATTTTCCTGTTGGGTCTAGTAATAGAATTGAACTTGATATTTTGTATCCCTTGTTATTATGAATATACGTTTTCTACTTTTCTTGGCTATTTTCTTCATCTTTACCAGTCTTTAGCTTGCTCAATACTAACCTTATCAGTCAATGGCTTTAGTATAATCCTTTTGTTTTTTAGTTAATACTAAACAAAACGTCTATTAGGTTTATTCAACAGCCTTAAACTAGTGTGTTGTGATGTTGTCACTGTGGTTTAAATCATACTCCATCTACGGCCTATTTGCATCCATACCACCGTTTTTTTGTTGGGGGGGGGGGGGGGGGGGGGGGGGGGGGTTGAAGTTTACGTGTATACCATAACCTAGTCAATGGCATCTGGGTCGGGAGTCGGGAGGACCTACATATCATTTACAGAAGGTGGTGGTATCGATGAAGGGTGCAAAGTGATGGTATAAATGGATTTTTTCACTCATCTTATATGCACTCTTTAATTAATATGGCGCAATTTTATCCTCCAGGGTGGTTACTGAACGTCAACGTGCACTGTTGGAAGAATTTGCAGTAGAAGAAGCTACAAAAGAACAGAATTCTTTTGTACCAGGAAACTGGTAAGTCCACAGTTCACCACCCACGCGCGGGTGAATGCATGTGTTCAAATATGAGTTGACACATCAGCAATAAATCAACAAACAACCCCACCCAACCCAAAATGCAAATGGAAAAAGCTTGTCAAGTTTCAGTTAAAAAAGTACAATACATGTGACCCGTAAAGTAGCATTTCCCATTCAACATTATTTTTCTTTTATTTTTTTCTATTCTACTTTACTATAACGAAGTTTCTTTACATCTATGGCTACAATACTATCTCCACCCAAAGTTGTTAGTCTTATTATATAAGTTGCCCCTTGTGATCTGTAACCCAATTGAATTATTCTGCAATCAAACATCTATATATAGAAACTTCTCTTGTCTGTAACCCAATTAAATTATTCTTCAATTGAACTTCTCTTATCTTGTCTGATATTTTACATTGCCATTTATTATTTATTCTCATCCCGATCAAATTAAATGGCATACCTACATTGAAATTCGTCGATAGATAAATCCTCACCGGTGTTATAGCTAACTTGGTCATCTTCTGTTATTTGGATTATACCTTCTTGAGTGCAGTTGGCTGGTTATATAAGTTGTCTAGTCAGTTTTCTGCATGATACCTGCAGCAGGGAATTAAATCTCTTGCTAGAACCAGTTTTCTCCTGGTGCCTTGAGAGTTGTGTGAATTTTAGTTTGAATTTCAGGATAAAAGATATCATAATTCATAACCTTTAGTGAAACAGAATTATGTGCCTGCTGGCATTTGTAAGGCGCAAGACTTGTGTGTTTGGTATGCTCGAGTCCCATGGTCATTAGTTACTATCTGATTTTATTTCCAAGAATCTAAAAGTGTTTTTGGAAAATATTGGCATCATTATGATTAAATGTAACCAGCCACTAAATAAACTTGCAATTATTTTGACTATGTATCTGTCCTACTGTTTTCTTGATTTTGTTTTCTGTTGCCTTGTCACCTTGCGTTAGGTGATAAAAGATGTAGTCTTTGTTATTTTGTGTTATATAGCCTGTATCTTCTCATAGTAATAAAGATGAATTTTAAACAGGCTTTATCAGCAGCTCTCTACTGGTTAATAATTACAGGTGGGAGCTAGTTGCAGAAAAGGCACAAAATGTTTTGTTCGGAGTTGCCATCCTCCTACTGCTTCACATGATAGTGAGCAAGGCTTTGAGCTGATACTCCAAAAAAGCTGCACTTCTTTCAAGCTGGGGAGTGGGGACACATCTCCAAAGATTCATCATAACACAAAAGTGAAAGATTATTCTTCAAAGATTCTTTTGTCGCGGAGAAATCTCAATTTTGTTGGCACGGTTTATGACCTTATTGCTGGTTCCGATATGTAAGATGATCGTACCTGGCAACTTTTTGGGATATGGCATAGTTAGGATCTACTCCATCCCAAAACAAGAATTCTAGTTCAAAAGTGACAGGTATTTTGGGTGGAGATCTGAAGTTTTGTTGCTGTTGTTATTCTCTTTACCTGTGTAACATGGATGCTAGACACCGGGAAAAGCTAAATATGATGAATGAGATTGTGGAACCTTCCTTTCAGATTCATGCGTCCTGTGACATTACTATCAATATGTTTTGTAATCTTTAGCCGGCCAGGCAAATTAACGTGAGCAGAGCCCAGCAGTGGCCTTAAGCAAATGTTTGAAATTTAGATTTTTAGATGGAAGTTAGAGGCTCAGAATTTTGACTATTTTGTGTTAGTAGCTAAAGTATCCAAAGTGGACAGATGAAGTATTCTTTTCACATATTTAGTCAGTACAACACAAACAGCAAAAAATGAAGATTTCTGACAAGAATCCAATCTGCATATGGTAGCTTCGGGGCAAAGGATCTGAAACAGGACACTCAAAAGCTCAGTAGAAACAAGGTGATGTGAAGATGTCTCGACAATGTTGTGGAGAATTGTGAAGCAAAGAATTCCAGTTGGCATCTACGGTTGCAACTCGCGAGCACTAGCCAAGGCTTCTTGAAGACTGGTTACAGCTTTGTCGTACATCAGAAAACCCATGAACCAGAACTCGTGACCTTCAACTGAAACAACCTGAATATATTTTTCAGCAGGATTTACTTTGCTCACCGAAGGATTAGCTGTCCTTAGCTGATGAAGAGGAATAACCACCTGTTTTTGGAGGAGGATGGAACATTTTAATGCATGATCACTAAAATGTACATTCTAGTAATCAAAATAGCTAACATTTTGTCAAAAGGGCAAACAAGGTATCACAAATGAACATGTATCAAGTGACAATCAGTGCTCAAGCATACACATTGGTTCTATCCTGGGACAAACATGGGTGGCAAACAACGTAGCTCAAAGTTGAAAACATCGCCAAAATAAGTAGATAGCATGAGTACTACAAAAAGGGCAGATTTAGGCCATAATCATATGTGTGGTCTTTCATAAATAAGATTAAAACTTGTTCATAGATGAGCCAGGATGGCAACCTAATTAGATTTAAGAAATCGACTTTACTCCCCTCAGCTATGGCATGTGTCCACATAATACCCTGAACTAAAATTTGGTTTACTTAACCGCCATGGTTTAAAAAACAGTTCATTTTTCACCATTAGGCACTTTGGCAAAACTAGATTGGCTGACATGACATGACATGAATAAAGGTGGTTTTGCGATGATAGAGATTGCTACTGCCCCACTGATCCCAGCCTTCAAGAGTTCCTAGGCGCAGGTGATCCACCCATGGATACAGCCCGTCAATGCCTACAACTCCTATCTCCACGCCAACAGCTCCATTCACGGTGCAGGAGAATGGCCAATCGGCTGGAGCTTGCTTGTGGTGGTTGGTTCTGAATCTCAGGGAAGGCAAAGAGAGAGATAAGAAGGTTTTATGTGGCAGGCCACATGGAAATACCACTGATCCTGTCATCAGAAAAATATCCAAAACCAACTTGGGGTGTAAACCTGAACCGGTATTTCCAACCATGGGGGTTAAGTTAACCAAATTTAGTTGAGGGGGGTTATGTTGACACAGGGGCGTAGTTCTCCCAGATTTAATTGCTCTCCTTTTGTTCAACCATAAAATAATAAAGACAATTTGCTTATAGTAACAAGGCAAGTCAAGGATGATTGAGTGATGGGCATAAGGAAGATTGAATTCATTGGTAGAAGATAGATGCAACGAGTGTGTAACTCGTACCTTATAGTAACTCCATTCAGTTTTGTTTCCAGCTTTGTAGGAAAGAGGATTGTCACTGCAGAATGCAATCTTAGCTGTAGAAATGTAAAGGACTCCCATGACAGGACCAGCTGAGGTGGAAAGATAGCATGCATAACATATTTTCAGCTGCTCATCTGGAAGCACTTCGAAAGTCTGCTTAAATATCTTTTCATAGCCACCTTCTGCTAATACTTAAGTTCCTTGAGCAAGCCGTCCCATGGCAGCTTCAGTAAAACTAGGTCCGGTCTTGACTGTTTGGGGAAAATTAACGCTGTCAGGCTAGAGAAGTAGAAAAAACAGCAATTTGGAAGATAAAGATAAAGTTTTTCATCCAAACTTCATTTGTTTGGACAATTTGGCTTCTTTTCATCCGTTAACTTTGTCGAAGATGTTACATACATTGGATCAGCCATCAATTATCTGGAAATGTTTCTGTTTATCATTTCAGCAAATCAATCTTACTGATTGATAGCACCTAAGATGGCGTAATGTACCATACATGGATCAGGCCATTTTGGAAGCATAATGACTGGTTAGAATGTTTACATCTTATGTGATAAATTTGTACCCAGCTTTATGATTTCCTGACCCTTGACCTAGAATTATACTACTACAACAACAACCAAGCCTTTGTCCCAAGCATGTTAGGGTTGGCTAGATATAAAACCAACAATTTTATTTATTTATTTAAAATAACAATAGAGAAAAAAAATAAGAGTTACAAAATATGAATAAACTAAGATTTTGACACATGAATTGCTAATTTCCAAGCAGTCCTATCATGAGCCAACTCTTTTAGGCACATTCCACTCAAGTCTCGTTTCACCGCATGTCTGCCATGTCAACCTTGGTCGCCTCTGCCCCTCCTAATATTTTTCCTATTCTTTAGAATCCTACTGTTAACCGATGCTTCTGGAGGTCTCCGTTGTATATGCCCAAACTACCTTAGTCGATGTTGGACTAACTTCTCAATCGGTGACCGGTGTCACCCCTACCCTATCACGTATCACCTCATTCTTAATTCGGTCTCTTCTTGTATGACCTCTCATCCACCATAGCAATGCGCATCTCTACGACACTCATTTGTTGGATATGTTGCCTTTTTGTTGGCCAAATTCCATCACATATAGCATCGCAGGTCTGATCTTCTGTGGGACCTTGTCATATAGGATCCCATATGCTTGTCCTAGAATTATACTTGAGTTTTAATGGTCTGATTGTTCTATGGTAAAAAATTGAATGACAAAGCACCACTAGGTACTTCGTCTAAACCCCTTCTCATTGAAGGAAAAGGGACATTACCCAAAGCCAAAAGGCTAGAGCGGGTCTAGTGCCACACAAAAATCTGTACAGAAGTTATCCAATGAATAGAAGACAATTGTGAATTGGAGGGAAGAATTGGAAAACTAGCCTCTCCTCGCGAATGGTTTGTAAGCACACTACAAAACCGATTATACACCATGGTTAATGAATGTTAATTGTCTAAGAAAGAACAAGATGTCACCAGCAGAATTACAAGTTATCAGTGAAACGGGTACATGATAAAGTTGCAAAACACTTACCAACAAGATACCTATCCTGAATAACATATAATAAATAAGCAGGGAAAGCTACACCAAATGTTCAAGTATACTTCTTATGTCAGGCAAAATGTTCTGATCCTGCTACCCAAGCCCTACTAATCCCCACTTTAGTTCTTGAAGGGGTGTACACCAAAAGCCTTACTCAGCAATTCTATTTGTGATGAACTGATAATGCTTTTCTTCGGTTCTCAGAAAGCTAACCCACCGCAACAATCCATGTGCATCAAGAAATGAACCACATAAACAAAGAATAAACATGGATTCTTCCTAACAACAGAGGAGTAGGGTGTAATAAGATCTTACAGTGCTGCCACGTGTCACGGCTGAGGCTCTCGACCATCTTGGTCGTCTCCCCCATGGACTTCCCCCACCTGGAGAGCGTCTCCTTCATTGCCTCCACCGCGCCTGCGGCTCTCCCCGACAGAAACAAAAAAAAATCAGAACAAGAGAAAATTCTCGCCCTGGCACAGCGCACAGGGGGGCAAACCAAGCACAAAGCGCGGGGGTTTGTACCCTTGGAAGACGAGGAGGCGGGCCCGCGGGATACGTACTGGCTGGACTCCGCGGCGGCGGCGGCTTGCACGTGCGTCGGCGAGTCCGACGTCAGCTTCTCGCTCCACGTGACGGTCTTCTGCGCCGGCACCGGCGGCGGATCGGCACCCTCGGCGGGCACCGGCGCCGCGGCGGACTGCGAGGAGGGATCTGGTTCGGCGGCAGCAGGGGCCTGCGCGGCGTCGGCCGCAGGCGCCGGGGCGGGGGCGGAGTTGGATGCGTCGACGGCCGGGTGCATCTCCGCGGGCGGCTGCTGCATCTGGGGGTGGGGGTGGGAGCGGGGGCGGTGGTGGGGTCCGACCAAACGAGGGAGGGGGGAATGGGTTCGTGCGTAAATGTGTGGGGTTCGCTGCCAGTTCCTGGCGGTGGTGGGTCAAACCGTCGTTTCTGTTACACCTCGCACGTGGCGCTGCAATTGCAACGAGCAAGTGAGATCCGGTCCGGTTCAGTTCGGTTCGACACGGTAGGTTCCAGAAAGGGGACGGGTCGGGAGAGCGGGTCCTTCCGGTTCGGCTGAGCCGGGCCATGGAGTGGAAAAAAAAAGGAGCCTCCGGTTTTCGCGCTTGCAAGGGCCGAAATATGGGAGTCATAGACCATGGCTTGTGACGGGCCCAGTTCGGTTTAGGCCCCAAGTGGGCTGGGCCTGGGAACACAAAGTTTGTGGCGAGCTGGCGGCGGAGGAAATAGCGTAATTTTAGCACCGTACACGAACATCTCACGCGGCTGATCGGTTAAAAGCTCCACGAAATGAGAATTTCACATGCACGGACACGACGGTACCGCTTTCACCGGTTGTCTAGTACAAGAGGGCTGGAGACGGGATCTTGCTTCCTCGCTCCGAGCAGCAGCCCTAGATCTGTCTTTTGCTATCATTACCGTAGCCACCCCAGAGATCTACCGGTCATTTTGTGATGCTTCAATCCTCGCAGCAAGCGTTGGTTGTAAGCATGATTGGCTCTGCGAGATCTGACTGATAAGCCTTTTCCGAGCCGCTACGGCACAACAGCTAAAGCCATGTCGCCAAATCCACGAGGCCGGACAAAACCGTGTTCTGACAGCGACACCGGGGGGAGGCCTGCTGCTGGGACTTCTGACCACTGACCACGCCCCCGTCACCGCGAACATCGCCGCCCCCACGTACGGCCAATTCAATTCAATTCCAGTTGGCGCGGCTGGCTTCGCCGTGGACCACCGGCGGCGTGGTGGTCGTGGGCAGAGGGACAGCTCGGCCTCCTGGCGACGCGCCGGTTGCTCAGACGGAGGTTGGGACTTGGGACTTAGAAGCAGCGCGCGCCACGCCGGCCACTGACCTGAACGTTTGTTTGCCCTTGAGGAACTGAAGAGAGGAGAAGACGTTGGCTGTTGCAAGTTCTTGCATGCTCTCAGGAGTCTGGAGCGGTTCGATCAAGTTCACCAGGGGCTATGGCTGTCACGCCACGCCAAGCTTTACAGACCAGAGAATGGTTTCGCACAGACACATCAGAATGTTGGATCTAGCCTTTGCTCTTGCCTTCTACAGCGCTACCTTCAGTTTAGGCTGTGGCAGGCAGGTTGTTTTGTTCCCAACAACAATGGCATAAAGTGGGCGCAATGACAAGCTCTATGCATTCATGCCCTATGTGGTAAGTACCAGAAAAAGCTTAACCATGCAATGTGCAGAGCTCTCTTTTGGGGAAGCTCAGATTGCAAAATCACATATCTTCAATGCAATCTCCAATTAACTCGATGATTATATAACACTTTATGTATCTTGCAATGTGAGTAGTTGACTATAGTATCGCTTGAACTTTATACCATATTGACCATTAACAAAAAAAAATGTTGCCGGCAATGCAGTCACATAAAACTTATGTTCAGTTAGTGACTGCATAATCTCAAATCTTCTATCAGCAGCTACAAGCCTGGAACTAGAAAATGACTACCTGGACCCCTTTATGTAATTCATTTTAAAAATGGTTTACTGGATGTAATTCAAGGAACCTGACAGTTAACAACAAATCATGACGAAATCAACGAAGATTTCTGCCCTCCAAGTTGTTTTGGGTTCTTTTTTTGTATTTCCATTGCTTGAACCAAACCATCCCTCCTTCAAGGTCCTCAAAATAAAGAATTAAGGGAGCATGAATACAAAATTCAACAAAGAGGATCCTCATTTGTACAACACACAAGTTCCTTGCTCCACTCCATCGTCCACCACCATCACTGGACCATGAAATAGCTTTTGCAGGCTTGTACTCTTATAAACGGCACGAACAAGATCCAAGCCTACCGCAAGTTGAGTGTTTTTTATCATTTTGGGGGTCCAGAAATGATCAATATCTTGTCATGTTTCTTTTAATTCTCAAAACTGTTTGGGCACACCAAAATTCTTATGAGTGACCAACCTAAATTGATAGGCTTCAAACAAGTTGGGTAGTGATCATATGCCAATTTTCCTCCTTTTGCTTGCTGGTGAACTCTCAGATCTTGCAGGAGCCCCAGCACTTGCTGTACCCTCACTTTGTTGGCTCTCACATGCAGCTGCATCCAGCACACCTATGGGGCTGTGTGGCACGATGAAAACTGAAGCACCGACTGACTGGGGAGAAATATTTCCCATAAAATTATTTTTTTGGAGCACTTCATAGCATCCTAATACTCTCTCCTACAATATATATTCAAGCAAATTCAGAAAGTATGGAAGAAAGATTGACTGGAAATCAATGCATAATCTAATAGGTCCAGCAAGCATGCTGCAATGATCATAAGGTTTGTGGTGATCTATACGCAATACCTTTCTTAAATGTTTGCAACAAGTTGACACACTCCCAAGTACTGAATGTTCATGTTTCCCCAATGCCATTAGAGCTGCACTTGCGGCAACCTCTGACGGTCTGAAAACCAAGAATTCAGCAACTGCAGAACAAAATTACCCAGCTTTAGGAATTGGTCACCATCACATTCTACAGTTAGAATACAAAAGACATAGAAACAAGAATCACACCTTTAGATGTGCTCAAGATAAGGTCAACTGAGCGAGAAATTATGATTTTGGACACTGCATCACCGTCACTGAATTTGTGAAGATAGTAGTCAATAAATGAGCAAGCAGTCACAGCTTGCATCCTCCAACCCAGGGTGTTGAGCACTAAAATCTCCATCCTACGTATAGTCCAAGCCTCAAAAACATAATTTGCCTCACCCACCTGTTTAAACAATAATTCAAGAACTTGAGAAAAGAAACACATCTTTCACACGAACATCTGATGACCTGTTACATGCAGTATGATTCATCATTAAACTTGCCTGCAAGTCTACTAGATGCGGTACAATGGGTTCCTCCACTTTCGCAGCCAAGGACAAGCAAGTCACTGCTAAGAGCTGTGTCATCCAAGTTTTGGCTTGCTGCAATCAGAAAGCATTTTGCATCATGACTGGCATATTCTCAGCAACATCAAGAAAATCTTATTTTTCAGACAAATACCATAAGTAAGACTGTAGGAGGTGTGTGAATAATGTAATGCTGTGGAATATCCTTACAGGAAGATCGTGCACAGAGAGGAACCGATCCAGGTAGTTCACTGATAAGACTGCCGTCAAAGGCCCAAACTTGTAATGCTCACGGACCTATCCATTACATATTGCAAGCAACGGGTTCGATCAATCACTAAGCTAATTGAAAACAAGTACACAACGAAGGCAGTTGAACCAGCAAGTACCAAATCAAGAACAAGAGTACATAACGAAGCAATAAAGGAGACGTTTTTGAACCCAGATTCTGTGCATCGCATCACAGCAAGAATATCACGGTCGACTACGAGAGGAGAAGAGCGAAGCTCACCTTCCAAATCCACTCAATGGCATGCCTCCTGACGGCCACCAAATCCGAACCCCCAGGCTGCTCCATCAGCCGTTCGGCGTAGCCCTCCATGGGCAGGTGCTCCTCCTCCCTTTCCAGGAGCGCCTCAATGCAGTCATCGGACTGCAGGGGCAGCTCAATCCACAAGCCCCCCGGAGAATCATCCACATGGCGCAACGACAGGTCAAGAACTCCTGAAATCTCGTCGCTCTCCTCCTCGAGGTCAAGAACGGAGGCGCTGTCCTCCGGGCAGAGGAGGATGGATGCAGCATAATCTAAGCATGGACTCATTCTAAAATCCCCAAGAACAACTCTACTAGTTGCAAGCAAATTTGGTAATAGGCCTGACGAACGAGCGAGTAGTCTACTAATCTTGCTCTATTTCTTTGTGGTATTGTTACCTTGTTTCGATCTGCCAACCCTCCTCACCTCCCCCACCAACTTCTCCTCCACTTATTTTAATCCATAGATATAAAAATCTCTTCCCTTTCCTTTGGCTTGTGTTCTTCTCACGTGGAGAGAAGACCGCAACAGGAAGAAAGGAAGATGGGTAAGGGAGGAGGTAACTGTAGTAGAGTGGAGCAGAGAGGGAGAGGCAGGGTTTTGTAAGGTCTCTCGGTGAGACGGAGAGCCTGTCCTGAGAGGAGGGCCGTCCTTTTTGGAACGCAAGCGAAAATTAGAGAAAGGAAGGGACTAAACACGCGAATTTTTGCGGTGTTGTTTTAGATTGGCAGTTTGATGTAGGCTTAAATTCTTGAACAAAGAATCTTGTTTCCGTTTGCAGCGTCGGTTCGTCCGGCAAAAGACACTGCAAATTCATTGCATTTGGCCGTCGCAACTCGCTGGGCACTTATGGATCTGAGGTAGTATGTGTAGCTAGGCATTGACCGGGCTCGTCATGGCTCACGCTACTAGGCCTGGAATTATGCAAGAGTTCAAGAACGTAGTAGGAGTACAAACAAATTCTCTCTTACAGTCCTACATCACGCTCCTTCACTCCTCTCCCACTGACTAACAGATCACGACGAGGGGTGTAGAAACCGAAGGGCACGAGTTGTACTCGTAACGAATTTATAATAGGTGAAAAATAGAAAACGAAAATGAAAGTAATTTTTTTAGAGGAAACAAAGTGCAAGTAAATTCTAAGTGCTGCAGGAGGTTACTGAAGACAGCTGGGTAGTTTATAAATTTTTTAGAGGAAACAAAATGCAAGTAAATTGCGAGTGCTGTAGGAGGTAACTGAAGACAACTGGGTAGTTTGGTCATGGCATCGTGTCTCCATGTGATGCGCCCCTGCTGTAACTGCAAAGATCGCTGAATTGCCAGCCGCAGAAGCAGCACGGGGTACAGTGGAGTGGAGTACATCTTTTCTTTATTCTTTTTTCTGGGCGCTCGGTCAAAGTGAGCAGTTTCATCGATCTCCTCTCACGAGATGGGTGAAAGACGAAGCGAGGCGTTGCCTAAGGAACAGTCCTTTGGCACGGAGCACGGAGCATTTTCCTTTTACAGCTACAGCATGATTTCAGCGAGCATTAGCAGGATGGATTACAAGCTTACAGTTGGATTGGAGGCACCGTTCCGTTTTGCATTTGCGCGAGAGCAAGAGATGAACTGAACTGAACCCAAGCTTAAAAGTGAGGTGTCGATGCATGTGCGATCAGAAAGATTTTTTATTCAGGTGTGTGGCAAAAAGAGCCTCGGATTTTGTTAAAGAACTTCCTTTTAGGAAACAACAACGACAACAAAGCTGAACTGCCGTTGGAATCTGATACCAGAGTAGGTGATTGATGCACCTGTTGCAACATTTGCTGCCCGGCCACTTTTACATTTTCTGCTTGCACTCTTACATATGGCTTTGTATACCCCTTCAAGTTTCTTTGAAGTAATTTCGTTCCTATTTTTTCCCAAAAAAAAATTAAGAAACATAAGCACTTATGACTGTTAACAGGATAATTAGTAAATTGATTAACTCTCATAGGGGTAGGGTACACATATAGTCCCATAAGGACTGGTACATGAGCATAGCTGAACACAACACACGCATACAGTTTAACACCTCCCGCAGTCCCAACATCCAACAACGGCAGGTGTTGAGACTGGACCGAAACTCGGATAACAACGACGATGGTAACCCCTTCATGAAGATGTCGGCAAACTACGATGCCGTCGGGACGTGGAGAACCCGAACCTCGCCACGTGCAACCAATAAAATGTAGATCTACACATGCTTCGGGCGCTGATGTTGCATGAGATTGGTGGAGAGGTAGACGGCGCTGAAGTTGTCGCAGTAGACCAATGTGCTCTGGGTGACAATGTAACACCCATATTTCATGTACGTAAAATGTATAAAATAAGGTGCATTTGTGTGTTGCATTTTTATGTGAATTTTTTTTGAAGTTCAAACGAGTAGCAAACGTTGAAATTTGAATTTGAAATCAAATCAAAATAAAAGAAAAGGAAAAAGAAAAAGAAAAAGGATAAAAACCCCTATTGGGCTAAATCTCCCACCCCCGGCCCATCTTCCCCCTCGTCTCTCCCGCAGCCCAGCAGCCCACCCCCTACTTCTCTCTCTGCCCTAGGGACCCCACCTGTCATTCCTCACCTCAAGCAACCGCCGACTCCCTCTTCTTCCCACGCCCGCGCCGCGGCACCCTCCCTCCAACCGCCTCACCCCACGCCGATTCGCCCCAGGAAAACTACCCTACGCACGCGCCAACAACTGCCGCCCTTCTCCCCCCTACAAATTCAGCCCTCTCCCTCTCTTTCTTCTTCCCCGTGCCCAAACCCTAGCCAACTGCCGTTCTCGATACGTCACGCACGTTCCCGTCGACCCAATGCCTAACCTCTGCTCCCCTCTTCTCTAATCGCTTTGCCTTGTCGCTAGGGTCACGCCGGACAAGTTTGCGCGGGAGATTAGCCGGGGATTTGCCGAGTTCGACGGGAGCTGACGTCAACCGTCGTCGCCCCTCGTCGCCGATGTAAGGATCGAATGCCCAAGAGGGGGGTAAATTGGCCTTCTTTCCAAAATTAAAGCAATAAAACTTAATTATTAAAAGCACAATTACCTATGCAAACAACCTATGCATTCAAGTGAATAGTAACTTTGCGGTATATGAAGTGCATAATTGTAAGGGGGGGGGGGGAAGAAAGCGCAAACTCCCGAGAAGACACGAAGACACGAAGATTTATCTTATGGTTCGGCAAGATCGTAAAGATCTTCCTACATCCACGTTGTGGCACCCACCAAAGGGTATGGCCACTCCCAAGTCACCGAGACGAGGGATCTTCACTATACTTCTCCGTTCGTCAACCTCGGCAAAGTGGACCTCAAGCCTTATACAAGTTGGATCCTCCGGGCTTCCACAACCGTCTTGGCAAGATCCGGAAGGCTCTCTCCAATACAATCACCAAGGGACACTCCCTTACAGCTCTCACTACACTAGAGACTCCAATCACCAAGAATGGAAGCACACAAGCACTATCTCTAGCAAGTTCTAGCCTATCTCTTAGTGTACAAGTGGTGAAAATGATATGGAAGTGGTAGCTCAATACCTTGAATGCTTGGTAAGGTGTAGAGTAAGTTTGGGCTTCAAGTCACATCGAATAGACAGGTTGAAGGGGTATAAATAGCAAGCCTCCACGAAATAGCCGTTGGAAAAGTAGGTTGACATCACTGTTCTGCGAACACCGGATGATCTGATGTTCCCCCTTCAATTATCATCGGTCGAATCCAAATTAGCTGATGTCACTGTGTCAGATATGATCGTTGTTAGACCGATGTTACACTTGCCTTCTCATCGGATGATCCGGTGGCACTTCATCCAGAATTGGTTCAGAATTGATGCTTACTGGAGTGATTGACCAATGTGTTTATAGTTGTACATCAGATGGTCCGGTGTTACACTTGGTCCAGGGAGATTGCTTACTGTACTGATGGACCGATGTAACATTTCCTTCATCATCGGATGATCCGGTGAGTACTTTGTTCTGAGGTCTTCTTCTTCTACTAAATCAACTCGACCGATGTGTTGTTTTCTGGAACCATCGGTTGATCCGGTGAGTTGATTTTGTTTGCTTCGAGTTGTTCTAAGTGATTCTTTTGGAATTTGCTCGATTGACCTACATTGGTTGGAAATATTCTTCTGATGATTATCAAGTATTGAGTGTTGTCAATTTTGGTTGAATAATTTTGACATATGAGCTTTTACTTCTAATTTTCATAAACATCGATTGATCTCATAGAATGATTGTTTAGGGGTCTCCAATCATATCCAATGAGCAGTAGATGATATTCATATAGACTTCATTTGAGTGTGATGAGTGATATGGGAGACCTTGCATCCACAAATTCATTAGTAAAATCCAACGATTGTCATTAATCACCGAAACCATACCTCATGGGGCCTAGATGCTTTCAATCTCCCCCTTTTGGTGATTGATGACAACACAACAAGTAAAGCATAATAGAAATGAATTTAAGAATACGATACTCAAGAGGATATGCAATAAATACAAGATTTAGCACACTTAAACTTGAAGGCTTAAAAATGATCAATAACTCGAAAGCTCAATCGATCAATAACTCAAGAGAATTAAGTGGCACATGAATACTCAATAAATAGCAAAAAGAGTATCAAATCTCCAAATTACAAAAGAACTCCCAAAAAGATAGACTCCCCCTACAACTAGGACTCCTAAGAACTCCCAATAAGATAGACTCCCCCTACAGCTAGGACTCCCCCTTAGACTAAGCTATCCTCCCCCTGACTCTTCTCCCCCTTTGGCATCAAGACACCAAAAAGGAAGCTGAGTGCCTAAGGATCCTGAGCGCTCGGGGCGATGACGAACTGGTCACCGTCAGGGGTGCTGTCATCGGAGCTGCTGCCTGCTGCTGTCGAAGCTGGCGTAGAGGTGGCGGGTGCTGCGGGAGCTACTATCGGTGCCTACTGAGTCTGAACTGCTGGCAACGGGGCACTGACAACGGACGCTGGCGTCTGCTGGAAAAGCGTCGTAGCCGGCAGAGGAGAGTGGATAGGGGCACCTGGAGCAAGCAGTGGGGACATGCTGATCGTCGGGATCGGCGTGGTCGGTACTGGTGCTGAAGCTGGTGCCAGGACAGGCGGACCTAGAGCTAGGCCCGAAAGCTGCGACGGGAGGGCAATCCCGGTCTGCGTGTAGAGGTTGGTGATCAACCCCGGGATGCCCATCATCGCCTGCTGCGTCTGCTGCTGCTGGTCGAGAGAGCGCTGGTGCATCTGATCAATCAGTCCAGTCAGTCTGTTAGTGTCCTCTCGCCTCTCACGGGCTATCTGTCGCTGCATCTCCTGCTGCTGCTGCTGCTGGAGCTCCAAGAGATGCGCAGGCTGCTCAGCTCGGGCCTGCTCAACTGCAAGTTGGTCCAGGCGCTGCTGCTCAACCATCTGCTGGAGTAGGGAGGTAAGCTCAGATGGCTGAGAGACCTGTGCCTCTGACACCGGAGGTGAAGTAGGAGATGGCACAGTCGATCCTCCAGCCTCCGCGTCGTGCTGCCTGGGTGAGGGAGGAGGTGGGAGGTACTCTTCGACACTGTCGCTGGTGTCGCTCTCAGACCAAATATGTTGTAGATCCTCACCTTGAGCCTCTGCCTGTGCTAGTCTCTCGTCTTCCTTCTCCGGGTCTGACCAGCCTTCCTCTGAGAGATGGGCACGGACCTGATACCCAACTGGACGGCCAAGGCAGCGGTCTCCAGGAGCTGGAGCACGGTAGTGGCCGAACCGTGTGACGCTCTCGTCGGTGAGACTGTCACGCACGACGGACCCCTCTAGAGCTACCATGTAGAGCAAGTAACTGATCCAGTGAGCAAACACAAGTTGCCTCATCATCCCAACTCCATCAGTGATGACGTCCTTAATCTCACAAATCAGGATGTCCACAATGTCGAACTCCATCCCGTTCATAACATAGAACAGGAGAGTCTGCTGCAAGCTGGTGAACCCCTCAAGGTATTCGGACCTTGGCAAAAGTGTGCGGCGCAAGGCAAGGTGCACAGTGCGTGTAGCTGGAGTGAGTAGTGTCGGTACCCTCGGCTGGTTTGGAGAGAAAGGTTGAGTGAACAGTGAGCGTATCTCCTCAAGCGGTGGCCCCACACCTTCAGTGAGTGGTCTCCTCGGTGGGTCAGCCAGTCCATACACTCTCTCGTGTAGGCATGTGTCGTGAAGATCCACTCCTAGCAGCTGTCCCAAAGTCTGCCTGATCAGGTGGTGATGCTGGCCCATGAACATGAAATCAATGGATCTGCGGCCCTCAGGGACGTAAAGTGTGGCATAGAATACTCGGACCCAATCCTCCACGTAGGCACTCCTCTCATAAGACATCAGCTCCACTAGCCCTTTATACCTCGCAAAGTAAGGGTGTATCTCCGTCTCGGCTGCCAGTGCAAGCTGATCCCAATCCAGGAAATTGTGCTGGAAGAGCTTATGGCCCCGACGTCTGTAAGTCTCGTACAGCAACGCCTGTGTCAGGGTCCAAAAGCGGCTGTCCACAAGTGCCTCTCTGGGCTGTGAGAACCACTCCTCAAGCAGGATACTCCATCTGAGCTTCCTGAGCTGCTTGGCCTTCATCTTCCTGTAATCTATCAGCCGGACACCATCACCAACACGGACGTTGGTGTCCATCTCATAGACGGCTCTCTGGGCCGCCCTATCCTCTCGAAGGTCAGCTGCTGACGGTCTCGGTCTCGGGGCTGCAGCTGGGTGACCCACACGGGTCCTAGCTGAGCACCGGCGAACAAGTGGCACTTCAGACTCCTCTTCCTCCTCTGACTCCTCTGGCACGGGAGGCTGCCTCTGTCGGGCCTCGCGGATCCTCAACGATCCCCCTCGGCCACGCTCTCGCTCCTCAACGATGCGAGCGGCCATTAGGGCTTTCTTTGCCTCCTTCGACAACTTCTCCTTCTTAGCGGCTGGCTCCTCAATAGCCTTGCCCTTTCCCTTCTTGTCACGGCCCATGACGACGACGAAGATGGGATTGCGGGACACGAGCTCGGGTGCACGAGAAGGCGATGCAAAGATCATCGCGGCCGGGGAACCCTAGTGGTGGAGCGGCGGCGATCGTAGGGGAAGCACTACGGCGGCGCAGAGGGCGACAGTGCGGTGTGGGCGGCGGCAGAGGTGCGGCGGCGGTGAGGCATGGGGAGGTGGTGGCGGCGCTGCTTGGGGAGGCGGCAGTGCTGCGTGGGAAGGCGGCGGCGCTGCTTGGGGAGGCGGTGGCGCTGAGCGGCGGCGACCGGAGGGTGGCGGTGGCCGGAGGGCGACGGCAGTCGGAGGCGCAGAGCGGCGGCGGCGGAGGTGAGGGCATCGGGGGCGGAGAGGTAGGTCGGGGAGAGAGAGAAAGAAAGGTGGAATGGCGCGCTAAATAGGTGGGGCCCAAACCCTAGCTCAAATATTAACACCGGATGAACCGACATCAGATGATAGGAGCATCGGCCGAATGGTACAGTAAGGGTATTCCAAAAGTACCATTGACACCGGATGATCTGACGATGAGAGGATTAGCATCGGTTGAATTTGGCACAACTCCAGAAATGTGAACATCGGATGCTCCGATGTTTCTTTGAATGAACTCGTCGGTTGATTTGACTTTCTGACTGAGTTGACCCTTGACACTTGAACACAAACTGATCCGATGAGCTTCTGGCCTAAGCATCAGATAATCCGATGACTACAAAACAACAACATCCCATATATGTCCTTTGACTCAAACAAACAAACACGGAGAAACACATGTCTTAGGACTTTTTGGGCAACCCCTTACCCCTCAAAAAGACTAGTTGCCAATAACTTGGCTAAGCCATAAAGCAAATAGAACACCGAAGAAAATAAGGAATAAATCCAAATAAAATGTAAGGCACATGCTTTGTGAGCTAGAGGATGAGGACTTCTATCTCTTTAAAGCATGTTCCTTTAGGCATTAACGCACCTAACATTTTGTTCTTTCCACATCATATGAGTTGAGATATTGCATTTCAAACAAGTCTCTTTCTCATGAAGTGGGTTCCCCTTTGTGACAATCTAACGTATGCAATGCCAAACAATTTATAATGCAAGAAATTAAAAGTGAGTGCAAGTATATATGGCAGGCATCATGCAAAACATAAATTAAATCTATCTTGCCAAATTTGAATCTTTCCAAGGCTTCTTCAGGGAGAGCCACTCTCCAAGCCTTGGGTAAACCCAAAAGAATTTCCATCCCAAGCTAACCCTTGCTCACTCCTATCTTTTGAAAGTTAGACAAGACCTATATGAGATGCATTCTTACATGATCATGACAACTTACATGACGTTCGATGCATCTAATACATTTAATTCACTTCTTAGTCTAGAAAAAGTTTTCTCATCAAGTGGTTTAGTGAAGATATCCGCCAATTGTTCTTTGGACCTAACACCTCGCAAGGAGATGTCTCCCTTAGCTTCATGGTCCCTTAAGAAATGATGGCGAATATCAATTTGCTTAGTGCGGGAGTGTTGAACGGGGTTCTTAGCAATCTTAACCGCACTTGCATTGTCACAAAGTAGAGGCACACAACCAAGTTTAATACCAAAGTCCAAAAGGGTTTGCTTCATATAAAGAATTTGGGCACAACATGCACCGACTATAATATATTCTGCTTCCGTCGTGGACAAGGCAACGGAATTTTGCTTCTTGCTAGACCAAGATACTAGGGAACGCCCAAGCAAGTGGCACCCACCGGAGGTACTCTTGCGATCCACACTACATCCGGCAAAGTCCAAATCCGAGTAACCCAAGAGATGGAATTTTGCACCTTTAGGGTACCACAGGCCTACACTAGGGGTATGCTTGAGATACTGAAGTATCCTAAAGACCGCCTTCCGATGCGATTCTTTAGGTGCCGCTTGAAAGCGAGCACGGAAGCATACACTAAACATGATATTGGGCCTAGATGTAGTAAGATAAAGCAATGAACCAATCATAGAACGGTAATTAGATCGGTCAATAGGTTTACCGTCCTTATCTGCGTCGAGATGACAATTTGTTGCCATTGGAGTACTTCTTGAGCTACAATCTCCCATCTCAAATTTCTTCAAGAGGTCCTTGGTATACTTTTCTTGATAGATGAAGGTCCCCTCTCGAAGTTGCTTCATTTGAAATCCAAGGAAGAAGTTGAGCTCTCCAATCATCGACATCTCGAATTCCCTAGACATCATTTTGTCAAACTCATGGCTAAGAGCTTCGTTAGTTGAACCAAAAAATAATATCATCGACATAAATTTGACAAATAAATAATTCTCCGTCGATGTCTTTGGTGAAGAGTGTAGTGTCCACCCTCCCGATTTTGAATCCTTGCATGATTAAGAAATCTCGTAGTCGTTCATACCACGCCCTAAGTGTTTGCTTGAGCCCGTAGAGCGCCTTGTGCAACCTAAACACATGATTAGGATTCCTCAGATCTTCAAACCCGGGAGGTTGTTCAACATAGACAAGCTCGTTAATATAACCATTAAGAAAGGAACTTTTCACATCCATTTGATAAAGCTTTATGTTATGATGTGATGCAAAGGCAAGAAGTATATGGATGGCTTCTAGTCGAGCGACCAGAGCAAATGTCTCCCCAAAGTCTAGTCCTTCAACTTGCGAGAAACCCTTGGCCACAAGTCTTGCCTTGTTGCGGACCACAACGCCATTCTCATCTTGTTTGTTGCGGTACACCCACTTTGTTCCGATGACGTTCTTGTTCTTGGGTCGCTCCTCCAACACCCAAACTTCATTACGGATGAAGTTGTTGAGTTCTTCTTGCATGGCGGTCACCCAATTTGGATCTTGGAGTGCTTCCTAAATGTGAGTGGGTTCTACACATGAAACAAATGAGTAGTGATCACAAAACGTAGCGAAATGGTGAGAACATGTACTTACCCCCCTTGACGGACTTCCGATAATTTGGTCAATCGGATACGCCTTGGAGATGCGTCCATGCCTCATAAGTGGTTGTGAAGCACTTGGCAGTGGTGATGCGTGTTGCTCTTCTTGTGATTGGACTTGATCATGGACTTCTTCTTCTTCTTGATGTTGTGTGGCTTGTGAATCTTGTGTTGGCAATGGATCATCCTTCTCTTCTTCGTCAACTTGAGGCGCCATAGATGTGTTGATGTTGGAACTTGAAGCTCCCCCTTGATCATGGCTCTCCTCAACTTTAGGCTTGATGTCTACAATGGTCATGTTCTTCATAGCTTCTCGTAGAGGCTCATCATCTATTTCATCATAACCAAAACTCTCCTATTGGGAGCCATTAGTTTCATCAAACTCAACATCACAACTTTCCTCAACTAAACTGGAGGTTTTGTTGAATACTCGATATGCTTTTGAGTTTGATGCATAACCAAGAAATATACCAACATCACATCTTCTTTCAAACTTACCGAGCCTTTTCTTGCGGTAGATGTAGCACTTGCACCCGAAGACCCAGAAATAGGAGATGTTGGGCTTTCTCCCAATGAGAAGCTCGTACGGGGTCTTTTGAAGTAGTCGATGTAGGTAGACCCTATTTGCGGCATGGCACACCGTGTTGATTGATTCGGCCCAAAACTTCTCGGACGTGCCATAGTCATCAAGCATTGCTCGCGCAAGAGTAATGAGAGTCTTGTTCTTACTTTCAATGACACCATTTTGTTGAGGAGTGTATGTGGCCGAAAACTCATGCTTCACACCTTCACGATCACACCACTCCCCAATGTTGTAGTTCTTGAACTCGGTGCCGTTGTCACTCCAGACCTTGATGATGGGAAGTTGAAATTCCCTTTGGGCAGGGTTAGCGAAGGTCTTGAACACTTTCAGAGTTTCACTCTTGTCACCTAGAAACAAAGTCCAAGCATAGCGAGAGTAGTCATCAACTATAACAAGACAATAGAGGTTACCACCAAGACATTGATATGTGGACGGTCCGAAGAGGTCCATGTGAAGCAACTCAAGTGGATTGGAGGTTGACACCATTGTCTTCATCGGGTGGTGAGAAGTAACTTGCTTCCCGGCTTGTCAAGCGCTACAAAGCTTGTTCTTCTGAAATGTGACATCCTTCACGTCGGTCACCATCCCAAGCTTGAATGACTTCTTAAGCTTGTTCATTCCAATGTGCGCTATGCGTCGATGCCATAGCCAACCCAAACTCGTCTTAGTGAAAAGACAAGTGGTCAAGCTAGCATCCTTGTTGGAGAAGTCTACTAGGTAGAGATGTCCATGCCGAAATCCTTTGAAAATTAGTTCTTGGCTTGTTTCACTAGTCACAACAACATCATGTTTGCTAAAGGTGCACGTTAGTCCAAGATCACATAATTGTGCAATAGAAAGCAAATTAAAACTAAGTGACTTAACATACAATACATTGGAAATAGATAGACCATTTGAGATTGCAATCTGACCTAAACCAGTTACCTTCCCCTTAGAGTTATCACCAAAGGTGACTTATTCATGATTGCCGGGGTTTTCTATGGTGGTGAACATACCATCGTTGTCGGTCATATGTTAAGTGCACCCGCTATCGAGTACCCAATGCTTTCCTCCGGCTTTGTAGTTCACCTACACACATGAAATCAATTTTTGACTTTAGGCACCCAAGCCAACTTAGGTCCTTGTATATGTGATACAAGTGTTTTTGGGATCCAAAGTTGCTTGGAGAGCTTCCCCTTCATGCCCTTTATGTCCTTGCCAATGAACCTTGCCTTCACCTTGCCATATACTTTACTCAGGAGATAATAATGATCATTGAAAGTAGACTTGTAGTTAGTAGGCAATTTTGGAGAAGGCCGGTTAGGAAGAGGACACTCCCTTGTATGGTGACCGGTGACCTCACAATGTTGGCAATAGGAACCAACTTCCTTGATGAAGCTTGTCCTAAGCTCCGGTGAGGGAACCTTTCCTTTGTTAGGCACCGGGAAGGATCCAAGTTCTCCCTTGTTGAAGGCCTTTGCTTGTTGGAAGAGGATTTCCTTGTGCTTGACTTCTCCTTTAGATAGTCTTGCCACACTAGTGCAGATACTTTCAATTTCTTCCAACAAGTTCTTCTCCCTAGCATCCTCTTTCAAAGGCAAAGACTTATACAAGACATTAGTGGCATCAGAAGTGATGGATACCTTATCACTAAGAGTTTGTTTCTATATATTTTTCAATTCTTGGTCAAGAACTTCATAAGCAAGATTAAGTACTTGATGCTCTTGGATTAACTCATTGTGCTTTCCCAAGAGTGCTTGGTGGGCTAAGTCAAGCTCATGGTGATCTAGCTTGATTTGAGCCTCATCCACCTCAATTTGCTTGACATGAGATTTGAGCATGTCATGCTCCTTAAGTATGCTTTCATACTTGTCAAGCAAATCAAGGTTAGCACTCTCAAGCTTAGCACGAGTTTCTTCAAGAGCCTTGACCTTACTCTTTTCCCTCTTAATGATAGTGTGGTATTCATTTATTAATGAAGTTAAATCATCGGGGGAAAGCTCATCATCGCTAGAGTCATCACATACCTTGGTGTTACCTTTAGCCATGAGGCACCTGGGAGTTGGATGAAGAGGTGAGTCATCATTGTTGGCAATGGCAAGGCCGACCAAACTTTCTTCTTCCGCTTCACTCTCTTCATCACTTGATTCTTCGTCGGTGATCCATTCATTTGCCTCACACATGAACACCTTTTGTGGACCTTTCCTCTTCTTTGGGAAGAGTTTTGCCTTCTTGCTCTTTCCATGTTTCTTCTTCCCAAATGATCTTGGTTTAGGCTTGACCTCTTCTTCATCATCTTCACTATCTTCAAGCTTGCGATGCTTGCCCTTGTGGTTCTCTCTTCTTTTGTCCGGTTTTGGACAATCATAGGAGATGTGGCCTTGATCACCACAATTGTAGCAAGTCTTTTTGTCATCTCTCATTGGTAGAAAAGCTTTCTTCTTGAGATCAAAGGTGTATCCCTTCTTGGCAATCTTGGAATTCAAGCGAGAGAACTTTCTCATCATTAATGCAAACTCATCATCGTCATCTCCACTTGATGCTTGCTCTTCTTCACTTGAGCTAGGCTCAACCACTTTCTTTTTCTTGAGACTTGTTTTATTGGTGGAAGCCTTTAGAGCAATTGTCTTTGAGGATGATTGCTCCATCATTCCAAGTACACTCATCTCATGAGCGTGAATCTCTCCAATAAGTCCCGAAACTTCAATGTGATCAAGAGATTCTTTTTGAAGCATGGAGTTGATGATGTTGTACTTTGGCTTAGGAAGGAGCATAAGAATCTTGCGGTTGATGAGTCCCTTGCCAAGAGAAGCAATGTCAAGAGCATTAATTTCCTCAATAAGCACATTCAAGCGAGAAAACATTTCATTGACATTTTCATGAGGTAGCATTTTGAACTCATCATATTTGGCTTTAAGCATATGATATTTTAGTTCTTTGACACGAGAAGAACCCTCATGAATTTCAATCAAGCAAGCCCAAATTTCACAAGCTTTCTCTTTGCTAGCAATCCTAGCAAATACATCTTGACTAATGCATTCATAAATTGCATTTCTAGCTTTAGCATCCCACTTGATTTGATCACCAATATAATTATGCTCACCGAACCCCACATGGGTCGCTTCCCATACCTCGAGAGCAATAGCCTCTAGATAAGCACGCATGCGTGCTTTCCAATAGGCAAAGTTCTTGCCCTCGAAGATAGGAACTGAACCTCCATTCTTGGCCATTTTAGCTCTCTAGTGGTGAAGCTAGAATGATCCAATGAGCAACCTCGCTCTGATACCAATTGTAAGGATCGAATACCCAAGAGGGGGGGTGAATTGGGCTTCTTTTCAAAAATTAAAGCAATAAAACATAATTACTAAAAGCCCAATTCCCTATACAAACAACCTATGCATTCAAGTGAATAGTAACTTTGTGGTATATGAAGTGCATAATTGTAAGGGGAGAGGAAGAAAGCGCAAACTCCCGAGGAGACACGAAGACACAGAGATTTATCACGTGGTTTGGCAAGATCGTCAAGATCTTCCTACATCCACGTTGTGGCACCCACCAAAGGGTATGGCCACTCCCAAGTCACTGAGATCAGGGATCTTCACTATACTTCTCCGTTCGCCAACCTCGGCAAGGTGGAGCTCAAGCCTTGTACAAGTTGGATCCTCCGGGCTTCCACAACCGTCTTGGAAAGCTCCGGAAGGATCTCTCCAATACAATCACCAAGGCACACTCCCTTACAACTCTCACTACACTAGAGACTCCAATCATCAAGAATGGAAGCACACAAGCACTATCTCTAGCAAGTTCTAGCCTATCTCTTGGTGTACAAGTGGTGAAAATGATATGGAAGTGGTAGCTCAATGCCTTGAATGTTTGGTAAGGTGTAGAGTAAGTCTGGGCTTCAAGTCACATCGAATAGACAGGTTGAAGGGGTATAAATAGCCAACATCCACGAAATAGCCGTTGGAAAAGTGGGCTGACATCACTGTTCTGCGAATACCGGATGATTCGATGTTCCCCCTTCAGTTATCATCGGTCGAATCCAAATTAGCTGATGTCACTGTGTCAGATATGACCGTTGATGATCCGGTGGCACTTCATCCAAAATTGGTTCAGAATTGATGCTTGCTAGAGTGATTGACCGATGTGTTTATAGTTGTACATCGGATGGTCCGGTGTTACACTTGATCCAGGGAGATTGCTTACTGTACTAATAGACCGATGTAACATTCCCTTCATCATCGGATGATCCGGTGAGTACTTTGTTCTGAGGTCTTCTTCTTCTGCTAAACCAACTCGATCGATGTGTTGTTTTCTAGAACCATCGGTTGATCCGGTGAGTTGATTTTGTTTGCTTCGAGTTGTTCTAAATGATTCTTTTGGAATTTGCTCGATTGACCTCTTAGACATTGGTTGGAAATATTCTTCTGATGATTATCAAGCATTGAGTGCTGTCAATTTGGTTGAATAATTTTGACATATGAGCTTTTACTTCTAATTTTCATGAACATCGATTGATCTCATAGAATGATTGTTTAGGGGTCTCCAATCATATCCAATGAGCAGTAGATGATATTCATATAGATTTCATTTGAGTGTGATGAGTGATATGGGAGACCTTGCATCCACAAATTCATTAGTAAAATCCAACGGTTGTCATTAATCACCGAAACCATACCTCATGGGGCCTAGATGCTTTCAGTTGACCTTTCTCCAGTCGATTTCAAGTCCCAAAAACCCCCTAGGTTCCCTCTCTCGTTTAGTGTTAATTGCGCGTAGTTTAGACGTTGTTTGGGCCGGTTTGGCCAACGTCGGCGAGTTCCGCCGCCGCGGGCACCGTGCGCCGCCGCGCGCGTGTGGCCGGCGTCGCCAGAGGCGACGTGGCCACATCTCGGCCATTGGTTTAAGGCCAACGGCTGAGATTAGAAGGCCCATACCGGTTCGGTTATTTTAAATCCGAGCCACCCGATTTGGATCCAACGGACCACGTTTGAAATTCATTTCCCGCCGTCGCATTTACACCGTGGCCCCTGGAATCTTGCGGGTTACCCCCTGGATTCCTCTGGAATTCAAATATAACCCTTATATTATGCAAACTAGCCCCTGGATTCTCTGGAATTGGATTTAATCACTTAATTAAGCAATCTAGCCCCTGGGAATTTGTAGAATTAGTGATTTGGCCCCTGTACAGTGTAGGAAAATTACCAGGAAGTCCCTGAGGTTTTATTTAATTGCTGAATATTGTTTATAGGAGTATTTAATGTGTAGAAAAATAGATAAAAATGGTAAACAAATGTAAAAACAATAGGAAAATTTGTATAAAATATTTTTATGTTGTAATTAATTTGTAGGGTGCAAATAAAATATATTTTTACCATGGAAAATTTATTTAAAATGTTTAAAATACATTTTGGCCATAGAAAATTCAATAAAAATGATTTTAGGCCATAAATAGATCCTAAAAATGCAAGATAAATATAAAATGCATATTTTGGCTATGTAAAATAATAAATACTTCGTAGGTACGCATTAGTATAGAATTTTATGCTTATGTGTATGTTGTGATGCCATGTATTGTGTGCTCTTTACTTATTTAGCTTTTATTTCTCTTTGCCATGCTTGGGCAATATATTTAGAGTCGTACTACGACCCCAACTTTAATCTCCAAGACCAAGACTTAACCAACAATCAAGTCTTCAAAGAAGGCAAGTGCCCTTGACCATCTTGTACCAATTTTAGGATTTTAGTTAGATGCATGCTAAATAAAATGATATCTTGTTTCATGTTACATGCCTTGTTCCACATAATTTCTTGTCACCTGATTTGGGTTGAGAAGTAGATAGGTTTTAATTATGCTTAGTCATGCTTAGACATTGGGATGGGATTTCATACAAATGTGACATATTATACTTTATGATTACTTTAATCATGATGGACACACAATAGTAGTGGATAGGAATTTGGTGGTTGGATAGTTTTGGCATTGTGCAGTTTGCACGAGACCCGGGAGTGGGTTTGGCACCACCGGATTCTAAGGATCAGTTTATGGAGGAAGCCACTAAGCTTTATAGTACCACCACGAGACTGAGATGAGGCAGCTTGGTTAATTAATTAGGTTTCTCCCGATGAAATGCTAGTAGTTGGATGGTGCGGGGAATGATGCAGGGATACTGCTCTGGGAACCGCAAGGCTCAAGAGGGGGCTCTGAGGCGGAGGATTACTCTAAAAATGCCTCAGTGGTGGAAACCTTAGAGGACTAGCACTAGTCGGGAGTACCTTTGTAAAGACCATGTAGTGATCTCCTGGTCACACACCTACGGAAGTGTGAAATGTGGTTGATCACCACGGGCTACATGGAGGTTTACTCAGTCCACCTGACAACAGGGGGTGGAATCACTGCTTGTGGATAAAGGGTACACTCTCTGCACACATTTGGTAAAACTGTCATGACAGCCGTGCTCACGGACAAGAGCGGTTTGGGGCCAGGTCATAATTAGCTTATGGTTAGGAAATGATAGTTATTTATGAATCAAGTAACATTCATCATATTTAATTATGTGTTGAATTATTTCTTGAATTTTGATGTTGATAATTGAAAGCTAAGGATAGGATCTAAGCATAGTGCTTAAGCCATAATTGGCCTACCCTTGCTCTAGCCAATCATGTCATTCTTTTCCCACACTTGCTGAGTACTCTATGTACTCAAGCGTTTACTTTTCCATTAGAATATGAAGAAGAAGAATCGGCACCGGAAGACTTCTTCAACAACCCGGAGGACTTGGTCTAGGCTGGCGATCCTTCGCGCGACTGACTGTGAAGATGGAACCCTACTTATCTATTTAATCTTCCGCTGTAGTTTGAACTTTGTGAATTGTTAGATGATGTAAATAGGTTTGTGATGTGTATTTCTTGACCTTAGGGTCGTATTGTAAGACTATCTATGTATTCAAACATGGCTATGTAATGATATTTCACTTTCGTCAACACATGTATGATTCAACTGATCCTGACGTACATGTGATTAGCGTCTGTTCATCTTTATGATGACCGGGCGTGACAGACAATATAGTGGAGCTCCTGAAGCATTTGATGAAGTTAGGAAGCCTCAGCCACGCCGTTAGCCACAGTGCAGTACTCCGCCTCAGCACTCGAGCGCGACACCAGTTGCCGCTTCGAGACCTAGGAGATGAGGTTGCCGCCCAAAAAGACAGCATAGCCAAAAGTGGATCGACGAGTGTATGGGCATTCTGTCCGGTCAGCATCGATGTAGACGACCAGTTTGGAAGCCGAGTCACGCTAAAAGAGGAGGTCGTAGTTGAGGGTGTTGCACAGGTACCGAAGGATCCGCTTCACAACGGTTAGGTGCAGTTCTCGCAGGTCATGCATGTGAAGGCACACTTGCTCAACCGTGTAATAGATATCCGTCCTAGTGAAAGCGAGGTGCTGAAGGGCACCTGGAAGACTCATGTAAGCAGTCGGGTCACTGACGGGTGTCCCGTCAGCAGAGGAGACCTTTGTCTGGATACCCACCAGCGTGGAACACGGTTTACACTCAACCATGCCCGCTCGCTCGAGGATGTCCAAGCAGTATTGTCGTTGGTGAAGGAACAGACCACCTGAGCGGTCTTCGACCGCAATACTCAGGAAGTGATGAAGCTGGGCCAAGTTTTTCATAGCGAACTCCTGCTGTAAGGCGGAGATAGTGCGCTGAAGGAGAGCCAAACTCAACGTCGTCGATACAATGTCTTTGACGTACAGGAGAAGGCAGACAGTGTCACCCTCTCGTCGATAGACAAGCAACAAAGTGTCCGACTTGGTTTGAACAAAGCTGACCAGGAGGAGGCGAACATGCTGTACCAGGCTCGGGGTGCATGCTTCAGACCGTACAAGGACTTGTTTAGCTTGCAGACCAAACCTGGATGAGCTGAATCAACAAACTCTGTCGACTGACTGTAGTACACCATCTCTGTTAGAGTGCTATGGAGGAAGACATTCTTAACATCCAGCTCGTAGACGGGCCAAGAACGCGAGAGAGCCAGCAATAGAACGGTATGAACCGCCGTTGGCTTCACCACCGGACTGAAGGTCTCGTCGTAGTCAACTCTAGGACGCCGAGTAAAGCCCCAAAATACTCACCGAACCTTGTATCTCCCCAGGAAACCATCCGCCTTCTTCTTATGTGTGAACACCCACTTGGCTGTGACAACATTGCCACAACTAGAACGGGGCACCAGATCCCAAGTCCGGTTGGTAAGCAGGGTCGCATAGTCTTCCTCCATAGCGCGACACCAGTGAGGATCGGCGAGAGCGCTACGAAGGGAAGACGGTATATCGAAGAGGAGGCGGACGATGGAGATGTCGTCGACGAGAGGATGATCGCGGAGAAACGCTCAACCGGTCGAAGGACCTCAACTGCACTTCGAGTCACCATCGGGTGGACGTGACCTGTGTCCCGGTGAAGGAGAGGCGAATGGTACACCGAAGGCTCGGGGTGAGTAGAAGTCGGATCACCAACCCACTCTCGTCGCTGATAGACAAAAGCAGGATCGGCAAACCACGACGCCGGGGCCGTGCGTGGCGCGGCTGTGGAGGTCGTAGACGCCGGTGCCGTGCGTGGCGCGGCTGTGAAGGTCGGGACCGTACATGGCACGGTTGAAGTCGGAGACGTCAGAGCTAGTGGAGCGTGAGTACCAACCCGCGCTCGTCGCTAGTAGATGAGAGCGGGTGGGTGAGCTGAGAAATCAGGACTGCAGGACTGGTACATAGCAGTGGAGGATGGGAGGTATTAGAGTTAAGGTAACCTGTCTGATACCATACTTAACAGAATAATTAGTAAATTAATTAACTCCATAAAGGTAGAGTACACGTATATAGCCCAACACAAGTCATACGGTCCAACACTGACCTAACCTCCATCATCTCTCCTTCATAGGACCTCGTGGTGTGCGTTTAATTACAGGATCTCCCCTGCTTTGGTTGCACTTGGAGCTGCAGGGCTAGGCCGTCGCCAGCAATTGGCAAACAACTGTATGTTGGCTTGAATATGATTATATGTGTGTAGAGTGTAGACCGTAGACCCCAACTGGAGTGCTGCAATAAAAAAAAGGTCCATGGAAAAATAACTGTCGCGAATTGATGGAGTGGTAGGTTAAGAACAGAGTGCAAATGTTAAGTTTTGGATGGAGATCGCATACATGATCTGACCTGACGCAGGATGGGATAGGATCGTGTGCAGCATGGAATTATGGCCGTCAGATATCCCAGAGCCGTATCGTGCTAGCTGCGACATCCGTGATCTTATCTGTTTGTACACCGTTGGTCCGTAGAGGATCAGTCGGTCAGGGCGATGGCCTCCTCCCCAGCCCAGAGATCTCGCCGTTCAGTGTAGTAGGACTGTAGCTGCTTGTGCTTGCTGTAGGGGTGTGTATTCAGTGTTCAGCATCGACTGTTCAGACGACTGGTTGCCGTCATCCGAACACAAACCGGTTTAATTGAAGACTTGAAGTTTTGTGTTGTGTGTGAGCAATGACTGGGTCGTACTGTATACGTACTAGTGCCGATCCTTGCCTGCTCGCTGTTTTCTGTCTTCACGCGAAGGCGAAGCTAGTTGGTGGTGTTGGATCTTAGTAAAATCTACTTGCAGGCCGGCGCGAGTAGACGGGGTCAGCGGCCCAGGTAAGAACGCAACAAAGTGTACACTCCATAGAGCCCAGTCCAAACTCCCATCCCAACGCGCTGGTTTGAGGTTGTCACGCCGCGCCGATTTGCTTCCGCGTCCGTTGTTCGCGGGCCTCACCCGCGGCCACGCCAATACCTCGCGGATTCGCCCGCGCGCCCGTCTCGACCCCCTCGTCCCCGACCCCGAGAGTGGCACAGGCGGCCGAACCGGCCAACGCCTCCGCCCGCCGCGGGCCATGAAACCGCCGTCCGCGCCGACCAAGCCCCCGCTCCCGTGGATCTCCCCGCTCCAGTACCGCGGCAGCCCCGCCTGCGCGCCCACGCCGCCTCCTCCTCCTCCTCCCCCTCCCGCCCCTCCGCCGCGGTACCTCCACCACCCGGAGCTCGCCCGCCTCATCGCCTCCTCCCCGTCCGCGCAGCACGCGCTCGACCTCTTCAACGCCGCGGCCGCGCAGCGCGGGTTCTCGCACACGCCCGCTACATTCTCCGCGCTCCTCGTCCGCCTCGCGCGCGCCCGGCTCCCGCGCGCCGCCGCCGCCGTGCTCCGCCGCGCGGCCGCCGAGCCCTGCAGGTTCGAGGAGCCGCAGTTCCTGCCGCTCGTGCGCCTCCTCCCGCCCGACCACGCGCTCGCGCTCCTCCGCATCCTCCCCACGCTGCTCCGCCGCAGCCGCGTCTCGCACAAGGCTCTCGCCGTCTGCCTCGACCGCCTCGTCTCCTCCCGCAGCCCCCAGGTTCTCTCCGACTTCCTCGCCGACCTGCGCGACCCCCGCAACCAGTACCTGCCCAGGCCCAACACCTGCGTATACAACATCCTCATCAAACACCATGTCAAGGTGGGCGAACTGGAGACTGCGTTCACCGTGCTCGACGAAATGCGCCAGTACACCTGCGCGGATGTGAAGCCAAACCTGATCACATATTCGACCTTGATCGGCGGGCTCTGCCGTGGCGGTAAGATGAAGGAAGCGTTTGAACTATTTGAGGAGATGATCGAGAAGGACCGCATCGTGCCGGACCAGCTGTTGTACAATGTGATCATCGATGGATTCTGTAGACTGGGGCAGGTGGAGAAGGCACGCTCGGTCTTTGAATTTATGAGGAAGAATGAGTGCGAGCCAAATGCCTTCAATTATGCAACCCTGATCAATGGACACTGCAAGAAAGGGGAAGTGGAAGCAGCAAGGTTGGTGTTCAAGGAGATGACAAGTGCTGGTGTGGAGCCAGATGCTGTCAGCTACACTGCACTGATTGGTTGTCTTTGTAGACATGTGAGTGTGGATGAGGGTATAAACCTTGTTCTGGAGATGAGGGAGAAGGGGTGTAGGGCTGATGTTGTCACTTACAATCTGGTGATCGAGGGACTGTGCAGAGATGGGCGGGCGATGGAGGCAATGAACTTGCTTGAGAGTGTGCCACAGGAGGGAGTTCAGCTGAATGTCGCGAGCTACCGGATTGTGATGAATTGCTTGTGCTCTCGTGGGGAGATGGATAAGGCGGTTCGCTTGCTGGGGTTAATGCTCAGACAAGGATTCTTACCACATTATGCAGCCTCAAACGATCTGTTGACTGGTCTATGTGATGCTGGGCGTGTAGCAGATGCAACACTCGCATTATGTGGATTGGCTGATATGGGTTTTATGCCAGAGGCCAGTTGTTGGGAAAGGCTTATTGAGACGGTGTGTCGGGAGAGAAAGCAGAGGAGATCTACTGAACTGTTGGATATCTTGATTGGTGAAGGGTGAAAAAATGAATCACAACAGCATGGACTGTTTGGCTGGTTTGATCAGCTGAAGGGGAGATGAGGTGAGAACTAACCAACCAACTTTGAATATACTCTCCACGATGCAGTTTTGATACTATTAAGAGACAATTTTGCAAATGATAAACAACACAGGCATAGGTATCTCCTCCGGCAGAGAAAACTTATTTCTGCCCGGAATATGTTCCACTTCCAATACGCAATGGAGAAAACAACCGTTTTACAGGATTGGATGAAAAGTTCAGCATTGAAGGAAGAATACCGGGCCCTACTGCTTCTACTAACCGCAAGCAACGGGACCTATCACAAGCTTAACTATTCTGCTCTAGCCTGTGGATAGAACCAACGACTATCAAAAGTGTTTTTGTTTTTAACTATTCTTTTGGGAAGTGGGTGTGTTTCTTCAACCGTGAAGCATTGTTTTTTTATGACTAAGGGGGTCTCGCGTTGAAAATACTCGGGCCCATCTTTTACTTCATCGTACAGGCATGGTCCATTATTGCTTCATCTTGGTTTAAGAAAGAGAGAGGAAAAATCTGGTTCAATCTTTCTGATTCGAACATACTTCAAGGCAGCTTACTTGACAACTCACCACTACACTTGTTTATTCAACCAACCATTGATGCATAAATTACACAGGACAAATACACCACACAAGACATTGTATGTAAATAATACAAATCGATAAGTTACAACCGAGCACAACGATTGGAACCAGGATAAATCAGAAGGTGGCATGCAGGAGAAGTCAAGGACGGCCGATCACCGGGGAGGCAGGAGGCTGCGGCGGCGGGTCAGTCGTCGCGGCATGAAGAGTGTTTAGGCTTGACGATGAACTTCATCTGGCCCATGGTGCAGTGGATCCCGCCGCGCTCGCCGCAGACGAAGTAGTGCGGCTTGCGCTTCTTGAGCACGAACTCGAAGCCGGAGCCGGCGCCCTGCATGACCCCGGCCACCAGCTTGGCCGCCTTGAGGTTGCAGGACTGGTAGTCCGAGGCGTTGCGCATCATGTACACGCTGTGCGCGTGCACCGTCGCGTTCGGCGGGTCGTACATGAAAACTGCAGCCAGCGTTCAAGAGTTTCAGTTCATCAGGCGCAAGCTTTTCTCGATCGTCCGGGTAATGCATGCATGCCGAATCATGTAGTATCAGCAAACTAGTAAATAAACTCTACTATTAATAGGAGAACATATATACCGAGGGAGTCGTTGAGGAAGAAGGGTCCCTTCTTGACGACCCAGTCCGTGTAGTTGTACCCCCACGTCCACCGCGCCGCGTCGCCCACGACGAACCGCTCCGCGCGGGACGCCTCCGGCACCAGCACCAGCAGCGCGACCACTGCCGCGGCCACGAACACAGCTGCTCTGCTGCTACTCGCCGCCTCCATCGTCTCAGCTCCCACAACTGTATGTGTATCCCACGAACCCGAGGAATGAACTGGACCGGTTAATCACACTACTACTACTACACCCTTGGCAATGGCAGCTGAGCTTAGTGGACGGCGGCTTTGGCTTGTGACGAGCATGGCATCGAGGAGGTTTAAATAGGAGGCGATCAGGGTCCAAAGGCGCTGGACTTGTTGCTGATTATGACGCTGCCGGCCTGCGTAATGATGGCGCAAAGTTGACCGCGCTGATCAACCGAGTCCGGAAATCGAGTCTCGTCTAATTTGGGGCCGCCGAGACCTGGGAGAAGCTTGCCGGTGCGCCAAGTCAGTCGTCGTTGATTCTGGATCACTCGACTGATTGACGTAGTTTTCGGTTAAAGCAGCAAACACACGCACTTGGTGCGCCATTAGCAGCGGCCGGGCGTGCTTAGTGCTTAGTGGCGGTGTTCGCTGGCCGGGGGTTGGTGAGAGCGGCATCCATGGTGGAATTTGCCGCCTACGCTTGATCTTGTTGCCGCCCCTCGGCTGGTCACTTTCCGTGCCTGGCCGGGGGCGTGTTCCCGTGGTGCGGGTCCTTGGCATGATTAATTACTGTAGAGGATTAGGGCAGGTGCGAGGTGATTAAAATTAGTTGCAGCACATCGCGTACTTCTATGTGTGTGTGCATGCTTCATGATCACGTCATGCTGAGAGTGCTGCTCTGCTCAGTAAAATGCTTTGTGGTCGCGATTTCGACACTCACTCATTCCGTATTGCCTGGGGCGACTAGCCCAGCCGTGTCGCAGCGTTCACGACTACCGTCAAATCGCTTATCAGCTATAGCTGTGACTTCTATGCATGTATGGGAGAAAACTCGTGGTCACTACACGAACCCATCGACGTTCTACGCACGCGATGGGACAATTAATTTGTCGACTTGTTGGGGCCGGATCATCCGAAAATCGCTAGCTTACCTTTGAATCGTTATTATACTTTGGGACACGGCCGGCCACGGTTTCCCGTCTGTAGTAATGCGTGCACGTTCCAACTATCACGACACTATAACTATAAGAGAGACCAATGCTTACTCTTGCATCTTGCTTGGTTGCTTATTCACTGTATAATAACAGGTGCTCCGTTCTTCCCATGCCAAGCGTCACGCAAAGATCATTCGTGTGTGCCAAATACTCTTCGATCTATGGCTACACGAAGAACGGCACAGCGGAAGGCGTACTGCAGCATAGATATAACGAGCCATTGAGCGTGCTCTTTCCATTCAAGATCCGTTCGTTTCGCATGTGATTTGGCTCACACGCAATGAAACCAGGCTACAGAGTGCTACGCACTATTTGTTGGAATATTTGGGTCTCGATCTAACTATTCTATATTAAATTCCAAAAGCGTAAAAGAAACATTTATTCCATATTGACTATTTGAGAAGAGTAACACTTATTTATAAGCGGAGTTATTTTCTATGTGTAGAATATGTGAGAGAAGGATGGCTAGAGCCACAAAGATATCACACGCACGCGCGCGCGCGTATTCGCGTATTCGCATATTTTCGCGTGAGTTAACGCATGACTTGTGACGTGATGACTGGTGCAGTAATTCTGCTCTTTTTTATAAGACTGACACTAATATGACTTTAATTTGCTGCAATTCGTAGTACTTTATGAGTTAGTTTATGGAGGATAATGATATGCAGTAACTGACACAATTTAACTATGCTGCAAATACTGAAGTTTATTGCATTTAGTTACTAGAGCTTAATTGTGTTGCTTTACTGCACATTTAATTTCTTTAGTTAGAGTCTGTCACTATATATACAGAATGAGAACTTTCATTGTGAAAGATAGAGGTGAACAGACTCACTAGTCCACTGTGTTGAGCGTCTGCTACAGGCTAGTTTATCCCTCCCGTCGGCGTGTCACTGACGTGCGGGAGAGTAGTGTCTCCGAAACCACGTCCCAGTGAAGAATCTGCACGGGTTGGGACGAACCAGGTTTTTGAGTAGCGTTCGCGTGACTGCTCGATAGAAGATTTTCTTACTCTACAGTCTTCTTCACACACTCCACTCATCTTTTTTCAAGCTGGAAGCATCAGTACTGTAAGTAAAAATGAGTTTTCTATGCATGAATATGATAGATATAATCTGCTTTATTTGCATATTGTTCATGTTGTGTGGATTATCTGTCATGCGTAATGTTGTAATTTTAGGAACTAATTTTATCGCTAAAGTGCATTGTTTCCTAACAATTCAAAAACCTTATAGACACTTTAAGACGGTTAATAGCTTTGCTGATGCGATGAAACTTGAGAAGTTCGCTGGTTCGAACTTTAAGAGACGGGCTACAAAACTTGACTTGTGGCTCACTGTTATGGACATATCTTATGTTCTAAAGTCAGTAGATCGACCCATGACTATTGAAAAACAGGTTGAATTTGATAAGGCTAATGTGATAGCAGTGGATTGTATTTTGGGAGTGCTGTCTAACAAACTGTGCGATGTTTATATGACTCATAAGAGCGCAAAAGAGCTCTCGGAGGCCATTGAACACAAGTACGGTGTGTTAGATGTTGGACATGAGTTGTATGTCATGGAGCGCTATTACGATTTTAAGATAGCAGACATCCGTTCAATGGTTGAGTAGGCTCATAAAATACAACTCATTGTCGGAGAGCTCTAACAACTTGGACTAAATTTGTCAGATAGATTTGTGGCTGGGGGCATTATTGCCAAATTTTCTCTCCATCTTGAATGGGATTTGCCACATCTCTGAAACATAAGAGACAAAATATTTCCGTTGAAGATTTGTTGACTTCTCTTGATGTGGAGGAGAAAGCTCGAGCAAAAGATTGTGCGTCTAAGGTGCATAAAGGACAGTCTAGTGCTAATGTCATGCAACATGTTGGACTAAAGAAAGGGGAAAATAAAGTTGTACACACCACCAACTTCAAGAGAAAGGTGAAGAAGAAGATAAACATGATTGAGGTTGAATGTTATGTCTATGGCAAGGTTGGACATTTTGTCAAAAAGTGCACAAACAGAAAAGACAAGAAAAATCAGCAAAAATCTGCCAACATGGTTATTAGCGACACTGGAACAACAGAGAATCGTAATACATATATTGTTTTAACAGCATGTCAACCTACTGAATGGTGATTTGATACATGTGTTAATATTAATGATTTGTGTTGATATATCTATGTTTTCTTCTTATCAGGGTACCCACGGTGCCTCCATCCTGATGAGAAACGGCTCACGTGCTTCTGTTTATGGTGTTGGTACGGTCAGTTTAAAGTTCACTTCGAGAAAGACTGTGCGGCTGAAGAACGTGCAACATGCCTCCTCAATAAATAAAAAATCTCATCAGTGACTCTTTGTTGTGTCGAGACGGATTTAAGTTGGTGTTTGAGTCTAATAAAGTTGTCGTGTCAAAATGTGGACTCTTTATTACAAAAGGCTATGACAGCAGAGGCTTGTTCCGCTTTTTCCTTTCACATTTTAGTAGCTCTATGGTGAAATTTTTGAATAAAGATGATGAAGCAAGTGTTTGACACTCGCGTTTATGTCATATAAATTTTGAATGCATCTCACGACTATCTACCTTATCTTTAATTCCTAAATTCCTAGAGTCAAAGGTTCTAAGTGTCAAGCTTGTGTGCAAGCACAACAACCAAGAAAACCACACTTGGTTGTGGATGAAAGAAATTCGACACTTTTGGAACTCATTCATTCTGATCTTTGTGAAATGAATGGTGTGTTGACTGTTGGAGGAAAGAAATACTTAATGACATTTATTGAGGATTCAACTCGCTATTATTATGTGTATTTAATTAAATCAAAGGATGATACATTAGATTACTTCAAGATCTATAAGGTAGAAGTTGAGAATCAACTAGAAAGAAAGATAAAAAGAATTAGAACCGATCTTGGAGGAGAGTATTTTTCCGATGAGTTCTTAGTTTTGTGCTGAAAATGGAGTCATACATGAGAGAACACCGCCTTATTCACCTCAATCAAATAGGATTTCCAAGAGGAAGAATCGCACTCTAACAAATTTGGTGAATGCCATGTTAAATACTGCAGGTTTATCTAAGGCATGGTGGAGGGAGACAATTCCGACTGCAAATCATGTATTGAATAGAGTTCCCAATAAAAATAGTGAGAAGACTCCATATGAAGGCTCGAAAGGAAGAAAACTATCTCTTTCTTACCTGCGCACATGGGGGTGTGTGGTAATGGTAAATATACCAATAGTTAAAAACCGTAAACTCGGACCTAATACCATCAATTGTATCTTTCTTGGTTATGCATCTAATAGTCGTGCCTATAGATTTTTAGTAATAAGGTCTGACTCACCTCTTGTGGTCATTGATACAACAGTTGAATCTAGAGATGCCACATTTTTTTGAAAGTATTTTTTCTATGAATGATGCACTTAGCTCTTACGGTCATACACATGACAATAATTATATCCCATCTGGAATTTTAGAACAACCTGATTTTAAATCATCAGAAATTCATTACAACCATATGATAGAGAAAACAATAAAACAGCTCATAGAGCAAGCAAGAGACAAAGGATTCTAAAATCTTTTGATGATGATTTCATTGTTTATCTTGTGGATGATACACCCAAATACATTCGAGAAGCGTTTACATCTCCTGATGCAGATGATTGGAAGAAAGCAGTTCATAGCGAGATAGAATCCATCATGACTAACAGAACATGGGATGTAGTGGATCATCCATTCGGTTGTAAAACGATTGGGTGTAAGTGGGTGTTCAAGAAAAAACTTAGGTCTGATGGTACTATTGAGAAGTACAAGGCCAGGCTAGTGGCGAAAGGTTATGCACAAAAAGAAGGAGAAGACTTCTTTGATACTTACTCATCCATTGCTAGAATGACAACTATTCGGGTACTTCTTTCTTTGGCTATCTCACACGATCTTCTAATCCATCAAATGGATATAAAGACGGCTTTCCTTAACGGAGAGTTGGATTTGGATATTTATATGGATCATCCGAAAGAATTTGAGATACCTGGTCAAGAGAATAAGGTGTGTAAGTTAAAGGAATCTTTATATGGTCTAAAACTGGCACCAAAACAGTGGCATGAGAAATTTGATAGTACCATGACACAAGCAGATTTTGTTGTCAATGAGGCTGATAAATGTGTATATTATTGATATGGTGAGGGTAGAGGAGTGATCATGTATATTAATTTCTCAAACTGATATTGATGTGATAAATGAGGTAAAATCTTTGATATTGATGTGATAAATGAGGTAAAATCTTCCCTGTTCCAAAATTTTGTTATGAAAGATCTAGGGGAAGCTGATGTTATTCTAAACGTCAAGTTGATAAAAAATGAGAATGGTATTACACTCTAGCAATCTCATTATGTTGAGAAGGTCTTGAGCCGTTTTGGCTAGTTGGCAGCAAGCCTTCACCAACACCATATGATTTTAGTATAATTTTACAAAAAAATAAATGACTAGGAAAAGACCAACTGAGATACTCTTAGATAATTGGTTTACTCATGTACCTAGCTGGTGCTACTCAACCTGATATTTCTTTCGCAGTTAGCAAATTGAGACGTTTACTACTAACCCAGGAGATGATCATTAGCGCGCGCTTGAGCGAGTCATGCGCTACTTGTGTGGTATTATGAGTTATGAACTTCACTATACAGGAGACCCTAAAGTTTTGAAGGGTTATAGTGATTCCAATTGGATTTCTGATACTGATGAGATAAAGACAACAAGTGGTTATGTCTTTACACTTGAAGGAGCTACTGTCTCGTGGAGGTCTTGTAAACATACCATCTTGACGAGGTCAACCATGAAAGTAGAGCTTGCAATATTAGATACAACCTCTATAAAAGCAGAGTGGTTGAATTAACTCTCGACGGATTTATCAGTGGTGGAAAAACCAATTCCTCTGATTCTTATGTATTGTGACAATCAAACTGTTCTTGCAAAAGTGTCAAGTACAAAGGATAATATGAAATCCTCAAGACATGTGAAAAGACGGCTAAAATCTGTCAGAAAAATTGAGAAGCTCTAGAGTGATAGCCATTGATTATATTCAAATGTCTAAAAATGTGGCAGGTTCGTTTATAAAAGGTTTATCAATAAATATGATAGATAGTGCATCGAAGAAGATGGGATTGAGTCCCATGTGAGTTATACACAGCGGTAACTCAAACCTATGTGATTGGAGATCCCGTGAATTAGGATTTGGGAAGAACAAGCTGTATGTATGAATAGGGGAGTACATAATTATATAGTACCCTCTCTAGTGAAGATGCAATACTCTCCATTCTGTACGGAAGGCTGACTTAAGTCTTAATGTGTTTGGAGACTTCAGTGCGAGATACTGACGTACAAAGTATTCTTGTACGAACACACCTATATGAGCTGATTGTTGGTCGCAGTATATGAGATTTGAGAATTCTCTTATAAGATCACGAAAGAGACACGAGAGTATGACTTATAGGCTCCACCCAAGGATTGGCCCAATAGGCGCCTAGTATTAGTTTGGTCTTTAAATGAAACCACCTCGCGCAAAACTACCAATTCAAGACATAGTCCATTGTGTAGTTGTGGATTGACAATTTTTTAGATCTAGATGGATGTTCAATCGAATAGGTTTCATCGTTAAACTTATATATCAAATAACCTTGTGGACATACGATAAGTAGTGTCAGCTATGACTTTAGAATTTGGTGGAGATTGTTGGAATATCTAGGTTTGGGCCCAATTATTCTCTATTAAATTCTAAAGATATAAGTGAGGCATTTATCCTACATTGACTATTTGAGGAGAGTAGCACTTATTTATAAGGGAAACTATTTTCCATGTGTGGAATATGTGAGAGAAGGATGTCAAGAGCCACAAACAAATCACACGCGCGCGCGTGTATTCGTGTATTTTTGCGTGAGTTAACGCGTGACTTGTGACTTGCGACGTGGCGGGTGGCACAATAATTTTGCTCTCTCTCTTTTTGATAAGACTAACACTAATATAACTTTAATTTGCTGCAATTCGTAGCGTTTTATGAGTCAGTTTCTAAAGGATAATGATATGCAGTAACTGACATAATTTAATTATGCTGCAAATACTGAAGTTTATCGCATTCAGTTACTGGAGCTTAATTGTGCTGCTTTACTGCATACTTAATTCTTTCAGTTACTAGAGTCTGTCATTATATATACAGAATTAGAACTTTTATTATATAAGATAGAGGTGAACAAACTCACTAGTCCACTGTGTTGAGCGTCTGCTACAGACTAGTCCATCCTTCCGGTCGACGTGCGGGGGAGCAGTGTCTCCAAAATCATGTCTTAGTGAAGAATCTGCACAGGTTGGGGTGAATCAGATTATTTGGGTAGCGTTTACGTGACTGCTCGATAGTAGATCTGCTTCCTCTACAATCTTCTTGACACACTTCACTCATCATTTTTCAAACTGGAAGCGTCAATACTGTAAGTAAAAATGAATTTTCTACACATAAATATGATAGATATAATCTATTTTATTTGCATATTGTTCATGTTCTGTAAATTATCTATCATGCGTACTATTATAATTTTAAAAATTAATTTTATCTTTAAAGTGCATTGTTTCCTAACACTATTCGCATCGGTGTCCTCAACATTCGGTGTCGTTCTACGTACTCCCTCCTTTCTCAAAAGATTGTCACCTTCTAGTACATTTTTGTACTAGAAAGTGACAATCTTTTGAGAAAGGAGGGAGTAGCTTGGAAGATAAGGCGAAAAGCCATGATATTCATTCGATCGCATTAGCTCGTCCAGGACCGGTCATTTCCGGAAGCGGTAGCATAGAGTACACACCACCCATTTTCAGCCTTGAGGCCGGCCGTTTCATTGCTTGCTTGATGGGTAATCCAGACGAGGGATGATTAGAATGTCACGTGCGTATAACAGCAGGGACATCATCGATCGCTTAAGTGGGTTACATCACTTCTACCGTGGGAGAGAAACGGCCAAGCAAATGCTGCAATCCAGCCAGGTGTACGATCGCAAATTCCAATGCTAGAGAGGCCTGGAAACTAACAATAGCAGGCTCTAAATACACGAATCCAAACAAGACCACGAGAAACAAAAAATTACCGACGTGCGTGACGTGCACGCGAAACACCGCTGCAGAAAACACGTCATGAACAGAGAAACAAGAATCACAAGGAAAAAAATATAACGTGCGCGCGAGAAATTAAAGCTGCGGGGATGTAGTATTCCAGAAACCTGGCATGGCAGGCAAAAGGCATCCAGAAAACACAACCAAATCACGCACAAGAGGGTGATTGTCAGGTTGGCCACAAAGGTCCACACAACAAGGAATAGATGTCTATTGGCATGCCTTGCCGCAACGTCTGAAAATGAATGTTAAGTTCAATCTGAAGACCACAATGGGATACGCGAATTGCTACTCCTGTAGTAAAAGAAAACAAAAGCTTTCCTTCCCTTCACTATTTTTAATTCTAAGATTGAGAGTCTGCATTTTTGCAGCGCAGCCTGCCTTGTTAAACCTGCAACAAGTAAAATTCCTTAATGTCAGTATGCCCGAAAAAAACAATACGCTGCTGAAGCAGAGATGAATATAAGTTTCATTCTAAGGTGAACCCACCTTTTTTGCTGATAGTTCAGCTGTGTCCCAGATTGTGCTAACCAAAGTCTGCTGGGGAAAGAATCTAACGATCAATTACTTTCCTGCAAGTGAGCGAAACAGCATTAGCTCCTTTACAAGCTGATGAGTTCTGAAGACCAACAAAATTAGTTGATACAATAAAATTACTTCACTGCTTTTGTCAGATTTTCCATAAGATTGGAAGATCCTAGCAAACGCCTTCCTCTCCTGATCTCTTCTGTCTGAAATCTGTAGCAGTTTTTGACATGTCAGTAATAATAATAACTAGCATCATTCATACAATACCAGTGTTTGAAAAATCATCATACTGACCTTTTTCTTTGCCGCAGCTAGCTCTCTTTTGATTCCACCTAATACAAAGAGTCTATTAGGTTCACAGTTGCAACTAATAAATGTCCTGAATGTGACGAGAGAAGAGAACAGACCATCATTTGGCTCCAGCTCTAATGCATACTTGAAGCTCTCCACCGCTGCATCTATGTCGTTAAGTGCAATGTGTGCCTGTATTTTACATTAAGTAATCAGGTTTTCACAAACATTGAAAGGTAACAAAATAATATACTATTGACTTCAACTGCATACTTGACAGCTCAAACATAAACAGAGGATAATGGAACAACAACAACAACAAATCATTTGTCCCAAGCACGCTAGGGTAGGCTAGATATGAAAGCCAATTCCTTTTCCTTTTAAGATTAACAAAATACAAGTAAACTAAGTTTCCGGTACATAAATCAGTGTTTAAAAAACAGAGCATAATGAGCTGGCAACAAATAGTTCAACCAATACAAAGCGTTCCTAAGCGAACAGAAAAAGAAGCGATGAAATCAACAGATTCTTGGCTGACACTGCCAAAGTGCCTACCACCCTTGTTGAAGCAGAGGCGCAAATGCCTCTCTCTGCTCTTACCCATTCCTTTTATTTTCTCTCATTTCTAAAGTGCAACCCAAAAGAACTAATCCACCGTGAAATCCAGAAAACCAATGTTGTTGGAAGCCAGTCATGGGTCATGGCACCATGACACCAAACTGGAATAAACCAAACAAGCAACAGTGAACAGCTTTGTGCAAGGGATAGCAGAGGCAGCTGGGAGTGTTATGGTGAGGCTTTTGCTGGAAAGGTGATGGGAACTGCTATCCTGTTGTAAAGAAGAGCCTCATATTATCATATTAAAAGAAAAACAGGTCAACAAGTGTCTAACCAGTTCATTCACCAACTTGATGCTAAAACAACAGTGCCATACACTCTTGTAATTCAGGCAGAACCGCAGAAGTGATTTCAGCAGAAGTGTCCAGTGACAATGGATGAGTATTACTGCACACTTCAAATGAAACAAGTGCACTAGAAAGATATGACAGTAAAAATGCAGTATTTATGGAAAGTAACCAGTCAGGGCCTCTAGTGAGCTGTGAAAACAGCATTAGAGGCAGTTTGAACTTTGAACTAAGCAACATGTCAGAAATAATACATGGGTATCAGCAAACAAATCATAGAAGTATACAGTATTGTCAGTGTCACTTCAAATTAATTTCACCGCACCATACTTAACTACTGAAGGAAAGGCCAAGTTAACAACCTGTCCTTGTCGAAAAAATGCCTTAGCATTTCCATCGGTTTCACGCAATGCAAAGTCTGCATCCAACAAAGCACCCTTTAGATCTCCCAACTTCAACTTGCATGCCTGAAAATAATATAGCAGTTCCAGTCTTTCAGGAAAGAGTTGATGGTATCAGATACGTACAAAGTGGTGTATTGTTAGCTTTTCATGTTGGTATATTAGCGCACGTAAATATATGAATTCATTATATATGCTGTGCATGCATGCTTCAGAGACACTGGCAGACAAGAAATATGATACATTCAACCAACAAGATGATATCAATCATCACTAGAACAACATAAAGTTACTGATTGTACATAGAAGAGAAAGTATTTCTCTGGAGTAGATGGAGTCCTAGCGGAAGGAATAACAATAAGATCATAACTTTAGATTTTGAGTCCTGTTCCTTAACTGAAAATATCTATGTTTTAAGGTTGAATCTTTACATAAATGTATTGAAGGACAGAAGAAGGCAGGCCTTGAGCAAGGGAATAGGTTATCAGAAGGACAAGCCATGGAACCATCTTACACAGGATATGCATCATTCCAAGTTCTTGGATGCTTTGTACTACCATGTTTGATATGGTATCACAAAGGCAGTCAAGATGACACCAACATCATAATTTACTCAGGTTTGAGAATTACAGATGTGCATCAAGAAAAGGAGCAATTAAAGGAGACAACAAAACTTACAGAGCTGTTAGTGAGTATTATGGATTTGGTCTTCCGGAGTGCTGTGCTCTTCTCTGCATATCAATCAGTTCGTAATACCATTAAGATCCAGGCGAAATAACTTCTTACTACTAAGTGCATGTCATATGATAGAATGATAACAATTTAGACAAATGCATCAGAAACAGTATAATTACCTTCATCAATCTCTTCTTTCTCCCAGCAAACATCCAAATAGCGCAGAGCTTTCCTATACTTTCTGATGGCTGCCTTGTAGTCCTGTTTCTGTAGAGTAGAGGCACAAACTTCACTCCAGATAAGGAAAAATAAAAATAGACATTTACAGATCATAAACTCTAACTAGCTTAACATGGTCAAGCCCAATGGTAAATACAAGAGGCTATTGTGTGGTATTACAGTATAAATTGCTAAAATACCATTGGATATGCAGACTGAAGAATAAAGCAAAAACATCCCATCGTAATGGGAATAATTATATTCTTCTCAGTAGCCCTGAAAAAGCTCTTGTTATCCCATTTCGAGAAATTTGTATCACAAACACAGTTCTCTTTTATTGGTAGATTTCTTTAGAAGTCACTACCTTAATTCCAAAATACTGAGGAGACTCATGGGTTGAGCTAAGCACAAAACAAATACCATTTCACACACCAAAGGACCTCAGTATGTACCTTTGACCAGTAATTGATATATGTCAGTAAAGTTAACTAACATATAACAACACAGAAGTTTATACTTTAAAAAATTTCAGTCATGAAGTAGCTAGAGTTTTAGATCCAGCTAAGCAAAAGTTCAGATATCTTATCACATTATGCCTGCAATTTGTTACATGGAACTAGCTTCTGCAAGGAAATACTGTTACCGTATCCTTATTGAATTTTATGTTATGTATTTATTTTACCATAAATTTATTCAAATTGACCACCAACTCTGGTTTAGGGAAAGTAAGGGCATGTCTGTAATATATATATAAAATCCTTGAAGCTTAGAAAAAAATACCTTGAAGTTATCATTTCCATAAGCTTTAGCAGACTCCACAGCATTCATCCACCATGAAACCTCTGTAGGTTTCTCTTCAAGATCAGTAGGCCAATCGGGATACATGTCACCATCTTTGAAAAAATTCACAACTCCATCATCAGCACCTTCAGAAAGTTCCCCACAATCAACTATTACAACATCAGTGGTGGGGGAGTCGGCTTCTCCAGCAGGGACGTGCTCAATAGAACGAACCACACCCATTCCCTTTATCACTCTCCCAAAAACAACATGTTTCCCATCTAGATGAGGTGTCCGGGTGGTAGTAATGAAAAATTGAGAACCATTCGTGTCAGGACCAGAATTGGCCATTGATAGCATTCCTTTCCTCTCATGCTTTAAATCAAAATTCTCATCTTCAAACTTCGACCCATAAATTGACTCTCCCCCTGTTCCGTCGCCAGCAGTAAAATCTCCACCTTGAATCATAAACCCCTTTATAACACGATGGAAGCATGAGCCCTACAATAGTGAATAAAAAAATGCAATTAGTTTCTGCAAATTCTAGCACTATACGTGTGGTATTTCCAACACAACAAAGTTTTGAGTCCCACATTTGATACTAACACTACTTGAAACAAGGGAATGGATAGGAATCAGCAAACAACAACAGGGAACAATGGCCTCTCTCTCTCTCTCTCTCTCATACCTGTATTTTAGTGTTACTATCATATTTGTTTTGGGTGAGATATGATGAGCTATAAATATATTTCTCATTAGGACAGCTGCATACCTGTCCGATAGTGATCACAAGCATGAAGCATCATTACCACTAAACGTAATGATGGAAGAGAGGTCAAATAGGAAAAAGCAGCCAATATGAATCCCAAAAACTACTCATTATCATGTTGGCAATCCATATTAGCACAAGAGAGTTTCCAACATATAACTAGAAAGGTTAGTCAATGCCACCACCCTTAAACATTCCTTGACTCCTTGTACATCACTTTCCTTGGTATTGTTTGCTGGCAAGCACTAGGGCCCTGTTTGGTTTCGCTTTTTTGAGTCTCGATTATCTAATGAGCATGCTTTTGGTGGTAAGCCGCGATCTGATTAATCAGCTTATTGGAGGGAGTGGGGTGTTTGGCAACACTGCTTAATTCAATGGATTATCTTTGTGATATCTGTAAAATGACCAATATACCCCTAATACTTTTTACAACTCATTCTTAATGGTTTTTTATATTCTATTTTACTGTACTTAAGTAGCAGTGCATGCTATGTTCAATGTGCGATTATGAAAAAAAAAACAGGCTGCCACGCTGGTGCTGTTATGTACAAAGATGGAGATACGTACAACATTGCTGCTGGTATTAATTTCATGATACAAAATTTGTGATGTAGCAAATAAAAACAGGCTAGCTTTGTATGATAAAAAAATGTGTGCTGTAGGAAAAAAGCTACCTGCTAGCACACATACAGTAAACAAAGATAAAGTAATGTTGCAGCACAAAAAATACCAACAGTTTAGACATCAAATTAATAAAAATGTACCAAATCATAAATTATATAGTAATTATACAAATATATTATACGAATATTATACGAATGTACCAAAAATATTAAAGTCCAAACATACACTAAACATAATAAATCATCAAGAGGACAGACAAATCATAGAATATTGATCAGCGTACATGTTAATTCATAAGCACAATCTCGAAGTGTATAATTCTAAATCCAATCCAATACAACCAAGAGAGCTCAATATCACTGGTACATAACAATGAAAGATAACCCAAAATGCAATTATTCATTGACTACCAAATTTGAAGCAATTTCATTACTAAAATCACATCTGCAGTAGTGTAATTTACACATACATCAGTGCACAGTTAGCCACAATTGTAGACAACCATTACCTTGGTTTTCCAAAAGAAAAAACAACCAGTACCTGAACAGGACGACAGGTGAGCAGCAAGTACAAGCAACCAGCGGAACGAGCAGGAAGTCAAGCCACGAGAGACGAGCACACAGCTGTGCTGACGGGTGCACAAGCCAAGGGGCGAACGCTGCTACCCAGCGACCGGCGGAAGCAAGAGGCTGAGGGTGCGATGGGCGAACGAATGCTCGAGGCTGACGCTGGCGACGGGAGAACACCGGGTGCTGCGCTCGCCGTCCGCCGAGGCAAGGGGCGGCGTTCCCTACCGGGAGGGGAGGCGGCGTCGCCGCTTATCGCGAGGGGAGGGGAGGCGTCGGGTACCGAAGCGTCGGGGTATCAGGGGAAAAAGGCTGTGGCGTTCCCATATCGCGAGTGTTGGGCCGCGACCCGAAAACGCCAGGTCTCAGTTCATTTCGGGCTTAAGTGGATTATTTGCTTAGAAATTAATCACGACTTAATTATTGCGTTTGGGTGGGATTATTGCTTTTTTTCATTGATAAGCTGCTTATAAGCTGAAACAAACAGGGCCTAGAGCTTGTCATTGACTTAATGTCGAAATAATGACCAAACACAAATCAAGACAACCAGCAAAACGAATCTGGATACAGTACTGAATTCCCTCTGTCCCAAAAAGGTCACAAGAAGGCTATTCTCCAGAAGTCACTTTATAATAATCAGACAGTCTTGACAAACAGACATACTAGCATGTGTACTAACGGGCCTACCTGTCAATAAGGATAATGGTGGTGTTCGTACGTGTTTTATCTTAAAGAAAACTTCAATTCCCGGGGCTAGACAATCTATGATTACCGTAAAACAAAAGCACCACGGAAATTGGCGCCCGCTATCCAATCTTGCACACATTTCCCATCACCAACATATCCAATCTTGCACTCATTCTCCAATGAAAACCGTAGTTAACCCCCATGTGATAATTCACAGGTATTTTTTTGGGCATACCGGAAATTGGCGCCCGCTATCCAATCTTGCACACATTTCCCATCACCAACATATCCAATCTTGCACTCATTCTCCAATGAAAACCGTAGTTAACCCCCATGTGATAATTCACAGGTATTTTTTGGGCATACTGTGTTGCGCACTATTATAATTATTTTCTTTTGAAATAAGATTGTACGGCAACATAAGTTAATGCGACCTACACCAGCCCCCTGCCCCTCCATTACACATAAATAAACTAAGAGGCATTACAGCAGCACAAAGCAAAAGTGACAAGTGTTAACAAAAGGCCATACAAACAAGCACGGGTTGTACTTGTAGAGAGGCTAAATATATGCAAGGTGCAATGAGAATAAGGATGAAGTCAATAGAGGGGCCCTTTTAACAGTATCAGACAGCAGTGCACATAGTTCACTGCACATCAAGGGACACGATGTGACATCACAGAGCGCACTGTTAAGGAAAAAACGAGAAAACAAAAAGAACAAGCAGAACCTTGAAACATCACGGCGACGATACACTTGTGTGGAATAGTCAGGCATATGACAAAAGCATGCGATTCTTACAGAGTCAACAAAAGAACTATGGGATCAGATTATCTATAGAAGAAGCTAAATAATCGCACCAGAAGCCAAAACTTATTGCCTGACAATGGACATGAGCCTTGAAGGGGGTTGACATGGAGAGTAAACTAGTTCATCTGAACAAACATTTTCCAGATTTCAGGATTGACAAATCTGAATCAAACCCCTAGAATAATCAATCAATCGCATATTGGGCACAACTTTTTTTTTCCGATTCTGGATGCTCGAAGCAAATTAGGTCGAGCAAAATAGCACCAAAACGCAAATACTATCCAACGTTATAGGGGCACATTGACAACTCCTGGTATTCCCAAATCGCCAAATCGAAAGACCGAAAGGCAGTAGGAATTAAAGTTCATATAATCCAAACCCCTAAACATGCAGCATCAATGGAACTATCAAAAGGACCCAAATCACACAAAGGAACAGAGGCAAAGCTCCCCTCCGGTCGATCGGTACAAACCTTGAAGTGGAGCGGCTTGCCGCTGGCGGCGCCGACGCCCTTCTCTCCGGTGCAGAGCGCGCGGAAGTTCTCCGCCGTACGCGGGACCACGGACGCGTAGAGCTCCACCACGATCCTCCCCTCCATCTCGCCGCCGATGCTGATATCCATAAAGCACCTCGGATTCTTCACCCCCGCCGCCGCCGCCGCCGCTGCGGGTGCCGCGCCGTTGCCCACCATTGCCATCGCCCGACGCCGAAGGCTAGCCCGGTAGCCCAAGTGGAACTTCTCTAGGTGAGGTCGTAGTGGAGCGGAGGTGGTGGCGGCCTTCGTCGGGAGACTAGCGGCTAAAGCTGCGTGTGGGTTGCGGCGGGGGTGGGGTGCGAGGGGTTTTGTGGTCAGATGTTCCAAATCTTGGGAAGCACGCGGTGAAGATTTTCTGCAGGATTCCGATTTTTTAGCTGTACAAAAGTTTTTCTGTATTCCAATTTTTAGCTAATCTGAAGTTTCTGAACAGTAAAGACGTACTGTCCCCTTTTCAAAATCTTAAACTAAAAAGCGATAAAGTTTTCAGGACGGAGGGTAAAGATGTACCATTATATCACGTTCAAGATAAATAATTAGTGTATTCCAAATATGGTGGTATATTTTTAATACGTATGAGTGATATGTTTTCTGTATTTTAAGTGATGGCCATCTGACAGTGGTTGCTAGTTGTTTTTTCTAATAGAGATTTTTATCATTAGTCAGTGCGAACAGGTAAAAATAAAATCATCAATTATTTTTCATCTAAATGGCTGTTGTACTTTTGGTTCTTTAAGTTTACTCCATTTTGAAATCTGAAATTCAAGTTGAAAGTTTTGGTATGTACTCCACTGAGAAAAGTCACAATTTAACTAACATTGGAGTTAAAATCGATCGACCTTGAGCAAAAATGACACTGTCACGTCAAGACCGTTCGCAGTGGTGTGTTGTAAAATCTACCATAAAAGTTACTTGAAAAATTACTCAAAGTTAAGAAGTCGATTGGACTTTAGAGGAAGGTATAGAGTATGATATGATTTCGATTAAACTTTAGAGGAAGATATAGAGTAGACGAGTGTGGATAGTCTAACCTGTATAATGAGGAGATTTTATTTTATTGTTTTAGGGGTCATTGTTACATAAAATATTCTAAAATTATAAATGAAATTATTTATAACATAATTTAATTTTAATGTTTCTTGACACTTAATTCTTTACCATTTTATATAAACGTTGTCGAAGTGTTGCTACATCACTTCTCTCGGTACTATTAAAGCGTAGTCTACAGAGGTTTGTATTCGGTTGGGGCGCGTGTAAGATCAAGAGCGAGACGGTGACACAGAGGATTTTTACGTGGTTCGGGTCGCCTCAGCGTAATACCCTACTCCACGGGGTGATTGTTGATTGTATGAGAGTGTATGCGTTGTGTGCGTGTGGGCTTGAGTGGACTTGTTCGGACCTATCTTCTGTCGTGCGGCGCAACCCTTTTATATGCTAAGGACCGACTGTTACATGGTTCGCCTGACCCGATAGGTGGCCTCCGCTGTATTAAACACCCTATACATGATCTACTGGTGTTATGTGTGATTAACAGTGTAATAACACATCTTAATGACAGTGTTAATGGTATTGATAATCCTCTAATTGAGCGTCATTAATACACTATTAATGACGTGTTAACTAGGTCTTGTAACGGCTGTTTTTAATAGCCCCTTGAATGTTCGTGTCGTTAGAGATCTAACAGTCTTCCCGTTGCAAGCTTAGATCCGAAGGCTTGACACGTGATAGCTCTGGAGCTTCCCTCTTTAGAGAGGTAGGTCCGGAGCTACTAAACACGTGGCAGCACCAAAGCTTCCCTCTACTGGGGGTTAGGTTCGGAGCCATTGGACACGTGGCATGACCAGAGCTTCCCTATGAAAGGAGTGAGGTCCAACCCTACGAAACACGTGGCAGCGCCGGAGCTACCCAACCGAGGGAGGCAGGTCTAGTGTCGTGGGATACATGGAGTCTTCGGAAGTCTTCAACTCGGATAGGTGGAACTCCGTAGTTTTAATCACGGTAACAATGGGTACCTGGTATCCAGGGTACCGACAGTGGCCCCCGGGCACACCTCTGGGAGAGATTTCGATACACGAGGTGGGGCCATCATCGATTCCCGCGCTGCAGCTTCAAAGGTCTTTTTCTAGTCTGTTGGGGTGACGGTCTGTAGTTAAACTATCGCCACGTGGCCCCTTTTGATATGGCGGGTGAGATCCTGGTATGCGGATCTCACGCAATTGAAGGTCGCCAGTTTCCAACACGAAAATCGTATCGCTTCCGAGCGCAATCTCTGTAGTCCTGTCAGGCCGCCACTCTCGGGTTTCCAACTTCTCATCATGATAACGGTTCACCTGATGCGACTTTTTCGCCAGAGTGGACCCGTGCCCGCTTGACAATGACAGGGTAAAATTTTGAAATGAGATCTTGATCCCAATTCGGTTTTCATTCAAGCGTTGCAGAGGCTTACTTAAGAAGGAAAACATGCACAGTTAGAGAATTCTTTACGTCTTCATTCGAACTTGCGCTCATAACCTCTCCACCCTTGCATAGCTTTTACAACTTTCGCTCCGCTTTGTCGCGATGGAGTTGGGTCTTCTCCACAGCAAGTTCAAGAGCAACGATGATTTGTCGAGGGTTCGGACCTACATGGGGTGGTCCAACGCCTCCTTCAACAACTCGATCTGCTTCAGCAAGCTTCCCTTCAAGAAGGAAAGCGCTGGAGAGATCATCTACTTCTCGGCGTATGCCATGGTGGGGCTGATCCCACCTTTTTCAAGCTTCCTCCTGATGTTGTTGGACTTCTACGGGCTCCAGCTTCATCACCTTGGCCCCCACTCATTCTTGCTGGTGGTGACTTTCGTCCACTTTTGCGAGATGTGGGTGAGTGTGCCGCCAAGCATCAAGCTCTTCTGGACCTTCTTCACGATCCACACTACTGGGTAGGGAGATGAGTTGATCGACTTCTACTACTTCGTGAAGAGCAAGAAATCTCCCTTCAAGTACTTGAAGATCTTCCCCTCCGGGAAGTGGGACAACTGGAAGAAGGACTAGATGGTCATCACGGTGGATCATCACGATAGGCTGGAGTTGCCTAAAAGCCTCCCCAATGTCGACATCGATGACTGGAATGCAGCTCCAGAATTGTCTGAAGCATACAAACCCGTCCTGACTATGATTCGAAAATGCGTGGAGGGTGGAGTGACCCCTCAGATGGTCTTCTGTAACTTCCTGGTCAACAGGTGGGCTCCGCTGAAGAAGAGGGAGTGACCCACCTGGGCTTTCAATAGCAAGATGGATCGTAATCGTATCTAAATTGGTCTTCGGACTAATTTGGATGATAATGTTTTGAAGCTCCATCTCTAGAAGCTTCATCATGGAACCATCACCCAGGACACCCTGACTCTTCCAGCAAACTTCCTCCCTCTGAACATGGTTCCCAAGTTCAAGAGGGAGCTTCAAAAGGGGATGCTGGAGGTGGACGACCTCGGCTTGGTGGAGAAGTGTGGGACCTCTGGGATTTCTATTCTCAGCGCTTCAGAAAGGAGAGCTCCCACTGATCCAAGCCATAGGGTCGACGACGCCAGAAAGGGCAAGGGCAAGGAGACAGCCGAATCTTCCAGCTGGAAGAGGAAGCTAAGACACACTGATGGAAGCTTCATTAGGTCGGCTCCATCTCGAGCTGCATCTTCCACCCGACCGATCCGAGCTTCGGCGGCCAAACATTCTCCGGAGCCAGCGTCCACGAGGGGCGCTAGCTCTGGCAAATCGGCCCCGACCCCAGTGTCATCTATGGGCTCTAGGTCCGGGGGTCCTTCCCAACCGAGGAAAATCCCGGCTGAGGCGACTCCAACTTTTGCGGCAAGCTCCCGGCCTAGGTCCGGAGTCTCTTCCTCACCAAGTCCGATGGACTTTGACTCCGAGCCACGAAAGAAGAAGTTTTGCGGTGACTGGAGCTGAAGCCTCCCAAGGTAAGAATTGTCTTCTCACCTTGAGTTGCTATTTTTATCTTTACCATGTTTTGAATTTTTCGTTCTTTGTTTTCAGGGTGACAAAAAAGAAAACTGAAGCTCCGGCCCCTGCAGCAGCATTTGAGGCTGTGCAGGCAGAGGCTCCCGCTTCGACCCCTGCGCCTCCCCGAGTGGTGGCTGAGGACACGACAGCTCCGACGCCAGCTATCGTGGAAACCAGTCCAGCGACAATGCCAGAAGTTCATGTGGTAGCGTCGGACTACGGGGAAGAGACTCGTGAAGAAGTGCCAGCGGTTTCAGAGTTGGTGTCTAAGGCTCTGGCATCGAAGCTAGAGATGGCAGAAGATCCGGCATCCGAGCCGAAAGTAGTTGAAGCTCCGACACGCAAGTCGGAGGTAGTTGAAGTTCCGACATCTGAGTCGAAGGTGGTGGGAGCCCTGGATGAAGCTACAGTGTCAGCTCTGGAGGTGATTACTTCAGAGGTGTCCATGTCCGAGCCGGAGCACCCAGAGGAGTCGGATGCGGGTCCTCCACCCACCGAAGCAAGAATTGAAGATCCGGCAGGGGGACCTTCCTCATCGGCTCCGAGTGATATGGAGGTGGATGAGCTTCCGACGATCGGTCCAGCCGACTTGGAGTTGCCGGAGAGGGAGCTCGCGCCTTGGGGTCCCTCAGTCATCTTGGAAGACCCGCTAGAGCCGTCAAAAGAGATCCAGGCTGGTCTGGATCCAATTCCTTTGGTATTGTCTACAGACAATGACTGCTCTAGTCTCTATCAGGTCCAACTTGCTTTCGACCATGACAACAAGGTCCTCGAAGAAGAGCACCATACTTTGAGGCGTTGGTGCAACATACTTTATTTCGAGACCAAGATGAAGCAATCAAGGCTTGCATACTAGTGGGAGTGGATTGACAAGGAGAAGTCCTGACTAATGCAGTGGGATCGCTTGTTGAATGAGTGAGAGGCTGCCATCAAGGCCCTTGACGAGAAGACTCGTGAGATTCTTGAACATGCTAAGGAGACCAATAAGGCAGTTGATAACCACTCGGACAGCCTCGATGAGTTAAATGAGGTACTCCTCAAGCGCCGGGAAGGCCGCGATGAAAGGGAGGATAAGCTCTTGGAGAAAGCGGAAGACCTCGTGAAGAGGGAGGAGGAGCTCGCCCAGAGGATCTCGCTGGGAGAGCAGAGTTTGGCTGATCGCACCAAACAATTTGAACAGTGCTGCATTCAATAGAAGGAGAGGATTTGACAGGTGGGAATAAACGTGTCCTAAAGAGAGACTGATATATCCACTAGGGAGGAGAAAGTGAAGGGTAGGGAGAAGGACCCGGCGGACCGTCAAAACCGCATACACCTCCGGAAGATGGAGCTTGTCCACTATGAAAAATAGATGGCCGAAAGTATCCAACAGCATGCCAAGGAGGTCGAGTGCTTCGCCCGAGAAGGTTCGGAGCTTGAGGTTGCCAGAAGGTCGCTGGAGGAATTAAGGAGATTTAGAGCAACTGAGTCCCAGCGAGTCTGAGACTTTATGGGGCTAGCTAACGAAGCCCTGGTGCCGTTTGGCTTCAGTTTGGTACGTTCGGCTAACCCGGAGCCAAAGTTAGACAAGGCGCTGGTGGCGTTGGGCTCTTTCGGCAACAAGCTGAATGCAATGGGAGACGTCATCATCGACCAACTAGAGACGAAGGGGAAGTATCTGGCCAAGAACATCGCCTAATATGTGCTGACGTATTTCAAAAGCCAGGATCCCCAACTGTCTCTAGCTCCAGTAGTCGAAGGAACCGTTGCTGAGGAGGAAGATGCCGCCAGGGCCAACGTTCAAGAAGCTGCTCAAACAACTGCCTTGTTCTTCCATAGGACCCCCAGTAGCTAGGTTTTTTTTTCTTGTGCCTTCACTTGTAATTCTCCAATTTTGAATCAATGAAATCCAATCTTTTGAATGAATGAATTCCATTTTGTATATGTCTTCAATGTATTGCCCTTTATATTGTTGGCCCCCTGTTAGATGTACACAATTCGGTTGCGAACATGTACCAAAAGGATTTGACAATGTCTCGATGACTTCACTTCTCGCTCGTAGCCAAAACGATAGCTCCGAGGTCCGAAGTTCACCTCCGACATCTCTAGGGGCCCTTTGTTACATCGACGGCGGGCCCCCTAGGGGTTGTAGGAGCTAGGTAGCTTTGACAGCGTCCACTGTTAACATATAGAACATCGACAGCGAGCCCCCTGGGAGTTGTCGGAGCTTGATGGCTTTGATGGTGCCCACAGTCAACGTGTAATACGTTGACGGTGGGCCCCCTAAAGTTGTCGGAGCTTTGTAGCTTTGATGGCACCCACTTTCAATGCGTAATACATTGACGACGGGCCCCCTGGGGGTTGTTGGAGATTTGTAGCTTCGACGGTGGCCACTATCAACACGTAGAACGTCGACGGCGGGCCCCCTCGGGGTGATTTTTCTACCATCTTCATTTAGATCGCCGTTAATTGTTCACGTCGACGGTTGGCCCCCATGGGAGTTTTTGGAGCTTGTTAGCTCTGATGACGCCCACTTTCAACGTATAAAACATCAATGGCGGGCCCCCCGGGGGTTGTCGGAGCTTAGCAGCTCTGATATCGTCCACCATCGCCATGAGTTTTACCTTTTTCCTGCGCATTAAAGACAAGAAAAGGAGTAAAATTCGTCCTCTTGTCTATAATTTGTCTGCTGCTTACTGTTCTTATTTGAACTTTAGATCCAAAGGAATTCAACATGATAAAAAGTATATTGATGCAATCTCTTTAGATACGAATGCCTTCTGGACCTGCCCTACTGGGACCTGCCAGGATATAGGTAGTACTTAGGGTGTCTGACCAGTCTAAGTCGATAGCACACTCCAGACCCATCATTGACTTTGGTTTTCAGGCGAGTAGACCATCTAGCAATGCTAAGATCCGAAAGAAGATCAACAATATAACTTATATACCACATGAATAACTCGGGCTAAATTTCAAACAAGGAATGCACAACTTTGTTATATAAAAGAAGGAAAATTAATAAAGGAAACGAGATTGTACAAAATTAACGCATGCGAAGTCTGATTTCACACAAAAATGTTTTTCATTATAAGTCCGAATACAGGGGAGACAAGGACAGTCTTAGAGTACGGAACCAAGCTAAGTGTGCTATTCATATTGTTCTAACCCAACGTAAGTAAGCTACACTTAAAGTACAATGACCAAGTTAAGTGTGTTTTTTGTCTAGGACCTACCTGACTCTATCCATAGACCTTATAATTTACATTATGTGTAAGTACAGACTCACCTCCTGAAACTAAGCATAAAACTTACGGAGGTGCTCGATATTCTATGGATTGGGAAGTGGGGTCCCATCCTCTGTTGCCAAGCAGACGCATCCGAGACGGGAAACTTTGATCACTCGAAGGGACCTTCCCAGCCAGGGGAGAGTTTGTTCATCCCTTCTCGAGTTAGTATTCTCCATAGGACCAGATCGCCTTCTCCTAGGTGTCGGTTGTGCACATGCCTTTGATTATAGCACCGGAGCGCCTGGCGATATTGTGCATTCCGAACAACTGCTTGGCACCTCCCCTCATCGACGAGGTCAAGGTCTTCATGCCAGAGCTTGTCCTGTGCGACTTCGTTGAAGGTCCAGACCCAGAGTGACCCCATGTTGATCTCCGGAAGAAGGACCGCTTTAGCTCCGTACACCAAGAAGAAGGGTGTCTCTCCAGTTGACTGGTTAGGTGTTGTCCTGCTCGCTCACAGTGCAGACGGAAGCTCATCTATCCAGTTGGCACCATTTTTCTTTAGGCGCTCATATGTGCGCGTCTTGAGTCCTTTTAATATCTATGCATTTGCTCTCTTAGCTTGGCCATTACTTGTCAGGTGGGCTACTGATGTGTAGCTCACTTGTATGCCAAGATCTTCGCAATACTCTTGGAATGCTGTACTTGTGAATTAGGTTCTGTTGTCAGTTATGACTCTGTTAGGAACTCCAAATCAACAGACTATGGACTTCAAGAATTTGATAGCGGATTGCTTGTTAATTGTCACAACTGGAGTAGCTTATGGCCACTTAGTGAACTTGTCAATGGCGACGTACAGGAACCTATAACCTCCGACGGCTTTTGGGAAAGGTCCCAATATGTCCATCCCTCATACAGCGAATGGACATGTAGGAGGTATCATTTGCAGCAATTGTGCCAGTGTGTGAATTTGTTTCGCGTGGTCACCCTTCACCATCAACTGCTTGACGCCATATGATAGCATCACCTTGAGTCCGTAGATGAGAGCTTCATACTCCGCCATGTTGTTGGTTGCCTTGAAGTCAAGGTATACCATGTACTTGACCTTCTCCCCGGTCAGAGCGAGGAGAAGGATTCTAGCTCTGGCCCCCTGCTTCTGCATGGAGCCGCCAAAGTAGAGAGTCCAGTGAGGCTCGGTGAAGACCGGGACCTTGGGTTCCAGCTTCTGCTCACTGTGGCCTCTAGATTTGATGAAGAAGGGGTCCACTCCGCCACGAAGTCGGCCAATGCTTGACTCTTGATAGCATTTCAAGGCGAAAATTCGAGATCGAAATCTGCCAGCTCCGCTGCACACTTTGCAATATTTCCCGTAGAGTTGGGGTTATACAATATAGCACGTAGTGGATAAGAAGGTACCACTGATATTTTGTGGGCTTGGTGTTAGGAAATCAGTGGTACACTACTCTAGCAACTCTACCGCATCACCCAGGAAACATGCGAGTACAGAGGTCATGGATCGTTACCACTAGACGCGTAGCGCAGCGGAACGTAGGTGTGCGTCGGTGCAGGGGAAGTAGACGATCCCATTCGTCTCCTCCTCGCCCTCTTCTCAGCATTAGTAGATGAACACGTTCGTCGTAGCCGATCAGCGCAGCAGTAGCAGCAACGCCTCCACGGAGTCCACACGTACGGAGAGGAACGTCGTGCGGCGATGTGCTAGCACCGCGCGCGACAAGGGTCTTGGCGTGAGGCCTTCAAGGGGTGGCGGCTAGGGCTGTCACGTGGTGGGATGATTAGCCCCTAACCCTACCCCTCATATTTATAGGCGTACTAATGGGCTTTTAGGTCGCAGGCCTATTAGTACCCTAATTGCTTATGGATCAAATATCCAATAGGCCTCAACCCGAATTGTTATGATTGCCTCTTGGGCACATCACCAACAATCTCCCACTTGCACTAGAGACAATCATCTAGCCAAGATTTTTGATATTCCAACTCCTTAAGTGTGTGACCCGTTAGGTTCATGTGCAGTCGGTTGTGAATGGAAACCATTTCCAACCACAAGTCAGTAGAGGTACCTAGCAGGACATACTGACTCCTGAATGTACATAAAGATCATATCGGCCGAACCTAGATACATTCAACATGCTAATACCTTTGCCTCACGATACCAATCAAGCTCAAGGCGAGATGCATGTCATCCTTGTGATAGCTCGACCATTAACTCGATCAAATAGTGGATTCATTCCATGACTAACTTTTAGTCACTGTGATTAACCTTTAATCACCTTGGCATGACCATGCACTTTCAAATCTAACTATCTCGAGGGGCCCAGCGATATCTCTCCTATTATTAAGGAGGTGCAAATCCCATCTTGATCCGCGCATATCTCATTCTATGTTTCATTATATACTCGAAGACTACTCTTATAACTACCCAGTTACAGATTAGCGTTTGGTAGTCTCAAAGTACACAAGTACGCATAGTGAGAAACAATGGCGATCTCAGGTCTAAGGATCTAGAAGGTGTATCACTCAAGACCAACTGATGGCACATATGGAAATAAGAATCCCAGCAGTGTCTTAGAGTGGGTCAATCCAACACCATGTTCACTAACATGTGTTCACATTATTAATTCGATATCTCCATATCTATGATCCGTGAAATGTGATCATCAATTAATACATGTGCTAGTCTGTATGCAATCATTATCTCATATAATGGTATAGACTAGGGATCATCTAGAGTAACATTACTTTTAACAAAGAGTTTCACGAACAAGTCACATACTTGATGATCAATGTAAATAATGATTACTCATATAACAATTTATTTAATAGTACATAAACATAGCTGTGACACAAGTCTCCCACTACACACTATGATCACTGATGTAAGTATCTAATACCCATAGATCTCGTGTGTGCCTCATGCTTTGATTGTGGAAGAGGCTTTGTCAACGGATCTGCAACATTCAAATCCGTGTGCACCTTGCATATCTTCACATCACCTTGGTCGATGATCTCTCGAATGAGGTGATAGCATCGTAGTATGTGTTTGGATCGTTTGTGTGATCTAGGCTCCTTTGCTGTGCGATGGCTCCACTATTGTCACAGTAGAGATCTAGAGGACTGGACGCGCTAGGAACAACACCCAACTCAGAAACAAATTTTCTGATCCAAACAGTATCCTTTGCTGCTTCAGAAGCTGCAATATACTCCGCCTCTGTGGTTGAATCTGCTACTGTATCTTGTTTGGAACTTTTCCAGCTCACTGCCCCTCCATTGAGGCAGAATACAAAACCGGATTGTGATCTAGAATCATCCTTATCAGTTTGGAAGCTGGCATCGGTGTAACCTTTTATAACGAGCTCTTCTTCACCTCCAAACACTAAGAACGCATCCTTAGTTCTTCTCAAGTACTTAAGGATGTTTTTGACAACGGTCCAATGAGCCTCACCATAATCTGATTGATACCTGCTTGTGATACTTAGAGCATAAGATATATCTAGGCGTGTACATAGCATGGCATACATGATGGATCCAATAGCCGAAGCATAAGGAATCGCTCTCATCCTCTTTTGCTCATCAGGTGTCGAAGGACACTGACTCTTGCTTAGAGTAATGCCATGTGACATTGGCAAGAAACCTTTCTTAGAATCTTGCATATTGAACCGATTCAATATCTTGTCAATATATGTATCTTGGCTTAATCTAATTAGCCTTTTAGATCTATCTCTATAGATCTTTATGCCCAAAATATACGCTGCCTCTCCTAAATCCTTCATTGAGAAACTTCTTCTTAATGAGGATTTAACATCATCAAGCATTGGAATATCATTTCTGATCAATAATATGTCATCTACATATAGGACCAAAAATACATGTGCGCTCCCACTAAACTTCTTGTAAATACAAGGTTCTTCTACGTTCTTGATGAAACTAAACCCTTTGATTACTTCATCAAAACGCAGATTCCAACTCCAAGATGCTTGCTTCAGTCCATAGATGGACTTTTGAAGCTTGCATATTTTACTAGCATTTTTAGGATCGACAAAACCCTCAGGTTGTGTCATGTACACATCCTCAGTCAGACTTCCATTAAGAAAGGCTGTTTTGACATCCATCTGCCATATTTCATAATCAAAATATGCAGCAATTGCTAGAAGAATCTGAACAGACTTAAGCATTGCAACGGGTGAGAAAGTTTTATCATAATCAACACCTTGAATTTGTTTGAAACCTTTCGTCACCAATCGCGCTTTATAGATGTGAACATTTCCATTCATATCAGTCTTTTTCTTGAAAATCCATTTACAATCGATAGGTCTCACACCTTCGATTGGATCAACCAAGTTCCAAACTTGATTTTCATGCATGGATTCAATTTCGGATTCCATGGCTCCAAGCCGTTTTTCAGATTTGGGTCCCTCCATTGCTTCTACGTAGGTTGTTGGCTCATTATTATCCAATAATAACATGTCATGCTGCTCCGTGGTTAGAAGCGTTAACTTTTCAGTTGCACGACGTGCCCTCGTAGACCTTCGTGGGGCTGGTGTTTCATCAACTGGTTGCACAACATCTTGTACATCCTGTATAGGATTAGTGGGTGTTGAAACATTTTCAGGTATTTCTTGAATTTCTTCAAGATGCATCTTGCTCCCACTAACTCCTTTTGAGAGAAACTCTTTCTCCAAGAAGACACCATTGTGAGCGGTAAACACTTTACCCTCTGTTTTATTATAAAAATAATATCCTTTGGTTTCCCTAGGATATCTCACAAAGAAGCATTTGTTTGATTTTGGAGTGAGTTTGTCTGACGTCAAACATTTGACATAAACATCACATCCCCAAACTTTGAGCAAAGACAATCCGGTACGTTTCCCAGTCTACATCTCATATGGTGTCTTTTCAGCAGACTTAGTTGGGACTCTGTTTAGTGTAAACGCAGCAGTTTCAAGAGCATAACCCCAAAAGGATAGTTGAAGATCTGCTTGGCTCATCATCGACCTAACCATGTCCAACAAGGTTCGGTTCCTCCGCTCGGACACCCTATTCCATTGAGGTGTTCCAGGTGGAGTCAACTGTGGAACAATTCCACATTGTTTCAAATGATCATAAAATTCATGGCTCAAATATTCACCTCCACGATCAGATCGTAGAAGTTGAATTGTCTTGCCCAATTGATTCTGTACTTCATTATGAAATTCTTTGAACTTTTCAAAGGATTCAGACTTGTGCCTCGTTAGGTAGACATAACCATATCTACTAAAGTCATCGGTAAATGTGATGAAGTACTGAAAACCACCTCTGGCAATTGAACTCATTGGTCCACATACATCTGTGTGTATAAGTCCCAACAAGTCAGTCGCCCTCTCACTTTGACCAGTGAAGGGTGCTTTGGTCATCTTCCCAAGCAAACTAGATTCGCATGTGTCAAGTGATTCAAAATCAAATGAGCTTAGTAAACCATCTTTATGGAGTTTTTCAATGCGTTTCTCATTTATATGACCTAAGCGACAATGCCAAATAAAAGTGGGATTTAGATCATTATGACGAGCCCTGTTGGTATTAATGTTACAGACAATTTTATCCTCAAGATCAAGAACATATAATCCATTCACCAATGGACATTGAGCATAGAAAATTTTATTGTAATAAATAGAACAACATTTGTTCTTTGTTACAATCTCATAACCATCAACTTCTTTTAAACACGAAGAAGAGATAATGTTCTTGCTCAAAGTAGGAATGCAATAACAATTATTCAATTCCAAAACTAATCCTGAGGGTAATGACAAGTGGTAAGTTCCGACAGCTATGACCGCAACCTTTGCTCCATTGCCGACACGGACATCCAACTTGCCTTTTGCAAATCTTCTAGTCTCACTTAGACCCTGCAACGATTTGCAAGTGTGAATCATCGATCCGGTATCAAATACCCATGATTCACTAGAAGATAATGCAATATTAATTTCTATAACATTTATACCTGAAGCGGAAGTCTCACTTCCCTTCTTCTTCTTCATATCCTCCAAGTACTTCTTGCAGCTCCTAGACTAGTGCCCCTTACCATGATAGTGAAAGCATTCATCATTAGGAGAAGGGCCATATTTTCCCTTTGGTTTAGACTTTGAGCTTGAAGGCTCATCGGGAACCTTTCCCTTGCCTTTACCTTTAGGATGCGTCACACGCTTCCTCTTTTTATTCTCCTTTTGCACCATCATCACATGAGTGGCATTTTTCTTAATGCTTTCTTCGGCTGTTTTAAGCATCCCATGCAATTCAGACAAAGTTTTATCCATGCCATTCATTTGAAAAATTCAATATGAATGGCTCGTAGCTCGGTGGGAGCGACTGAAGAACAACGTCAATAGCCAGATCATCCTTGAGTTCAGAACCAAGTTTGCCCAAAGTTTCAATGTAACCAATCATCTTGATTACATGAGGGCTGATCGGGCTACCCTCCACCAGTTTGCATGAGAACAATGACTTTGAGATATTGTATCTCTCAGCCCTTGCCCGATTCTCAAACATTCCACACAGCCCCTCAATCATAGAATAAGCATCTGTATGCTAATACTATTTTTGCAGATCAGTGGACATAGTGGCGAGCATGAGGCAACTTACATTAACCACATCATCGCAGTGCTTCGTATAAGCTCTACGTGCTGCATTAGTTGCATCAGCTGGGAGGTCATCAGGGTAAGGCTGCAGAAGAACGTACTCGGTTTTGTCTTGCCTAAGAACGATTCTCAGGTTGCGGTACCAATCGATAAAGTTAGCTCCATTGAACTTCTCTTTTTCAAGCACAAATCGCAAATTGAAACCGGAATTGTTACTAGCAGACATTATCTACAATAGAAAATAAATATGCAAGGTTTAGCACTATGTTATGTACCAATCTTCTATTAACAGTTTAATAAAAGATATCACCACTATATGATCATCGTCTTCCCTCTAATGACATATAGTGATTCAAGATCCATATTCACTAATTCCTAGTGAGCTTTGGCTTCACTGCTAGGAAATTATTGACATAGGTAAACAACCATTGTTAATCATATTTCTATATGATTCTTGTTTGTTGGGTGACATCCAATGCCCCGGCTCCCAACTCTATGCCATAAAGCCCGAAACCGTTTTGATAGCTTTGTTGAGTAAACCAACACTATGCATGTGAACGTCCAACATTCACCCTATGAATTATGATAGATGATGGTACTTTGCTTTGGCAAACCTACCACACAACGATCAAAATAACATAGGTGCAACTATTGGTAAATGGCATCAAATGCTCAACTTTTGTGAGGGAAGCTATTCTATCATGACAAAACATCCACCATATGAAAAGCATGAAAAGAATAGTAATAAGAATCACAGGCATATGATCATATCACATTGTGAATAGTATGGCCTTTAGAATCATAATGGTCTCCATCGCCATGATTCCATCAAGATCTGAGCTGCCATGCCTCCCTTCTTGTGGTGATCTCCATCTCCACCATGCTTGAAGACATCTCCATGATAATAAAAGAAACTAATACAACTAATAGCTACCAAATAAATTACATGAGAGATCAAGCATCACAGGTCGACACGCAGGTCGTTATACAATTATGTGACAACCTCAACCCGATTGTGTTAAATTTGCAACACGCGGGCTACATGAATTTACACACAGATCATCACATCACAGTAAGGCCATACCATTCACATCATTCCCTGCAAAAACAAGTTAAGCGCAGAACAATTTCTAGCGCGAAACTATGTTATGTAATCGCTATAGCAGACAACAAAATGGTGGTCCCGGAACACCAAACGGAATTACATAGATCGCATCTATGAAATCACTATGAAAATCTCATTGGATTGATCAAATCAACCCGAATCCGAGCCATTCAGAATGCCTCAATTTTCAAGGTGACCGGTTTTTCATGAGTAGATCGCGACTCATGACCGTGGTCTGTTGGCTCAATCTGTTAGCTATGTATGCGATTAGTCCCGATGGTGATTCCAGCCGTAGGGACAGGTTGCACACACAACAGATAAGGAGCACGAACTGACCCTTTAGTCATATATGATCGCAATCTACTCTAACCAATTCCAAACCCCAAAACTGTGCGATAAAATTTATCGTATGAATATGTCTGCAGTAGATCCCATCTACTAACAAGATCTAGACCAAAAACTATGCAAGTCGGCTCTGATGCCACTGTTAGGAAATCGGCGGTACGCTACTCTAGCAACTCTACCGCATCACCCAGGAAACATGCGAGTACAGAGGTCATGGATCGTTACCACTAGACGCGCAGCGCAGCGGAACGTAGATGTGCGTTGGTGCAGGGGAAGTAGACGATCCCGTTTGTCTCCTCCTTGCCCTCTTCTCAGCAGCAGTAGATGAACACGTTCGTCGTAGCCGATCAGCGCAGCAGTAGCAGCAGCGCCTCCACAGAGTCCACACGTACGGAGAGGAACGCCGTGCGCTGATGTGCTAGCACCGCGCGCATGGCAAGGGTCTCGGCGTGAAGCCTTTGAGGGGTGGCGGCTAGGGCTGTCACGTGGTGGGGATGATTAGCCCCTAACCCTACCCCTCATATTTATAGGTGTACTAATGGGCTTTTAGGTAGCAGGCCCATTAGTATCCTAATTGCTTATGGATCAAATATCCAATAGGCCTCAACCCGAATTGTTATGATTGCCTCTTGGGCACATCACCAACACTTGGAAGTAGTGACAAAGCAATAAGAACTGCATATAGTAGTTTATGCACCTCACTGTACCGAGTCTTGGCGTCATATAGTACTTTGCTGATGAAGGACACTAGTCGCTGGACAATCCGGTCCTTCCCGGAAGGACCCGAAGCTTCTTCTTCATCAACCCAGACCCTCCCGGAGGGGTCCAGACCTTCTGCTTTAGCTACCCGGACCCTCCCATAGGGGTATGGATCTTCTTCTTGATCAGTCATGAGGACTCCCTCGGATGAGAGAGGTTGATCCTCATGCAGCTTGCCTTTAGGATCCGTGCCTGGGGGCTGGGATCCAGACTCACCTTCAGGTAGCTTCAGACCCTCCTAGAGGGGTCTGAACTCTTGAACTGAAGATGGCTTCGGTCTCTCCGTGACTAGGACCATGCTGACAACCTCCATAGTTGCTGAAATGTAAAGCAAAAGAGGCCCACCAGGATCCGAAGCTAACAAGATTGGTAGTGTAGTGAGGAGCTTCTTGGGCTCTTGGAATACCTTTTCTGCTTCTTTAGACCAATGGAATGGCCCGATCTTCCTTAGTATCTTGAAGAAGGGAAGCGCCTAGTCTGCCAGTCTTGAGATGAACCGGTTGAGCGCAGCTAGACATCCATTTAGATTATGGACATCCTTGACGCGGGCTGGGGGCCGCATCTCTTTAATAGCCCCGATCTTCGCCGGATTTGCCTCAATTCTTCGGTGAGTCATCAAGAATCCAAGGAGCTTCCCAGAGCTAACCCCAAAGGCATATTTGTCCGGGTTTAGCTTGGTGCGTGTTATGCGCAGCTTGTTGAAGACGGCTTGCAGGTTGTCAAAGAGTAATTCCTTGTTCTTCACCTTCATGATGATGCCATCGACGTAGACTTCCACCAAGTCCCTAATGAGCTCTCCAAATGTTTTTTGAATGGCTCACACAAAAGTTGAAGTAGCATTTTTGAGACCGAAAGGCATATCAGTATAACAATACAACCCATCTACTGTTATGAAGATAGTATGCTCTTCATCATCCCTAGATATTTGAATCTGATGATATCCAGAATACGCATCTAGAAAACACAATAGCTCGCACTCGGATGGGGAATCCACTATCTGATCTATCCTAGGTAGTGGAAATGGGTCTTTTGGACATGCCTTATTTAAGGTGGTGTAGTCGATGCACATCCAAACCTTCCCGCCGGCCTTTGATACAATGACTGTGTCGAAGTATTAATGCAACACTTCCCCCAGATCAGCTAAGTAGGAGCCCGCGGAGGTTCTTGTTCAGTGGGGTTTAGGCCTCAATCAAGTGTGCGAGCGCGTGAGAGAATATGACACGGTGGTTTTTATGTGGTTCGGGCCGCAAGGAGTGTAACACCCTACTCCACGGTGGATGGTATTTCTAGTGTGTGTATGCGTGAGTTTGATGTTGGATGTTGGGTGTTGGTGTCCTTTGTAACGGTGGCGGTCCGGGTCTTTTATTGACAAGGTCAGACACCTTAAAAGTGGGGTCCAAAGCCCGATAGGTGGTTCCAGGGCGATCTTATCCTAAAGATCTAAGGCTTCTCGCATAAGCTTGCTATGACCGTGGACTTGAAGACTCGTTGTCTTGCCGCCTGAGTCGTTAGTACCCTATGCGTCGTTGCTGACAATGGCAGGGGATGTCCTATCCAACTGTCTCTATCGCCATAAGCTACCAACTTGGCGGAGTGGGATAGGCCTGCGGCGTCTTCATTGCGATATGATTGGTCATAGCGATACTTGACATTAGGCGTGCGTCGCAAATCTTCAATCCTTGACAGTGACAAGGCAAATCGCCCTCTTAACTTTCGTGTCCCCCCGTCCAGGGTAAGTGGCTGGACTACATGATAGCTCGGGAACTCATCTCTGCGGAGGAGGTCAGGTCCCGTCTTGCGGACCACGTGGCAGCTCAGGAGCTCACCTCCGCAGAGGGGGTCAAGTATCGTCTTGCGGTCCACGTGGCAGCTCGGGACCTAACCTCCGCGGAGGAGGTTAGGTCCCGCCTTGTGGGACACGTGGTAGTGCCGTAGCTCGCCTATACGGGAGGTGGCCCGTCTGATGTCTTGGACCACGTGGAAGCTCTGGAGCCCTGTCTCGTGGGGGAGAGAGATCATTCCCTGCTGGACACGTGGCTGCTTGGGAGCTCCTCTTCGAGGGGAGCTGAACTCTTCCCCAGGGTCTCTTGCAGATACCCTAGACCCTGTATATCTGAGGTCGACGAGTCTGGGTCTTCTAAACACGTGGCACCCTTGGATCCTACCTCTGCGGAAGGCGAGGTACCTAGGCGGCTCTAGCGCGAGGGTACCCGGTATGCCGGGTACTGCCAGACTGGGTTTGCCAGCCATCGAGGATGATGAACCTCCCTGATTAAACCAGCTTCGAGCATCTTCTTGATTTCTTGTCTGGTGAAGTTCTGTCACTCGACTGATTGCTTCCGGGTTTCTGATGTACTGGACGTGCGTTGGAATATATTTTTAGGTTGTGCTCAATCACCTCCGTAGGGATCTGTCGGTACCCTGTGTACCAGATACCCTTTGGGACTGCAAAGAATGCTAAGGAACTCCACATATGTGAGTTGAAGTCCTCCAGAGGCCCCACATGTCATACCGAACCAGACCTGCCTCCCTGCTATGGTTAGTCCCAGTACCGCCACGTGTATCGTTAAACCAGACACTCCCTACACGGTAAAGCTCCGGACTAGATACACGTATGGCATCCCCGGACCTAACCCCCGACAGAGGGAAGCTTCGGTACCGACACGTGTACAACAGCACCGGACCTACCCGTCCAAGATGGTAAGCTTCAGAACTGCCATGCGTTCGACTGCCAGACCATCAACTTCAACAAGCAAACTGGTGGACCTCCAACGGCTCAGACCTTCAAGGAACATTAAAGACCTCAAGACCCGATTAAGTGTCATTAATGCTATCTTAATGACACATCATCGGAGGGCCCTTAATACCAGTAATGGCACTGTCAAGGCGCATTACCACACTATTAAGGGTAATTAAGCTCATTAATTGTGTATTAAACATTAGTAACCGCCAGGGCCACATGTCGGGCCAGGCTAACGATGTAATGGCCAGTCCTTGTACTATAAAAGACTGGCCGAGTGATACACAGGGGGTCTCCCGGACACGCCCACGCACGCTAAGGCGAGTCACTCTAGTCTTTCTCATTCATAGCGTTCAAACGCTCAATACAACAACAACACACACCTGTGGAGTAGGGTATTACGCTTAGGCGGCCCGAACCACGTAAATCTTCGTGTCAACTTGCCATCATGTTCTGAATCTCTGTGCGCCCACAACCGAACTACAAACTCCGCTGGCTACCAACGGTGGTACCGGGAGAATTGACGCAATCACACTCCGACAGTTGGCGCGCCAGGTAGGGGCGCCTGAGATTCAAACATGGTGAACTCTGCTGCTGCATCGTCTAACGGCAACCACGCCGTGCAACCTGCTGGAGACAATCCCTCCAACATGCAGCAGCCAACAGGTGTCGTGGCTCCATCACGAGTCATGCCACCGCCACCACCGTCCACACCGGCGAATCAAGCTGGTGTAACACCCTCATTTTCATGCATCATGCTTTGCATACACTCATATACATGTTTAACATTAACCCACATCAAGAGGAATGAGTCTAAAATTGATTTGGAACATTTAAAATTGATTTGGAACAAAACCGCACTTAATATGCAGGAAAGTGCGGACTAGTCCGATTTTGCTGAGGACTAGTCCGATTTCTCTCTGACTAAAAATGGACTTGTCCGTTTTTGCTGCGGACTAGTCCGATTTTGCCTCTGGAAGCTTTCGGACTTGTCCGATTTTGTGCGGACTAGTCCGATATTCCAAGAATCCTTGGAAATTTGCTAAGTCCCTGGACTTTTCCGGACTAGTACAATGTTCCAGCGGACTTGTTCGTTTTCCTCTCTGACTAAAGTCGGACTTGTTCGATTTTTGGCCAGACTTGTCCGATTTTCTCTCTGGACGACTTGAGACTAGTCCGATCCTTTCCGGACTTGTCCAATATTTCGCGACTCCGAGTTGATCTTTTGTTTTACGACTTGTTTCTTGGGTTTCACGTTAAGTGGGCCTAGGGACTTCGTGCCTAACTCTTTTAGAGCCCATGTGGGACCCTAAACCGACCTCTACTCATCCCAAACTCGAAATCCATCTAACCCTAGCCTCCACCTCTATAGAAACAACCCCACCCCTTGGCTTGACATCTATTTGCCACTTTTCCACCCCACCCAAACCCAAGTTCGTGGAGAGCCACCATCAAGGAGGGAGGAGGAGATACCAAGCAAGAAGAAGAGGAGGAAACGAAAGAGGATCAATATCTCCACCAAGTTCTGTCCCTCATCACCAATTCATCTCCAAGTTCATCACCAATCCTAGACCATCAAGATCCAAGTGTTACCTCCAAGTTTCTTGATTCATTGGAGTCCTAAACACCTGGTATACTTTCTATTCCCTTTTCCTTACAAGAATTTAACCCATAATCTCCAAATTCACGTCAATCTAGAAAGCCCTAATCTACTGATCTCGCAGAGTGCAGACTTGTCCGGTCCCTAGCGGACTAGTGCGATCTTCCTGGTTAAATTATGTTGAATTAATTCTAAAATATCTAATCAACTCCAAACCTGTATAAACTTGTTAAAAACTATTAGAACTAGTTAGTGATCATTAAAAGCAATCTATTAGTTCTACCTTGCATTTGCATCAATCATGCATGTCATGTCATATTGAGTAATATTTGTGCACTCTTTGATTGTGTTCCTTGTCTTATATGTTTCTTGTGTGGATTATACGGATTTGTGCTAGAGAGTGCCGCGGAGGATCTTCAACACCAAGAGTTTGAAGGCTTTGACCCTAATCAACCGCAAGAGCAAGGCAAGTTTCCTTGAAACATATTGATCCTGTTTTAAAGTAAATGTTTTATTTGCAAAATTGCATGCTTGTGTCAATTTGATGCGAAAATACTATGGTAGGAAGTTTACTAGCTTTGTTTGACCACCCTTGTCACCTAGAATTATGATAGAGAGTCGGGGAGGGTTTTTACCTTTTTGCTTCGCTTAATTAATTGGGATGGAAAAACAATACTACATATTAATAATATATTTATGAGGCTATGATTAACATGAGCTGGATAATATGTTATGGTAATGGATGATCTAAGCAAGCCCGGTATGTGGATGGGTTGAATGTCATGGTGGTTTGCTTGCTTTAGATCTAAGGACCGGTTCATACGAGAATAAGCCAGGACTACAGTGTCACCACGAGGCCAAGTATGGGTGCAGCGTATCTGATTAATTAGGGCTTTGCCAGTGCTATTTGGACCAATATGGATGCTCGGGGAAGGGGTATTCGGATTGGGTTTGTTGATGATTGGTGGGACTACCATGGGATCCGAATGGCTCAAGAGGGGGCCCTTGAAGATGTGCTCAGTTGGAGACATCGCCACCGGTGAAACCTCAGTGGGGTCTAAATAGGATAGCAATCCCTTTGTAAAGGCTATTTTGTGATCTCTTGGCCATACACCAAAGGAAGTGTAATTGGCGAAAGGGAGGTTCTTTAGTCGCCGACGGGTGATGAAATCACAAACACGTGGGTAAAGCGGTACAAACTCTGCAGAGTCTAATAAAACTATCATGATAGCCGTGCTCCCGGTTATGAGCACATGGATAACTTCCATGATTAGAGGGAACCTGGTATTGGGATGGTATTTTGGATGCGTATGGTAGGTATTATGGTTATGGATGATTAAGAATCGAATTCTGGTATTGAATATGGTTAATGGTATGATGATGATGGATATGGAATATGGACTGGTACTATGATATTACTTATGGATTATAATGAGTTTACTTCACATACATGATGTATATTGCTTTTCAAATGTTTTACTGTACTTTTCAGCACTCAACCATTATTATTGTCGTCATTTGAATCAGCCACATGTCATACTTTCCACACTTGCTGAGTACGACATGTACTCACTCTTGCAATCCCCCCCAACAGTTGCAGGTTAGGATTGGGAGTTTAATGGCGATAATGCAGAGTTCTAGGCTGTGTCTACCGTCAGCTTTGCCTGTGGTGTTGATTGGAGCTGCGCTATACCCTATTGCTTATGCTGCCTAGCTGTTTAGTTTACTTATTTAGTTTATTTCCATTGCAATAGTTGAACTTGTCATCAATATTCATTAGAGTTTGTATTTGAGGATAATATGGTTTGTGCAATAAAATTTGATAATTAATCTTGTTCTGTGGTAATTTTCTGTATACTCTTTTGTGAATGCACTCGTGTATGTGTGTTGAACGTCCTGGGCACACATGTGTTAGCTTGGTTCTTTTCCGGAACCGGGAGTCATAGATTGGTATCAGAGCCACAGGTTGACCGTAGGACGCAACCTAGATAGAATGGACACTTTAGATCACATAGGAGCACTCAGGAATCGATGTGTTTTTGCTTGGTGTGCTGTTTGCTATATATATTGTTTGCTTGTGTGATTAATAGAGGATTTTAGGATGCTTTAGCATTGCCATGTCCACCTAGGCTAGTATAGCTAGTTGTTTAGTTTCATATCCTTGATGCATTGGGACGTTTCTAAATTCTTACCTATTGCTCTTCTTCAGATGGTGAGGACTCGCAACCAGAGGGATGGTGTGGGTACCCCGCAGACCGGGTACCCCCCTGCACAAGGAGAAAACGGCTAAGGACTCGACCTCTACTTGGAGGCAGAGTTCGAGGCTTCCACGTCGTGGAGGGAAGGACCAGATCCTACCTCCCCGCCGGGGCGGGCTCCCAGGCTGCCACGTGGTCGGCAGGACTGGACCCTCGCCTCCCTGCCGAGGCGGGCTCCAGGGCAGCCACGTGGCACACAGAACCGGACCCTCGCCTCCCTGCCGAGGCGGACTCCGGGGCTGCCACGTGGCCGGCAGAACCGGACCCTCGCCTCCCCGCCGATGCGGGCTCTAGGGCTGCTATGTAGCCATTGGAACCCCTGGGTCGAGGCCCGTCTCCCTGCAGGGAAGGGCTCCAGAACTACCACATGGCCCGTAGGGCTGAGCCTCCGCCCTTCCACGGAGGTGGGCTCCGGAAGCGCCATGTGGCCTGAACAGCCGGGCGCTCGACTCCCCGCAGAGGCAGGCTCCGGTGCGACCACGTGGCGGACGACCAACTCAATGCGGTAGGAGGCCGCAGTAAAGGAAAGAGTGCGATGCTCAGATAGGCATTAAGTACGCGCGCCTTCCCCAGGCGAAGCGGAGTCGCACATGCGTAAGTCAAGGCTCCAGTGTCCGTTCTTGTCCAAGTAGCCGGTACACACCCACTGCGCAAGACGGACGAGTGAGCCGCCGAGACAAGACGGGCGGGAATTGCCCTGCCATCATCAACAACTATGTGTAGCCCTGGCACACGACGCGGCGGGACGACACATTGAAGCCTCTGACAAAGGGAAGTAGATAGCATTTAATCCTAGATCTTGTATAGGATTTGGCTCTCCCCGGGACCACCTGTCGGGCCCCGGGGCCCACCTTGTGACTGCAGAGTCCTTGGACTATAAAAGGACTCAGCAGGCGACCTTTACAGGGGATCGAAAACTGATACACGCTCAAGCAAGGCAATACACAAACACTCCCGTGGATGTAGGGTGTTACGCTCTGGCGGCCCGAACCACGTAAACCCTCTGTGTTCATCATCTCGCTGCGCTCAATCTCCTGGGACTAGCCCTCGTGAATCCAAAGAACCTCCGCGGGCTGCTCTCTAAGCAGGTCCGGGGGAAGTGTCGTTTACGACCTTCGACATTTGATGCGCCAGGTAGGGGGCTTTTTCCCCGTGAAGATTTCCACCAGCAGCAATGGTGAACGGCCATTCCAACGCCGGCACATCCAGGCTGCAGTCACGGCAATAGGCAGTAGCTGAGGACCAGGCATCATCTCGCTCTAGGGCGGGATCCCGCTGTAGAGCAGCAAGGTCGGGACCTTCACGTCGCCCTGCTGTCACCTCGCCGGCTGCAGGTCGGCACGCCACACCACGAGTACTCCAACCGTGACGGCAGCTACGGCGCCACCGGCTGCGAGCCCGGAGAGTGCACTCGTAGCGGCGCATGCTACTCCACAACCCACCTGCTGGGGATGCTCCTCGGGGAGCAGCTCAGCAGTGGATCAACGACGTCGACCACCTCGTCACCCTACACTCAACGCACCTCCACCAAGGGAGACACATGCCCAGCTGATGCATGTGTCGTTGTCACGGACTCCAACAGTCGATCGATGGACGGCAGACTCGCGCTCGACCAGGATCTCGACAATAGACCTGAGAACCGGGCTGCAGCGCCGTAGGACGGGAGAAGACTATCGAGTCACCATCGAGCGACAGAGGGAGCGGCGGCGCAACCTCAAGGCATATTACAGTGCGCCGGGCCCTGAGCCCCAGGCTCACGTCGTGCCTCCACCACACCAGGCGTACGTCGCGCCTCCACCTCCACAGGCGTACGCTGCACCGCCCCAGTGTCAGGTATACGCAGGCCCACCTGCTCACCAGGGGTATGCAGTGCCACAGCCGGCGCCAGCCAGCCCCACCCAACGGTGTGCAGCTCTGGCACCACACCTCCGTTTCGTGGTCTGGCCACGAAAGTTCTGGCCACACATGCCGGAGAAGTACGACGGGAGAGTCAACCCGAGCGAGTTCCTGTAGATCTACTCCACCGCGATACTAGCTGCAGGAGGCAACGAGGCCATCATGGCTAACTACTTCCCCGTCGTCCTAACCGGCCTAGCCCGGTCATGGCTCATGAACCTACCCCAGGGGTCCATAACCTCCTGGGATGAGCTGTGCCGACAATTCGTGGCGAACTACAACAGTTTCCTACAAGCGCCCCGACACAGAGCTTGACCTCCACACCGTCAGACAGTGCGCTGGAGAGTCGCTGCAATCGTTCACCCAGCGGTTCTCTCAGGTACGGAACACCGCCCCTCATGTCGCTAGCGCATCAATAATTGTTGCATTAAGACAGGGTGTGAGGGACAAGAAGATGCTCGAGAAGCTAGCCACACATGAAGTGCATGATGTCTCCGAGCTTTTCGCCCTGGCAGACAGATGTGCTAGGGCAGCTGAGGGACGCAACTGGCACTCCCAACCTTCCTCAGAGGCAAGGGAGGCCACGCCGAATGAGGAAGGAGCCTATGCAAAGAGCAGCGGCAAGAAGAATAAGAAGGGCAATGGCAAGAACAAGCCAAAGCCCGAAGCCCATGCGGTGGTGGCCGCGGCACCCGGTGGAGCCCGGGCGCCACGCCGAGACAAGCGCCCTCAGCAGTCACCAGAACCCGAGGAGCCTGACTTCAAGTGCCCGGTGCACTGCATAAATAGCCATAGCGCTAGCGAGTGCTGGGAAGTGAAGAAGTTTGCAGAGCGCTTCCGCGAGCAGAAACAGAAGCAGCAGTGCCAGGAGGGCGCGCCTCCCCGCTAGAGGGAGGGCTAACAGAAGGTCGATCCTGAAAAGGAGGATGACAGCGAGATGGGGTTCCAGGAACCCCAGAGGGCGGTGAAGACCGTCTTCGAGGGTGGCGACTCCGACTCCAGCAGTGATAAGGAGCACCACAAGACTCTCCACGTCATCTACGGGGGTGCCACAGATCCCACGTCCCGAAATGCAGTGAAGACTCTGCGATGGGCAGTGGCCCCTGCTCCAAGCCCGGCTCCCCACCACAAGTGGATGAACACAGCAATCATCTTCGACGCCTCTGACTGCCTGAAGAACATGGCGGGAGCAGGCGTGATCCCGTTGCTGGTGTCCCCGACCATCGCCAACGTGAAGGTCTTTCACGTGCTGATAGATAGTGGGGCAGGTCTCAACCTCATCTCCACGGCGGCCTTCCGGAAGCTGCAGCTGCCGATGTCCTGGCTCACACCTTCGAGCCCATTCTCAGGTGTCGGACCGGGGCAAATCCACCCGTACGGTAACATTCACCTCCCGGTGACCTTTGGGACCCCGGAGAATTACCGTACGGAGAGCGTTTTGTTCGACGTGGCGGACGTCGACCTCCCCTTCAATCCAATCATCGGAAGACCGGCGCTCTACAGGTTCATGGCTATATCCCACTACGGCTACCTCGTCCTGAAGATGTTGATGCCTTCCAGCGTCCTCAGGGTCAGAGGGGACCGCTCAGCTGCAGTATCCGCCTTGGAGCAGCTCCAGGCGCTCGCAGCGGGGAGGGCTCTGGCTCCAGGGGGCGCAAAGGAGAGTCGACCAAAACAGGGCCCGACACAGCAGGCCTCCACTTCTACACCCTGCATGCGACCAGTCGACGACAATGTCCCGGTAAAGGTCGTCAGGATTGGCTCCAAGGCTGCCCAGACAACCCACATCGCGGGGAACCTAGACAACAAATAGGAACTCGCGCTCGTCACCTTCCTCTGGGACAATGTTGATGTGTTTGCATGCAAACCATCACAAATGCCCGGGATCCCCAGGGAGGTGATTGAGCACCATCTAAATATCTACCCCGACACCCGACCAGTGCAACAGAAGCCCAGGAAACAGTCCATCGAGCGGCAGAACTTCATCTGTGAAGAAATCAAGAAGCTGCTCGATGCTGGTTTCATCTAGGAGGTGCACCACCCACGATGGTTGGCCAACCCTGTTGTCGTCCCCAAGGCTGGCGGGAAACTCCGGATGTGCATCGACTACACCAACCTCAATAAGGCATGCCCAAAGGATCCATTCCCTCTTTCTAGGATAGATCAAATAATAGACTCAACATCAGGCTGTGATCTTCTGTGTTTCCTAGATGCATATTCTGGTTTCCACCAAATACCAATGTCTAGGGAAGATGAGGAACACACTGCTTTCGTAACAGTAGATGGCTTGTATTGTTATGTCTCCATGCCCTATGGACTTAAGAATGCTCTCCCCACCTTTGTACGTGCAATGCATAAGACATTTGGGGACCTCATTAGAGATCTGGTAGAGGTGTATGTCGATGACATCGTGGTAAAGATTAGAGCCTGCACATCCTTATTAAACAACCTAGCCCAAGTCTTCAGCAAGCTGCGCACGACACGCACGATGCTGAACCCCGACAAGTGCGTCTTTGGGGTTTCTACAGAGAAGCTCCTTGGTTTCTTGGTCTCACACAGAGGAATCGAAGCTACCCCAGAGAAGATTAAGGCAATGGAACTGATGCGGCCGCCGGCCCACATCAAGGACGTGCAGAAGCTTGCAGGGTGTTTGGCAGCCCTCAGCCGGTTCATCTCAAGACTGGTTGAGTGAGCGCTGCCCTTCTTCAAGATTCTACGGAAGTTGGGTCCCTTTGTGTGGACCGAGGAAGCAGAAGTGGCATTCCAGGAGCTCAAGAAGCACCTGACAATGCTACCCATCATGGTGGCGCCAGAACCCGGCGAACCACTCCTGCTGTACATCACCGCAACAACGGAGGTGATCAGCATGGTCTTGGTTGAAGAGCGGCCGGAGCTACTGCCGCAACAAGCACCCGAGGGAGCCCCTGAGGAGGAAGCTGAGCCTCAGGGCCTGGATCCAGCAGAGGACCCCCTCGCTGTGTGCTCCAGTGACCAAGTGCCCTCCGGGTCCCAGCCCCTGGAGGTCCGACTAGATCGTGGGGGCCACATTCCCAAGGATGCAGACGCATTGCAAGGAGCCCCGGACCTCCCAGGGAGGGTTCGGATCTCCCAACGGCCAGTCTAATACATCAGTGAGGTCCTCCATGAAGCAAAAACAAGATATCTGGAGGTACACAAACTATTGTATGCAGTGCTCATAGCGTCGAGGAAGCTCCGACATTACTTCCAGGCTCACCGGGTTTCAGTGGTCACCTCCTTACCACTAAAGACCGTACTCCACAACCCCAACTCGACTAGCAACGTCGCCAAGTGGGCAGCGGAGTTGGTGGAGTTCGAGCTAGAGTTCTTACCTCGACATGCAGTCAAGAGCCAAGCACTGGCGGACTTCTTGGCAGAATGGACTCCATTGCCAAGAAACCCAGGGGGCCCGGACAACGGAGAAATGGTGCCCAAGGCCCCAGTTTTCACCGAAACCCTCTATACGCTCTACTTCGACAGCTCCTCGCGGAAGTAGGGGGCCCGGGCCGGGGTCCTGCTCCTCACCCCGACTGGGGAGCAGTTCAAGTACATGGTGCGCCTCGACTTCAAGGCGACTAACAACATGGCAGAATACGAGGCCCTAATCTTTGGGCTAAAAACTACCCTAACTCTCAATGTCTGACAGCTTCTGGCTAAAGGTGTTTCCCAGCTGATCATCAAGCAAGCCAAAGGGGAGTGCAGCTGCAACAACCCTCAGCTAGCAGCATACTTGCTGCATGTCCGAAAGCTGGAGAAGGACTTTGAAGTCTTGGACCTGTGCCATGTACTCCGAGCCAACAACTCAATCGCAGACGACCTGTCAATGAAGGCCTCCACAGGGGCCCCAGTGCCTGAAGAACTCTTTGCAAGGACGTTAATGCGACCAACCGCCCGGGCAGCCGAACCGGGCGAAGGGGGCAAGCCCAGCACCTCGAAGCTGGTAGTCCCGGCGGCCCTGCTACCATGGAGTCTGCCAAGGATCGTATTCGCCACCGGGGGATCCGAGCTACCAGGCACCCAAGATCCAGAGGCTCAAGCAAGTCCCGATGCCAGGATCTCGGAGGTCCGGGACTACTTGAAAGACAACATCCTTCCCGAAGAACATGCCTTGGCAGAAAGGATGGTCTGCATGGCTAAGAGGTACACGCTGGTGGAAGGAGATCTCTACCGGCGTGGCGCCAACGACATCCTGCTGTGATGCATTACCCGAGAGGAGGGCTGCGACTTGCTCCCAGAGATCCATGGAGGCGAGTGTGGGAACCATGCGTCATCCCGCACGCTGGTCGTTAAAGCCTTTCGGCATGGCTTTTACTGGCTGACAGCACTCCAGGATGCCGCCGAGATGGTCAGGAGATGCAAGGCATGCTAGTTCCATGTCAGGCAGATCCACACCCAGCTTAGGTGCTGCAGATGATCCCTCCCTCATGGCCTTTCGCTGTGTGGGGGTTGGATATCATGGGACCCTTTCCCAGAGCCGTCGGAGGATTCCAGCACCTCTACGTCGCCGTAGACAAGTTCACCAAGTGGCCGGAAGCCGCCCCAGTTGTCACCATCAACAAGCGGTCAGCAGTCAAATTCATCAAGTTGATCGTCTACCGGTTCGGGGTCCCGAACAGAATCATCACTGATAACGGGACCTAGTTCACAAGTGCAGTGTTCCAGGAATACTGCGAGGACCTTGGGATCCAAGTCTGCTATGCATCTGTTGCTCATCCAGAGAGCAATGGACAGGTCGAGAGGGCCAATGCAGAGATCCTCAAGGGCCTCAAGACTCACACATTCTCACACCTTGAGAAGCATGGTGCAAGTTGGGTAGATGAGCTTCCGTGTGCGCTGTGGGCTAGCCGGACATCAACCAGTCGGGCTACGGGGGAAACGCCTTTCTTCCTGGTGTACGGGGCAGAGGTCGTCCTCCCCCAGAAATTACCAGGGGCTCCCCCCATGTCCGGGTGTACGACAAAGCCGCGCAGGACCAGCTCCGGCATGAAGACGTGGACCTTGTCGACGAGGGACGAGTGAGAGCGGCTCTCCGAAATGCACGGTATAGGCAGGCGCTCCGGCGCTACCACCAGAGGACCGTGCGGAGTAGGGAGCTAAAGGTAGACAACCTGGTGTTGCGTCGCATACTCTCCCAGGAAGGGGATAACAAACTCTCCCCCAGATGGGAGGGCCCCTTCCGGGTTACAGAGGTATGGCACCCAGGGTGCGTCCGCCTAGCTACGGAGGATGGAGAGCGACTGCCCAACCCATGGAACATCAAGCACCTCCGTAAGTTCTACCCCTAGATCAGTGTTAGGACAATTTTCTTTCATTGTAAAAGGTGCATAGTGCCTAGGTACAATACTTAGGGTAACTAAGGCTACGGAGATGGGGCTCTGAGTGCACATTTCGCTTAGCTTGGTCCAGAACCCTAAGTAGGTGCACTCGACTTCCTTTGTCGCCCGGGCCGGGTCGTTCCCCTTGTAAAGTCTGTTCCATCTTATGGGAAACCGCAATGAAAGAATGTTGTCCTGCCCTGTATGGGGTTTGTCATTCAAAAAATTATCTTTAATTTTTTATGATATTGCTGTAAGTTTGCCGTAGCTCGTGATCTATCATGGGCGCTGTCATTTTTTCCCTGCTTTAGCAATAGTGGGAGCCTTGCTGTCTGGTTGCAGGTGGGGTTGCTTGAGGTACCTGCAATGTGCCTGGGGCCTCGGATGTTCCCATACTCGGGGGCCTGTGTCTCCAGACGGTCTCCCCCGAGAAAGGCTTACGCTGAGCGGGAGGTCCAGAGGCACAACCTGCTTAGCCTGGTCCTGTACTCTAAGCCTGTGCGCTCTGCCTCCCCAGCGCTGCAGCTGAGTACTGGGGGCCAGATGGACCACCCTTAGGCAGTATGGATAGCGAGCCCTAGGTGCAGATGCACCGAATTACCCAAGCCCATGAGTCAGCCCAAGATCGTAAGTCAAGCGACACTAAAAAAGAGCATGGGAGAAATGACCAGCGGACAGAATTACTTCTCCTATTTTTGATCTATACGCAGGTCTTCGAGGAGTTATTCCGGCAATAACCGTCAGAGTACCCACGAAGATGGCGGGCACCGCTGGACTGAAGCTCCTGTGGCACCCCCAAGGGGCCCGCCGTCGACCTTTCACCAAAGATGGTGGGCACAGCCGAACTGAGGCTCCGGTGGCACCCTCAGGGGGCCTGTCGTCGACCTTTCACCGAAGATGGTGAGCACCGTCGGACTGAGGCTCCGGTGGCACCCCCAGGGGGCCTGCCGTCGACCTTTCACCGAAGATGGTGGGCACCGCCGGACTGAAGCTCCGGTGGCACCCCCAGGGGACCCACCGTCGACCTCTCACCAAAGATGGTGGGAACCGCCAAACTGAAGCTCCGGCGGCACCCCCAGGGGGCCCGCCATCGTAGTTTCACCGAAGATGGTGGGCACCGCCGGACTGAAGCTCCAGCGTCACCCCCAGGGGGCCCGCTGTCGATGTCCCTGCATACTCAGTTACAGCAATACTACCTACGCATCCTAAGCTCCCCTGCAACCGTCCGCCCTAAGTTCTAGGTATTTGACAGGTGTGCCCATAACAACTAGCCACACCTGCCAGGAGGCCACACTCCGGGGGACGGCGGGTCCGGGAAGCTAAGGAACAACAGGCAACTAGAAGATATTGCTGAAAAGTAAAACATGCTAAGTATGAGGGGCACTCTAAGCAGATTTTTTGTTCGAAAATGAAGGTCTTTCATCACAAACAACTACAAAGAAAAACTGAAAGAAACACAAGATACAAGCAGCGCATGGGGAGCCCTCAGCCGCTCTGCTGGAACCTTGAAGTGATGAGTGCCACAGCATCTGAGACTTCTGATTTGGCGGCCTCCTCCCTCTCAAAAATGGGCCCCTCGAGGACCGGCTGAAGAGGAACATTAGGGTACCAGCTCCGGTAGCAAGACAGAATGTGCGTCGCCACCTCCTTCACCAGCATCTTCCCTTCTGCCTCCAGCTGGTTGTCGATGATGGCCCCCAGTGAACGCATCTTCGAGCTGGTGGAGTCAAGAGCTGGGAACACCTGACTTACCTCCTGCGCTGGTTCCCCCACGCGCACCGAGCTGAAGCCGAGCGGCACCAGAGCGGAGTCGGCGCCGCCTAGGAACTCCCAGACCTTCCGGGCCTCAGCAGAACGTGACGCCCGGAGCTCCTGCACCTCCTGCTGGGCTGCCGCGAGCACCCGGAGGCCGCCGTCCAGGAACCGCTCCTCCTTGGCTGCCAGGGCCCTCTCGCGCTCGTTGACCTCCCTCTCGCGACGGCTAAAGTCACCCTCCTTGAGGTGATGTTAAACTCGCGGTCCAGGAGAGCCTGGCGCTCAGTGAACTGGGCTTGCTCTGCCTCAGCCAGGGCAGCATCCCGGCGGTCTAGCTCGGTGGCACGCATTCTCGTCCCTTCCTGCTGGAGGATGAGTCGGTGGGAGGTCGTCTCCACCTCAGCCTGCTTCGCCGCCAACTCCTGCTCCCGTTCGGTAAGAGCAGCCTCCCAGCGAGATAACAGCTGCTGGAGCTCCTCGCAGGACTGGAGGCGGGAGCTGGCCTCAGCATGGATCGCTATGGCGTCCGTCTTCAGCTTCTGGGTGACAGCGTCCAGACGAGCGATAAGCTCGCGCTCCTGGTCGAGGATTTTCATCTCCTCCTGGACGATCGCCTCCCGCTGCGCCACCCGGTTCTTCGCCAACCGGGTCCGGGCTTCCAGGGTCCTCGCCCATCCCCGGAGCCGGTCCTCCTTGTCCTCAAGCCTCCCCCTCTCCCGATTGAGGGCCGCCTGAGCCCGCCGAAAACTGGAGTAGGCTACGGCCATGGCTTCAGACACGGGGAGGGGCTCCATCGTAGCTGCGGGTCCCTGCCTCCCCACATCTTCAATATCGTCCTCCATTTGGAGGACCACCGGGGAGACGGGGACCAGAGCTACCCCAATCGGAGAAGGCGGGGGGGGGGGGGGGGGCGCCGCTAGAAGCAGGCACGTCGTCTCCAGGGGCCCCCTCCCCAGTGGAGGCCCCAGCACTGCTGCCGACGGCTCCTAAGCCGGCTCCGGGAGCTCCACCCAGGGCGGTGGCACCATTCGACATAGCAGTGTCAGTCGGCGCGGTAGCATCAGCCGGTGCGGAGTAGCCGGTGGATGCAGAGTCATTGGCGGGCGCGACACCAGTCGCCGACGCGTGCTGCGGACCCTCAGTAGCTGCTGTAGGGGCCTCGGACACGAAGGCCCGGGGCACCTCAGCGGCAGCAGCCCGGTGCGCCCGAGCAGGGTCCGAGGCTGCAGAGGAGCCCCGTGAGCCGGCTGGAGCAGCATGCCCACCAGCAAAAGGGCGCGCGAGTGGAGAAGGAGTAGCTGCGGTTGCGCTGAAATCAGACAAACCCGAATCATAAGGATATTACAGGGTAAGCACACAGAAAAGAACATTCAAGATGAAATTTATGCAGACTTACCGGGGGACGTTGAAGCTCCACCGCTTCCTGAAAGGGTTGGGGGGGGGGGTCTGCACCGCCCAAACCCGCGGCGGGGGCCGCTGCGTGTGCTGGGGGCCCCTGAGATGGAGGAGTCGGCGGCATCCCCGAAGTCTGGCGCTCCTCCGAATGGCGAGGGAACGCTGGGGTCCCATCGGCGTTGAGGAGCCTCCCCTTCTTGCGCGTCGAGGACTCGGGCGGCAAAGTAGCGCCACTGGCACCCCCTGACGCCGAGTGCAGCGGGACTCCGGCATCCTGACGAGGAACGAAGGGGACTGACGGCGGCGACCGGGCGCGTTTCTTGGGGGTCGAGTCCGACACTAGCACTTGTACTTTCCCTTTCCCCTTGTCAGCAGAGGCGCGGACGCCTCCCCGCTGACGGTGCTGGAACCCGCATGAGGGGTCATCACTTGGGGGATCTTCGTCGCTTGAGGGATCTTCGCCTCCCTTAGCGTCGTCGGCAATGTCGACCCCCTCAGCATCGTCCGCAATAACGACCCCTCGGAACGGGTCTCCAATCTGGCGTTGCGCCAGCCCAGACTCGTCGAGCGTCGGCATCGCCTTCAGCAGTCGCCTCTTTAGCTCGGAGTCTGAGCACAGGGGGCGGCAGGCCGCCGGAAGGGCCAGTCCCTCAGGGGAAACATTGTCGGGGCAGACCCGGACCAACATATCGTGCAGCAGCTGCTTGTCCGGGTTGGAGTCGGGGCCGGTATCGAGCCGGGTGCAGTCCATTGGGCCGGTCTACATCCATGCCGGCGGACGCGGCGCTGGAGCGGAGCCATGCGTCGGGACATGAAGTCCCTGAACACCATCGCAGACGTCAGCCCGTGGTCTGCCAGCATCTGGATTCTCTCCAACACCGGGTCAAACGCCTTCTCCAGCTCTGGGCACTCCTCCCAGAATGACCGTTCAGAGTAGGGGCTCCCGGTGGGGAGGCACATCCGGTCGTGAGCCTCGACCTTGACGATCATCCAATCTTCGTGCCATTCCTCCTGTCGTGCAGAGCAGAAGGAAGCAATGTACCTAGAGGGGACCTTGGTTCGGCGCTGGAAGTAGTAGGCGCCAAGCTGATCCTTCGAGCTTTTGCCGGTGGCCCTCAGTACAAAGAAGTACCTGAAGAGCTTCACCGATGGCATCACCCCCACGAACATCTCGCAGAGGTGAGCAAAGACCGCCAGCAAGGCAATCGAGTTCGGAGGGAGGTGGTGGAGTTGGAGGCTGAAGGTCTCCAAAAGCATTACTAGGAAGGCAGATGCTGGTGGAACGAAGCCAGCCAGTACGTACGACGAGAACAACACCATTTCCCCGTTGGTGAGGTTCAGTGGGATCTCCCCGCGATGGAGCCACTTCTCCTGTTCAGGGGCTTGCTAGCCGAGAAGCCGACGCACGGGGGCTAGATCGGCAGACCTGGAGAGCCGGGACCTGGGCAGGATGCTCGCCATGAGGTTGAAGGAGGAGGCTCTGGAAGGGGAGATCGGGAGCTAGAGTGCAAGAACTGGGCTTGGGGCAAGAGGCACGAGCGCAAGGATGCGGAAGCAGAAGAAAGGACCCTTGGGGGGAAAGGTATCTTTTTATTCACCTCTGCAAGCCAACAGACGCGGCGTGTGAATCGCCACAGCCTCGATAGAAAAGCAACAGACCCGCATAGGCAATGACATGAGGGCCCGTGTCGCTCGGCAAATAAGACGAGCTGGGTGGCCAACTATGCGGGAGGTAACTCGGCGGTTTCTGAAAAGGCAAAAGCAGCGGAAGTGCAGGAGCCACCTTGGGAACCGCCGTAGTTAAAGCACTATTAAAGGCAGAAGTCATGTCGCGCGGCGCACGTCCCGCGCCTCCGCTTACCAGAGGGAGATGCGTCGCCATGATGACAGGGACATGCTGCCCGGGGAACCGCCCCGAATTGGAATCGAAAGAGTTGCACAGGAAGATAAGGAAAAAGACCCCACCTGCGGTATCGACGACTCTCCCAAGGTGGGCTCGGGGGGCCACTATCGGTACCCCGTAGACCGGGTACCCCCGCGCACAAGGAGAAAACGGCTAAGGACTCGGCCACTACTTGGAGGCAGAGTCCGAGGCTGCCATGTCGTGGAGGGAAGGACCAGATCCTACCTCCCCGCCGGGGCGGGCTCCCGGGCTGCCACGTGGCCGGTAGGACCGGACCCTCGCCTCCCCCTGAGGCGGGCTCCGGGGCAGCCACGTGGCACACTGAACCGGACCCTCGCCTCCCCGCCGAGGCGGACTCTAGGGCTGCCACGTGGCCGGCAGAACCGGACCCTCGCCTCCCCGCCGAGGCGGGCTCCGGGGCTGCCACGTAGCCATTGGAACCCCCGGGACCTGGCCCGTCTCCCTGCAGGGAAGGGCTCCGGAACTACCACGTGGCCCGCAGGGCTGAGCCTTTGCCCTTCCGCGGAGGTGGGCTCCATAGGCGCCACGTGGCCTGAACAGTCGGGCGCTCGACTCCCCGCAGAGGCAGGCTCCAGTGCGACCACGTGGCGGACGACCAACTCAATGTGGTAGGAGGCCGCAGTAAAGGAAAGAGCACGCTGCTCAGACAGGCATTAAGTACGCGCGCCTTCTCCAGGCGAAGCGGAGTCGCACATGTGTAAGTCAAGGCTCCAGTGTCCTGTCTTGTCCAAGTAGTCGGTACAGACCCACTGCGCAAGACGGACGAGTGAGCCGCTGGGACAAGACGGACGGGACATGCCCTGCCATCATCAACAACTATGTGTAGCCCTGGCGCACGACGCGGCGGGACGACACATTGAAGCCCCTGACAAAGGGAAGTAGATAGCATTTAATCCTAGATCTTGTATAGGATTTGGCTCTTCCTGGGACCACCTGTCGGGCCTCGGGGCCCACCTTGTGACTGCAGAGTCCTTGGACTATAAAAGGACTCAGCAGGCAACCTTCACAGGGGATCGAAAACTCATACACGCTCAAGCAAGGCAATACACAAACACCCTCGTGGACGTAGGGTGTTAAGCTCTGGCGGCCTGAACCACGTAAACCCTCTGTGTTCATCATCTCGCTGCGCTCAATCTCCTGGGACTAACCCTCATGAATCCAAAGAACCTCCGCGGGTTGCTCTCTAAGCAGGTCTGGGGGAAGTGTCATTTACAACCTTCGACAGATGGCAATGAGGAGGAGGAGAACAATGGAGTGCCTCAGAACAACATTGGACAAGGATCTACTCAGGGAGCTATCAACATTGAGCAGCTATTGGCTATGCAAAACCAGCTCATGCAGACCATGATACAGACTATGGGACAGCTGCAGGCTGGCAACATCAATAATCATCCCCACATGCCTCCACCGCCACCCCCGCCTCCTCATAACCGATTGGGAGAGTTTATGAGGACTAGGCCACTGAACTTTGCTCAAGTTGTTGACCCTATAGATGCAGATGATTGGCTCAAGTCTGTGGAGAAGAAACTTGCTATTGCCCAATACAGTGACCGGGAGAAGGTGCTTTTCGCTTCTCATCAACTAGTTGGAGCAGCTGCGGATTGGTGGAATTCATATTGCAATGCTCATGAGAACCAAGAGAGAATTACTTGGGCGGAATTCAAGGAGAACTTCCATTCTGATTATGTGCCGGGAGGATTTATGATTTTGAAGAGGCAAGAATTTGAGAACTTAAGGCAAGGAAGATCAAGCGTGAGTGAATATCTCAATAAGTTCACTCAACTCTCAAGATATGCTCCTGAGGATGTTAGCCGGGACAGCCGGAAGCAATACTTGTTCATGAGAGGCCTCAACAATGAAATTCAAGTGCAATTGCTCAATTGTGACTATGCCAATTTTCTTAAGCTTGTGGACAAAGAATTGTGGTTGAGAACAAGATTCGTGAGATGGAACAGGATAATAAGAGGAAGGTGCCATATCAAGGACAACAACAAGGAAGTAATGTGCGCCCTCGATTTGTGCCTCCTAATGCGCCATAATACAGCTCTTCTATTCCTGCTCAACGCCCTGGATTTGCACCGCGCCCAGCTCAGTTTGTGCAGCAGCGCCCTGTCATGCAAGCACCTAGGCCTCCAATGCCTTATGCACCTCGTGCTAATTTTCCTGGTGCCAATGTTCAAAACCAAGCTCGTCCCAATAATTCTGGTGGAGTTAAGAAGTGCTATACTTGTGGAGAAGCTGGACACTTTGCGCATCAATGTCCTAAGTCAGGCCTTGGTCAAGGAAGTAATGCACCGAGGCAAGACCCAAGACCCAATGGAGGACAGCCACAAGGAAACCGCGGACAGCATAATTTTGCTCGTGGCAACGTGAACCATGTCTCTACGGAGGATGCTCAACAAGCGGATGACGTGGTCATTGGTATGTTTCTCGCCAACTCCAATCCCGCGACTATGTTATTTGATTTTGGAGCATCACATTCATTCATTGCATCAAAGTATGTTACCAAGTATAGTTTGCCTATCTCTCATATGAAGTTTACTCTGTTGGTTTAGTCTCCTGGAGGAGAGATGAGGACAAATATAGTATGTCCAAAAGTAAGCCTTAGAATAAGGGGGGTAGACTTCTCCGCCAACCTCATTGTTTTGGATTCTCAAGGATTGGACATTATACTTGGTATGGACTGGTTGAGGAAGTACAATGGAGTTATTGAGTGCGCTACGAAGACGGTGAAGTTGACCAATGAAGAAGGGATCACCGTAGAATTTGAAGCATCTCAAACTGCACCGAAGCAATTGGAGCTGAACCATATGGACGGTGCCACAATTGAGGAGATTCCAGTGGTGTGTAAATTTTTGGATGTTTTTCCGTACGAGTTGCCAAGTATGCCACCTGATCGAGACATTGAGTTTGTTATTGATTTAATACCTGGAACTGCACCTATAGCTAAGAGGCCGTATAGGATGCCTCCTATGGAACTAGCGGAGCTCAAGAAGCAGATTCAAGAGCAACTAGAGAAAGGTTTTATTCACCCTAGTTCTTCACCTTGGGGAGCGCCCGTGCTGTTTGTGGACAAGAAGGATGGAACCCAAAGGATGTGTGTGGATTACCGAGCTCTCAACGAGGTAACAATAAAGAACAAGTACACCTTGCCACACATAGAAGACTTGTTTGATCAGATGAAGGGTGCTTGTGTCTTCTCTAAGATTGATTTGAGGTCGGGATACATTCAAATGAACATTAGACCTTCGGACATACCCAAGACAACTTTTAGGACACGGTATGGATCTTATGAGTACACCATGATGTCTTTTGGATTGACAAATGCACCTGCATACTTTATGTACCTCATGAATAAGGTCTTCATAGAGTACTTGGATAAGTTCGTTGTGGAATTTATTGATGACATTATGATCTACTCGAAGGATGAGAAGGAACATGAGGAACACTCGAGGCTTACGTTGCAGAAATTGAGGGAGCATCAATTGTATGCCAAGTTCAACAAGTGTCAATTTTGGTTGAGAGAGGTGTCATTTTTTGGTCATATCATCTCAGGAGGAGGAGTATCGGTTGACCCCATAAAAGTGAGAGACGTGTTGAAATGGGAACCGCCGCAAAATGTCAAGGAAATAAGGAGTTTCCTTGGGATGGCTGGATATTACCGTAGGTTCATCAAGGACTTCTCCAAGATAGCCAAGCCAAAGACGGAATTGCTAATGAAGGGAAAGGCTTTCCAATGGATTCAAGCTTGTCAAAATAGTTTTGAGGAGTTGAAAAGGAGGTTGACAACATCCCCAGTTTTGGTACTGTGGGATGTGAGCAAGAGTTTTGATATTTATTGCAACGCATCGAGACAAGGACTTGGATGTATATTGATGCAAGATGGTCAAGTGGTCGCCTATGCGTCAAGACAATTGAAGAAACATGAACAGAATTATCCCACACATGATTTAGAACTTGCAGCCATGGTACATGCATTGAAAATTTGGAGACACTATATCCTTGGACATAGGTGTGAAATTTATACGAATCACAAGAGTCTTAAGTATATTTTCACACAAACGGATCTGAATTTGAGGCAACGGAGATGGTTGGAGCTCATCAAAGATTATGATTTGGGGATCAACTATCATCCGGGAAAAGCCAATGTAGTGGTCGATGCTTTGAGTAGAAAAGGACTAAGTCATCAACTCACAGTGCAAGAGTTACCATCCGAGCTATGTAAGGAATTTGAAAGTTTGAACCTCGGGTTTGTAAATGAGATGGAGATGATGGAGTTAAATTCGACCTTGGAGCGAGAAATTCGAGAAGCACAAACCACAAATGAAGAGATCAAGGAAATCAAGGAAAGGACCGAAGAAGGGGGAGAATTCAGATTTGATGAGGATGCACATGGTACCTTATGGCTTGGAAAGAGAATTGTCATACCTAATGTGAAGCATATTCGGGAGACAATATTAAAGGAGGCACATGACTCGCCGTACTAAATTCATCCCGGTTGTACAAAGATGTACAAGGACTTGAAGACATGCTATTGGTGGGCCAACATGAAAAAGGACATATCCGAATATGTTGCATTGTGTGATGTGTGTCAACGAGTGAAGGCGGAACATCAAAGGTCAGCTAGATTATTGCAACCATTGAAGATCTCGGAATTGAAGTGGGAAGAAATTGGAATGGACTTCACAGTTGGGTTACCATGTACTCAGTCCGGTTACGACTCAATTTGGGTAATTGTGGATCGCTTAACCAAGTCAGCTCATTTTGTCCCTGTGAAGACCAAATATACAGCTGCACAATTGGCTGAAATATACATGGAGCATATTGTGTGTCGACACGGAGTATCGAAGAAGATAGTCTCGAATAGAGGTTCCCAATTTACCTCCAGATTTTGGCAGAAATTGCATGAAGCTTTGGGAACGAGGTTGAATTTCAGTTTGGCATATCACCCTCGAACGGATGGACAAACCAAGAGGACCAATCAGATTTTAGAGGACATGTTAAGAGCTTGTGCTTTAAAGCATGGGAAAGGTTGGGACAAAAGCTTGCCATATGCAGAATTTTCATACAACAATAGTTACCAAGCAAGCTTGAAAATGTCACCATATGAAGCATTTTATGGGAGGAAGTGTATGACACCTTTATTCTGGAATGAGGCAGGAGAAACTCAAGTATTTGGTCCGGATGTGTTGCAAGAAGCCGAAAAGTAAGTCCAAATAATTCGTGAAAACTTGAGGGCTGCCCAATCAAGACAAAAAGGCTATGCGGACAATAGGAGAAGGAAATTAACCTTTGAAATGGGAGATTTTGTTTACCTCAAGGTGTCATCGATGAGAGGTCATAAGAGGTTTAACATAAGAGGAAAGCTCGCACCTCGCTACATTGGACCATTCAAGGTTTTGTAGAAAAGAGGAGAAGTAGCATATAAGTTGGAATGCCAGCTCATCTTTCGGATGTCCATGATATCTTTCATGTTTCCCAACTCAAAAAGTGCTTGAGAGTACCAGAAAAACAAGTGCCAATGGAAGAATTGGAACTAGAGGAAGATTTGACTTATGCGACACAACCGATCAAAATCTTGGAAACCAAGGAGAGAGTCACAAGGAACAAGGTGATTCGATGGTGTAAAGTTCAATGGAAGCACCACACAGAAAAAGAAGCGACATGGGAATTGGAGGATGATCTCAAGAAGGAATCTCCCTATCTCTTCCCTTCCGCGTCAAATCTCGAGGGCGACATTTTAAGGGGGGTAGGATTGTAACACCCTCATTTTCATGCATCATGCCTTGCATACACTCATATACATGTTTAACATTAACCCACATCAAGATGAACGAGTCTAAAATTGATTTGGAACATTTAAAATTGATTTGGAACAAAACGCACTTAATATACAGGAAAGTGCGGACTAGTCCGATTTCTCTCTGACTAAAAACAGACTTGTCCGTTTTTGCTGCGGACTAGTCCGATTTTGCCTCTGGAAACTTTCGGACATGTCCGATTTTGTGCGGACTAGTCCGATATTCCAAGAATCCATGGAAATTTGCTAAGTCCCCGGACTTTTTCGGACTAGTCCGGTGTTCCAGAGGACTTGTCCGTTTTCCTCTCTGACTAAAGTCGGACTTGTCCGATTTTTTGCCAGACTTGTCCGATTTTCTCTCTAGACGACTTCGTACTAGTCCGGTCCTTTCCGGACTTGTCCGATATTTCGCGACTCCGAGTTGATTTTTTGTTTTATAACTTGTTTCTTGGGTTTCACATTAAGTGGGCCTAGGTACGTCGTGCCTAACTCTTTTAGAGCCCATGTGGGACCCTAAACCGGCCTCTATCATCCCAAACTCGAAATCCATCTAACCCTAGCCTCCACCTCTATATAAACAACCCCACCCCTTGGCTTGACATCTATTTGCCACTTTTCCACCCACCCAAACCCTAGTTTGTGGAGAGCCACCATCAAGGAGGGAGGAGGAGACCCCAAGCAAGAAGAAGAGGAGGAAACGAAAGAGGATCAAGATCTCCACCAAGTTCTGTCCCTCATCACCAATTCATCTCCAAGTTCATCACCAATACTAGACCATCAAGATCCAAGTGTTACCTCCAAGTTTCTTGATTCATTGGAGTCCTCAACACCTGGTATACTTTCTATTCTCTTTTCCTTACAAGTATTCAACCCCTAATCTCCAAATTCACATCAATCTAGAAAGCCCTAATCTGCTGATATCGCAGAGTGCGGACTTGTCCGGTCCCTAGCGGACTAGTCCGATCTTCCTGGTTAAATTGTGTTGAATTAATTCTAAATTTTGATCTAATCAACTCCAAACCTGTATAAACTTGTTAAAAATTATTAGAACTAGTTAGTGATCATTAAAAGAAATCTATTAGTTCTACCTTGCATTTGCATCAATCATGCATGTCATGTCATATTGAGTAATATTTCTGCACTCTTTGATTGTGTTCCTTGTCTTGTATGTTTATTGTGTGGATTAGACGGATTTGCGCTAGAGAGTGCCGCGGAGGATCTTCAGCACCAAGAGTTTGAAGGCTTTGACCCTAATCAACCGCAAGAGCAAGGCAAGTATCCTTGAAGCATATGGATCCCGTTTTAAAGTAAATGTTTTGTTTGCAAAATTGTATGCTTGTGTCAATTTGATGGGAAATCCTATGGTAGGAAGTTTACTAGCTTTGTTTGACCACCCATGTCACTTGGAATTATGATAGAGAGTCGGGAGGGTTTTTACCTTTTTGCTTCGCTTAATTAATTGGGATGGAAAAACAATACTACACATTAATGATGTATTTATGAGGCTATGATTAACATGAACTGGATAATATGATATGGTAATGGGTGATCTAAGCAAGCCCGATATGTGGATGGGTTGAATGTCATGGTGGTTTGCTTGCTTTAGATCTAAGGACCGATTCATGCGAGAATAAGCCAGGACTACAGTGCCACCACGAGGCCAAGTATGGGTGCGGCGTAGCTGATTAATTAGGGCTTTGCCAGTGCTATTTGGACCAATATGGATGCTCGGGGAAGGGGTAGTCGGATTGAGTTTGTTGATGATTAGTGGGGCTACCCTGGGATCCGAATGGCTCAAGAGGGGGCCCTTGGTTGAAGATGTGCTCAGTTGGAGACATCGCCACCGGTGAAACCTCAGTGGGGTCTAAATAGGCTAGCAATCCCCTTGTAAAGGCTATTTTGTGATCTCTTGGCCATACACCAAAGGAAGTGTAATTGGCGAAAGGTAGATTCTTTAGTCGCCGACGGGTGATGAAATCACAAACACGTGGGTAAAGCGGTACAAAATCTGCAGAGTCTAATAAAACTATCATGATAGCTGTGCTCCCGGTTATGAGCACCGGGACAACTTCCATAATTAGAGGGAACCTGGTATTGGGATGGTATTTTGGATGGATATGGTAGGTATTATGGTTATGGATGGTTAAGAATCGAATTCTGGTATTGAATATGGTTAATGGTATGATGATGATGGATATGGAATATGGACTGGTACTATGATATTACTTATGGATTATGATGAGTTTACTTCACATACATGATGTATATTGCTTTTCAAATATTTTACTGTACTTTTCAGCACTCAACCATTATTATGGTCGTCATTTGAATCAGCCACATGCCATACTTTCCACACTGCTGAGTACGACATGTACTCACTCTTGCAATCCCCCCAACAGTTGCAGGTCAGGATTGGGAGTTTAATGGCGATAATGCAGAGTTCTAGACTGTGTCTACCGTCAGCTTTGGCTGTGGTGTTGATTGGAGCTATGCTATACCCTATTGCTTATGTTGTATAGCTGTTTAGTTTGCTTATTTAGTTTATTTCCGCTGAATAGTTGAACTTGTCATCAATATTCATTAGAGTTTGTATTTGAGGATAATATGGTTTGTGCAATAAAATTTGATAATTAATCTTGTTCTGTGGTAATTTTCTGTATACTCTTTTGTGAATGCACTCGTGTATGTGTGTTGAACGTCCTGGGCACACATGCGTTAGCTTGGTTCTTTTCCGAAACCGAGCGTCACACCTGGACAGCGAGATGGGGCGTCTGCGTCGGTCGCTGCATCGGCGAACAACAACCCTCAACACGCGCTCCATGCTGCGCGTGCTCTTCTACAACGTCCACCACCTCCAGGAGCATCCCAGGGTGCAATGGAGTAGTGGAGAGCTGATGTGGAACATTTGGTTGCAGCAGCAGCCGATCGCATCAGCAATCAATGTCCTCCCCCTCGGGGCAGGCCCAATCGTAGCATCGGACCGTGTCGGGTAGAATTGGTCCGCACGCTTCACAACACAGGAGGCGTGCTGCGTCTCAACAGGCGATGTCGCTGCCTTCTGGGGCGCGACGTACCCACACAATAACAAGGCTTTCGACTCATGACCTCCGGGCTGAGCTCGATCGTCGTTATCGACAACAGGACGATCGCGTCCACATCGAGCGTGCTCGCGAGAGGCGAGAGGCTCGGGACAACCCTGCTCCTGAGGGAGTAGGAGGAGGCTGTTCTGCCCTGGCCATGCACCTATGCATGGTCAGATGGCCGCAAAAGTTCCGACCTCACCTGCCGGAGAAATTTGACGGGACCATCAATCCGACTAAATTTCTCCAAATCTACTCCACCGCTATCCTTTCGGCTGGAGGCAATGAGACGTGATGGCCAATTATTTCCCCGTGGCTTTAACTGGGACCGCCAGGTCTTGGTTCATGAGCCTTCCCCTGACTCCATCAACAGTTGGGCGGAGTTGTGCCAACAGTTCACTGCCAACTTCGGGAGTTCATATACCTGACCAGGCACAGAATTGGACCTTTTTGCTGTCAAGCAGAAGGGGGGAGAGTCCCTACGATCCTTCATCTATATGTTCTCCCAAGTATGAAACACTATTCATTCTATCTCAAGCGCTTCTGTTATTGTGGCATTCAGACACGGCGTGTGAGACAAGAAGATGCTGGAGAAGCTGGCGACCAAGGAAGTTACCAGCGTCACAGAACTCTTCAGCTTGGCAGACAAGTGTGCCAAAGCTGCGGAGGGCCGTGAAATGCACTCCCAACCACCTCCGGAGGACAACAAAAAGTCCTCCAAGGGTGAAGCCACTACCTCCGGAGTGGCAAGAAGAAGAAAAAGTCCAACGACAAGAAGAAGCCGTCGGCCGACACACCTACTGCTGCAGCTGCTGCAGCTCCGGGTGGCCGAGGGCCACGCCTCGAGAAACAACCTCGGTCGTCATCTGAAGACAGTGGCAGCTCCAAGATGTGGTGTCCCATACACAAGACGAACAGCCACAACCTCGAAGGCTGCTGAGAGGTCCAGAACCTCGCCAAGCGCTACAACAAGCACCGAGAAGAAGTTCCTTTCCATCAAAGGGAAGGAAAACAAAAAGTCGACAAAGCTCCGGCTGAAGAGGAGTTAGGCTTTCAGGACCCCAAAAAGGTCTTGAAGGCTGTTTACACCTCTGCTGACAATGACTCCAATGTCTCCAACAACGAGCATTGGAAGACCATGAACACCATCTTTGGTGGTTCGTGAGACATCACCTCCCGCCATGTCCTCAAGACAATGCGGCGGGATATGGCCTCTGTAGCTCCCACGACCAGGGCGGAGCCGCACCGGAAGTGGATGGACACTGCCATCACTTTCGATGCTTCAGACTGCCCTCGGAACATGATCGGAGCTGGCCAACTCCCATTGATGGTATCTTCGACCATCAACAATATCCAGCTCCACCATGTAATGGTGGACGGATCTTCGGGGTTGAACCTCATAAGCTTTGAAGCCTTTGTCAAGCTTCAGCTCCGACCTTCAGATCTTCGCCCCTCCCGACCTTTCTTCGGAGTAGGTCCGGGGGCCATAACTCCACTCGGTGCCATTACAGGACCGAGAAGTTGGTCTTCAATGTGGCGCAGATCAACTTACCATTCAAATCCATCTTGGGCAGGCCAACCTTGTACAAATTCATGGCTGTTGCTCATTACGGCTACTTGGTGTTGAAGATGCCAACACCATCAGGCGTTCTCCAGATCCGTGGAGATCGCACCGCCGGAGTTACTGCTCTGGAAGAACTCCATGCGCTTGCTACAGCATAGGAGGAAGAATCCGGAAAGGAGCAAGCTCTGAAACCCCCGAGCATTCGTCATCGAGGCTCAACCTCCGCACCTCGTGTGCAACCAAGCGGCGACACTGACATTCCCCTCAAAGTCATCCAAATTGGTTCAGATGTCGCTCAGACCACCCGTATATCGGGAGGTTTGAATGGCAAATAGGAACTCGCACTCGTCACTTTCCTCCGGGCTAATGTTGACGTGTTTGCATGGCAACCATCACAAATGCCTGGGATCCCTAGGGAAGTCATTGAGCACAATCTGAAGATTTATTCCGATGCTTGTCCTGTACATCAGAAGCCTCAGAAGCAATTAGTAGAGCAACAAAACTTCATACGTCAAGAAGTGAAGAAGTTGCTCGAAGCTGGATTCTTCCGAGAAGTCTTCCACCCAAAATGGCTGGCAAACCCAGTCGTTGTACCCAAGGCCGGCGGGAAACTTCGGATGTGTATCGACTACACTACGCTGAATAAGGCATGTCCAAAGGATCCATTCCCACTACCTAGAATCAGATAGTAGATTCCACCTCCGGGTGTGAATTCTGTGTTTCCTAGACGCATATTCTGGGTATCATCAAATCAGAATGTCTAGGGAAGATGAAGAACATACTTCTTTCATCAAAGTAGATGGATTATATTATTACACTGCCATGCCATTCGGTCTCAAAAATGTTGCTTCATTGTTTGTACAAGCTATGTACAAAACTTTTGGAGAGCTTATCACAAACGTAGTGGAAGTGTATGTCGATGACATCGTCGTCAAGATCAAGAACAAGGAGTCATTCCTTGACACCTTGCAAGCTGTCTTCGACAAGTTGCGAATCACACGCACGAAGCTGAACCCAGACAAGTGTGTCTTTGGGGTTAGCTTCGGAAAGATTCTTGGATTCTTGGTGAACCACCGAGGAATAGAAGCGAATCTGGCGAAGATTAAAGCTATTGAATACATGCAACCACCAGCCCGCATCAAGGACGTCCAGAAGCTAACTGGATGTCTAGCCGCCCTCAGCCGATTCATCTCAAGACTGGCGGAACAGGCGCTACCCATCTTCAAATTATTGAGGAAGTCCGGACCATTCCAATGGTCTGAAGAAGCAGAAAAGGCTTTTCAAGAGCTGAAGCAGCTCCTCACCACTCTACCAACTTTGTTAGCTTCGAACCCTGGTGAGCCACTTCTGCTTTACATTTTAGCAACTAACAAAGTTGTCAGCATGGTCCTGGTTGTGAAAAGACCAGAATCATACCCACTTCAGGAGTCCAGACTCCTCCCGGAGGGTTCGGAGCTACCTGAAGGCGAGTGTGGGTACCAGCTCCCAAACCCGGATCCTCAAGGCGAGATGTCAGAGGAGCCACCTCCTTCAAGTGGAGAAGTCACAGTTATTGAACAAGAAGATCCGGACCCCTTCGGGAAGGTCCGGGTCACTTCAGAAGAAGCTTCGAGTTCCTCCGATAAGAACCTGGAGGACCCCGAACAAGGTCCGGACCCCTCCGGTAGGGTCCGGGTTCATGAGGAGGAAGCTCCGGGCCCCTCCGGGAGAGTCCGGTCAGTCTAACGCCCAATGTACTTCATTAGTGAAGTACTCCATGACGCCAAGACTCGGTACCTGGAGGTGCATAAGATGCTCTATGCAAGGAAGCTTCAACATTACTTCCAAGCTCACAAGATTTCAGTGGTAACTTCTTATCCACTGCGTGCAATCTTGCATAACCACAACTCTACTGGGAACATTGCAAAGTGGGCAGCAGAATTGGCCGAGTTTGACCTTGAATTTGTCCCAAGACAAGCGATCAAGAGTCAAGCATTGGCGGACTTTGTGGCGGAATGGACCCCCTCTCCATCAAATCCTGGGGGCCCCAGTGAGCAGAAGCCGGAACCTAAGGTTCCGGTGTTCACTGAGCCTCACTAGACTCTCTACTTTGATGTCTCTGTGCAGAAGCAGGGGGCCGGAGCTGGAGTCCTTCTCCTCGCTCCGACTAGGGAGAAGGTCAAATACATAGTTCACCTTGACTTCAAGGAGACCAACAACATGGTGGAGTATGAAGCATTAATCTATGGGCTCAAGGTGGCACTATCATATGGTGTCAAGCAGCTGTTGGTAAAGGGTGATTCGCAGCTCGTCATAAAGCAAGTCAAAGGTGAATGCTGCTGCAACAACCCTCAACTAGCTGCATACCTACTTGAAGTCCAGAAGCTTCCGAAGGACTTCGACGTCCTGGATCTTTGCCATGTCCAACGTCTCAACAACGCTGAAGCTGACGAACTCTTGATGAAAGCTTCAACCGGAGCTCCGGTTCCCGACGGAACCTTCGTCCGGAGAATGTCAAGACCAACAGCTCAGCCCGCCGAACTGAACGAAGGGGGCGAGACCAGCACCTCAAAGCTGGCGGTCCCAATGGTCCTGTTACCATGGCATCCATCAAGGGTCGTAGGTGTTGCAGGAAGCTCCGAGCAACCCAGCACACAAGACTCAAATGCTAAAGTTAGCTCCGATGCATGGATCTCGGAGATCCGGAGCTACTTGAAAGACAATTTCCTTCCTGAAGACAATGTATCCGCTGACTGGATAGTCAGATTGGCTAAAAGATACACACTGGTAGAAGGGGATCTCTACTGGCGTGGTGCCAATGGCGTCCTAATGCGGTGCATTACAAGGGAAGAAGGTTGTGAGCTCCTCATAGAGATCCATGAAGGCGAGGGTGGGAACCACACGTCTTCCCGCACGTTGGTCGGTAAAGCCTTCCGGCATGGTTTTTACTGGCCTACAACACTCTAGGATGCAACCGAGCTAGTGAAGAAACGCGAAGCATGCCAGTTCCATACGAAGCAAATTCACACACTAGCTCAACCCTTACAAATGATACCTCCTACATGGCCATTTGCTGTGTGGGGGATAGATACCTTGGGACCTTTCCCAAGAGCCGTCGGAGGTTACAAGTTTCTGTACGTTGCCATTGACAAGTTCACCAAGTGGCCGGAAGCAACTTCAGTTGTGACAATAAACAAGCAATCAGCTATCAACTTCTTGCAGTCCATCGTATGCAGATTTGGAGTCCCGAATAAGATCATAACTGATAATGGGACCCAATTCACAGGCACTGCATTCCAAGGATATTGTGAAGACCTCGACATTCAAGTCAGCTACGCCTCAGTAGCTGTGACGCCCGGTTCTGAAAATGAACCAAGCTAACGCATATGTGTGCCCAGGATGTTCATCACACATACACGAGTGCAATCACAAAAGAGTATACAGAAAATTACCACAAGACAAGATTAATTAACCAAATTTTATTACACAAACCATATTATCCTCGAATCCAAGCTCCAATGAATATTAATGACAAGTTCAACTAATGCAGCGGAAATAAACTAATTAAGCAAACTAAGCAACTATGAAACATAAGCGACAGGGTATGCATGCGCAGCTCCAATCAACACCACAGGCAAAGCTAACGGTAGACACGGCCTAGAACTCCGCATTATCGCCATTAAACTCCCAATCCTGACCTGCAACTGTGGGGGGGGGGGGGATTGCAAGAGTGAGTACATGTCATACTCAGCAAGTGTGGAAAGTATGACATGTGGCTGATTCAAACGACGACAATAATAATGGCTAAGTGCTGAAAAGTACAGTAAAACATTTGAAGAGCAACACATTATATGTATGTGAAATAAACCCATCATAATCATAAATAATACCATAATACCAAACTGAATTCATTACCATCATCAATAAGTCCAGATTTCACCATTGCCAATAACCATATTCAACACCAGAAATTAAATCCATAACCATTACCAAACCACAACCATTACCAAACCATAACCATTACCAAACCATAACCATCCCAAATTCCAATTTCCCTCTAATCATGGAAGTTGTCCAGGTGCTCATAACCGGGAGCACGGCTATCATGATAGTTTTAATTAACTCTGCAGAGTTTGTACCTCTTTACCCACGTGTTCGTGATTTCATCACCCTTCGGCGACTAAGAACCTCCCTTATGCCCATGACCCGTCGGTCACATTACACACTTCCGTTGGTGTGTGGCCAAGAGATCACAAAATAGCTTTTACAAAGGGATTACTAGCCTATTTAGACCCCACTGAGGTTTCACCGGTGGCGATGTCTCCCGCAGAGCACATCTTCAACCAAGGGCCCCCTCTTGAGCCATTCGGATCCCAGGGTAGTCCCACCAATCATCAACAAACCCAATCTGACTACCCCTTCCCCGAGCATCCACAATGGTCCAAACAGCACTAGCAAAGCCCTAATTAATCAGCTACGCTGCACCCATACTTGGCCTCGTGGTGGCACTGTAGTCCTGGCTTATTCTCGCATGAACCGGTCCTTAGATCTAAAGCAAGCAAACCACCACAACATCCAACCCATCCACATACCAGGCTTGCTTAGATCACCCATAACCATACCAGATTTAACCAGTCCATATTAACCAGAATATCATTAATACATAATTAAATGTGTAGTGTTGGTTTTTCCATCCCAATTAATTAAGCGAAGCAAAAAGGTAAAAACCCTTCCCGACTCTCTACCATAAATTCCAGGTGACAAGGTTGGTTTAACAATTCTAGTAAACTTCCTATCATAGGATTCCCATTAAATTGACACAGCATGCAGTTTTGCAAACAAAACATTTATTTTAAAAACAGGATCAATATGATCAAGGACACTTGCCTTGCTCCGGCGGATGGGGTTGCTCAAGCGCTTCGAAGTCTTGACTCTGAAAATCCTCGTACACGATCTCTTGAGCACTTCCCTCTAATCGTGATCACACATACAAGAATATATACAAATCAACGTGATGCACACACATTAATCAACATGCGATGATATGCATGCATGCAAAGTACAATAATTAATTAACTATGGTTGTTTATTAATTAGATGCAACTAGTTCATACGTGTTCATACGAGTTTACGGGGGTTTTAGCGGGGATTAATGCTGCTGAAAATAAAAATACGACGCAACTACGATCAACTTACGTATATTAGATTCAATATGGTTGCTAAAATTCGCATCGGGAACAAATCCTACCGTAGATCTGACGGCTTGACGGCCGCGGAACAAATGCGACGCGTAGACGAAGTGGATGGCGCAGCAGTCCCTCGGCGGCACGACGACGGCGACGACCTCCGGCGGACAGTGGGGCCCTCCTCTTTTTCTTCCTCTTCTTCCCCTTCTTTTTCTCCTTTTTCTTCCCTGGGCGCAGCCTCCTGGTCCCTGGTGTTTTCCCGGCGGCTAGGTTTTTCCTGGGCGTTTCTGCCGTCGAGATCGTGAGGCCTACGGGGCTTTTTATAGGTGCGGCAGCAGCGGGAGCGATCGGGAGTCTCGAGTCGGTTTCGGAGTCACGCGTGTCGCGGGCGGAAAAATCGAGATCGGGGGAGGCGGCGAAATCCGCGCGGGACGGCCGAGCGCGCCGGGGCTGGAGCGCGTGCGGTTGGCGGCCTTGGCGCGGGCGTGGGGCCGGGAGGGAGGCCGGGGTCGGACGCGCGCGCGCAGGGGCTGGGCGGCGTCGGCAGGGTGGGACCCGGCGGCGGGCGCGCGTGGGAGGGCGAGGCGCGTCGGGGCGCGGGTGGGCGCGAGCCGTGCGACGCGGGAGGGGGGGGCGATCGAGGCGGGGCGTCGGGAGCCGGGCGGGACTCGGGCGGGGCGCGTGCCCAGCGGCAGGCGGCAGGCAGGGCCCGCGGGAGCGGTGCGGGGCGCGTGGCCCAGCCGGCGCAGGCGGCGCCGGGAATCGCGCGTTCGGCGCGATGGGACGCGGGGCATTGCCGGCTGGGCCGGTCGGCGGCCTGGGTGGCAGGGGTTTTCTTTTTTTTTTTCTTTTTTTCCTTATACTTTCTTTTATTATATAATTTATTATATATATATATATTCATATATATATATTATTGTTTATATTTTATTTATTTTATTTATCCTATTCATTTTATATATTTATTATTTATTTTTTATATATATATATTTATTATTATATAATTTATTTATATATTTCTTTTTATATATTATTATTATTTTATACTTATTCCTTATTACAAGTTTTAGGCTATATTTATTATTTTCTTTTCCTTCTTTTGCTACACATATTTGTATATTTTATCATTTTTCTTTTATCCTACTAATGTTTAATGCATGATCATGTATGCAATGCAGGATGCGAAAATTTAGGGTGTTACAAACCTACCCCCCTTAAAGTGAATCTCGCCCTCGAGATTCGACAGCGTGGAGAAAAGATGCGGGAATTCTGCCTTCAGTTCTTCTTCACGTTCCCACGTAGCTGTTCTTCTTCACGTTCCCACGTAGCTTCGACTTCTGTATGGTGTTTCCATTGCACTTTGCACCAACGGATCCTCTTATTTCTCGTGATCCTTTCCTTCACGTCCAAGATCTTGATAGGTTGCTCGACATAGGACAAATCCTCGTGAAGTTCTAACTCGTCCATTGGCACTTGTTCTTCCGGTACCCTGAGACACTTCTTGAGTTGAGACACGTGAAATACGTCGTGTACGTCTGAAAGATGAGCTGGCATCTCCAACTTATATGCTACTTCTCCTCTTTTGTCCAAAATCTTGAATGGTCCAATATAGCGAGGTGCGAGCTTGCCTCTTATGTTAAACCTCTTATGACCTCTCATTGGTGACACCTTGAGGTAAACAAAATCTCCCACTTCAAAGGCTAGTTTCCTTCTCCTATTGTCCGCATAGCCTTTTTGTCTTGATTGGGCAGCCCTCAAGTTTTCACGAATCATTTGGACTTGCTTTTCGGCTTCTTGCAACACGTCCGGACCAAATACTTGAGTTTCTCCTGCCTCGTTCCAGAATAAAGGTGTCCTACACTTCCTTTCATAAAGCGCTTCATATGGTGACATTTTCAAGCTTGCTTGGTAACTATTGTTGTATGAAAACTCCGCGTATGGCAAGCTTTTGTCCCAACTTTTCCCATGCTTTAAAGCACAAGCTCTTAACATGTCCTCCAAAATCTGATTGGTCCTCTCGGTTTGTCCGTCCGTTTGAAGATGATATGCTGAACTAAAATTCAACCTCGTTCCCAAAGCTTCATGCAATTTTTGCCAAAATCTGGAGGTAAATTGAGAACCTCTATCCGAGACTATCTTCTTAGGGACTCCATGTCGACACACAATATGCTCCATGTATATTTCAGCCAATCGTGCAGCTGTATACTTGGTCTTCACAGGGACAAAATGAGCCGACTTGGTTAAGCGATCCACAATTACCCAAATTGAGTCATACCCGGACTGAGTACGTGGTAACCCAACTATGAAGTCCATACCAATTTCTTCCCACTTCCATTCCGGAATCTTTAATGGTTGTAGTAGTCCAGCTGGCCTTTGATGTTCCGCCTTGACTCGTTAACACACATCACACAATGCCACATATTCAGCTATGTCCTTTTTCATGCTATCCCACCAATAGCAAGCCTTCAAGTCCTTGTACATCTTCGTACATCCGGGGTGAATCGAGTAAGGCGAGTCATGTGCCTCCTTTAATATTGTCTCTCGAATATGTTTTACATTAGGCACAACGATTCTCTTTCCAAGCCATAAGGTACCATATTCGTCTTCATCAAATCTGAATTCTCTCCCTTCCTCAGTCCTTTCCTTGATTTCCTTGATCTCTTCATCTGCGGTTTGGGCCTCTTGAATTTCTTGCTCCAAGGTTGGGTTTAACTCCATCATCTCCGTCTCATTTACGAACCCGAGGTTCAACCGTTCAAACTCCTTACATAACTCGAATGGTAACTCTCGAACTGTGAGTTGATGACTTACTCCTTTTCTACTCAAAGCATCGGCCACTACATTGGCTTTTCCCGGATGATAGTGGATTCCCACATCATAATCCTTGATGAGCTCCAACCATCTTCGTTGCCTCAAATTCAGATTTGTCTGTGTGAAAATATACTTAAGACTCTTGTGATCCGTGTAAATTTCACACCTATGTCCAAGAATATAGTGTCTCCAAATCTTCAATGCGTGTACCACGGCTGCTAGTTCAAGATCATGCGTGGGGTAATTCTGCTCATGTTTCTTCAATTGTCTCGACGCATAGGTGACCACTTGACCTTCTTGCATCAATACACATCCAAGTCCTTGTCTTGATGCATCACAATAGATGTCGAAACTCTTGCTTACATCCGGCAATACCAAAACTAGGGCTATTGTTAACCTCTTCTTTAACTCCTCAATACTGTTTTGACAAGCTTCAGTCCATTGGAACGCCTTTCCCTTCATTAGCAACTCCGTCATAGGCTTGGCTATCTTGGAAAAGTCCTTGATAAACCGACGGTAATATCCAGCCATCCCAAGAAAACTCCTTATTTCCTTGACATTTTGTGGCGGCTCCCACTTCAACACGTCTCTCACTTTTCCAGCGTCAACCGATACTCCTCCTCCTGAGATTATATGACCCAAAAATGGCACCTCTTTCAACCAAAACTGGCACTTGCTGAACTTGGCATACAATTGATGCTCCCTCAATTTCTGCAGCGTAAGCCTCAAGTGTTCCTCATGTTCCTTCTCATCTTTTGAGTAGATCATAATATCATCAATGAACACCACGACAAACTTATCCAAGTACTCCATGAAGACTTTATTCATGAGGTACATAAAGTAGGCAGGCACATTTGTCAACCCAAAAGACATCACGGTGTACTCATAAGATCCATACCGTGTCCTGAAAGCTGTTTTGGGTATGTCCGATGGTCTAATCTTCATTTGAAAGTATCCCGACCTCAAATCAATCTTGGAAAACACACAGGAGCCTTTCATCTGATCAAACAAATCCTCTATGCGGGGCAAGGTGTACTTGTTCTTGATGGTCACCTCGTTGAGAGCTCGGTAATCCACGCACATCCTTTGAGATCCGTCCTTCTTGTCCACAAACAGAACGGGCGCTCCCCAAGGTGAAGAGCTTGGGCGAATAAAACCCTTCTCTAATTGCTCTTGAATTTGCTTCTTGAGCTCTGCTAATTCCTTAGGAGGCATCCTATGCGGCCTCTTAGCTATAGGTGCAGTTCCAGGTATTAAATCAATAACAAACTCAATGTCTCGATCGGGTGGCATACCTGGCAACTCATCTGGAAAACATCCAAAAATTCACACACTACCGAAATCTCCTCAATTGCGGCCCCGTCCATATGATTCAGCTCCAATTGCTTTGGTGCGGTTTGAGATGCTTCAAATTCTACAGTGATCCCTTCCTCATTGGTCAACTTCACCGTCTTCGTGGCACACTCAATAATTCCATTGTGCTTCCTTAACCAGTCCATACCAAGTATAATGTCCAACCCTTGAGAATCCAAAACAATGAGGTTGGCGGAGAAGTCTACCCCCCTTATTCTAAGGCTTACTTTTGGACATACTATATTTGTCCTCATCTCTCCTCCAGGAGACTTAACCAACAGAGTAAACTTCATATGAGAGATAGACAAACTATACTTGGCAACATACTTCGATGCAATGAATGAATGCGATGCTCCAGAATAAAATAACATAGTCGCGGGATTGGAGTTGGCGAGAAACATACCAATGACCACGTCATCCGCTTGTTGAGCATCCTCCGTAGAGACATGGTTCACGTTGCCACGAGCAAAATTTTGCTGTCCACGGCTTCCTTGTGGCTGTCCTCCATTAGGTCTTGGGTTTTGCCTCGATGCATTGCTTCCTTGACCAAGGCCCGACTTAGGACATTGATGTGCAAAGTTTCCAGCTTCTCCACAAGTATAGCACTTCTTAACTCCACCAGAATTATTGGGACGAGCTTGGTTTTGAACATTGGCTCCAGGAAAATCAGCATGAGGTGCATAAGGCATCGGAGGCCTAGGTGCTTGCATGACAGGGCGTTGCTGCACGAACTGAGTTGGGCGTGGTGCATAACCAGGGCGCTGAGCAGGAATAGAGGAGCTGTAATGAGGCGCATTGGGCGGCGCAAAGCGAGGGCGCACATTACTTCCTTGTTGCTGTCCTTGATATGGCGCCTTCCTCTTGATTTCTTGCTCCATCTCACGGATCTTGTTCTCAACCACAATTGCTTTGTCCACAAGCTTCTGGAAATTGACATAATCACAGTTGAGCAATTGCACTTGGATCGTATTGTTCAATCCCCTCATGAACAAGTATTGCTTCCGGCTGTCCCGGCTAACATCCTCAGGCGCATATCTTGAGAGTTGAGTGAATTTATTGAGATATTCACTCACGCTTGATCTTCCTTGCCTTAAATTCTCAAATTCTTGCCTCTTCAAGATCATAACACCCTCGGGCACATAATGAGAACGAAAATTCTCCTTGAATTCAGCCCAAGTGATTCTTTCTTGGTTCTCATGAGCACTGCAATAAGAATCCCACCAATCTGCAGCTGCTCCAACGAGTTGATGAGAAGCAAATAGCACCTTCTCCCGGTCACTGCATTGGATAATGGCTAGCTTCTTCTCCACGGGCTTGAGCCAATCATCCGCATCCATAGGGTCTGCGGCTTGAGCAAAGGTTGGCGGCCTAGTCCTCATAAACTCTCCCAATCGGTTATGAGGAGGTGGGGGTGGCGGTGGAGGCATGTGGGGCTGATTGTTGATATTGCCAGCCTGCAGCTGTCCCATAGTCTGTATCATGGTCTGCATGAGCTGGTTTTGCATGGCCAATAGCTGCTCGATGTTGATAGCTCCCTGAGTAGATCCTTGCCCATTGTTGTTCTGAGACACTCTATTGTTCTCCTCTTCATCATTGCCATCCCTCTGGTTGCGAGTCCTCACCATCTGAAGAAAAGCAATAGGTAAGAATTTAGAAACGTCCCCAATTATATGCATCAAGGGATATGAAGCTAACCAACTAGCTATACTTGCCTAGGTGGACATGGTAATGCTAAAGCATCCCAAAATCCTCTATTAAGCACACAAGCAACCAATATATATAGCAACCAGCACACTTAAGCAAAAACACATCGATTCCTGAGTGCTCCTATGTGCTCTAAAGTGTCCATTCTATCTAGGCTGCATCCTATGGTCAACCTGTGGCTCTGATACCAATCTGTGATGCCCGGTTCCGAAAATGAACCAAGCTAACGCATATGTGTGCCCAGGATGTTCATCACACATACACGAGTGCAATCACAAAAGAGTATACAGAAAATTACCAAAAGACAAGATTAATTAACCAAATTTTATTACACAAACCATATTATCCTCGAATCCAAGCTCCAATGAATATTAATGACAAGTTCAACTAATGCATCAGAAATAAACTAATTAAGCAAACTAAGCAACTATGCAACATAAGCGACAGGGTATGCATGTGCAGCTCCAATCAACACCACAGGCAAAGCTGACGGTAGACACGGCCTAGAACTCCGCATTATCGCTATTAAACTCCCAATCCTGACCTGCAACTGTGGGGGGGGGGGGATTGCAAGAGTGAGTACATGTCGTACTCAGCAAGTGTGGAAAGTATGACATGTGGCTGATTCAAACGACGACAATAATAATGGCTAAGTGCTGAAAAGTACAGTAAAACATTTGAAGAGAAATACATTATATGTATGTGAAATAAACCCATCATAATCATAAATAATACCATAATACCAAACTGAATTCATTACCATCATCAATAAGTCCAGATTTCACCATTGCCAATAACCATATTCAACACCAGAAATTAAATCCATAACCATTACCAAACCACAACCATTACCAAACCATAACCATTACCAAACCATAACCATCCCAAATTCCAATTTCCCTCTAATCATGGAAGTTGTCCAGGTGCTCATAACCGGGAGCACGGCTATTATGATAGTTTTAATTAACTCTGCAGAGTTTGTACCTCTTTACCCACGTGTTCGTGATTTCATCACCCTTCGGCGACTAAGAACCTCCCTTATGCCCATGACCCGTCAGTCACATTACACACTTCCGTTGGTGTGTGGCCAAGAGATCACAAAATAGCTTTTACAAAGGGATTACTAGCCTATTTAGACCCCACTGAGGTTTCACCGGTGGTGATGTCTCCCGCAGAGCACATCTTCAACCAAGGGCCCCCTCATTGAGCCATTCGGATCCTAGGGTAGTCCCACCAATCATCAACAAACCCAATCCGACTACCCCTTCCCCGAGCATCCACAATGGTCCAAACAGCACTAGCAAATCCCTAATTAATCAGCTACGCCGCACCCATACTTGGCCTCGTGGTGGCACTGTAGTCCTGGCTTATTCTCGCATGAACCGGTCCTTAGATCTAAAGCAAGCAAACCACCACAACATCCAACCCATCCACATACCAGGCTTGCTTAGATCACCCATAACCATACCAGATTTAACCAGTCCACATTAACCAGAATATCATTAATACATAATTAAATGTGTAGTGTTGGTTTTTCCATCCCAATTAATTAAGCGAAGCAAAAAGGTAAAAACCCTTCCCGACTCTCTACCATAAATTCCAGGTGACAAGGTTGGTTTAACAATTCTAGTAAACTTCCTATCATAGGATTCCCATTAAATTGACACAGCATGCAGTTTTACAAATAAAACATTTATTTTAAAAATAGGATCAATATGATCAAGGACACTTGCCTTGCTCCGGCGGATGGGGTTGCTCAAGCGCTTCGAAGTCTTGACTCTGAAAATCCTCGTACACGATCTCTTGAGCACTTCCCTCTAATCGTGATCACACATACAAGAATATATACAAATCAACGTGATGCACACACATTAATCAACATGCGATGATATGAATGCATGCAAAGTACAATAATTAATTAACTACAATTGTTTATTAATTAGATGCAACTAGTTCATACGTGTTCATACGAGTTTACGGGGGTTTTAGTGGGGATTAATGCTGCTGAAAATAAAAATACGACGCAACTACAATCAATTTACGTCTATTAGATTCAATATGGTTGCTAAAATTCGCATCGGAAACAAATCCTACCGTAGATCTGACGGCTTGACGGTCGCGGAACAAATGCGACGCGTAGACGAAGTGGATGGCGCAGCAGTCCCTCGGCGGCACGACAACGGCGACGACCTCCGGCGGACGGTGGGGCCCTCCTCTTTTTCTTCCTCTTCTTCCCCTTCTTTTTCTCCTTTTTCTTCCCTAGGCGCAGCCTCCTGGTCCCTGGTGTTTTCCCGGCGGCTAGGTTTTTCCTGGACGTTTCTGGTGTCGAGATCGTGAGGCCTACGGGGCTTTTTATAGGTGCGGCGGCAGCGGGAGCGATCGGGAGTCTCGAGTCGGTTCCGGAGTCACGCGCGTCGCGGGCGGAAAAATCGGGATCGGGGGAGGTGGCGAAATCCGCGCGGGGCGGTCGAGCGCGCCGGGGCTGGAGCGCGTGCGGTTGGCGGCCTTGGCGCGGGCGTGGGGCCGGGCGGGAGGCCGGGGTCGGACGCGCGCGCGCAGGGGCTGGGCGGCGTCGGCAGGGTGGGACCCGGTGGCGGGCGCACATGGGAGGGCGAGGCGCGTCGGGGCGCGGGTGGGCGCGAGCCGTGCGGTGCGGGAGGGGGGGCGATCGAGGCGGGGCGTCGGGAGCTGGGCGGGACTCGGGCGGGGCGCGTGCCCAGCGGCAGGCGGCAGGCGGCAGGCGGGGCCTGCGGGAGCGGCGCGCGGGGCGCGTGGCCCAGCCGGCGCAGGCGGCGCCGGGAATCGCGCATTCGGCGCGATGGGACGCGGGGCGTTGCCGGCTGGGCCGGTCGGCGGCCTGGCCGGCGGCCTGGCCGGCGGGGGTTTTCTTCTTTTTTTTTCTTTTTTTTTTCCGTATGCTTTCTTTTTTTATATAATTTATTATATATATATATTTATATATATATTATTGTTTATATTTTATTTATTTTATTTATCCTATTCATTTTATTTGTTTATTATTATATATATATATTTATTATTATATAATTTATTTATATATTTCTTTTTATATATTATTATTATTTTATACTTATTCCTTATTACAAGTTTTAGGCTATAACTATTATTTTCTTTTCCTTCTTTTGCTACACATATTTGTATATTTTATCATTTTTCTTTTATCCTACTAATGTTTAATGCATGATCATGTATGCAATGCAGGATGCAAAAATTTAGGGTGTTATTGTAGCTCACCCGGCAAGCAATTGCCAAGCTGAGAGAGCAAATGCAGAAATCCTAAAAGGACTCAAGACGCGCACATATGAGCGCCTGAAAAAAAACATGGAGCCAACTGGATTGAAGAGCTTCCGCCCACCTTGTGGGCAAACAAGACAACTCCAAACCGGTCAACTGGAGAGACACCCTTCTTCTTGGTCTACGAAGCTGAAGCAGTCCTTCCTCCGGAAATCACCTTGGGGTCGCTCTGGGTCCGGACCTTCGACGATGCCACGCAGGACTAGCTCCGGCGTGAAGACCTTGACCTCGTTGAAGAGGGAAGGTGTCGAGCAGCTGTTCGGAATACCCGATACCGTCGAGCTCTTCGGCACTATCATCAAAGGCATGTTCACAGCCGACAGCTTGAGGAAGGCGATCTGGTGCTACGGAGAATACAAACTCGAGAAGGGTTAAACAAACTTTCCCCCAGCTGGGAAGGACCCTTTCGAGTGATCAAAGTATCCCGTCCCGGATGCGTTCGCTTGGCAACCGAGGATGGGACACTGCTCCCTAATCCTTGAAACATTGAGCACCTCCATAAGTTCTACGCTTAATATCACGGAGGTGATTCTATATTTATGTGTGATGTAGGTTATAGCGTCATTGTATAGAGTCGGGTAGCTCCTCCGGGAGGACAGCCGGACCTTCCCCGGAAGGTCCGTAAAGTCCAGGCAACACTTGACACAGTCTCAGAACTAAAAGTGTAGCTAGCTACCTTGGGTCAAACGAGAAACACAACACACATAGCCTGGTTCCGTACCCTAATAGTGTACTTGTTTCCCCTGTACCCCGGACCTATAATGAAAGACATCATTATGTAAAAACAGACTCCACGTGCATTTATTTTGTACAGGCTCAATATTTTTTATTTTTCTCTTTCTTGTCTATAACAAAGTTGTGCAATTCTCAAGAAACTTTAGCTCGACCAATTCATATATAATTCAAGTTACTTTGTTAATTCTCTCGGTTCTTAATATTGTTGAATGGCCTACTCGCCTGAATGCCGCCAAGCCAATCTAGGTCCGGAGTGTGCTATCGACTTAGCCTCGTCCTGCACCCTAAGTACGCTACTCTACCTACACCCCGCCAGGCCGAAGTAAGGCGAGTCCAGAAATGATTGGACCTGAAGAGAACAAACAAATGCGCTTGATTGTATACAAAATTGTTGTCGATCTAAAATCTCTTTCGGGAATAATAAGCCGCAAATGAGTTATAGATAAGAAACAAATTTTACTATTTTTCTTGACTTTAGTGTGCAGGAAAAATAAAGATCTCATAATGATGGTGGATGAAGCCGGAGCTATCAAAGCTCCGATAACCCTTAAGGTGACCTGTTGTCGATGTTTTAAACATTGATAGCAGGTGTCGCTGGAGCTACCAAGTTCTGGCAAATCCAGAGGGCCAGCCGTCAATGTGAAGAAAAGATGGTGGGAAGACTCCCCAGTGAGGTCTGCTGTCAATGCACCGCGTGTTGACAAGGGTCACTGCCGGAGCTACTAAGCTCCGACAACCTCACGGGGCCCCTACTATCGACGACTTTGGACCTATAAACTACAAATTTGAAGTACGCAAGTCTTCAACAAAATTCTACATCCTCTTGGTACATGTTCACAATCAAATTGTGTACATCTACCAAGGGGCCAAGTGGGGCAAAGGTGTTGAAGACAAAAAAATGAAATTCATAAAATTCTTGGATTTCATTAACCTGGAGACAATAGATTACAAAATTGAGGAAAAGAAGAGAAGATACAAGTGGGAGCTACAAGGAGAAAAGTCCTAGATCCTACGGAATAATGAGGCAACCTTTTGGGAAACCTCCGACACGTTGGCCTTGGCGGCATCTCCCTCTCCATCGATGGGGCCTTCAAGCACCGGGGCCAGTGGGAAGTGAGGGTCCCGGCTTGTGTAGCACATCAGCATGTACTCCGCGATGTTCTTCACCAGGTATTGCCCTTCGGTTTCCAACTGGTCCACGATGGCATCGCCAATCTTGTTGAGCTTGTTGCCCGCCGAGCTCAACGCCTACAACACCTGGTCCAGCTCCGGCTCCAGATCATCTGGGCACAACGGACTAAAACCCAGTGGCGTCAACGCGTCATTGTCTTTGCCCAAGAAGTCCCAAACTTGTTGGGACTCCACAGCCCTTGAGTATCGCACCTCTTCCAAGGATCTCTTGGTCACCGCAAGCTCTAAATCCTCCCAAGCAAGGCGCTCGACCTCTTTGGCATTATACTAAATCTTTTCAGCAACCCGCCTTTTGAGTTTACCAAGCTCCTCTTCCTGGAGGTGAATCTTGTTCCGGCGGTCGACCAGGTCTTTCTCCCAGCCCCACACTTTCTTCTCCCTGGCAGCAATTTCATTCTCCCTCTTGGTGAGGTCTTGTCTCCGCTGTCAGGCCTTCTTCCCCTCTTTCTCGCAACGCTCCTCCAGCTTCTTGGTGCGCTCCGCAAGGCTCTTGTCACCCAGAGTTAGCCTCTAAATAAGCTCCTCCTCCCTCTTCACGAGGTCATCCCGCAGCACCAAGAGTTTTTGCTCTTCATCTTCGATCCTTTTCTCCCGCTCCTAAAGAGCCTCCCGGCGCTTGACGAGGCTGTCGTGGATGGCGTTGAGCTTCTCTTGGCAGTCATTCGCTGCTTCATTAGCAGCCACGACCTGTTCGTCGATGGCCTGGGACTGATTGTCGAGGGACCGCGTCATGCTTTCCCTCTCATCTAGCAGCTGACCCCAGTACTCCAACCGGACCTTCTCCCTTTTCACCCACTCCTTGTAGTCGGCCAGCCTCGTCTGCGCCAGCTTGGTCTCGAATTGGAGCTGGCTGCACCACCTCCTAAGGGTTTGACGCTCCTCCTCGAGGGCCTTGCTATCGTGGTAAAAGGCCAGCTGGACCTGACGAAGGCTGGAGCAGGCGTTGTCGATAGATAGCTGCCAATGACAAGGGGGCCCGGGGCCACCCCCAACGATCAAGTCGAGGTCCTTACCCCAGGCGAACAGTTGTCATCATGAGAGGCGGGAAGCCCGAGGGCGGCGACCTGATAGGGCGCGTGGAACCGATACGATTTTTGTATTGGGAACTGGCGACCTTGAATTGCGTGAGATCCGCACGCTCAGATCTCACCTGCCGCATTCTGGATATGCCACGCGATGATGGTTTAACTGTGAGCTACCGCCAACGGCACATCCAAAGACCCTTGAAGACACAACTCAAAAACCGAAGGATGGACCCACCTCCCGCAAAACGACTTCATTCAAAAGGTCTCTCCCAGAGGTGGGCCCAGGGGGCCACTGTCAATACCTTGTGTACCGGATACCCTTTGGGACTGCAAAGAATGCTAAGGAACTCCACATATCTGAGTTGAAGTCCTCTGAAGGCCCCACGTGTCATACGGAACCGGACCTGCCTCCCTACTATGGTTAGACCCAGTGCCGCCATGTGTATCGTTAAACCGGAGCTACACTTCCTACACGGGAAAGCTCCGGACTAGATACTCGTATGGAATCCCCGGACCTAACCCCGACAGGGGGAAGCTCCAGTACCGACACGTGTACAACAACACCGAACCTACCCGTCCAAGATGGTAAGCTCCAGAGCTACCACGCGTCCGACCGCCGAACCTTCAACTTCAACAAGCAAACTGGTGGACCTCCAATGACTCGGACCTTCAAGGAACATTAAAGACCTCAAGACCCGATTAAGTGTCATTAATGCTATCTTAATGACATACCATCAGAAGGCCCTTAATACCGGTAACGACACTGTCAAGACACATTACCACACTATTAAGAGTAATTAAGCTCATTAATTGTGTATTAAACATCAGTAACCGCCAGGGCCACATGTAGGGTCAGGCTAACGATGTAATGGCCAGTCCTTGTACTATAAAAGGACTGGCCAAGCGATACACAGGGGGTCTCCCGGACATGCCCACGTACGCTAAGGCGAGTCACTCTAGTCTTTCTCACTCAAAGCGCTGAGACGCTCAATACAACAACAACACACACCCATGGAGTAGGGTATTATGCTTAGGCGGCCTGAACCACGTAAATCTTCGTGTCAACTTACCATCATGTTCTGAATCTCTGCGCGCCCACAACCGAACTACAAACTCCACGGGCTACCAATGGTGGTACCGGGAGAGTTGCCGGAATCACACTCCGACAGGATCCCAGGCATCTATGACGGTTGCCATGCAAACACATCGACATTCACCCGGAGAATATTGATTAGCGCGAGTTCCTATTTGTTGTCCAAACCTCCCGATATACGGGTGGTTTGGGCAACATCGGAACCGATTTAAATGACTTTGACGGGAATGTCGGTGTCACTGCTTGGTTGCACGCGTGGTGGAGAGGGTGAGCCTCGTTTGCGAGAGCTCGAAGGTTTAGCAGCTTTCTCCTTGTCTGATCCATCCTCCTGCGCTGTTGCAAGCGCGTGGTGTTATTCCAACGCGGTGACTCCCGCAGTGCGATCCTCGCGGATCCGAAGAATGCGTGAAGGAGTCAGCATCTTCAACACCAAGTAGGCGTAATGAGCTACGACCATAAACCTATACAGGACTGGTCTGCCTAGGATGGCATTTAAGGGAAGGCTGATGTGCGCTACGTCGAAGACCAACTTCTCGGATCTATAGTTGTCCCGATTCCCAAAGGTCACTGGGAGTGTAATTGATCTGAGAGGAGTGATAGCTCCTGGACCTACTCCGGAGAAGGGACGTGAGGGGCGAAGGTCCAAGAGGCTGAGCTGGATCTTCACGAATGCTGTGTAGTTGAGGAGGTTGAGCGTCGCACCTCCATCTACCAAGATATTATAGAGCTGAACGTTTTTTATGGTAGGAGAAACCATCAATTGCAGCTGACCAGCTCCGATCATGTTTCTCGGGCAATCTGAAGCATTGAAAGTAATGGCAGTGTCCATCCACTTCCAATGGGGTTCTGCCTTGACAGTGGGAGCTACGTCAGCCATCTTCTAATGCATGGTCTTGAGGATGCGCTGAGAGGTAATATCCCAGGACCATCCATATATCGTATGGAGAGTCTCCCGACGCTTGTTGTCGGAGATGTCAGAATCATCATCGATGGTATTGTAGACGACCTTCAGGACCTTCTTGGGATCCTGGAAACTTAGCTCCTGATCAGTCGGAGCATCGCCGACCTTCTGCTTTCCTTCCCGTTGATGGAAAGGAGCTTCCTCCTCACGCCTATTGTTGTGTTCAACAAGACGCTTGACCTCGCGACCGTCTTCAAGATTGTGGGTGTCCGTTTTGTGAATCGAACACCACATCTTTTCACCGCCGCCATCTTCAGACGATGGTCGTGGACATTTTCGGGGCGTGGCCCCCGACCACCTGGAGCTACAGCTGCAACAACAGTAGGTGTGCCGACCGACGACTTCTTCTTGCTGTTGGACTTTTTCTTCTTTTTCCCACTGCCGGAGGCAGTAGCTTCAATCTTGGAGGAGGATTTACCAGCCTTCGGAGCTTGTTTGGAGTGCATCTTTCGGCCCTCTGCAGCCCTAGCACATTTGTTGCTAGGTTGTAGAGCTTCATGATGCTGCTGACTTATTTTATTGCCAGCTTCTCTAGCATCTTCTTATCTCTAACTCCCTATCAAAATACGACAACGATAGAAGCATTGGAGATTGAAGGAATAGTATATTGTACCTCAGAAAACGGTTGGATGAATGATCGCAGCGATTCTCTCGTCTTTTGTTGTACGACAAACAAATTCAGCTCTATGCCAGGTCGGATGTAGGAGCTCCCGAAGTTGGCAGTGAACTGGAGGCAAAGCTCCGCCCAACTGTTGATGGAGTCAGGCGGAAGACTCATGAACCAGGACCTGACTGTCCTGGTTAGAGTTACAGGGAAGTAATTGGCCATCACAGCCTCATTGCCTCCCGCCGCGAGGATAGCAATAGAGTATATTTTAAAAAAATTCGACGGGGTTAACAGTTCTGTCGTACTTCTCTGGCAGATGAGGCCAGAACTTCGGAGGCCATTCGACCACGCGAAGATGCATAGCCAGGGCCGAACAGCTGCCCTCTACTCCCAAAGGAGAAGGGTTTTCACGGGCAGCTCGCCTCTCGCGAGCACGCTCTATGTAGACGCGGTCGTCCTGACGCCTATATCGACGGTCGAGCTCCAATCGGAGATCATGCATCGAAATCCTTGACGCCATATGAGTGCAGCGTGCCCCAAAGGGCAGCGACGTCACTTGTTGGGATGTAGTATGTCTCCTCTGCTGTGACACCTGAGGACCAAGTCTACCAGACAAGGTTATGTTTCTTGAAAGTGCCAGCCCAGTAGGGGGCAGACCTTGGTTGCTGATAGCATCGGCTACGGCTGAAACCAAATGCTCCACATCAGCGCGCCACTGTTCTATCGCACTCTGAGGTGCTCCAGCACTACAACAATCTCGATAATAGACGAGGGCCGAAAACCGTCGTCAATAAGCTAAAACCGTCGTCTATAAAGAATAGACGACGGTTTTTCCTTATAGACGACGGTTTCCGGCCGTCAACGTTTATTAGTCAACTATAAGCTTATAGACGACGGTTACCGTCGTCTATAAATTAATTGACGACGGTGCTCACTGGCCGTCGTCAATAACCACAGACGGCCACGTGGCACCGGGTGGAGGTTATAGACGACGGTCTGTTGAAACCGTCGTCTATTGTTGAACCAATAGACGACGGTGCCGCCGGAACCGTCGTCTATTGATGAACTTGTAGACGACGGCCTTACAGAAACCGTCGTCTATAAGTGACCTAATAGACGACGGTACAGCAAAACCGTCGTCTATTAGATTTCTAATTTTTTTTAAAAAAATTAAAAATAGTACACTGGCTCGATGGCCAGATCACACAGGCAGCAGGATACAAATATACAGATCAGCAAGACAGAAATACACACAAAAGCACATAAACTCTACACATAAACTCTTCACGAGTCCGGGAGCCACAATCATCAAAGTTTACATAAGCATACACAAGAAACACTCTCGAAACCTCGTAGCCGCCGACCGAACTTTGCCTTCTTTCCTTGCAAAACAACATTCAAAGAAAAACATCTTATATCAGGGTGAGCTAATGGAGGCAAAGAGAGTAATAGAGTCAAAGTTCAAGGATCTTGCAAACATAAATAAGATGTGTGACCAAGTAAAAGACTACCTAACAAATGCATATATCTAACATCCCAAAATGTAAAGAAGATAAGTAAAAGACTATCAAGTCTAGCAAACTCAAGAACAAAGTTGAATTCTATGGCATCATTCGACTCATGTATTGAAGCACAAAAATCTCAAGCTACATCTACACTCAAGAAAAGGCGAAGAACCACTACTTACCATCATTTCAAGAGCCGCCGCCGCTACCCCGTCCGTTGCCATCGGAGTTCAGAAAGTCGTCCTCCCGCCCTTGTCCAAAAGCAGGAGTTTGGGGCGACGGAGTTTGAGCCTGCGTCCTCGATCCCTGTCAAGTGCAAGTTGAGTACAAAAATGCATATTTTACTAAATTTGAACAAACTTAACTAACTTAAGGACTTTTTGTACCTCTGCTCCCGTCGTCGGCATAGGTGGCATCTCCATCGGTGGCGGCGCCCACTGCGGAAAGGCAGCAGGCTGTCCTGCTGCTATAGCCTGCAAATACAAAGGAAATCATTATACAAGTCATTTATATATTAAAAATGTTATGTACAATTATCAAAACATACCTGCATGGCAGCTTGCCACTGTAGCATGAACGAGGTTTGATACTCGTCTCTAGCCCGAAGCGCCGCAGCCTGCATCTCGTCTCTAGTCCGAAGCGCCTCGTCCCTACTCCTGAGTGCTTCTTGCGTCCTCTGGAGCTCCTCACGAACGCTCTGAAGCTCCAGATCTCGACTTGTGTGGCTGCTGCTGGAGCCGGCATACTGCGATGAAGAGGCTCTCGAGCAAGCTCGCGCCTGCCTCGAGTCAACCGCTCCATCGAGGACGCCTAACCTGCACGACGGAGTAAGATTATCAGTATCTTATATCTCAAACTTCATGATAGTAAACTGAAAACAACAAAACTTACCGTCCGTGAGGTTTACCGCCACCGCTTCCATAAACGGCTTCGAGGACGACAGGAGCGCCCAACCAATCATAACCCTCGCCTCGAAGCTTTTGCACCTCCTCTCGGTACTTTGCCTGCAAATAGAGGAACATAATCTCAATATCATTAATAATTAAAGACAATTCAATTAACATTACAAAATAACTCACCACATGCTGAGTCGACTTCTGGGAAGACAGCTGGTCAGGCTGCGACGGGTCACTTCCCAAATGACCCCTCACCCACACCTCCATAGGTGCTGGCTCCCGACCGGTCTCACGCTCCTATCGTTACATGTTAGAACAATGATGTATTATAAAATCACTTAAATAGAATTTGAATCACACTTACCATCCGTTTAGCAAGACGTACGAAGCCGTCCCCACCCAAATGGTGTTTCCCGTCCGTCCCTCTACACTCGCGACGGGTTTTAGAGACGTCCTGGAAGCCCTGGCTTGCCCAACGGGCACACAGAGCACGGTACGCGTCCGGACGAGTGTCCAGCCACGCTACGCTGACCTGAATGAAAACATTGATCACAATCGGATAATAAAGCAAAGTAAAAATAAATACAGTACCTCTAAGTATTGCGCCTCAGTGAGGTACTTGTCCGCCACGTCCCTGAACTGCCCCGGCTCACCCTCGTCCGGATGCAGCTTGAAATCTCGTCCAAATCCGGACCCGCGACTCGTCACAAGCCACGCCCCCTCGGTCACTCTCAGGCTGTCCAAAAAGGGACAATTCCGAACCTCCACGTCTCACATGCCAATGGCATGTGAGACGTGACGATCCGAAACGGGTAACACATTGCTATAGGTTACGTTGCTCATTTTCAATTTCAAGTAATTTAAGAGAGAGGAAAGAACGAGAGAAAGAGTGAGAGGAAAGTTAATCGCAGGTCCAGCTCCACCATCCACGCAATCGCGGGTCATTGACGTCATCACCAACCCGTTCGCTTCTGTGCCACCTTTATGAATAACTTATCACTACAACAGTCTATACGGCACGAACGCATTTATTGCGTGTCGTGCCGTGTCGGGTCGGGCCAGGCCAGCCTGAAACAATAATATTTATTTGGGGAAAGGGTCATCACGTCAGAACAACACCAGATCTACGACAACAAAAACGAAGCACTAGAAACACGTAGAGATCAAAACGAAATCCATAAAGACGAGGAGATGCGAGGAGCTAGAAGCGCAGCCGCAAATGGAGTTGAGACATCGTCGAGGAGTCCTGGTTTATATAGGAAGCCACGAGTGCCCGCGGATGAAACCCTAGCTCCCGCGGGCCGTGATGAACGGTCGGATACAGAAGACCACGTTGCCCCGGAAGATTCTAGAGTGGCCTGGGAGAAGTGGCCCGCGGCGGCGTTAGTTTGGGCCGCATCTTAACCAATCTAGGCCCAGTGTGTGCCCATTTCATCTTTAGATCCATGCTAGGTCTTCTCTCTGGACTCTGAATGAGTCAGCGATGGTAGCGCGAGAATCGGTCACGCCCACGCCCGTGCATGGCGTGCACGATGCCACGTGAAGATATAGCAGCGTGAGATGCGGTTGCATGGAGCCGTCTAAGCCAAGCGATTCCGCACGATGCTACAGTACTTTGGAATCCAAGTATGCGATTCCTCTTCCTGAAAGACGTCAATCGTGCAAATCTAATCGTGTGAAACAACCAACGTACGGGCATTCAGAACGCGGTACCGTATACTGTACTGGGCAAAGAATGCAGTTGTGTAAACAAAAATGACGAGAAGCAGAACCACGATCTACTACATTGACAAGATATCAAAAGCTTTCCACGAAAAAGAATTATTTTATTGAATGGACAATTATCAACAATAAGTGACAATTAAACCTTGCTGCATGCAGCTGAGATCTTAACAACGACTTTGAGTATATCTATAATTAACTAACCCAAACTGCTAAATCAATGGACAAATGATCCATTAAATCACCGTATATACGCGGTACCGTATATGTAGCATCTAGCTAGCATTTGAAACTACAATTTGAATCAATTAAATCACATGAATCAAACATTTGAATCAATTAAATGACTTCAATCAATTGGTAAGAGGAGAGAAGTGGGGATACTCGGAGGTGGAGCTCGGTGCCGACGGGGGAGGAGCCGCGGGGGCGACGGCGGCGCGTGAGGCGCCGGGGGAGACGACGGCGCGCCTCCCGGAGGCACGGCGGCGCGCAGACCGGCGGCGACGGCGGCGCGGCGACGCGCCCAGCGCGGGGGCGACGGCGGCGCACGACACGGAGAGAGCGTATAAACCTCCCAATAGACGACGGTGTGGAGAAACCGTCGTCTACAAAGACTTGGGCCGACCTAGGTTCTGGCCCATTACTTATAATAGACGACGGTGACCTAAAACCGTCGTCTATAAAGTATTAATTGACGACGGCTAGGACCACCGTCGTCCGTTACGACTCGGGTGGGCCCTGTTCGCACTGTAATAGACGACGGTGTCCTTGAACCGTCGTCTATTACGGCTAATAGATGAAATACTAACCGTCGTCTATTAAGTCTTTATTGACGACGGTGACATTTAGCCGTCGTCTATAACTTTAAAGACGACGGCACCGTCGTCTATAACTTTAGCCGTCGTCTATTTTCGTGTTTCCTGTAGTGCAGGCGCCGGTGGACACTGAAAAAGAGTTCGCGTAGCATTTAATGCGTTCTCAGGGTTGTTTGTCGATGCAGTGACTGACATTAGGACACCATCCTGCTGTCCGGTGTTGACTGCCAGAGCAGGTGGTGGTGGTGGTGCGACAACACCTACTAGGACAACAGTGCCAGTTGGCTATTGCACATTGGAGGGATTCCCTCCATCAGGCTGCCCAGCATGACCGTTGGGCGATGCTGCGACGAAATTCACTATCTCGAAATCTAGAGCGTCCCCAACGTGGTGCGCTAAATTTCGAAGTGTTGCTATGAAAGTTCCCTCGGTACTACTAAAGTATAGTATGTGGAGATTCGTATTCGGTTGAGGCGCGTGTAAGATCAAGAGCGAGACGGTGACACAAAGGATTTTTACGTGGTTCGGGCTGCCTGAGCGTAATACCCTACTACACGAGGTGATTGTTGATTGTATGAGAGTGTATGTGTTGTGTGTGTGTGGGCTTGAGTGGACTTGTTCGGTCCTGTATTCTACCATGTGGCGTATCCTTTTTATATGCTAAAGACTGTCTGTTACATGGTTCGCCTGGCCCGACAGGTGGCTCCAACTGTATTAAACACTCTATACACGCTCTACTGGTGTTATGGGTGATTAACAGTGTAATAACACATATTTAATGATAGTGTTAATGGTATTGACAATTCTCTGATTGCACGTCATTAATACACCATTAATGACGTGTTAACAAAGTCTTGCAACGGCTGTTTTAATAGCCTCTTGAATGTCTGTGCCGTTAGAGATTCATCAGTCTTCCCATTGTAGGCTTAGATTCGAAGGCTTGACATGTGACAGCTCCGGAGCTTCCCTCTATGAGGAGACGGGTCCGGAGCTACTAAACACGTGACAGCACCGGAACTTCCCTCTATTTGGGGTTATGTTCGGAGCCACTGGATACGTGGCATGACATAAGCTTCCTTATGAAAGGAGTCAGATTCAGCCCTGCAAAACACGTGGCAGGACCAGAGCTACCCAACCGAGTGAAGCAGGTCCAGTGCCGAGACAAGTAAAGTCTTCAGAAGTATTCAACTCAGATAGGTAGAACTCCGTAGTTTTAATCACGGTAACAATAGATACCTGGTATTCAGAGTAACGACAAACATGTATAGACAGTTTCATCTAGATAAAACTTTTTTTATAATTGCTTTGATATGTTATTTAAAAAACTTATATGACACCTCATTAATAAAAAAATATCTATAAAAATGGCACTATGCTCTAATCAAACCACCGGCTGGAGCTTTGGCCCCGTCTGAAACCCCAATGCCATGGTCCTGCTGCACTGTACCACCCTCACTCCCAATTTGTTTGACCCTCCTCTTCCTCTTTTTCCAGTTATCCTCGGCCTTTGAGGCCGGGCCGGCAGCGACACTGCGACAGGACATCAACTGCCAACACCCAAAAAAAGTGCGGCGCTTGGTCCACCGCGCCCGGCCATAGCCACAGCCCCTCGAGCACCGCGCGCTCTGGTTTTGGCCTCCCACTGTTCGCCTTCCTTCCTTCCTCGCCCACCCACCCACCCACCCGCGGCCCCCAGCCGCGCGCGCTACAGTTCCCTATGCGCCGGGCCCGTCCACCACCGCGCCACGGTCGTAACGTCCCGACCGAATCGATGGTATCGCTGTCCTGTGCTGTCCGTGTCCTATCACCTGGGAGTCTGGGACCTGTGGCCCGGCGACACGCGGCTGCAGTGGTCGGTATGCGCAGCGCGGCGAGCGGAGCGGCGGTGTGGGGGCATTGCCAGCGCCCACGGGCGAGACGAGACGAGACGGGACGTTTCGGCGCTCTCGCTCTCGGGGGGCCCCGTCCCCGTCACCTGCCGTCCTCGGCGCGTGGGCTCATTGTCGCCTCGCAACATGGGGCGCCTCGCCTGCCGCCGCGGCCGCGGTCCGGGCTAGCGTCGCTCGTTAGTCATCCCGAACCGTGAAAGAGACAGGACGGAGGAGCAGGCGGGGAATAGTCACGCCACGAGGCCATGACGACGACGACCGCGGTGGTCGCCTTCTCGTTCCGCCGACGGCCTGCAAGTAGTACGCCACCACGGCGTTACTGCGGTGGTGCACGGGCTCCACCAGCGGGTTCCGAGGCGAGTGCAATCATGGCTCCGGGTAGTACAGTGGTTGAGTGCAGTTAGTTATGGCGATGGGCTCCGCGGCTCACTCGCACCGACGGCAGGTGAAGTGACGTTACTGCTGCTCGGTTGGACCGGTCAGCGGACCCGGCCGAGAATCTACAGGTTTCCAGGGGTATCCAATAGAGAATCTATTGCGGTTATGAAGAAGATCTACGGTTAGTTGGCATCACCTGTCTCGTTATGTGGTGTGGTCGCACTCGGTCACCGCGCCATCCACCATGTCTCGTGCGGCCCACCACGGTTTTAGACTTAATTTGTGCGGCGGTGACGGGTGGATTGGAGTCCAGCATCTCCAGTTTCACGTCTCGGCCTCCACCAAAGAGAGCCCATGACAGCGCACTGAAGATCACTCGCCAGACTCGGTCCACAAAAAATCCTGCCTTATTTTCTTTTCCAGAATCAGACATGATCCGAGCCTATGATGTAGGCCCAGTCTTCTCGTTCACTTTGGGCTTGCCACCATGACAGAACCGGGATTTCCACGGTTCGGTCAGCCTACCCTATTTTAGTCATTTTTAGAAAGAATATTTTAATACCAAATCTACAAAATTAGCATGTCAATATAAAGAAATGAGCACATACCGCCCTCTTGGGGGTTATTCATTCACTGGAGAAGTGAATCGCCCCTAGTTTCCTCGCTTTAGCGATTTTACGCAAATTTTAATGTGTAAGGAGTCCATTGGCGATAAACCATCATTCCGCTGAGAAGACGGTTTTTATGTACAGTACTAAAAACAATAGAGAAGTGGTTAAGAAAAGCGCATGTTAGGAAGACACATGTTTGGTGGTTTTTTCATATGTTGAATTTTGGATGGATTGAAGCGAGAGATTTGCTGAAAAATAAATGTTTAGAGCTGCTGGTGTGCAAGGAGCCTTGCCCATCATTGCCAAATAAGATTAGTAGCCAAGGCTGAGAACAACGAACTAAATATGATCTCATTGACCTACTTGCTAGACGTCGTCCCAGATATCGTCGTATTGCCTGCCGTGTTTGGTTCCATGGATTAGATCGTCTACGTCATCGCCATTCTTTAGTATTTATGATATGATCTGATAGCAGGGGACGAGTCATCAGTCACGAAGATTGAACTGTTGCGCTGGTGCTGGATCACGGATTCATACCAGATCAGATGGTCTAGCGACTCCAAATGAACCTGCCTGTTTGATTTTTGTATTGGATAGCTCGAAAAATTATCCCTCGGAAGTATCTCGTGACCTAGTATAGAGCTATTATCACGGGCATGACTTGAGTGACGATCAATCATGAAGTGGCTTACGAATCTCAAATAAGACTGACTTTATCTGATTTACATATGATGCAGGACTATGACGCGTGGGCTTTTTACGCTGCACTTTGACTACAATCTGTTATTCAAGTATTTTAGTACCAGAAACAAAATCGTAATCATACAACTATACATTGAAACATGAATATATTTTTTATCCTTGAACTTGCATGTTAGTTCACCAGTTAAAAAAATTCTAAATTTGAATTAGAGCATGCTATTCACTTTAATATATAGATAGGACCAAGAAAATAGCAGGAAGTTTCGAAACCAGAAGATTGGAGTTCTGATTATTTTAAGTCCATGTAAATTTAGTTTTAGCTTGCTATCACGGTGGTTTCGTGGTGTAGTTGGTTATCACGTCAGTCTAACACACTGAAGGTCTCCGGTTCGAGTCCGGGCGAAGCCAAATTTTGTTTTTCAAGATAAAACCATTTTCACCCTAAAAAATGCACATGATTTTTTACGGTTTCCATCAATGAACAAATGAAACCACAAACATGCCCAAATTAAAGTTCATCACGCTAATAGAGAAGAGGATTAAGCCAATTTCCTGTAGTATATTCGGTCATTCACTTGCATACGGCAAAAATAGTTAGATAGTTTGTACGAACAATGTAGGAAGATAATACGCTAAAACAGTACAACTTTACTGGAGGCCCTAACAATTGAAATTTTGCGACCAAGGCACAAGGATGCCCACAGTTAAACTGATCGCGCTTGTGACGTGCATTCCAGCCTTGGTACTAATATAAACCATGAATTTCTCTTAGCTGCATCGACGTCCAATTACAGTGACACCATCAAAGATATTCTCATCTTACTTCCAAGGCAGCCTGCATAGTCAAAGAGCGAGTGTTTGGATGGTGCAATTGTCAGATTTTTTTTAAAAGAAAAGAAAAGGACGAAGAAAATGATAGGTTGTTTTCATTGGTGAGGATTCAAGGTACATCAAGCAACCCCGTTCAAAATGAAAAGCTTACAATATGTTCTTTTCTGAACTTGTGTTTATCTCCAAGAAAGCAAATAATCATTTCATTGAGGTCATAAGATATTAATTCTTGTTAGTTATGATCTCGGAGGTGACGTGGGCAACAACCACGCCCCCAAGTCCGACTCCTCTACGCGCCCTGATCGGGGGCACAACCGACCAGTTCGATGCGGCCCCCTCACACCCGCGCCATACAAATAGAAGGAGGAGGGTCGGGGCACAATCACCAAGTTGATTCGCCGCCACCACCTCACCCCACAAACCCTAACCTGATCTGTTAGTAAAAGTGCATCTAGGCATCCCCGTGAGTTTTGGATAATTGATGACGATAATTAAGAGACTAATGGGCTGAGTTGATCTTAAGCACATGTGTGATGGTTGAAATGAGATGAAATCCCTCAAAGGTCGAAACAGGCATCAAAGACTCAAGCGTACAAATTAGGATTTTTATGATGTTGAGCTCAGATGAGCCGTATATTATGTTAGGGTGACTGTATCATGTGCATTGAGATCATTTTAGAGGGCTCAAAGTGGTGGTTGAGAGAAAAACCTAAGTGAGAAGCCAAAATGAGGAAAAACCCTAAGAGGCCAGACTAGTCCGGGCCTCAGAGTCAGACTAGTCCGGCCATGCAGTGAAGTCCGCTTTATGTCGGACTAAAGGTCTCTGAAAGAGATCGGACTTGTCCGTATAAGTACGGACTAGTCCGTTCATCTCTTAGTGGAGTTGGAGCTAAATTCCCGAAAATCGAACTTGTCTGTTTCGGAACAGACCAAAACTCTATGAAAAGTTCAGACTTGTCCATGGTGGTACGGACTAGTCCGTTTGAGACTTAGTGTGAGAGAAACCGAGCAAACCCTAGAGGGACGGACTAGTCCACCCCTTGTGGCCGGACTAGTCCGGTTGTAAGGATCGAAACGCCCAAGAGGAGGGGTGAATTGGGCTTTCTTTCAAATTTTAAGGCAATTAAAAATGAACTACTTAAGCCCAATTCCCAATGCAGTTCTAACTATGCAATCAACGTAGATATAACTTGTGAAGTAAAGATTGCATAATGTAAAGAGAGGGAGAGACATGCAAACGCTAGGGGACACGAAGGTTTATCCCGTGGTTCGGCAAGATCACAAGGATCTTCCTACGTCCACGTTGTGGCACCCACCGAAGGGTTTTGCCACTTCCAATCTCACCGAGACAATGGAGTCTTCACTAATCTTCTCCGTTCGCCATCTCCGGCAAGGTGGAGCTCAAGCCTTGTACAACCTTCGATGTTCCGGGCTTCCACACACACACCTTGGCAAGCTCCGGAACGATCTTCTTCAACTTCTCACTAGCCTAGAGAGTTCAATCACAAAGAAAGAACGCACACAAGCTTCTCTCTAGCCTATTACAAATGATCTAAAAGTGTGGAAATGTATGCTCTATAGTCTTGAATGCTCTTGGATGTGTAGTTGGCTTCAGGTGATCAAGACTTGTCGAAATGACTGGGTTAGAGGGGTTTTATAGCCAGCTTAACTGAAATAGCCGTTGGAAAAGTAGGCTGACAGAACTTTACTGTGAACACCGGATGATCCGATGTCTCCCCTCTAGTTATCATCGGTGTAATTACTTTGGCTGACGTCATTGTGTCAGATATTACCGTTATTAGACCGATGTTGCCCCCTGTCTTCTCATCGGATGATCCGGTGGCTCTTCCTCCAGAATTTGCTTGATCTTGATGCTTACAGGAGTGATCAACCGATGTGTGTAAGTCTGCACATCGGATGATCCGGTGCTTCACTTATTCCAATTGTACTGCAAATTGTACTGATGCACCGATGTTGTTGAGCCCTTCACATCGGATGATCCGGTGAGTTCATTTGTCTGAGGTCTTTTTCTTTAGTTGAATCAACTCGACCGATGTGTTCATTTTGGAAGTCATCGGTTGATCCGGTGAGTTGATTTTGTTTGCTACGAGTTGTCTTGAGTGAATCTTTTGTGTCTTGCTCGAAAGACCTCTTAGACATTTGTTCCACAAGGCTCTCTGATGATTCTTGAGCATTGTATGTTGTTAATTTTTGATTGAGTGACTTAGACATAGAGCCTTCACATCTTGTCTTTATCTCATGAATTTGATCTCGAAAGTTGAGTATCTATGGGTCTCCAATGACATGATCATTTCATCTTATTGAGTGTTTATGGGGACCTTGCATTCACAAATTCATTAGTAAAGTTCGATGGTTGTCATTAATCACCAAAACCATACTACATGAGGGGGGCCTAGATGCTTTCAATCTCCCCCTTTTTGGTGATTGATGACAACACAATAATCAAAGCGCAATAGTAATGAATTTGATAGAATGAACCATAAAAAATATGCAATGAATACAGGGAGTCACACTTGAAGCTTTAAACATCAATTAATAACACAAGTGTGAATTCAAAGAGATCATAATCATAGATAAACATCAAATGAGTTCAAAAGATTAACAACTCATGGAAATAGGTTCATTACACACCAAATGTAGCAAATACGCAAATACAATAAAGATAAGCAAAGATAAGCTGGACTCGACTCCCCCTGACACTAGGACTCCCCCTGACTCCTCTAACTCTTCTCCCCCTTTGGCATCAAGGCACCAAAAAGGGATCTGAGCACCTACGGACCCTGAGAGCTGGGCGCGATGACGAACTGGTCACCGCCGCTGTCGTCGGAGCTGCTGGCCGGAGTAGCGGAGGAGGGTGCTGCCGGAGTAGCGGAGGAGGGTGCTGCCGGAGCCGAAGGTGCCACCGTCGGTGCCTGCTGAGGAGGAGGTGCTAGAGCAGGGGCACTGGTGACGGAGGCCGGCGTCTGAAGAAACAGTGTCGTGGCCGGTAGTGGGGAGTGAAGAGGAGCACCAGGAGCCAACAGCGGGGACATGCTGAACGAAGGGATCAGAGTGGAGGGAACTGGAGCCACTGGTGCAGCAGCTGGAGCCAAGACGGGAGGCGGAGGAGCTACTCCAGGCAGGTGCGATGGGAGGGCGATCCCGGTCTGGGTGTAGAGGTTGGTGATTAACCCCAGGATCCTCATCATCGCCTGCTGCGTCTGCTGCTGCTGGTCCAGAGTGCGCTGGTGCATCTGGTCGATGAGCCCCGTCAACCGGTCAGTGTCTTCACGCCTCTCACGGGCGATCTGACGCTGCATCTCCTGCTGCTGCTGCTGGAGCTCAAGAAGACGTGCAGCCTGCTCTGCGCGGGCCTACTCAGCGGCCAGCCTGTCTAGCCTCTGCTGCTCGACCATCTGCTGGAGGAGCGAAGTCAGCTCAGACGGCTGCGTGACCTGCGCCTCAGTGACAGGAGGTGGAGTGGGTGGTGGTGCTGTAGAACCTCCAGCCTCCGCGTCGTGCTGTCGGGGAGAGGGGGGAGGAGGGAAATACTCCTCGACACTGTCGTCAGTGTCGCTCTCTGACCAAATGTGCTGCAGGTCCTCCCCCTGAGCCTCAACCTCTGCAAGTCTCTCGTCCTCCCGCTCTAGGTCGGACCAATCTTCCTCTGTCAGACGGGCCCTGACCTGGCGCTCAGCTGGACGACCAAGGCGGCGGTCTCCAGGAGCCGGGGCACGGTAGTGACCAAAGCGAGTCACACTCTCGTCAGCAAGTCTGACCTGTGCTGCATCCCCCTCAGGCACCATCATAGTGCATAGGTAACTGATCCAGTGCCCGTAGACCATCTGCCTCATCATGCCTACCCCATCTGTGATCACGTCTTCCATCTCGCACAGGAGAATGTCCACAATGTTGAAATCCATCCCGTTCATTATGTAGAACAGGAGGGTCTGCTGTAAACTAGTGAACCCCTCCAAGTACCCTGACCTCGGCAGGAGCGTGCGGCGCAAGGCGAGGTGCACAATGCGCGCAGCTGGGGTCAGAAGTGCTGGAACTCTCGGCTGGTCCGGAGAGAACGTGGGGCCGAACAGGGACCGTATCTCCTCAAGCGGTGGTGCCACTCCTCCAGTAAGTGGCCTCCTTGGTGGATCTGCCTGCCCGTATACCCTCTCGTGCACGCAGGTGTCGTGCAGGTCCAGACCAAGAAGTTGCCCCAACATCTGCCTCGTGAGGTGGTAGTGCTGACCCATAAACATGAAGTCGATCGACCTCCTGCCCTCAGAGATGTACAGGGTCGCGTAGAAGACCCAGACCTAATCTTCCACATATGCACTCCTCTCGTAAGCTAGCAGCTGCACCAATCCTCGGTATCTCTCAAAGTACGGATGGACGTCCGTCTCTGCTGCCAATGCAAGCTGCCCCCAGTCCAGGTAGTTATGCTGAAATAGCTTGTGCCCCCGACGTCTGTAGGTCTCGTAGAGAGACGCCTGGGTGACTGTCCAGAAGCGACTGTCCACAAGAGCCTCTCGGGGCTGTGGGTACCACTCCTCAAGCAGCACGTTCCATTGAAGCTTGCGTAGCTGCTTGGCCTTCATCTTCCGGTAGTCCGTGAGACGGACTCCCTCACCGACACGGACTGCCGTGTCGATCTCGTAGATGGCCCTCTCGGCCTCCCTGTCCTCACGACGGTCGGCAGCCGTCGGTCTCGAACGAGGAGCAGCCTCGGTGTGACCCCCACGCGTCCGTGCTGAGCGCCGGCGGACGAGAGGCTCAACCGGCTCCTCTTCGGCCTCGGAGTCATCGATCACGGGAGGCTGCCTGGAACGAGCCTCGCGGATCCTCAGGGACCCCCTCGGCCACGCTCACACTCCTCGGCGGCGCGAGCGGCCATCAGGGCCTTCTTCTCCTCCTTCGACAGTTTTTGCTTCTTCGCGGCGGGCTCCGCGATAGCCTTGCCCTTTCCTTTGCGATCGCGACCCATCTTGATGCAATGGAGAGCTAGGGTTAGTGACGATGAAAATGAACGACGAAAAACAACGAAGGACGTCGCACGGCACGGAGCAAACCTTAGCGACGAGAGATCACGAGCACTAGGGGCGCGAATCGACGAAAGAGACAACGCACAGCCGGGCAAACCCTAGCGGCAGAGAGCACGCGGGGGCTGGGTGCGAAGTGAGAGACGGTGATCAGGTGATGATGCTAGGAGGCGGTGGAAACGGCAGCGGCGAGGAGAGGCGGCTGCGAGGTCGATGGCGGTGGAGACGGCAGAGGTGGGTGCGTGGATGGAGGCGGCGCGTGGTGCAACGGTGCGGCGAGTGGCGGCGCGAGGGCTGCGGCGCTGTGGGCGGCGGCAGCCGGAGACGGCGGCGGCAGCCTGAGGGCGACGGTGGCGGCGTCCGGCGGCGGAGGAGATGGAGGGCGCGAGAGGAATCGCTGGCGGCGTCAGGATCGGGAGAAGGAAGACGAAAGGGGTACAACCGAGTTTAAATAGTGGGTCCCAAACCCTAGCCCTTTTTTAAACACCGGATGGACCGATGCTTATCGATGTGTACATCGGTCGAATAGTACAGTATGGTTATTCAAAGAGTCACTGAAGACATCGGATGGACCGACGTTTAGGGTTTTGATCATCGGATGAATGGCACAGTAAGGGTATTCAAGAGAGGGAAGTTGACACCGGATGGTCCGACGTTAGATGAAAAGGCATCGGTGGAATTCATCAAGGTTTCAGATTTGTGAACATCGGATGGACCGATGTTTTTCTGTTTGAACTCATCGGTCGATTTTGGATATTGACTTAACTGACACTTGGATTTTGAAAACCTACTGATTCGATGGGGGAAGGACCTAGGCATCGGATAATCCGATGAAAACTAAACACCAACATCCCATATATGTCCTTTGACCAAACAATCAAACAATGGGAAACACATTGTCTTAGGACTTTTTGGGCAACCCCTTACCCCTCAAAAATACTAGTATGCCAATAATTTGGCTAGACCTTAAAACAATTTGAACAACCGAGAAAAAAAAGGGAGGAAATTATCCAAATGAAATGTAAGGCCCATGCTTTGTGAGGTAGAGTATGAAGACTACTATCTCAATGAAGCATGTTCCTCTAGGCATTAACGCACCTAACATTTCGTTCTTTCCACCTTATATGAGTTGAGATATTGCATTTCAAACAAGTATCCTTCTCATGAGGTGGGTTCCCCTTTGTGACAATCTACCGTATGCAATGCCAAACAAATTAAGTGCAGGAGATTAAATGAGTGCAAGTTTATATGGCAGGGATCATGCAAGGCATAAAATAAATCTATCTTGCCAAGTTTAAACCTTCCAAAGGCTTCCTCAGGGAAAACTATTTCTAGCTCGCCCCTATCCTTTGAGAGTTAGACAAGACCTATATGATATGCATCCTTACATGAACATGGCAATTTACATGACGTTAGATGCATCTAGCACATTTAATTCATTTCTAAGTCTAGAAAAGGTTTTCTCATCAAGTGGTTTAGTGAAGATATCCGCCAATTGTTCTTCGGATCTAACACCTTGCAAAGAGATGTCTCCTTTAGCCTCATGATCCCGCAAGAAGTGATGGCGAATATCAATGTGCTTAGTGCGGGAGTGTTGAACGGGGTTTCTAGCTATCTTAACCGCACTTTCATTGTCACAAAGGAGAGGCACACAACCAAGTTTAATTCCAAAGTCCAAAAGGGTTTGCTTCATATATAGAATTTGGGCACAACATGCACCGGCCGCTATATACTCCGCCTCCGCGGTGGACAAAGCCACGGAATTTTGCTTTTTGCTAGACCAAGACACTAGGGAACGCCCAAGCAAGTGGCACCCACCGGAGGTACTCTTGCGATCCACACGGCATCCGGCAAAGTCCGAATCCGAGTATCCCAAGAGTTGGAAAGTTGTACCTTTAGGGTACCACAAGCCCATACTAGGGGTATGCTTAAGATACCTAAGTATCCTAAAGACCGCCTTCTTATGCGATTCTTTAGGAGCCGCTTGAAAGCGAGCACATAAGCATACACTAAACATTATATCGGGCCTAGATGCGGTAAGATAAAGCAATGAACCAATCATAGAGCGGTAGTGAGATTGGTCAATAGGTTTACCGTCCTTATCCGCGTCGAGATGGCAATTTGTTGCCATTGGAGTGCTTCTTGAGCTACAATCTCTCATCTCAAATTTCTTCAAGAGGTCCTTGGTGTATTTCTCTTGGTAGACGAAGGTTCCCTCTTGAAGTTGCTTGATTTGGAATCCAAGGAAGAAGTTGAGCTCTCCAATCATTGACATCTCGAATTCCTTAGACATCATTTTGCCAAAATCATGGCTAAGAGCTTTGTTAGTTGAACCAAAGATAATATCATCAACATAAATTTGACAAATGAACAAATCTCCGTTGATATCTTTGGTGAAGAGTGTGGTGTCCACCCTCCCGATCTTAAATCTTTGCATGATGAGGAAGTCCCGTAGTCGTTCATACCACGCCCTAGGTGCTTGCTTGAGCCCGTAGAGCGCCTTGTGCAACCTATACACATGGTTAGGATTCCTCGGATCTTCAAACCCGGGAGGTTGTTCAACATAAACAAGCTCATTAATGTAGCCATTAAGAAAGGCACTTTTCACATCTATTTGATAAAGGGTAATATTATGATGTGAAGCAAAAGCAAGGAGAATACGAATTGCCTCTAACTGGGCGACCGGAGCAAATGTCTCCCCAAAGTCTAATCCTTCAACTTGCGAGAACCCTTTGGCCACAAGTCTTGCCTTGTTGCGGACCACAACGCCATTCTCGTCTTGTTTGTTGCGGTACACCCACTTTGTTCCGATGACGTTCTTGTCCTTGGGTCGCTCCTCCAACACCCAAACTTCATTGCGGATGAAGTTGTTGAGTTCCTCTTGCATAGCCATCACCCAATTTGGGTCTTGGAGTGCTTCCTCAATGTGAGTGGGTTCTACACACGAAACAAACGAGTAGTGCTCACAAAATGAGGCAACGTGGCGGGAACGAGTACTTACGCCCCTTGAAGGACTTCCAATGATTTGGTCCATTGGATGCGCCTTGGAGATGCGTCCATGCCTCATAAGTGGTTGTGAAGCACTTGGCGGTGGTGAAGCGTGTTGCTCCTCTTGTGGTTGGACTTGATCATGGACTTCTTCTTCATCTTGATGTTGTATTGCTTGTGAGTCTTGAGTTGGCAATGGATCATCTTTCTCCTCTTCGTCTACTTGAGGCGCCATGGAGGTGTTGTTGTTGGAACTTGAAGCCCCCCCTTGATCATGGCCCTCTTCAACTTCCGGCTTGATGTCTCCAATGGTCATGTTCTTCATGGCTTCTCGTAGAGGCTCATCATCTATTTCATCATGACCAAAACTCTCCTCTTGGGAGCCATTAGTCTCATCAAACTCAACATCACAACTTTCTTCAACTAGACCGGAGGTTTGGTTGAATACTCGATATGCTTTTGAGTTTGATGCATAACCAAGAAAAATGCCAACATCACATCTTCTTTCAAACTTACCGAGCCTTTTCTTGCGGTAGATGTAGCATTTGCACCCAAAGACTCTAAAGTAGGAGATGTTGGGCTTTCTCCCAATGAGAAGCTCATATGGGGTCTTTTGGAGTAGTCGGTGAAGATAGACCCTGTTTGCGGCATGGCACGCCGTGTTGATTGCTTCGGCCCAAAACTTCTCCGACGTGCCGTAGTCATCAAGCATTGCTCTTGCAAGAGTGATGAGGGTTTTGTTCTTCCTCTCAACGACACCGTTTTGTTGAGGAGTGTATGTGGCGGAGAATTCATGCTTCACACCTTCACGGTCACACCACTCCCCAATATTGTAGTTCTTGAATTTGGTGCCGTTGTCACTCCGGACCTTGATAATGGGAAGTTGGAATTCCCTTTGAGCACGGTTAGCGAAGGTCTTGAACACTTCCGGAGTTTCACTCTTGTCACCTAAAAATAGAGTCCAAGCATAGCGAGAGTAGTCATCAACTATAACAAGATAATAGAGGTTACCGCCAAGGCTTTGGTATGTGGACGGTCCGAAGAGGTCCATGTGGAGTAGTTCAAGTGGCTTGGAGGTTGACACCATTGTCTTAATTGGGTGGTGTGAAGCAACTTGCTTCCCGGCTTGACAAGCGCTACAAAGCTTGTTCTTCTCAAACGTCACATCCTTCACGCCGGTCACCATCCCAAGCTTGAATGACTTCTTGAGTTTGCTCATTCCAATGTGTGCTATGCGTCGGTGCCATAGCCAACCCAAGCTTGTCTTAGTGAAAACACAAGTGGTTAGGCTAGCATTCTTGTTGGAGAAGTCTACTAAGTAGAGATGTCCATGCCGAAACCCTTTGAAGATTAGCTCTTTGCTTGTCTCACTACTCACAGCAACATCATTTTTGCTAAATGTGCATGTTAGTCCAAGATCACAAAGTTGTGCAATGGAAAGTAGATTAAAGCTAAGCGACTTAACATACAACACATTAGAAATGGATAAATCATTAGAGATAGCAATTTTACCTAATCCTATTACCTTACCCTTAGAATTATCACCAAAATTGACTTGTTCATGATTACCGGGGTTTTCTATGGTGGTGAACATACCATCATTGCCGGTCATGTGTTGAGTGCACCCGCTATCGAGTACCCAATGCTTTCCTCCGGCTTTGTAGTTCACCTACACACATGAAGTTAATTTTTGACTTTAGGCACCCAAGCCAACTTAGGTCCTTGTATGTGAGATACAAGTGTCTTTGGGACCCAAAGTTGCTTGGGGAGCTTCCCCTTCATGCTCTTCATGTCTTTGCCAATGAACCTAGCTTTCACCTTGCCATTCACTTTGCTAAGAAGATAATAGCGATCATTGAAAATAGATTTGTAGTTAGTAGGCAATTTAGGTGAAGGTCGGTTAGGAAGAGGACACTCCCTTGTGTGGTGACCGGTGACCTCACAATGTTGGCAATAAGAACCAACTTCCTTGATGAAGCTTGTTCTAAGCTCCGGTGAGGGCACCTTTCCTTTGTTGGGCACCGGGAAGGATCCAAGTCCTCTTTTGTTGAAGGCTTTTGCTTGTTGGAAGAGGATTTCCTTGTGCTTGACTTCACCTTTTGAAAGTCTAGCCACACTAGTGCGGAGACTCTCAATTTCTTCCAACAAGTCCTTCTCCCTAGCATTAGCTTTCAAAGACAAAGACTTGTCCAAAACATTAGAGACATGCGAAGTAATGGATATCTTATCATTAAGAGTTTGTTTCTTTGCATGTTTTAACTTTTGATCAAGCATGTCATGAGCAATGTTAAGTGTTTGGTATTCTTGAGTTAGCTTGTTGTGCTCCTCCAAGAGAGTTTGGTGTGCTATGTTGAGCTCATCATTGTCTACCTTGATTTTAGCATTTTCTTCCTCAATTTGCTTGACATGAGTTTGAGCGTGTCATGCTCTTTAAGTATGCTTTCATACTTGTCAAGCAAATCAAGGTTAGCACTCTCAAGTTTAGCACGAATTTCTTCAAGAGTTTTAACCTTACTCTTCTCTCTCTTAATGATAGCATGATATTCATTAATCAAAGAAGTTAAATCATCGGGGGAAAGCTCATCATCACTAGAGTCGTCACATACCTTGGTGTTACCTTTAGCCATGAGGCACATGGGTGGTGGAGGAAGAGGTGAGTCATCATGGTTGGCAATGGCAAGGCCGGCCAAGCTTTCTTCTTCTTCTTCACTCTCTTCATCACTTGTTTCTTCGTCGGTGACCCATTCATTTGCCTCACACATAAACACCTTTTGTGGACCACTTCTCCTCTTTGGGAAGAGTCTTGCCTTCTTGCCCTTGTCTTGCTTCTTCTTCCCAAAGGCTCTTGGTTTGGGCTTGGCTTCTTCTTCATCATCATCACTTTCTTCAAGCTTGCGTTGCTTGCCTTTGTAGTTCTCTCTCCTTTTGTCCGGTTTTGGACAATCATAGGAGATGTGGCCTTGATCTCCGCAATTGTAGCATATCTTGCGATCGTCTCTTCTTGGTAGAAATGTCTTCTTCTTGGGATCAAAGGTGTATCCCTTTTTGGTGATCTTGGAGTTCAATCGTGAGAACTTTCTCATCATCAAGGCAAGATCATCATCGTCATCTTCACTTGACGCTTGCTCTTCTTCACTTGAGCTAGGCTCAACCACCTTCTTCTTCTTGAAGCTTGTCTTCTTGGTGGAGGCCTTTAGAGCAATTGTTTTTGATGATGATTGCTCCATCATCCCAAGTACACTCATCTCATGAGCGTGTATTTCTCCAATGAGCTCCGAAACTTCAATGCTATCAAGTGATTCCTTTTGGAGCATGAAGTTGATGATGTTGTACTTCGGCTTGGGAAGGAGCATGAGGATCTTGTGGTTAATAAGTCCCTTGCCAATAGACGCAATGTCAAGAGCATTAATTTCCTCAATAAGAACATTTAAGCGTGAAAACATTTCATTAACATTTTCATGAGGAAACATCTTAAATTCATCATATTTAGCTTTGAGCATGTGATATTTAAGTTCCTTTACACGAGATGAGCCCTCATGGATTTCTATCAAGCAAGCCCAAATTTCACAAGCTTTCTCCTTACTAGCAATCCTAGAGAAGACATCTTGACTTATGCATTCATAAATAGCATTCCTAGCCTTAGCATCCCACTTAACTTGATCACCCACATAGTTAAGTTCTCCAAATCCCGCATGAGTCGCTTCCCAAACTTCGAGGGCAATAGCCTCAAGGTAAGCGCGCATGCGTGCTTTCCAATAGGCAAAATTCTTGCTCTCGAAGATAGGAACCGAACCCCCAACCTTGGCCATTTTTGCTCTCTAGCGGTGAAGCTAGAATGATCCTATGAGCAACCTTGCTCTGATACCAATTGTAAGGATCGAAACGCCCAAGAGGGGGGGTGAATTGAGCTTTCTTTCAAATTTTAAGGCAATTAAAAACGAACTACTTAAGCCCAATTCCCAATGCGGTTCTAACTATGCAATCAACGTAGATATAACTTGTGAAGTAAAGATTGCATAATGTAAAGAGAGGGAGAGAAATGCAAACGCTAGGGGACACGAAGGTTTATCCCGTGGTTCGGCAAGATCGCAAGGATCTTCCTACGTCCACGTTGTGGCACCCACCGAAGGGTTTTGCCACTTCCAATGTCACCGAGACAATGGAGTCTTCACTAATCTTCTCCGTTCGCCATCTCCGGTGAGGTGGAGCTCAAGCCTTGTACAACCTTCGATGTTCCGGGCTTCCACACACACACCTTGGCAAGCTCCGGAACGATCTTCTTCAACTTCTCACTAGCCTAGAGAGTTCAATCACAAAGAAAGAACGCACACAAGCTTCTCTCTAGCCTATTACAAATGATCTAAAAGTGTGGAAATGTATGCTCTATAGTCTTGAATGCTCTTGGATGTGTAGTTGGCTTCAGGTGATCAAGACTTGTCGAGATGACTGGGTTAGAGGGGTTTTATAGCCAGCTTAACTGAAATAGCCGTTGGAAAAGTAGGCTGACAGAACTTTACTGTGAACACCGAATGATCCGATGTCTCCCCTCTAGTTATCATCGGTGTAATTACTTTGGCTGACGTCATTGTGTTAGATATTACCGTTATTAGACCGATGTTGCCCCCTGTCTTCTCATCGGATGATCCGGTGGCTCTTCCTCTAGAATTTGCTTGATCTTGATGCTTACTGGAGTGATCAACCGATGTGTGTAAGTCTGCACATCGGATGATCCAGTGCTTCACTTGTTCCAATTGTACTGCAAACTGTACTGATGCACCAATGTTGTTGAGCCCTTCACATCGGATGATCCGGTGAGTTCATTTGTCTGAGGTCTTTTTCTTCAGTTGAATCAACTCGACCGATGTGTTCATTTTGGAAGTCATCGGTTGATCCGGTGAGTTGATTTTGTTTGCTACGAGTTGTCTTGAGTGAATCTTTTGTGTCTTGCTCGAAAGACCTCTTAGACATTTGTTCCACAAGGCTCTCTGATGATTCTTTATCATTGTATGTTGTCAATTTTTGATTGAGTGACTTAGACATAGAGCCTTCACATCTTGTCTTTATCTCATGAATTTGATCTCGAAAGTTGAGTATCTATGGGTCTCCAATGACCTGATCATTTCATCTTATTGAGTGTTTATGGGTACCTTGCATTCACAAATTCATTAGTAAAGTTCGATGGTTGTCATTAATCACCAAAACCATACTACATGAGGGGGGCCTAGATGCTTTCAACGGTCCTACCCAGTTGAGTCCGTTTTGGGACGGACCAATTTTTTTTGTCCTACTTTGGACTATTCCGTTGTGAACCGGACTAGTCTGTGTTGTCAGTGGCCATTTAAAATTCAAATGTTGGCGCACTCGTCATCTGTTTTGTCGATCAATGACATGAAATTGTCGGTGGTCACAAAAGATCGGACTAGTCCGTGGCACAGGGCCAGACTAGTCCGGGATTGTCCTGGTGGCAACGGTTAGTTGTCGGGACTCCTATAAAATGGGGACCCTCAGCCCCTATTTGACAACTCTTGAATCCTAGCGCCGCCACAAGTGACCTAGAGCCTTCCAAAGCCTTCTACTCGTCCTACTAGCCCTCTAAAACAAAATCTTAAAGAGATTAGGGTTTGGGAAGGAGAGTGAAGGAAAATCATCGTGCTTTGGCTCTCGGTTTGATCTCTTGCACATCGTGTTGTGTTTTGTGGCTTGTGTGAGTTGAACTTCGTGTGCTCCTTATTGTATTGATTTGTGGGAGCCCCAACTTGTGAGCAGCTTCAATCAAACTTGGTGATTACCGATTGATATAGTGGAAACCAAGCCGACCATTGTGGTGGCTTGGTGAGAGAAGGGCCAAGTGAGGCTGAAAGTGCATCTAGGATCCCCGTGGGTTTTGGATGATTGATGATGACAATTAAGTGACTAATGAGCTCAGTGATCTTAAGCACAGGTGTGGACACAAGTGGAAGCACAATCCCTTAAAAAGGAAAAGGATGAAAACAGCGATGTCAACTCGAAAAGGAGAAACTAGGGTTTCTAGTGTGTCGAGTTTGGACTAGCCAAATACGTGTGACGATGTGTGTGTAAAGTGCATTGAGATCAAGTTGGGAGCTCAAAGCGGTTTAGAGGTCAAACCCATTGAGAAAAAAGTTGGAAGCAGTCTGGCAGTAGGGCCGGACTAGTCCGTGCAGGTGGCCGGACTAGTCCGCCCTTGGCCGGCCAAGTCCGTTTTCAGCCAGACCAGAAGGGTCTGACTAAGTTCGGACTAGTCCGTAGTGGGACGGACTAGTCCGGGTAGTCGTGGAGTGGGTTTTGGGGACTAAGTCCCAAAACCACAGACTTGTCCGTTTTGGTCCGGACCAAGAGGTCCTGACTGGGATCGGACTAGTCCGCCCTGGGGGCCGAACTAGTCCGGGTGTGAGAGAAATCAGTGCTTCAGAGACTAAGTCTGGGAAGGCCGGACTAGTCCGTCTTGGGGGCCGGACTAGTCCGTGGTCTTCAGACTAGTCCGTTTTCACACGGAACAAAAGGTTCTGTGTGAGATCGGACTAGTCTAGTGAGGGCTGGACTAGTCCGTTGTTGAAGTGACCGTTTTAATTTGAAGTTTGGCGGGTAGTGTGACGATTGCCATGCAGTGCGACAGTTGTCAGGGACGTTAGTGGTCCCCTAGGTCAGACTAGTCCGGGCTGTAGGCCGGACTAGTCTGCGCATCTGCTGAAGTCAGCAGTATGGGCTTGGGACCTCTATAAATAGAGGACCCGTGGGTTCATTTGAAAAAACCTTTGAGCAAGTTGAAACCCTAGCGCCGCCACAACAACCTTGAGCCTCCAAAAGCCTCCTTCTTGCCTACATTCCCTCTAAAACTAATTCTTGTGTGGATTAGGGTTTAGTGAGGTGAAGAAGAGGAAGAACACCGCTCTTTGGCTCTCAGTTTGATCTCTTGCACTTTGTGAATCTTTGTGATCTGTGGCTTGAGTCAATCTTTGTGATTTGTGATTGTATTTGTGGTGGGAGCCTCAGATTGTGAGAAGCCCCAACGAATCTTGTATTCACTCTTTGTGATAGTGGAAGAACCAAGTTATGCTCGTGTGGTAAACTTGGTGAGGGAAGGGTTGTTGAACCCAGTCCTTCGTGGACTCCTCAACAGGGACGTAGATTCCTTCGTGGGATCGAACCTCGGGATAAAATCCTTGTGTACCTTGTGTTCTTTACTTTCACTTATTGGTCATTGCTTCTAGGGTTAACTTTATCGGTATTGTTCATCACTCTTGTTTCATCGTGATCCTTAGCTTCATACTTGTCATATAACTTGTTAAGGCTCACTAGGTCATTCTAACAAACCTTGCATCACGAGAATTGGACTAAAACTTGTTAGAAACCCTTTTTAGGCTTTTCCCTGTAGGAGGACCGGACTAGTCTGCCCCTGGACCGGACTAGTCCGCCCCCTGAGTTCTAATCTCGTTTTATTAAGTCATTTCAGGTCGTTTAGCCTATTCACCCCCCTCTAGGCAACTTTCAATTGGTATCAGAGTAGGACTCTCCCAAAAGAGTCTAACGACTCGGAGAGAAGATGACCGGAGTGGGGTACGAAGAAGTCTCAACCAGTGAGGTCCAAGCAACCCCAGAAGAGATTCTCTTCTATCAAGATAAGTCAACGGATGATGAAGAGATTCGCCAGCTCAAGGCGAAACTTCGAGAGAAGTTGAAGATTCCCAAGGTTGACACCTCAACCTCCACATCGAGTGCCACAATCAACTACAACCAAAAAGGCTACAACTATGAACGCCTTGTCTCCAACAACCACTATTTTTCCATCCCATTGAGGAAGCCTCCCCAATTCGATGGAACCGACTACGGGATGTGGAAGCACAACATGAAGATCCACCTTGCAACCCCTAACTATGACAAATTGTGTTGACCGGGGTGCACATCCATAAGAATGAAGAAGATATCACTCTGGAGCAAGCCGTGCTCCTTCAACGCAATGCTCAAGCGGCCAGAGTAATCATCTCATCTCTCTCAAGAGATGAGTTCAACCGAGTGGATGGACTTGAAGTGGCCAAGGACATTTGGGACACTCTCAAGACGGCTCATGAAGGCAACCGAGTCGTGAAAGAAGCTAAGATTGAGCTCATAGAAGGAGAGCTCGGGAGGTTTTCCATTATGGATGGTGAATATCCCCAAGAGATGTACAACCGCCTAAAGATACTCATCAACAAGAGTAGATCTTATGGATGTACCAAGTGGACGGACCACGAGGTGGTGAAGAGGATGATTCGGGCATTCATGCCTAGAAACGTCTCTCTTTGCTCCATGATGCGAGAAAGCCCGGGGTTTGCCAAAATGACCCCGGAGGAGGTCCTTTTAAGGATCATCAACCACGAGATCATGGAGAAGGAGGCACTCTTCTACAATGACCTCCAAAGGTTCACCGCCTCGAAGATGAAGAATGTTGCACTCAAAGCAACAACCTCCTCAAAAGAGCAAGACAAAGATGATGAGGAGAGCCTTGACACCGATGAGGAAGAGGCCTTCTTCATCAACAACTTCAAGAGGATGATGAGGAGAACAAAAGGAGGATACAAGCATGAGAGTAAAGGCAAGGCCCAAAACCAAGAGGGCTTGCTACAATTATGGCGAGTACGGGCACTTCATTGTAGATTGCCCACATGAAGATGGCAAGAAGAAGAAGGAGGGCAAGCCACAAGAGAAGAAGTTCTAAAAGAAGAAGAGGCCCTCCAATCATGCTCACTTAGGCAAAGAGTGGGATTCTAACGATGAGTCCTCCTCGTCCGAGTATGAAGAGAAGATGGCAACCATAGCCATCGGGAGGAGCTCCAAGGGAAGCAAGCTCTTCCCCAATCTCTACAACCACGAGCCAACTTGCCTCATGGCAAAACAAGGAAGGAGAAAGGTTAATTCTAACTCATCCTCTTCCATATCCTCTCATGATGATTTTGAAAGTGCTAGCGAAAATGAACACATGTTTAAGGATATAAGTAACATCACATTGCGAAGAATGAAATTGCTTTCGGATGAGATTTTTGAGAAGGAGGAGCTCATATATAGGCAAGAGGACTTGCTTATCCAAGAAAAGGAAAGATGTAAAGAGCTCATTGAGCTCCTTGATCTTGAGAGAGAGAAGAGCAAGGCGTTAGAGCATGAACTTGCTCTAAGCAAGAAAACATGCTCAAGTCTTGAGGATACAACCATTGAGCTCAAGGACGAACTTGGCAACTTGGCAAAAGTTAACAAGATCCTTGAGACTCAAGTTGAGTCCCTTAAGATTAATGTAGCCTCTTCCTCCAAAAGCTCATCCTCCTCAAAAGTTGCATCCAAAGCAATATCAATTTGCAAATGTTCTAACTTGATTCTTAAATTAAAGGATGAGCTTAAGTTGACTCAAGGCAAGCAAACACCTAAGGGTGGCATCTTTGATAAAGAGAAGGTGGCATATGCACGAAGTGCATATACCAACACAAGACCTCTCAATGTCAAGGATGGTCTTGGTTATACCAGAGGGGGAAAGCAAAATGCCAAAACCTCCAAGTATGGCAAAGACTTGATTGTCTTTGTCAAAGGAAGCTCATCCCCAACTAAAATTGAGAAGAACACTTCAACTACCACCTACTTGCCTAAATATGAACCGCATCCTTTATTTCATGATTTTGATGCATCATATGTTTTGATGAGGAACAAGAATGGCAAAGTATATGCTAGATATGTTGGACCACTCCACAAGAGCCCCAAGCCTTGCGTGTGGGTGCCCAAATGCCTCACTACTAACGTCAAAGGACCCAACTCCGCTTGGGTACCTAAAAGGAAGGCATAATCTTGTTTTGTAGGCATACTCCTCTGGTGGATCCAAATGGGTGCTCGATAGTGGGTGCACAAACCACATGACCGGAGAGAGGAAGATGTTCGAGGAATATGAGGAACATGATGATCCAAATGAAGGAATCCTCTTTGGGGATAATAGCCGAGGGAAAATCCTTGGCTCTGGTAAAATTATCATTTCTCCCCAACATACTCTCTCTAGTGTTTTACATATTGATTCTCTTGACTATAACCTTTTGTCCATATCACAACTATGTGACAAGGGGTATAATTGTGTTTTCACTAATGAGGGTGTGAGCGTCCTTAGAAGAAGTGATAACTCAATCACTTTTAAGGGTGTGCTCAAGGGAAAGCTTTATCTTGTGGATTTTGCCTCGAATAAAGCTCAACTTGACACATGCTAAATGGCGAAAACCAACATGGGATGACTTTGGCATAGACGGCTAGCCCATGTTGGGATGAAGAATTTACAAAAGCTTCTTAAGGGCGAGCACATTCATGGTTTGAAGAATGTTGTCTTTGAAAAGGATAGGCCATGTAGTGCTTGCCAAGCCGGAAAGCAAGTAGGAGCTCAACACCCCTCAAAGAACATCATGACGACAACAAGACCGTTGGAGCTGCTACATATGGACCTTTTCGGCCCAATAACATACATTAGCATTGGCGGTAACAAATATGGTCTTGTTATTGTTGACGATTTTTCTCGTTTCACTTGGGTGTTCTTCTTGCATGATAAGGGTGAAACTCACGGTGTCCTCAAGAGGTTCTTGAGGAGAGCTCAAAATGAGTTCGCCTCAAGAATCAAAGCTATAAGAAGCGACAATGGCACTGAATTCAAGAACACTCAAGTGGAAGAATTCTTGGATGAGGAGGGCATCAAGCATGAATTTTCAGCTCCATACTCCCCTCAACAAAATGTGGTGGCGGAACAGAAGAATAGGACACTCATCGAGATGTCAAGGACAATGCTTGATGAGTACAAGACATCGGATAGGTTTTGGGCGGAGGCGGTTAACACCGCTTGCCACGCTGTCAACCGATTGTACCTCCACCGCCTCCTCAAGAAGACTCCCTATGAGCTTCTAGTTGGTAAGAAACCCAATGTCTCTTACTTTCGTGTTTTTGGGAGCAAGTGCTATATTCTCAACAAGAAGCCTAGGACTTCGAAGTTTGCTTCAAATTCCGATGAAGGTTTCTTGCTTGGTTATGACTCAAAACCCACGCCTACTGTGTCTTCAACAAAACCTCCGGTATTGTTGAAATAGCACGCGAAGTGGTGTTTGATGAAACTAATGGCTCCCAAGTGGAGCAAGTTGATCAAAGTGTACTAGATCAAGAAGACTCTCCACAAGAAGCTCTTAGGAGAATGGCACTTGGAGATGTTCGACCACAAGAACAACCTCAATGCTCAAGTGACCAACAACAAGATGATGCAAGCCACTCCCCACGCGATCAAGTTGAAGATGAACAAGTGGCACCTCAAAACGATCAAGAAGACGGAAGTCAAGGGGGAGGCATTCATCAAGGGGGAGATCAAGAAGAAGAAGAAGATGATGATGACTCAAGAGCTCAACCTCCACATCCTCGTGTGCATCAAAGTGTTCAACGGGATCACCCCATTGACAACATACTAGGAGATATCACTAAAGGGGTAACCACTCGTTCTCGCGTTGCAAATTTTTGTGAACATTACTCTTTTGTTTCTTCTTTGGAGCCATAAGGTTGAAGATGCCTTGAGAGACCCGGATTGAGTGGTGGCCATGCAAGAGGATCTTAACAACTTTGAAAGGAACAAAGTTTGGGAGCTTGTCAAGCGTCCACAAGCAAATGTTGTGGGCACCAAGTGGACGTTTCGCAACAAGCAAGATGAACATGATGTTGTAACAAGGAACAAGACACGACTTGTGGCCAAGGGGTACTCACAAGTCGAAGGTTTGAATTTTGATGAAACTTTTGCTCCCGTAGCTAGGCTAGAGTCAATTTGTACATTACTTGCTTTTGCTACTCACCATGATTTTAAGCTCTACCAAATGGACGTCAAGAGTGCGTTCCTAAATGGCCCAATCAAGGAGGAAGTCTATGTAGAACAACCACCGGGCTTCGAAGACCAAGAATTCTCAAACCATGTCTTCAAATTGAGTAAGGCTCTCTATGGCCTCAAACAAGCTCCTAGAGCTTGGTATGAGTGTCTTAGAGACTTTCTAGTTCAAAATGGTTTTAAGATAGGAAAATCTGATTACACTCTCTTTACAAAGCATTTTAATGATGATCTCTTTGTGTGCCAAATATATGTCGATGACATTATATTTGGTTATACTAACAAAGTGTTTTGTGATGAGTTTTCTAAGATAATGACAGAGAGATTTGAGATGTCCATGAAGGGGGAGTTGAAGTTATTTTTAGGTTTTCAAGTCAAGCAACTCAAAGAAGGCACGTTCATAAGTCAAACAAAATACACTCAAGACATATTAAAGAAGTTTGACATGGACAAGGCCAAACCCATCAAAACTCCAATGGCAACAAATGGACACTTAGACCTAAACAAAGATGGTCCAAGTGTGGACCAAAAGGTATATCGTTCCATGATTGGCTCTTTGTTATATCTTTGTGCATCTAGACCGGATATTATGCTTACTGTGTGTATGTGTGCACGTTTTCAAGCTGCACCTAAGGTGTGTCACATGACCGCCGTGAAGAGAATTCTTAGATATTTAGTTCACACACCTAGCCTAGGACTTTGGTACCCCAAACGATCCAAGTTTAACCTCATTGGCTATTCCGATGCGGATTATGCGGGGTGTAAAGTTGATAGAAATAGCACATCCGAGACATGCCAATTTTTGGGTAAATCATTAGTGTCTTGGTCCTCTAAGAAACAAAATTCCATTACTCCGTCCACAGCCGAAGCGGAGTATGTCGCAGCCGGAAGTTGTTGTGCACAACTTCTTTGGATGAGACAAATTCTAAGGGATTATAGTATAAACTTGTGCCATATTCCTCTCCTATGTGACAATGAGAGCGCCATCAAAACAGTCCGTAATCCAGTTGAGCATTCAAGGACCAAACACATAGACATTAGACATCATTTCTTGAAAGATCATTCCATAAAGGGGGATATAGTAATTTCCCATGTGAGAACCGAGAACCAACTAGTCGACATATTCACCAAGCCCCCAGATGAGAAGCGATTTTGTGAGCTTAGGAGTGAGCTCAATATCTTAGATTCTCGAAATGTGGCTTGAAACATGCACATCTGAATGTTTACCTTTTGCCTTATTCAAAAGAATGCATGTGGTTGAAAAATTCATCTCTATCTCGATTTTCTTCAAAATATTTGAAAAACTAGTGACATTGTGAGTTATGGTCATAGTTTGAATGTTGAATGCTTACTGACCATATTCATAAAGTTTTGTTGTGGCAATATGTCCAAAAGGATCATCTCTAGTGGCTAAAACTCATATATATATGTTTTCAGCCTCCTTGGACCGGACTAGTCCGCTCTCTGGCCGGACAAGTCCGGATCCGGACTGGTCCAGATTTGGTCCGCTGATCAGACTAGTCCGGCCCCTTAACCGGACTAGTTCGGCCCCTGGGGACTTAAACCCCTCAGGAAGCGACCGACACCTCCACTTCTTCTTTTGGCTTTCTCTCCCTTCCACGCGCGCGAAACCGCCCTCTTTCGGCGATTTTCGATTCCAACCACCAAAAGTCGTTTCCAATCCGTGCATTGGAAGCCCCGGAGGTGTGGGAAACTTTCCCCGATCACTCGCAACGCGATCCATCCCCAATTCCGTCGATCTCTCAGGATTTGAAGAGGTATCCCCCACTTTTCAAAAACTTGCCTCATTCTTGATTCATTGAGTTTTTGATATATGCCTCTTCATTAAAGTTACTTCTAGTGACCTTGTGATCACAGCCTAGGAATATTGTGAGTTGATTCCAAAATTTCTCAAAAAACTGTTAGAGTTAGGGTTTAACCTGTGTAAACCGGACTAGTTCGGTGCCAGGCGGACTAGTATGCCCCTGTGGCGGACATGTCCGGTGTACACAGGTCAAACTCCAACTTTGATCGTTTCTCGAGATTTCTTTCGCATTATTCCAACTCCTTGACCTACTATCTTATGGCCTCTGTTCTTTTCAGCTGAAATGGCCGCTCCTCGCCATTCCGCTTCTCCCCCCACTGACCCGAGTGGAAGGCGGAGCAGCTTCGCCTTGTCGAAGAACGGGCAAGAGCCGAAGTTGAGGCTGCCGAGAAGTATCTCGAGCAGCATGAGAAAGCAATAGCAGCCAAGAAGCAACAAGCAAGGGCCGCGGCTTTGGCCTACAACAAAGATGAAGCAATGGCTCGGGCCATTGAGGAGTCCCGCAAGGAACTCCAGAAGAAGAAGAGAGAGGAGAGCGAGGCTCATAACTCTCAGGCCGCTGCTGCACAAGTCTCCAAGCGGAAGAGACTTGTGACCCTTGGAGAGAAAGAGAAGGGCAAGGAGCCATCCCAAGGAGAAATTGTTGAACGCCGGATCGAGCGAGATCCGAAGAAGGTCAAGGCTCCAGCTCCCGTGGAGCCCAAGAAGAAAAAGCACACATAAAGGTCTCGGCTGCGAAGGCCAAGGGCATTTCTATCAAGGAGAAAGGGAAGGCCAAACCGATTGCCCCCTGGAAGTGCACACTCCCGAGAGGAACCCCAAAAGGCAGCGTGAAATAGCTGCAAATGTTTTCCATGGAAAGGGAGCCGAGAAAGCAAGAAGGCTCAGGACGGACAAGGCGCACAAGTATGAAAGGAGCACCACTGACCCTCGGTTTTGGTGCGACTTTCATTGTGATTATTACTGTCTCGTCTACCAAAGCATGAAGTAGCCTGTGATTGAAGCACAGTGGGTAGACTGGGAGTACATGGCCAAGAAGCAGCATTTTGCTTTTGATGCGGTCATTGAAGCAGCTGAGCGCCATGTGCTCAAGAACATCATGGGATTCAAGTATGACTGGAACGTCGAATTCATCCTGCAGTTTTACTCCACCGTCTACTTCACCACCTCTGGTGATAGAAGGATCATATGGATGACGCATGGTGAGCAGCTCTCAGTCACATTTGAGGAGTTTGCAAAGATTTTAGGTCTTGAGGCTCATTTGGACCATGAGATCATCATCTCTAACCTCAAGGCCGTTGACAGAGATCAGCTGGACTACATGTACCCGAGCCATGTGTCCTATCAGCTAGGACTTGCTCGCAACATCAAGCCTTTCTACAGCATTCTCAACAGGATCCTGAGGCGGACCATAGCACCAAAGGATGGTGACGCATGGGTGATACAAGGCAACCTGAGGCACCTGCTACTTCTCATTGATGGAGAGGAGAAGTTCAATCTCGTCGACTACATCTTTGATGATATTTTCAACATCTCGCATACCCCCAACCGTGCTTGCAGGTATGCCCCCTACATCATGTACCTCATTGAGAAGGTGTCGGACGTGACCTTCGTCAAGAATGTAACTCATCGCCCGCTCCATCCTCAGACACCTCCTGCAGTCCCGCCTCCTCTGCGCCGGAAGAATGCGGAGCCTCCCTCCTCCTCGCTGATGCCAGCTTCTCGGCCCGTGGCGCCTTCCTCCCCGCCTCCACCTCAATCCATGAGCGCCTTCTTCAAGTGTTTCAAGGCGATCTTCACTTCCTGCCAGAACCAGGAGATTAGGAACCAGAGGGCACACAAGCGCCAAGAGACGTACCTCAAGGCGGTGTGTGACAAGCTGGAGGTTCCTATGTCCTCTCCGGAGGCGAGCGACCGGGAGATCACACCATTCCCTGACTTCACCCCCGACGAGCTCGCCTAGCTCCAACAGGACGGGAGCTCTTCCCGGGCAGCTCCTTCGGCTCATGCCTCCGACGACGACGATCATGAGGACTCGGAGGCCATGGAGAGCGACTCCGACGCTGGGGCCGATGATAGTGAAGACAGCGACGACTGAGTGGTTAAGGGTTCCAGTTCCCCCTCTTCTTTTCCTTTTTGGTGTCTTGATGCCAAAGGGGGGGAGTTAGATGGGAGTTAGACGGGGGAGAGTTAGAAAGGAGGGTAATTAGTTGTATCCCTTTATTTTTGGATGCTTGGACATGTTTTATTCCTTATTGTAATATTTATGTCATGTCGGATGTTTAAATTTGTGCAAGACTATGTTTTAAATGTTCAATATCAATATGATGCTTTGAATGTCTATCTTTTAATCATATTCATATTTATTATGTCTTGTCACAAATTGTTGAGCACAACACGTAGACACCCCACCATAACGTGTGTATGTATGAAGGACTTCCTCAATCTCTCTTTTATGATGCATTCATTGAGGGGGAGTCACTCATACACCCGCACGTTATGAAAACCACAAATTTATACTCTTTTATATGAAGACTTAATGTGTTGTCAACATATCACCAAAAAGGGGGAGATTGAAAGTGCATGTAGGATCCCCGTGAGTTTTGGATGATTGATGACGACAATTAAGTGACTAATGAGCTCAGTGATCTTAAGCACAGGTGTGGACTCAAGTGGAAGCACAATCCCTCAAAAAGGAAAAGGATGAAAACGGCGATGTCAACTCGAAAAGGAGAAACTAGGGTTTCTAGTGTGTCGAGTTTGGACTAGCCAAATACATGTGAGGATGTGTGTGTAAAGTGCATTGAGATCAATTTGGGAGCTCAAAGCGGTTTAGAGGTCAAACCCATTGAGAAAAAAGTTAGAAGCAGTCTGGCAGTAGGGCAGGACTAGTCCGTGCAGGTGGCCGGACTAGTCCGCCCCTGGCCGGCCAAATCCGTTTTCAGCCGGACCAGAAGGGTCTGACAGAGTTCGGACTAGTCCGTAGTGGGACGGACTAGTCCGGGTAGTCATGGAGTGGGTTTTGGGGACTAAGTCCCAAAACCACGGACTTGTCCGTTTGGTCTGGACCAAGAGGTCCTGACTGGGATCGGACTAGTCTGTCCTGGGGGCCGGACTAGTCTGGGTGTGAGAGAAGTCGGTGCTTCAGAGACTAAGTCTGGGAAGGCCGGACTAGTCCGCCCTAGAGGCCGGACTAGTCTGTGGTCTTTAGACTAGTCTGTTTTCACACGAAACAAAGGGTTCTGTGTGAGATCGGACTAGTCCGGTGAGGGCCGGACTAGTCCGTTGTTGAAGTGATCGTTTGAATTTGAAGTTTGGCGGGTAGTGTGACGATTGCCGCGCAGTGCGACAGTTGTCATGGACGTCACTGGTCCCCTAGGCCGGCCTAGTCCGGGCTGTAGGCCGGACTAGTCCGCCCATCTGCTGAAGTCAGCAGTATGGGCTTGGAACCTCTATAAATAGAGGACCCCTGGGTTCATTTGAAAAAACCTCTGAGCAAGTTGAATCCCTAGCGCCGCCACAACAACCTTGATCCTCCAAAAGCCTCCTTCTTGCCTACATTCCCTCTAAAACTAATTCTTGTATGGATAGGGTTTAGTGAGGTGAAGAAGAGGAAGAACACCGCTCTTTGGCTATCGGTTTGATCTCTTGCACTTTGTGAATCTTTGTGATCTGTGGCTTGAGTCAATCTTTGTGATTTGTGATTGTATTTGTGGTGGGAGCCTCAGATTGTGAGAATCCCCAATGAATCTTGTATTCACTCTTTGTGATAGTAGAAGAACCAAGTTAGGTGTGACACCCGGTTCCGAATATGAACCAAGCGTAACGCATATGTGTGCCCAGGATGTTCAACACACATACACGAGTGATTCACAAATGATAAACAGAATTTAACCACGTCTTAACTAATAAATAAGTACTTTATTACAATAATCCAATAGTTCACGAATAGTAAAACTCTAAATAATTGCAGCGGAAAATAAACTAAATAGCACGACTCCAATCCACAGGCAATTGACGGCGGTACGCAACCTAGTACTCCACATGATCCTCAGGGTACTCCCAATTGTCTCCAGTAGCTGTTGGGGGGGATTGCAAGAGTGAGTACATGTCGTACTCAGCAAGTGTGGAAAGTATGACATGTGGCTGATTCAAATAACGACAATAATAATGGCTAAGTGCTGAAAAGTACAGTAAAACATTTGAAAAGCATTATACTATGTCTATGTGAAACAATCCCATCATAACCATCATTTAACATAATATAAACCATATCCAATTATTGCCAACATTACCATTATCCATGTCCATAGTGCATAAACCATAACCATTACCAAACCATAACCATCCATAACCATCCCAAATCCCAATTTCCAACTCTAATCATGTAGGTCATCCAGGTGCTCATAACCGGGAGCACGGCTATCATGATAGTTTTTAAACACTCTGCAGAGGTTGTACCACTTTACCCACATGTTTGTGATTTTATCACCTTTCGATGACTAAGAAACCTCCATTGTGCCATCTCACACTTCCGTAGGTGTGTGGCCAAGAGATCACAAAATAGCCTTTCAAAAGGGACTACTAGTATGTACGGGCCCACTAAGGTTTCACCGGCAGGCTTGAATCTCTATTCTCCCACCCACGGGTCCCCTCGAGTGCCATGCGGATCCCAGGGCAGTCCTCCTCGACTCCCATTCCCCGCGCCATCCAATGGTCCATACAATACTAGCAGCGCTCCTAATTATTCAGCTACGCCGCACCCATACTTGGCCTTGTGGTGGCAATGTTGACCTGGCATATTCTCGCATGAACCAGTCCTTAGATCTAAGGCAAGCAAACCACCATGACGTCCAGACCATCCACATAACCATGCTTGCTTAGATCACCCATCATATTGACCAGTTCACATCAACCAGAATATCATTGGTGCATAATTAAATGTGTAGTGTTGTTTGCCATCCCAATTAATTAAGCGAAGCAAAAAGGTAAAAACCCTTCCCGACTCTACCATAAATTCCAGGTGACAAGGGTGGTCAAACAAAACTAGTAAACTTCCTACCATAGGATTCCCATCAATTTGACACAAGCATGCAAGTTCGCAAACAAAACATTTAATTTAAAATAGGATCAATATGCTTCAAGGACACTTGCCTTGCTCCGGCGGATGGGGTTGCTCAAGCGCTTCGAAGTCTTTGGTTTGGAAATCCTCGTATGCAACCTCTTGAGCACGTTCCTCTACGCGTGATCATACATACAAGAAAACATATACAATTCAACATAATGCACACAAAATAATCAACATGCAATGACATGCATGCATGCACAATTTAATAATTAATTTACTACGGTCGTTTATTAATTAGATGCGACTAGTTCATACGTGTTCATATGAGTTTACGGGGGTTTTAGGGTGGATTAATGCTGCTGAAAATAAAATCATGGTGCAACTAAATTTAATTTTACGCCTACTAGATTCAATACGGTCGCAAAAATTCGCATCGGGAACGAACCCTACCGTAGATCTGACGGCGTGATGGTCGCGGAATAAATGCGACGCGTAGACGAAATAGATGGTGCAGCAGTCCTTCGGCGGCACGACGACGGTGGCGCGATGTCGGCGACGATCTCCGGCGAACGGTGGTGTCCTCCTCTTTTTCTCCCTCTTCTTCCCCTTCTTTTTCTCTTTTTTTTCTTCCCTGGGCGCAGCTCTCTGGACCTTTTTCCCTCTCTGTACCGGCGGCTGCTTCCGGCGGCTTTTCCTTCTCTGCTGGCGGCTGCTGGTTCGTGGGGAAAAAGCCTAGGCCTCGGTCCTATTTATAGGGGCGGCGCTAGGGTACGTCACCGGTAGAATCGGAGGCTGTTACGGGATGGGACTCGTATCCGGGAAAAATCGGGGCGTTACGGCGCGGGAGACCGCGGAGGCGGCGGGATTCGGCGCGCGTGCAGGCGCGCTCGCGCGGGAAAACCGGGGTGGGAAAAGTCGCTTCAGGGGGGGAGACCGGGGCCCGGCTGCGGCCTCGGGCGATGCGCGCCGCGCGTCGGGGTGGGCGGCATCGCGTCGGGGGGGGGGGGGGGGGGCGGGGCCCGGCTGCACGCGCTGCGCGCTGCAGCGGCAGGCGGCGCGGCAGGGTGCCAGGCGCCTTGGGGCGCGGTGCGGGGCGGGGCCGGCTCGGCCGGCTGGGCCGCTGGCCTGGCCGCCGTGCGGCTCCTTTTTTTTACTCTTTATTGTAATTTATTATATATATATTTATATATATATATATATCATTGTATTTATTATTTATTATTTATTATTTTTATAACATATATAATTAATATTATTTTTATTTTATTTTTCTACTTTTATATATTGCTATATATATTATTTATATATTTATATATATTTTTTACTATTATTTTATTCCCATTCCCTATTACAAGTTTTAGCCTATAATTATTGTTTTCTTTTCTTCCTTTGCCACACGTATTTGTATATGCATATGTTTTATTATTTTTCTTTTATTCTACTAGTGTTTAATGCATGACCATGTATGCAATGCATGATGCGAAAATTGAGGGTGTTACAAACCTACCCCCCCTTAAAGTGAATCTCGCCCTCGAGATTCGACAGCGTGGAGAAAAGATGAGGGAATTCTGCCTTCAGGTCTTCTTCACATTCCCATGTAGCTTCGGCTTCCGTATGGTGTTTCCATTGCACTTTGCACCAACGGATCCTCTTATTTCTCGTGACTCTTTCTTTCATATCCAAAATTTTGATAGGTTGCTCGACATAAGACAAATCCTCTTGAAGTTCTAACTCGTCCATCGGCACTTGTTCTTCCGGTACCCTGAGACACTTCTTGAGTTGAGAGACGTGAAACACGTCGTGTACATCGGAGAGATACGTCGGCAGCTCAAGTCGATAAGCTACCTCTCCTCGCTTGTCCAGAATCTTAAATGGTCCGATGTAACGTGGTGCGAGTTTTCCCTTGACGTTAAACCGTCGCTGACCTATGATAGGTGACACTTTGAGGTATACAAAATCTCCAACTTCAAAAGTCAAACTCCTTCGCCTATTATCAGCATAACCTTTCTGTCGAGACTGGGCAGCCTTTAAGTTTTCCCGTATTATTTGGACTTGCCTTTCAGCTTCTTGTAACACGTCTGGACCAAACACCTGATTCTCTCCGGTTTCATTCCAAAACAAGGGAGTCCTACACTTCCTTTCGTATAGTGCTTCATAGGGTGACATTTTCAAACTTGCTTGGTAACTATTGTTGTACGAGAATTCAGCATACGACAAACTTTTATCCCAACTTTTCCTATGCTTTAAAGCACATGCTCTCAACATGTCTTCCAAAATTTGGTTGGTCCTCTCGGTTTGTCCATCCGTCTGAGGGTGATACGCCGAACTAAAGTTCAGCCTTGTTCCCATTGCTTCATGCAATTTCTGCCAAAATCTGGAGGTGAATTGAGAACCTCTATCCGAGACTATCTTCTTCGGTACTCCGTGTCGACACACAATATGTTCCATATACAATTCTGCTAGCTTCGCGGTGGTATATGTGGTCTTGACAGGGATGAAATGAGCTGATTTTGTCAATCGATCCACAATAACCCATATTGAATCATAGCCAGACTGAGTTCGCGATAATCCAACTACAAAGTCCATACCAATCTCTTCCCACTTCCACTCCGGGATCTTTAGTGGTTGTAACAATCCGGCTGGCCTTTGATGTTCTGCTTTAACTCGTTGGCACACATCACAAAGTGCAACATATTCGGCTATGTCCTTTTTCATGCTGGCCCACCAGTAGCATGTCTTTAAGTCCTTGTACATCTTCGTACAGCCGGGATGAATTGAGTAGGGCGAGTCATGTGCCTCCTTCAATATTGTTTCTCGAATATGCCTGACATTAGGTACCACAATCCTCTTTCCAAGCCATAAGGTACCTTGTTCGTCCTCATCAAATCTGAATTCCTTTCCTTCTTGGGTCCTTTCCTTGATTTCTTGTATTTCCTTGTCCTTCGTCTGTCCTTCCCGTATTTCCTGCTCTAATGTTGGGTTGACTTCTATCGTTCCCATCTCATTTACGAATCCAAGGTTCAACCGTTCAAACTCCTTGCATAACTCAGATGGCAGTTCTTGAACTGTGAGTTGATGACTTACTCCCTTTCGGCTCAAAGCATCGGCCACTACGTTGGCCTTCCCTGGGTGATAGTTGATTCCCACGTCATAATCCTTGATGAGCTCCAACCATCGGCGTTGCCTCAGATTCAGATCCGTTTGCGTAAATATGTACTTGAGACTCTTGTGATCTGTATAAATCTCACATCGGTGACCAAAAACATAGTGTCTCCATATCTTCAAGGCGTGTACCACGGCTGCGAGTTCAAGGTCGTGCGTAGGATAATTCAACTCATGTTTCTTTATTTGCCTCGATGCATAAGCTACCACTTGGCCTTCTTGCATGAGCACACATCCTAATCCTTGTCTTGATGCATCACAGTATATATCAAAACTCTTGCTCACGTCCGGTAATACTAACACTGGGGCGGTTGTCAATCTTTTCTTTAACTCTTCAAAGCTATCCTGACAAGCTTGAGTCCATCGGAATGCCTTTCCCTTCATGAGCAATTCGGTCATAGGCTTGGCTATTTTGGAAAAACCCTTTATGAATCGGCGGTAATATCCAGCCATTCCAAGGAAACTCCGAATTTCCTTAACATTCTGTGGCGGTTCCCACTTAAGCACATCTCTCACTTTCCCTGGGTCAACTGATACTCCTCCTCCGGAAATAATATGGCCTAAGAAAGAAACTTCCCGTAACCAAAATTGACATTTACTGAACTTGGCATACAATTGATGCTCCCTCAATTTCTGCAGCGTAAGCCTCAAGTGTTCCTCATGTTCCTTCTCATCCTTCGAGTAGATCATAATATCATCGATGAACACTACAGCGAACTTATCCAGATATTCCATGAAGACCTTATTCATGAGATACATAAAGTACGCAGGCGCGTTCGTCAACCCAAATGACATGACGGTGTACTCATAAGATCCATATCATGTCCGAAATGCTGTCTTGGGTACATCCGATGGTCTAATCTTCATTTGGAAGTATCCTGACCGCAAGTCGATCTTGGAGAAAATACAGGCACCCTTCATTTGGTCGAACAAATCCTCTATACGGGGCAGTGAGTACTTGTTCTTAATTGTCACTTCATTGAGAGACCTATAGTCCACACACATCCTCTGGGTTCCATCCTTCTTATCTACGAAGAGCACTGGCGCTCCCCACGGGGATGAACTTGGGCGTATAAAACCCTTCTCTAGCTGCTCTTGAATTTGCTTCTTGAGCTCTGCTAATTCCTTAGGAGGCATCCTATACGGCCTCTTAGCTATAGGTGCAGTTCCGGGTATCAACTCAATGGCGAATTCTATGTCACGATCAGGTGGCATACCTGGCAACTCATCTGGAAACACATCCGGGTACTCGCGAACGATCGGAATGCTTTCCAATGTCACTTCTTCCACGTGATTCAGCATCGCTTTCCCTCTTGCAGGTTGGGCTGCTTCAACTTCGATGCGTGTACCATGTTCACTTGTCAACTGCACAATCCTCTCGGCACATTGAATGACTCCATTATACTTGCTCAGCCAGTCCATTCCAAGTATTATGTCTATTCCTTGGGAGTCCAAGACTATGAGGTTTGCGAGAAAGTCTACCCCCCTTATTTTAATGCTTACTTTCGGACATACTATATTTGTCCTCATTTCTCCGCCAGGAGAACTTACTAGCATAGTTTGCTTCATATGAGATATAGGCAAATTGTACTTGGCAACATACTTTGATGAGATGAATGAATGAGATGCTCCTGAATCAAATAAAACAGTCGCGGGGTTGGAGTTGGCGAGAAACATACCAATCACGACGTCATCAGCTTGCTGAGCTTCCTCGGTAGAGATATGATTGACATTGCCATGAGCAAAATTCTGCTGTCCACGGTTGCCTTGTGGTGCTCCTCCATTTGGTCGCGGGTGATTTGGCCTTGGTGCATTGTTCATAGGTCCATTGTTTCTCCTGGGGCATTGACTTGCAAAGTGTCCGGGTTCTCCACACGCATAGCATGTCTTACCACCCATAGCATTGGGGAAGTTTGGGCGCATCTGGTTTTGAGCATTTGCCGCCATGTTAGGACGCGGCGTAGGTGGCACAGGATTGCGAGGCGCTTGCATGGCGGGGCGTTGCTGCGGTGGCTGATTTGGGCGGGGCGGGTAAGCAGTGCGGTATGCAGGAGCAGAGGGGTTGTATTGTGGTGCAGTAGGTGGTGCATAGCGGGGGCGAACATTGCTTCCTTGCTGCGGTCCATGATGTGACATCTTCCTTTTGTTGTCCTGCTCCATCTCACGAATCTTGTTCTCAACCACAATAGCCTTGTCAACCAGCTTTTGGAAGTTTGGATAATCAGTATTGAGCAACTGGACTTGAATTTCATTGTTGAGACCTCTCATAAACAGATACTGCTTCCTACTATCAATTTTGATGTCTTCTGGAGCATATCTTGATAATTGAGTGAATTTGTTGAGATACTCACTCACACTCATCCTTCCTTGCCTGAGATTTTCAAAGTCTTGTCTCCTCAGTATCATAACTCCTTCAGGTACATAGTGGGAACGGAAACTCTGTTTAAACTCAGCCCAAGTGATTGTCTCCTGATTATCATGAGCGTTGCAAAGAGCTTCCCACCAGTCAGCGGCTGCTCCAACTAGTTGATGTGATGCAAAGAGAAACTTCTCCCTATCAGTGCACTGGACAATAGCAAGTTTCTTCTTAACGGACTTCAACCAATCATCAGCTTCCATTGGGTCTGTGGCTTGTGCAAAGGTAGGCGGTCTGGTCCTCATGAACTCTCCCAAACGGTTGTGATCTGGCGGGGGTGGCGGTGGAGGCAGGTGGGGCTGATTGTTGTTGCCAGCTTGCAGCTGTCCCATGGTCTGTATCATGGTCTGCATGAGCTGGTTCTGCATAGCTAACAGTTGTTCAATATTGATGGCTCCATGAGCATGTCCCTGGTTGTTCTGAGGTACTTCATTGCGCTCCTCCTCATCGTTGGCATCCCTCTGGTTACGAGTTCTCACCATCTGTTGGCGAAGGAAAGGTAGGGACAGAAGGATTTAGAATTTGGAAAGAACGTCCCAACTATATGCATCAAGGTATGTGACACTAAATAATCCTTTATTAATATAGACCTATATTATGAGGATGTGGACAATTGCCGAAGCATCCCACAACTCTCTACTAAGCACACAAGCACTCAAACAAGCACCAAACAGAATTTACAAAGATCCTAAAAGAAGTAACACAACTCAAGGTCACACGAGTATATCTACATCGCTCTTATTTACTAATGGGGGTGTGCCTATCCTTGAGTCGTGGCATAGGTCGAGGACTACTCGTCGTCGAGCGGGAACTCATCCGGGTCCTCGTCGTCGTCGTCGTCGTCGTCCTCGGGGTCCTGTGGGTCCTGTGGGTCCTGGGGTGGTGAGGCAGCAGGCGGCGGTGGTGCGGTAGACGCCACACTGGAAGGCTCCTCGTCAGAGGACTCCTCAGAAGACGACTCACGCTGACCGTTGCGACGGTCTGGAGAGTCTGGGGTCCACATCGGGGTGTCGGACGCGTAGTCGTCTGGGTCCTCGTCGGTGATCCGACGATACCTCCTGATTGTCGCCTCGTGGCGCTGGGCGAGGTCACGCCCGTCCTGGATCTCCTGCTGCGCCCTCTGAAGTCGGGCACTCAGCTGGGTCACGTCGTCAACAGTCTGACGAGACTGCGGGAGGTCCAGGGGTCCCTCCACGTGCCTGGAGACGAAGCGCGCAGTACCACTGGGATGCTGCGGGACGAAGGCGTGAACCGTGTCCTCCAGACGGAAACGGCGGGCGTGGCTCCAGAAAGTGGCTGCTTCCCAGCTAGCATCCTGCTCTGCAGATCGGCGGGAGCTCCTCCAAGCGGGGCTGCTGTGGGTCTTCACCAACTCGTCACCGTAGTAGATATAGATTTTGCAGCTCCACTCCTTCCTGCCGGGGCGCTGCACTCCAGTGGTGTGGTAGGAGAGCGAGAGACTGTGGTGGCGGTAGCCAGCCTCACGGAGTAGGGCACGGAGACGGTGTTGCAGTTGTCCTGCGGCTCTGCCGTCAGAACGGATCACCACGGGGTGACGGGGGTCGACGGCCGGAGAGCGACTAGCCAACCTACGCGGGGGCACGAGTCCACCGGTCGACTTACGAGGGTTGTCTTGGTGCGGGCCATCTACAGAAAACAAGAATACATTAGAAAAATAATGAAACACAAATCTGAAAATTTCAGCAGCTAAAGCGGCGGAAAAAGAGCGGTGCAGCGGTTCCAAAAGAACGAAAAATAAAGAGAAAAAATACAGCAACCAACATAATAATTTTACCCACACATAACAGCAGCAAAACACACCTTTTTCGCGAAAATTTACACAGCAAAACAGCAGCACTTAATATTGCTCACTTCCGAAAATTTTTATCAAAAACGCAGCAGCGATCAGTACTTTTTGCGGCTGAAAATAAGGGAAACAAAACAACAGCAAAAATTTTCGAAAATAGCATATTAGAGGAGTGTTCCTAAGTGCTCTAGAGTGTCCATTCTATCTAGGCTTGCGTCCTATGGTCAACGTGGCTCTGATACCAATTTGTGACACCCGGTTCCGAATATGAACCAAGCGTAACGCATATGTGTGCCCAGGATGTTCAACACACATACACGAGTGATTCACAAATGATAAACAGAATTTAACCACGTCTTAACTAATAAATAAGTACTTTATTACAATAATCCAATAGTTCACGAATAGTAAAACTCTAAATAATTGCAGCGGAAAATAAACTAAACAGCACGACTCCAATCCACAGGCAATTGACGGCGGTACGCAACCTAGTACTCCACGTGATCCTCAGGGTACTCCCAATTGTCTCCAGTAGCTGTTGGGGGGGATTGCAAGAGTGAGTACATGTCGTACTCAGCAAGTGTGGAAAGTATGACATGTGGCTGATTCAAATAACGACAATAATAATGGCTAAGTGCTGAAAAGTACAGTAAAACATTTGAAAAGCATTATACTATGTATATGTGAAACAATCCCATCATAACCATCATTTAACATAATATAAACCATATCCAATTATTGCCAACATTACCATTATCCATGTCCATAGTGCATAAACCATAACCATTACCAAACCATAACCATCCATAACCATCCCAAATCCCAATTTCCAACTCTAATCATGTAGGTCATCCAGGCGCTCATAACCGGGAGCACGGCTATCATGATAGTTTTTAAACACTCTGCAGAGGTTGTACCACTTTACCCACATGTTTGTGATTTTATCACCTTTCGATGACTAAGAAACCTCCATTGTGCCATCTCACACTTCCGTAGGTGTGTGGCCAAGAGATCACAAAATAGCCTTTCAAAAGGGACTACTAGTATGTACGGGCCCACTAAGGTTTCACCGGCAGGCTTGAATCTCTATTCTCCCACCCACGGGTCCCCTCGAGTGCCATGCGGATCCCAGGGCAGTCCTCCTCGACTCCCATTCCCCGCGCCATCCAATGGTCCATACAATACTAGCAGCGCTCCTAATTATTCAGCTACGCCGCACCCATACTTGGCCTTGTGGTGGCACTGTTGACCTGGCATATTCTCGCATGAACCGGTCCTTAGATCTAAGGCAAGCAAACCACCATGACGTCCAGACCATCCACATAACCATGCTTGCTTAGATCACCCATCATATTGACCAGTTCACATCAACCAGAATATCATTAGTGCATAATTAAATGTGTAGTGTTGTTTGCCATCCCAATTAATTAAGCGAAGCAAAAAGGTAAAAACCCTTCCCGACTCTCTACCATAAATTCCAGGTGACAAGGGTGGTCAAACAAAACTAGTAAACTTCCTACCATAGGATTCCCATCAATTTGACACAAGCATGCAAGTTCGCAAACAAAACATTTAATTTAAAATAGGATCAATATGCTTCAAGGACACTTGCCTTGCTCCGGCGGATGGGGTTGCTCAAGCGCTTCGAAGTCTTTGGTTTGGAAATCCTCGTATGCAACCTCTTGAGCACGTTCCTCTACGCGTGATCATACATACAAGAAAACATATACAATTCAACATAATGCACACAAAATAATCAACATGCAATGACATGCATGCATGCACAATTTAATAATTAATTTACTACGGTCGTTTATTAATTAGATGCGACTAGTTCATACGTGTTCATATGAGTTTACGGGGGTTTTAGGGTGGATTAATGCAGCTGAAAATAAAATCATGGTGCAACTAAATTTAATTTTACGCCTACTAGATTCAATACGGTCGCAAAAATTCGCATCGGGGACGAACCCTACCGTAGATCTGACGGCGTGACGGTCGCGGAATAAATGCGACGCGTAGACGAAATAGATGGTGCAGCAGTCCTTCGGCGGCACGACGACGGTGGCGCGATGTCGGCGACGATCTCCGGCGAACGGTGGTGTCCTCCTCTTTTTCTCCCTCTTCTTCCCCTTCTTTTTCTCTTTTTTTCTTCCCTGGGCGCAGCTCTCTGGACCTTTTCCCTCTCTGTACCGACGGCTGCTTCCGGCGGCTTTTCCTTCTCTGCTGGCGGCTGCTGGTTCGTGGGGAAAAAGCCTAGGCCTCGGTCCTATTTATAGGGGCGGCGCTAGGGTACGTCACCGGTAGAATCGGAGGCTGTTACGGGATGGGACTCGTATCCGGGAAAAATTGGGGCGTTACGGCGCGGGAGACCGCGGAGGCGGCGGGATTCGGCGCGCGTGCAGGCGCGCTCGCGCGGGAAAACCGGGGTAGGAAAAGTCGCGTCAGGGGGGGAGACCGGGGCCCGGCTGCGGCCTCGGGCGATGCGCGCCGCGCGTCGGGGTGGGCGGCGTCGCGTCGGGGGGGGGGGGGGGGGGGGGGGCGGGGCCCGGCTGCACGCGCTGCGCGCTGCAGCGGCAGGCGGTGCGGCAGGGTGCCAGGCGCCTTGGGGCGCGGTGCGGGGCGGGGCCGGCTCGGCCGGCTGGGCCGCTGGCCTGGCCGCCGGGCGGCTCCTTTTTTTTTACTCTTTATTGTAATTTATTATATATATATTTATATATATATATATCATTGTATTTATTATTTATTATTTTTATAACATATATAATTAATATTATTTTTATTTTTTTTCTACTTTTATATATTGCTATATATATTATTTATATATATTTTTTTACTATTATTTTATTCCCATTCCCTATTACAAGTTTTAGCCTATAATTATTGTTTTCTTTTCTTCCTTTGCCACACGTATTTGTATATGCATATGTTTTATTATTTTTCTTTTATTCTACTAGTGTTTAATGCATGACCATGTATGCAATGCATGATGCGAAAATTGAGGGTGTTACATTAGGCCCTTGTGGTAAACCTGGTAAGGGAAGGGTTGTTGAACCCGGTCCTTCGTGGACTCCTCAACGGGGAAGTAGATTCATTCGTGGGATCGAACCTCGGGATAAAATCCTTGTGTACCTTGTGTTCTTTACTTTCACTTATTGGTCATTACTTCTAGGGTTAACTTTATCGGTCTTGTTCACCACTCCTGTTTCATCGTGATCTTTAGTTTCATACTTGTCATATAACTTGTTAAGGCTCACTAAGTGATTCTAACAAACCTTGCATCACGAGAATTGGACTAAAACTTATTAGAAACCCTTTTTAGGCTTTTCCCTATAGGAGGACCGGATTAGTCCGCCCCTAGGCCGGACTAGTCCGCCCCGTGAGTTCTAATATTGTTTTATTAAGTCATTTCAGGTCGTTTAGCCTATTCACCCCCCCCCCCCCCCTCTAGGCAACTTTCAGAGACCCGGTCCTTGTGTGGACTTCTCAACGTGGATGTAGGCTTCTTCGTGCAGCTGAACCATGGGATAAATCGTGTCTCTCTTTTCGCTTTACATTTGATAATCACTAGAATTGCTTTTAGGGTTCATATTGCTCTTCACTTTGATCTTGTTGAAATCTTGTAACCTATTTGCTTACAATTGTCAATCTAAGTTGTACTAGGTTACTATATGTTGTATTCATCTTTGGTGAACTTAAATTCCGCAAATAACTTGTATAAATCAAGTTTTTAGGTTTTTCCCCTGTGCTGAGCGGACTAATCCGGCCCTGTCCAGACAAGTTCGGCCTCATTATTTTAATCTCGTTTGATTAAGCCATTTTAGGTATTATTTCCTATTCACCTCCCTCTAGGCGACTTTCAATTGGTATCAGAGAAGGCTTCTCTACAAGAGTCTAACAACTCGAAGAAGAAATGGTCGAAAGGGGTGACAACGAGGTTCCTGTGGTCGTTGATGACACCAAGACGAAGAACGTTGATGTTCTTCAAAATGATCCAAATGACGATGAAGAAGTTTGTATGCTCAAGGCACGACTTCGTGAGAAGCTCAATATGTCTAAGAAGGAGATCAAGTCAATTGCTCCGATCAATGTTGACAATGGGAGTAGTTCACAAGACTACTCCCGGTATCCTTACAACTATGAGCAACTAACCGCAAGCAACCATTATTTATCTATCCCTATTGGCAAACTTCCTCAATTTCATGGAAATGATTACTCTATGTGGAAGCATAATATGAAGATGCATCTCATTTCCTTGAACCCTAGTTTGTGGTAAATTGTTATGACAGGTGTATATTTTCCCAAGAATGAGTAAGACATCACTCCGGAGCAAGCCGTCCTCCCCCATCGCAATGCTCAAGCCGTTGGAGTGATTAACTCCTTATTGACTCGAGAGGAGTTCAACCACATTGAAGGGTTGGAGGTTGCCAAGGAGATATGGGGCATCCTCAAGACATCCCATGAGAGCAATCGTGTCATTAGGGAGGCCAAAATCGAGATGATCGAAGGAGAACTTAGGAGGTTCACTATCATGGATGGTGAATCTCTCCAAGACATGTACGACCGCCTAAAGACTCTCATCAACAAGAGTCGGTCTTATGGAAGCACCCGATGGACGGACCATGAAGTGGTAAAGAGGATGATTCGAGCATTCATGCCTCGAAACGTCACTCTTTGCTCACTAATTCGTGAGAGTCCCAATTTTCACAAGATGACTCCCAAAGAAGTTCTTGGGAGCATCATCAACCATGAGATGATGGAGCAAGAAGCTATGTTCTAAAATGATCTACAAAAGCTCTCCTCCTCCAAGAAAAGGGATGTTGCATTCAATACAACATCCTCAAGATCATATGAAAAGGAAGAGAGTGATGAAGAGAGCCCCGACACCGATGAGAAAGAGGCACTCTTCATCAACAACTTCAAGAGGATGTTTAGAAGAAGGAGGGGGAGCTACCATCATGAAAGCAATAGCAAAGACAAGCCCAAGACAAGATCAAAGAAGTCTTGCTACAATTGTGAGGAGTATGGCCACTTCATTGTGGATTGCCCACATGAGGAAAACAAGAAGAAGAAGGAGGGCAAGTCCAAGGAGAAGAAGTACTTCAAGAAGAAGAAGCAGTCGGGGCATGCCCACCTTGGAAAGAAGTAACTTGAAAAGATTGAGTTGTTGATAGATGAGATATTTGACAAGGAAGAGCTCATCAACCGTCTAGAGGACATGCTCATCCAACAAAAGGAGATACGTCAAGAGGTTGAGGAGCTCTTGGAGCTTGAAAGAGAAAGAAGCAAGGCACTTGAGCGTGAACTCGCTTTGAGCAAGGAAACTTGCTCAAACCTTGAGAACACTACAATTCTGCTCAAGGATGAACTTGTTAGTTTGACACAAGCTAACAAGATCCTTGAAACACAAGTGAAGTCTCTCAAGGTCAATGCCCCTTCTTACTCTACAAGTTCACCTTCCGCAAATGCCAAATCTGAAGCGCCTCAACCTTGCAAATGCCCAAACTTGATTATAAAACTTAAAGATGAGCTTAAGTTGGTACAAACCAATCAAGCACCAAAGAGTGGCATCTTTGGCAAGGAGAAGATGGCATATGCACATAGTGCGTACACCAACACAAGACATTCCCTTGTCAAGGATGGTCTTGGTTATTCTAGGGAAATGAGGCAAAACACCCAAAACTCACAAGAATGACCAAGACTTGATTGTTTTTATCAAATGGGGATCATAGAACAATAAGGGAAAGAACATCGCTACATCACCCAAAATGCCTAACAAAGAACCTCATCCATTGTTCCATAACTTTGATGCTTCATATGTGTTATTAAGGAACAAGTTTGGTAAAACTTATGCTAGGTATGTTGGGCCACACCGCAAGAGTTCTAAACCTTGTGTGTGGGTGCCCAAGTGTCTCTTGACTAACATCAAAGGACCCAACACCGCTTGAGTATCTAAATCTAAGACTTAAATATTTATTTTAGGCATACTCCTCCAGTGGAACCAAATGATTTCTTGATAGCGGATGCACTAATCATATGATCGGACAGAGGAATATGTTTGTGGAGTATGAGAAAAATGAAAATCCAAGTGAAAAAATCTATTTTGGGGACAAAAGCCAAGGAAAAATCCTTGGCACTGGTAAAATTGATATATCCCCTAATCACACTCTTTCAAATGTTTTACATATTGATTCACTTGATTATAACCTCTTGTCCATATCACAACTATGTGACAAAGGTTATAATTGTTTATTCACTAATGAAGGTGTGACCGTCACAAGGAGAAGCAATGACTCAATTGCTTTTAAGGGTGTACCCAAGAGAAAACTCTATCTTGTAGATTTCTCTAAGGATAAAGCCCAACTCAATTCATGCTTAATTGAAAAAACTAACATGAGATGACTTTGGCATAGAAGGCTGGCTCATGTTGGGATGAGGAATTTGCAACCTTAAGGGCGAGCACATCCGTGGTTTAAAGAATCTTGTGTTTGAAAAGGATAGGCCATGTAGCGCATGCCAAGCCGGAAAGCAAGTTGGAGGTACACATCCATCAAAGAACATTATGACGATAACAAGACCATTGGAGCTTCTACACATGGATCTCTTCGGTCCAATCGCCTACATAAGTATTGGTGGTAACAAATACGGTCTTGTTATTGTTGATGATTTTCACGTTTCACTTGGGTATTATTTTTGAATGATAAGAGTGAGACTCAAGGTGTTCTCAAGAAATACTTAAAGAGAGCTCAAAATGAGTTCTCCTTAAGTATCAAGACGATAAGGAGTGACAACAGCGCCGAATTCAAGAATACTCAAGCTGAAGAATTTTTGGATGAAGAAGGCATCAAGCATGAGTTCTTGGCCCCCTACTCCCCTCAAAAAAATGGGGTAGCCGAAAGAAAGAATAAAACTCTAATAGAGATGTCAAGAACCATGCTTGATGAGTACAAGACGTAGTACCGGTTTTGGACGGAAGCGTTTAACACCGCTTGCCATGCTATACACCGGTTGTATCTTCACCGCATACTCAAGAAGACGTCTTATGAGCTCCTAACCGGTAATAGGCCCAACATTTCTTACTTTCGTGTTTTTGGGAGCAAATGTTACATTCTCAACAATAAGCCTAGGACTTCGGAGTTCACTTCTAAGTCCGATGAGAGTTTCTTGCTTGGTTATGACTCAAACACTTATGCCTATCATGTCTTCAACAAATCCTCCGGAATTGTTGAAGTAGCAAGAGACGTAGTGTTTGATGAGACTAATGTCCCCCAAGTGGAGCAAGTTGATCGTCATGTGCTAGATCAAGAAGAAGCTCCACAAGTGATGATAGGAAGGCTGGCGCTTGGAGATATACGACCACAAGAACAACCTCAAGATTCAAGTGACCATCTTACACATCAAGCAAGCTCTTCCTCAAATGATCAAGATCAAGTCACCCAAGATGCGCTCCAAGAAGATTAAAATGGAGGCATCAATCAAGGGGGAGACAATGAAAATGAGGGAGACGAAGATGAAGATCCAAGACCTCAAGCACCTCACCCAAGAGTGCACCAAAGCATTCAACGGGACCATCCCGTTGAAAATATACTTGGAAACATCTCCAAGGGGGTAACTACTCAATCTCCTGTTGCAAACTTTTGTGAACTTTACTCTTTTGTTTCTTCCTTGGAGCCTCACAAGTTTGAAGAAGCACTACGAGATCCGGATTGGGTGATGGCCATGCAAGAAGAGCTCAACAACTTTGAAAAAAATCAAGTATGGGAGCTCGTGAAGAGGTCTAATGCGAATGTTGTAGGCACCAAGTGGGTGTTCCGCAACAAACAAGATGAGCACGGGGTGGTTACAAGGAACAAGGTACGACTTGTGGCCAAGGGGTATTCACAAGTCGAAGGTTTGGATTTTGAAGAAACCTTTGCTCCCGTAGCTAGGCTTGAATCAATTCGTATATTACTTGCCTTTGCTACTCACCATGAATTTAAGCTATACCAAATGGACGTCAAGAGTGCATTCCTCAATGGTCCAATCAAGGAAGAGGTGTATGTGGAGCAACCCCCTAGCTTTGAAGATCAAGAATTCCCAAACCATGTATACAAATTGTGTAAGGCTCTCTATGGTCTCAAACAAGCTCCTAGAGCTTGGTATGATGCCTTAGAGACTTTCTAACTCAAAATAGTTTTAAAATTGGGAAGGCGGATTACACTCTATTCACTAAACACTTAAATGATGATTTGTTTGTTTGCCAAATATATGTCGATGACATTATATTTGGTTCTACTAACAAAGCTTTTTGTGATGATTTTCCCAAGATAATGATCAAAAGATTTGAGATGTCCATGATGGGGGAGTTGAAGTTCTTCCTAGGTTTTCAAGTGAAGCAACTCAAGAAAGGGACATTCATTAGTCAAACTAAGTACACACAAGACATACTCAAGAAGTTTGACATGGACAAGACCAAACCCATCAATACTCCTATGTCAACCAATGGGCATCTCGATATTAATGAAGATGGTCCAAGTGTGGACCAAAAGGTATATCGTTCCATGATAGCTTAATTGCTTTACCTATGTGCATCTAGGCCCGATATCATGCTTAGTGTGTGTATGTGTGCTAGATTTCAAACTGCTCCTAAGGTGTGTCATTTGACCGTCGTTAAGAAAATTCTTAGATATTTGGTTCACACCCCAAGCCTAGGACTTTGGTACCCCAAAGGCTCTAAGTTTAACCTCATTGGATATTATGATGCGGACTATGCGGGGTGCAAAGTTGATGGGAAGAGCACCTCTGGAACTTGCCAATTCCTTGGTAGATCTCTAGTGTCTTGGTCCTCAAAGAAACAAAACTCAATTGCTCTTTCCACAGCCGAAGCTGAGTATGTCGCCGCCGGAAGTTGTTGTGCACAACTTATTTGAATGCGACAAACTCTTAGGGACCATGATATAAACTTGCACCATATCCCCCTCCTATGTGACAATGAGAGTGGCATCAAAATAACCCACAACATTCAAAGACCAAACACATCGATATCCGCCACCACTTCTTGAGAGATCACTCCATCAAAGGAGACATTGCATGAGAACCGAAAAACAATTGGCCGATATTTTTACCAAACCCCTAAATGAGAAAAGATTTTCTGAACTTAGGAGTGAGCTCAATATCTTAGATTCTATAAATGTGGCTTGAGTCTTGCACATCTGATTGTTATATTCAAAGTTCACACATGCTTGCGAAAAATTCATCCTCCTCAATTTTCTACAAATTATTTTGAAATTATTGAATCTTTGTGAATTATGGTCATAGTTTGATTGTTGATTGCTTAATGACCATGTTTACAAAGATTTTTTGTGAAAATATAGTCCAAAAGGATCAAATCTCCACTAAAAACTCAATATCTTCAGACCGGACTAGTCCAGTGGCTCAGAATAGTCCTAACCCAGTCCGGTGGCCGGACAAGTACGGGTCTCAACCAGACTAGTCTGGCCCTTAGGGACTTAACCTCTCCAGGGAGCCCTCGACCTCTTCACTCTTACCCATACAGTCTCTCTCTTCAAAACGCATGAAAACCGCTCCCAAATCGGCGATTTTCGATTCCAATCACCAAATCTTGATTCCAATCTGTGGATTGAAGCCCTAGGGTGCGTGGGAACTCTTCCCCAAGCATCAGAGGTCGATTCCTCACCCACATTTCGTCAAATCGAAGATTTTAAGAGGTATTCTTGACCTAACCCCAAAACCATTAAAATTCAATTCTTTAGGCCTATTGATAGAAACTTCTTCACAAATATTGTTGTCCACATCATTGTGATCATGTACCTCAATTTTGGTGGTAGGATCTGTAGATTTTTGCAAAATTTCTCTAGATTAGGGTTCTTGCTGTGTGAACCGGACTAGTCCGGACACAGAACGGACAAGTCCAGCTTGGTACGGACTAGTCAAGCCCCTAGGCGGACAAGTCTGGGTTACACAGTGAAAACCATAAACTTGGTCGTTTTGTGAATTCTAATGCCATGTCTCTACTTCCTTGGACTCATACACATTCCTTTGCATCTCTTATCAACAACTATGTCGGAATCCGACTATGTTCCACTTTCCGACTCCGAGACCGAGGCGGGAAGGCAAGCACTATACCATCGAAATCGCGAGGAGCACGAGCTTGTCATGGCATATCCCGAGTCTCAGTCAGAGGCTAGAATGCCAAAGAAGACACAACAGGAGGCTCATAACTCAGCGGCAGCCGAAGGAGCTCCCAAGAGGAAGAGACTTGTGACTGTGGGGGAGAAGGCAAAATCCCAAGAGGCAAGGACCTCCAAGGACAAGGGCAAGGCACCAATGGATGCTGCACCCAAGAAGCAGGTCCTCGTTGCTAAGAAGCCTGCAAGCAAGGCTAAGAAGGGAACCTCTCAGCCCATTGGTCCCTTGAGGATGACTTCACCTGCACGAAACCCAACTGTGCAACTACCTTTGATGCAAACATCTTCAAATGCAAAGAGGCTGAGAAGGCAATAAAGTTGAGAAAGATCAATGTCTACCAAAGGGAGAAGAGCACAGTGGATCCCCGCTTTTGGTGTGACTTCCACTGTGACTACTACAGGACAGTCTACATGTCCAAGCAGACTCCACTCACAGATGCTCAGTGGATTGACTGGGGCTACATGGCCAAGAAGGATCACATGGCTTTTAATGTTGTGATTGAGGTCATAGAGCGCCATGGCTTGAAGAAGTTCATGGCATTTCAGTATGATTGGAATGTGGAGGTTATTGCTCAATTCTACTCCACTGTCTACTTCCACACCGACGAGGACAAGAGGATCACTTGGATGACACATGGAGAGCAATACTCCACCACCTACTGGGAGTTTGCTCAGCTACTAGACCCGGAGGATCAACTGGAGAATGAGATCATCATTTCCAACCTAAGGCCAGTTGATCGAGATACTTTGGAGTACATGTATCCAAGTCATGTACCTTTTGAGGTAGGACACATAAGGAACATCAAGCCCTTCTACAGTGTCCTCAACCGGGTGCTTCGGAAGACTATAGTCCCCAAGGATAGAGATGCGGGGATTATTCAAGGAAATTTGAGGCACTTGATGGTGCTAATCGATGGAGATGTACGTTTTAATGTGGTGGACTACATATTTGACGACATCTTCAACATCTCACATACTCCAAACCGTTCATGTGGATACACTCCTTACATCATGTACGTGATCAAGAAGGTGTCCGGACTCACCTTCAAGAAGGACATCACTCACCGAAGGCTTCGTCCTCGAATCCCACCTCCAGAGCCTGTTGCCCCTCGAAGGAAGAATGCGGATCCTCCTGCTTCTTCTTCTCACTTCATGCCCTCACCTCCTCCACCTCCTCCTTCCTCACAATGCTGTAGTGGTTTCCTCAAGTGCTTTAAAGTCATCTTCTTCTCTTGTCGAAAAGCGGAAGTTCGGCAACGTCACATGGAGCATCGCCAAGAGAAGTATCTCAAGGCGATGTACGATAAGCTGGACATTCCCATGTCTCCCGCAGCAGAGAATGGTGGGGATATGACTCCATTCCCATAGTTCACCGCCGAGGAGCTTGCTCAATTCAGTGAAGTTGGTACCTCCACGGCGGCTACATCCGAAGATGACGATAATGATGATCCGGAGGCCACAGAGAGTGATAGAGGGCATCAAGGTAGAGGAGACGACGACGATGATGATGCCGATGATGATGAGGAGTAGATCTTAGAACTCTTATTTCTCTCTTTTCCTTTTTGGTGTCTTGATGCCAAAGGAGGAGAGATTGGAAGGGGGTACTTAGATAGTTTTATGGGGGAGAGATTGGAAGGGGGTACTTAGATAGTTTTATGGGGGAGAGATGGATCCACTATGGACTTATGTTTTAAAACTCTCATTTCAAGTTGTTGTAAGACTTAATCTATGTTCTCATGTATTTTGTTTAAATTGTGATGTGTTGCCTCAGTTACATGTTTATCTTGCATATTTGTTGACTTATCACAATGTATGAGCATATCACTTAGGCACCCCACCATAACATCTATATGTATGAGAACTCTCTCAATTTCTCTTACTCATGATGCTTACATTGAGGGGGAGTCACTCATACAAATACATGTTATAAAAACAAATTATTATCCTTTTTTTTGAAATCTTAATGTGTTGTCATCAATCACCAAAAAGAGGGAGATTGAGAGTGCATTTAGGCATCTCCGTGGGTTTTAGATGATTGATGATGACAATTAAGAGACTAATGAGCTGAGTTGATCTTAAGCATAGGGGTGATGGTTGAAATGCGATGAAATCCCTCAAAAGGAAAAGGTCGAAACGGGCATCAAAGACTCAAGCGTAGAAATTAGGGTTTCTATGGTGTTGAGCTCAGATGAGCCGTATCTTGTGTGAGGGTGGATGTATAATGTGCATTGAGATCATTCTAGAGGGCTCAAAGTGGTGGTTGAGAGAAAAACCTAAGTGAGAAGCCAAAATGAGGAAAAACTCTAGGAGGTCGGGCTAGTCCGGGCCTCAGTGCCAGACTAGTCCAGCCAGGCAGTGAAGTCCGCTTTGTGTCGAACTAATGGTCTCTGAAGGAGATCGGACTTGTCCGTATGGGTACGAACTAGTCCGTTCATCCCTTTGTGGAGTTGGAGCTAAGTCCCCGAAAACCGTACTTGTCCATTTCAGAACGGACCAAAGCTCTTTGAAAAGTTCGGACTTGTCTGTGGTGGTATGGACTAGTCCGTTTGAAACTTAGTGTGAGAGAAACCGAGGAAACCCTAGAGGGCCGGACTAGTCCGCCCCCTGTGGCTGGACTAGTCTGGGCCTACCCAGTTGAGTCCGTTTTGGGACGGACCAAACCTTTTTGTCCTACTTTGGACTAGTCCGTTGTGAGCCGAACTAGTCTGTATTGTCAGTGGCCGTTTGAAATTCAAACGTTGGCGCACACGTCATCTGTTTTGTCGATCGATGACGTGAAATTATCAGTGGCCCCAGAAGGCCAGACTAGTCTGTGACACTGGGCCGGACTAGTCCGGGGTTGTCCTGGTGCCAACGGTTAGTTGTTGGGACCCCTATAAAAAGGGGACCTCAACCCCTATTTGACAACTCTTGAATCCTAGCACCGCCACAAGTGACCTAGAGCCTTCCAAAGCCTTCTACTCGTCCTACTTGCACTCTAAAACAAAATCTTGAAGAGATTAGGGTTTGGGAAGGAGAGTGAAGGAAGATCATCGCGCTTTGGCTCTCGGTTTGATCGCTTGCACATCTTGTTGTGTTTTGTGGCTTGTGTGAGTTGAGCTTCGTGTGCTCCTCGTTGTATTGATTTGTGGGAGCCTCAACTTGTGAGAAGCTCCAATCAAACTTGGTGATTACCCATTGATATAGTGTTAACCAAGTCGTCCATTGTGGTGGCTTGGTGAGAGAAGGGTCAACTGAGACCTGATCCTTGTGTGGACTTCTCAACGTGGATGTAGGCTTATTCATGAAGCTGAACCACAAGATAAATCGTGTCTCTCTTGTCGCTTTACATTTAATAATCACTAGAATTGCTTTTAGGGTTCATATTGCTCTTCATTTTGATCTTGTTGAAATCTTGTAACCTATTTGCTTATAATTGTCAATCTAAGTTGTACTAGGTTACTATATGTTGTATTCATCTTTGATGAACTTAAATTCCGCAAATAACTTGTAAAAATCAAGTTTTTAGTTTTTTCTCCTGTGCTGAGCGGACTAGTCCGGCCCTATCCAGACAAGTTCGGCCTCAATATTTTAATCTCGTTTGATTAAGCCATTCCAGGTCTTATTGCCTATTCACCCCCTCTAGGCAACTTTCAGTTACGGTGCAACATGAGGGGAAGGTCTGCACCTCCCAGAGTTCGCCTGCCGCTAGCACCACAGCTGCCTCTGCGTCAACTCGCCACTGCGTCGAGTTCCGTCTCCATCGCCAGTCTCCAAACGACACCAAGTGCCGGCACTAAGCCCTCTGCCCAATGGCATCGTGTGACATCTCCACCGAAGGTACCTTGATTCATCACCCTCTCAATCCCGTTCTACTATGAGTAAATTAGATGTATAGATCACATGATTGATTGATTGTTAACCTAAGTGATTAGATCATTGCTTAAATATGCTTATGTATGATTGTTCAGTTAGTTTGGACCTAAGTGTTGCCTGATTAGATATTCCTAGTCTAGATCCTAAGCATCATCAGTTCTAACATTGGCATCAAAGCCGTGCTAGAGAACTCTAATTGGGTAATTAAATCAAAATCATATTGATTAAGTTTCTAATCATGTTTTAATTAAGGGTTAGTCTCGACTAATTAATATTTAATTAAGATCAGTTTCTATTAAGTCGTTTTAGCAGCAAATAGAAGGAGGTGAATTCAATCATGTCGGTACCCTGCGTACCGGGTACCCCACGATACTGCAAGTAAACTCACAGAGTTTCACCTATCCGAGTTGAAAACCTCCAAAGGCTACACGTGTCCCGCTGCACAGGACACGCCTCCCTCGTTTGGGTAGCTCCAGCATTGCCACGTGTAACGCAAGACTGGACCTAGACGCGCATGCATGCACTTGAGCTTAGAGTGTCTAATTTTTTTTGTTGCTGCGCAACAGACATGTGTGTCAGTAAGTATGGACCAAGGACTAGGGAGGCTGAGGCAGGGAGGATCAAGGAGGTTTTGCAGCACCTGCATGTTAGCTGAAGAAAATATTCTAATGATCAAGAAGGATGTTAAATTTTTACTTTATGGTTATGTGTTACTGTATAAACAATATATTCATGTTATTATGTATGTGTGTGGACTATGTATTCATGTATGGACTACGTGTTACGTGTTAGATTGTTGCACGATCTGTTATGTATTGGATTGTTGTACTATATATTATGTGTTAGATAGCTACACTATCAACTATCATGTATGGACTATGTATAGACTATTTGTTATGTGTTGATTGTTGCACATTGTTGTCATACTGTCATATTTATCATTTTTTCATCGTTATCGATATATTTTCATATCGATTTGATCGTTTTCGAATAACCAACAATATCGTTTTCACATTCCGATCGTGATTTTTTGTTTTCATTTTTGTACCGCTCAAAAAATATGAAATAAAAAATGAGTTTGATGTTTTTTCAATCGTTTTCGACCGTTTCCATCCCTAACGATCTGGTGACGCGGAGAATACTAACTCGTGAAGGGATGAACAAACTGTCCCCCGGCTGAGAAGGTCTTTTCCGATTGATCAAAGTATCCCGTTCCGAATGCGTTCGCTTGACAACAGAGGATGGGACCCTGCTTCCCAATCCATGGAACATCGAGCACCTCCGTAAGTTTTATGCTTAGTTTCACAGAGGTGAGTATATAATTACACATAATGTAAGTTATAGAGTCTATGGATAGAGTCGGGTAGGTCATAAAGGAGAACATATGACCCCCTCCTGGAGGGTCCAGACAATTCAAGCACACTGAACTTTCTCTAAGTACTAAAAGTGTAGCTTACCTACCCTAGGTTAGAATAAGATGAATAACACACTTGGCCTTGTTTCGTACCCTAAGTGTGTCCTTGTCTCCCCTGTAATTCGAACCTATAATGAAAGACATTATTGTGTGAAAACAGACTCCACGTGCATTAATTTTGTTTGGGCTCATTTCTTTTATCATCTTTTCCATCTTGTCTATAACGAAGTTGTGCAATTCTTTTTGAGATTTAGTCCAAGTTATTCATATGATATACAAGTTATATTATTGATCTTTTTCAAATCTTAGCATTGCTAGATGGTCTACTCGTCTGAACGCCAAAGCCAATGACAGGTCTGGAGTGCGCTATCGACTTAGACTAGTCCAACACCCTAAGTACGCCACTCTACCTATATTCCGGCAGGCCTCAATAGGGCGGGTCCGAAAGTCATTCAGATTTGAAAAGATTATATCAATTTACTCGTTATCATGTTGAGTTCCTTCAGATCTAAAGTTCAAATAAGAACAGTAAGCCACAAACAACTTATAGACGAGAGGACAAATTTTACGGTTTTTCTTGTCTTTAACGCGTAGGAAAAATAAAAAACTCATAGCAATGGTGGATGATGCCAGAGCTCCTATGGTCTGACAAGCCCCAGGGGGCCCACCATCGACATTTTGAACGTTGAAAGTGGGTGCCCCGTTAGCTCCGAAAACACCCTTGGGGGCCACCTGTCAACGTGAAGAGTAAATGACGATCTAAACGAATATGGTGAAAAAATCATCTCGTGGAGGTTTGTCTTCAACGTATTATGCGTTGATACTGGACACTGTCGAAGCCGAGAAGCTCCGAGGATCCCAGGGGGCCCGCTGTCGGACCTACCAAGCTCTGACAACTACGAGGGGGGCCGTCGTTGATGTTTCTACGCTTTTACAGTACGCGCCGTGGGACCTACCAAGCTCCGACAACTCCTAGTGGGCCTGCCGTTGACGTTTCTACGTGTTGGGATTGGGCGCCGTCGGACCTACCAAGCTCCGACAACTCCCAGGGGGCCCGCCATTGATGTTTCTATGCGTTGACAGTGGGCGCTGTCGGACCTACTTAGCTCTGACAACTCCCCAGGGGCCCGCCATCGATGTCACAAAGGGTCATTGGAGATGTCGGAGGTAAACTTTAGAACTAAGAGCTATCGATTTGGGGAGTGAGGAGTAGAGTCATCAAGACATTGTCAATTCCTATTGGTACATGTTCGCAATCAAATTGTGGACATATACCAGGGGGCCAACAATATAAAGGGCAATGCATTGATGACAAATACAAAATGAAATTCATTCATTCAAGAAGATTGGATTTCATTCATTTGAAGGATTGGATTACAAAATGAGGATTATGGGTGAAAGGCAGAAGAAAAAGGTTGTAGCTACTGGAGGTCCTAAGTTCTATGAAAAAATGAGGCAACTTTTTTGGCAGCTTCTCGAACGCTGGCCCTGGCGGCATCTTCTTATTAAAGGATGGGTCCTTCGACCACCGGATCTAGAGATAATTAGGGGTCCCAGCTTTTAAAACACGTCAGCACATATTCGATGACGTTCTTGGCCAGAGACTTCCTATCTGTCTCTAGTTGGTCGATGATGATGTCACCCATTGCGTCCAGCTTGTTGCTGGTAGAGCTCAATGTCACCAACGCCTTCTCCAGCTCTAGCTCCGAGTCAGCCGGACGTACCGGACTGAAACCAAGCGGCGCCAAAGCTTTGTCAGTGTGCCCCAGGAAATACCAAACTTGTTGGGACTCATTCGCCCTCATATTCCCCAGTTCCTCCAGTGACCTTCTGGCGTCCGCAAGCTCCAAATCTTCCCAGGCAAGGCGCTGACTTCCTTGGCATGTTGCTGAATACTTTCAGCTACCTACTTTTCACGGTCAGCAAACTCCGTCTTCTGGAGGTGGATGCGATTCCGGCAGTTCGCCAGATCCTTCTCCCCGCCCCTCACTTTTTCCTCCCTGGTAGAGACTTCATTCTCTCTCTTGGAGAGCTCTTGTCCCACCTGCCAATTCTTCTCCTCTTCCTGCTTGCACCGCTCCTCAAACTTTTTTTGTGCGATCGGCCAAGCTCTACTCTCCCAGAGACAGTCTTCGGGCGAGCTCCTCCTCCCTCCTCAGGATGTCCTCCTACTTCTCCAGGAGCTTCTCCTCCCTCTCGTCGAGGGCCTCCCGATGCTTGAGGAGCACTTCATTCAATTCATTGAGGCTGTCTTGACGATCGTCAACAGCCTCATTTGTCTCCCGAGCATGCTTGAAAATCTCTCAAGTCCTCTGGTCGAGAGCCTTAATGGTAGCCTCCCGCTCGTTCAGCAAGCGGTCCATCAGCGCTAGCCTGGCCTTCTCCTTGGCCACCCATTCTTGCTGGTCTACAAGCCTTGACCGTGTTAGCTTCATCTTGAAGTGAAGCCTGTTGCGCCAATGCCTCAAGATGTTGCGCTCTTATTTGAGAGTCTTGCTTTCATAGTCGAAGGCAAGCTAAACTTGGCAGAGACTGGAGCAGGCGTTGTCGATAGACAACGCCAACAGAATTGGATCCGAGCCCGCCTGAAGCGCCTCTGCAGGCTCTAAGGGGTCTTCAAAAACGACAATTGGGTCCCACAGCACAAGCGTGGTCCCCTGCGGCTCTATGGTGCTAGGGTTGCCCTCTGGGAGCTCTTCTGCAGCAGACGGGGTTGAGGAGGGTCATGCAGTGGGAACCTCCACCTACAGGGCTGACAAGGAAGGTCCCCCTACCAGATCTTCAATCATCGGCTCTGCGGGTCGAGGACTTACTGCCGGCTCTTCAAGGTGCTCCGGCTCTGACATGAGCACCTCCAGAGTAGTTACCTCTGGGGCTAGCATTGGAGCTTCACCCAGAGCCCTCACCACCTCTGGCTCAGGGGTCGGTACTTCAAACATCTCCAGCTCGGGGGCCAGAGCTTCAACTACCTTCGGCTCGAGTGTTGGAGCTTGAACTTCATCCGGCGCAAGTCTCAGAGCTTCAACTATTTCCGGCTCTGGAGCCGGAACTTCGGTTACCTCCGGCTCAGGTGCCGGAGCTTCTACTACCTCTGGCTCCGAAGCACGAACTTCAGCCGTCGGCTTTGAGACCGATGACACTTCATCACGAACATCTTCTCTGTGGTCCAGCGCTACCATAGGAGCTTAAGGCATCATCTCTGGATCCAAATCCACGACAGCTGGCGCCGGAGCTGCCGTGTCATCAGCCACCACTTGGGGAGGCACCGGGATCGAGGCAGGAGCCTCTGCCTGCACAGCCCCAGTTTCTGCAACAGGCACTGAAGCATCAACTTTCTTCTTCGACATCCTGGAAGCAAATATCAAAAAATTCAAAAAAGGAAAATAATGGAAACAACAACTCAAGGTGAGAAGACAATGCTTACCTTGGGAAGCTTTCGCCCCAGTCGTCGTGAAACTTCTTCTTTTGAGGTCCAGAGTCAGAGCCCACCGGACCTGGTGAGGCATAAACCTCGAACCTTGATTGGGAGCCTGCCTCTGCAGCTGGATTCACCTGAGCCGGGACCCCCCTCGGCTGGGAAGGACCTCCGGACATGGAGCCCGAAGCTGGCACTAGGGTCGAGGTCGATTTCCCGGAGCTAGTGTCCCTTGTAGAGGCTGACTTCGAAGGGGGATTGGCCGTCGAGGCTCTGCTTGGCTGGGGACAAGAGGTTGCTTGAGATGGGCCGACTCGAGAGAGCTCCCATCAGCATGTCTCAATTTCCTCTTCCGGCTGGAAGACTCGGCTGACTCCTTGCCCTTGCCCTTGCTGGCGTCGTCAACCTTTTGGCTTCGAGTAGTGGTGACCACCATCTCCGAAACTCTGAGAATTGCAACCCGGAGGTCCTACGCCTCCCCACCAGGCCAAGGTCGTCCATCTCTGGCATCCCCCTTTAGAGCCCCCTCCTAATCTCCGGAACCATGTTCAGATGGAGGAATTCCGCCGGTGGGGTCAATGCATCGCGGGTGATGGCCCCGTGTTGAAACTTCTGGAGATGGAGCTTCAAAGCTTCATCGTCCAAGTTGGTTTGAAAACCGGCTTCTATCCACTTATGATACATCTCAATGTTGAAGACCCATGCGGGTCACTCCTTAGTCTTCAGCGGAGCCCACCTGTTCACCACGAAGTTGCCGAAGACCATCTGAGGGGTCACTCCACCCTCTACGCATTGCTGGATCCTTGTCAGGATGGGCTTGTATGCTCCAGACAACTCCGGAACTGCATTCCAAGCGTCAGTGTCGACATTGGGGAGGCTCTTGGGCAACTCCAACCGGTCGTGCTCCTCCACAGCGATGACCACCCAGTCCTTCTTCCAGCTGTCCCACTTCCCAGAGGGGAAAGTCCTCAAGTACTTGAAAGGACATTTTTTGCGCTTTACAAAGTAGTAGAAGCCGATCAACTCTGCCCCCTTGCCAAAAGTATGGACCGTGAAGAAGGTCCAGAATAGCTCTATGCACGACGACACACCCACCCAAATCTCGCAGAAGTGGACAAAGGTCGCCACTAGCAAGAAGGAGTGGGGGCCGAGGTGATGAATTTGGATTATGTAGAAATCCAGCAACATCAGCAGAAAACTTGAGAAAGGCGGGATCAGACCCACCATGACGTATGCCGAGAAGTAGATGATCTCTCCGGTGCGCTCCTTCTTGAAGGGGAGCTTGCCGAAGCGGATCGCGTTGTTGAAGGGGTCGCTGGACCACCACATCTAGGTCCGGACCCTTGACAGATCTTCGTCGTTCTTGATCTTGCTGCGGGGAAGACCCAACTCCACCGCGACAAAATGGAGCAAAGGATGGAAGGGCTTTGCAAAACTTGAGAGGCTCTAAGCGCAAGTTCGAATGAAAGCGTAAGGAGTCCTCAAACTGTGCAGGCTTTCCTTCTTAAGTAAGCCTCCGCAATGCTTGGATGGAAACCGCGTCGGGATCAAGATTTCATTTCAAAAGATTACCCCATCAATGGCGAATGGATCCGAGTCCACTTCATAGGAAGTGTCGAAGTTATCACACCAGGCGAAGCATTGTCATGATGGGAAGTTGGAAGCCCGAGGGCGGCAGCCTGACAGGGTGCTCGGAATAGATACGGTTTTCGTATTGGGAACCAGCAACCTACAATTGCGTGAGATCTGCACGCCAGGATCTCACTTGCCGCATCAAGAAGAGCCACGTGGTGATGGTTTAACTACGGACCATCATCCCAACAGCCTCTGAAAAGACCTTTGAAGCCACAACGTGGGAATCGATGATAGCCCCACCTCTGGTAGAATAACTTAACCCAAAGGATTTCTCCCAGAAATGGGCCCGGGGGCCACTGTTGGTACCCTGCGTACCGGGTACCTCACAATATCGCAAGTAAACTCACGGAGTTCCACCTATCCGAGTTGAAGAACTCCGAGGGCTACACGTGTCCCGCTGCACAGGACCCGCCTCCCTCGTTTGGGTAGCTCCGACACTGCCACGTGTAACGCAAGACCGGACCTAACTCCGTGTACAGGGAAGCTCTGGTCATGCCACGTGTTCAGTGGCCCCGGACCTAACCCCCAGTAGAGGGAAGCTCTTGTGCTACCACGTGTATAGTAGCTCCGGACCTGCCTCCCCACGGAGGGAAGCTCCAGAGCTGCCACGTGTCGAGCCTCCGGACCTAAGCCACAACGGGAAGACTGCCGGATCTCCAACAGCGCGGACATTCAAGGGACAGTTAAAGCAGTCGTTACAAGACCTGACTACGTGTCATTAATGACATGTTAATGACACACAATCAGATGACCTTTAGTACCGGTAATGCCACCATTAAGGCGCGTTATCATACTTTTAAATATACTTAATACGCACAAATCGTGTATTTGGTAATTAAAGACCGTCGGGGCCACATGTCGGGCCAGGCTGACAATGTAACGGTTAGTCCTTGTACTATAAAAGGGTTGTGCCGCATGTTACAAGGGGACAAGTCAAATCAACTAAGCCCATACACACACACTCAAACAATCAACAACCACCCCGTGGAGTAGGATATTACGCTCAGGCAGCCTGAACCACGTAGAAACTCTCGTGTCACTATCTCGTTCTAATCTTACATGCGCCCCAACCGAATACAAACCTTCGCGGACTACGCTTTAGTAGTATCGGGGGAAGTGTCGATCGCACACTTCGACAAATCAGAGTTTTGATTTCGACTAAGATTCCCCAAAATCAGAACACAAAATCGAATCAGACTAAGAAAAACTAAGATGGGGAAAAGGACTTATCTCAGTTGGGTGCGCCACTTTTCTGGTCCTTCAGGACCTCCTCACCGACGTTGAAAGTAGGGTGAGGAGTTGGCAACACCCTCCTTACTGGATCTCCTCGGTTGAGGAGACCCGGGTAGGGCAACTTTGGTCGTCAAGTCCTCCTCACTGCAGGGTTAGGGGAAACCCTAACCCTAGCAGCCTTTTCCCCAAATCGGTGATCACCCGTTGAATCTCCCAATAGAGAGACAACCGGCGGCGTCGTGGGTTAGGCATATCGCTAGGGTTTCGGACTCAAACCCTAACCCTAGTCATGCAACCCCATCGGTAGCCGCCTAAGGATCTCTCACCGGTGGCACCATGTCTGTGCCATGGTGGAGGTTGTAGCGGCGCCGTGTACCCGCAAGCAAAAAGACTCATAACACTCAGAAGTCGCGCTAGGGTTTCGGGCTCAACCCTAACCCTAGCTGGCGGGTTTCCTTCGACGGCTCACCGTCTACACCACAACCACGTTGGTGCGGCAGCGCCGGAAGTACCCACGGTGACGAAACACTCATACCTCCGCTCAGATCTAGCGAGTTTCGGTTTTCCTCAACGACAAACCAGCCAGCGTCATCGGCACCGATGGAGAACCATCTCGGTGGGAGCTCTCTCGCCAGCTTTGATGGCACGGCGGCGCCAGAGGTCCCGAGCCGTCGCTCCTCACTCGGGCTCGCCGAGCGAGTGAGCGGTGAAGAATGACTTAGGGTTTACGAGAACCGTGGCGGCGAGCGCTTAAGTATGCTCCGAAATCGATGCTCGACCGTCAGATTCGAAACCAACGATCGAGATCAACCAGTTATCAATTTTGGGTTGATATCGGTCGTTGGATCGAGATCCGATGGACCACAACACAGGCCACCTGCTGCTTAAGGAAAATGGGCCCCGAGCCCATGCGGGTTTGCAAAATGGGCCGGTTGGGTTGCCCTTTCGCTTTTCCCATTTTTTCAGTTTTCAGATGGGTCAAATTCAGCCCTAGGCCGTTTCAGTTGGTGGGCGGCGCGCTGCATTTTTTTCCTTTTTATTTTAAGCATTTTTTTCCAGAAGTGGGTTGGGCCAATTTAGGGAATGGGTTGAATTCAAGATTTTACCCTTTTAGCATTTTAGGGTATTTAGTTTTTCAGAATCATTTCAAAATGGAAAAATAATTCCAAAAATTAAGAAGTGATTAGAAAATTCATTAAATGACTGAGAAAAATTAAGGAAATTTTGTGTGATGTTTTGTGTAATTTGATTGCATTATTTATGTAATTTTTGGTAATTATAGTTATTAAGTTAATTTTCTCAATTATTTTATTCAATTAATTGCTATTAAGTGTTTTGCAATTATTTTTTAATAAATTTAATAAAATAAGTGTATTTAGTAGTAAATTTAAATAAGTAACCAATGTGAAAGTTTAAATTTGCTAAAATTTTAAGATTATATATGTTTTTGGATGAAAATTAAATAAGTAAGCAACGTGAAAATTTAATTTTGCATGTTTATGTTTCAGTATATTTGTAGTATAGTGAATATGTCTTCATGAATTTTAAGTATGATTACATGGAATTTAAAGTAACCAACGTAAAATATTTCTATGTTATTTAAGTTGTTTAAGTGAATGGTTTTGTTGAGTAACCAACGTGAAAGACAATTTTATGCCATTTCTAATTGTTTAAGTGTAATTTTAAGTATGTGCTGCATTATATGTTATTTTAGTCAATTTTATAACCCCTATGTTTATTTTATTAAGGTGCCTCCAATGTGATAAGTCTTGTTGCTTCCATAGAGACTCTTGCGGGTTATAACTATGAGACATGGAATGAGAGGCTACGGATGAACTTAGCCATTGGAAATCTTGACTTTTGCCTAAGGAAGGATCGCCCTGTTGATCCTAAAGTCCCTATTGCTCAACCTGGGGAAACTAATGAGCAATTTGCAGTAAGAAAAGAGGAGTACATTAAGCTTAAGGAGAAATACACTAAGGACCTTGAGGCTTAGGAGGAATCCAACAGAAAATGCCTCATGGTCATTAAGGCCACAATTTTTGAGTCCACTATAGGAGCCATACCTGACTGTGAGTTGACTACTGAGTATCTTGCTAAGGCCAAAAGTCAGTACATGGGCTCTACTAAGACATTAGCAAGTACTCTTCTTAAGAGACTTGTTAATGAGAAGTACACTGGTGGAGGTGTGAGAGATCAAATCCTTAAGATGAGTAACTTGAATGCAAACCTCAAGACTATGAACTTAGCCATGCCAGATGAGATGCTTGTGCATATTATCTTCATGTCTTTGCCTAAGAAGTTTGAGGCTTTTGTAATCAATTACAACTCTAAGGAGGATAGCTGGACATTAGAGAAAGTCATGGATATGTTCGTTCAGGAAGAAGAACACATTAAAGGTAAGGGTGGAGACTTCATCAACCTTGCTAAGGGTAAGGGTAAGGGAAAGGGAAAGACTTACTTTACCTCTCCCAAACCACCATCTTTCAAAGTGCAAGGCTCCTCTTCTAAGGCAAAGAGGTAGCTCCTCAGTCTTTTGGTCCAAAGTTAAAGCCAGATCAATGCAAGTTTTGCAAGGAAAAGAGACATCGCCAGAAGGACTGTTTTGGTTTTCTCAAGTGGTGTGCTAAGAATGTAAGGATACTATTACTTCTGTTAATGAGTCACTATATTTAGCTTATTCACGATCTACTTGGTGGATTGACTCATGTGTAAGTGTGCACGTTTGTAATTCTATACAGGGATTAAGTATGATGAGGACTATAAGAAGGGGGAAAGGACCATCAAAGTCGCTGATGGCCATGAAGCTGAAGTAGAAGCCATTGGACTTTATCCACTTAGACTTAGTAGTAGTTTTGTACTTAGGCTTCATTATGTTCTTTATGTTCCTAGTTTAGAGAGAAATTTGATATCAGTCTCATGTTTGGATAATTATGGATTTGTATGTCATTTTGGTAATGACAAATGTTCCATTAGTTTGAATATAAGATTGTGGGTCTTGCCTTCATACAAGACATGCTTTATTTGTTATCCACTCATGATAATGTGAATGTTCTAAGTGATGATGAAATTCTCGCTAAGAATGATGTAGGAAGAAACAAGCGCGAAAGAATCAATTTCGAAACATCGTCGAAATTATGGCATTGTCATTCAAGAGGGGGGGATCGAACGCTTAGTATCTCAACCGATTCTACCCCACTTAGACTTCTACCCCACTTAGACTTTTCAGACTCAGAAGAATGCATTGATTGTATTAAAGGAAAATTCATTAAGACTATTAAGAAAAATGCCATACGTAGTACGGGAATTTTAGAAATAATTCACACAAACATTTGTGGTCCGTTTCTTGTAGTCTCCATAGACGATTATGATTTCATCATAACGTTTATAGATGACTATACTCGTTATGGTAATATTTATCCAATCAAGGAGCGATCCGAAGCATTGGATAAGTTTAAGATATTTAAGGCCGAAGTGGAAAATCAGCACAATGTTAAAATTAAAGTAGTAAGATCCGATAGTGGAGGTGAGTACTACAGTCGGCATAACCCATATGGTCAGGTCCTGAACCTTTTGCAAGATTTCTACAAGAACATAGCATAGTTGCCCAGTATTCTACACTAAGCGGACAGCACCAAAACGGTGTTGCGAAACGCAGAAATCATACACTTATGGATATGGTAAGAAGTATGTTAAGTTATTCTACGTTACTGGTTAGCCTATGGATGGAGGCGTTAGAAACCGTCGTTCATGTGCTTAATCGGGTTCCCACTAAGTCAGTACCTCATACACTGTATGAGATGTGGACAGAATGTAAGCCCCCACTAAACTATTTTCATATTTGGGGCTGTCCAGCTGATGCTAAGATGTTCAACCCAAAAATTAGTAAACTGAATTCTAGAATAGTTAGTTGTCATTTCATTGGATATCCTGACAAGAGTAAGAGTTTTAGATTCTATTGTCCAAATCGACATACTAAGTTCATAGAAACACAACATGTCGTATTTTTAGAAGACGCTATGATCAGGGGGATCACGGTACGGCGGAAAATAGACCTTGAAAAGGAACGGATTAGTTTACCCGCTTCGACGACTCAAGAGTCATATTTATCTCTACTTGCTGTTGTGGTGCCACTAGTGCCTGCCACTAGTGACACAACACATATTGTTGAACCTTCAACGACCACAACCGAAATAAGTGAGGTTTCACCTTCCGAGCCTGTTGAGCATGTGGTCGAACAAAATGAAGTTCAGCAACAACTTCCACCCTCTGATGATACTCAAGTAAGAAGATCACAAAGAGTAAGATGATCGGCCATTCCGAACGATTTTCAGATCTACTTGAGTGAAGAATTAAGATGGAGGATGCACCTCCTACGAAGATGCCATGAGGAGACCTTAGTCATTTGAATGGCATAACGTCGTGGAAGATTAAATGAGTTCTCTGAGTGCAAACAAGGTATGTGACTTAGTAGAAATTCCTAAAGGAGCCAAAACAGTAGACTGTAAATGGGTCTACAAGATCAAACGTGACTCCAAAGGGAAGATCAAAAAGTATAAGGCCAGACTTTTGACAATTCACTCAGAGGGAAGATATTGACTATAATGAGACATTTTCTCCAGTATCGTCTAAGGATTCGTTTCGAATCATCATGCCATTAGTAGCGCATTACGACTTAGAATTGAATCAAATAGATGTAAAGATGACATTTCTCAATAGGGATCTTTATGAGGACGTCTATATGACAAAACCGAAATGTTTTGTCGTTAAGGGTAAGAAACGTATGGGATGCCACTTGAAGAAGTCTATTTATGAGCTTAAGCAAGCTTCAAGACAATGATATCTCAAGTTCAATGAGGTTATTATAAAGTTTGGGTTTAAGGAAAATGAGGAGGATAATTGCATTTATACTAAGTTTAAGAATGGATAGTTCATTTTCTTAGTCCTTTATATCAATGACATACTATTAGCACGTAGTGATGTCAATCTACTCTTAGAAAATAAGAAGTTTTTATCCTCAAACTTTGATATGAAGAATCTAGGTGAAGCGACCTATGTTTTAAGGTTGAGATACATCGAGATCGTGTTAAGGGAGTTTTAGGACTATCACAAAGGGCATACTTAGAAAGCATACTTAGAAAGTACAATATGCTTGCTAGTAAGCCCTCGTCTGCTTCAATAGTTAAGGGCGATAGATTTTCGAACTCTCAATTGCCTGAAAATCAGTATGAAGTTGATCAGATGAAACGAATTCCTTATGCTTCTACTGTCGGAAGCTTGATGTATGCTCAAGTTTGTACACACACTGACTTAGCTTTTGTGACTGTGATGCTTGGCAGATACCAAAGTAATCCAAGATTAGACCACTAGAAAGCCGTTAAGAAGGCATTAAAATATATACAGGGTACTAAGCACCTCATGCTAATGTATAGTAAGACTGAGTCAATAGAAATAGTGGGTTATTCAGATTCAGATTACGCAGGTTGTGTAGATATTAAGAAATCCACTTTAGGTTACATATTCAACCTCGCGAATGGAGTTGTATCGTGGAAAAACTCTAAACAAGCAATTACTACATTGTTCACAATGTATGCTGAGTTTGTTGCTTGTTATGAGGCTATCGGAGAGACATCTTGGCTTAAGAAATTTGTTTCGGTCTTAAAGTGGTTGACAACATCCATAAACCACTTAAGTTATACTGCGATAATCAGCCAACAATAATGTATTCTCGAAACAACAAGTCGAGTGGTGCTGTCAAACACATCAACATTAAGTATTATATTGCGAAAGAAAAAATCCAGGATGACACAATTAGTCTCGAGCATATTAGTACTAAACAAATACTTGCGGATCTGCTAACTAAGGGCCTCTCACCCAACGTGTTCAAAGAACATGTAGCCAGCATGGGTTTATGGGAGACCCTGTGATAATGTCCTGGATTATAATGTGCCACCAAAGTGTAAGATTATTTCTATTTATGAGACATATCGTGGTCGTCGAGTCAAACAGTGCATAAATGGCTGTTTTGATGCGTCGTGCCCTTTATGTCAAAGCAAAAGAAATATATGTAAGATTAGTTTAGAAAATAAGATAATAAGTTAAGGTCTTGAGATTAAGAGGGAGAATGTTAGTTATGATCTCGGGGGTGACGTGGGCAACAACCACGTCCCCGAGTCTGACTCCCCAACGCGCACTGAACGGGGGCGCAACCAACCAGTTCGGTGCGGCCCCCTCTCACCCGCGCCATATAAACAGAAGAAGGGAGGGTCGGGGCACAATCACCAAGTTGATTCGCTGCCACCACCTCTCCCCACGAACCCTAACCCGATCTGTTAGGGTGCGGCATGAGGGGAAGATCTGCACCTCCCGGAGTTCGACCGCTGCCAGCGTCGCCGCCGCCTCTGCGTCAACTCGCTACTGCGTCGAGTTCCCTCTCCATCGCCGGTCTCCAAGAGACACCAAGTGCCTCTACTAAGCCCTCTGCCAAATGGCATCGAGTGGCATCTCCACCGATGGTACCCTGATTCATCTCCCTCTCAATGTTGTTCTACTATGAGTTGATTAGATGTATAGATCACATGATTGATTGATTGTTAGCCTAAGTGATTAGATCATTGCTTAAATATGCCAATATATGATTGCTTAGTTAGTTTAGACCTAAGTGTTGCCTGATTAGATGTTCCTAGTATAGATCCTAAGCATCATCAGTTCTAACAATTCTTACTCGCAAACAAGTAGTATTTATTAAACTCTGCACTTAAAAATTCAACGACTTAAAGAAGATAAGGGGAGGCAACTGTTATCATCGACGAGATCAAGTCCAAGCTCTCCGCTTAGCAGGGCAAGATTCTTTCGATTGGTGGACGTCGGGAGCTTGTCAAGACTGTCCTGGCTGCCGTCCCAATCTATGCCCTCACGACCGTCAAGCCACCGAAGAAATTCATCAAGGAAATTGACAAATCACGAAGGCGCTTCTTCTGGGCAGGAGATATGAAACTCCACAGCGGCAAGTGCAAAGTTAATTGGGGTTGTGCCTGCCCGCCAGTGGATAGGGGGGCGTTGGTCTGCTGGACCTATCCCGCTTTGGCAGAGCTTTGCGTCTTCGTTGGCTTTGGAGCCGTTCGGTTCAACCGGCAAGACCTTGGACCCTTCTGCAAATTCCAGTGGACAACGGGGACCTCTCCCTCTTCACGACAGCCACTTTGGTTTTTGTTCTCTCTGGACGGCAGACATCTTTCTGGTCTTCAAGTTGGCTGCGACATGTCTCCCCAGGAGCTATGTTTCCCGAGCTCTTCCAGACCCTCCAAGAGGAAAAGAAGATTTGTCAAGGAGGCCCTATTCAACAACATCTGGATTGTTGATCTGTCTCATGACTGGACGATACCTTTGCTCTCGCAATACGTCAGACTCTAGCACGCGATCCAGGACATGAATCTAGAGCTTATCGACACAATGGATGATGAGACTGTGTGGAAACTCACTGCCAGTGGCTACTATTCTGCAAAGTCGACTTACTTTGTCCAATTTGAGGGTGGTCACCAGTCACGGTTCCCAGAACTGGTGTGGAAGCCATGGGCACCTAGCAGATGTAAGTTCTTCACCTGGTTACTCCTACAAGATCGTCTTTGGACGTCGGCAATACTCATGCACCGAGGATGGTCCAACGAGTACTTTTGCCCTCTACATAGAAGAATTTTGAAAACTGCGAACTATCTGTTCTTGGAGTGCCCTTTCGCGAAGACGTTTTGGACCATGGTCTCGTCTGGTTTTCATCGGCCTCAGTTGCACCCCTCGCGATGGCCGTTGGAGCAAAACCTCAAATGGTGGTATTCTGGCGTAAACTGCAACAACAACAACAACGCTTCAACAAACCTGGCCTTACACACGCGTAAGATCCTCGTCTGCTGGAATATTTGGAAAGAAAGAAACGGTAGGCTCTTCCACTCTGTTAAAAATCGTACAGGAAGACTGATGAAATTAATCAAGCAGGATGCGCATCACTGGTCCAAAACAGGAGCCAAGTCCCTCCTGCAGCCGTAGTCTCCCTCCTCCACTCTTGCGGCAGAAGACCTTTTCTCATTCTCAATTGTACATTAAGCTATAGTCCTCCTCCGATTCCTCTTGCTCTGACTCGGAGCACTGGATGTAATGTTCACACTAGAATGTTTTTTTGTGTGTTTATCACTCCTTAAATGAATACACCGGCCTGTACCGGGGTTTAAAAAACTGTTATATTGCTAAGGTTCAAGAAAGACATTTCACAAAAAGCGGAAACTTTTAAAAGAAAATCTGCATCAGTTTATCAAAATCTAAATATTGTAGGAAGCAATAAACATATGGATCACTAAAAAACTTCGTAGTCTTTACAACAACAACAAAACTTTTATCCCAAACATGTACTTCGTAGTTTTTAATCACTCAAAATTTAAACTGGCGTGTCAGACGTTACTCACGCTAGTTTCAAGGATGTATCAGAACCATCATCATTGTCTGGTTAGCTTCCTGAATCCAACCACTGAGTGAAAGCCGTTGGCACCTGGGGCATCTGCATCCGAAAAAAAAAGAACATAATAATCACCAGATGGACATTCTGTTATTATGAATGCATAGTCGATCGAACTACCTGTTTTTCCAGACGTCCGTTCTCTTCTTCCAGCTGTATGCCCTACAAAATCAAATCAACAAAATTATTGTAACAACAAATTCTCCAGGCAAAATGTTCAAACATCGTTCCGCAGTATATACATGCAAGTCTCAATCAATTTGCACATACTCAACATTTTCACACCACACGGAGTGCTCCATCCAGTTTTCAATATTTAGACTTTGCACAGCTTCCTTTACAAACCGAAGGATATATATTCTTTTTGTAAATGAGTTTGCAAACAGTGTTACAATAAAAAAGGTATTGCTATTCCACAAATATTTAAACGATATAATAGTAGTAAGCAAACATTAAACATCAAAACATAACTCGCAAATATTTGTTATGCTTCCACCCATAAAATCTGGAATCTGAACAATGGTCACCTCTTCTAGAAGATCTGCAGCTCACGAAATCACACTCACGTCAATATAATCATATTTTTTACAGTTCCCGTATGCCCAATTTCCCATAACCTCTATTCCTCTTTATATGCTAGCATGCTACAACTAGCAACCATAGGTAACACGAAACGGTTTATGTTCAATTTGTATGAGCATTCAGTCTGTTCCTGGGAGTTGACGGGGGGTAGTAGGCTACATGTTGCTCAGGGTTCTTGCAACATAATTTATAATTCAAAATAATTTTGTAAAAGGAACATACATAAACCAGTGAATATACCACTCAGCACCTTAAACATCAAGTTGCGCTGCCAACTGCCACGATGCTATTAATTCGCTACCAGGCTTCAGAAAAAAAATTGTTTTTTTAATCACTCACCTTTTGTTTTAGTTCGCTGATTTGTTGCGTGAAGAGTTGGTCCTGAAGAAACATATATCAAATAGTCAATACAAAAACGCTGCTAGACATTTAAGAAGTCGAAATCGAATATCCTAAGTAGTCGCCCAACCTTTGTACTAAGCACTTTATGCAGTCCTGCTTCGAGTTTCCTTTCCATTAAGTGAAGTTCCTCTGCACTCAAACCCTCAAGCTCCTCTCCTCTCATTTGTCTATAGTATGGAACGATAACACCAACTGTTAGCCATAAAGCTCCGTTCTCTGCCCCCAAACAGCTTTCACTAAGTAGTCATATATACAAATCAATATGGAGCAAATCAGAACCTAAGTTGAAGACTTGCTTCTGCGACTTGATCACTCAATCCGTCGTACTTGCTGAGCTCCAACTAAAAATAAGGCTAATTTAACTTAGAATATTAGAAGTTAGAATAACAACAATAACTATCTACATTATTTATGAGCTGATTCTAGTAACACTTGTGCGAACCTATACATGTTTATCAGAGAAAAAAGGACTATATCGAAAGTCTTGAGATTTGCATATCGTCCTGCATAAACCTTTGATATCTTGATTCACGTTCTAAACTCTATAGCGCCTTATATGGTTGTCTTTACGAAATTATTAAAAGGTATATAATGTATATGTTAGAAAATAAGAGGCAATTTACTGAATAATTCCGAAAAAACACGAGAAAAACAGCAGCGATCCGCAGACAGACGGGATGAGAAATAACGCGTACCGATTTGGAGTCGAACGCACCGCTGTAGATCCGACGGTGAACAGCCGCTGCAGGCGTTGGTGACGACGTTGAGCCGCAGCGCCTGATCTGGTCGGTAGACGAGCCGTAGTGAAGAACGCGAGCAGTCGCGCAGAGCGCTTCCCAAAAACCTTATTCGCCCTCTCTCGGTGCAGGATCGCAAGGGCGAGCGGTTCCGGAGACCTGCTCTCCCGATCGTCGGTGCACGCCGGCGCTCGGGATGGAGTAGACTAGAAGGCGGCGCAAGAAACGCGAACGTGGGAACGATCTGATCGTGGGATGCCCTGTCGCACCGCAGACGCTCGTATTTATAGAGTCCCAGGGAGGCGGTTCGTGTGCGATCCGGAGGGTCCAGATCCGAACTGACTCCGCAGTCGTAGACGCGTCCGTCTCCAACGACTTGGACTCTGACTCGGTAGCCCCAAAAATTCGGAGGCCCAAAAGCCCAATTTAATTTTCTGCAAAAATATAAAATATGGGCTCGGCTCGAGGCTCGAATTCACACGAACACACACACACGCGTGCGTGTGCGGGGCGGGGCGGGGCGAGGCGAGGCAAGGCGTGGCGTGGCGTGGCGAGGCGAGCGAGGAGGAGGAGGAGGAGGAGGAGCGCGCGTGGGCCACCCCTCTCTTCCTCTCTTCTCTCTCACTCAAGGAGTGGAAGAGCAAACTCCCTTATATGTAGGGGTTGCTCCACTTCCACTTCCCATGTGGGACTAAACACTTAGCACCACTCTCTCTTGCCCTAATGGGCCTTTGAGATTTATTGGGAATTAATTCTGAATATTATATGGGCCAAGCCCATTTATCCAACAATCCTCCACCAGATCTCAAAGCCATTAGGAGAGAGGTCATTCTCGTTCCTTGTTTAATATACTAGTGTTTTCGGCAGAGACTGTGAAGTTGAACTTCTGCCTAGATCCTCAAGTTTCATCAGGTCACAACTTGAACAATGGACTATGCCTTGAATTGCAAGTTTTGTGTGAACTGACTTTACCCAAAGACCATTACCAGTACTTAACTACCAGTAGTCTACCCCGCGGGTGGAGCATATGCGTCGTACTCCCTGGTCTATTCATGAGCTTTCCAGAGATCACCCAAATCTCACAGACTGCGACGTTAGACAGTCGGAGCTCATATAGGTGTGTTTCCTTCAAGACTGCCCTGTAGGACGGCATCTTTGCTACACATAGCCAACAGAAACACATTAAGGCAATTCGCCAACCTGTCTTACAGTTTGAGAGTACAAGTGTGCATCTTCACATAGAGAGGGTATAAAGGAAGTACTCTCCTCGGTGAACCACTAGCTTGTTTTCCCATGTCCTAATTCACGAGATCTCCGATCACATATGTTGGGTTACTACTATGGTGTCACATCAATGGGTCTCAAACCCATCTCTCTCGATGCACTTTCTATCACATTACGTGATAGACCCTTCGTAAAGGGATCTGCCAGGTTTTTGTCTGTTTGTATGTACGAAACAGTAATAACTCCGGAGTTTCTCATTTTCCTGACAAATTTTAAACGTCTCTTGACGTGTCTTGATGATTTTGCATTATCCTTAGAACTGGTCACTTTGGCAATCACCGTCTGATTGTCACAGTTCATAAGGATTGCCGGCAATGGTTTCTCAACTATAGGCAAATCCATCAAGAGCTCTCGTAGTCATTCTGCCTCCGCAGTGGCTATCTCTAAAGCAGTGAGTTCTGCTTCCATGGTTGACCTCGTCAAAATGGTCTGTTTGCAAGACCTCCATGATATAGCGCCACCAGCTAGAGTGAACACATATCCACTTGTGGCATAGAGTTCATCAACATCAGAAATCCAGTTCGAATCACTATAACCCTCAGGCACGGCCGGATGCCCAGTATAGTGAATTCCATAACTCATTGTACCTCTCAGATAGCGCATAACCCTTTCAAGTGCATGCCAATGATCTGTACCCGGGCTTGACATGAACCTGCTCAGTTTGCTTACAGCAAAAGAGATATCAGGACGGGTTGCGCTAGCTAAGTACATGAGTGAACCGATCATCTGAGAATATCTGAGTTTATCTCTTGACTCTTTCTTGTTCTTTCTAAGTATCACGCTGGAATCATAAGGCGTTGGAGAAATCTTACTATCCATAAAGCCGAACCGGCTCAAGATTTTCTCAACATAGTGGGATTGACTTAAAGTAATTCCACTCGCATCCTTATTTAGCTTAATGTTTAAAATAACATTAGCTTCTCCCAGATCTTTCATATCAAAACATTTTGATAGAAAAGACTTGACCTCAGAAATTATATTAATGCTCGTACTAAAAATGAGTATATCATCTACATACAAGCATAACATAACGCTATCGCCCCCACCATGGCGATAGTACATGCACCGATCAGCCTCATTAATGACAAAGCCCGCAGACGTCAAAGTACTATCGAACTTCTCATGCCATTGCTTAGGTGCTTGTTTCAGGCCATACAAGGATTTTAACAATTTGCACACCTTTGTCTCTTCACCTTTTACTACGAACCCATCAGGTTGTTCCATATAAATCTCCTCTTCCAACTCTCCGTTCAGGAAAGCTGTCTTTACATCCATTTGATGGATGATTAGACCATAAGAGGCAGCTAAAGAATGTAGTACACGAATTGTCGTCATTCTAGCAACAGGTGAATATGTGTCAAAATAGTCTTCACCTTCCTTTTGAGTATAGCCCTTTGCAACTAGTATTGCCTTGTACTTTTCAATAGTACCGTCAGGTCTGAGCTTCTTCTTGAACACCCACTTGCAGCCTACTGGTTTGCACCCGTATAGTCGTTCAGTTAACTTCCAGGTTCCATTGGAAAGAATTGAGTCCATCTCACTATGAACTGCTGAATGTAGGCCTAGAGGGGGGGTGAATAGGCCCTTTTTGTTTTTCTCGGTTCCTGTAGCACTTCAACAACAAGGTCAAAACCAGATATATCGGACTAGTCCGGTAAAGTGCGGACTAGTCCGGATTTCACGGGCTAGGTTGATCAAGTTAGGTCAATTTGATTGTTTTGTAGACGTTTGCAGCGGAAATATAAACTTTAATAACAGTTCAATAGTTGTATGTCAAGTTCTATTGCAAGTATGATTCTTGTTCAACTATTTAACTTGAATTCAACAAAATGAATCAAACCCTAGATAATGTTGATCAACTAGAATGATGAACACAAACGAACAAGACACAAGACTTATCCCGTGGTTCAGCTACCACGAAGGCAACCTACATCCACGTTGAGGAGCCCACAAAAGGACCGGGTCTTCACTAACCCTTCTCTCGTCGGATCGCCACGAAGGCCAATCCTCTTCCACTAATCACACAGGGGTAAATCACCAAGTTGAAGGGGCGATCTCACAAGTTGAGAGCTCCCTTGATTACAAGTTTCAAGACCACCAATAACACACTTCGAAATATACAAATTGAGATACAAGAGTGTGTTAGAGATTCAAACCAAGAGCTCAATCGTGTGCCAAGTGCCTCTCCAATGATCTACAAGTGATCTTCAATGGATTGATTGATTTTGCACTTAATTTCGTGGAGAGAGATGGTTTTTGAGTCTCTTGGGAGGTGTGACGGCGCTAGGGTTCGAGAGTCGGTGAAAGTGGGCCGTGCACCTCTATTTATATGGGGTTTCTAGAAGTTACCGTTAGGGTTCAGAAAGATCGGACTAGTCCGTGGTGGTGAGCAGACTAGTCCGGTGTGCTGTGTGAAGCAAACCCTAAGTGTCCAGGAATCTCGGACTAGTCCGGTTCAAAACGGACTTGTCCGATTTCGCTACTGGAAAGCTTCGGACTAGTCCGATTGTCATCGAACTTGTCCGGACATATGAAACCCTAAGTGTTTAGGATGACAAGTCCGCACTTGGAGGACTTGTCCGATTTAGATCAGGGTGTATATCGGACTAGTCCGTGTGGACACCGGACTTGTCCGAAGTGAATCAGAATGAATATCGGACTAGTCCGGGTCACAACGGACTGGTCCGATTTTGTGTGACTTGTGCATTGATAAGGACTAGTCCGCACTGGGGAGGACTAGTCCGAAGTGGAACAGAAATATATCGGACTAGTCCGGTGGTGACCGGACTTGTCCGATCTGGTGCAGAATGTGATATCGGACTAGTCCGGCTGATATCGGACTAGTCCGGTCCTGTATAGCTTTGTGCATTGTGTGTGTGTGATTAAGTGAGATTGAGCTCTTGGGTGTGTTTCCTTAACACACTCCATACATACTAAACTACTAATTTCTTCTCCTTGAGCTCAAATTCATTTTCCTTCTCAATTTCCCTCTTTTTGGTACTTTGCTCATTTTTCATGATTTTCCTGCATTCATCTCAACAAAAGGATTAGGATCCCAATTGCTTGTCATAAATCATCCAAAACCCACAAGGGAGTCCTAGATGCACTTTCAATCTCCCCCTTTTTGGTGATTGATGACAACCAATTGAGATTTCACAAAATGAGGTATAAAATGAGATTTTCATAAAGTATGCACATATGACTCAAAAATACATCAAGCAACAAGATAATTATTCATATGTGCATTCTTTATGGTGGGATGCATACTAAGAGCATGAGTGCATTAAGAATGATCGAATTTGCATTTATCAACTAATATCAAGTGAATATGGCACTTCAAGGGCAAAAACTCAGATTTCATCACACACTTGCAAATTAATAGAACAATTCATAACAGGACCAAACATGATATGAAAACAGAGTTAAGCAAATGCAATCACAATAAAAAAACAGAGAGGGCTCTCTCCTCGCATCCTATGCAGCTAAAGCTAAGACTAGAGACTCCCCCTCAATCTCTCCCCCTTTGGCACCAAGACACCAAAAAGAGAGAGAGGAAGGTCCTAGGGCTTCACTCTTCGCTGTCAGTCCTCTCGTCGTCTTCATCGTCTTCATCGCTTTCCGCTTGACGAGGTTGAGAGGTAGGAGGAGGAGTGGAGCTGCTCGAGCCCCCAACGCCAAAATAGGCAAGCTCGGAGGGAGTCAAGGGGCTGAGCTCGGTGATGTCCGGATCAGAATCTTCAGAAAGTACTGGAGATCCAATTGTGTTGATCTCCAGCTTCTCACTCAGCTGCTTCACATTGGCTTTTATGTATCTCATGTTCTCCTTCCTCTTCTGATTTAGCTTGTGAAGCTTCACTTCAGTTTTCTTGCATGAGGAGAAAATTGCAGCCAAGTACTTGAGGATCCCACTGGTGGATCCTTTCTGAGGGGCTTCCCTGGAGGGAGGAGTAGCCCTAGCAGCTTCTTCTTGCCTTGCCGGAGCCTCGGGGCTTGAGGCCGGCGATGGAGCAGCCTGGACACTCACTGACTGAGGCTTCTGAGGCCTCAGTGGAGTGTGCTCCACATCCTTCACAAACTCGATTCCTGTGACCTTCTCAATCATGAACATCAAGTAAGGGGCATAGCCACAGGATCGGTTGGGGGTACTTGAGATATTGACCATATCATTCCAAATATAGTCTGCAATATCGAATTGCCTTTTCCTGCTAATGACCCTCATTAGGGTCCGGAGGTAGCCTTGCACACTCCCTGCATCCCCATCCTTGGGGGCAATCGTCTTCCTGAGAACTCTGTTGAGGACCACAAAGAAAGGCTTCATATTCTTTGTGGAGGGAGGGACATACTTGGAGGTGGGCTCATACATGAACTTCATTCCATCCCTCTCAATGACCCCAATGTTGTGGATAATGAGGTGGTCATGTCCTTCAGAGTCAAGGTGCAGCAGGCGGGCAAACTCTTCCTGAGTAATAGAATACTTGGATCCATGAGTCATCCAAGTCACAATTTCTTCGTCTTCGTTTGAGAAGTGGCACGTTGCATAGAATTGTGCAATCACTTCATCATTCCAATTATATCTGAAGGCAAACAGATCCTTCAGCCCATGTCTCTCTGCAGCTGCTATCACTTCATCAAAAGCTGCACATCTCCTCTTCTCAAGGTGGGCCCAGTCAATCCATTGATTGTGCACCACCGGGGTCTTCATCGGCAAATAGACCAGCTTGTAAAAATCAGCATGGAAATTTGACCAAAACCTGCCATCAGCTGCTTGCTTGGGCCTTGCATAGCAATCAACACTTCTCAACTTCATAGCCACATCGCTGCCCTTGCCATTGAATCTTTCCTCATTGGGGTCCCGGACCCCTTCTCTGGGAGTATGCAGCTTTAGGGGCCCAACAGGCCCTGTGGCAACCCCCTTGCCCTTCCCTTTTAGCTTGGCGAAGGCCACTTGAAGGAGTAGCAGCCTTCGAGGCGGGCTTCTTGACACACACCTTCCTCCGAACCTGGGGAGGTGAGGGAGCAGGCTCGGAGGGTCTCTCTTGGCGTTTCTTGCCAAGACCCGCCGAGGACCGAGGTGCCACCTCGTGGTCCAACTCGGCCTCGAAATCGGAGATTTCGTTGTCGGAGCTCGACATGATATGAGAATGAGTGATCAAGAGAGAGGACAAGTTATACAAGGTATTGGTGAGGTAAGATGGCAATGGAAGGCATTAGGGAATTAAAGAATTAGGTTTTGGTTCAGAAACAACGGACTTGTCCGGTGCACAGGCACGGACTAGTCCGGGGGACCGGACTTGTCCGTACCTGGACCGGACTAGTCCGGTGTTCATCTGCAAAAACCTAACATACTGGACAAAAATTGATCCCTAAGGTAAAACTAGTCTAGCATACACATAGTACATCAACTAGACATGTAACTAGTGATACCATGCTAGGCCAAACGATAAGCAATAGAGAAATTTGTGATTTCTTAGGGTTTTGAAGAAAATTTACCAAGAAATCAAAGGAATCTTGAGATTTTGGGGGTTGGAGGCCGGACTTGTCCGCTAACTTCAATCCCCGAGTCTTCAAGCTTGATCTCCGCCCAAGATTGAGGCTGTTCGACGGAGGAAGCAAGGATTCGCCTTGGGAGCTCGAGCGCAAGAGAGAGAAAGCTTGGGGGCGAGTGTGGGGTGAGGGAATTAGGGTTTGATGGCGACTAGGGTTATGGACACGAAAAATCGGACAAGTCCGGACATGACCGGACTAGTCCGAAGTCCTCCAGAGACCTAAGTCGGACTAGTCCGTGGTCTGTCGGACTAGTCCGGCCTAACCGGCACACTGCGGACTAGTCTGCAATGGCGGACTAGTCCGGGTAACCACGGACTTGTCTGTGGTCACCAGAAAAGAATTTCATAGCCCATTCATATATATTTGAAGGTCCAATAATTGAGAGTAGAGAGAGGCAAAACAATTCAAATAATCTTGATGAATTTGACCAGTAAGCAAACAACAATCATACTATGATCAAAAATTCATCAAGATCTAATAATTGACATAGTTTTTCAAGAGAAAAATGAAGAGGGATGATTTTCACAATTCAATCAATATTTTGAAGTAATCATACAGGTATGCAAATTTTCAAGCCACACTCCGAGAATCAAGAATGTTTAGCTCATTTCGGAGTTCGCAAAAACGTTTTTCATCAAGTGGCTTGGTGAATATGTCGGCCAATTGTTTTTGGGTATTGACATGAGAGATGGATATGTCTGCTTTCATGGAATGGTCTCTCAAGAAATGGTGTCTTATGTCAATGTGTTTAGTCCTAGAGTGTTCAACTGGATTGTGGGCTATTTTAATGGCACTCTCATTATCACAAAGGAGAGGAATACGGTTCATATTGTAACCGTAATCCCTTAGAGTTTGTCGCATCCAAAGGAATTGTGCAAAACAACTCCCGGCTGCAACATACTCTGCTTCGGCAGTGGATAATGCAATGGAATTCTGTTTCTTGGATGACCAAGAAACTAAGGATCTTCCTAGGAATTGGCAGGTGCCGGAAGTGCTTTTTCTATCAACTTTGCACCCGGCATAGTCTGTATCGGAATACCCAATGAGATTGAATTTTGAGCCTTTTGGGTACCAAAGACCAAGGTTGGGTGTTTGAACTAAATATCTTAGGATTCTCTTTACTGCTGTCAAATGACATTCCTTAGGGTTGGCTTGAAATCTTGCACACAAACATACACTCAACATAATATCTGGCCTAGATGCACATAAGTATAGTAAGGATCCAATCATAGAGCGATATACCTTTTGGTCGACGCTCGGTCCATCTTCATTGAGATCCAAGTGGCCATTCGTTGCCATGGGAGTCTTTATGGGCTTTGCCTTGTCCATACCAAACTTCTTGAGGATGTCCTGTGTGTACTTGGTTTGGCTTATGAATGTTCCTTCCCTTTGTTGCCGCACTTGGAATCCCAAGAAGTACTTCAATTCTCCCATCATTAACATTTCAAATCTGTCTGTCATGATTTTACTAAACTCTTCACAGAAAGATTGATTAGTTGATCCAAAAATTATATCATCAACATAGATTTGGCAAATAAAAAGATCATTGTCCAGATTTTTTGTGAATAATGTATAGTCTACTTTGCCAATTTGAAAACCATTATCAATTAAAAAATCTCTAAGACACTCATACCAAGCTCTAGGAGCTTGTTTGAGGCCATAGAGAGCCTTACGCAGTTTATACACGTGGTCGGGGAACTCTTCGTCTTCAAATCCGGGTGGTTGCTCCACGTACACCTCATCCTTGATCGGTCCATTGAGGAAGGCGCTTTTTACGTCCATTTGGTACAGCTTGAAATCATGGTGAGTAGCATATGCAAGTAATATTCTAATTGATTCAAGGCTAGCTACTGGAGCAAAAGTCTCATCGAAATCCAAACCTTCGACTTGTGAGTAACCTTTGGCCACAAGTCGTGCCTTGTTTCTTGTCACCACTCCGTGTTCGTCTTGTTTGTTGTGGAAGACCCACTTGGTGCCCACTATGTTTGCATTGGGTCTTTCCACAAGTTCCCAAACCTCGTTTCTCTTGAAGTTGTTCAACTCTTCTTGCATTGCCACCACCCAGTCCGGATCCTTCAATGCATCCTCAGTCCTGCGGGGTTCCAAAAAGGAGACAAACGAGTAATGTTCACAGAAATTTGCTATACGAGATCTAGTGGTTACTCCCTTTTGGATGTCGCCGATGATGTTGTCGATTGGATGATCCCTTTGAATGCATTGGTGTACTCTTGGGTGTGGCACTTGGGGGGTCGTATGTTGGTGCTCATCTTCTTCTCCCCCTGAGTTGTTGTCCTCGTTGATTTGTTGATCATGTTCATATTCCTGTGATTGATCTTGTATCGAGGCTCCCCCTTGATTGTTGATCTCCTCTCGTGGTTCACTTTCCTCTTGTATTTGTGCCGATGACTCTTGTGGTCGTACTTCGCCTAGAGCCATCCTCTTCAATGCTTGATAGGGGGCTTCCTCTTTACCTAATTCACATTGATCAACTTGCTCCTTTTGGGAGCCATTAGTTTCATCAAACACCACGTCACGTGCCACTTCAACAAGTCCGGAGGCCTTGTTGAAAACACGGTAGGCGTAAGTGTTCGAATCATAACCAAGCAAGAAACCTTCATCGGACTTCGAAGCGAACTTTGAAGTCCTGGGCTTCTTGTTCAAAATATAGCAAGGAGAACCGAAAACTCGAAAATATGAGATGTTCGGTTTGTTACCGGTGAGTAGCTCATAGGGAGTCTTCTTTAGTAGTCGATGAAGGTAGAGTCGATTTGTGGCATGGCAAGCGGTGTTGATTGCTTCCGCCCAAAATCGATCCGAAGTCTTGTATTCATCGAGCATTGTTCTTGCCATCTCTATGAGCGTTCGGTTCTTCCTTTCGGCAACTTCGTTTTGTTGTGGAGAGTATGGTGCTGAGAATTCGTGCTTGATTCCTTCCTCATCAAGGTATTCCTCCACTTGTATGTTCTTGAACTCCGTGCCGTTGTCGCTCCGAATACTCTTGATTGATAGTGAGAACTCGTTTTGCGCTCGCTTGAAGAATTTCTTGAGTGTTCCTTGTGTTTCTGACTTGTCATGCAAAAAGAACACCCAAGTGAACCGGGAAAAATCATCAATAATAACTAAACCGTATTTGTTACCGCCGATGCTTATGTAAGCAATTGGACCAAACAAGTCCATATGAAGTAGTTCGAGCGGTCTTGTCGTGGTCATGATGTTCTTCGCAGGATGTTGTGCTCCAACTTGCTTTCCTGCTTGGCACGCGCTACAAGGCCTGTCTTTCTCAAACACAACATCTTTCAAACCTCGGATGTGATCGCCCTTGAGAAGTTTTTGAAGGTTCCTCATACCAACATGTGCTAGCCGTCTATGCCACAGCCAACCCATGTTGGTTTTTGCAATCAAGCATGTGTCGAGTTCGGCTTTATCCTTGTTGAAGTCAACAAGGTAAAGCTTTCCCTTTAACATACCCTTGAATGCAACGGAACCATCACTTCTCCTTGAGACGGTCACACCCTCGTTAGTAAACAGGCAATTATAACCTTTGTCACATAACTGAGATATGGACAGCAGGTTATAATCTAAAGATTCAACGTGTAAAACATGCGAAAGAGTATGTTCAGAGGATATTGCTATTTTACTGGTACCGAGGACCCTTCCTTGACTGTTATCCCCAAAGTAGATGCCTTCGTTTGGGTCCTGGTTCACTTCATACTCCACAAACATCCTCCTTTCTCCGGTTATGTGGTTGGTGCATCCACTGTCTAGCACCCATTTGGATCCACCGGAGGAGTTGGCCTGCAAAAACAAATTACGCCTTGGTTTTAGGTACCCAAGCTTGCTTGGGTCCTTGGAGGTTAGTAACAATACATTTGGGCACCCACACATGGGATTTTGTGTTCCCATGGCGTGGCCCAGCATAATAAGCATACACTTTACCAACATTATTTTTCATTAATACATAAGAAGCATCAAAGGTTTTAAACAAGAGTTGCTGTTGATTATGGGTCGGACTAGTCTGTGTGACCGGACTTGTCCGGACGACCGGACTTGTCCGGACCACAACCGGACTAGTCCGGTTTTCATGAGAGCTCAGATTTTTAGTTTTCGAGTTACCAGGTTGTGAGGGTCCTCCCTTCACAAAGGTAATCCTTCCCTTGTTATTTTTATGATTTCCAGCTCTTTGCTTTCCATCATGAGAGTAACCAATGCCGTACTTGACATTTGGAGGTCTTTGGACCAAATATGCACTACGTGCATAGTTGATCCTTTCCTTGTCAAATATTACACATTGGGTAGGATTTTTGTCCTTTGTGGATGTAGAATTTTCCTTCAACCTGGTGTTAATTTTATCACATTTGCAAATATGAGCGATATTAGTTGAAGTGGGTTGAGAAGGTAGGGTTGAAGAGGAGGAAGGTTCACTAAGCTTGAGTGACTCAACCTGCACTTCAAGGATCTTGTTGACCTTGATTAGGTCATCAAGTTGATCCTTGATTGCAACGTTTGAGTTGGTTAACTCCAAGCAAGTTTTCTTGCTTGAAGCTAGCTTAAGCTCTAGTGAGTGGTTTCTCTCCTTTTCAAGAGCTAGTAGATTGTCAAGTTCGACATGCTTCTCCTTTTGGGAGATAATCATGTCTTCTTGACGATCAATTAGCTCTTCCTTCTCAACAAGTTGGTTAAACAAGAATTTCATTTTAGCAGCAGTTTTTCTATCTAAACCATTTAGCATATCTTCATTATCACTATCTAGATCATCATCACTCGAGTAAGAATGCACGGAAGGAGTTTTGATGTTTACCTTGCGTTTACCTTCCTTAGCCATGAGGCAAGTTCCATTTGCTTTCTTTGCACCGAGCGTGGGGAAGAGTGTGGGTTTCTTGGACATGCTTTCAATGGCTATGCTAGCCATTTCTTCTTCATCGAACGATGAGGACTCATCGTTTGAGTCCCACTCCTTTCCGATGTGTGCTTGTTCAGCTTGTTTCTTCTTCTTGAAGAATTTCTTCGGTTGAGGCTTGGACTCTTTACTCTTCTTCTTGTTGTCCTCATATGGGCAATCAACTATAAAGTGATTGTACTCACCACAATTATAGCATGCCCGCCTCATCTTCAGCTTTGTCTTCTCCTTGTATTTTCCTTCACTCGATTTTGTTCCTTGTCTTTTCTTCATAATTCTTTTGAACTTCTTCATGAACAAAATCATATCTTCTTCGTCCAGCTCGCTGCTTTCATCATCGCTGTCCTCCTAAAGTTGTGCTTCTTTTGCTTCTTTGGATAGAGGCTTGAGTGAGGACTTTAAGGCAACTCCCTTCTTCTTGGCCGATGTGAGGTCGGCTATTTCTTTGACGTGCTTGGCTTGCTTCTCCATCATCTCAAAGTTGATGATTTTGCCAAGCAGTTCATCCGGAGTCATTTTCTTGTACCCGGGACTTTCTCGGATCATAGAGCAAAGTGTGACGTTGCGAGGCATAAAGGCTCTAAGGATGAGCTTTACAACCTCGTGGTCATTCTACTTTTTGCTACCATATGATCGAACCTTGTTCACAAGAGTCTTCAGTCTGTTGTACATGTCCTGGGGAGACTCATCTTCCTCAATCGCGAACCTTCCCAGTTCGCCTTCAATCATCTCAATCTTTGCCTCCCGCACATGCCTGTCACCTTCATGTGCTGTCTGTAGTGTGTCCCAGATTTCTTTGGCAATCTCCAATTCGTCCACCTTTGTTAATTCATCTCTACTTAGAGATGAGGTGATAACGGCTGCGGCTTGGGCATTCCTGTGGATGGCTTGCTCTTGACTTGGTGTGAGTTCTTCATCGTCATCAGGGATGTTTATTCCTGTGCACACAATATGCCATAAACTTGGGTTAAGGGAAATCAAGTGCATTTTCATATTTTGCCTCCACATGGAGTAATCACTCCCATCGAAGTGTGGGGCTTTTCCGAGAGGAATAGATAGATAATGACCGCTGTTAGAATTTAAACGGTCATAATTAAAAGGATATCGGGAGTAGTCGGTGTGACTACTCCCCTTCTTCTTTTCTTCAACTTTAGCTTTCCCTTTCGAAAGTGCTTTCTTTCGGAGCAGTGCTTTCAGCTCCAATGTCTCCTCATCATCATCATCGAAGTCTTGAATGGCTTCGAGATACCTTTTGAGCTTTTGGTGCTTGTCATTGTTCATTTCTTCCTGGTTGTTGATTTTCTGGACTTCCTTCATGTCCGACATGATCTCTTCGAGTGGTTGCACTCTTTCTTGAAGAACCCGCTCTGATACCAATTGAATATAGGCCTAGAGGAGGGGTGAATAGGCCCTTTTTGTTTTTCTCGGTTCCTGTAGCACTTCAACAACAAGGTCAAAACCAGATATATCGGACTAGTCCGGTAAAGTGCGGACTAGTCCGGATTTCACGGGCTAGGTTGATCAAGTTAGGTCAATTTGATTGTTTTGTAGACGTTTGCAGCGGAAATATAAACTTTAATAACAGTTCAATAGTTGTATGTCAAGTTCTATTGCAAGTATGATTCTTGTTCAACTATTTAACTTGAATTCAACAAAATGAATCAAACCCTAGATAATGTTGATCAACTAGAATGATGAACACAAACGAACAAGACACAAGACTTATCCCGTGGTTCAGCTACCACGAAGGCAACCTACATCCACGTTGAGGAGCCCACAAAAGGACCGGGTCTTCACTAACCCTTCCCTCGTCGGATCGCCACGAAGGCCAATCCTCTTCCACTAATCACACAGGGGTAAATCACCAAGTTGAAGGAGCGATCTCACAAGTTGAGAGCTCCCTTGATTACAAGTTTCAAGACCACCAATAACACACTTCGAAATATATAAATTGAGATACAAGAGTGTGTTAGAGATTCAAACCAAGAGCTCAATCGTGTGCCAAGTGCCTCTCCAATGATCTACAAGTGATCTTCAATGGATTGATTGATTTTGCACTTAATTTCGTGGAGAGAGATGGTTTTTGAGTCTCTTGGGAGGTGTGACGGCACTAGGGTTCGAGAGTCGGTGAAAGTGGGTCGTGCACCTCTATTTATATGGGGTTTCTAGAAGTTACCGTTAGGGTTCAGAAAGATCGGACTAGTCCGTGGTGGTGACCAGACTAGTCCGGTGTGCTGTGTGAAGCAAACCCTAAGTGTCCAGGAATCTCGGACTAGTCCGGTTCAAAACGGACTTGTCCGATTTCGCTACTGGAAAGCTTCGGACTAGTCCGATTGTCATCGGACTTGTCCGGACATATGAAACCCTAAGTGTTTAGGATGACAAGTCCGCACTTGGAGGACTTGTCCGATTTAGATCAGGGTGTATATCGGACTAGTCCGTGTGGACACCGGACTTGTCCGAAGTGAATCAGAATGAATATCGGACTAGTCCGGGTCACAACGGACTGGTCCGATTTTGTGTGACTTGTGCATTGATAAGGACTAGTCCGCACTGGGGAGGACTAGTCCGAAGTGGAACAGAAATATATCGGACTAGTCCGGTGGTGACCGGACTTGTTCGATCTGGTGCAGAATGTGATATCGGACTAGTCCGGCTGATATCGGACTAGTCTGGTCCTGTATAGCTTTGTGCATTGTGTGTGTGTGATTAAGTGAGATTGAGCTCTTGGGTGTGTTTCCTTAACACACTCCATACATACTAAACTACTAATTTCTTCTCCTTGAGTTCAAATTCATTTTCCTTCTCAATTTCCCTCTTTTTGGTACTTTGCTCATTTTTCATGATTTTCCTGCATTCATCTCAACAAAAGGATTAGGATCCCAATTGCTTGTCATAAATCATCCAAAACCCACAAGAGAGTCCTAGATGCACTTTCAACTGCTTCTTTCCAGTCATCTGCATCAGGTGATGCATATGCCTCTGCTACGGATCTAGGAGTATCGTCCACAAGGTACACAATGAAATCATCACCAAAGGATTTTGCAATCCGTGATTTCTTACTCGACTGAGTTATTTCATTGTGTTCTTCCTCTGGGACATTCTCAAACGGTGTGTCAAGAAACTCGCTAGTTGTGGTGGATTCAGGACAAATTTCAGAAGAGATCCTAGCAGTGCTATGCATATCTTTCATAGGAAAAATATTCTCAAAAAATATTGCATCACGAGATTCCATAATAGTATCAACATGCATATCAGGTACCTCAGATTTAACTACTAAAAATCTATATGCGATGCTCCGATGAGCATAGCCTAGAAAGATACAATCCACTGTCTTTGGTCCCAGCTTGCGTTTCTTGGTAATTGGAACATTGACTTTTGTCAAACATCCCCAAGTACGCAAGTATGAAAGTGATGGTTTTCTCCCAATCCACTCCTCATAAGGGGTTTTCTCTTTATTCTTGTTTGGAACGCGGTTTAGGACATGACATGAAGTCAATAGAGGCTCCCTCCACCATGCCTTAGATAAACCAGACGTGTCTAATATGGCATTCACCAAGTCACACAATGTGCGGTTTTTCCTCTCGGCTACCCCGTTTGATTGGGGTGAATAGGGAGGCGTCTTCTCATGTATAATACCGTGTTCTGCACAAAAAACATCAAATATTTTGGGAAAATACTCACCACCACGATCTGACCTAAGACGTTTGATCTTTCTCTCTAATTGAGTTTCTACTTCAGATTTATAGATTTTAAAGTAGTCTAAAGCTTCATCTTTAGTTTGCAACAAGTAAACATAACAGAATCTAGTAGAATCGTCTATTAATGTCATAAAATATTTCTTTCCACCTTTTGTCAACACACCATTCATCTCGCATAGATCAGAATGTATGAGTTCTAATGGTGCCAAGTTTCTCTCCTCGACTGCCTTGTGAGGCTTTCGAGGTTGTTTTGACTGCACACAACTATGGCACTTAGAACCTTTGACAATAGTGAATTTCGGAATTAATTTGAGACTAGATAGCCGATTCATTAAACCAAAATTAACGTGACATAAACGAGAATGCCAAACACTTGCATCATCATTAATACCGCCACAAATATGGTTTACTGACTTATTACTAAACTCCAAAAGAGAAAAGCGGAACAGGCCTCCGCATTCATAGCCTTTACCAATAAATTGTCCATGCTTAGACACAACTATTTTATTGGACTCTAAAACTACTTTAAACCCATCTCTGCATAGAAGGGTACCGCTAACAAGATTCTTGTTCATAGTAGGGACATGCTGCACGTTCTTCAGCTGGACAATCTTTCCCGAAGTGAACTTCAGATCGACCGTGCCAACACCACGAACAGAAGCATGTGACCCATTCCCCATTAGGACGGTGGAATCCCGGGCGAACTGGTAAGAAGTAAACAAGGACATGTCAGAACATACATGAACATTAGCACCCGTATCAAACCACCAAGATGGTGTTTGAGAAACAGAAAGAACAGTAAAGGCATTACCGTACCCATCTGCATTGCTGGATGTCACGATGTTGACATTCTTTTTCCCTTTGCGATCTGCCCTCTCAGGACAGTTCTTGGAAATATGTCCCTGCTATCCACAGGTGTAGCAGCAGCCATCATTGGCTTTGTTTGACTTCTTCTTCTTGAAAGCAGTAGTTTTGTTTGGCTTGAATAGAGACTTATTCCCTTTGTTCTTGATATAGGGTTTCTGCACCATATTAGCATTGGCGCTCGATTGATCCTCGCCTCCTTTCTCAGTAGCGTCCTTAGCCTGAGCCTTCTCCTCAACATCAAGAGATGCTATCAGGTTTTCAACTGATATTTCCTGTCTCTTGTGTTTGAGGGCTGTGGCGAAGTTCCTCCATGATGGAGGTAACTTTGCAATAATGCACCCAGCGACAAACTTGTCGGGTAAAGGACACTTAAGGAGATTGAGCTCTCTCGCAAGACACTGTATTTAATGAGCTTGTTCAACTACAGAATGATTGTTAACCATCTTGTAGTCATGAAAATTCTCCATGATATACAGTTCACCACCTGCATCAGCTGCACCATACTTAGCGTTAAGTGCATCCCAGAGCTCCTTCCCATCTGTGACTGTCAGATAGACATCACAGAGTTTATTATTAAGAACACTTAAGATGCATCCTCTCAGGGCAGAATTGGCTTCCTCGAACTTTGTCTGTTCTTCAACAGACAAAGGACCTTGAGGCCTGCCCTCGATTACCCAGAAGATCTTAAGCGATTGGAGCCAGAGTGTGGCCTTAACTTGCCACCTCTTGAAGTGCACGCTAGAGAATTTCTCCGGCCTCAGTGCATCGGCCAAAGTCATCATGTTCAACTCAGGAAATTGCCTAATAAGGTTTTTGGATTGTTAGAAAATAAGAGGCAATTTACTGAATAATTCCGGAAAAACACGAGAAAAAACAGCAGCGATCCGCAGACAGACGGGACGAGAAATAACGCGTACCGATTTGGAGTCGAACGCACCGCTGTAGATCCGACGGTGAACAACCGCTGCAGGCGTTGGTGACGACGTTGAGCCGCAGCGCCCGATCTGGTCGGTAGACGAGCCGTGGTGAAGAACGCGAGCAGTCGCGCAGAGCGCTTCCCAAAAATCTTATTCGCCCTCTCCCGGTGCAGGATCGCAAGGGCGAGCGGTTCCGGAGACCTGCTCTCCCGATCGTCGGTGCACGCCGGCGCTCGGGATGGAGTAGACTAGAAGGCGGCGCAAGAAACGCGAACGTGAGAACAATCTGATCGTGGGATGCCCTGCCGCACCGCGGACGCTCGTATTTATAGAGTCCCAGGGAGGCAGTTCGTGTGCGATCTGGAGGGTCCGGATCTGAACTGACTCCGCAGTCGTAGACGCGCCCGTCTCCAACGACTTGGACTCTGACTCGGTAGCCCCAAAAATTCGGAGGCCCAAAAGCCCAATTTAATTTTCTGCAAAAATATAAAATATGGGCTCAGCTCGAGGCTCGAATTCACGAGAACACACGTGCGCGCGTGCGCGTGTGCGGGGCGGGGCGTGGCGAGGCGAGCGGGCGAGGAGGAGGAGGAGCGCGTGTGGGCCACCCCTCTCTTCCTCTCTTCTCTCTCACTCAAGGAGTGGAAGAACAACCTCCCTTATATGTAGGGGTTGCTCCACTTCCACTTCCCATGTGGGACTAAACACTTAGCACCACTCCCTCTTGCCCTAATGGGCCTTTGAGATTTATTGGGAATTAATTCTGAATATTATATGGGCCAAGCCCATTTATCCAACAGTATAACATAAGTAATTAGTTTACCAAAGTATACATATTCCATGCGGATGATTTTGAACCTCTCAATTACTTCTGTTCAGAATTATAACTCAATAATTAAAGACACTAATAAAAATAACTTGTAAACAATCAGACGGATTGGAGATTTAGCAATCTTCGTGCATATACTCTCTCTCAGTTGAGTATACAATTATTCAAGCACTCTGTTTAAGAGTATTTATACTAACATAATCTATGTATCTGTAACAAATTATAATTGGTGAAAACACAGTGCGTCAAGCACACGGGGAACTTAGAGGAACTAAATGTGGCTGTTGAAGTGTCAATGTGACACTTCTCCCGGATATGTTAAGGAACAGCCCGCGGAGGTTCTTATTCGGCGGGACTTAGGCCTCAAACTAGTGTTCTAGCGTAAGAGTATGAGACAGTCGAGTTTTTACGTGATTCGGGCCGCAAGGAGCGTAACACCCTACTCCACGGTGGATTGTATTGTCTGGTGACTGTGTATGCGAGTGTGTGTATCGGGGATTCTGAGTCTTGTCCTTGTAGCGATGGCGGTCCGGACCTTTTATAGTCAAGGTCGGACGCCTTACAAGTTGGGTCCCGGGGCCCGATAGGTGGTTCTGGGGCGATCTTATCCTAAGAGATCTAAGGCTTCCCGCATAAGCTTCTCTGAGCGTGGTAGTGAAGACTCGCTGTCTTGTTGCCTCCTTTGTCAGTAGCCCATGCGCCGTTGCTGACTGTAGCAGAAGACGTCCCGTCAGCCTGTCTTGTTGCCGCAGGCTACCCACTTGACCAAGTGGGATAGGCCTGTAGCGCCTTCATTGTGATATGATTGGTCATAGCGGTCTCTGACCATTGGCGTGCTCCGTGTCGTGCGCCAGAGGTGGGTGTGGACCTTCAATGCCTGACCTGAGCGGAGTGTACCAACTTTTAGATCCCGCACCTTACCGTCATGGGCGAGCTGCGAGACACGTGGCAGTATCGGGGCAGGTCCTTGCTGGGGAGGCTAGCCCCGGTCCTTCGTGACGCGTGGCAGCTCCGAGACTCCCCAAGGCATGTGGCATCTCCACTCTTGTCCCTGAGAAAGGGCGTTTGGTTCGGTGCTCTAGGAAGCTCTGAAGCCCCCCCCCCCCCCCCCCCCGAGGTTGGGCGAGGTCCTGTCCTAACACATGGTGTCTTGGGAGGTCGTCCCTTCTGAAGGTATTTATCTCATTCTTCGTGCCCCACGTGGCAACACCGGTGCTGGATCTTGCAGGAGGTTGAGGCCTCGACAACTTCTGGACATGTGGAGCCGTCAGACATGCCCCGATGTCTTTATCCTGTGTGCGAGGGTACCCAGTCTGTAGGGTACCGATAGTGGCCCCTGGGTCCACCTTGGGGCAAGATGGGGAGCCCAAAGGTGGAGCCCTTTCCCTGTTCCCGCACTAGACTTTGAATTTCGTCTTGGATAGTTGAAGCGGTGGGCGCTTCTACCAATCGTCGCCACACGTCCTCTTCTGGTTTGAGTGGCTATGGCGAAGGGAACTTTGCTTGCTGTAATATCTTTGTCCCCTGCGGCGCCTTTAGTTGCGGCGGTCCCGAACGCAGCTTATAGCACTTTTGCTCGCGCCACTATTATGGGAGATGCCTCAGTAGCTTCCCCAAGCGGCTGACCAACTGGGTCAGTGCGTCTGAGCGAGAACATAGGACCCGTTGTCATGGGTGCGGTGTGCTAAGTGGTGCGGTCTGATCCTTCCCTCGGAGTACTCAGGCGTCGTGGGGATGGTAAAGAAGGGAAAATCTTCATTTAGAGGGAACGGTTCCTTCCTTACCCAAACCCCACAACCAGAGTTTTCATCCTTTTCCTCGATCGCCCGAACCTCCTTCACCTCTTTTGCCAAGGCTCTCACCTTAGCCTGCTCCAATGGCTTCCCTGTTGCCTCCTTCCCGCTTCCGATCAGCCAAAGATCTGGTGCCGATGAGGCGGCTTCTTGGTTGGGCAGCTCCAGAGTGCGGATAGATAATCCGTTGCGGATCTCCTGATCTTCGGGGTCTGCGTGAAGATGAGACTGTTCTCTTTGTCGCCTACGCCACTGTTGGGCTCGCACTCCTGTTGTCAAGGTTCTTTCTTGCAGTGATGGGGGAGTATGGGCTGCAACTTCACCATCTGTCGCCGAACTCCATCGCCTTGGTGGCTGCGTTCGTCCACCTATGCGAAGCGTTTGTGGGCTGTCCGCCCACGGTGGAGTTGTTCTGGCATTTCTTCGTGATGAAGACGAACGGAAGGAGCGCGACGACTCAAGTGGGGGCCTACTACTTCCGCCACCGGGACAATACCTCCCGGTGTTACATTGCCTCATTCAAAGGGGGCAAATGGAGCAACTGGAGGGGAGAATGGGCGATTGTGAGGACAGACCCTCATCCTTCGCTGAAGAAGCCCTCCGGCGGTGAAGGCTCCGACCCTATCACTTGGGAGGCATCCCCTGTGATAGAGAAGTTTAGGCCCGATCTTCCGGTAGGTAATGGATAAGTCGATTGATGGAGATCTCGATGTTGATGATTCGAGGCTCTCGAGTAGAACACGAAAAACCACTGCAATCACTACACCACCGCTCCATTGGTTATCAACCGTGCTGCACACGATTGACCTCGCCAAGAAGGTTGATCCCTGCAAGTGCAACCAAGAACACAAGCAAGAACGTAGAAGACACGATCTGAAATAACGAAGTTGGGGTTTCACAAACCATAGAACGGCGATATTATTAATCTAAGCAAAACCCAATTGTTCATGGTGCTACTATGGAGTATATATAGGTGAGAGGACGTCCAAGTGGGTGTTGCGGTCGTGACCTAACCCTGACACACGAAAATAATGGACTTAGACTTGATACAAGACCCAATGGCCCAATGCAGTGGCGCAGCACCCTCACACATTCTAAACTTGATTTTGTTTCGACGATTTCCGTCGACTCCGAAGGTATTTTCACATGGGACCAGCGCCATTGGAAAGTTTATCCTCTCCCCTTTTCGTGCATATGTAGAACATCCAAAACGGAGTTCGTATGCGTCCTGGAAGTCCGTTTTAGTGCGTACTGCTCCTGGACTCCGAGTTGGACACGATTTTGAGTTGGGTCGGTTTCCATCTTCTTTAAACGTATCCTCTAGTCCTCCACGCCCCTAAACCTTCCTTCAATTACTCCTTGAATCACTCCATGTATCCTAATCACAGTTAAATTATTAAGTAGCGATCTATTCTAAAAAATATATAAGGAAACATATAAAAACGAGCTCACCTCTGAAATTAATTGTCGTGTGCAAATTCTATTGATTGCATCTTGTATATTCAATGGAGTGTTGTGTATATCCATAGGAGTGATGTCCTCATTATCCTTCCCTTCTTGAATTGGAGTCGTTTTCGACTCAAGTTCATCTTCTCTCATGTGTGGATCCATATGTGCAACGCCATCAAATCCTCTTGTGTGCATCAAAGGAGGAGGCCAAGGTGGTAGACGATATAGTGCACCATCTCCATGTTCTCCATCAAATAAGCATGACCATTCACTTGAGAAAGGATCCCAAGCAAATAAATATTGTGCCATGTTTATTTGTGTAATGATAATGTGCATGATCTCATCATCCTGGATTGCCAGAGGAATACAGGCCTGCCCTGAGGAGGATTCGGTTCTTGGCTAGCAAGGGCTTGACCTCGATGATGGTGTTGGCAGACTTCTTGCTCTGCCGTACCGCCCCTCTGCCGCTACCGCCCCTCTCCAGCAGCATCAGTATTTTGCCTCGGTCTACCACGGTGAGTATGACGAATGTCGGTTGGGTCCGGACACCCCAACTCTCAAGATGCTGGAGGAGATGCTAAAAACGGTGACCTCCGACGTTGTTAATGGTGAGCATGTCTCCATTCCGAATGACTGTCATCTGCTCCACATGACCACCAACGTGAGGACTGAACTGCGGAGCTCAACGCTGAAGGTCAACGTGTTCGGCCTCACTTGCCTGTATTCTGAAGACATGGTTGGCGCCTTTGCAGTCCTAAAGCAGTGCTTTGAAGCTGCACATCCAGGGTCGGGGTCTTCCTCGCGTCCTTCAGCAAGGGAGGAGGCAGAGCCCTCAACTACTTCCAACAGGGCAGAGGTCAGCCAGCCGGCACCAGCTCTGGAGCTGGGAAAGCGCTCCCGCACGCTGGTTGCGGGCCTTGCTACTTCTATGCCGAAGAAGCGAAAGTTATTTCGTGGGGACGGTACTCCCATCTCCCGTAATCAGGGAACCAGCGGGGCTAAAGCTTCTGCCATAGATTTAGTCTCCAACTCCAGCAGTGGCCATGGTTCCACAGGAGGTGCTAAGGGGCTTGAGCTGACGCCGTCACGGGTTGATCGGGAGTCGGTACCAGCGACAGCGGCACTGGCCTTGTCGTCAGGTCCCGACGACCTTGATCTATCGCGCGGGGCGGGAGCCCAGGGTCATTGGAGTGGCCTGACTCGCCGGTAGTCGCAACTTCTTCCCTCTGCTATTTCTCTTCTTTCCTTTTTTGTTCCTATGAAGCTTAATCTTGGTTTCTTAGGGCTTCATCAGCCCATTTGGTGCCCCTAGCGCTTCCAGGGGTGGACCTGATTGCTCCTGCCCTTCCTGGTACTGGAACGAGGTCTGTCGCGCCGCCTCCTACGCCCAAAGGTACGTCGGACTTAGGTGCCGCTGATGACCCTGCACCCCCGTCCGTTGAGGCAGGTGTGGCAGAGGTGGTGCCAAGCCTGGTCGTGCCAGGCGAGGTGATGCCCGACAAGGGAGTGCAACGCAAGGAGGTGCCCTGCGCAGAGGTGTCGGGCAAGGAGGTACCCGGCGCGGAGGGGGCTACCTTGGTCGTGGCTGCCTCCCTTGGTGGGGCTGAATCACTGGTCGTTCAAGTGGCACCGACGTCTCACGTCATCGACGCGCAGTGTGGCAACCCGCCATCGACTGTCGGCGATACCCCTGTAGTATAGGAGGGGACTTCAGCGCCGAGCTGCGGCACGGCAGTTCTCGGTCCCCGCGAAGCTTCTAGTCCTCGAGAGCTGGTGCCTGCTGCGGCGTCGGTAGGAGGGACAGAGGGGCAATCGTCGGTGGCGACGGTCGAGCCAATCCCTCTCGGCGACGCTATTGCCGCGGCTCAGTCCATATTGCGCCAGACGCAGGCTGCTTTCGCCTGAGAGTGGGAACGGCTTGCGGAGGAGCGGCGCTTGGTGAAGTTGGTTGACGCCAAGAACAAAGAGCTTGAGGTGAAGGCTTTGAAGGCCCATGCTACCGCCGATGCCCGCCTGAAACTGTGTGAGGATCAGCGTCTGGAGTTGGTCCGTCGCGATGTTGCCGTTGCTAATGCGGAACGGGACTTGGCGGCGAACGAAGAGGAGGTCTCCCAGAGCCTGGAGGAGAAACGTCGGGCATTACATGACTTGGAGCTGGTCATCCATCGTCGAGAGGGTGACCTGGAGCGTCGTGCTCGGGGGCTTGCTGACCGGGAGGTGACTGCACAGAGAGAGGCGAAGAGCCTCCAGGCCTCCCGTATGGCCGAGGACCAAGGGGTCCGGGATTTCCTGGCCCGTGCTAGGGCGGTGCTAGAACCCCTCGGCCTTAGTCCCGTGCCGCGTGGGGAGCCATCTCACGGAGTGGCCCAACTGCTTCCTGCCCTGAAGTCCCTCTGTTCGTCGTTGGGGTCGGTGAATACCATCCTTGCAAGGCGGCTGGAGGCCGAAGGGAAAGAGTTGGCTAAGCTGGTGGCATGCCACGTCCTGGTGTGCTTCCGAAGCTGGTACCCGAAGATCCTGCTGGAGCCAGTGGAGAAAGGTCCCCTTGATGAGCGAGAGGATGAGGCTAGGGCCAAAGTCCAAGATCTTGCCAAGGAGGTTGCTTCTTTGTTCCAGCGGGGTTGAGGCCGGTGGCACCTAGGCGCCATGTTTTTGTATCCGGGGATGACCCCATTGTGAAAATAAATCAACATGAATTTGGGATTATGTTGTTTTGCTTGTTGGCTTTGTCTGTTGGCTTGTCGCGTGCTTCCAGATTGTTGCCCCAATTCCTTCTCTTGAGTAAGGTTTTGAAGAGCCTATGTTCATGTCGTTAGCTTTTTAGGGACCAACGCTTGCACAATTGATGCGGTCGATTTGTCGCTAGATGACGTCCTGCCTATGGAATCCCCCTTAGAGGCCCCTTGGTAGGCGTGACCAAATTGTTGGGTACACCTGCCACTTGAACGCAGGATGTCTTCGACTGGCCCCCGTCGGAGTGAGGGAGCACGAGTGTTGTCGTTGTCGGCAGCCAGAGCTGGCTACTCCGACTCCGACCTCTGTCGCTGTGAAGTTGTCAACGTCAGGCCCCCTGGGAAGTGCCGGATCTGGTCCTCCGGCGTTGCCTACCACCATCGTGTAGTCGTGGAATACGGGCACCTGGTGGGCAGGATACCACAAGCGAACTTTGTTAGCAGCAGAAACAGGGCAGGAGATTGCACTCACTTGTCCGCGCTTGTTGTTGTCGCTGACATGTCGGGACGTCGACGGCAGGCCCCCTGGGGGGTGTCGGGGCTATATGCTCCGGCGTCGCCCGTCATCGTCGTGGCGACGTCGATGGCAGGCTTCTTGGGAGGTGCCGGAGCTAGATGCTCTGGCGTCGTCCACCATCGTCATGGAGACGTCGACGGTAGGCCCCTAGTTTATAGGCTATTTCTAGGGAACCCTGTTAGCAACAAGAGCGGGGCAGGAGAGTTTACTCACTTATCTGTGCTTGGTGTTGTTGTTAACGTTCTGTGACGTCGACGGCAGGCCCCTTGGGAGGTGTCGAAGCTGGATGCTTATGCGTCGCCCACCATCTTCATAGGTACGTCGACGGCGGGCCCCCTGGGGGGTGCTGGAACTTGATGCTCCGGTATCGCCCACCATCTTCGTAGAAACGTCGACGACAAGCCCCCTGGGAGGTGCCGGAGCTGGATGCTCCAGCGTCGCCCACCATCTTCGGAGGTACGTCAACGGCGGGCCCCCTTGGGAGTGCTGGGGCTAGATGCTCCGTCGTCGTCCACCATCATTGTGAAAACGTCGACGGCAGGCCCCCTGGGAGGTGTTGGGGCTGGATGCTCCGGCGTCGTCCACCATCGTCGTGAAGTCGTCGACGGCTGGCCCCCTGGGAGGTGTCGGGGCTGGATGCTCCGGCGTCATCCACCATCATCATGAAGTCGTCGACGGCAGACCCCTGGTGTACAGGCTATCACAAAAGAAACCTGTTAGCAACAAGTGCGGGCAGGAGAGTTTACTCACTTATTCGCGCTCGGTGTTGTTGTTGACGTTCTGGGATGTCGAAGGCAGGCCCCTTGGGAGGTGCCGGAGCTGGATGTTCCGGCGTTGCTCACCATCTCCGTAAGTACGTCGACGGCAGGCCCCCTGGGAGGTGTCGGAGCTAGATGCTCCGTTGCACCCTGCTTTGTATGTCCTGCACACATAACGGAGGCGCACATTGTTTTGCTCGCTGGTGTTCTTTTCCTATCCTTAAGTATAGTCATGTCTTATAGTCCTGGGCTGGTACACGAGATTTGGGTAATTCTGTGCATTGGCGCTCAGAGTCCGACTTCCTTCTTATTCGGGGTGTGAGCGTCCTGGCCCCCCAGTACTTAGCCGCAGCATTGGGAGGCAAAACGCACAAGCTTAGGGTACATGACCAAGCTAAGCATGTTGCGCGCTCTGGACCTCCAGCTCGGCGTTGGCCGTTCGCGGGGAACCATTTGTCACCACAGGGCCCCAAGTAAGAGGACAGTCGCGAGGTTCCAAGACACGTTGCAAGTACCTCAAATACATCCGCCTATAGCAGGGTTGCATGACTCTACTAGGGGCGATACAGAAAAGATTTCACCAAGTATATGAAGACGATGTACGGAAGACGAGTCTAGTTTGATTGATCACAAAATTAACAGGTAATGTAAGTGAGCATAAGAGAAAGCATATGGTAAGACAGTGAATTTCTTATCATTGGTGTTCACAGGAGTGAATTGTCTTTACAATAAGGCAACGACCCACTCCAGTTGGCAAGGGAGGTAGAGTGTTCATGCTTAGGGTACAAGACCAAGCTAAATGGTTGAACACTCTTGACCTGTCCCTCCCAGAGCTTGGCTGTTCTACATGCCAATCCCTGGCACCATGACACTGTCCTACTTTCAAGCTTAGGGATAGAACTTATGGAGGTGCTCTATGTTCCATGGGTTGGGGAGGGGCTCTCTTTCTTCCGTCGCGAGGCAGACACATCCGGGACAGGATACCTGTATCACTCGGAAAGGGCCTTCCCATCTGGGGGAAAGTTTGTGCGACCCTTCTCGAGAGAGTATGCGCTGTAACACCAGGTCACCTATCTTGAGCTATCTACTCGGCACGAACCGCTCTTGGTAGCGCCTCAGCGCCTGTCGATAACGTGCGTTTCGGATGGTGGCATGCCTCCTTGCTTCGTTGAATGCTCGGACTCTAAACGAGCCCACATCGATCTCTGGGGGGAGGACGGCCTCGGCCCCATATACCAGAAAGAAAGGTGTTTCTCCCGTGGCACAGCTGGGTGACGTACGGCTTGCCCATAGTGCACAGAGGAGCTCGTCGACCAACTTGGAACCATGCTTATCCAAGCTATCATATGTGCATGTCTTGAGGCCCCTGAGGATCTCAGCGTTGACCCTTTCGACTTGTCCGTTGCTCTTTGGATGAACCACGGATGCGTAACAAACTTGGACACCGAGGTCTTCGTAGTAGTCCTGGAAAGCTGCACTGGTGAATTGGGTCCCATTGTTAGTGATGATCCTGTTCGGGACCCCGAACCTGCAGACAATTGACTTGATGAATTTGACCGCAGACTCCTTGTTGTTGTTGATCACTGGGGCTGCCTCCGGCCACTTGGTGCACTTATCTATGGTGACATAGAGGAACCGGTACCCTCTGACTGCCCTGGGGAAGGGTCCCAGGATATCCATCCCCCAGAGCGCGAAAGGCCAGGAGGGCGGAATCATCTACAGTGATTGCGCTGGGGTGTGAATTTGCTTGGCATGAAACTGGCACACTTTGCACTTCTTAACTAGTTCGACGGCGTCTTGTAGTGTTGTTGGCCAGTAGAAACCATGCCGAAAGGCTTTGCCAACCAGCGTGCGGGAGGCCGCGTGATTCCCACACTCTCCTTCGTGGATTTCTGCGTGCAAGTCGCAACCTTCCTACCGAGTTATGCATCGTAGAAGTACGCTGTTGGCACCACGTTGGCAGAGATCACCTTCTACCAGCACGTAGTGTTTCACCATCCCCGTGATCCTCTCAGCGGATGCTGGGTCCTCCGGGAGGAGGTTGTCCTTCAGGTAGTCTCAGACCTCTGTGATCCATGCATCGGGACACTCCTGGACTTCCATATCTTGGGTGCCAGGTGATTGGGGATCCCTGGTGACGCTCAAGAACCTTGGTGGCCCCCACGATCGCAGGGCTGTCGTGGTTGCCAGCTATGTGGAGTTGGCCTCACCTTCTTCAATAAGCCCTGCTGGCCTAGCAGTCGGCCGCACCAACCTCCTGCCAAAGACCCCTTCTGGAACGGGGGCTCCTGTGGATGTTATGGTTGACAGGGCATCGACGATGGAGTTGTTGGTGCGGGGCACATGGCAGAGATCTAAGGCCTCGAATCCAGCTTCTAGCTTCTTGACATGTATCAGATATGCCGCGAGCTGCGGGTCGTTGCAGCAGCACTCACCCCAGACTTGCTTGATGATCAGTTGGGAGTCTCCCTTGACTAGCATCTGCTAGGCACCAAGACCCTGCACAGCTGTGAGTCCGAAGATGAGGGCTTTGTACTCTGCCATGTTGTTGGTGGCCTTGAAGTCGAGGCGCATTGCGTACTTGGACTGCTCCCCTGTTGGCGAGGTGAGCAGTACACCGGCTCTGGCCCCTTGCTTCCTTGAGGATCCGTCGAAGAAGAGCGTCCAGTAAGTACTGGAGCCCTGGGCTCCGGCTCGCTGTTCTTCTGGCCCCCTGGGTTGCTCGGTGAGGGGGTCCATTCAGCAATGAAGTCCGCCAGAGCTTGACTCTTGATTGCATGTCATGGCGAGAAATCAAGCTCGAACTTCGCTAATTCAGCCGCCCACTTGGCGATATTGCCAGTTGCGTTCGGGCTGCGTAGCACTGCTCCCAGTGGGAACGAAGTCACCACTCATACTCGGTGTGCCTGAAAATAATGGCGGAGCTTCCTCGACGCGATTAGCACCGCATAAAGCAGCTTGTGCACTTCGAGGTACCTTGTCTTTGCCTCATGCAGGACTTCGCTGATAAAGTAGGCTGATGTTGGATGGTCCGGGATCTTTTTGGGAATCCGGCTCATCTTCTTCCCTCTGCTTCAGGTCCAGTGACTCCATGTCTCCTGGGCCTGGCGCTTCCTTTGGGGGCTGGGACCCAAATGCTTCTTGGCTTCCGGGGCCCCCTAGGGGCATCCGATCATCCACTGGGAGCTGGGACCCAGAGGCTCCTTGGTCTCCGGGGCCCCCTTGGGGGACCCGGACATCCTCTGGGGGTTGGGACCCAGAGGCTCCTTGGTCTCCGGGGACCCGGACGTCCTCTGGGGGCTGGGACCCAAAGGCTCCTTGATCTCCGGGGCCCCTTTGGGGGACCCGGACGTCCTCTAGGGGCTGGGACCCAGAGGCTCCTTGGTCTCTGGGGCCCCCTTGGGGGACCCAGACGTCCTCTGGGGGCTCGTACCCAGAGGCTCCTCTGTGGTTGGGGCCCCCTGCGAGCTCCAAGCCTTGGGGCTCAGAATCAGCTGCAGGGGGCCCTTCCTTTCGTTGGTTCTGCTGGTGACCGGCTCTCTCTGCAACCAAAACCATACTTACCACCTCTGTTGTGGCGGCGATGTAGAGGTACAGGGGCTCCCTGGGCTCCGGTGCCACCATTATTGGCAGCATCATCAGCTGCTGCTTTAGCTCGCAGAATGCCTTCTTCGCTTCTTCGGTCCAGACAAACGGTCTGGATTGGTGCAGAAGCTTGAAGAACAAGAGGGCCCACTCAGCCAGCCTAGAGATAAACCGATTGAGCGCTGTCAAATACCTTGTAAGCTTCTGCACATCCTTGATGCGGGCTGGGGTCCGCATCAGCTCCACCGCCTTGATCTTTTCTGGGTTGGCCTCAATCCCTTGGTGTGAGACCAAGAAACCGAGGAGCTTCCCAACTTTGACTCCTAACACGCATTTGTTGGGATTGAGCTTCACGCATGTGGTTCGCAATCTATCAAAGACTAGGGCGAGGTTTTCTAGTAATGATGTATGCGATTGGATTTTTACTACAATATCATCGACATATACCTCTACTAGGTCCCGAATGAGGTCCCCGAATGTTTTATGCATAGCTCGTACAAAGGTGGGCAGGGCATTCTTAAGAATGTAAGGCATGGAGACATAGCAGTAACGACCATCTACGGTTATAAATGCGGTATGTTCTTCGTCCTCTCTGGACATTGGGATTTGGTGGAACCCTGAATATGCATCTAGAAAGCATAGCATATCGCACCTCGGAGTTGAATCTACGATTTGATCAATTCTAGGAAGAGGGAAGAGATCTTTAGGACATGCCTTGTTGAGGTTGGTGTAGTCAATGCACATTCGAAGCTTACCGCCAGCTTTGGGGACGACAACCGGATTGGCTAGCCACGTCGCATCGAGGAGCTTCTTGATCTCCTCGCGAATGAAGTTATGTCGCTCGATGGACTGCTTACGGGGCCTCTCTTGTTGTGGCCGTGCGTCGGGATAGATCTTCAGACGGTGCTCAATCACTTCCCTGGAGATGCCTGACATCTACGACGGTTGCCAGGCAAAGACGTCGACGTTAGCTTGCAGGAAAGTAGTGAGCGTCGATTCCTGCTCGCTGTCCAGACTCCCCACGATACGGGTGGTCTGAGCCGCATCAAAGCCAATCTGGATTGTCTTGATGGGTACGTCGTCATCGTCGGAGGGCTGCACTCGTGGTGCAGCGGCGCGACTGCAAGCGCGTGGGTCTGGCGAAAGCTTACTCGGCTCAGCATCACTCAGGACAGGTGGTGGGACCATTGCCAATGCTCAAAGCTTTTCTAAGATCGTCACCGCAGCAACACGATCTCCGCAAATCTTGAGGATGCCGGAAGGTGTCGGCATCTTGAGGACGAGGTAGCCGTAATGAACTACTGCCATGAACCGGTACAGGGCTGGCCTGCTAATAATGGCGTGGTAGGGGAGGCTAACCTCCGCAGCGTCGAATAGTATATTCTCCGTCCTGAAGTTCTCGGGTGTCCCTAGGGTCACCCGGAGATGGATACAGCCGTATGGGATAACACTCTCCGGTCCTACCCCCGAGAATGATCTTGTCGGGACGAGCTCAGACACGGGGATCTTCAGCTTGTCGAAGGCCGCACGGCTGATGAGGTTGAGGCTGGTTCCACCATCTACCAGGATGTGGTAAAACTTTACATTGGCGATGGTGGGGACGACGAGGAGGGGTAGCTGCCCGACTCCCGCTATGTTCTCGGGGTAGTCGGAGGAGTTGAAGCTGATCGTCGTCTCCATCCATTTGTGATGCGACGTCAGGGCATGCGTAGAGGCTGACAAAGTCATTGCCCAGCGCAGGGTCTTGGCCGCATTCCTGGAAGTGGATTCCCAAGATCCTCCACAGATGACGTGAAGTGCTTTGCGATGCTCGTGGTCACTGTTGAGGTCGAAGTTCACAGCCTGGTGTACCGTTTCCATGGCGCGTTGCGGCCTTTTGGAACTCCTCCTCCATATATATGCATGAGGAGATTGCATTAATTTCTAGAACCTTGCTTCTGTACTTTAGGTAAAACACTTTACATTTTATACAGCGCCTACTAGCAAATTAATTAAGGAAAAAATTGCTTAACTGGCATACATTCAAATCAAGAGAAGGCTGCTGACGATGTGATTTCCCCAGATTCTTAGAATGAGTAATGTACTTGTCAATGATCTCGTTCATACTGTACACCAAAATAAAACAAAATTAACTGTTGCCTCGAAACGATCTCCCGGTAAACCATGAAAAATGCAACATAAATGTCAGCAGTGCAAGCAAGCTGAACACAAACGGCAGCATCCTCGCAAGAATAAAATATCAAACATTGCAAGCAAGCTTGTAACTGCGACGAGGGGATAATATTTGAAACACAAAAGCATAGGCAAGATGCCAGCGTCAAAAGCCCGCTTGAAATGCAAAAAATGAGTGCAGTTCCATTCCTTAGGAATCAATAAAAGCATCCCATGTTCCGAGCAGGACTAATCAAGAAGTACATATTGGAGCGAAGGCCAGATAGTAATTAAGTTAATGGCATATGATGCATCCCCTGTATCATATTGTATAAATATACATATATAAATAATAATCCAAATATGTTTATTATCTTAAACTAACAATTGCATGCTTTAATGTTTGTGCAAAGGGGTGGATCCACAGGGGGTCAGGGGGCTCCAGCTCTATTACTCTCCCAGGTATATTGGAGCCCCTCCATGAATTTTGTGGAAAGAGAAGTGAATTTGAAGGGTTAAAGATTGAAGATGAATACAAACACATCACCTGTTCGATAGAATGTTTCAGTGGAAAAACATTGGTTCAAAATCTAAATTTATGCATGAAAGCATTTAAACTTATGTCTATTATAGTGTAGTTCAGCTCTACCTACGGTTTCGGTCTGGATCCGCCACTGTTTGTGCATACTTATTTCAATGCAAAAGGAAGCAACTCCGGTGTTGAACAAACTAGATATAATGAAATCGAATTTACTAAACAAATAATAACACGGGAATGATGAATTCATCACTAGGACACGCTTTAAGAACAATAGAAAAAACAGAGAATTTGTTTCATTGATTTTAGTCAAACAAATTCTTTACTGACATAAATTTCGCGTTTTTGATTCTGGTCAGATCGATGTCATGATGAGGCAGATGTTCTCAGTACTGAAAATGGATAGATTCATAACTTTGTATATAAATATATGTTTCTGGAGCCTGCTTATAGTCGTCATTTTTATGTTTAATTGTATAAAAACATGGACCTATCTACAACAAATCAGAGTTTATAACATATTCAGTCGTCAGTAACTCAGACATACACAGTACACTCAACTAATTTGTGATGATTGCAGTAGATAGCATACGACAAGTGCCTCAAGGACAAGACAAGGAGTACATATATGTAGAAGATCCATTAACAAGATTAGTGGCCTGCTTCTATCTATATCATAATCTTTTTAACGTGGAACCACATACTCATCTAAAATCTAGCTAGGCCGTACCTTAAAATATCATTTCCCTCTTGCATAATGGCGAGCAAGTCCCGCCCCAAACCAAAACCAGAAGTATAACGATCAATCCTTAGCAGCAGAAGTAGTACTACTCGAGGTACTCTAATCCACCGGGGCACAGAGCACGAGAGGGGGGGTCGAGGGCTAGTCCAGCAGCTGGTGAAAGATTGCGATATTGCACATGCATACGGACTTAGGCCCTGTTTGGGACAGCTGGAACTTGTTACAAAAGCAGCTTTTATGAAAAGCTGGTGAAAAACAGCTTCTGCTTATGTCACGTTTTTAGTTCATTCTGAGAAGCAGCTGAACTAATAAGCTGTTACAGAAGTTTCCTGTTTGGCACAACTTCAGCTTATTTTTATGAAGAAGCTGCAGCAGAAGCTGTACCAAACAGGACCTTAAGCTGTCCGCACTTGTTACTCTATACACTACGGTATTACGCCCCACATAAAATCACAGGTACGGTCGCGCGGCGATCTAGAGAGATCGATCCACGATCGGCTGGAGTGTGTTTGATGCGGCGGACAGGACACGCGCGCGGCGCAGCAAACTAACCGGACAATAGAGTGCAAGCTCTCCCCGGCCCCCGCGGAGCATGCGAGAGCACATCGGAGAAGGAAAATCCGGGCGCCAGGTAGCTAGCGATCGGCGCAACACTACAGTATAAAAAATCCCCATTTTTTCCCCTCTGTGGTCACCAAACCGCGAATGCTTTTCCTAGGGTAGTAAGGATTTTTCATCCAATCTGCGGGCAAAAAAAAAATGCTTGGTTTGCTAAAAGGCGCCTTTCAAACCCCAAAACAAACCCTAGAGAGAGAAGGTCATGAGATAGAAATCTCTCACTCTCAGTAGGTAGGTATCGTGAAAACCCTAGTGCAAGGATCTGTGGAACATCAAGCGCGCGTAAGGCACGGGGTGCGTGGTATATTGAAGAGCGGCCAGATCTGTAATCATCTCTAACGGAAGCGAAAAGCACTAATCACGAGAGAAGCTAGGAACGGATCGAAAATGGAGCTAGGTGAGGCGTGGAGCATGCAGTTGGTGCAATAAGTGCGAGGGAGGAGAGGGGATGGCAGATGAAGGTGTTGCCTGGAGCTGGCGAACTGGGAGAGCTTGCCGGTGGCGGAGAAGACGACGAGCGCGACGTCGGCGTCGCAGAGCACGGCGAGCTCCTCCGCCTTCTTGAACAGCCCCCGGCGCCGCTTCGAGAACGTCACCTGGCGCGCCGCCGCGTTCTCTATCCGCCGTATCTCCCGCCTCTCCCGCGCCATCCGTCTCTCTCTTCCCCTGCAGCTCCGCCGCCCTCCGCGTGCTCACACGGAAACTGAGGAGAGAAAGCAGCACGGCCCGGCTGCTTCAGATGAGAAGAAATCCCTAAAAGCGATACCCTCGCTCGCGGCCTATGGCGGGGGACGAAGCGACAGGAAAAGGAAAGCGACGGGATCCGCGGGGTTGCCTTGCCCTCCTATTGGTTGGCAGGCCGGGAGGGCTAGGCTTCCCCGGCGCCCGGCACAGTAACCGGCAATTCAGCAAATCGAGTAAGACTATTCGCACCAGCATATTCTAAAGCATACTCTAAAGACTTATCTTACTCTACTTTTACAGTATCTTACTCTAAATTACACCTATCCAGTAGGTTTTACAGTATGCCTCTGCGGACGGTCTAAGCCTCACTGGCCACGCTGCGGTCGTTGTTTATGGCCCGGAAAACACCCGGCCGCCGCTGGCTGACGCGTGGGCCCGGCGGCAGTGGTGCAAGAGGGAAAGCGCGTCCTCGGTGCTATGGCTGCCAGCCAGCCGAGCCGAACCAAGGCTTCTTCCTGATAAGGAAACAGGCGGAGGGGGGGCGGGAGCAGTGGAGCACAGTACTGGCCGCGTACGGCCCCCGTGCTTCCGGTGTCGGTGGCGTTGTTGAGCATCGAACGAATGGATGCCGCTGATGCAGTGATGCTACGTAGTATAGCTAGCTGGGCCATGATGATGACCAGCGAGCGAGTCGGAGTGGAGAGAATCGACTCGACTCGCTCAGAGACAGAGGCTTGCAGCGTGGCGTTAGGTTAGGCTGTCTCTACTCTCTTTTTATTTTTCTGTTGGTCGGTCGTGTGATTGATTTGGTGCATGTAGAGGTCGTACACTGTGCTTGATCGGGACCTGGAGTGGACGCAGCAGTGCAGGAGCAGGCTAAGGTTAGTGACCGGTGGATTTGCCGGTGTAGCGAATCATGGCGTATCTGCCTGTGTCACCATTTATCGTGAGAGGTGCTGGTTTCCTGATTGATGTGTGGAATCATGGCGGGTACGTCCATACGTTGGAGACAACGGTCTCGAATATTTTGGCAAATATGGATATGAATTTAATAACAAAACTGTTGTCTACTGTTAAAACTTGATCAGTTAGTTCTGCTTCTATTGTAATATGCTGCTCAGCATTGTTTGAGCTGGAGATGAATTCGCTGCATTCCTGCTAGCACTCGTGGATCTCTATCCTCTATATTGAAATTCTATACTACTTTTTGCATTAACCTCTAAAAGATTCTATGTTTTTCGGTTATATTCTCCCTGCTCGTTTACCTCTAAATCAGACATATGTTACAAATCAGTTTACACGTGATCACTTGAGAAACTGCCGTCTCCTCCTCGCGCTTGTGCCCGTGCACCGGCTGCGCCTCCTCCTCGTGCCCGCTCCCCGTCGGTCACGTCTGTCCATACAACATGTATAAAAAGAGATTGAATGAATGAATAAAGTAACTAGAGAATATACATCTTGTGCCTCTGAATTTCTATTATATTACATCTTTCAATTATGATTACAACACGTTATCAGCATGCTCGACCGAGCGAATCAAGAGAGATTCAACAGAGAAGAACGAATTCACTAGTAAGATGTCCATCAATGGACTTACTGAGTTCATCTTGATCATCTTCTATGACAATCCTTCCCACCAATTCAATGGAGGACGCCAAAATCCCCGTGGTGGCCGACGCCACCATCGCTAGCGTTTTCTGGGCGTCACCCCTGCACATGGAAACTATCGAAGTGGCACAAGTCGACGAACTGTCTGTGGTGGTCGACACCATCGCTACCGATGAGTTGCCATTCCTCCTGCAACAGCAAGAACAGTGCCACACCGTCGGACTATGGAGCACCCCCATCCCCTTCTTCAAACATACTCTCGGATTCGGACGCCCAACAAATGGGTCGCCAAGACGAACCGAGCGCCATCCACAGTGGAGAGATCCCGAATCGGGTTGCGCCGATTCTAGATCTCTCGTCATCGAGACCGGCCCGAGAGGCCGACCTCGAGGACCTTTGGCATCGAGAACTCCGCATCTACCGTCGACGTCGCCCTCAACACCGGAGGTGCAAGCAACTCTGCTAGCGTCGCCTTCCTCCATCGCCGCCCACGTCCCCCTACCGGAATCTCTTCAAGGAGAAGTCGGACCTTCGAGATCCGGATCTCCTCCAGTGCTCACAAGCCCGTGCGGGAACAGAATCCTTCGCCGGTTCACCCACCTCACCACCCCTACCGGTAGAACCCGATCACCCGCACCAAGGGACTCGGTCGCTGGTTCACGCCGGTGAACGGTGGGTGGAGGGGGAGCGGATCCGGCAAAAACAGAGAACAAAGAACGGCGCTACAGGAGGAAGCGTACAGAGGAGCAATAGTGATACAAGTTCATTGTCGGCTACTGGCAACGGCGACACAATCGAAGACGGCAGTGACAGTTACGATGTGGAGGCAGAAGGATTGGGGTGGGTGCGGGCACTACAGGAATCGAGCAAAAAGCCGTCGGCCATACAACAACCATAAACCACTTAAGTTATACTGCGATAATTAGCCAACAGTAATGTACTCTCACAACAACAAGTCGAGTGGTGCTGCCAAACACATCGACATTAAGTATTATGTTGTGAAAGAGAAAATCCAGGATCACACAATTAGTCTCGAGCATATTAGTACTAAACAAATGCTTGCGGATCCGCTAACTAAGGACCTCCCACCCAACATGTTCAGAGAACATGTAGCCGACATGGGTTTAAGGGAGACCCTGGGATAATGTCCTGGATTATAAGAGGTCACCAAAGTGTAAGATTATTTCTATTTGTGAGACGTATCATGGTTGTCGAGTCAAACAGTGCGTAAATGATTGTTTTGATGCGTCATGCCCTTTATGTCAAAGAAAAAGAAATATATGTAAGATTAGTTTAGCAAATAAGATAATAAGTTAAGGTCCTGAGATTAAGAGGGAGAATGTTAGTTATGATCTTGGGGGTGACGTGGGCAACAACCACGTCCTCGAGTCCAACTCCCCTACGCGCCCTGACTGGGGGCGCAACCGACCAGTTCGGTGCGGCCCCCTCTCACCCGCGCCATATAAAAAGAAGAAGGGAGGGTCGGGGCACAATCACCAAGTTGATTCGCTGCCACCACCTCTCCCCACAAACCCTAACCCGATCTGTTAGGGTGCGACATGAGGGGAAGATCCGCACCTCCCGGAGTTCGACCGCCGCCAGCATCGCCGCCGCCTCTGCGTCAACTCGCTACTGCGTTTGAGTTCCCTCTCCTTTGCCGGTCTCCAAGAGACACCAAGTGCCTCTATTAAGCCCTCTGCCCAATGGCATCTCCACTGAAGGTACCCTGATTCATCTCCCTCTCAATGTTGTTCTACTATGAGTTAATTAGATGTATAGATCACATGATTGGTTGATTGTTAGCCTAAGTGATTAGGTCATTGCCTAAATATGCCTATGTATGATTGTTTAGTTAGTTTAGACCTAAGTGTTGCCTGATTAGATGTTCCTAGTATATATCTTAAGCATCATCAGTTCTAACAATTCTTACTCGCAAACAAGTAGTATTTATTAAACTTTGCACTTGAAAATTCAACGACTTAAAGAAGATAAGGGGAGGCAACTGTTATCATCGACGAGATCAAGTCCAAGCTCTCCGCTTGGCAGCATCTTTTGGAAACCCAATATAAATAGGTGTGCACGACCCATCTTTCAATATATCTCGACCCCCTGCGCCGTCACACCTTCCAAGAGCCTAGAAAAAATCTCTCTCCAAGAAATTAAATGCAAGAAAGATCAATCCTTGAGGATACACTTTGGATCATTGGAGAGACACGGTTCATCACTCATTGAGCTCTTGGTTTGATTCCCTAACACACTCATGTGGTTTTCATTGTGATCTTAAGAGTGTGTTCTTGATGGTGTTCATATTGTAATCTTGGGGAGCCCTGAAAGTGTGAGAAGGCCCCTTGAATTTGGTTATTTGCCCTTTGTGATTAGTGAAGAGGATTGGCCTCAATGGCGATCCGACGAGGGTAGGTTTGGAGAAGACCCGATCCTTTTGTGGACTCCTCAACGTGGATGTAGGTTGCCTCTGTGGGAACCGAACCACGGGATAAAGTACTTATGTTCTTACTCTGCGCACGTTGTTCTTACATTTCATATATATCTAGGGTTTCAACCAATCTTACTCACTTTACGTTGAAACATTGAATATAAGATTAACTTGTGGTACATCATAGTTTATAGTTTTGTAACACTTCAATTACAAGTATATTTTCGCTGCATACATCCTAGGATCAAGTTAATCGATCAAATTTGATAAACCTAGTCGGTACACACCAGACTAGTCCACACTCGACCGGACTAGTCCGATATCTCTAGATTTGATCTGGTTGTTAAGTGTCACAGGTTCCGTCAGAAAATCAAAAAGGCCTATTCACCCCCCCCTCTAGGCCACATTCACTAGGGCCACGGACGGGTCCACCGGTAGAAGAGAACGATGGGTCCAATGGCGCAGATCCAGCTGCTCGAATGGGTTCGCCGGCAAAGCGCCATCAGCTCTGTGCCAGAGAAAAGAGAACAAGGCGGCGGGGCAGCAGAGGACTCGGTAGACTCGCTAGATCTTGGTGTACCTGGCCGGAGACCACGATGGAGCGAAGAGGAGAATGAGGCAGCAACAGATCTGGATGAATCCCGCGTCGGAGCGAAGGAGGTCCGTGGCCTAGTCCTCATAAACTCTCCCAATCGGTTATGAGGAGGCGGAGGTGGCGGTGGAGGCATGTGGGGTTGATTGTTGATGTTACCAGCCTGCAGCTGTCCCATAGTTTGTATCATAGTCTGCATGAGCTGGTTTTGCATAACCAATAGCTGCTCAATGTTGATAGCTCCCTGAGTAGATCCTTGTCCAATGTTGTTCTGAGGCACTCCATTGTTCTCCTCCTCATCATTGCCATCCCTCTGGTTGCAAGTCCTCACCATATGGAGAAATGCAATAGGTAAGAATTAGAAAACGTCCCCAACTATATGCATCAAGGGATATGAAACTAAACAACTAACTAGCCTAGGTGGACATGGCAATGCTAAAGCATCCCAAAATCCTCTATTAAGCACTCAAGCAAACAATATATAGCAACAATACACCAAGCAAAAACACATCGATTCCTGAGTGCTCCTATGTGCTCTAAAGTGTCCATTCTATCTAGGTTGCGTCCTACGGTCGACCTGTGGCTCTGATACCAATCTGTGACGCCCGATTCTGAAAGATGAACCAAGCTAATACATATGTGTGCCCAGGATGTTCAACACACACACATGAGTGCAATCACAAATGATATACAGATAATTACTACAGAACAAGATTAATTAACCAAATTTTATTAAACAAACCATATTATCCTTGAATACAAGCTCTAATGAATATTTATGACAAGTTCAACTAATGCAGCGGAAATAAACTAATTAAGCAAACTAAATAGCTAGGCAGTATAAGCAATAGGGTATAGCGCAGCTCCATGCAACACCATAGGCAAGCTGACGGTAGACATGGCCTAGAACTCCGCATTCTCACCATTAAACTCCCAATCTCGACCTGCAACTGTTGGGGGGGGGATTGCAAGAGTGAGTACATGTCGTACTCAACAAGTGTGAAAAGTATGACATGTGGCTGATTCAAATGACGACAATAATAATGGCAAAGTACTGAAAAGTACATTAAAACATTTGAAAAGCAATATATTATATGTATGTGAAGTAAACCCATTATAATCATAAGTAATACCATAATACCAATCTAAATTCACTACCATCATCAATAATTCTAGATTTCACCATTGCCAATAACCATATTCAATACCAGAAATAAATCCATAACCAGCCATAACCATTACCAAACCATAACCATACCAAATACCATCCCAACACTAAGTTCCCTCTAATCATGGAAGTTGTCCAGGTGCTCATAACACGACTATCATGATAGTTTTATTAGACTCTGCAGAGTTTGTACCACTTTACCCAAGTGTTTGTGATTTCATCACCTTTCGATGACTAGAACCTCTATTATGCCGTCTCACACTTCCGTCGGTGTGTGGCCAAGAGATCACAAAATAGCCTTTACAAAGAGATTACTAGCCTATTTAGACCCCACTGAAGTTTCACCGATGGCGATGTCTCCTACAGAGCACATCTTCAACCAAGGGCCCCCTCTTGAGCCATTCGGATCCCAGGGTAGTCCCACCAATCATCAACAAACCCAATCCGACTACCCCTTCCCCAAGCATCCTTAATGGTCCAAATAGAACTGGAAAAGCCCTAATTAATCAGCTACGCCGCACCCATACTTGGCCTCGTGGTGGCACTGTAGTCTTGCCTTATTCTCGCATGAACCGATCCTTAGATCTAAAGCAAGCAAAACCACCATAACATCCAACCCATCCACATACCAGGCTTGCTTATATAACCCATTAACATATCATATTTAACCAGTTCATGTCAACCATAATCTCATCCATGCATAATTAAATTGGGTGGTATAGTTATTTTCCCATCCCAGTTGATTAAGCGAAGCAAAAAGGTAAAAATCTCATCCCGACTCTCTACCATATATCCCAGGTGACAAGGGTGGTTAAACAAAGCTAGTAAACTTTCTATCATAGGATTCCCATCAAATTGACACAAGCATGCAGTTTGCAAACAAAACATTTATTTAAAACAGGATCAATATGCTTCAAGGACACTTGCCTTGCTCTTGCGGTTGATTAGGGTCAAAGCCTTCAAACTCTTGGTACTGTAGATCCCCCGCGGCACTCTCTAGCGCAAATCCGTCTAATCCACACAATAAACATACAAGACAAGAAACACAATCAAAGAGTGCACAAATATTACTCAATATGTCATGACATGCATGATTGATGCAAATACAAGGTAGAACTTGTCAATAGATTTCTTTCAATGATCAATAACTAGTTCTAATCGATTTTAACAAATGTAAATAGGTTTGGAGTTGATTAGATCAAACTTTTGGAATCAATTCAACACAATTTATCCAGGGAAATCGGACTAGTCCGCCAGGGACCGGACAAGTCTGCACCTTGCGAGATCAGCAGATTAGGGTTTTCTAGATCGACGTAAATTTGGAGATTAGGGGTTGAATTCACGTAAGAAAAAGATAATAGAGGGTATACTAGGTGTTTAGGACTCCAATGAATCAAAAAACTTGGAGGTAGCACTTGGATCTTGGTGATCTAGGGTTGGTGATGAACTTGGAGATGAATTGGTGATGAAGAACGAAAGCTTGGTGGAGATCTTGATTCTCTTTCGTTTCCTCCTCTTCTTCTTCTTGATTGGGATCTTCTCCTCCCTCCTTGATGTGGCTCTCCACGAACTAGGGTTTGGGTGGGGTGGAAAAGTGGCAAATAGATGTCAAGCGAAGGGGTGGGGTTGTTTATATAGAGGTGGAGGCTAGGGTTAGATGGATTTCGAGTTTGGGATGAGTAGAGGCCGGTTTAGAGTCCCTCATGGGCTCTAAAAGAGTTAGTCACGACGTCTCTAGGCCCACTTAACGTGAAACCCAAGATTCAAGTTGTAAAACAAAAGATCAACTCAGAGTCGCGAAATATCGGACAAGACCGGAAAGGACCGTACTAGTCCGAAGTTGTCCAGAGAGAAAATCGGACAAGTCTGGCCTAAAATCGGACAAGTCCGACTTTAGTCAGAGAGGAAAATGGACAAGTCCGCTGGAACACCGGACCAGTCCGGAAAAGTTCAGGGACTTTGTAAGTGCATCTAGGATATCCTTCGTGGGTTTTGGCTAATTGATGACAAACATATGAGATCCTAATGAAACTACTGAAATGATTGCAGGACAAACAAGTTAAACAGCTCGGTGCACACAAAAAGGTGAAAAATGAAGTGGTGTTCAAAGAGAGATACTTTGATGAAGCTTGGAAGACCAAATTAGATTTTGAATGTATAGGGAGTGTATGAAAGACACACTCCAAGAGCTCACAACTTTGCGCGAGGGTAAGGGATTAAAATTAACCTAACTTTCACAAAGCACCGGACTAGTCTGATCAGGGACCGGACTAGTCCGTTTATCTTTTTGGAATCTCACTTATTGGGAGACTGGACTAGTCCGTGCGTCTACCGGACTAGTCCGTTGATGTTTCTGGAGTCTCTCATATTGAGGGACCGGACTAGTCCGTTGACCACCGGACTAGTCCGTTGACCTTTCTGGAGTCTCCCATATGTGGAGATCGGACTAGTCCGGGGACTAGTCCGTTGAACTTTCTGGAGTTCACCTTCACACAACACCAGACTAGTCCGAGCTTGGACCGGACTAGTCCGGCAGACTTTCTGGACTTCAACACTGAGACCGGACAAGTCCGGACTTGCACCGGACTAGTCTGGTGTTAGGGTTTTTCAACGACTACCTTTTGGAAACCCTATAAATAGAGAGTCCACGACTTTCCTATTGAAATACACGTCGAATACTGATCAAAGAACAAACCCTAGCGCCGCCACTTCGTCCCAAGAGCCCAAAACACATCTCCCCACACATATAAAGTGCAAAAAGAGTAAAATCAATTGAACACTTGGATTCTGGATTGGGAGATCATCGTTCTTTCATTGCGAGCTCTTGGGGTTTGATCTTTCTACACTCATACTCTGCATTGTAATAATTTTGAGTGTATTTGATCACTTCTTCCGTTGTAATTCTCGTGGGAGCCCTCAACGTGTGAGGTTGCCCCACAAACTTGGTGATTACCCGTGATAGTGGAATCAAGTCGGCCTTCATGGTGACTTGAAGAGGGAAAGGGTTGGAGACCCGGCTCTGTGTGAGCTTCCTCAACGAGGACGTAGATCTCGTGGTGAGATCGAACCTCGGGAAAAATTCGTGTGTCTTGCGCCTTATTTCCTTTATGTTTTGTTCATTAGATCACTTGAGTGCTAAACATCAACCTAAGGCAATTATAAGTTTTACCTGCATTCTTATATTAATCTCAAATAAAAATATCAGTTGTTCTCATTTCCGCTGCTAAAGAAATTTAGTTTCCCAAATAACACCTGATCAACACACATATTTTTAGCAGATCGGACAAGTCTGCCCACACGACCGGACTAGTCCGGCCAACCAAGTTTTGATGATTCTATTAAGTGTGCAGGAAATACAAAAGGCCTATTCACCCCCCTCTAGGCCACACTCAATTGATATCAGAGCAAGGTTCTCCACCAATGAGACTCACATCTCGGAGAGATCAATGGCATCTGAGAAGAATAATGATATCTCGAAGATGAACATTAATGAGGAGGAACAAGAAACTAAAACTTTTGATGTGCTGAAAGAGAGCCCACACGATGATGAAGAAGTGCGACAATTAAAGGCACTTCTGAGAAAGAAACTGCTAGGACAAAAGGGAAAAGAAGAAGAGAAGACGACGGGGAGTGGTCATCACGACTACTCCCGACACCCTTACAACTACAACCGTCTCAATTCAAACAATCACTATCTTTCCATTCCTATGGGAAAACCTCCACAGTTTGACGGAAGCGACTATACAATGTGGAAGTACAACATGAAGATGCATCTAATATCCCTAAATCCTAGTCTATGGCACATTGTTTGCACTGGCATAGATATCCCGGACACAGATGAAGAACTCACCCTAGAACAAGAGCAAGAGATTCACAGAAATGCACAAGCCGTCGCCGTGAGCACATCATCACTAAGCAGAGAGGAATTCACCAAGATTGATGGCTTAGAAAGTGCAAAGGAAATCTTGGATACACTCAAGACAGCTCACGAAGGAAATAGATCGGTTCGTGAAGCTAAAATCGAAATGCTTGAAGGAGAGTTGGGGAGATTTGCTATTGAAGAAGGCGAATCACCTCAAGACATGTACAACCGGATGAAGGCACTCATCAACAAAATACGTGCCTATGGAAGTAAGAAATGGACGGATCACGAGGTAGTCAAGAGAATGATTAGAGCCTTCATGCCAAGAAATGTCACACTTTGCTCAATGATTAGAGAAAGCCCCGGGTTTCACAAAATGACTCCCGATGAGTTGTTGGGGAAGATCATAAATCATGAAATGATAGAGAAAGAGGCACAATACGTCAAAGACTTGGCCGAACTCACTTCCTCCAAAAAGAAAGAGGTTGCTCTCGAAGCAACATGCCGACACAAACTCAAAGAAGCTCGTGAAGATCAAGACGATGGGCATACAAGTGACGAGAGCACCGATCTTGATGATGAAGAAATGGTACTCTTTATCAAGAAGTTCAAGCGAATGATGAAAAGAAGACACGTCAACAACTCAAATGAAGGCAAAAGCAAGGATAAAGGAAAATCCAAGGCTCGACGCACTTGCTACAATTGCGGAGAGTATGGTCACTTCATGGTGGACTGCCCTTATAAAGAAAATAAAAAGAAGAAGGAAACAAGACCTCAAGAAAAGAAAAATTTCGGAAAAAGAAGACAAACCCATCAAGCTCACATTGACAAGGAGTGGGACTCAAATGACGAGTCCTCCTCCGATGAAGAAGAAGAGATGGCCACTATCGCAATCAAGAAACCTACTATGAAGGCCACACTCTTTCCAAACATGGGAGGATGGGACATGAACAACCACACTTGCCTTATGGCTAAGGAAGGCAAGAAAAAGGCTTACTCCTCCGGTGGAACAAAATGGGTACTTTATAGCGGACGCACAAATCACATGACCGGAGAGAGAGAAACTTAGAGGATCCTCAAGAAGTTCTTGAAAAGAGCTCGGAACGAATTCTCATCAACCATAAAGAACATCATAAGTGACAACGGGACATAATTCAAGAACCTCCAAGTTGAAGAGTTTCTCGATGAAGAAGGGATAAAGCATGAATTCTCGGCACCCTACTCCCCTCAACAAAATGGAGTGGCCGAAAGGAAGAACAGAACATTGATCGAAACGACAAGAACTATGTTGGATGAATACAAGACATCATATCGATTTTGGGCAGAAGCGGTGAACACCGCTTGCCATGCCACGAATCGACTGTATCTCCATCGACTACTGAAGAAAACTCCATATGAGCTCCTTACCGGTAAAAAGCCTAATGTTTCTTATTTTAAATTTTTTGGTTGCAAATGTTTTATTCTGAACAAGAAACAGAGGGCCTCGAAGTTCGCTTTGAAGTCCGATGAAGGATTCTTGCTCAGTTATGAATTGAATGCCTATGCCTATCGTGTCTTCAACAAGGTGTCCGGCCTTGTTGAAGTAGCACGTGACGTAGTGTTCGATGAATCTAACGGCTCACAAGTGGAGCAAGTTGATAAGTGTGTGCTAGATAAAAAGGAAGCTCCATATGAAGCACTGAAGAAAATGGGACTTGGTGATATCTTACCGCAAGAGCAAACATTCGACTCAAATGCACAAGATGAACCTCAACACGAAGGCAATGATCAAGGGGGAGCTCTTGCACAAGATCAAGAGGAGGAAGATCAAGAAGATCAGGACAATCATGGAAACAATGATCTAGGGGGAGACAATGCACATGAAGATAATGAAGAACAAGCAACTACACAAGCTCCACACCCAAGAGTACACCAGAGCATGCAAAGAGACCACCCTGTCAACAATATCATTAGAGATATTGCTAAGGGAGTAACTACTAGATCTCGAGTTGCAAATTTTTGTGAATCCTATTCTTTTGTGTATTTTCTGGAACCATACAGGGTAGAAGAAGCCTTAAGGGATCCAGACTGGGTGATTGCAATGCAAGAGGAGCTGGACAACTTCAAGAGAAATGAAGTATGGGAGCTGGTGGAGAGACCAAAGGCAAACATAGTTGGAACCAATGGGTCTTTCGGAACAAGCAAGATGAACATGGAGTAGTAACAAGAAATAAGGCAAGATTGGTGGCCAAAGGTTATTCTCAGGTCGAAGGTTTGGACTTCGATGAAACTTTCGCTCCTGTAGCTAGACTTGAGTCCATTCGTATTTTATTGGCATATGCTACTCACCATAATTTTAAGCTGTATCAAATGGACGTCAAAAGCACTTTCTTAAACGGCCCAATCAAGGAGGAAGTTTATGTGAAGCAGCCACCAGGATTCGAAGACCAGAAGTATCCCAACCATGTCTACAAACTGCGTAAGGTTCTCTATGGCCTCAAACAAGCTCCTCGAGCTTGGTATGAGTGTATTAGAGATTTTCTAATTCAGAATGGATTCAAAATTGGTAAAACTGACTATGCACTTTTCACTAAACATTGTGATGATCATTTATTTGTATGTCAAATTTACGTTGATGACATTATCTTTGGAGCCACTAACAAACCCTTCTGTGAAGAATTTAGCAAAATTATGACAGATAGGTTCGAGATGTCAATGATGGGCGAATTGAAGTTCTTCTTGGGATTCCAAGTGAAGCAACTAAGACAAGGTACATTTATAAGCCAAACCAAATATACACAAGACATTCTAAAGAAATTCAATATGGACAAAGCCAAGCACATAAAGACACCCATGGCCACTAATGGACACCTCGACCTCAATGAAGACGGTCCAAATGTGGACCAAAAGGTATATCGGTCCATGATTGGCTCCTTACTTTATTTATGTGCATCTAGGCCAAATATTATGCTTAGTGTTTGCTTGTGTGCAAGGTTTCAAGCCGCACCTAAAGAGTGTCACTTAGTTGCGGTAAAAAGAATCCTAAGGTACCTTGTGCACACACCCAACTTGGGCCTTTGGTATCCCAAAGGATACAAATTTAACTTGATAGGGTATTCTGATGCCGACTATGCAGGATGCAAAGTCGATAGAAAGAGCACGTCAGGGACTTGTCAGTTTCTTGGTAGGTCCCTGGTCTCTTGGTCATCTAAAAAGCAAAACTCCATTGCTCTTTCCACAGCAGAAGCAGAATCTGTTGCAGTCGGTAGCTGTTGCGCACAACTACTTTGGATGCGACAAACCCTTAGGGACTACGGGTACAATCTTAACCATATCCCGCTTCTATGTGACAATGAAAGTGCTATAAAAATTGCACACAACCCGATAGAGCAATCAAGAACTAAGCACATAGATATTCGTCATCATTTTCTTAGAGATCGTTCATTAAAAGGTTACATTGCTATTTCACATGTTAGAACTGAAAAACAACTTTCAGATATTTTTACCAAACCATTGGATGAGAAAAGGTTTTGTGAACTTAGGAATGAACTTAATATTTTTGACTCTCGAAATGTGGCTTGAAACGTTGCACACCTGGTTGAAACTTCAAATGTTACATTTTATTGCTAAAACTGCCCCTCACCTCTTTTTCTCCTAAGAAAACTAATTTTAATGAAGAAATCTTGGAATTTATGACCATTTTTTATTGTTGATTACTTTTTGGTCATAATTACCAAGATTATTTGCAAAACTTGTCCTTGGATCACTATTAGTTATCTCTAAATACTCAATTTTTCTAGGGACACCAGACTAGTCAGGTTTGCCACCGGACTAGTCCGGACAGTCTCTCTTTCCTAGGTTTTCCAGGGGCGCCGGACTAGTCCGTCCTCTGACCGGACTAGTCCGGTCGGCCGCGTATATAAGCAGCTGGCCGACCCAAAACCGTTTCAAACCTCCCTCCACTTTGAGTTGAACCCTCACCTCTCAAACCCTAGCCACCAAAAGTGATTGTCGAGTTGAGCCCTCAAAATCCAAGTTTTCTCCATGGGAAATCCTCCCCTCGACAAGTTGATACTCCACTCCAAACTCATCAGGACAGATTCGTGCTCCTTCAACGCGAATCTTCAAATCTCAGTAAATTTCTCCCTAAAATCAAACTCTCAACTTTTCTAGTTCTAGCTTATTTCTCTTGATTCCAAGGAAGTACATTAACTTCAGAGATGTATTCCTTTCACCTTCATGCTCCTTTGCATCCTTAGATAGAAGTTGTGATTCATATTTTTGTTAAGGTTCTTGTGCCAGGCCAGACTAGTCTGACTCCCAGATACGGACTAGTCCAGTACACCGGACAAGTCCGCACTCTGAAACCGGACAAGTCTAGTCTCTGACATTTGAATCCTCACATCTCCTTCATTCTTAGTTCATTCTCATCTAAATCATGAACTCCTTATTAGGCACGATGTCTTCAAGCTCAGATGACAGCTCCTTCCATGTTGATGAAGAAGTTGAACGCGAAAAAGTGAAGAGAGCCAAGGAGAGGTACATGAAGAAAAGACATGATGTAAATGTGCACTCTCCACCCTCCGACGACAACTTGCCCAAGAAAAGGAGGGTGGTTGTCAAGAAGGCCCAAGGAAAAGCTGGCGAGAGCTCCTCAGGGCCAAAGAGGACTCTCAACAAAGGAAAGGGGCTTGCTAGTGGTCCCATTGGACCCCTGAAGATGAAGAACCCAAGTCACCGCAACAGGCAGCGCTCGAGTAAAGATTTCACCGGAAAAGGGGGTGAGCTTGCCGATAGCTTCAGACAGGTTAATGTGTATGATCAACCTCGGCAATGCTCAGACCCAATATTTTGGAGCAACTTCCATGCCGACTACTACGAGCATGTGTATATGAAGATGAAGAATCCCGTTGTAGAGAGTCAATGGGTGAATGTTGGATACTTACAATCGAAGAGATATCCCGCCTTTCGTGAGGTGGTTGAGGCCCCGGAGAGGCATAGCTTGAAGGATCTATTTGCCTTTGAGTGTAACTGGAACAATGAGGTCATCACCCAATTTTACTCTACCCTCTACTTTGCTCGTGGTGATGGAGACAGTCTAACTTGGATGACTCATGGTTCCAAGTACAGTGTCACCTATGATGAATTTGCAAGAATCCTCCACCTTGAACACACTTTGGATCATGATCTTGTCATCCACAATCTGCAACCCTTGGAGAAGGATGATCTCAAATTTCTCTATGACACAAGGATGCCTTGTGTCCCTCCCAATATCAAATATTTGAAGCCCTTCTATGTGGTCCTCAACAGAATTTTGAGGAAGACAATAGCCCCGAAAGATGGATATGCGGGGACTATTCAAGGAACTTTGAGGACCCTAATGAAGGTCATTGGTGGGAGGAGACCGTTCAATGTATTTGAATACATCTACAATGACATCGTGAACATCTCAATCACTCCAAACAGATCTTGCGGGTATGCCCCGTACATCATGTACTTGATTGAGAAGGTGAATGCACTTGAGTTCGTCAAGGATGTTCACCATACGGGATTGAAACCGCAAAAGCCCACCGAGTACACTCTACCTTCGGCTCCTGATGCACCTCACTCCCCTGAAGCTGAGAGGAGGACTAAAAAAACTCGGGATGTGAATGCCACAAGATCTTCAGCTGCTCCTCCTAGCTCTGCACCTGCCCATGAACCCTCTGGTGGTGTGCTCAAAATGCTCACCTCTATCTTTGCCTGCTGCCGCAAGATTGAAGTCAGGCAGAAGAAGCATCAACAATATGTCAATGCCAACATCAAAGCCATCTGTGACAAGCTGGAGATTGAGCCGGTGGGATCCCCGCCTGCCTTCGAGGACTCCGAGGAAGAGCCTGCTCCAGAGAATGATGATGGTGGTGAAGATGAAGACCGGACCGAGACTGAAGAAGAGAGTGGCGATGAGTGATTCCCCTCAATTTTTCCCTTTTTGGTGCCTTGATGCCAAAGGGGGAGAGATTGAGACTAGTAGGCGGTGTCTTTATGTTTTTATGATAAAGGACGAGTACTTATTTTTAAAACCTTGTAATGCACTATTTCTTCTCTTTTGTGTGATGCTTATTGTTGCTTGAATGATTATCTCTATGCTCATTATTGATTACCTTTACTTCATCACACCTTGTTGATCAGACACCTGTTAGGCACCCCACCATAAGGTGTGTGCATATGTGAGAAGCTTTTTGTGGACTCGTCGTTATTCTCATATGTGCACACCTTATGAAAATCAAGATTTTATTCTCAATTGTGATATCTCAAATGGTTGTCATCAATCACCAAAAAGGGGGAGATTGTAAGTGCATCTAGGATATCCCTTGTGGGTTTTGGCTAATTGATGACAAACATATGAGATCCTAATGAAACTACTGAGATGATTGCAGGACAAACAAGTGAAACAGCTCGGTGCACACAAAAAGGTGAAAAATTAAGTTGTGTTCAAAGAGAGATACTTTGACGAAGCTTGGAAGACCAAATTAGATTTTGAATGTATAGGGAGTGTATGAAAGACACACTCCAAGAGCTCACAACTTTGCGCGAGGGTAAGGGATTAAAATTAACCTAACTTTCACAAAGCATCGGACTAGTCCGATCAGGGACCGGACTAGTCCGTTTATCTTTCTGGAATCTCACTTATTGGGAGACCGGATTAGTCCGTGCGTCTACCGGACTAGTCCGTTGATGTTTCTGGAGTCTCTCATATTGAGGTACCGGACTGACCACCGGACTAGTCCGTTGACCTTTCTGGAGTCTCCCATATGTGGAGATCGGACTAGTCCGCGGACTAGTCCATTGAACTTTCTGGAGTTCACCTTCACACAGCACCGGACTAGTCCGAGCTTGGACCGGTGAAAGCATCTAGGCCCCCCATGAAGTACGATTTCGGTGATTAATGACAACCATTGAACTTTACTAATGAATTTGTGAATTCAAGGTCCCCATAATCACTCAATAAAATGAAAGGAATATGTCATTGGAGACCCATATACAATCAACTTTTGAGATCAAATCAATGAGATAAAGACAAGAAGTGAAAGCTCTTATGTCTAAGTCACTCAACCATAAGTTGACAACATACAATGCTTGAAGATCATCGGAGAGCCTTATGGAACAAATGTCTAAGAAGTCATCTGAGCAAGACACAAAAGATTCACTCAAAACAACTCGAAGCAAACAAAATCAACTCACCGGATCAACCGATAATTTCAGAAATGTACACATTGGTCGAGTTGGTTCAACTAAAGAAGAAGACCTCAGACAAATGTACTCACCGGATCATCCGACGTGAATGGCTCAGTGACATCGGTCCATCAGTACAGTTTGCAATACCATTGGACCAAGTGAAGCACCGGATCATCCGATGTGCAGACTTACACACATCGGTCAATCACTCCAGTAAGCATCAAGATTAAGCAAATTCTGGAGGAAGAGCCACCGGATCATCCGATGAGAAGACAGGGGCAACATCGGTCTGACAACGGTCATATCTGACACAATGACATCAGCCAAAGTAATTAGACCGATGATAACTAAAGGGGAGACATCGGATCATCCGGTGTTCACAGTAAAGTTCTGTCAGCCTACTTTTCTAACGGCTATTTCGGGGAGGCTGGCTATAAATACCCCCTAACCCTGTCATTTCGTCAAGTCTTGATCACCTGAAGCTATCCACACATCCACAAGTGTTCAAGGCCAAGAGAAATCACTTCCACACCATTTCGATCATCTCTACACCAAGGTTTAGGCTAGAACTAGCTAGAGAGAGAGAGCTTGTGTGCCACCATTCTGGGTGAGTGGACTCTCTAGGATAGTGTGAGAGCCTCAAGGGTGTGCCCTTGGTGTTGTAATCGTGAGAAGACTTCCGGAGCTTGCCAAGGCGTTTGTGGAAGCCCGGAAGGTCGAAGTTGTACAAGGCTTGAGCTCCACCTTGCCAAGGAGGCGAACGGAGAAGAATAGATAAGACCCCTCGTCTCGGTGAATTGGGTGTGGCAAAACCCTTTGGTGGGTGCCACAACGTGGATGTAGGAAGATCTTCACGATCTTGCCGAACCACGGGATAAATCTTTGTCTCCTCGGGAGTTTGCATCCCTTCTCCTTCCCTTACTTTTATGCATTTTACATTCCGCAAAGTTTCTATCTACTAGAATGCATAGATAGTCGCGTAGGGAATTGGGCTTTAGAAATTAAGTTTCATTGCTTAGAATTTTTCGAAGAAAGCCCAATTCACCCCCCTCTTGGTCATTCGGTCCTTACAATTGGTATCAGAGCTAAGGTTGCTCATAGGTTCATTCTAGCTTCACCGCTAGAGAGCTAAAATGGCCAAGGTTGGGGGTTCTGTTCCTATCTTCGAGGGCAAGAACTTTGCCTATTAGAAAGCACGCATGCGCACTTACCTTGAGGCTATTGCCCTCGAAGTATGGGAAGCGACCCACGCGGGGTTTGGAGAACATAATTATGTTGGTGATCAACTTAAATGGGATGCTAAAGCTAGGAATGCAATCTATGAATGTATTAGTCAAGATGTGTTTTCTAGGATTGCTAGCAAGGAAAAGGCTTGTGAAATTTGGGCTTGCTTGATAGATATTCATGAGGGCTCTTCTCGTGTCAAGGAATTAAAATATCACATGCTTAAAGCCAAATATGATGAATTTAAAATGCTTCCTCATGAAAATGTCAATGAAATGTTCTCTCGCTTGAATGTGCTTATTGAAGAAATCAATGCTCTTGACATTGCTTCTCTTGGCAAGGGACTCATAAACCGCAAGATCCTCATGCTCCTCCCCAAGCCAAAGTACAACATCATCAACTCCATGCTCCAAAAAGAGTCACTTGACCACATTGAAGTTTCGGAGCTCATTGGAGAAATACATGCTCATGAGATGAGTGTACTTGGGATGATGGAGCAATTATCATTAAAGACAATTGCTCTAAAGGCCTCCACCAAGAAAACAAGCCACAAGAAGAAGAAGGTGGTTGAGCCTAGCTCAAGTGAAGAAGAACAAGCATCAAGTGAAGATGATGATGATGAGCTTGCATTGATGATGAGGAAGTTCTCACGCTTGAACTCCAAGATCACTAAGAAGGGATACACATTTGATCCCAAGAAGAGAGAATTCCTACCGAGGATAGATGATCACAAGACATGCTACAATTGTGGTGATCAAGACCACATCTCCTATGATTGTCCAAGACCGGACAAACGAAGAGAGAACTACAAGAGCAAGCATCGCAAGCTTGAAGGAAGTTATGATGATGAAGAGGAAGCCAAACCAAAGCCAAGATCCTTTGGGAAGCAGAAACATGACAAGGGCAAGAAGGCAAGACTCTTCCCAAAGAAGAGAAATGGCCCACAAAAGGTGTTCATGTGTGAGGCAAATGAATGGGTCACCAATGAAGAAACAAGTGATGAAGAGAGTGAAGAGGAAGAAGAAAGCTTGGCCGGCCTCGCCATCGCCAACAATGATGATGCACCTCTTCATCCACCGCCCATGTGCCTCATGGCTAAAGGTAACACCAAGGTATGTGATGACTCTAGCGATGATGAGCTTTCCCCCGACTATTTAACTTCTTTGATAAATGAATATCATGCTATCATTAAGAGGGAAAAGAGTAAGGTTAAAATGCTTGAAGAAACTCGTGCTAAACTTGAGAGTGCTAACCTTGATTTGCTTGACAAGTATGAAAGCATACTCAAAGAGCATGACACGCTCAAATCCCATGTCAAGCAAATTGAGGAAGAAAAGGCTAAAATCAAGATAGATAATCATGAACTTGACTTAGCACACCAAACACTCTTGGAAGAGCACAACAAGTTAATACAAGAACATCAAACACTTAACCTTACTCATGACATGCTTGATCAAGAGTTGAAAAATATGAAGAAGCAAACTCTTAATGATAAGATATCCATTAATTCTCATGCCACTAATGCTTTGCACAAGTCTTCGCCTTTGAAAGCTAATGCTAGGGAGAAGGACTTGTTGGAAGAAAATGAGAGTCTCCGCACTAGTGTGGCTAGACTTTCAAAAGGAGAAGTCAAGCACAAGGAAATTCTCTTCCAACAAGCAAAGGCCTTCAACAAGAGAGGACTTGGATCCTTCCCGGTGCCTAACAAAGGAAAGGTGCCCTCACCGGAGTTAAGAACAAGCTTCATCAAGGAAGTTGGTTCTTATTGCTAACATTGTGAGGTCACCGGTCACCACACAAGGGAGTGTCCTCTTCCTAACCGACCTTCTCCTAAATTGCCTACTAACTATAAATCTACCTTCAATGATCATTATTATCTCTTAAGTAAAGTAGGTGGCAAGGTGAAGGCTAGATTCATTGGCAAAGACATGAAGGGCATGAAGGGGAAGCTCCCCAAGCAACTTTGGGTCCCAAAAACACTTGTATCACACATACAAGGACCTAAGTTGGCTTGGGTGCCTAAAGTCAAAAATTGAATTCATGTGTGTAGGTGAACTACAAAGCCGGAGGAAAGCATTGGGTACTCGATAGCGGGTGCACTCAACATATGACCGGCAATGATGGTATGTTCACCACCATAGAAAATCCCGGCAATCATGAACAAGTCACTTTTGGTGATAACTCTAAGGGAAAGGTAATTAGGTTAGGTAAAATTGCTATTTCAAATGATTTATCCATTTCTAATGTTTTGTATGTTAAGTCACTTAGTTTCAATTTACTTTCTATTGCACAACTATGTGATCTTGGACTAATGTGCACATTTAGCAAAAATGATGTTGTTGTGAGTAGTGAAACTAGCCAAGACATAGTCTTTAAAGGATTCCGGCATGGACACCTCTACCTAGTGGACTTCGCCAACAAGAATGCTAGCTTGACCACTTGTCTTTTCACTAAGACAAGCTTGGGATGGCTATGGCACCGACGCATAGCGCACATTGGAATGAGCAAACTTAAGAAGTCATTCAAGCTTGGGATGGTGACCGGCGTGAATGATGTCACATTTGAGAAGAACAAGCTTTGTAGCGCTTGTCAAGCCGGGAAGCAAGTTGCTTCACACCACCCAATGAAGACAATGGTGTAAACCTCCAAGCCACTTGAACTACTCCACATGGACCTCTTCGGACCGTCCATCAAAGCCTTGGCGGTAACCTCTATTGTCTCGTTATTGTTGTTGACTATTCTTGCTATGCTTGGACTTTATTCCTAGGTGACAAGAGTGAAACTTCGGAAGTGTTCAAGACCTTCGCCAACTGCGCTCAAAGGGAATTTCAACTTCCCATCATCAAGGTCCGGAGTGACAACGGAACCAAATTCAAGAACTACAACATTGGGGAGTGGTGTGACCGCGAAGGCGTGAAACATGAGTTTTCGGCCACATACACTCCTCAACAAAACAGTGTCGTTGAAAGGAAGAACAAGACACTCATCACTCTTGCAAGAGCAATGCTTGATGATTACGGCACGTCGGAGAAGTTTTGGGCCGAAGCAATCAACACGGCGTGCCATGCCGCAAATAGGGTCTATCTCCATCAGCTACTTCAAAAGACCCCGTACGAGCTTCTCATTAGGAGAAAGCCCAACATCTCCTACTTTCGAGTCTTTGGATGCAAGTGCTACATCTACCGCAAGAAAAGGCTCGGTAAGTTTGAAAGAAGATGTGATGTTGGTATATTCCTTGGTTATGCATCAAACTCAAAAGCATATCGAGTATTCAACCAAACCTCCGGTTTAGTTGAGGAAAGTTGTGATGTTGAGTTTGATGAGACTAATGGCTCCCAAGAGGAGAGTTTTGGTCATGATGAAATAGTGATGAGCCTCTACGAGAAGACATGAAGAACATGACCATTGGAGACATCAAGCCCGAAGTTGAGGCGAGCCATGATCAAGGGGGAGCTTCAAGTTCCAACAACAACACCTCTATGGCGCCTCAAGTTGACGAAGAAGAGAAGGATGATCCATTGCCGACTCAAGACTCACAAGCACAACAACATCAAGAAGAAGAAGAAGTCCATGATCAAGTCCAACCACAAGAGGAGCAACACGCATCACCTTCGCCAAGTGCTCCACAACCTCTTATGAAGCATGGACGCATCTCCAAGGCGCATCCAATGGACCAAATCATTGGAAGTCCGTCAAGGGGTGTAAGTACACGTTCTCTCCACTTTGCTTCGTTTTGTGAGCACTACTTGTTTGTTTCGTGTGTAGAACCCACTCACATTGAGGAAGCGCTCCAAGACCCAAATTGGGTGATGGCCATGCAAGAAGAACTCAACAACTTCATCCGCAATGAAGTTTGGGTGTTGGAGGAGCGACCCAAGGACAAGAACGTCATAGGAACAAAGTGGGTGTACCGCAACAAACAAGACGAGAATGGCGTTGTGGTCCGCAACAAGGCAAGGCTTGTGGCCAAAGGGTTCTCGCAAGTTGAAGGACTAGATTTTGGGGAGACATTTGCCCCGGTCGCCCGGCTAGAAGCCATCCATATACTTCTTGCCTTTGCATCACATCATAGTATTAGACTTTATCAAATGGATGTGAAAAGTGCCTTTCTTAATGGTTACATTAATGAGCTTGTTTATGTTGAACAACCTCCCGTGTTTGAAGATCTGAGGAATCCTAATCATGTGTATAGGTTGCACAAGGCGCTCTACGAGCTCAAGCAAGCACCTAGGGCGTGGTACGAACGACTACGGGATTTCCTCATCATGCAAGGATTCAAGATCGGGAGGGTGGATACTACACTCTTCACCAAGGACATCAACGGAGATTTGTTCATTTGTCAGATTTATGTTTATGATATTATTTTTGGTTCAACTAACGAAGCTCTTAGCCATGAGTTTGGCAAAATGATGTCTAGGGAATTCGAGATGTCAATGATTGGAGAGCTCAACTTCTTCCTTGGATTTCAAATCAAGCAACTTCAAGAGGGGACCTTCGTCTATCAATAGAAGTACACCAAGGACCTCTTGAAGAAATTTGAGATGGGAGATTGTAGCTCAAGAAGCACTCCAATGGCAACCAATTGTCATCTCGACGCGGATAAGGACGGTAAACCTATTGATCAATCTAACTACCATTCTATGATTGGTTCATTGCTTTACCTTACCGCATCTAGGACCGATATCATGTTTAGTGTATGCTTGTGTGCTCGCTTTCAAGCGGCACCTAAAGAATCGCATAGGAAGGCGGTCTTTAGGATACTTAGGTATCTTAAGCATACCCCTAGTGTGGGCTTGTGGTACCCTAAAGGTGCAAAATTCCATCTTGTGGGATACTCGGATTCGGACTTTGCCGGTTGCCGTGTGGATCGCAAGAGTACCTCCGGTGGGTGCCACTTGCTTCGGCGTTCCCTAGTTTCTTGGTCAAGCAAGAAGCAAAATTCCGTCGCTTTGTCCACGGCGGAAGCAGAATACATTGCGGCCGGTGCATGTTGTGCCCAAATTCTTTATATGAAGCAAACCCTTTTGGACTTTGGAATTAAACTTGGTTGTGTGCCTCTCCTTTGTGACAATGAAAGTGCAGTTAAGATAGCTAAAATCCCCGTTCAACACTCCTGCACTAAGCACATTGACATTCACCATCATTTCTTAAGGGACCATGAAGCTAAGGGAGACATCTCTTTGAGAGGTGTTAGGTCCGAAGAACAACTGGCAGATATCTTCACTAAACCACTTGATGGGAAAACTTTTTCTAGGCTAAGGAGTGAATTAAATGTGCTAGATGCATCAAACGTCATGTACGTTGCCATGATCATGTAAGAATGCATATCATATAGGTCTTGCCTAACTCTCAAAGGATAGGGGTGAGCTTGGGTTAGCTTGGGATGGTGGTTCTTTTGGGTTTTTCCCAAGGCTTGGAAAGTGGTTCTCCCTGAAGAAGCCTTTGAAAGGATCAAACTTGGCAAGATAGATTTACTTTATGTCTTGCATGATGCCTGCCATATAAACTTGCACTCATATTTAAATTTCCTGCACTATAATTTGTTTGGCATTGCATATGGTAGATTGTCACAAAGGGGAACCCACCTCATGAGAAAGAGACTTGTTTGAAATGCAATATCTCAACTCATATAAGGTGGAAAGAACAAAATGTTAGGTGCGTTAATGCCTAGAGGAACATGCTCTAAACAGATAGAAGTCTTCATACTCTACCTCACAAAGCATGGGCCTTACATTTTTTTTGGACAATTTTCCTCCTATTTTTTCTCGTTGTCCCATTTGCCTTAAGGCCTAGCCAAGTTATTGGCATATTAGTATCTTTGAGGGGTAAGGGGTTGCCCAAAAAGTCCTAAGACATGTGTTTTCTCTTTGCTTGTTTGTTTGGTCAAAGGACATATATGGGATGTTATTGTTCTGTAGTCATCGGATTATCCGATGCCTAGGTCAATCCCTCATAGGACCAATAGGTGTTCAATCCCCAAGGGCCAGTTCAGTCAGTATCTCAATTCAACTGACGTGTTCATTCTGAAAAACATCGGTCCATCCGGTGTTCACAATTCTGGAGCTGTGCCAAGTTCCACCGATGCTACCTCTTCCATCGTCGGACCATCCGGTGTCAACATTCCTCTTTTAAACACCCTCACTGTGCCATTCGACCGATGATCAAAACCCTAAACGTCGGTCCATCCGATGTCAACAACAACTTTTTGAATATCCTTACTGTGGCGTTCGACCGATGTATATCCCTTCTAACATCGGTCCATCCGGTGTTAAAAAGTCGGCTAGGGTTTGGGACCCACTATTTAAATCGGCCGTACCCCTTCGCTTTTCTCTCTCCCGATCCCGATGCCGCCACCGCTTTCCCCTCGCCGTGCCACCACCGACTGCCGCCACCGTCGCCGCCGGACACCGCCGCCATCACCACAGCGCCGCCGCCGTGCTCCCGCCGGACGCCGCCGTCGCTCGCCGCGCTGCCGCCTCCATCTACGCGCCGCACACCAGCGCCGCCGCCACTCGCCGCCACCAAGCTGTCGCCACCGCTCCACCGCAGCCACCGCCGCCGCTTCACCTAGCCACCGCCGCGCCTCCACCCAAGCGACGCCGCCATCTCCTCCCTCTATGGTCACCACCCCGCCGCTAGGGTTTCCCGGACCGTTGATCTCCGTATCGCTTCGTGCGCGTGAGTTCGTCAACTTCAATCGAGCGATCGCAATGGCTCATGACAAGAAGAACAAGGGCAAGGCTATCGCGGAGCCGGCCGCGAAGAAGCCAAAGTTGTCGAAGGAGGAGAAGAAGGCCTTGATGGCCGCTCGCGCCGCCGAGGAGCGTGAGCGTGGCCAAGGTGGGTCGCTGAGGATCCACGAGGCTCGTACGAGGCAACCTCCGGTGATTGACGACTCTAAGGCCGAGGAAGAGCTGGTTGAGCCGCTCGTCCACCGGCGCTCAGCCCGGACCCATGGGGGTCACACCAAGGCAACACCTCGTTTGAGACCGACGGCTGCCGACCGTCGTGAGGACAGGGAGGTCCAGCGTGCTATCTACGAGATGGACACCACTGTCCATGTTGCCGAAGGAGTCTGGTTGACCGACTACCAAAAGATAAAGGCCAAGCAGCTTCGCAAGCTCAGATGGAGTGTGTTGCTTGAGGAGTGGTACCCGCAGCCCAGAGAGGCTCTGGTGGATAGTCGCTTCTGGACTGTCACCCAGGCGTCTCTCTACGAGACCTACAGGCGTCGAGGTCACAAGCTGTTTCAACACAACTATCTGGATTGGGGACAGCTAGCTTTGGCAGCAGGGACGTAGATTCGTCCTTTCTTTGAGAGGTACCGAGGCTTGGTGCAGCTGATGGCATATGAGCGGAGTGCCTATGTGGAAGATTGGGTCCGCGTCTTCTACGCCACCCTCTATGTCTCTGAGGGCAGAAGATCAATTGACTTCATGTTCATGGGTCAGCACTACCACCTGATGAGACAGACACTGGCACAGTTGCTTGGAGTGGACTTGCATGACACCTGCGTGCATGAGAGGGTCTACGGTCAGGCAGATCCACCGAGGAGGCCGCTCACTGGAGGAGTGGCACCACCGCTGGAGGAGATTCGTTCCCTGTTTGGTCCCACCTTCTCTCCTGACCAGCCGAGAGTACCAGCCTTGTTGACTCCAGCTGCGCGCACAGTGCACCTCGCCTTGCGCCGCACGCTCCTACCGAGGTCTGGCTACTTGGAGGGGTTCACCAGCCTTCAGCAGACTCTCCTGTTCTACATCATGAACGGGATGGAGTTCGACATCGTGGACGTCCTCATATGCGAGATGGAGGATGTGATCACAAACGTTGTGGGCATGATGAGGCAGCTAGTATATGGGCACTGGATCAGCTACCTGCTTACTATGATGGTTCCTGATGGGTCCGCAGTGCACGACCGTCTCACTGACGAGAGTGTGACACGGTTCGATCACTACCATGCCCCAGCTCCTGGAGACCGCCGCCTTGGCCGTCCAGTCGAGCGTCAGGTCAGGGCCCGGCTGTCTGAGGAGGACTGGTCTGACTTAGAGAAGGAGGATGAGAGGCTTGCCGAGGCTGAGGCTCAGGGGGAGGACTTACATCATATCTGGTCAGAGAGCGACACCGACGACAGTGTCGAGGAGTACTTCCCTCCTCCGCCCTCACCCAGGCAGCACGACGCGGAGGCTGGAGGCTCTACAGTGCCACCACCTACTCCACCTCCCGTCACTGAGGCGCAGGTCATGCAGCCGTCAGAGCTGACGTCGCTCCTCAAGCAGATGGTTGAGCAGTAGCGTCTGGACAGGCTGGCAGCCGAGCAGGCCCGAGCAGAGCAGGCTGCCCGTCTCCTTGAGGTCCAGCAGCAGCAGGAGATGCAGCGTCAGAGCGCCCGTGAGAGGCGTGAAGACACTGACAGGCTAACGGGGCTCATCGACCAGATGCACCAGCGCACTCTCGACCAGCAGCAGCAGACGCAGCAGGCGATGATGGGCATCCTGGGGTTGATCACCAACCTCTACACCCAGACCGGGATTGCCCTCCCATCGCAGCTTCCAGGAGTCGCTCCACCACCTCCAGTCCTAGCTCCAGCTGCCGCTCGAGTGGCCCCAGTTCCTTCTACGCCGATTCCCTCCTTCAGCGTGTCTCCTTTTCTGGCTCCTAGTGCTCCGCTTCACTCCCCGCTGCCGGCTACGACCTTGTTCCAGCAGTCACCGGCCTCCGTCGTCAGCGCCCCTGCTCCAGCAGCTCCTTCACAGCACGCACCGACGGTGGCTCCTACGGCTCCGGCAGCTCCCTCCACCGCTACTCCAGGCAGCAGCTCCGGCGAGAGCACTCCCGATGGTGACCAGTTCGTCATCGCGCCCAGCACTCAGGATTCTTAGGCACTCGGATCCCTTTTTGGTGTCTTGATGCCAAAGGGGGAGAAGAGTTAGAGGAGTCAGGGGGAGGAGAGCTTAGTCTCAGGGGGAGTGTCGAGCTTAGTCAGGGGGAGGAGTGTCTTAGTCTCAGGGGGAGTCCGTCTTTTGAGTTTTCTATTATCTTTTGTAATTTGGAGTTTATCGTTTATCATTATTGTAATTCAGTGTGTTTGCTACATTTGGTGATTTTGCTACTCATTTGGTGTTCATTGAGTACTCTTATGCTAATTAATCGATTGGGTTCATTTGGTGTTCATCTATGTTTATGATCACTTATTTACACTTGAGTTGTTAATTGATGCTTAAGCTTCAAGTGTGACATCCTGTATTCATTGCATATTCTTTTAAGTTTCATTCTATCAAATTCATTACTATTGCGCTTTGATTATTGTGTTGTCATCAATCACCAAAAAGGGGGAGATTGAAAGCATCTAGGCCCCCCATGAAGTACGGTTTCGGTGATTAATGACAACCATTTAACTTTACTAATGAATTTGTGAATGCAAGGTCCCCATAATCACTCAATATAATGAAAGGAATATGTCATTGGAGACCCATATACAATCAACTTTTGAGATCAAATCAATGAGATAAAGACAAGAAGTGAAAGCTCTTATGTCTAAGTCACTCAACCATAAGTTGACAACATACAATGCTTGAAGATCATCGGAGAGCCTTGTGGAACAAATGTCTAAGAGGTCATCTGAGCAAGACACAAAAGATTCACTCAAAACAACTCGAAGCAAACAAAATCAACTCACCAGATCAACCGATGATTTCAGAAATGTACACATCGGTCGAGTTGGTTCAACTGAAGAAGACCTCAGACAAATGTACTCACCGGATCATCCGATGTGAATGGCTCAGTGACATCGGTCCATCAGTACAGTTTGCAATACCATTGGACCAAGTGAAGCACCGGATCATCCGATGTGCAGACTTACACACATCGGTCGATCACTCCAGTAAGCATCAAGATTAAGCAAATTCTGGAGGAAGAGCCACCGGATCATCCGATGAGAAGACAGGGGCAACATCGGTCTAACAACGGTCATATCTGACACAATGATGTCAGCCAAAGTAATTAGACCGATGATAACTAAAGGGGAGACATCGAATCATCCGGTGTTCACAGTAAACTTCTGTCAGCCTACTTTTCCAACGGCTATTTCGGGGAGGCTGGCTATAAATACCCCCTAACCCTGTCATTTCGTCAAGTATTGATCACCTGAAGCTATCCACACATCCACAAGTGTTCAAGGCCAAGAGCAATCACTTCCACACCATTTCGATCATCTCTACACCAAGGTTTAGGCTAGAACTAGCTAGAGAGAGAGCTTGTGTGCCACCATTCTGGGTGAGTGGACTCTCTAGGATAGTGTGAGAGCCTCAAGGGTGTGCCCTTGGTGTTGTAACCGTGAGAAGACTTTCGGAGCTTGCCAAGGCGTTTGTGGAAGTCCGGAAGGTCAAAGTTGTACAAGGCTTGAGCTCCACCTTGCCAAGGAGGCTAACGGAGAAGAATAGTGAAGACCCCTCGTCTCAGTGACTTGGGTGTGGCAAAACCCTTTGGTGGGTGCCACAACGTGGATGTAGGAAGATCTTCACGATCTTGCCGAACCACGGGATAAATCCTTGTCTCCTCGGGAGTTTGCATCCCTTCTCCTTCCCTTACTTTTATGCATTTTACATTCCGCAAAGTTTCTATCTACTAGAATGCATAGATAGTCGCGTAGGGAATTGGGCTTTAGAAATTAAGTTTCATTGCTTAGAATTTTTCGAAGAAAGCCCAATTCACCCCCCCCCTCTTGGGCATTCGGTCCTTACAACCGGACTAGTCCGGCAGACTTTCTGGAATTCAAAATACAATGAGACTGGACAAGTTCGGACTTGCACCGGACTAGTCCGGTGTTAGGGTTTTTCAACAGCTACCTTTTGGAAACCCTATAAATAGAGAGTCCACGGCTTTCCTATTGAAATACACGTCGAATACGAATCAAGTAACAGACCCTAGCGCCGCCACTTCGTCCCAAGAGCCCAAAACACATCTCCCCACACATCTAAAGTGCAAAAAGAGTGAAATCAATTGAACACTTGGATTCGGGATTGGGAGATCGTCGTTCTTTCATTGCGGGCTCTTGGGGTTTGATCTTTCTACACTCATACTCTGCATTGTAATACTTTTGAGTGTATTTGATCACTTCTTTCGTTGTAATTCTCGTGGTAGCCCTCAACGTGTGAGGTTGCCCCACAAACTTGGTGATTACCCGTGATAGTGGAATCAAGTCGGCCTTCGTGGTGACTTGAAGAGGGAAAGGGTTGGAGACCCGGCTCTGTGTGAGCTTCCTCAACGAGGACGTAGATCTCGTGGTGAGATCAAACCTCGGGAAAAATTCGTGTGTCTTTCGCCTTATTTCCTTTAAATTTTGTTCATTAGATCACTTGAGTGCTAAACATCAACCTAAGGCAATTATAAGTTTTACCTGCATTCTTATATTAATCTCAAATAAAAATATCAGTTGTTCTCATTTCCGCTGCTAAAGAAATTTAGTTTCCCAAATAACACCTGATCAACACACATATTTTTAGCACACCGGACAAGTCCGCCCACACGACCGGACTAGTTCGGCCAACCAAGTTTTGACGATTCTATTAAGTGTGCAGGAAATTCAAAAGGCCTATTCACCCCCCCTCTAGGCCACATTCAGACTTAGCAAATTTTCAAGGATTCTTGGAATATCGGACTAGTCCGCACAAAATCGGACAAGTCCAAAGGTTCCCAGAGGCAAAATCGGACTAGTCCGCAGCAAAAACGGACAAGTTCGTTTTTAGTCACAGAGAAATCGGACTAGTCCTCAGTAAAATCGGACTAGTCCGCACTTTCCTGCATTTCAAGTGCGGTTTTGTTCCAAATCAATTTTAAACTCATTCCTCTTTATGTGGGTTAATGTTAAACATGTATATGAGTGCATGCAAGGCATGATGCATAAAAATGAGGGTGTTACAAACCTACCCCCCTTAAAATGAATCTCGCCCTCAAGATACGATGCGGAAGAGAAGAGATAGGGAAATTCCTTCTTGAGATCATCCTCCAATTCCCACGTCGCTTCTTTTTCTGTGCGGTGCTTCCATTGAACTTTATACCATCTAATAACCTTGTTCCTTGTGACCCTCTCCTTAGTTTCCAAGATTTTGATCGGTTGCTCAGCGTAAGTCAAATCTTCTTCTAGTTCCAATTCTTCCATTGGCACTTGTTCTTCTGGTGCTCTCAAGCACTTCTTGAGTTGGGAAACATGAAAGACATCATGAACATCTGAAAGATGAGTTGGCATCTCCAACTTATACGCTACTTCTCCTCTTTTGTCCAAAATTTTGAATGGTCCAATGTAGCGAGGTGCGAGCTTGCCTCTTATGTTAAACCTCTTATGACCTCTCATTGGTGACACCTTGAGGTAAACAAAATCTCCTATTTCAAAGGCTAATTTCCTTCTCCTATTGTCCGCATAGCCTTTTTGCCTTGATTGGGCAGCCCTCAAGTTTTCACGAATTATTTGTACTTGCTTTTTAGCTTCTTGCAACACATCCGGACCAAATACTTGAGTTTCTCCTGCCTCATTCCAGAATAAAGGTGTCCTACACTTCCTCCCATAAAGCTCTTCATACGGTGACATTTTCAAGCTTGCTTGGTAACTATTATTGTATGAAAATTCTGCGTATGGCAAGCTTTTGTCCCAACATTTCCCATGCTTCAAAGCACAAGCTCTTAACATGTCCTCCAAAATCTGATTGGTCCTCTCGGTTTGTCAATCCATTTGAGGATGATATGCTGAACTAAATTCAACCTCGTTCCCAAAGCTTCATGCAATTTTTGCCAAAACCTGGAAGTGAATTGTGAACCTCTATCCGAGACTATCTTCTTAGGGACTCCATGTCGACACACAATATGCTCCATGTATATTTCGGCCAATTGTGCAGCTGTATATTTGGTCTTCACAGGGACAAAATGAGCTGACTTGGTTAAGCGATCCACAATTACCCAAATTGAGTCATACCCCGACTGAGTACGGGGTAACCCAACTATGAAGTCCATACCGATTTCTTCCCACTTCCATTCTGGGATCTTCAATGGTTGCAATAATCCAGCTGGCCTTTGATGTTCCGCCTTGACTCGTTGACACACATCACACAATGCCACATATTCAGCTATGTCCTTCTTCATGCTATCCCACCAATAGCTAGTCTTCAAGTCTTTGTACATCTTTGTACAATCAGGGTGAATTGAGTAAGGTGAGTCATGTGCCTCTTTCAATACCGTCTCCCGAATATGCTTCACATTAGGCACAACGATTCTCTTTCCAAGCCATAAGGTACCATGTTCGTCTTCATCAAATCTGAATTCTCTCCCTTCTTCGGTCTTGTCCTTGATTTCCTTGATCTCTTCATCTGCGGTTTGTGCCTCTCGAATTTCTTGCTCCAAGGTTGGGTTTAACTCCATCATCTCCATCTCATTTACAAATCTGAGGTTCAGCCTTTCAAACTCCTTACATAACTCGGATGGTAACTCTCAAACTGTGAGTTGATGACTTACTCCCTTTCTACTCAAAGCATCGGCCACTACATTGGCTTTTCCCAGATGATAGTTGATTCCTAAATCATAATCTTTGATGAGCTCCAACCATCTTCGTTGCCTCAAGTTCAGATCCGTTTGTGTGAAAATATACTTCAAACTCTTATGATCCGTATAAATTTCACACCTATGTCCAAGGATGTAGTGTCTCCAAATTTTCAATGCATGTACCACGGCTGCAAGTTCTAAATCATGTGTTGGGTAATTATGCTCATGTTTCTTCATTTGTCTCGGATCATATGCAACCATTTGACCTTCTTGCATCAATACACATCCAAGTCCTTGTCTCGATGCATCACAATAAATATCAAAACTCTTGCTCACATCCGGCAGTACCAAAACTGGGACTGTTGTTAACCTCTTTTTCAACTCCTCGAAACTATTTTGACAAGCTTGAGTCCATTGGAAAGCCTTTCCCTTCATTAGCAACTCCGTCATAGGCTTGACTATCTTGGAAAAGTCCTTGATGAACCACCGGTAATATCCAGCCATCCCAAGAAAACTTCTTATTTCCTTGATAGTTTGCGGTGGTTCCCACTTCAACACGTCTCTCACTTTTCTGGGGTCAACCGATACTCCTCCTCCTGAGATGATACGACCCAACAATGACACCTCTTTCAACCAAAACTGACACTTGTTGAACTTGGCATACAATCGATGCTCCCTCAATTTCTGCAACGTAAGCCTCAAGTGTTCCTCATGTTCCTTCTCATCCTTCGAGTAGATCATAATATCATCAATAAACACCACAACGAACTTATCCAAGTACTCCATGAAGACCTTATTCATGAGGTACATAAAGTAGGCAGGTGTATTTGTCAATCCAAAAGACATCACGGTGTACTCATAAGATCCATACTGTGTTCTAAAAGTTGTTTTGGGTATGCCTGATGGTCTAATCTTCATTTGAAAGTATCCTGACCTCAAATCAATATTAGAGAAGACACAAGCACCCTTCATCTGATCAAACAAGTCTTCTATGCGTGGCATGGTGTACTTGTTCTTGATTGTTACCTCATTGAGAGCTCGGTAATCCACACACATCCTTTGGTTTCCATCCTTCTTGTCCACAAACAACACAGGCGCTCCCCAAGGTGAAGAACTAGGGCGAATAAAACCTTTCTCTAGTTGCTCTTGAATTTGTTTCTTGAGCTCCGCTAATTCCAAAGGAGACATCCTATACGGCCTGTTAGCTATAGGTGCAGTTCCAGATATTAAATCAATAACAAACTCAATGTCTCGATCAGGTGGCATACCTGACAACTTGTCCGGAAAAACATCCAAAAATTCACACACCACCGGAATCTCTTCAATTGCGGCACCGTCCATATGATTCAACTCCAATTGCTTCGATGTGGTTTGAGATGCTTCAAATTCTACGATGATCTCTTCCTCATTGGTCAACTTCACTGTCTTTGTGGCACACTCAATAACTCCATTGTGCTTCCTCAACCAGTCCATGCCAAGTATAATGTCCAATCCTTGAGAATTCAAAACAATGAGGTTGGCGGAGAAGTCTACCCCCCTTATTCTAAGGCTTACTTTTGGACATACTATATTTGTCCTCATCTCTCCTCCAGGAGACTTAACCAATAGAGTAAACTTCATATGGGGGATAGGAAAACTATACTTGGCAACATATTTTGATGCAATGAATGAATGCGATGCTCCAGAATCAAATAACATAGTCGCGGGGTTGAAGTTTGCGAGAAACATACCAATTACCACGTCATCCGCTTGTTGAGAATCCTCCGTAGAGATATGGTTCACATTGCCACGAGCAAAATTCTGTTGTCCACGATTCCCTTGTGGCTGTCCTCTATTGGGTCTTGGGTTTTGCCTCGGCGCATTGCTCCCTTGACCAAGGCCTAACTTAGGACATTGATGCGCAATGTGTCTAGCTTCTCCACAAGTATAACACTTCCTAACTCCACCAGAATTATTGGGACGTGCTTGGTTTTGAACACTTGGAGCAGGAAAGTTAGCACGAGGTGCAAAAGGCATTGGAGGCCTAGGTGCTTGCATGACAGGGCGCTGTTGCACAAACTGAGTTGTGCGCGATGCATAACCAGGGCGCTGAGCAGGCGCAGAAGGGCTGAAGTAAGGCGCATTGGGCGGCGCAAAGCGAGGGCGCACATTACTTCCTTGTTGCTGTCCTTGATATGGCGCCTTTCTCTTATTGTCTTGCTCCATCTCACGAATCTTGTTCTCAATCACAATTGCTTGTCCACAAGCTTCTAAAAATTTGCATAATCACAATTGAGTAGTTGCACTTGGATTTCATTGTTCAAGCCCCTCATGAACAAGTATTGTTTCCGGCTATCTCGACTAACATCCTCAGGCGCATATCTTGAGAGTTGAGTGAACTTATTGAGATATTCACTCACGCTTGATCTCCCTTGCCTCAAGTTTTCAAATTCTTGCCTCTTCAAGATCATCACTCCCTCCGGCACAAAATGAGAACATAAATTCTCCTTGAATTCGGCCCAAGTAATTCTCTCTTGGTTCTCATGAGCATTGCAATAAGAATCCCACAAATTCGCAACTGCTCCAACTAGTTGATGAGAAGCAAACAAGACCTTCTCCCGGTCACTTCATTGGACAATAGCTAGCTTCTTCTCCACGGACTTGAGCCAATCATCCGCATCCATAGGGTTAGCGGATTGAGCAAAGGTCAGTGGCCTAGTCCTCATAAACTCTCCCAATCGGTTATGAGGAGGCAGGGGTGGTGGTGGAGGCATGTGGGGCTGATTGTTGATGTTACCAGCCTGCAGCTGTCCCATAGTTTGTATCATGGTCTGCATAAGCTGGTTTTGCATAACCAATAGCTGCTCAATGTTGATAGCTCCCTGAGTAGATCCTTGTCCAATGTTGTTCTGAGGCACTCCATTGTTCTCCTCCTCATCATTGCCATTCCCCTGGTTATGAGTCCTCACCATATGGAGAAATGCAATAGGTAAGAATTAGAAAACGTCCCCAACTATATGCATCAAGGGATATGAAACTAAACAACTAACTAGCCTAGGTGGACATGGCAATGCTAAAGCATCCCAAAATCCTCTATTAAGCACTCAAGCAAATAATATATAGCAACAACACACCAAGCAAAAACACATCGATTCCTGTGACGCCCGGTTCCGAAAGATGAACCAAGCTAACGCATATGTGTGCCCAGGATGTTCAACACACATACACGAGTGCAATCACAAACGATATACAGATAATTACCACAGAACAAGATTAATTAACCAAATTTTATTAAACAAACCATATTATCCTTGAATACAAGCTCTAATGAATATTTATGACAAGTTCAACTAATGCAGCGGAAATAAACTAATTAAGCAAACTAAACAGCTAGGCAGTATAAGCAATAGGGTATAGCACAGCTCCATACAACACCATAGGCAAGCTGACAGTAGACACGACCTAGAACTCCACATTCTCACCATTAAACTCCCAATCCTGACCTGCAACTGTTGGGGGGATTGCAAGAGTGAGTACATGTCGTACTCAACAAGTGTGGAAAGTATGACATGTGGCTAATTCATATGACGACAATAATAATGGCAAAGTGCTGAAAAGTACATTAAAACATTTGAAAAGCAATATATTATATGTATGTGAAATAAACCCATCATAATCATAAGTAATACCATAATATCAATCTGAATTCACTACCATCATCAATAATTCCAGATTTCACCATTGCTAATAACCATATTCAATACCAGAAATAAATCCATAACGAGCCATAACCATTACCAAACCATAACCATACCAAATACCATCCCAATACTAAGTTCCCTCTAATCATGGAAGTTGTCCAGGTGCTCATAACCGGGAGCACGACTATCATGATAGTTTTATTAGACTCCGCAGAGTTTGTACCACTTTACCCACGTGTTTGTGATTTCATCACCTTTCGATGACTAGAACCTCTATTATGCCGTCTCACACTTCCGTCGGTGTGTGGCCAAGAGATCACAAAATAGCCTTTACAAAGAGATTACTAGCATATTTAGACACCACTGAGGTTTCACCGGTGGTGATGTCTCCTACAGAGCACATCTTCGACCAAGGGCCCCCTCTTGAGCCATTCGGATCCCAGGGTAGTCCCACCAATCATCAACAAACCCAATCCGACTACCCCTTCCCCGAGCATCCTTAATGGTCCAAATAGAACTGGCAAAGCCCTAATTTATCAGCTACGCTGCACCCATACTTGGCCTTGTGGTGGCACTGTAGTCCTGACTTATTCTCGCATGAACTGGTCCTTAGATCTAAAGCAAGCAAAACCACCATAACATCCAACCCATCCACATACCAGGCTTGCTTAGATCACCCATTACCATATCATATTTAACCAGTTCATGTCAACCATAGTCTCATCCATGCATAATTAAATTGGGTGGTATAGTTGTTTTCCCATCCCAATTGATTAAGTGAAGCAAAAAGGTAAAAATCCCATCCCCGACTCTCTACCATATATCCCAGGTGACAAGGGTGGTTAAACAAAGCTAGTAAACTTCCTATCATAGGATTCCCATCAAATTGACACAAGCATGCAGTTTGCAAACAAAAAATTTATTTAAAAAAGGATCAATATGCTTCAAGGACACTTGCCTTGCTCTTGCGGTTGATTAGGGTCAAAGCCTTCAAACTCTTGGTGCTGTAGATCCTCCGCGGCACTCTCTAGTGTAAATCTGTCTAATCCACACAATAAACATACAAGACAAGAAACACAATCAAAGAGTGCACAAATATTACTCAATATGTCATGACATGCATGATTGATGCAAATGTAAGGTAGAACTTGTCAATAGATTGCTTTTAATGATCAATAACTAGTTCTAATAGATTTTAACAAATGTACACAGGTTTGGAGTTGATTAGATGAAACTTTTAGAATCAATTCAACACAATTTATCCAGGGAAATCGGACTAGTCTGCCAGGGACCGGACAAGTCCGCACCTTGCGAGATCAGCAGATTAGGGTTTTCTAGATCGACGTAAATTTGGAGATTAGGGGTTGAATTCACGTAAGAAAAAGATAATAGAGGGTATACCAGGTGTTTAGGACTCCAATGAATCAAGAAGCTTAGAGGTAGCACTTGGATCTTGGTGATCTAGGGTTGGTGATGAACTTGGATATGAATTGGTGATGAAGAACGAAAGCTTGGTGGAGATCTTGATCCTCTTTCGTTTCCTCCTCTTCTTCTTCTTTATTGGGATCTTCTCCTCCCTCCTTGATGGTGGCTCTCCACGAACTAGGGTTTGGGTGGGGTGGAAAAGTGGCAAATAGATGTCAAGCGAAGGGGTGGGGTTGTTTATATAGAGGTGGAGGCTAGGGTTAGATGGATTTCGAGTTTGGGATGAGTAGAGACCGGTTTAGAGTCCCTCATTGGCTCTAAAAGAGTTAGGCACGACATCCCTAGGCCCACTTAACGTGAAACCCAAGATTCAAGTCGTAAAACCAAAGATCAACTCGGAGTTGCAAAATATCGGACAAGTTTGAAAAGGACCGGGCTAGTCCGAAGTTGTCCAGAGAGAAAATCGGACAAGTCTGGCCTAAAATCGGACAAGTCCGACTTTAGTCAGTGAGAAAACGAACAAGTCCGCTGGAACACCAGACTAGTCCGGAAAAGTTCAGGGACTTAGCAAATTTTCAAGGATTCTTGAAATATCGGACTAGTCCGCACAAAATCGGACAAGTCTGAAGGTTTCTAGAGGCAAAATCGGACTAGTCCGCAGCAAAAATGGACAAGTCCGTTTTTAGTCAGAGAGAAATCGGACTAGTCCTCAGTAAAATCGGACTAGTCCGCACTTTCCTGCATTTCAAGTGCGGTTTTGTTCCAAATCAATTTTAAACGTGTTCCTCTTTATGTGGGTTAATGTTAAACATGTATATGAGTGCATGCAAGGAATTATGCATGAAAATGAGGGTGTTACAGTTGCCTCTGTGGGAACCGAACCACGAGATAAAGTACTTATGTTCTTACTCTGCGCACATTGTTCTTACGCTTCATATATATCTAGGGTTTCAACCAATATTACTCACTTTACGTTGAAACATTGAATATAAGATTAACTTGTGGTACATCCTAGTTTATAGTTTTGTAACACTTCAATTAAAAGTATATTTCCGCTGCATACATCCTAGGATCAAGATAATCGATCAAATTTGATAAACCTAGTCGGTACACACTGGACTAGTCCACACTCGACCGGACTAGTCAGATATCTCGAGATGTGATCTGGTTGTTAAGTGTCGCAGGTTCCGTCAGAAAATCAAAAGGGCCTATTCACCCCCCTTTAGGCCACATTCACCAGGGCCACGGACAGGTCCACCGGTATAAGAGAACAATGGGTCCAATGGCGCGAATCCAGCTGCTCGAACGGGTTCGTCAGCAAAGCGCCATCAGCTCCGTGCCAGAGAAAAGAGAACGAGGCGGCGGGGCAACAGAGGACTCGGTAGACTCACTAGATCTTGGTGTACCTGGCCAGAGACCACGATGGAGCGAAGAGGAGAACGAGGAGGCGGTAGATCTGGACGAATCCCGCGTCGCAACGAAGGAGGACGAGGTGGCGGCATTCCTGGCCGGATCCCAAATCGGAGCGATGAGGGGGCGGCGGACCAGGCCGGATCCTGCGCCGGAGCGACGAGGCGGTGGCAGATCTGGCCGGAGCCCGCGCTGGAGCGAAGGAGGACGAGGCGATGAAATTTCTGGCCGGATCCCGCGCCAGAGCGACGAGGGGGCAAAGGACCTGGTTGGATCCCGTGCTGGAGCGATGAGGGGGCGGTGGCCATGGGGGACTAGTTTTTGCGGTGGGAGAGAGGACAAATGAGGAAGACACGCTAGGGTTTGGAGAATGGACAGGCGGGCTGGGAAATAAAAATTTGAGATTCAGTCCAAAACGATAGAGCCATCGACTTTTTTTTGCTCGACGTATTTAACTTGGGATGTTACGGTTGTGGGCCGACCAAGCCCATCCGACGCTTATAAAGTTAGAGTCGTCGGTTCTTTTCACTGCCCCAACATTTTTTAATTACATATGTCAGTTTGTGTCAGAAAGCTGACATTTTTAACAACAACCGTCAGTTATATTTCTACCAACATTTTTAATATTTTTATATCCGTCGATCCCGACATTTTTAAAATAAACCGACGACCTATTGCTCGTTTCTTGTAGTGGGGGCTAGGGTTAACACTAACCGCCCCAGCCTCCCCCCTTTTATCCTGCGGTGACGAGCCGCTGGGTGGGCCGCGCGCCGTGCCGGGCCACTGGCTGGGCCACGCACGCGCGTGGGCCATCGGCTGGGCCACGCATGCTCAGTCCAATCCAATATACTCATTTTATTTTATTTACTATTTATTTAGTTTGCAGTTTAAAATAGTTTTTAAATCTGGTACAATTTAGTTTTAAATTCCTTCAAACTTATGTGCTCTTGTAAATATGTGTAAATATAGTTATGATTATGACAAGTGTCACATTGCAATATTATGATTGAATTTAGAAATTTGGCTAAAATTAAAATTTTGGCCGAATGAATTTAAAAATTCAATTAGTAACACTTTGTCCATTTTTTTTGTTCAAACCATTATTTAAAATCTTGGCCCAAAAGCGATAGAATTTTGTTACCTTTATTTCGAATATTTACATGTTCAATCATTTAAGCTAATTTTAAATTTTTGGCTTATCATGAGACAATATGATTACACATAAATAAAAAAAGATTCGATTTATCTTAATTAAGTCATTTAGTAATATTTGGCTTAATACAAGCATGAATCATTGTTGACGGCTGTTATATACCAATTTCAGCCGTCAATATAACTCAATTATGTGAAGGATTGATCATTTCTTGCACACATCACCTTTCTACTTGACCTATTTCCACGTGTACTTGTAGAAATATGTGTATGCAGATATTTATACAAGAATTGAGGAAAAGTATGGGGAGCAATCCTATAAAATATCATCCCAACCAATCAGACGACGACACGTGGCACCACATGGATCAAATGGCCCACAAACAGAAGTATCCGAGGCCATCCAACGGTGTAGCACCAATATCAGTCAATGGGACCCACCTGGCAGCCACCTGGAGGAAGTACGGGCCGTTTGGAGCCCTAACCAGGTCGGCTGAACCAGGGGGTCGGCCGACCTGGTCCTGGCGTCAAACGCGGTCAACTTCCACGTGTTGGCTCCTCCCGGCTCCCTGGAGTCAATGATGACTGATTCGCGCGCTTTTGGTGGCGGGAACCGACCTCAACACTAGTATAAATAGGACCCTATACCCCTCACTTCAACACACACCACTTGGGCATCATTCTATTGTATACACTATCTTTCATAGTCCTTAGAGGAGTTAGAATGTAGAGAGGAGAGCCTCTAGTCCCAAGTCCAAATTGGGAAAGGAGTAGAAGGAGTCTCTCTTCCCAATTCCACATTGGGAAAGGTATATCTCATGTATTCCCCCTTGTATTTGTGAGTTTGTGCTCAATAAAGATATTATCTTTAGTCTTCTTTTCTACATATACTTGGACAAAGCGTTTCTTGTTTGATTGTGGAGTCCATGTAAGTGGAAGGTATAGTCTTTATGATTGTACTCTCATGATCACATCTTATGGTCATAAACACTATAGACCCCCACTATAGTCTATGTAGTTATGATATGATTATGTTAATATGAACAACTATGCTATGTAATCAACATTGGTTCAATGATGATTTAGTTCATTGACTTAGGATGGCTTGTGCTGCATCTCTTAAGGAATTTGCTTAGTATGCTAGCATGGTGCTAGGGTATTTAAGTAGCATTGGATGTCTCGTAGACCCACGGATTGAAGAGGTAGACAGTAGGTGGTGACAGCCCTATCTGTCCTTTGTAATCCTCCACATTCGGCTATACCACAGACTCTTGGCGGGAGTTGCCCTAGTATTGCTAGGGGTAAGCACGTGCCCAATGCGTTGAATAGCATTGCATAGGAATTCATCATTTACATGACCATTAGTATCTACCTTAGGCTATGTATATGTATTAGGAGCATTGTAGAAGCAACTCTCTAACTCTTAATCCAATCTCCCTCTAGGACCCATTTACCCTTTAGAATAGATTGCCTAGGTGTGTGTCACACTACCCCTATTATCAACTTACCCCCTGTCCGGATAATTGATTAGTATCCCATAGCTTGACCATAAGAGTAGTATATACTTTACTGCATTGCCTTCCTTTGGGATAAATACGATATCCTTGGGAATACTCATGGGTGAAATGCTACAAAAGTATCTTCCGTGCGCTTGCGGATCTCATCTCTTTACTGGAGATGATCTGTGGTGTTAAGAAATACCAACAAGCATTTCTTGCGCCATTGCTGGGGATTATTTGTTAGTATATCTTAGGAGCCGTCAACAAGCATTTCTGGCGCCGTTGCCGGGGAAGGCAAAGGAAGTGAAGGATAGCTATCACTTGTGATTAAGCTATAGGTACTAATAGTTATTAGATAGGATTACCCTTATTAGTTTTCTCTTTTGTGTGAAAACAGGGTAGTGTTGGCCAACCCATTGTATGAGATGGCCAACGAGGACGCAAGTGCTAAACTGCAAGATGATTCAAGGCGTACCTCAACAAATGTCCACTAGGCAACACCATTGCCTTTTGCGGGAGAATTTCAGCTTTCAGTAGGAGCCAAAGTCATCCATACCCAAGCTTGGGGAAGGCCCCGAGAAGTTCTTCTTGGTTTGCCTCCACCATGGGGTGGATAGTTGGCTCTTCATCCAACAGTCGTGTCATGGGTTGGCTCCACCAATCCATGACCGCATTCATGCTGGAGCTGAAGGAGTCCTATTCTCATTCATCATGGACGATAAGAAGGTCTCCACTCAAGGGGTGGATTGAAGAATGCTCGAGTTCCCATAGCTTGTCATGCACACCACAAGGTGGATATGCTAGTTATGGAACTACACCTCCCATTGAAGTGTCATGAATATTCAAGTCGTTGGATATTTGTTTGGATAATCCAAGTCGTGGATATTCACATGATTTGTGAAAATCCATGTCATGGGACGCGTGGGAATTATTTCCCTAAGACCCATGAGGACCTTTTTCAAACAACAACTCCAATGGCTACCATTCACAAGGAGGTCAAGGGTGGAATTAACATCACCCTTGTATTCAAGGAGGCTATGGCTTTCCAAGGGATTTAAGTTCAACTATCCTACCTTGAAGTATCTTGGCCAAGAAGAAATCAAGACAACATTCACATGAAGATCTTGGCCAAGGACAAGAACTTAAGGAGCATTCAAAGTCCAAGATATCTCACATCACTTGTTGGGATTCCCACACTTCGACCAAACCCATTCAACCTAGGGCAAGTGACATTGTGGATGAAGCGTTTCTTGTTTGATTGTGGAGTCCACATGTCATGATGCCCAAGGAAGCCTTTGATCCATGATCAAGGAATACATTCAAGAGGGAGAATCCATCACCACAACAACATGTCTATATCAATACAACAGGGAGAGGCTAGGGCCACCTGTGGCCCACATGTCCAAATGACAGCCAAATGAGTTTGGCATGTCAAAGCAGAAGAAACCGTCCACATATTCAACTCCGGGATTGGACAACAAATAATCGCGCTGAACAGAATGGAGGTAAGTCCTACTCATCGGACTTAAAAATTCGGTGATTCCTTGCCAATAGGTTAATTGGTAGTTATCTCATATTTGTTTTCCAAATTGCATCAACCCTTGCATTTGCATGTTTGAAATTCCACACTTGCATGTTGGAAAGTAAAATTTCCAACCATCATTAAACTAAAAATTTGAATTAGGGGAGAAATTTAATTGGATATGAACTACATGCATGACCACTTGAATTTATCTTCCTAGTTCAAACCAAAAAGATTTGCTTTGACCCTCATTGCATTTACAAGTTATTTCAAGCTGGGCAAGACAATTTAAAAATTGGGTTCAATTTGCTTTTGGCTAACTAACCCGTTTTCGAGTTGTTTTGTGTGTTCTTGATTAAAGTGCAACTAGGTCAAAATTGTGAAGAGGTGGTGTGGCAAGAAAGTGGAAGGTTTCATCAAGCTCAAGTCACCATTGGGAGGATTTGAGAACACTTCTCTCCTTCAAACTCATTTTGAGTTTGAGGAAGAGAAATGTTTAAACCTGCAAATGGTTTGGTTCCAAACCGGTGTTTATGGATTGGTTTTCGATCGGGTTGAGATGGGAATGGGTGAAAACGGGCCGAAATTGCTAATGGGTTAGTTTGGGTTCGGTTTGTGTAGATAACGGTTTGGTTCGGTTTAGGTTGGATCTCTATGGTTCGGATTAGAAACGGGTTGCAACCAGTTTGGAACCACGGTTAGGGATCCAGTTTCCCGACTCCTGAATCGCCTTCCCGATCGACAGTCCTCTCGAGTCGCCGCCGTCAACCTCGGTCCTCCCAAGTACGTCTCCCTCGCCGCCGCCAGCCTAATCCGCCGAGGCCATCTCCTCGCCCGTCTGCGCCGCGAGGGAGCATGAAGCGCACGGAGACGATTGACTGCTTGTCGTCCTCAGATCTGAGGCAGGTGTCGCTGCTCGTTGTCAACGTAGGAGGTGCCTCTGCTCCTCTACGGCGGCGTCGGCGCTGCTCGGCCACAGGTAACACACGCACACCTCGTCAGCTCTCTCCCTCGCGCAGCTCTACATCCTCTTCGTCCACAGATTTGAAGCACCACACCGGCAGGAACTTCTGTCTCCGGCAAGAACTCGCGCTCCCTTCACAGTACGGCTCCCTTCCCTTGTTTTGAACCAGGCTAGTTCTAAGTTTTCTTGTTTCAAAGAGAACAGCTGCATCTTTCTGCCGTATGTTTCAGTTAAAAATTAGAGCTCCCAAGTAATGTACAAATGTTCTTGAATGTGACTCCTGCTAGCTGTGCATATTTGACATTCTTGTTGCAATTGTTTGATTAAGGCAATTTCTCATGTGTAGAACAACGTAGCTTTTAATGAACATTGCTCGGTCTGTCCTGTAACATACTAGAATTGTTGTTCTGTGTTATTTATATGGTTGTTTGATCTGAAAGTGATTATCTTCTTTATGAAATATTTTATCCATGACCATTACTCTTTTACGGATAAGTGAATCGGACCTTTCTCTAGTTGAAAACAAGTTGCTGCTGTACTTTTATAGAACTAAAGAGATGCGGGTAGTGCTTTGAATCTGAGATTTATAGAACTAAAGACATGCGAGTAGTCCTGTTGCTAATCTACAGTCGGTATCTTGTTACCCAACAACAATATTTCTTGGACTTAAATTCTTTTCTACCATGTGTTATTCATGGACTTAAACCTTGTCATTTGTTTTCTGTCCATAGGTAGTAACATTCTGCGAGGGGGAGATTTTTGATGCTAAAAGTTACACATTTTCTACTAGCAAGTGGGAGGCATTGTGATTATTTGGGTGCTGCAGCTACAATAACATCATTTGCTTGGACTCGAGTTGCGGCTGCACCCTTTCCTCCTCGACTAAGTAATTTCTTGGCTCAGTTGAAGTATTTTTGTTATCTGTCTTATTCATCATTTATGTTTTCAACAAAAGATATCTTGAATAGTCTGCCCCTCAAATAGTTTATTCAGGCTAAGAGCTGGTTTGGATTATATTGATTTCACTTTAGCCTGAAAATTGGCATGCTGCATGCATCCATTCTTCCATTAGTCAGTAGATGTTCCACTAGCTGTTATTAATGGAAAATCAAGTACGATAGTGTTGATGCATTGCAGATCCTTTAGTCAGTAGACAGGTACATGTTCCATTAGTAAGATGAAGTTCCATTGTAATGTGATTGATCATCCATTCTTGCTTATCGTCCATTCTTGCTTACTTTACTGTCACCTGCTTCATGGGCCTGTTTTATTATCTGTACATGTTACATCTGTTTATCGTCCATTCTTGCTTATTGTCACCTGCTTTATGGGCCTGTTTGAATGCCTTCACATTTTAAGTATTTTTTTCCTTACTGTATTGTTTATTTCTATGCTACTTGCCTTCACACTTTCTCGTCCATTCCTGCTTATTGTCGCCTGATTTATGGATTGTTACCACCTTATTTTTCTGGTTCTGAAGTTACTCATTGGTATTTCAATTGCCAAACAATATAAGTGCCAGTAGTGTTTTCAGTTATGTTAAGATACTGTTTGGAACCCTGCTTTATCTTGTAATTTCTGGGCAGTTCCTTACTGGATTTGAAATGTGCAGTATTATTTCAAACTTCCACTTGATTCACGAGGTTATCATAATAGTATTCCATTTCAATTTATGCTTCCTACATTTGTGACTAGCTTGCTTTTGTTATAGATGTTAGAGAAGTATGACAATCTATGGTGCCACAGTAAGGACTGTAACGTGCGGAAATATTTCACATCAGAAGACTTTCCACATAATGTACTCCCTCCGCCCCGAAAAACTTGTCGCTTTGTAGTTCATTTTTGAACTACAAAGCGACAAGTTTTTTGAGACGGGGGGAGTAACTCTTGGTCATGGACTTCCATTGCTGCTAAGGAAGTACCCTGAGCACTTTATGGTCAACAGAAGTAAAGGAAGGGGGAAGAGCCTAGAGGGCGTGTGCACATTTTATGGTGTAACTTGGACCCCTGTAGATGGTAGTGCTAACATGGTTATCAATTTAGTCATATATATTCAGACTAGCTTCCAGAACTAGTGTCTATTATCTGGAACTGCACAATAAATTTTTACATAAATTTTTTAGTTATTTTATTTAAAATGGGATACTATTATATTTTTCAGCAATCATACAATGGTTTGTAATTTTTGAAGTATCAAAAGTTTAGGTTTTTAATTTTGAAAAAAAAATATGAAGCAAACAAACCATCAGCAGTGACAACACCACGCAACTCACAACAGCCCACCATGCGAGCGACCAGGCTCGAAGGCTTTAGTTGGACTTGTCTGTTGGGCTGAGAACCATTTATCTCTAATGGGTTGAAACCGGTTTCCAACTATGGTTTTGGGCCGTGGTCTGGTGTGGGTTGGGCTGAGCTTTTTTACAGTTCGGTGTGGATTGGTTTTGAAAAACGAATTGGTAGGCTGGTTTGGTTTGGGCTATATTAACACCACTTTTAGTTTGGTCTGGATATCAGTCTGGTTTTGAACCCATTCCCAGGTCTAGAAATGTTCAAGATGATGACCCAATGGAGGAGCCAGAACTATATCCATTGCTAAATCCAATCTAAACTTGGCATTTGACATCAACCATCAAGCCTACGCCAAAAATCAATGTTGTGAGTTTCTCACACAAAGACCTTCATCACCAACTGCTCTTCAAATGAGGTATGAGTTTAGAATTTTTCATTGTTTGGTTTGCCATAGAATTGAATGTATTTGCTTGCATTTGTGAGGAAGGTTGACACTTTCTCATCATTTAATTCTCATGCATCCTCACAAGAGTAAGTATGGATATTGACTTTTGGATCTCCAAAAGGAAATCCCACCTTACTTGGAAAAATCTAAAACAAGTACCTAGAATACTTTAAGCATTGTTTTGTAGACTTAGTCATTTTTTTCTAGGTTTAGAAAATAAACTTTTGGGCATGACTTAATTGGTGAATTGACATATAGAAACTTGGGCATAGTGACAGCCATAATTTTTAATTGAGCTTCATGCATAGATGGTGTCACTAGATTTCAAACTCCTAGGAATAAGTGATATCCTTGCTCTAAAATTGAATTGCATTTTTTGGAGGAGTCACTAAATTTTAAATTCCTAGTGAAGTCAGGAGGATAAAATTGAGAATCTTGTTTGTCATGGTCTAAATGATAAAATTTGCTCTTGAAAGCTAAGATGGTTAGAAACTTTAAAAGATGAAGGGATCCATATAGTATATTTCTATCACATGCATTGCTATGAGTAGGAGCTTTAGAAAATATGCAACATGAATTATCCATAAAGCTCCACTCTTATCAATGAATAACACATTGATCATGGATACACTTGACATTGGAACCAATGCATCTTTGATTTTGTTCTTCCCCGTATGTACAAATAAAAGTTTGTTTACCTAACCCGAACGTTCATTTGTACAAGTATCGGGAGCTAACCATCCCTCTCTATTCAAGAGAGGAAGTTTGCAGGAGTAATATTACTATGCAAGCATTCCAGAAGCTGATTGTTGGGATCCCTAAAGGATCCCATTTCAACATTTCTTGGCCATGGAGTAAATGAAGATGGTTGCTACCTATTGGAAATTATGCCCGAAGGTCAATCCTAACTATATGAGGCTAGAGATTTGAAATGGGAACCCTCCATGAGCAACCAATGGGCTGCCACGAATGGGTGAGAGCATTGTGCTCTCAACTATTCTAAGCACCCATTCAAGCTCAAGGGATTTGCCACCATCATTGGGTGCAAGTTATTCCTATGTGGCTAGAAGGTATGTTGTACCTTACCCAAGGAACAACTGATCATACCCAATGCGTGTTGGACAAATGTCACTCCCTTATGGCAAAAAGATATGATACACCTTAGCCAAAGAATGATGAGACATACTCAATGTATGTTGAGTGCACGTCATTCCTTTGGATCTAAAGGTTATCATTATCCTAGCCAAGGAATGACAAATCACACCCAACACATGGAGACCCTGATGTGCGGACGATCAACATCGAAAACACTCTATTCAACCACACTCATGGTGTCCATGGGAGGCAACACAACAATCAACACTCAACCCTCCATTGACAAAGCCACGCTGCAACAAGGATAGGCCAACTTATGGCCTACCTCCGTCGTTAGGGTTTCAACCCCTATCACGGACCTTGATCAAGAATAAGCTTGGGGGAGGACCCCCACTTGAGGTAACTTGTATCACACCCACTGCATTTTTATTTCAAATCATCCATTGCATATTTACTTTCCATTCATTCACCATCCACCATGCATCTAAAAAAACATAAAAATAGGAACTTAGATTTGCTTTGATTATCAAATAAAGATGTGTGGTAAGAATGATTTGGAATTCACATAGATGAAATGATAAATAGTTGCTTTGTTTTATTTTTCCTAAGTCCCTAGTTTACAACTTGCTACTATCCGAATATTGCTTAAATTGGCTAAAATTAACTTTGCCTTGATTTAGAAATTGTGGGTAGCAAAAGCTTAATCTACTTCTAGGTTGTTGGGAGATTTGAATTAATAATAGGGATGCTATTCCTATTTTGAAAGTGGAACTTAAATTTCCGAAGAAATTCTATCAAGATTTAAGTTTCCCTCATTTGATTGAAAATACCTACCAAAGCCATACGATATTCATACATAGACAACACCTTATGCATATGCTATTTGCTTTCACATTGAGCCTAGTCAAACTAGTATAGACCTATGTGAGAAATCATTCAATTCTTTTTGAATTGAAGACTTCACTTGCACATGTTATACTTCTACACTAGAAGGAAGCGAAATTCCATCATATACACCATTCAATAATAAAAAGAGAAACTCCATGCTATTCATAGTTAGCACTCTCTTCAAGTTATTGCATAAAAAAGAGTAGAAGACATGGGTACAAGAAAAAAAAAAGAAAATGCATGCTTATATCATAAGCATGAGAAAAGAAAAAGAAGAAAAATTATGCTTACTCCATAAGCATAAAAAGGGGTAGCCATGTTTCATCCTTGCAATAAAGAGAGTCCACATCAAAAGGAGTCATCTCAATGTTTCCACATCCACCTCCATTCCATCACACATGTACAAGTCTTGATTCAAAAGTTTGAATTGAATTCTCCTAAGGCTTGCTCTTTTGACTTAGCAATATTATGTGTTGCAAAGATGCCTACTTACTTTCCCTACCAAGCTCCAAATACAAGCCATATTCAAAGAGTAGGAATAGTATAGGCATAATGCCTTGGTGAGGACATATTTCCACTATACACAAAGGAGTGATTGAGAGAATCAATTGAGGTACTTATAATCTAATTTGAATCTCTCCGGAATTTAAGTGGAACTTGATATCTAGGCTATGCTTGCTCCATTTGCTGTTATATCTTTCAATTACCCATGAATAGGAGAAGGCATAACTCCCATAATGACTTAAGAAGGGTGAAGTACCATAGCCACTTTTTGCAATACTAGGCAGAGTATTTTGTTGTGCAAGGTAGAACATTGTAGCAACGCCTGATCATCAACCTAAAGTCTTGACTTTGCTCGGGACGAGCAAATGATAAGCTTGGGGGAGTTTGTTGACGGCTGTTATATACCAATTTCAGCCGTCAATATAACTCAATTATGTGAAGGATTGATCATTTCTTGCACACATCACCTTTCTACTTGACCTATTTCCACTTGTACTTGGAAAAATATGTGTATGCAGATATTTATACAAGAATTGAGGAAAAGTATGGGGAGCAATCCTATAAAATATCATCCCAGCCAATCAGGCGACGACACGTGGCACCACATGGATCAAATGACCCACAAACAGAAGTATCGGAGGCCATCCAACGGTGTAGCACTAATATCAGTCAATGGTACCCACCTGGTAGCCACCTGGAGGAAGTACGGGCCGTTTGGAGCTCTGACCAGGTCGGCCGAACCAGGGGGTCGACCGGCCTGGTCCTGGCGCCAAATGCGGTCAACTTCCACGTGCTGGCTCCTCCCGGCTCCCTGGAGTCAATGACGACTGATTCGCGCACTTTTGGTGGCGGGAACCGACCTCAACACTAGTTTAAATAGGACCCCATACCACTCACTTCAACACACACCACTTGGGCATCATTCTATTGTATACACTATCTTCCATAGTCCTTAGAGGAGTGAGGATGTAGAGAGGAGAGCCTCTAGTCCAAAGTCCAAATTGGAAAAGGAGTAGAAGGAGTTTCTCTTCCCAATTCCACATTGGAAAAGGTATATCTCATGTATTCCCCGTTGTATTTGTGACTTTGTGCTAAATAAAGATATTATCTTTAGTCTTCTTTTATACCTATACTTGGACAAAGCGTTTCTTGTATGATTGTGGAGTCCATGTAAGTGGAAGGTATAGTCTTTATGATTGTACTCTCATGATCACATCTTATGGTCATAAACACTATAGATCCCCACTATAGTCTATGTAGTTATGATATGATTATGTTAATATGAACAACTATGCTATGCAATCAACACTGGTTCAACAATGATTTAGTTCATTGCCTTAGGATGGCTTGTGCTGCAGCTCTTAAGGTATTTGCTTAGTATGCTAGCATGGTGCTAGGGTATTTAAGTAGCGTCGGATGTCTCGTAGACCCACGGATTGAAGAGGTAGGCAGTAGGTGGTGACAGCCCTATCTATCCTTTGTAATCCTCCACGTTCGGCTATGCCACAGGCTCTTGGCGGGAGTCGCCCTAGTATTGCTAGGGGTAAGCCCATGCCCGATGTGTTGAATAGCATTGCATAGGAATTCATCATTAACATGATCATTAGTATCTTCCTTAGGCTATGTATATGTATTAGGAGCATTGTAGGAGCAACTCTCTAACTCTTAATCCAATCTCCCTCTAGGACCCATTTACCCTTTAGAATAGATTGCCTAGGTGTGTGTCACACTACCCCTATTATCAACTTACCCCCTGTCCGGATAATTGATTAGTATCCCATAGCTTGACCATAAGAGTAGTATATACTTTACTCCATTGCCTTCCTTTGGGATAAATACGATACCCTTGGGAATACTCATGGGTGAAATGCTACAACAATATCTTCCATGCGCTTGCGGATCTCATCTCTTTACCGGAGATGATCTGTGGTGTTAAGAAATACCAACAAGCATTTCTGGCACCATTGCCGGGGATGATTTGTTAGTATATCTTAGGAGTCGTCAACAATCATCTCTGAATATAATGTATATGACTCATTTTCATTCGACCATTTTTACAAGTTGGCCTTATTGAGAATAAATTATACCGTGACATATTATTTTTGCCAAGCCATTTTTTAAAAGTTTGTTGGACAAAAGCGAATAATTTCTATATGCTTATTCATTATGATTAATGCACTTATTACAACATCATGATGATTTTATTAATAAATCTCTGGTTTTCTATATGTTGGAATCAATGGCTCGCGAGTTCGAAGAACTTGCTCTTGATGGTAACAACTACCCTACATGGGCCCTTGGCGTCAAGATAAGCTTGACTTTTCGAGGAATCATGCTTGTTCTTACTCTTCCTGCACAAAGAGATGCATCATTTCTGGATACAAACAAGTATCAGATAATTTATATAATCTGAAACCAACTTCACCATGACTTAAAGTCAGAATATGTGATGGAGGAGGAACCTCATAGTCTTTGGGTGGCATTAAAAGGCCGTTGTAAACAACAAAAGACAATTTTATTGCCAGAGACCAATCATGAATGAACTCAACTTCGTCTTCAAGACTTTAAGTTTATAGAAGGCTATAATCATGTTGTTCATAAGGTCTATGCCAAATTAAGGTTTTGTGAGAAAGAACCATCAGAGGAGGACAAAATTGAGAAGACACTTCAAACAATGCCCCCCTCAGATCATGTCTTACAATATCAATACCGGGCTCGTAAATACCAATAATATGCTGACCTCATTCGTGATTTACTTCGGGTGGAGAAGCATGATGAACTTACTATTAAGAATCATCAACAACATCATGTTGGGGCTGCTCCTCTACCTGAAATTCATATTGAGAAGAAAGCAAATTTTTCTAAGGATACAACTCCTAAGAAAAATGGTAGATCTGCTAGACGTCGCTGTAATAGGCAGAAAAATAAGAAATTCTCAAAGACAATGAAAAATGATGGTATTCTCTCTAAAGGAAGAAATGTGCAGTGTAAGGCATGTGACACTTTGGAGCATACTGCTGACAAGTGCCACACTCCTGAACACCTTGTGGCCTTGTACCAAAAATCACTGAGAAAAGATAAAAAATCTCAAGGATCGGGAAATGAATATGAAACTCATTTTAGTATCCCGACAAAGCCAACATTTGAAGTCAGTTGTTCAAACAAGGATGCGAAAATTCAAGTAACAACGATCCAATATTCAATGTTAATGACTACATGGACATGGACAATGTTATGGTAGAATCCAAATTGAACGACATGTTCGGCGGTCTCATATATATCGCTTACCATAGAAATTTGTAAACACTATAGTCTGTGTAATAAGTGTGATGTAATGAACATAATTGTTCTTTTGTATTAGATTTATTTAATAATCTCATTTTGTAAATATGTATTTCAATGCGATTAATTGAATTTTACAATTCTTAATTGTTAGATCTCACAGGAAGTTAAGATGGAAGAAGAAATGTGCCTAGTGGATAGTTGCACCACAAACTCTATACTTAGAGAAATAAAATATTTCCAAATCCTAACTAGAAGGTCATCAAATGTTTTAACCATCGCTGGGCGCGATGTAACAATAGTTGGCTCTGGTCAAGACACTATAATGTTACCAAATGGTACACAAGTTATGTTCGAGGATGCTTTATTGTATCCCTATTCTACTTGTACTCTCATAAGTTTTAGAGATATCCAGAAAAATGGGTTACATTTATGTACCCATGAAGATAGCAAAGACAATTTTCTCCTTATTTCTAATAATTCCGGATATGAGCATGAAGTTCTAGAAAGAATTCCTTCTACTCCATCTGAATTGTATTACACACACATAACCAGTACCATATGTTGCATACAAGGTGATTTTCCAGAATTTTTATACATTCAAGACCTTGCATTCATACTTAGGCCACTCGGGAATAGGAATGATCCGGAAAATTATTGGTAATTGCACCGGCCATGAATTAAAAAAATGCAAAATTTCCAAAATCTAATGATTTTGTGTACACTTCATGTGCTATGAGCAAGTTGATATTGCGGTCTTCTCTGCTTAAGATCCATGCTGAACCTTTAAAGTTCCTTGAACGCATTCAAGGATACATTTGTTGTCCCATACAACCAATGTGTGATCCTTTTAGATACTTCGTGGTATTAGTTGACGTATCTACTAGATGGTCACTATTGGTACCCTGGATACCAGGTACCCCCTGATACCGCACTTAAAACCAAGGAATTCCTATTGGTCCGAGTTGAAGACTTCCAAAGGCAACACACGTCTGATAGCATTGAGCCCGCATCCCTCGTTTGGGTAGCTCCGGTGCTACCACGTGTCCTGCGAGACCGGACCTACCTCCCTTCACAGGGAAGCTCTGGTCTTGCCACGTGTCCAGCAACCCCGGACCTAACCCCTAGTAGAGGAAAGCTCCGATGCTGCCACATGTCAAGAGGCTCCAGACGTGCCACCCCATAGAGGGAAGCTTCAGAGCTGCCACGTGTTGGACCTCCGGACCTAAGCCCCCAATGGGAAGACTACAAAATCTCCAATGGCACGGATATTCAAGAGGCTATTAAACAGCCATTACAAGACCTGGTTAACGTGTCATTAATTCAACATTAATAACACATGACCAGATGACCATCAAGACTGATAACGCCGCCATTAAGGCGCGTTATTACACTATTAATCACGATTATGCATGTAGATCGTGTATAGGTGGATTATTACAGCCGGGGCCACCTGTCGATCCAGGCAAATACTGTAACGGCCAGCCCTTAGCATATAAAAGGGCTGCATCGCACGATAGAAGACGACTAAGCTCACACGCATATAAGCAACCACTGACACTTGCCATAGACACACGTACTCAATCAACAACCACTCCGTGGAGTAGGGTATTACACATATGGTCGGACTTGTCCGGTGCATAGTGTATTTGGACAACAGAGATTTGAACGGACTAGTCCGGTCCATGACCGGACTAGTCCGGTGCTCAGTGAATTTTAGGTTGATTTTAAGCCCTTACCCCTACGCAAAGGATTGAGTTCTTGGGATGTGTCTCTCACACGCATCCTATACATTTAAATCTACTTTGCACTTCAATCGTCAGTTGGGCTTTTCTTTTTTTCTACACCACTTCATTTTTAACTTTTTGAGTGCACCAAACTATGTCATTTGAATTGACCTGCAGTCATCTCAACAAGTTCATTAGGATCTTATTTGTTTGTCATCAGTCGTCCAAAACCCACAAGGGATTACCTAGATGCACTTTCAGTCTCTCCCTTTTTGGTGATTGATGCCAACCAATTGAGATTTCACAATTAAGAGTAAACATTGATTTTCATAAAGTGTGCATATGAGAATGATAGATGAGTAACAAAAACTTTTATAGCAACAATCATCATATTATCATTAAACTAGGCATCACACATTAGGTAAAGTAAGCACATCCAAAATAAACTACAATAGTTTGGAATCGAGCACATGTCCTTGATCACAAGTCCTTAATGGACTAATGACTAGAAAATAGACTACTCGTCTCAATCTCTCCCCCTTTGGCATCAAGGCACCAGAAAAGGGAAAAATTGAGTGGAATCACTCATCGCCATGCCTCCCTCACTCTTAGTCCTCTCTTTATATTCTTCTTCATCTTCAAGCACTTGAGTAGGAGGAGGAACAGAGGCACCAGTGTTGATGGCTCCTAAGATATACTAACAAATCATCCCCGACAACGGCGCCAAAAATGCTTGTTGGTATTTCTTAACACCACAGATTATCTTCGGTAAAGAGATGAGATCCGCAAGCGCATGGAAGATACCATTGTAGCATTTCACCCATGAGTATTCCCAAGGGTATCATATTTATCCCAAAGGAAGACAATGGAGTAAAGTATATACTACTCTTATGGTCAAACTATGGGATACTAATCAATTATCCGGACAGGGGGTAAGTTGATAATAGGGTTAGTATGACACACACCTAGGCAATCTATTCTAAAGGATAAATGGGTCCTAGAGGGAGATTAGATTAGAGTTGCTACTACAATGCTCCTAATACATATACATAGCCTAAGGTAGATACTAATGGTCATGTCAATGATGAATCCCTATGCAATGCTATTCAACACACCGGGCACGGGCTTACCCCTAGCAATACTAGGGCGACTACCGCCAAGAGCCTGTGGCATAGCCAAACGTGGAGGATTACAAAGGACAGATAGGGCTATCACCACCTACTGCCTACCTCTTCAATCAGTGGGTCTACGAGACATCCAACGCTACTTAAATACCCTAGCACCATGCTAGCATATTAAGCAAATACCTTAAGAGCTGCAGCACAAGCCATCCGAAGGCAATGAACCAAATCATCGTTGAACCAATGTTGATTGCATAGCATAGTTATTCATATTAACATAATCATATCTACATGGACCATAGTGGGGGTCTATAGTGTTTATGACCATAAGATGTGATCATGAGAGTAAAATCATAAAGACTATACCTTCCACTTACATGGACTCCACAATCAAACAAGAAACGCTTTGTCCAAGTATACATATAAAAGAAGACTAAAGATAATATCTTTATTGAGCACAAAGTCACAAATACAAGAAGGAATACATGAGACATACCTTTCCCAATGTGGAATTGGGAAGAGAGACTCCTTCTACTCCTTTCCCAATTTGGACTTGGGACTAGAGGCTCTCCTCTCTACATCCTAACTTCTCTAAGGACTATGGAAGATAGTGTATACAATAGAATGATGCCCAAGTGGTGTGTGTTGAAGTGAGGGGTATGGGGTCCTATTTATACTAGTGTTGAGGTTGGTTCCCACCACCAAAAAGTGCGCGAATCAGTCGTCATTGACTCCAGGGAGCCGGGAGGAGCCAACACGTGGAAGTTGACCGCGTTTGGCGCCAGGACCAGGTCGGCCGACCCCCTGGTTCGGCCGACCTGGTCAGGGCTCCAAACGGCCCGTACTTCCTCCAGGTGGCTGCCAGGTGGGTCCCATTGACTAATATTGGTGCTACACCGTTGGATGGCCTCGGATACTTCTGTTTGTGGGCCATTTGATCCATGTGGTGCCACGTGTCGTCACCTGATTGGCTAGGATGATATTTTATAGGATTGCTACCCATACTTTTCCTCAATTCCTGTATAAATATCTGCATACACATATTTCTCCAGGTACAAGTGGAAATAGGTCAAGTAGAAAGGTGATGTGTGCAAGAAATGATCAATCCTTCACATAATTGAGTTATATTGACGGCTGAAATTGGTATATAACAACCGTCAACAAACTTCCCCAAGCTTATCCTTTGCTCGTCCCGAGCACAGTCAAGACTTTAGGTTGATGATCAGGAGTTGCTACAATGTTCTACCTTTCGAAAGTACCAAGTGCACAACAAAATACTCTACCTAGTATTGCAAAAAGTGACTATGGTACGTCACCCTTCTTAAGTCATTATGGGAGTTATGCCTTCTCCTATTCATGGGTAATTGAAAGATAGAACAACAAATGGAGCAAGCATAGCCTATATATCAAGTTCCACTTAAATTCCGGAGAGATTCAAATTAGATTATAAGTACTCCCTCCTTTCTCAAAAGATTGTCACCTTCTAGTTCATTTTTGTACTAGAAGGTGACAATCTTTTGAGAAATGAGGGAGTACCTAAATTGATTCTCTCAATCACTCCTTTGTGTATAGTGGAAATATGTCCTCACCAAGGCATTATTCCTATACTATTCCTACTCTTTGAATATGGCTTGTATGTGGAGCTTGGTAGGGAAAGTAAGTAGGCATATTTGCAACACATAATATTGCTAAGTCAAAAGAGCAAGCCTTAGGAGAACAATGCTTAAAGGATTCTAGGTACTTGTTTTAGATTTTTCCAAGTAAAGTGGGATTTCCTTTTGGAGATCCAAAAGTCAATACCCACACTTACTCTTGTGAGGATGCATGAGAATTAAATGATGAGGAAGTGTCAACCTTCCTCACAAATGCAAGCAAATACATTCAATTCTATGGCAAACCAAACATTGAAAAATTCTAAACTCATACCTCATTTGAAGAGAAGTTGGTGATGAAGGTCTTTGTGTGAGAAACTCACAACATTGATTTTTAGCGTAGGCTTGATGGTTGATGTCAAATGCCAAGTTTAGATTGGATTTGGCAATGGATTTGGTTCTGGCTCCTCCATTGGTCATCATCTTGAACATTTCTCTTCCTCAAACTCAAAATGAGTTTGAAGGAGAGAAGTGTTCTCAAATCCTCCCAATGGTGACTTGAGCTTGATGAAACCTTCCACTTTCTTGCCATACCACCTCTTCACAATTTTGACCTAGCTGCACTTTAATCAAGAACACACAAAACAACTCGAAAATGGGTTACGTTAGCCAAAAGCAAATTGAACCCAATTTTTAAATTGTCTTGCCCAGCTTGAAATAACTTGTAAATGCAATGAGGGTCAAAGCAAATCTTTTTGGTTTGAACCAGGAAGATAAATTCAAGTGGTCATGCACATAGTTCATATCCAATTAAATTTCTCCCCTAATTCAAATTTTTAGTTTAATGATGGTTGGAAATTTTACTTTCCAACATGCAAGTGTGGAATTTCAAACATGCAAATGCAAGGGTTGATGCAATTTGGAAAACAAATATGAGATAACTACCAATTAACCTATTGGCAAGGACTCACCGAATTTTTAAAGTCCGATGAGTAGGACTTACCTCCGTTCTGTTTAGCGCGATGATTTGTTGTCCAATCCCGGAGTTGAAGATGTGGATGATTTCTTCTGGTTTGACATGCCAAACTCATTTGGCTGTCATTTGGACATGTGGGCCACATGGTGGCCCTAGCCTCTCCCCGTTGTATTGATATAGACATGTTGTAGCGACGGGTTCTCCCTCTTGAATGTATTCCTTGATCATGGATCAAAGGCTTCCTTGGGCATGATGACATGTGGGCTCCACAATCAAACAAGAAACGCTTTATCCACAATGTCACTTGCCCTAGGTTGAATGGGTTTGGTCGAAGTGTGGGAATCCCAACAAGTGATGTGGGATATCTTGGACTTTGAATGCTCCTTAAGTTCTTGTCCTTGGCCAAGATCTTCATGTGAATGTTGTCTTGATTTCTGCTTGGCTAAGATACTTCAAGGTAGGCTAGTTGAACTTAAATCCCTTGGAAAGCCATAACCTCCTTGAATACAAGGGTGATGTTAATTCCACCCTTGACCTCCTTGTGAATGGTAGCCATTGGAGTTGTTGTTTGAAAAAGGTCCTCATGGGTCTTAGGGAAATAATTCCCACACGTCCCATGATGACATGGATTTTCACAAATCATGTGAATATCCACGACTTGGATTATCCAAACAAATCTCCAACGACTTGGATATTCATGACACTTCAATGGGAGGTGTAGTTACATAACTAGCATATCCACCTTGTGAAGTGGTGTGCATGACAAGCTATGGGAACTCGAGCATTCTTCAATCCACCCTTTGAGTGGAGACCTTCTCATCCATGATGAATGAGAATAGGACTCCTTCAGCTCCAGCATGAATGTGGTCATGGATTGGTGGAGCCAACCCATGACACGACTGTTGGATGAAGAGCCAACTATCCATCCCATGGTAGAGGCAAACCAAGAATAACTTCTTGGAGCCTTCCCCAAGCTTGGGTATGGATGACTTGGCTCCTGCTGAAAGTTGAAATTCTCCCGCAAAAGGCAATGGTGTTGCCTAGCGGACATTTGTTGAGGTACGCATTGAATCATCTTGCAGTTTAGCACTTGCATCCTCGTTGTCCATCCCATACAATGGGTTGGCCAACAGTACCCTGTTTTCACACAAAGGAGAAAACAAACAAGGGTAATCCTGTCTAATAACTATTAGTACCTACAGCTTAATCACAAGTGATAGCTATCTTCACTTCCTTTGCCTTCCCTGGCAACGGTGCCAGAAATGCTTTTTGACGGCTCCTAAGATGTACTAACAAATCATCCCCAGCAACGGCGCCAGAAATGCTTGTTGGTATGTCTTAACACCACAGATCATCTCCGGTAAAGAGATGAGATCCGCAAGCACCTGGAAGATACCGTTGTAGTATTTCACCCATGAGTATTCCCAAGGGTATCGTATTTATCCCAAAGGAAGGCAATAGAGTAAAGTATATACTACTCTTATGATCAAACTATGGGATACTAATCAATTATCTGGACAGGGGGTAAGTAGATAATAGGGGTAGTGTGACACACACCTAGGCAATCTATTCTAAAGGGTAAATGGGTCCTAGAGGGAGATTGGATTAAGAGTTAGAGAGTTGCTCCTACAATGCTCCTAATACATATACATAGCCTAAGGTAGATACTAATGGTCATGTCAATGATGAATTCCTATGCAATGCTATTCAACACATCGGGCACGGGCTTACCCCTAGCAATACTAGGGCGACTCCCGCCAAGAGCATGTGGCATAGCCGAACGTGGAGGATTACAAATGACATATAGGGCTGTCACCACCTACTGCCTACCTCTTCAATCCGTGGGTCTACGAGATATCCAACGCTACTTAAATACCCTAGCACCATGCTAGCATACTAAGCAAATACCTTAAGAGCTGCAGCACAAGCCATCCTAAGGCAATGAACTAAATCATCGTTGAACCAATGTTGATTGCATAGCATAGTTATTCATATTAACATAATCATATCATAACTACATAGACTATAGTGGGGGTCTATAGTGTTTATGACCATAAGATGTGATCATGAGAGTACAATCATAAAGACTATACCTTCCACTTACATGGACTCCACAATCAAACAAGAAATGCTTTGTCCAAGTATACGTATAAAAGAAGACTAAAGATAATATCTTTATTGAGCACAAAGTCACAAATACAAGAATGAATACATGAGACATACCTTTCCCAATGTGGAATTGGGAAGAGAGACTCCTTCTACTCCTTTCCCAATTTGGACTTGGGACTAGAGGCTCTCCTCTTTACATCCTAACTCCTCTAAGGACTATGGAAGATAGTGTATACAATAGAATGATGCCCAAGTGGTGTGTGTTGAAGTGAGGGGTATGGGGTCCTATTTATACTAGTGTTGAGGTCGATTCCCGCCACCAAAAGCGCGCGAATCAGTCGTCATTGACTCCAGGGAGCCGGGAGGAGCCAACACGTGGAAGTTGACCGCGTTTGGCGCCAGGACCAGGTCAGCTGACCCCCTGGTTCGGCTGACCTGGTCAGGGCTCCAAACGGCCCGTACTTCCTCCAGGTGGCTGCCAGGTGGGTCCCATTGACTGATATTGGTGCTACACCGTTGGATGGCCTCAGATACTTCTGTTTGTGGGCCATTTGATCCATGTGGTGCCACGTGTCGTCGCCTGATTGGCTGGGATCATATTTTATAGGATTGTTCCCCATACTTTTCCTCAATTCCTGTATAAATATGTGCATACACATATTTCTCCAAGTACAATGGAAATAGGTCAAGTAGAAAGGTGATGTGTGAAAGCAATGATCAATCCTTCACATAATTGAGTTATATTGACGACTGAAATTGGTATATAATAGTTGTCAACAACCATCCAGTCCAAAAGAAGCCATCTCTTGCTCAGTTAGAGGTGCCATCTCTGTGATGTCTTCTTTAGAGTCTTCAGAGATCTAAGGTGACCCCACTGACTCCATTTCTAGCTTCTCACAAATGGATTTGATGTTGGTATTCACATATCTTTGATGATTCTTCCTGGACATACTCTCCTTGTGCTACTTGATTTCCACTTTGTGACAGGATGCAAAGATGGATGACAGCATCTTCAACACTCTACCGGAGGACTCTCTAGGAGGTGGAGGAGTAGGAGCAATAGCTTCAGTTCTTGTGCCTTCATGAGCCCTCTTAGACCTTTGTTCCTCTGCAGGTGAGATAGGAGCAGAGAGGATAGTGTAGATGGTAGGCTTCTGGGGCCTAAGTCCAGTATGAGGAACATCTTTGACAAATTCAAATCCTGTCACCTTCTCAATCAGATGCATGATGTAGGGTGCATAGCCAAAGGATCTGTTAGGGGTGATGGAAATGTTCAGAATGTCATTGTACATGTACTCAACGACATTGAAGGTCCTTTTCTTGCTTATGACCTTCATCAATGTCCTGAGGGTCCCCTTGATAGTCCCTGCATCTCCCTCCTTGGGAGCTATGGTTTTCCTCAGAATCCTGTTTAGAACAGCAAAGAAGGGCTTCAAGTACATTGTAGTTGGAGGTTTGAATGGCATCCTTGTATCATAGAGAAAGTCAAGCTGATCTTTCTCCAGAGGCTTTAGGTTGTTGATGATGATGTCATTCTCCAAAGAATCTTCAAGGTGAAGAATCCTAGCAAATTCTTCATAGGTGACACTATACTTTGCTCCATGTTTCATCCAAATCATTTTGTCACCGTCATCACGAGAAAAGTAAAGAGTGGAATAGAATTGAGTGATGACCTCAATGTTCCAGTGCCACTGGAAAGAGACAAGATCCTTCAGTCCATGTCGCTCCAATGCCTCTAGGACCTCTTGATAAGCTTGGCATCTCTTGGACTGAAGGTAGGTGATGTCCACCCACTGACTTTCAATCACTGGTTTCCTCATCTTCAAGTAGACATTCTCATAGTAGTCAACATGGAAGTTACTCCTGAATCTTAGATCAGCTGACTGTTTGGGCTGATCATAGACTTCCAGATTTATGAATTTGTCGGCCAACTCACCCCCTTTGCCTGTAAAGTCATCATTTCATGGCTTACTATTGCGGTGGATAGGAGCCTTCATCTTCAAAGGGCCAATAGGACCACTAGTCAGTCCTTTGCCCTTGTTGAGAGTTCTCTTGGGCACCGTAGAGCTAGGACTAGCAGCATCCTTGCCCTGTGCTTTCTTCACTACCACTCTCCTCCTCTTAGGAAGGGTGTCATCGGAAGGAGGGGAGTGAACATTGTGGTCATGTATTTTCTTCATCACCCTCTCTTTGGCTCTTTGCACTCTAGCACGGTCACACTCTTCATCATAGTCAAAAGAGCTATCCTCGAAACCTGACGACATTGTGCCCAACAAAGTAATTCAAGGGATGATAAGAATTGAATATAGACTTTGTGCAAATAGGAGTTTACAAGTTCAAATTTTCAGGATACCGGACTTGTCTGTATTCAGAGTGTGGACTTGTCCGGAGTACCAGACTTGTCCGCACTAGAACACCAGACTAGTCCGGTCTAGCATAAGAACCCTAATTTCCTATTTTCAACAAATCTAGCTCGAATCAATTCACAATGAGAGGGAAACAGTAGGAATACATCTAGAAGAGTAATGTATGCCCTAGGAATCAAGTAAAATAAGAAAGAATCAAGAAAAGTTGAGAGCTAGGGTTTGAGTGAAATTTTACCGAAACATAGAAGATTCAAGTTGAAGGAGCAAAGTAGAGGCTGGATTAGTCCGGAGTGGGCAAGCTCAGCATCGAGAAGAATATTTCCCTTGGAGAAATCTGCTTTTTTTATGGCTGGAAGTAGAAATTACCTTTGGAGCTCACGAATGAGGAGAGAGGGTGCAAAGGAGATTGTGAGAGATGAAAGATGAGCCCCTGGCGGTGGATTAGGGTTAACCCTGAATGTGCATCTAGGCATTCCTTGTGGGTTTTGGTTTTATGAGAAACAAATGAGATCCCAACAAAATTTTTGAGATGAGCGCATGTTTTAAAGAAATTAGGAAGAAAGCGCAAAAACGAAGGAGAATGAGGATCTAAAGCAAAAAGAGCTCAAGAGCTAGAAATATTAGATTATTTTGTATGGAGTGTGTTGGAGAAACACACCCCAAGAGCTTAAGTGAATAAATAATTCAACTCACTGCACAATTCACAGGAAAACCGGACTAGTCTGATATACACCAGACTAGTTCGATATCTCTCTGACTAAGATCGGACTAGTCCCCCCCTAGTGCGGACTAGTCCTCAACACTTCACATTTGCAAAAAAAAAAAAACGGGCAAGTCCAATATCCATTAGACTAGTTTGATAATCTTCTGACTAAAATCGGACAAGTCCTCCAAGTCTGCACTTGTCCTTAGCCCCACAATTTTTCACTACACCGGACAAGACCGATATCAGCCAGACTAGTCCGAAAACTCTTTGACTAAAATCGGACAAGTCCCTACAAGTGCGGACTTGTCCTCAGTTCTACTCAGTGTTCACTGCACCAGACTAGTCTGATATCAACCGGACTAGTCCGCAAAGTTTCTGATTAAAAACGGACTAGTTCGCACTAGTAACGGACATGTTTGGTATATCTCAATACCTAGGGTTTTCCACATGCTGCACACCGGGCTAGTCCGGAGTCCACAACAGACTAGTCCGGACATCGCAAACCCTAACGGTAACTTTTGAAAACCTTAGTATAAATAGAGGTGTACGGCCATACATCAATCACTCTCGATCCCTCGCGCCGTCACACCTCCCAAAAGCCCAAAATACACATCTCTCCACACATTCTAACACTAAAAGGATCAAATCTTTGAGGATTAGCAATTGATCAAAGGAGAGACTTGTTCCACACAATCTTGAGCTCTTGGGTTTGATCTCTGGCACACTCTTTTTGTTTATTGTATATCTTTCGAGTGTGTTTGGTGGTGTTCATTCATTGTAATTCTTGGAGAGCCCTCAACTTGTGAGAGGGCCCCTTGAATGAGTTGTTTGCCCCTTTGTGATTAGTAGAAGAGAATCGGCCTCCATGGCGATTCAATGAGGGTAGGTGATGAGGACATCGCGACAGCGGAGACGCACATTGAACTGCAAGGACCAATCACGAGAGCACGAGCACGGTTAATAAATCAGCAGGTGAATTCGTTCCTAACTTCTTTTGCATGTGAGTTTGAGAATAGATTGCGATGTGATGATTTAAATGTTAATAGGAATAATGGAGAAGATCAACAAGTGAAGTACAGAGGCCTTGGGAGCGTGGAGAACCAGCTGGGACGTCCACAAGTTGATGGAAATAGTTTACAACTTGGACTCGAGTTCAACTCGGAGTCCAGGAGCAGTCCACCTTAAAACGGACGCCGAGGAGGCATACGGACTCCGTTTTCGACGTTCTACATATGCACAAAAAGAGGAGAAGATAAAATTTCCAATGGTTCTGGTCCCATCTCAAAATTCCTCTGGATTCTCGTACAACAATAGCTACCAAGCAAGTCTGAAAATGTCACCCTACGAAGCATTGTACGGAAGGAAGTGTAGGACTCCCTTGTTTTGTAATGAAACCGGAGAGAATCAAGTGTTTGGTCCCGACGTGTTACAAGATGCTGAAAGGCAAGTCCAAATAATACAGGAAAACTTAAAGGCTGCCCAGTCTCGACAGAAAGGTTATGCTGATAATAGGCGAAGGAGTCTGACTTTTGAAGTTGGAGATTTTGTATACCTCAAAGTGTCACCTATCAGAGGTCAACGATGGTTTAACGTCAAAGGAAAATTGGCACCACGTTACATCGGACCGTTCAAGATTTTGGACAAACGAGTAGAAGTGGCATATCGACTTGAGCTGCCGATGTATCTCTCCGATGTACACGACGTATTTCACGTCTCTCAACTCAAGAAGTGTCTCAGGGTACCGGAAGAACAAGTGCCGATGGACGAGTTAGAACTTCAAGAGGATTTGTCCTATGTCGAGCAACCTATCAAGATCTTGGACGTGAAGGAAAGGGTCACGAGAAATAAGAGGATCCATTGGTGCAAAGTGCAATGGAAACACCATACAGAAGCCGAAGCTACGTGGGAACGTGAAGAAGACCTGAAGGCAGAATTCCCTCATCTTTTCTCCACGCTATCGAATCTCGAGGGCGAGATTCACTTTAAGGGGGGTAGGTTTGTAACACCCTCAACTTTCGCATCATGCATTGCATACATGTTCATGCATTAAATATTAATAGAATAAAGGAAAAATGATAAAACATACATATATGGTGTAGCAAAAAGAAGAAAGATAATAATAATTATAGCCTAAAACTTGTAATAGGGAATAAGTATAAAATAATAATAAAAAATATATATGTAAATATATATAAATATATCTATAAATAATATATATAATAAATATATATAAAAAATAATATAAAGAATCATAAATAATAATATAAAATAAAAGAAAAAAAAACAAAAATGCCGCTGCTGGCCAGGCCGACGGCCCAGCCAGCCACACCCCGACTCCCGGTCGACCCCGACGTGGTCCCGCACACGCGCCCGGGCCCCAGCCAGCAACCTCGCCGCCCGCGACCTCACGCGCGCGACCCCTCACCGATGCTCCCGACCAGCGCCGACCGCGTGGCCCCACCCCGCCGATCCCGCGCGCCCACGCGTGCTCCGGCCCGTGCGTTGACTCGCCCGCGCCCGGGCCCCGCACCGCCGACTCCCGCCCGACGCCACCCGACCGCGACCGGCCTCGCCCAACCCGCGCGCGGACCTCGCCCAGGCCGAGTCGGCCGTACATTCCGTGGCCGATCGGGAGACTGCCGATCGCATACCGCGTCCCGCCGCTATAAAAGAGACCGTAGGTCTCGTAGGGTTTTTCCCGAGCGCAGATGTAACACCCTCATTTTCATACATCATGCCTAGCATACATTCATATACATGTTTAACATTGATCCACATAAAGAGGAACAAGTTTAAAATTGATTCGGAGCATTTAAAATTGATTTGGAGCAAAACCGCACTTAAAACGCAGGAAAGTGCAGACTAGTCCGATTTTACTGAGGACTAGTCCGATTTCTCTCTGGCTAAAAACGGACTTGTCCGTTTTTGCTGCGGACTAGTCCGATTTTGGCTCTGGAAACTTTCGGACTTGTCCGATTTTGAGCGGACTAGTCCGATATTCCAAGAATCCTTGAAAAAAATTTGCTAAGTCCTTGGACTTTTCCGGACTAGTCCGGTGTTCCAGCGGACTTATCCGTTTTCCTCTCTGTTTAAAGTCGGACTTGTCCGATTTTAGGCCAGACTTGTCCGATTTTTCTCTCTGACAACTTTGGACTAGTCCGGTCCTTTCCGGACTTGTCCGATATTTCGTGACTTCGAGATTGATCTTTTGTTTTACGACTTGTATCTTAGGTTTCACGTTATGTGGGCCTAGGGACGTCGTGCCTAACTCTTTTAGAGCCCGTGTGGGGCTCTAAACCGGCCTCTACTCATCCCAAAACTCGAAATCCATCTAACCCCAGCCTCCACCTCTATATAAACAGCCCCACCCTTTGGATTGATATCTATTTGCCACTTTCCCACCCACCCAAACCCTAGTTCGTGGAGAGACACCACCAAGGAGGGAGGAGAAGATCCCAAGCAAGGAGAAGAAGAGGAGGAAACGAAAGAGGATCAAGATCTCCACCAAGTTTTCGTTCTTCATCACAAATTCATCCCCAAGTTCATCACCAACACTAGATCATCAAGATCCAAGTTTTACCTCCAAGTTTCTTGATTCATTGGAGTTCTAAACACCTGGTATACCTTCTATTCTCTTGTCCTTATGTGAATTCAACCCCTAATCTCCAAATTCACGTCGATCTAGAAAACCCTAATCTGCTGATCTCGCGGAGGGCGGACTTGTCCGGTCCCTAGCAGACTAGTCCGATCTTTCTGGTTAAATTGTGTTGAATTGGATCTAAAATTTGATCTAATCGAATCCAAACCTGTATAAACTTGTTAAAAGCTATTAGAACTAGTTAGTTATCATTAAAAGCAATCAATTAACAAGTTCTACCTTGCATTTGCATCAATCATGCATGTCATGTCATATTGAGTAATATTTGTGCACTCGTTGATTGTGTTTCTTGTCTTGTATGTTTATTGTGTGGATTAGACGGGTTTGCGCTAGAGAGTGCCGCGGAGGATCTACAGCATCAGGAGTTTGAAGGCTTTGACCCTAATCAACAGCAAGAGCAAGGCAAGTGTCCTCGAAGCATATTGATCCTGTTTTTAAAATAAATGTTTTGTTTACAAAATTGCATGCTTGTGTCAATTTGATGGGAAACCTATTGTAGGAAGTTTACTAGAATTGTTGACCACCCTTGTCACCTGGAATTTATGGTAGAGAGAGTCGGGAAGGGTTTTTACCTTTTGCTTCGCTTAATCAACTGGGATGGAAAAACAATTATACCACTCAATTTAATTATGTATGGATGAGATTATGGTTAATGTGAACTGGTTAAATATGATATGGTAATGGGTGATCTAAGCAAGCCTGGTATGTGGATGGGTTGGATGTTATGGTGGTTTGCTTGCTTTAGATCTAAGGACCGGTTCATGCGAGAATAAGCCAGGACTACAGTGCCACCACGAGGCCAAGTATGGGTGTGGCGTAGCTGATTAATTAGGGCTTTGCTAGTGCTGTTTGGACCATTGTGGATGCTCGGGGAAGGGGTAGTCGGATTGGGTTTGTTGATGATTGGTGGGACTACCCTGGGATCCGAACGGCTCAAGAGGGGGCCCTTGGTTGAAGATGTGCTCAGTTGGAGGCATCGCCACCGGTGAAACCTCAGTGGGGTCTAAATAGGCTAGTATTCCCTTTGTAAAGGCTATTTTGTGATCTCTTGGCCATACACCAAAGGAAGTGTAATTAGCATGAGGGAGGTTCTTTAGTCGCCGACGGGTGATGAAATCACAAACACGTGGGTAAAGTGGTACAAACTCTGCAGAGTCTACTAAAACTATCATGATAGCCGTGCTCCCGGTTATGAGCACCTGGACAACTTCCATGATTAGAGGGAATTCGGTATTGGGATGATTATGGTTTGGTAATGGTTATGGCTGGTTATGAATTTATTTCTGGTATTGAATCTGGTTATTGGCAATGGTGAAATCTGGAATTTTTGATGATGGTAATGAATTCAGATTTGGTATTATGGTATTACTTATGATTATGATGGGTTTACTTCACATACGTATAATATATTGCTTTTCAAATGTTTTAATGTACTTTTCAGCACTTCACCATTATTATTATCGACATTTGAATAAGCCACATGTCATACTTTCCACACTTGCTGAGTACGACATGTACTCACTCTTGCAATCCCCCCCACCCCAACAGTTGCAGGTCAGGATTGGGATTTTAATGGTGATAATGCGGAGTTCTAGGCCGTGTCTACTGTCAGCTTTGCCTGTGCTGTTGCATGGAGTTGCGCTATTCCTTTTGCTTAGTTTGCTTAGTTGCTTAATTAGTTTATTTCCACTGCATTAGTTGAACTTGTCATTAATATTTATTAGAGCTTGTATTCGAGGATAATGTGGTTTGTGTAATAAAATTTGGTTAATTAATCTCGTCTTGTGGTAATTTTCTGTATACTCTTTTGTGATTGCACTCGTGTATGTGTGATGAACATCCTGGGCACACATATGCGTTAGCTTGGTTCAGTTTTCGGAACCGGGCGTCACAGATTGGTATCAGAGCCACAGGTTGACCGTAGGACGCAGCCTAGATAGAATGGACACTTTGGAGCACATAGGATCACTCAGGAATCGGTGTGTTTTTGCTTGGAGTGCTGTTTGCTATATATATATATATATATATATATATATATATATATATATATATATATATATATATATATATATATATATATATATATATATATATATATATATATTGCTTGCTTGTGTGCTTAATAGAGGATTTTGGGATGCCTTAGCATTGCCATGTCCACCTAGGCTAGTGTAGCTAGCTGTTTAGTTCATATCCCTTGATGCATATAGTTGGGGACGTTTTCTAATTCTTATCTATTGCTTTTCTTCAGATGGTGAGGACTCACAACCAGAGGGATGTCAATGATGAGGAGGAGAACAATGGAGTGCCTCAGAACAACATCGGACAAGGATCTACTCAGGGAGCTATCAACATTGAGCAGCTATTGGCTATGCAAAACCAGCTCATGCAGACCATGATACAGACTATGGGACAGCTGCAGGCTGGCAATATCAACAATCAGCCCCACATGCCTCCACCGCCACCCCCACCTCCTCATAACCGATTGGGAGAGTTTATGAGGACTAGGCCGCCAACTTTTGCTCAAGCTGCTGACCCTATGGATGCGGACGATTGGCTCAAGTCCGTGGAGAAGAAGCTGACTATTGTCCAATGCAGTGACCGGGAGAAGGTCTTGTTTGCTTCTCATCAACTAGTTGGAGCAGCTGCGGATTGGTGAGATTCTTATTGCAATGCTCATGAGAACCAAGAGAGAATTACTTGGGCCGAATTCAAGGAAAATTTTCGTTCTCATTATGTGCCCGAGGGTGTTATGATATTGAAGAGGCAAGAATTCGAGAATTTAAGGCAAGGAAGATCAAGTGTGAGTGAATATCTCAATAAATTCACTCAACTCTCAAGGTACGCGTCTGAGGATGTTAGTCGGGACAGCCGGAAGCAATACTTGTTCATGAGGGGCTTGAACAATAAGATCCAAGTACAATTGCTCAATGGTGACTATGCAAATTTCCAGAAGCTTGTGGATAAAGCAATTGTGGTTGAGAACAATATCCGTGAGATGGAGCAAGAAATCAAGAGGAAGGCGCCATATCAAGGACAGCAACAAGGAAGTAATGTGCGCCCTCGCTTTGCGCCACCCAATGCACCTCATTTCAGCTCTTCTATTCCTACTCAGCGCCCTGGTTATGCACCACACCCAACTCAGTCTGTGCAGCAGCGCCCTGTCACGCAAGCACCTAGGCCTCAAATGCCTTATGCGCCTCGTGCTAACTTTCCTGGTGCTAATGTTGAAAACCAAGCTCGTTCCAATAATTCTGGTGGGGTTAAGAAGTGCTACACTTGTGGAGAAGCTGGACACTTTGCGCATCAATGTCCTAAGTCAGGTCTTGGTCAAGGAAGCAATGCGCCGAGGCAAAACCCAAGACCCAATGGAGGACAACCACAAGGGAACCGTGGACAACAGAATTTTGCTCGTGGCAACGTGAACCATGTCTCAACGGAGGATGCTCAACAAGCGGATGATGTGGTCATTGGTATGTTTCTCACAAACTCCAACCCCGCGACTATGTTATTTGATTCCGGAGCATCGCATTCATTCATTGCATCAAAGTATGTTGCCAAGTATAGTTTGCCTATCTCTCATATGAAGTTTACTCTATTGGTTAAGTCTCCTGGAGGAGAGATGAGGACAAATATAGTATGTCCAAAAGTAGGCCTTAGAATAAGGGGGGTAGACTTCTCCGCCAACCTCATTGTTTTGGATTCTCAAGGGTTGGACATTATACTTGGTATGGACTGGTTGAGGAAGCACAATGGAGTTATTGAGTGTGCCACGAAGACGGTGAAGTTGACCAATGAGGAAGGGATCACCGTAGAATTTGAAGCATCTCAAACTGCACCGAAGCAATTGGAGTTGAATCATGTGGACAGTGCCACAATTGAGGAGATTCCTGTGGTGTGCGAATTTTTGGATGTTTTTTCGGACGAGTTGCCAGGTATGCCACCCGATCGAGACATTGAGTTTGTTATTGATTTAATACCTGGAACTGCACCTATAGCTAAGAGGCCGTATAGGATGCCTCCTATGGAATTAGCGAAGCTCAAGAAGCAGATTCAAGAGAAATTAGAGAAGGGTTTCATTCGCCCTAGCTCTTCGCCTTGGGGAGCGCCTGTTCTATTTGTGGACAAGAAGGACGGATCCCAAAGGATGTGCGTGGATTACCGAGCTCTCAACGAGGTAACAATCAAGAACAAGTACACCTTGCCCCATATAGAGGATTTGTTTGATCAGATGAAAGGCGCCTGTGTGTTTTCCAAGATTGATTTGAGGTCGGGATACTTTCAAATGAAGATTAGACCATCGGACATACCCAAAACAGCTTTTAGAACACGGTATGGATCTTATGAGTACACCGTGATGTCATTTGGATTGACAAATGCGCCTGCTTACTTTATGTACCTCATGAATAAGGTCTTCATGGAGTACTTAGATAAGTTCGTTGTGGTGTTTATTGATGATATTATGATCTACTCGAAGGATGAGAGGGAACATGAGGAACACTTGAGGCTTACGTTGCAGAAATTGAGGGAGCATCAATTGTATGCCAAGTTCAACAAGTGTCAGTTTTGGTTGAAAGAGGTGCCATTTTTGGGTCATATCATCTCAGGAGGAGGAGTATCGGTTGACCCTGGTAAAGTGAGGGATGTGTTGAAGTGGGAACCGCCGCAAAATGTCAAGGAAATAAGGAGTTTTCTTGGGATGGATGGATATTACCGTCGGTTTATCAAGGATTTTTCCAAGATAGCCAAGTCTATGACGGAGTTGCTAATGAGGGAAAGGCATTCCAATGGACTCAAGCTTGTCAAGAGAGTTTTGAGGAGTTGAAGAAGAGGTTGACAACAGCCCCAGTTTTGGTATTGCCGGATGTAAGCAAGAGTTTTGACATTTGTTGTGATGCATCAAGACAAGGGCTTGGATGTGTATTGATGCAAAAAGGTCAAGTGGTCGCCTATGCATCAAGACAATTGAAGAAACATGAGCAGAATTACCCCACGCATGATTTGGAACTCGCGGCCGTGGTACATGCATTGAAGATTTGGAGACACTATATTCTTGGACATAGGTGTGAAATTTATACGGATCATAAGAGTTTGAAGTATATTTTCACACAAACGGATCTGAACTTGAGGCAATGAAGATGGTTGGAGCTCATCAAAGATTATGATTTGGGGATCAACTATCATCCGTGGAAGGCCAATGTAGTGGCCGATGCTTTGAGTAGAAAGGGAGTAAGTCACCAACTCACAGTTCGAGGGATACCATCCGAGCTATGCAAGGAGTTTGAACGGTTGAACCTTGGGTTTGTAAACGAGATGGAGATGATGGATTTAAATCCAACCTTGGAGCAAGAAATTCGAGAGGCACAAACCACCGATGAGGAGATCAAGGAAATCAAGGAAAGAACCGAAGAAGGGAGAGAATTCAGATTTGACGAGGATGAACATGGTACCTTATGGCTTGGAAAGAGGATTGTTGTGCCTAGTGTGAAGCACATACGGGAGACAATATTAAAGGAGGCACATGACTCACCTTACTCAATTCATCCCGGTTGTACGTCTTGAAGACTTGCTATTGGTGGGATAACATGAAAAAGGACATAGCTGAATACGTAGCATTGTGCGATGTGTGCCAACGAGTCAAGGCGGAACATCAAAGGCCAGCCGGATTATTGCAACCGTTGAAGATTCTGGAATGGAAGTGGGAAGAAATTGGAATGGACTTCATAGTTGGGTTACCACGTACTCAGTCCGGGTATGACTCAATTTGGGTAATTGTGGATCGCTTAACCAAGTCAGCTCATTTTGTCCCTGTGAAGACCAAATATACAGCTGCACGATTGGCCGAAATATACATGGAGCGTATTGTGTGTCGACATGGAGTCCCTAAGAAGATAGTTTTGGATAGAGGTTCTCAATTTACCTCCAGATTTTGGCAAAAATTGCATGAAGCTTTGGGAACGAGGTTGAATTTTAGTTCAGCATATCATCCTCAAACGGACGGACAAACCGAGAGGACAAATCAGATTTTGGAGGACATGTTAAGAGCTTGTGCTTTAAAGCATGGGAAAAGTTGGGACAAAAACTTGCCATACGCGGAATTTTCATACAATAATAGTTACCAAGCAAGTTTGAAGATGTCACCATATGAAGCGCTTTATGGGAGGAAGTGTAGGACACCTTTATTCTGGAATGAGGCAGGAGAAACTCAAGTATTTGGTCCAGATGTGTTGCAAGAAGCCGAAAAGCAAGTCCAAATAATTCGTGAAAACTTGAGGGCTGCCCAATCAAGGCAAAAAGGCTATGCGGACAATAGGAGAAGGAAACTAGCCTTTGAAGTGGGAGATTTTGTTTACCTCAAGGTGTCACCAATGAGGGGTCATAAGAGGTTTAACATAAGAGGAAAGCTAGCACCTCGTTATATTGGACCATTCAAGATTTTGGACAAAAGGGGAGAAGTAGCGTATAAGTTGGGGATGCCAGCTCATCTTTCAGACGTGCATGATGTCTTTCATGTTTCCCAGCTCAAGAAGTGCTTGAGAGTACCAGAAGAACAAGTGCCAATGGCAGAATTGGAACTAGAGGAAGATTTGACTTATGCCGAACAACCGGTCAAAATCTTGGAAACTAAGGAGAGGGTCACAAGGAACAAGGTTATTAGATGGTGTAAGGTTCAATGGAAGCACCACACAGAAAAAGAAGCAACTTGAGAGCTAGAGGATGATATCAAGAAGGAATTTCCCTATCTTTTCTCTTCCGCGTCGAATCTCGAGGGCGAGATTCATTTTAAGGGGGGTAGGTTTGTAACACCCTCATTTTCATACATCATGCCTTGCATACATTCATATACATGTTTAACATTGATCCACATAAAGAGGAACAAGTTTAAAATTGATTCGGAGCATTTAAAATTGATTTGGAGCAAAACCGCACTTAAAACGCAAGAAAGTGCGGACTAGTCCGATTTTACTGAGGACTAGTCTGATTTCTCTCTGGCTAAAAATGGACTTGTCCGTTTTTGTTGCGGACTAGTCCGATTTTGGCTCTGGAAACTTTCGGACTTGTCCGATTTTGAGCGGACTAGTCCGATATTCCAAGAATCCTTGAAAAAAATTTGCTAAGTCCTTGGACTTTTCCGGACTAGTCCGGTGTTCCAGCGGACTTGTCCGTTTTCCTCTCTGTTTAAAGTCGGACTTGTCCGATTTTAGGCCAGACTTGTCCGATTTTTCTCTCTGGACAACTTCGGACTAGTCCGGTCCTTTCCGGACTTGTCCAATATTTCGTGACTTCGAGATTGATCTTTTGTTTTACGACTTGTATCTTGGGTTTCACGTTATGTGGGCCTAGGGACGTCGTGCCTAACTCTTTTAGAGCCCGTGTGGGACTCTAAACCGGCCTTTACTCATCCCAAAACTTGAAATCCATCTAACCCTAGCCTCCACCTCTATATAAACAGCCCCACCCTTTGGATTGATATCTATTTGCCACTTTTCCACCCACCTAAACCCTAGTTCGTGGAGAGCCACCACCAAGGAGGGAGGAGAAGATCCCAAGCAAGGAGAAGAAGAGGAGGAAACGAAAGAGGATCAAGATCTCCACCAAGTTTTCGTTCTTCATCACAAATTCATCCCCAAGTTCATCACCAACCCTAGATCATCAAGATCCAAGTTTTACCTCCAAGTTTCTTGATTCATTGGAGTTCTAAACACCTGGTATACCTTCTATTCTCTTGTCCTTATGCGAATTCAACCCCTAATCTCCAAATTCACGTCGATCTAGAAAACCCTAATATGCTGATCTCGCAGAGGGCGGACTTGTCCGGTCCCTAGCGGACTAGTCCGATCTTTCTGGTTAAATTGTGTTGAATTGGTTCTAAAATTTGATCTAATCGAATCCAAACTTGTATAAACTTGTTAAAAGCTATTAGAACTAGTTAGTTATCATTAAAAGCAATCAATTAACAAGTTCTACCTTGCATTTGCATCAATCATGCATGTCATGTCATATTGAGTAATATTTGTGCACTCGTTGATTGTGTTTCTTGTCTTGTATGTTTATTGTGTGTATTAGACGGGTTTGCGCTAGAGAGTGCCGCGGAGGATCTACAGCATCAGGAGTTTGAAGGCTTTGACCCTAATCAACAGCAAGAGCAAGGCAAGTGTCCTTGAAGCATATTGATCCTGTTTTTAAAATAAATGTTTTGTTTACAAAATTGCATGCTTGTGTCAATTTGATGGGAAACCTATTGTAGGAAGTTTACTAGAATTGTTGACCACCCTTGTCACCTGGAATTTATGGTAGAGAGAGTCGGGAAGGGTTTTTACCTTTTGCTTCGCTTAATCAACTGGGATGGAAAAACAATTATACCACTCAATTTAATTATGTATGGATGAGATTATGGTTAATGTGAACTGGTTAAATATGATATGGTAATGGGTGATCTAAGAAAGCCTGGTATGTGGATGGGTTGGATGTTATGGTGGTTTGCTTGCTTTAGATCTAAGGACCGGTTCATGCGAGAATAAGCCAGGACTATAGTGCCACCACGAGGCCAAGTATGGGTGCGGCGTAGCTGATTAATTAGGGCTTTGCTAGTGCTGTTTGGACCATTGTGGATGCTCGGGGAAGGGGTAGTCGGATTGGGTTTGTTGATGATTGGTGGGACTACCCTGGGATCCGAACGGCTCAAGAGGGGGCCCTTGGTTGAAGATGTGCTCAGTTGGAGGCATCGCCACCGGTGAAACCTCAGTGGGGTCTAAATAGGCTAGTATTCCCTTTGTAAAGGCTATTTTGTGATCTCTTGGCCATACACCAAAGGAAGTGTAATTGGCATGAGGGAGGTTCTTTAGTCGCCGACGGGTGATGAAATCACAAACACGTGGGTAAAGTGGTACAAACTCTGCAGAGTCTACTAAAACTATCATGATAGCCGTGCTCCCGGTTATGAGCACCTGTACAACTTCCATGATTAGAGGGAATTCGGTATTGGGATGGTTATGGTTTGGTAATGGTTATGGCTGGTTATGAATTTATTTCTGGTATTGAATCTGGTTATTGGCAATGGTGAAATCTGGAATTTTCGATGATGGTAATGAATTCAGATTTGGTATTATGGTATTACTTATGATTATGATGGGTTTACTTCACATACGTATAATATATTGCTTTTCAAATGTTTTAATGTACTTTTCAGCACTTCACCATTATTATTGTCGACATTTGAATAAGCCACATGTCATACTTTCCACACTTGCTGAGTAAGACATGTACTCACTCTTGCAATCCCCCCCCCCCCCCCAACAGTTGCAGGTCAGGATTGGGATTTTAATGGTGATAATGCGGAGTTCTAGGCCGTGTCTACCGTCAGCTTTGCCTGTGGTGTTGCATGGAGCTGCGCTATTCCTTTTGCTTAGTTTGCTTAGTTGCTTAATTAGTTTATTTCCGCTGCATTAGTTGAACTTGTCATTAATATTTATTAGAGCTTGCATTCGAGGATAATGTGGTTTGTGTAATAAAATTTGGTTAATTAATCTCGTCTTGTGGTAATTTTCTGTATACTCTTTTGTGATTGCACTCGTGTATGTGTGATGAACATCCTGGGCACACATATGCGTTAGCTTGGTTCAGTTTTCGGAACCGGGCGTCACAGCAGATGACGCCGCCGCCTTCCAAAGAAAACGCTGCCGGTACAGAGGAAAAAGCACCAAAGGGCTGCGCCGCAGGGAAGAAAAGGAAGAAAAAGGAGGGGAAAAAGAGGAGGGCGTTGCCGTCCGCCGGAGATCGTCGTCGCCATCGCGTCGCCGTCGGAGGACCTTGCGCATCTACTTCGTCTACGCGCCGCCATCATCCCGCAATCTTCGAAGCCATCACATCTATGGTAGGATTCGTTTTTCCGATGCGAATTTTAGCGACGTATTAGATCTAATAGACGTAAATTGATTTTAGTTGCATTGCATTTTTATTTTCAGCAGCATTAATTCTCGCTAAAACTCCCATAAACTCGTATGAACACGTATGAACTAGTTGCATCTAATTAATAAACAACCATAATTAATTGATGATTGATCTTTGCATGCATGCATATCATCGCATGTTGATTAATGTGTGTGCATCATGTTGATTTGTATGTATTTTCTTGTATGTGTGATCACGAGTAGAGGGAAGTGCTCAAGAGATCGTGTATGAGGATTTTCAGAATCAAGATTTCGAAGCGCTTGAGCAACCCCATCCGTCGGAGCAAGGCAAGTGTCCTTGAAGCATATTGATCCTGTTTTTAAAATAAATGTTTTGTTTGCAAACTGCATGCTTGTGTCAATTTGATGGGAATCCTATGGCAGGAAGTTTACTTGATTTGTTTAACCACCCTTGTCACCTAGAATATATGGTAGATAGTCGGGAAGGGTTTTTACCTTTTTGCTTCGCTTAATTAATTGGGATGGCAAACAACACTACACATTTAATTATGCATCAATGATATTCTGGTTAATGTGAACTGGTCAATACGATGGGTGATCTAAGCAAGCCTGGTATGTGGATGGGTTGGATGTTATGGTGGTTTGCTTGCTTTAGATCTAAGGACCGGTTCATGCGAGAATAAGTCAGGACTACAGTGCCACCACGAGGCCAAGTATGGGTGCGGCGTAGCTGATTAATTAGGGCTTTGCTAGTGCTATTTGGACCATTGTGGATGCTCGGGGAAGGGGTAGTCGGATTGGGTTTGTTGAGGATTGGTGGGACTACCCTGGGATCCGAATGGCTCAAGAGGGGGCCCTTGGTTGAAGATGAGCTCATTTGGAGGCATCGCCACCGGTGAAACCTCAGTGGGGTCTAAATAGGCTAGTAATCCCTTTGTAAAGGCTATTTTGTGATCTCTTGGCTATACACCAAAGGAAGTGTAATTGGCATAAGGGAGGTTCTTTAGTCGCGGACGGGTGATGAAATCACAAACACGTGGGTAAAGTGGTACAAACTCTGCAGAGTATTAAAACTATCATGATAGTCGTGCTCCCGGTTATGAGCGCCTGGATGACCTACATGATTAGAGGGAAATTGGGATTTGGGATGGTTATGGTTTGGTAATGGTTATGGTTGATATTATGGTTATGGTTATGGGATGGAATTATGGTTTATGACATTGATTATAGTTATTGGTAATGGTGATTTATGGACTGGTATTATTATGGTTACATGGTTTATGATGGGTTTACTTCACATAAATATGATACATTGCTTTTCCAAATGGTTTCACTGTACTTTTCAGCACTTAGCCATTATTATTGTCGTCATTTGAATCAGTCACATGTCATACTTTCCACACTTGCTGAGTACGACATGTACTCACTCTTGCAATCCTCCCCAACAGTTGCAGGTCAGGATTGTGAGTTTAATGGCGATAATGTGGAGATCTAGGTCGTGTCTACCATCAACTTTGCCTGTGGTGTTGCATGGAGCTGCGCTATTCCCTTTTGCTTAGTTGCTTAATTAGTTTATTTCCGCTGCATTAGTTGAACTTATCATTAATATTCATTAGAGCTTGTATTCGAGGATAATATGGTTTGTGTAATAAAATTTGATAATTAATCTTGTTCTGTGGTGATTTTCGGTATACTCTTTTGTGATTGCACTCGTGTATGTGTGTTGAACATCCTGGGTACACATATGCGTTAGCTTGGTTCAGTTTTCGGAACTGGGCGTCACAGTAACTCAGTTTAAACATTTGAATTAAAGTTGATCTTTGCCATACGTTGTTTCATTATGGTAATACATCTAAGTTGCCAATTAATTTCCACTGCATAGGGTACTAAAAGTGGAATTATTGATCAATCTTGACCTTTCTAGTCCACGCATATCAGACTAGTCCAAACTGTACCAGACTAGTCCGATCTCTCAGTATTTGATCAATCTGTGAAGTGTTTTATTGATCGAAAAAGTTTCAAAAAGCCTATTCACCCCCTCTAGGCTACATTCAAACCCCAACATATCCGGACTAGTCCAGTCGACACCGAACAAGTCCAGTGTGCCGCACCAGAGCTGGACTAGTCTGTGGCAACGGACTAGTTCGGTGCTGACGCCAGACAAGTCCGGTGTTAGTAGGACAGAACAGAATTGAATCAACTAGATTTTGGTTGTTTGATCTAATAGTGACCTCAAGGACATTATTTCACAATTAATCTTGATGAACATGACCAGTGAGCAATCAACAATCATACAATGACCATAATTCACCAAGATTCACTAATTTAAATAGTTTCCAAGAGAAAATCGAGATAAGGGACAAATTTTCGCAAAAAATTAGTAAATTTTGAAATCACAGTCAGGTATGCAGTGTTTCAAGTCACATTTCGAGAGTCAAGTATATTTACCTCATTTCTTAGCTCACCAAATCTATTTTCATCTAATGCCTTGGTGAAAATGTCTGCAAGTTGTTTTTCAGTCCTAACATGTAAGATTACAATGTCACCTTTTAATGAATGATCTCTTAAGAAATGGTGACGAATATCTATGTGCTTAGTTCTTGAGTGCTCTACTAGATTGTGTGCAATTTTTATAGCTGTAGCATCGAAGAGCACGTGAAAAGCTACCAGAGGGGGGTGAATGGTAGATTTTAAAAATCTTACGCAGCGGAAACAATTAAACCCCAACCCCTTCGGCAGAAAAACGATCTCTTAAAGAGATCGTGTGTGAGACTAGTCTAAATGTGTTTCACCGTGACAAAAGTGATGGATATCAGAGAGAATCAAGTCACGAAGACAACACAAAAGGAATCACTCAAATCCATCGAGGAAAACTCAAGCTATGATCGAAAGATCAAACAAAGTCAATCTGCCCTACCCGAGAAAAAACAGTTCTGGAATGCTGCAAAGAAACTCGTGTAGATCAGAAACCACAAATACAATGACCGTGAAATTTTTACAGATGATAGGTAATCAAGTTGTGAAGACAACCCAAAAAGAATCACGTCAATTGGATCTGTAAAACTCGAGTTATGATAAAACCACCGACGAAAGGTAGTGCTGTCCAGAAACTCAACGAGTAAAACTTGTCTAGAACAAGTCGGACGAACAAGGCACAAAAGTTCCTTCAAACTACGAATTTTATTCAATAGAACACAAGAAGAACAGCCCCAAAGTCGTGCACCACGAGCTCTGGGCTCTCTTGCTTATATAACCAGCTCGAAAGGCAACTCAACTCAGATCAGGAACCTAATCCTACTCTGTTCACAAATCGTAACTTTCCATAACTGCTTAGGATTCTTCTATACGCAGATAGCAATCTTAAGACTTCCAAACACCTTAGGAACGTATCCCACATTCCTAAATAACTCAAATTCGTGACCCATACGAAATCCTATCATAACCAACTCAAATCTTTCCATATTTGAGTCAGACCCGACTCAGCCGCAGCCTGAGTCCATAACCTAGTCGGTTGGACCTTTCCGACCAACTCTTTACGTCCACATCTCTTCATCACGTCTCAGAACCATGTAGCCACGTACATGCACTCCTTGCACATGTGCAAACATCTTCCAATGACGTCCACGATACCTTCATATGCATTGTTCTTGATTCAATCATGCTGCGCAACCTCCTGATCAGCTCAACCACAATTCCTCCTGAATTTGGTTGTTGGAACCTCATCTCCTCCCTGAGACTAGTCCAATGGATCCCGTCACCAGCCATGTCTTCAACTCAAGCAACACCTGCACATGAATAAACAACCAATCCATAGCAGCCCAAGTCCTTGACTTGACTCAAGTTAGTTCCGAACACAACACCTTACGTGAGAACCTCACATAAGCATGTTGCAAAGCATAGCAAAACGATATCAGCCATATCATCCAAAATGCACCAAAAACTTAGTAAAAGAATACTAAGCAAACTTTCCAACAATGTAAAGCAAGTACAAAACATTGCAAATGAAAAGCAGAAGCACTGCGGTCAAGTTATGAACATTGCCAGAGCAAACCGGACCTTGAGCTGGAGCTTACAAAAGCTAATAGAACCTAGCGCCGGAACTTACCAGAACTAGTATAACCAAGCTCCTATCGAAGCTTACAAAACTAGCAGGACCTAGCGCTGGAGCTAACCAGAACTATTTGGAACTAGTAAACCCAAAAGCTGGAGCTAGAAAAATCAACTCGGAGCTTAGCAAAAACACGCCGGAGCTATCAAAGACATGTCGGAGCTAAAGACAAAACTCATCGGAGCTAACCAAAGCTAGTCGGACCTTAATAAAAAAGTGTTTTGGTGATATTCAAAACTTTTATCGTCAAAGCAAGTATATTCACTACAAACCAATGTATTCAGCACACATAGGTCTTACAATCTCCCCCTAGATGAATGCATTGGCAACACCATTCAAAATCTGAACATTGGCTTATTCACATAAAAGTTTTGAAGGCAATTTCTCCCCCTTTGTAAATCAAAAGTAAAATGAGAAAAAAAATTATCCCATATTATCTCTCTCCCCCTTTATTATCTCTCCTTATGCACATATTCTCTTTCTTTTCATGCTTATCTCTCCCCCTTTGACAATGTATTCAGCAGTCATGAACATATAAACAAATTATCTCTCCCCCTTTAGTTGTTATGAGCATATTATAACATATACATATAAACAAAGCTCATCCAAGTCATACTATCAAGTACCTTACATTATCACATCAATGAAATACATAAAGTAGTGTAAGCGATGCTAGAGATCAAATGTAATTTTCAATTTAATCAAGTCATGGTCTCACAAACTTAACTATTTCAAAACCTTAAGGCATGACACTAGTTGCTGCATTTTATTATTTTTCAAAGCATAAATTTAGATCATATGATATTTGCAAGATATTATATGCGCATCTGCCTTATTCTAACCAACCAAGCCAAGCCTATGTCATTTGACAATCAGAAGCTTAAGGACATGGTTTTAGTCATACACAACTTCTTCCAAGTTCATATCTAAGTGCAATGACAAGCCATCTCAAAAGAAGAAGTGCGATGCATGCATATTCTCTTGATCTTTTCTTAATTTATATTTGTTCATAAAAACTCAACATGTGAGTTGATTACTTGATGAATTCTTAATGATTAAAAGCACTTGTGTGACACCCGGTTCCGAATATGAACCAAGCTAACGCATATGTGTGCCCAGGATGTTCAACACACATACACGATTCACAAATGATAAACAGATAATTACCACAACACAAACTATTAAATAAGTGCCCTTATTACATAATTCATTATATCCTCGAATACAAGCTCTAATGAATATTAATGATAAGTTCAGCTAATGCAGCGGAAATAACTAATTAGGCAACTAAGCAACTAAGCATAAGAGATAGCGCAGCTCCATGCAACACCACAGGCAAAGCTGACGGTAGACACGGCCTAGATCTCCACATTATCGCCATTAAACTCACAATTCTGACCTGCAACTGTTGGGGTGGGGGATTGCAAGAGTGAGTACATGTCGTACTCAGCAAGTGTGGAAAGTATGACATGTGGCTTATTCAAATGACGACAATAATAATGGCTAAGTGCTGAAAAGTACAGTAAAACATTTGAAAAGCATTATCCTACGTCTATGTGAGACAATCCCATCATAACCATCATATTAACAAAATATTAACCATATGCAATTATTGCCAACATCATCATTATCCATGTCCAGTTACCGTAACTCAAATTCATATCCGTAACCATAATCCATAAACCATAACCATTACCAACCCATAACCATAAACCACACACAACCATCCCAAATCCCAATTCCAACTCTAATCATGTAGGTCATCCAGGCGCTCATAACCGGGAGCACGGCTATCATGATAGTTTTAATACTCTGCAGAGTTTGTACCACTTTACCCACGTGTTTGTGATTTCATCACCCGTCGGCGACTGAAGAACCTCCCTTATGCCAATTACACTTCCTTTGATGTATGGCCAAGAGATCACAAAATAGCCTTTACAAGGGATTACTAGCCTATTCAGACCCCACTGAGGTTTCACCGGTGGCGATGCCTCCAACTGAGCACATCTTCAACCAAGGGCCCCCTCTTGAGCCATTCGGATCCCAGGGTAGTCCCACCAATCATCAACAAACCCAATCCGACTACCCCTTCCCCGAGCATCCACAATGGTCCAAACAGCACTAGCAAAGCCCTAATTAATCAGCTACGCCGCACCCATACTTGGCCTCGTGGTGGCACTGTAGTCCTGGCGTATTCTCGCATGAACCGATCCTTAGATCTAAAGCAAGCAAACCACCATAACATCCAACCCATTCACATACCAAGCTTGCTTAGATCACCCATCACCATACCGTATCAACCAGTTCACATTAACCAGAACATCATTAATGCGTAATTAAATGTGTAGTGTTGTTTGCTATCCCAATTAATTAAGCGAAGCAAAAAGGTAAAAACCCTTCTCGACTCTCTACCATATATCCCAGGTGACAAGGGTGGTCAAACAAAACTAGTAAACTTCCTACCATAGGATTCCCATCAAATTGACACAAGCATGCAGTTTGCAAACAAAACATTTATTTTAAAAATAGGATCAATATGCTTCAAGGACACTTGCCTTGCTCCGGCGGATGGGGTTGCTCAAGCGCTTCGAAGTCTTGATTCTGAAAATCCTCGTACACGATCTCTTGAGCACTTCCCTCTACTCGTTACCACACATACAAGAATATACATACAAATCAACATGATGCACACACAATAATCAACATGCGATGACATGCATGCATGCAAGGTACAATAATTAATTAACTACGGTTGTCTATTAATTAGATGCAACTAGTTCATACGTGTTCATACGAGTTTACGGGGATTTTAACGTGGATTAATGCTGCTGAAAATAAAATTATGGTGCAACTAAAATCAATTTACGCCTATTAGATTTAATATGATCGCTAAAATTCGCATCGGGAACATGTCCTACCGTAGATCTGACGGCTTGACGGTCGCGGAACAAATGAGACGTGTAGACGAAGTGGATGGCGCGGCAGACCTTCGGCGGCACGACGACGGCGACGATCTCCGGTGAACGGTGGCGCCCTCCCTTTTTTTCTTCCTCTTCTTCCCCTCTTTTTTTCTTCCTTTTCTTCCCCTGGCGGCGCAGCCTTCTGGACCTTTTTTTTCGCGGCTTCCGGCGGCTGCGATTCTGGAATCGAGAAAACCTACGGAGGCTGGCACTTTTTATAGGGGTGTGGCTAGGATACGGCCTCGGTACCGACTCGGTACGGGGCGGGATTCGCGGCAGGGGAGTCGGACGCGGGAGGGAGTCGTATCCGGGCGGGAGAATCGGGGCAGGAGGCTGCTGCGGGCGGGAGAATTGGATCGGGTGGGGGCGGGAGCGGGGAGGCGGCGTGGAGCGTGGCCCGGTTTTCGGCGGGGCAGGGCGGGAGCGGAGGGAGGCGGGGCCAGGCGCTGCGCGCGGCAGGGGCACGCGGCCGGGCTGGCGCGGGGGCCTAGGCGGTGGTGGGCCCCGGGTGGGCGTGGGCGGGAGCCGGGAAGGCGGCGCGTGCGGCTGAGCGGGAGCGGGGGAGGGGATCGAGGCGGGGGGGGGGGGGGGGGAAAGACCGGGGCGGGGCCGGGCAGAGCGCGCGGGGCGCGATCGTCGGATGCGGGGACCGGGGCGGCATCGGCAGGGTGGGGCCCCCCCGGGCGGGCGCGCTCGGGCACGCGGCGGGGCCGGCTGGCGGCTCGGCCGCTGGCCGTTGTTTTTTTTTTCCATTTAGTATTATTATTATTTTATAATTTATATTTATTTATTTTATTTTTTTATATTATTTATTTATTATTTATATTATTTTTTTATATATATTATTATTTAAGTTTTATTATTTTTATTTATCTTATTTATTTTATTTATTATTATATATATATTTATTGTTATATAATTTATTTATATATTTCTTTTTATATATTTTTATTATTATTTTTATACTTATTCCTTATTACAGGTTTTAGGATATAATTATTATTTTTTTTTATTATTTCTTCTTTTGCTACATACATTTATATATATATATACTTCATCTTTTATGTTTTATTATTTTTCTTTTATCCTACTAATGTTCAATACATGATCATGTATGCAATGCAGGATGCGAAAATTTAGGGTGTTACAATTCTACCCCCCTTAAAATGAATCTCGCCCTCGAGATTCGATAGCGTGGAGAAAAGGTGACGGAATTCTGCCTTCAGATATTCTTCACGTTCCCACGTAGCTTCGGCTTCCGTATGGTGGTTCCATTGCACCTTGCACCCACGGATCCTCTTATTCCTTGTGAATCCAAAACGATGAATTTGGCGGAGAAGTCTACCCCCCTTATTTTAAGGCTTACTTTTGGACATACTATATTTGTTCTCATCTCTCCTCCAGGAGACTTAACCAATAGGGTAGACTTCATATGAGAGATAGTCAAACTATACTTGGTGACATACTTCGATGCAATGAATGAATGCGATGCTCTAGAATCAAATAACATAGTCGCGGGGTTGGAGTTAGCAAGAAACATACCAGTGACCACGTCATTCGCTTGTTGAGCATCCTCCGTAGAGACATGGTTCACATTGCCACGAGCAAAATTCTGTTGTCCACGGTTTCCTTGTGGCTGTACTCCATTAGGTCTTGGGTTTTGTCTCGGCGCATTGCTTCTTTGACCAAGGCCTGACTTAGGACATTGATTCGCAAAGTGTCCAGCTTCTCCACAAGTATAGCACCTCTTGACTCCACCAGAATTATTAGGACGAGCTTGATTTTGAGCATTGGTTCCAGGAAAATCAACACGAGGTGCATAAGGCATTGCTTGCATATCAGGGCGCTGCTGCACAAACTGAGTTGGGTGTGGTGCATAACCAGGGCGCTGAGCAGGAATAGGGGAGCTGTAATGGGGCGCATTTGGTGGTGCAAGGCGAGGGCGCACATTACTTCCTTGTTGTTGTCCTTGATACGACGCCTTCCTCTTGATTTCTTGCTCCATCTCACGGATCTTGTTCTCAACTACAATTGCTTTGTCCACCAGCTTCTGGAAATTGGCATAATCGCAGTTGAGTAGTTGCACTTGGATCTCATTGTTGAAGCCTCTCATGAACAAATATTGCTTCCGGCTGTCCCGACTAACATCCTCGGGCGCGTATCTTGAGAGTTGAGTGAACTTATTGAGATACTCACTCACGCTCATCCTTCCTTGCCTGAGATTTTCAAAATCTTGTCTCCTTAGTATCATAACTCCTTCAGGTACATAGTGGGAAAGGAAACTCTGTTTAAACTCAGCCCAAGTGATTGTCTCCTGATTATCATGAGCGTTGCAAAGAGCTTCCCACCAGTCAGCGGCTGCTCCGACTAGTTGATGTGATGCAAAGAGAACCTTCTCCCTATCAGTGCACTGGACAATAGCAAGTTTCTTCTCAACAGACTTCAGCCAATCATCAGCTTCCATTGGGTCTGTGGCTTGTGCAAAGGTAGGCGGTCTGGTCCTCATGAACTCTCCCAAACGGTTGTGAGGAGGCGGGGGTGGCGGTGGAGGCATGTGGGGCTGATTGTTGATATTGCCAGCCTGCAGCTGTCCCATGGTCTGTATCATGGTCTGCATGAGCTGGTTTTGCATAGCCAAGAGTTGTTCAATGTTGATAGCTCCATGAGCAGGTCCTTGGCCATTGTTGTTCTGAGGTTCTCCATTGTTCTCCTCGTCGTCATTGGCATCCCTCTGGTTGCGAGTCCTCACCATCTAGAGAAAAGCAATAGGTAAGAATTTAGAAACGTCCCCAACTATATGCATCAAGGAATATGAAGCTAACCAACTAGCTATACTAGCCTAGGTGGACATGGCAATGCTAAGGCATCCCAAAATCCTCTATTAAGCACACAAGCAAACAATATATATAGCAAACAACACTCCAAGCAAAAACACATCGATTCCTGGGTGCTCCTATGTGCTCTAAAGTGTCCATTCTATCTAGGCTGCGTCCTACGGTCAACCTGTGGCTCTGATACCAATCTGTGACACCCGGTTCCGAATATGAACCAAGCTAACACATATGTGTGCCCAGGATGTTCAACACACATACACGATTCACAAATGATAAACAGATAATTACCACAACACAAACTATTAAATAAGTGCCCTTATTACATAATTCATTATATCCTCGAATACAAGCTCTAATGAATATTAATGATAAGTTCAGCTAATGCAGCGGAAATAACTAATTAGGCAACTAAGCAACTAAGCATAAGGGATAGCGCAGCTCCATGCAACACCACAGGCAAAGCTGACGGTAGACACGGCCTAGATCTCCACATTATCGCCATTAAACTCACAATTCTGACCTGCAACTGTTGGGGTGGGGGATTGCAAGAGTGAGTACATGTCGTACTCAGCAAGTGTGGAAAGTATGACATGTGGCTTATTCAAATGACGACAATAATAATGGCTAAGTGCTGAAAAGTACAGTAAAACATTTGAAAAGCATTATCCTACGTCTATGTGAGACAATCCCATCATAACCATCATATTAACAAAATATTAACCATATGCAATTATTGCCAACATCATCATTATCCATGTCCAGTTACCGTAACTCAAATTCATATCCGTAACCATAATCCATAAACCATAACCATTACCAACCCATAACCATAAACCACACACAACCATCCCAAATCCCAATTCCAACTCTAATCATGTAGGTCATCCAGGCGCTCATAACCGGGAGCACGGCTATCATGATAGTTTTAATACTCTGCAGAGTTTGTACCACTTTACCCACGTGTTTGTGATTTCATCACCCGTCGGCGACTGAAGAACCTCCCTTATGCCAATTACACTTCCTTTGATGTATGGCCAAGAGATCACAAAATAGCCTTTACAAGGGATTACTAGCCTATTCAGACCCCACTGAGGTTTCACCGGTGGCGATGCCTCCAACTGAGCACATCTTCAACCAAGGGCCCCCTCTTGAGCCATTCGGATCCCAGGGTAGTCCCACCAATCATCAACAAACCCAATCCGACTACCCCTTCCCCGAGCATCCACAATGGTCCAAACAGCACTAGCAAAGCCCTAATTAATCAGCTACGCCGCACCCATACTTGGCCTCGTGGTGGCACTGTAGTCCTGGCGTATTCTCGCATGAACCGGTCCTTAGATCTAAAGCAAGCAAACCACCATAACATCCAACCCATTCACATACCAAGCTTGCTTAGATCACCCATCACCATACCGTATCAACCAGTTCACATTAACCAGAACATCATTAATGCGTAATTAAATGTGTAGTGTTGTTTGCTATCCCAATTAATTAAGCGAAGCAAAAAGGTAAAAACCCTTCCCGACTCTCTACCATATATCCCAGGTGACAAGGGTGGTCAAACAAAACTAGTAAACTTCCTACCATAGGATTCCCATCAAATTGACACAAGCATGCAGTTTGCAAACAAAACATTTATTTTAAAAATAGGATCAATATGCTTCAAGGACACTTGCCTTGCTCCGGCGGATGGGGTTGCTCAAGCGCTTCGAAGTCTTGATTCTGAAAATCCTCGTACACGATCTCTTGAGCACTTCCCTCTACTCGTGACCACACATACAAGAATATACATACAAATCAACATGATGCACACACAATAATCAACATGCGATGACATGCATGCATGCAAGGTACAATAATTAATTAACTACGGTTGTCTATTAATTAGATGCAACTAGTTCATACGTGTTCATACGAGTTTACGGGGATTTTAACGTGGATTAATGCTGCTGAAAATAAAATTATGGTGCAACTAAAATCAATTTACGCCTATTAGATTTAATATGATCGCTAAAATTCGCATCGGGAACATGTCCTACCGTAGATCTGACGGCTTGACGGTCGCGGAACAAATGCGACGTGTAGACGAAGTGGATGGCGCGGCAGACCTTCGGCGGCACGACGACGACGACGATCTCCGGTGAACGGTGGCGCCCTCCCTTTTTTTCTTCCTCTTCTACCCCTCTTTTTTTCTTCCTTTTCTTCCCCTGGCGGCGCAGCCTTCTGGACCTTTTTTTTCGCGGCTTCCGGCGGCTGCGATTCTGGAATCGAGAAAACCTACGGAGGCTGGCACTTTTTATAGGGGCGTGGCTAGGATACGGCCTCGGTACCGACTCGGTACGGGGCAGGATTCGCGGCAGGGGAGTCGGACGCGGGAGGGAGTCGTATCCGGGCGGGAGAATCGGGGCAGGAGGCTGCTGCGGGCGGGAGAATTGGATCGGGTGGGGGCGGGAGCGGGGAGGCGGCGTGGAGCGTGGCCCGGTTTTCGGCGGGGCAGGGCGGGAGCGGAGGGAGGCGGGGCCAGGCGCTGCGCGCGGCAGGGGCACGCGGCCGGGCTGGCGCGGGGGCCTAGGCTGCGGTGGGCCCCGGGTGGGCGTGGGCGGGAGCCGGGAAGGCGGCGCGTGCGGCTGAGCGGGAGCGGGGATGGGGATCGAGGCGGGGGGGGGGGGGGGGGGGGGGAAAGACCGGGGCGGGGCCGGGCGCAGCGCGCGGGGCGCAGTCGTCGGATGCGGGGACCGGGGCGGCATCGGCAGGGTGGGGCCCCCCCGGGCGGGCGCGCTCGGGCACGCGGCGCGGAGCGCCTCGGGGCGCGCGGCGGGGCCTGCTGGCGGCTCGGCCGCTGGCCGTTGTTTTTTTTTCCATTTAGTATTATTATTATTTTATAATTTATATTTATTTATTTTATTTTTTTATATTATTTATTTATTATTTATATTATTTTTTATATATATTATTATTTAAGTTTTATTATTTTTATTTATCTTATTTATTTTATTTATTATTATATATATATTTATTGTTATATAATTTATTTATATATTTCTTTTTATATATTATTATTATTATTTTTATACTTATTCCTTATTACAGGTTTTAGGATATAATTATTATTATTTTTTATTATTTCTTCTTTTGCTACATACATTTATATATATATACTTCATCTTTTATGTTTTATTATTTTTCTTTTATCCTACTAATGTTCAATACATGATCATGTATGCAATGCAGGATGCGAAAATTTAGGGTGTTACAACTTGTGAACATGTAACAAGTTCAAAACAGCAAGAAAGTTCGACCATGACCAGTTTTAGTGTAAGTAATTATTCCAATTACTAGACATGGCAAAAACTACAAAATGTATAACACGAGTAATGTAGTAAGAACTTTCAGCATGTAAAAGGAATCACAAAGTCATATATGTATGAAATACTATGCTCATATTATTTTAATTTCAGATTCACACATAAACTTCCCAAGTTTCAAAACTTCCCCTCAATTTAAGCCATGAGGATGCATAACCCATATTTCACTACGAATGTAACAAAAACGAGTGAAATCCAAAGGTTTTGTAAAAATGTCAGCCAATTGTTGTTCGGTATCTACATGGTGAAGCATAATGTTTCCTTTTTCAACGTTATCTCGGAGAAAGTGATACCTAATGTCAATGTGCTTAGTTCTAGAATGTTGCACGGGGTTTTTAGCAATGCAAATGGCACTAGTGTTATCACAGAATAGTGGAACACTATCTAGATCAATCCCATAGTCCTTAAATGTTTGAACAATCCAAAGAATTTGAGAGCAAGCACTAGCAGCAGCTACATATTCAGATTCGGCTGCGGATTGTGCAACTGAATTTTGTTTTCTAGAGGACCAAGCAACAAGAGAATTACCAAGAAAATGACAAGCACCGGAAGTACTTTTCCTATCAATCCTACAACCCCCAAAATCAGCATCCGAAAAAACTTTCAAAGTAACGGTTGAGGAAGAAGGAAGAAAAATGTCAAATTCTTGAGTTCCATGTAAGTACCTGAGAATCCTTTTGACGACTTGACGATGTGAAACACGTGGGAAGGCTTGAAACCGTGCACAAAGACATACGCTGAATTGTATGTCTGGTCTTGATGCCGTGAGGTACAAAAGTGATCCAATCATGCTTCTATATTCTTTTTGATCCACGGGTTCACCATCTTCATCAAGTTCAAGTGTTGCTGCTGTTCCCATTGGTGTCCGAAGAGGCTTGCTTTTGTCCATGTTGAAGCGCCTTAGGAGGTCTTTGGTATACTTTGTTTGATGCACAAAGGTACCCTCCTTGGTTTGCTTGATTTGCAGCCCCAAAAAGTAAGTGAGTTCACCCATCATACTCATTTCAAATTTGGAACTCATCATTGCTGAAAACTTGGACACAAGATCATGAGAAGCACAACCAAAGATAATATCATCCACATACACTTGAACGAATAATGAGTCATTGCCATGTTTAAGCACAAAAAGAGTTTTATCAACCTTGCCCATGGTAAACCCCTTTTCATGTAAGAATGTTTTTAAACTATCATACCATGCTCTAGGGGATTGTTTGAGACCGTATAAGGCTTTGGACAGTTTGTAAACATGATTAGGAAAATCTGGATTTTCAAAACCCGGTGGTTGTTTGACATAAACCTCCTCATCTATGTAGCCATTAAGAAAAGCACTTTTAACATCCATTTGATATAGCTTAAAACCTTTAGATGCTGCAAAAGCTAACAAAATTCTTATGACTTCTAATCTAGCGACAGGAGCAAAAGTTTCATCAAAATCTAGACCTTCAACTTGAGTGAAACCTTGAGCAACCAACCTAGCCTTATTCCTAACCAACATCCCATCCTCACTTTGTTTATTTTTATATACCCATTTAGTTCCAATTAAGGTGTGACCTTGAGTTGGAGGTACAAGTTTCCAAACATTATTTCTTTCAAAATTTTCTAACTCTTCTTGCATGGCAATAATCCAAGATTCATTAGTGAGTGCGTGTGATATATCTTTGGGTTCAAAAGAAGCAACAAAAGCAGAATGAGCATAAGAGTTTGGATCGCAAAACCTGGACCGTGTGACTCGTTCGTGCAAGCTTCCAATCATCTGTTGTGGGGGATGATCTTTGTAAAACTGTAGGGGAACAGATGTCTCACAAGCTTCTTCTTCTTCATGTTCATCACAAATCGATGAGCTTGTGGCTTGAGGATGTTTTGAATCAGCATTGATGGTTGTCGGTGCTGATTGAGAATTAACATCCGGAGCTAAACCAAAGTCTTTAGCTGCTGAATTTTCTGGCAGCAACTCCAATTCTTCCTCATCTTCAATGAAATTGCTCCCCCCCTGCGGATATGAATCTGGACCTGCAATGTTTGAGCTAGTACCTGGGCTATATTCATCAAAAGACACTTCACAAGTCTCCATAATTTTGTTAGTGTCAAGTAAAAGCACACGGTAGCCTCTAGTATGAGATGGATAACCAAGAAACATGCCATCAATGGATCTAGGTTCAAATTTATCAAGATTACCATGTTTCTTAACAAAGCATTTGCAACCAAAGACCCAAAAGTGTGTAACACTAGGCCTATGTCCAAACTGAAGCTCATATGGTGTTTTACCTAGCTTAGCACGCAAGAAAACATGATTTGAGACATAACAAGCGGTTGCTAATGCATCAGCCCAAAATTTCCTAGGAGTTTGATATTCATCAAGCATAGTCCTAGCCATCTCAACTAAGGTTCTGTTCTTTCTTTCCACAACACCGTTTTGTTGAGGTACATATGGTGAAGAGAATTGATGATCTATTCTATTTTCAGCACAAAAGTGATCAAAAGATTTATTTTTAAATTCAGTTCCATTATCACTTCTAATTGCTTTTAAAGATCCTGGGTAATCAATTGATAATCTAAGAAATAAAGTTCTAAAGTGACTAAAAACTTCATTCTTAGACGCCATAAAGTAAAGCCAAGAGTATCTAGAATAATCATCAACAATAACAAGAACATACCATTTACCTCTGAAGGATTGAACACGTGAAGGTCCTATGGTGTCAAGATGCAAAAGTTGACATGGTTCAGTTGTCATGATCATTGTGAGAGGAGTATGTGAACCTGCAACCATCTTAGCATGTCTACAAGAAGAGCACACAATTTCTTTGTCCCCTTTAAGCTTAGGTATCCCACGTATGCGATCAAGAGTACTAACACGCGTTAGGTGATCAAAGCCTACGTGACCAAGTCTACGATGCCAAAAATATAAGTCCTTTGAATCATTAGCAACTAGACACCTATGCTTAGAGGAAGACATATCAAAATCAGCTTTAAAAACTCTTCCAAACCAACACATGTTAAAAATAAGGTCACTATTTGAACCTACAACTTTGCAGCAGTTTTTATTGAAAATAATTTCTAGATTTTCATCTACCAATTGTGAAACAGAAAGCAAGTTGTATTTCAAATTTTTGACAAGTGCCACATCCTTCAAAGTGTAGTGATCATTTACTCTAACCGAACCCTTAGCAATTATAGGAGTTGAAGAATTATCGGCAAAAGTAACATTCTCTACACGTGACACAAAAGAGAGGGAGGAGAACCAATCTTTGTTACCGGTCATGTGGTCTGAGCAACCTGAATCCACAATCCTAACATTTTCCTTCCTCAAACGTGTAACCTACATAGAAGAACAATACGTCGATGACTCAATACTGGGGTTAGTCAAAAGGCATTTAGGAATCCAGTACTGAGTCATGCAACGCGCAGCAGGAAAAACACGCGAAAGCTGAGACAAAGCAACAGGTTTATGAGTCAAAGTTTGAGATTTTTTATTCTTAACTACTGACCTATAAGGTGTTACTTGTGTAGCACAAAAATCAGTAGCTCCGGAGGCAAAAATAGAAGGTCCGGAGGTAAACTTTGAATGTTTTTGACTCAAAACAGCAGGTTGTACATTCGGTTCAATGTGAGCAGCAAATTTTGCATGAATGTTATGAGATCTAGCAACCATTCTTTCCCTTTTCTGTTGTTTAGCTAGTCTATAACAAAAATCTATGACATGACCATCTCTACCACAGAAGGTACAATGAAATTTAACTTTGTGTTCATGTCTAGATGAGAAAGCAATATTTTTATTTGAAACCGAATGAGACAACACTCCTACAGATTTGAAAACCACTCCTTTTTGTTTAGGAACTATTTGAATCAAACCACTTCCTAATGACTTTACAATTTTAGGTGGATGTGCCTTAGCATGAGCATGAGAATCAAAACCTAAACCAGTTTTATCATTGCAAGACTTGGAAGAATTCAGCAGTAAGTATAGGTTCTTATTCCCATTACAAAACCGATCTAATGTCCTATGCATGTCATCAAGTTTATTGGACAGATCAAGGAAATTTTCACATGAAATTTTTCCTTTTAGTTTGCAATTGGAACAAAAATTAACTTCATGAGAATGTAAAACATTGTTCAATATAGAAATTTCATTCATAGCATTCTGTAGATTCTTATCAAGATCATCACAAGTAGAACAATGCAAATCAATTGTAGAGCAGCTAGCATCTTTCAAGTTTTTATCATTAAGTGCAGCAAGCTCTTTGTTCTTTTCAATTTCTAACTCAAGTTTATCAAGTGTGGAGGTGTGCACACTTCTTAATGAGGACAATTGTTCATATATTAAATCACATGAGGAACATGCATCGTCACTAGGAATCAAAGTTTTTAAACGGTTGATTTCAGATTCTAGTGATTCAATTTTAGCAGCACTATCTCTAAGCTTTTTGTCCTTTTTGTTAACAATAATAGTGGCACGAGAAATGGCATCACACATTTCTTCGCAAGTAGGACATACCTCTTCATTGTCACTGTTGTGTTCTGCCTCCTCCATACTTGATCATGACTTGCCCGCCATAAAGCACAAGTTTGCCAAATCATCTTCGTCTTCATCACTTCCAATGTCCACGTCGCTTGAACTGAACTCTTGAAGCGCGGTGATGAAACTGTTGATCATCTTGCGTCCTATGGTACCTTTCTTCTTCTTGTTGGAATTTCCAGAGGAGGTCCGAACCTTGCTTTGTTTTTCTTCCCGGGTGGTCGGACCTGAAAGGTTAGGGCATTCTGTACGAAAGTGTTCTGTTTTACCACATTCAAAACAGCGTTGAGGTCCGGAGCTTCCTCTCCTTCTAGTTCTCACATTTTGCAATGCTTTTGAGAATCTAGTAGAGATGAGTGCCAACTCCTCTTCTCGAAATTCTTCGATCTGCTCTAGGGTTAGTGAGGAAAACAAAGCAAGAGTATTGCAAGATGATGATTGGCCGGAGCTAGACATATCGCGTTCTGAAACAAATGCAATAGACTTATTGGGGTTCTTACGTGAGATTATGTCAATTTCATGAGTTTTTAACTTGGAATATAGCACATCTAAAGTAAGTGAACTCATGACAGTAGATTCACGAATAGATGTGACTTTCATCTCCCAAATTGACATATCTAATGCACTTATCAATTGCCTAGCATTTTCAGCATCTGAAAAATAAACATTGACACTACACAAGTTGCTGAGAATCTTATTAAAGCGAGCAAAAAGGTCATCAATAGACTCACCGGGTTGCATCTCGAAGCGCATGTATTCTTTCTTGAACATGTCTTGCCTTACCTCTTTGATCGTGTTGGATCCTTCGTGGTAGTCACAAAGTGCTTTCCACACATCGTATGCAGATCGGAGGGGTGCAACACGGTCGAAGTCGCTTTGTGTTAATCCTTGTATGATCAAGTTCCGAGCCTTGTTGTTGTTGTCGACATCTCTCAGATTTGTAGCTGTAACTTGATCGTTTGATGGCACTTCGTAAGCCTTGTATACCTTCTCCCATATTGCAAAGCCTTGTGCCTGGATGAAAGCTTCCATGCGTGCCTTCCAAACCTGAAAATCAATGCCAGCAAACACACAAGGTTTGGTAGAGTACTTATCCATGATGATTAGTCAAAAACACGTGCAAATCACAAAGATTACAACACCGTGGCTCTGATACCAATTGTAGGATCGAAGAGCATGTGAAAAGCTACCAGAGGGGGGGGGGGGTGAATGGTAGATTTTAAAAATCATACGCAGCGGAAACAATTAAACCCCAACCCCTTCGGTAGAAAAACGATCTCTTAAAGGGATCGTGTGTGAGACTAACCTAAATGTGTTTCACCATGACAAAAGTGATGGATATCAGAGAGAATCAAGTCACGAAGACAACACAAAAGGAATCACTCAAATCCGTCGAGAAAAACTCAAGCTATGATCGAAAGATCAAACAAGGTCAATCTGCCCTACCCGAGAAAAAACAGTTCTGGAATGCTGCAAAGAAACTCGTGTAGATCAGAAACCACAAATCCAATGACCGTGAAAGTTTTACAGATGATAGGTAATCAAGTTGTAAAGACAACCCAAAAAGAATCACGTCAATTGGATCTGTAAAACTCGAGTTATGATAAAACCACCGACGAAAGGTAGTGCTGTCCAGAAACTCGACGAGTAAAACTTGTCTGGAACAAGTCGGATGAACAAGGCACAAAAGTTCCTTCAAACTACGAATTTTATTCAATAGAACACAAGAGGAACAGCCCCAAAGTCGTGCACCATGAGCTCTGGGCTCCCTTGCTTATATAACCAGCTCGAAAGCCAACTCAACTACGATCAGGAACCTAATCCTACTCTGTTCACGAATCGTAACTTTCCATAACTGCTTAGGATTCTTCTATACGCAGATAGAAGCAATCTTAAGACTTCCAAACACCTTAGGAACGTATCCCACATTCCTAAACAACTCAAATTTGTGACCCATACGAAATCCTATCATACCAACTCAAATCTTTCCATATTTGAGTCAAACCCGACTCAGCCGCAGCCTGAGTCCATAACCTAGTCGGTTGGACCTTTCCGACCAACTCTTTACGTCCACATCTCTTCATCACGTCTCGGAACCATGTAGCCACGTCCATGCACTCCTTGCACACGTGCAAACATCTTTCAATGACGTCCACGATACCTTCATATGCATTGTTCCTGATTCAATCATGCTGCGCAACCTCCTGATCAGCTCAACCACAATTCCTCCTAAAATTGGTTGTTGGAACCTCATCTCCTCCCTAAGACTAGTCCAATGGATCCCGTCACCAGCCATGTCTTCAACTCAAGCAACACCTGCACATGAATAAACAACCAATCCATACGAGCCCAAGTCCTTGACTTGACTCAAGTTAGTTCCGAACACAACACCTTACGTGAGAACCTCACATAAGCATATTGCAAAGCATAACAAAACGATATCAGCCATATCATCCAAAATGCACCAAAAACTTAGTAAAAGAATACTAAGCAAACTTTCCAACAATGTAAAGCAAGTACAAAACATTGCAAATGAAAAGCAGAAGCACTGCAGTCAAGTTCCGAACATTGCCAGAGCAAACCGGACCTTGAGCCGGAGCTTACAAAAGCTAGTAGAACCTAGCGCCGGAACTTACGAGAACTAGTATAACCAAGCTCCCGCCGGAGCTTACAAAACTAGCAGTACCTAGCGCCGGAGCTAACCAGAACTAGTCGGAACTAGTAAACCCAAAAGCCGGAGCTAGAAAAATCAACTCGGAGCTTAGCAAAAACACGCCGGAGCTATCAAAGACATGTCGGAGCTAAAGACAAAACTCATCAGAGCTAACCAAAGCTAGTCGGACCTTAATAAAAAAGTGTTTTGGTGATATTCAAAACTTTTATCGTCAAAGCAAGTATATTCACTACAAACCAATGTATTCAACACACATAGGTCTTACAATAGCACTTTCATTATCACATAGGAGTGGAATATGGTTCAGATTGTAACCATAATCCCTTAGAGTTTGTCGCATCCAAAGTAGTTGTGTGCAGCAACTACCAGTTGCAACATACTCCGCTTCGGCTGTGGAAAGAGCAATGGAGTTTTGCTTTTTAGATGACTATGAAACTAAGGATCTGCCAAGAAATTGGCAAGTTCCCGATGTGCTCTTTCTATTGACTTTGCATCCTACATAGTCGGCATCGGAATATCCTATAAAGTTAAACTTGGATGCTTTGGGATACCAAGGGCCCAAGTTAGGTGTGTGCACAAGGTATCTTAAAATTCTTTTTACAGCTATGAAATGGCACTCTTTAGGTGCGACTTGGAACCTTGCACACATACACACACTAAGTATAATATCTAGCCTAGATGCACATAAATAAAGTAATGAGCCAATCATAGACCGATATACCTTTTGATCCACATTTGGACCATCTTCATTGATATCAAGATGTCCATTAGTTGCCATGGGTGTCTTGATGGGCTTGGCCTTCTCCATATTGAACTTCTTGAGGATGTCCTGCGTGTACTTGGTTTGGCTTATGAACTTGCCTTCTCTTAATTGTTTCACTTGGAATCCCGAGAAGAACTTTAATTCGCCCATCATTGAGATCTCAAACTCGCTTGTCATAATCTTGCTAAACTCTTCACAAAATGACTTATTAGTAGAACCAAAGATGATATCATCAACATAGATTTGACATACAGATAGATGATCATCAAAGTGTTTTGTGAACAAAGTATAATCAACTTTTCCAATTTTAAAACCATTTTGAGTCAGAAAATCTCTAAGGCGCTCATACCAAGCTCGAGGAGCTTGTTTGAGGCCATAGAGAGCCTTACGCAGTTTATAAACATGGTTGGGGTACTCTTGATCTTCAAATCCTGGTGGCTGCTCCATGTACACTTCCTCCTTAATTGGCTCATTGAGGAAGGCACTTCGACTTGTGAGTAACCTTTAGCCACAAGTTGCGCTTTATTTCTTGTTACCACTCCATGTTCATCTTGTTTTTCCGAAAGACCCATTTGGTTCCAACAATGTTCGCCTTTGGTCTTTCCACGAGCTCCCATACTTCATTTCTCTTGAAGTTGTTTATGTCCTCTTGCATTGCAATCACCCAATCTGGATCCTTTAGTGCTTCTTCTACCCTGTATGGTTCCAGAAAAGAGACAAAAGAGTAGTGTTCACAAAAATTTTCTATGCGAGATCTAGTAGTTACTCCCTTAGCAATGTCTCGAATGATGTTGTTGATGGTATGATCTCTTTGTACACTCTGATGTACTCTTGGGTGAGGTATTTGTGAAGTTGCTTGTTCTTTATATTCATTGTTTGCCCCTAGATCATTGCTTCTGTGGTAATATTGATCTTCTTTATATTCCTGATCTTGGTCTTGTGCTTGAGCTCCCCCTTGATCATTGATTTCTTGTTGAGGTTCATCTAGTGGTTTCTCTTGAGGTCGAATATCACCAAGTGTCATTCTCCTCAACGCTTGACATGGAGCTTCTTCTTGATCTAGCACACACGTATCAACTTGCTCCACTTGGGAGCTATTAGTTTCATCGAACACTACGCCACGTGATACTTCAACTAGGCTAGAGACTTTGTTGAAGACATGATAGCCGTAGGCGTTCGAATCATAACTGAGCAAGAACTCTTCATCGGATTTCGAAGGGAACTTCAAAGTCCTCGATTTCTTGTTCAGAATAAAAAATTTGGAACCAAATACTTTAAAATATGAAACATTTGGTTTGCTACTAGTGAGAAGCTCATAGGGCGTTTTCTTCAAGAGTCGATGAAGATACAATCGGTTTGTGGTGTGACAAGCGGTGTTCACCTCTTCAGCCCAAAACCGGTCTGATGTCTTGTATTCATCCAGCATTGTCCTCGCCATCTCAATAAGTGTTCTATTTTTTCTTTCAGCCACCCCGTTTTGTTGAGAGGAGTAGGGTGCCGAAAATTTGTGCTTTATTCCTTCTTCATCTAGGTACTCCTCAACTTGTGTATTCTTGAGTTCTGTCCTGTTGTCACTTCTAATGTTCTTCACAATTGAGGATAATTCGTTCTGAGCTCTTTTCAGGAATTTCTTGAGGATTCCCTAAGTTTCTGATTTATCATACAAGAAAAATACCTAGGTGAATCTTGAAAAATTGTAACACCCTCATTTTCATCCATCATGCATTGCATACATTCTAATACATGTTTAATATTAATCCACATAAAATGGAATGAGTTTAAAAGGAATTTAAAGCAAAACCGCACTCAAAAGTTCGGAGGAGTGTGGACTAGTCCGTTTTTGGTGCGGACTAGTCCGATTTTTCTCTGACCTTCTTCGGACATGTCTATTTTAGCTGTGGACTAGTCCGTTTTTCTCTCTGTACCGTTTTTAGACTTGTCCGACCCATAGAGGACTAGTGTGGTATTCCAATTCCTTGAAAATTTCGCCAAGTCCCTAGACTTGTCTGGACTTGTCCGACATCAAGTGAACTTGTCTGTTTTTCCCTCTGACTAAAATCGGACTTTTCTGGTTTTGGCCAGACTTGTATGTTTTTCCTCTAACTAAGTTGGACTTGTCCAATGTCTAGTTCGGACTTGTCCAATAACTCTCCGACTAACTTCAGACTTGTCCGGCCTTTTGCGGACTTGTCCGGTAATCGTGATTCCGAGTTGATCGTTTGTTCCATGACGTGTTTTTGGGTTTAACCTTGAGTGGGCCTAAGGACGTCGTATCTAACTCTTTTTGGAGCCCATGTGGCACCCCACACCGACCTCCACCCACCCAAACTCGAAATCCATCAAACCCTAGCCCTCCACCTCTATATAAACAACCCCACCCCTTGACTGTACATCCTTTTGCCTGAATTGAAAGACCACAAACCCTAGTTCATGGAGAGCCGCCTTTAAGGAGGAAGAAGGAGATCCCGAGCAAGAAGAAGAAGAGGAGGAAATGAAAGAGTATCAAGTGATCAAGATCTCCATCAAGTTATCGTTCTTCATCAACAATTCACCTTCAAGTTCTTCATCAACCCTAGATCGTCAAGGCCAAGTGTTGCCTCAAAAACCCTTGATTCATTGGAGTTCTAAACACATAGTAACCTTCTACTTCCTATTTCTCACGTGAATGCAAACCCGTTTCTCCAAATTCACGTCGATCTAGAAAATCCTAGTTCACTGTTTTTGCGAAGGGCGGACTAGTCCGGCCCTACAGCGGACTAGTCCGCTTTTGCTGTCTGTTTTCTGGTGAATTAATTCTAAATTGTTTCAAATCAACTCCAAACATGTGTAAACTTGTTAAAAACTATTAGAACCAGTTAGTAAACATTATTAACAACTCATTAACTAGTTTTGCTTTGCATTCGCATTAATCATGCATGTCATGACATATTGAGTAACATATGTGCACTTATTGATTATAATTCTTGTCATGTATGTTTGTTGCACGAATTCGACGGATTTGTGCTAGAGAGTGTTGCAGAGGACCTCCAGCACCAGGAATTTGAAGACTTTGATCCCAATAAAGTCCAAGAGCAAGGCAAGTGTCCTTGAACATATTGATCCTGTTTCGACAATAAATGTTTTGTTTTTAAAACTGTGTGACACCCTGTTCCGAAAAAAGGACCAAGGGGACGCATATGTGTGCCCAGGACGTTCAACACACATATACGAGTGCATTCACGAAAGAGTATACATAAAATTACCACAGACGGGATTAATTAAACTCTTTTATTACACAATACAGAATATCTCAAATACAAGCTCTAATGAATATTAATGACAAGTTTGAACTAATGCAGCGGAAATAAACTAAATAAGCAACTAAGAAAACTAAGCAGCATAAGCAAAATGGTATATGCGTAGCTCCAATGAACACCACAGGCAAGCTGACGGTAGACACGGCCTAGTACTCCACATTATCACAATTAAACTCCCAATCCTAACCTGCAACTGTTTGGGGGGGGGATTGCAAGAGTAAGTACATGTCGTACTCACCAAGTGTGGAAAGTATGACATGTAGCTGATACAAATGTCGACAATAATAGTGGCTAAGTGCTGAAAAGTACATTAAAACATTTGAAAAGCAATATGTATTATGTATGTGAATAAACCCATTATAAACCATGTAATCATCATAATACCAGTCCCTATTAATTACCATCATCCATACTCTAGATTTCACCATTTCCAATAACCATATTCAATACCAGAAATTAATCCGTAACAAGCCATAACCATAATACCAACCATAACCATCCTAAATACCGTCCCAATACCGAGTTCCCTCTAACCATGTAGGTCATTCAAGCACTCATAACCGGGAGCACAACTATCATGATAGTTTTATTAGACACTCTGCAGGGGTTGTACCGCTTTACCCTCGTGTTTGTGATTTCATCACCCGTCGGCGACTAAAGAAACCTCCCTTACGCCAATTACACTTCCTTTGGTGTATGGCCAAGAGATCACAAAATAGCTTTTACAAAGGGATTACTAGCCTATTTAGAACCCACTGAGGTTTCACCTGTGGCGATGCCTCCAACTGAGCACATCTTCAACCAAGGGCCCCCTCTTGAGTCATTCGGATCCCAGGGTAGTTCCACCAATCATCAGCAAACCTAATCCGACTACCCCTTCCCCGAGCATCCTTAATGGTCCAAACAGCACTAGCAACACCCTAATTAATTAGCTACACCGCACCCATACTTGGCTTCATGGTGGCACTGTAGTCCTGGCTTATTCTCGCATGAACCGGTCCTTAGATCTAAAGCAAGCAAACCACCATAACATCCGACCCATCCACATACCAGGCTTGCTTAGATCGCCCATTACCATATCATATTAACCAGTTCATGTTAATCAAATCTCATAAGGCATAATTAAGTTATGTGGTGTAGTTGTCTTTCCATCCCTATTAATTAAGCAAAGCAAAAAGGTAAAAAGCCCTTCCCGACTCTCTACCATAAATTCCATGTGAAAAGGGTGGTCAAACAAATCTAGTAAACTTCCTACCATAGGATTTCCCATCAAATTGACACAACATGCAGTTTTGCAAACAAAATATTTATTTTAGAAATAGGATGAATATACTTCAAGGACACTTGCCTTGCTCTTGGGATTGATTCGGGTCAAAGCCTTCAACCTCTTGGTGCTGGAGATCCTCCACGGCACTCTCTAGTGCAAATCCGTCTAATCCGCACAATAAACACAAGAATTACAATCAATAGATGCACAAATATTACTCAATATGATCCAACATGCATGATTAATGTAAATGCAAGGTGGAACTTGTTAATGAGTTGCTTTTAATGATCAATAACTAGTTCTAATTGATTTTAAAAAGTTTATACAGGTTTGGAGTTGATTAGATCAAATTTAGAATTAATTCAAATATAAATTAACCAGGAAAATCGGACTAGTCCGCTAGGGACCGGACAAGTCCGCACTACGCGAAACTGACGAACTAGGGTTTTCTAGATCGACGTGAATTTGGAGCTTTGGGGTTGAATTCACGTAAGAAAAATAGAATAGAAGGTATATCAGGTGTTTATAACTCCAATGAATCAAGAAACTTGGTGGTAACACTTGGATCTTGACGATCTAGGGTTGATGATGAACTTGGAGATGAATTGGTGATGAAGAACGCAAAGTTGATGGAGATCTTGATCCTCTTTCGTTTCCTACTCTTCTTCTTCTTGCTTGGGATCTCCTCCTCTCTCCTTGATGGTGGCTCTCCACGAACTAGGGTTTGGGTGGGGTGGAAAAGTGGCAAATAGATGTCAAGCCAAGGGGTGGGGTTGTTTATATAGAGGTGGAGGATAGGGTTAGATAGATTTCGAGTTTGGGATGAGTAGAGGCCGGTTTAGAGTCCCACATGGGCTCTAAAGAGTTAGTCACGACGTCCCTAGGTCCACTGTAACACCCTAAATTTTTGCATCATGCATTGCATACATGTTCATGCATTAAACATTAGTGGAATAAAGGAAAGATAATAAAAGATAAAACATACATGTGCAAACATGTGTAGCAAAAAAAAAAAGAAAATAAAAATATAAAACATGTATTAGGGAATAAATATAAAATAATAATATATATATATAAATATATATAAATAAATAATATATAATAATAATATAAACAAAATAAATAAATAATAATATATAATAATAATGAAAAAAACAAATAAAAAAAGAGAATATATATAAAAATAAAATAAAAGAAGAAGAAAAAAAAACTCGACCCGCCCGCTGGCTAGGCCAAGCAGCCCAGCCAGCGCCTCCCGCGTTGACCACGCCCCCCGCGCGACCCTGGTCCCCGCTCGCGCCCAGCGCGACCCCGCATGGCCCCAACGCGCCGACCGCGCGACCCCACCAAGCTCTCCCTCGCGAGCGCCCCGCCCGAGCCACCCGCGCCGTGCCTCGTACGCACGACCCCCCCCCCCCCCCCCCCCCCCCCCCGCTGCCATGCGCTCCAGCGCCCTCCTGCACGTTCCCAGCGCCGGCCTAGCGCCCTACCTCGCGGCTATAAAAGCCCCGTAGCACCTCATTTTTTCGACGGCAGAAATAGCCGCCGCCAGAACAAAAAAAAAACCTAGCGGTAGAGAAAGGAGCAGAGGCACCAGGAGCTGTGCCGCTAAGGGGGAGGAAGAGGAAGAAAAAGAGGAGGCGCCGTCATCCGCCGGAGATTGTCGTCGCCATCGTCGTGCCGTTGGAGGACCGTTGCGCTGTCTGCTTCGTCTACGCACCGCCATCATCCCGCAATCTTCAAAGCCATCGCATCTACGGTAGGCCACGTTTTCTAATGCGAGTTTTAGCGACATATTAGATCTAATAGACGTAAATTGATTTTAGTTGCATCGTCTTTTTATTTTCAGCAGCATTAATTCTCGTTAAAACCCCGTAACGCATATGAACACGTATAAACTAGTTGCATCTAATTAATAAACAACCATAGTTAATTAATAATTGAACCTTGCATGCATGCATGTCATCGCATGTTGATTAATGTGTGTGCATCGTGTTGATTTGTATATGTTTTCTTGTATGTGTGATCGTGAGTAGAGGGAGGTGCTCAAGAAGTCATGTACGAGGATTTCGAGAACCAAGAGTTTGAAGTCTTTGACCCTAATCAACAGCAAGAGCAAGGCAAGTGTCCTTGAAGCATATTGATCCTATTTTAAAATAAATGTTTTGTTTGCAAATTGCATGCTTGTGTAAATTTGATGGGAATCCTATGGTAGGAAGTTTACTAGATTTGTTAAACCACCCTTGTCACCTGGAATTTATGGTAGAGAGTCGGGAAGGGCTTTTACCTTTTTGCTTCGTTTGATTAATTGGGATGGGAAAACAACACTACAAATTTAATTATATATTAATGATATTCTGGTTAATATGAACTGGTCAATACGGTATGGTAATGGGTGATCTAAGCAAGCCTGGTATGTGGATGGGTTGGATGTCATGGTGGTTTGCTTGCTTTAGATCTAAGGACCAGTTCATGCAAGAATAGGCCAGGACTACAATGCCACCACGAGGCCAAGTATGGGTGCGGCGTAGCTGATTAATAGGGCTTTGCCAGCGCTATTTGGACCATTAAGGATGATCGGGGAAGGGGTAGTCGGATTGGGTTTGTTGATGATTGGCGGGACTACCCTGGGATCCGAATGGCTCAAGAGGGGGCCCTTGGTTGAAGATGTGCTCAGTTGGAGACATCGCCACTGGTGAAACCTCAGTGGGGTCTGAATAGGCTAGTAATCCCTTTGTAAAGGCTATTTTGTGATCTCTTAGCCACACACCAACGGAAGTGTGTAATGTGACCGACGGGTCACGGGCATAAGGGAGGTTCTTAGTCACCGAAATGTGATGAAATCACGAACACGTGGGTAAAGTGGTACAAACTCTGCAAAGTCTATTAAAACTATCATGATAGCCGTGCTCCCGGTTACGAGCGCCTGGATGACCTACATGATTAGAGGAAACTTGGGATTTGGGATGGTTATGGTTTGGTAATGGTTATGGTTGATATTATGGTTATGGTTATGGTTATGGTTATGGGATGGAATCATGGTTTATGACATTGATTATGGTTATTGGCAATGGTAAATTATGGACTGGTATTATGATGGTTACATGGTTTATGATGGGTTTATTTCACATAAATATGATACATTGCTTTTCCAAATGGTTTTACTGTACTTTCCAGCACATAACCATTATTATTGTCGTCATTTGAATCAACCACATGTCATACTTTCCACACTTGCTGAGTACGACATGTACTCACTCTTGCAATCCCCTACCCCCCAACAGTTGCAGGTCAGGATTGTGAGGTTAATGGCGATAATACGGAGTTCTAGGCCGTGTCTACCGTCATATTTGCCTGTGGTGTTGCATGGAGCTGCGCTATCCCTTTTGCTTAGTTTGCTTAATTAGAGTATTTCCGCTGCATTAGTCAAACTTGTTAGTAATCTTCATTAGAGCTTGTATTCGAGAATATTTTGAATTGTGTAATAAAAATACTTATTTAATAATTCGAGTTGTGGTAATTGTCTGTATATCTTTTGTGAATGCACTCGTGTATGTGTGTTGAACATCCTGGGGACACATATGCGTTAGCTTGGTTCATTTTCCGGAACCGGGCGTCACACCCACTTAACGTAAAACCCAAGAAACAAGTCGTGAAACAAAGATCAACTCGGAGTCACGAAATATCGGACAAGTCCGAAAAGGGTTGGACTAGTCCGATGTTAGTCATAAAGAAATCGAACAAGTCCGCTGGAAGACCAGACTAGTTCAGACAAGTCCACAGACTTAGCGAATTTTCAAGGATTCTTGGAACATCGGATTAGTCAGCACTAAGCCGGACAAGTCCAAAAGTGTCCAGAGGCAAAAACAGACTAGTCCGCAAAAAAAATGGACAAGTCCAAACGAGGTCAGAGAGAAATCGGACTAGTCCGCACCAAAATCGGACTATTATGCACTTTCAAAATTTCTAAGTGCGGTTTGTTCCAAATTGATTTTAAACATGTTCCTTTTTATGTGGATTAATATTAGACATGTATATAAATGTATGCAGGGCATGATGCATGAAAATGAGGGTGTTACAAACCTACCCCCCTTAAAATGAATCTCACCCTCGAGATTCGACGCGGAAGAGAAGAGATAGGGAAACTCCTTGAGATCACCCTCTAGCTCCCACGTTGCTTGTTTTTCTGTGTGATGCTTCCATTGAACTTTACACCATCTGATGACCTTGTTCCTTGTGACTCTTTCCTTAGTTTCCAAGATTTCGACCGGTTGCTCGCCATAAGTCAAATCTTCCTCTAGTTCCAATTCTTCCATTGGCACTTGTTCTTCCAGTACTCTCAAGCACTTCTTGAGCTGGGAAACATGAAAGACATCATGTACATCCGATAGATGAGCTGGCATCTCCAACTTATACGCTACTTCTTCCCTTTTGTCCATAATCTTGAATGGCCCATGTCGGAGTCTGATTCTGGCAATTCTGCCGGTACTACCTTTGGTAGCCCACAGAGTTTTGTAGTTCGGTTAGGGTGTGTGGAGATTTAGAAGAAGGTGGCGATTTGACATAAGTATTTACGTGGTTCGGGCCGCCTGAGTGTAATACCCTACTCCACGGGTGTGTTGCTGTTGTATTGAACGTCTTAGTGCTAGAGTGTCAGAGACTAGAGTGTCTTGAGCGCGTGTGGAAGTGTCAGGCGCATCCCCCCCCCCCCCCCCCCCCCCCCGTGTATCGCTCGACCAGTCCTTTTATAGTTCAAGGACTGGCCGTTACATCGTCAGCCTGGCCCGACATGTGGCCCTGGCGGTTACTGAATGCTTAATACACAGTTAATGTACTTAATTACCCTTAATAGCGTGATAACGTTCCTTGATGGCGGCGTTACTGGTATTAACAATCCTTTGATCGTGTGTCACTAAGATAGCATTAATGACATATAATCGAGTCTTGAAGCTTTAATTGTTCCTTGAAGGACCGAGCCGTTGGAGGTCCACCAATCTGCCTATTGAAGTTGAAGGTCTGGCGGCTGGACGCGTGGCAGCTCCAGAGCTTACTATTTTGGACGAGTAGGTCCGGTGCTGTTGTACACGTGTCGGTACTAGAGCTTCCCTTTGTCGGGGGTTAGGTCCGGGGGTGCCACACAGGTAACTAGTCCGGAGCTTTCCCATGTACGGAATGTAGCTCCGGTTTCAGGATACACGTGGCGGCACTGGGACTAACCATAGAAGGGAGGCAGGTCCAGTTCCGTATGACATGTGGGGCCTTCGGAGGTCTTCAACTCAAACAGATGAAGTTCCTTTGCACTCTTTGCAGTCCCAAAGGTTATTTGGTACGCAGGGTACCGACAGTGGCCCCCTGGGCCCACCTCTAGGAGAGACCTTTTGGATTAAGTCATTCTACCGGAGGTGGGTCCATCTTACGATTTTGGCGCTGTGTCTTCAAGGATTTTTGGATGTGCCATTGAGGTGGTGGTTCCCAGTTAAATCATCGTCGCGTGGCGTCCCCAGGATGCGGCAGGTGAGATCTGTGTGTGAGGATCTCACGCAAAGTAAGGTCGCCGATTCCCAATATAAAAACCGTATCGGTTCCGCGTGCCTTGTCAGGCCGCCGCCCTCGGGCTTCCCGCCTCTCATGATGACAACTGTTGGCCTGGGGTAAGGACCTCGACTTGATCGTCGGGGTGCCCCCGGGCCCCCTTATCATTGGCAGGGTGAAATTTTTGAACTGTATCGTCGGCTCCTCTATGGTTTCCATCCAAGCGTTGCGAGGGCTTACTTAAGAAGGAAAGTGCGCACCATTTGGGGATTCCTTATGCCTTCATTTGAACTTGCACTCGAATCCTCCAAACTTTCGCTTGCTTTTCCTCTCTCTCGCCCCACCGTGTTGCGATGGAGTTGGGTCTCCACAAGAGTCGTCTCACTACCGACGGCGATTTGAAGAAGGTCCGGACCTACATGGGGTGGTCTAGCGACTCCTTCAACCACCTGGTCCGCGCTGGCAAGCTCCCGTTCAAGAAGGAGCGCGTCGGCGACATGGTGTACTTCTCCGCGTACACCATGGTGGGACTGATCCCACCTTTCTCTTAATGCTATTAGACTTTTATGGTCTGCAGCTGTACCAGCTTGGCCCCTACTCCATTCTTCTGGTGTCAACCTTCGTCCACTTCTGCGATATGTGGGTGGGTATTCCCCCCTGCGTCGAGCTCTTCCGCTCCTTTTTCACCATCCACACCACCGGCAAGAGTGACGAGTACCTTGGCTTCTACTATTTTGTGAAGCGCAAGAAATGCTGTACAAGTACTTGAGGTCGTTCCCTTCTGGCAAGTGGGACGACTGGAAGAAGGATTGGATTGCCATCACAGCAGAAGAGCACGAGAAGCTACAGCTGCCTGAAGGCCTCCCCAACATTGACACTGAAGCCTAGAGTGAAGTTCCGATGCTGTCGGAGGCCTTCAACCCTGCCTTGACCAGGATCCGCCAATGTGTGGAAGGAGGAGTGACCCCCCAGGCGGTCTTCTGCAACTTCCTAGTCAACAGGTGGGCTCCGCTGAAGAAGAGGGAGAAGCTCGCCTGGGCCCTCAACAGCATGATGGACGATGACCGGATTGAGACTAGTTTGAAGTCCAACCTGGAAGGCGCAGCTTTGAAGCTTCATCTCAAGAAGTTCTAGCACGGCATCAACGTCGAGGGCGACGACTTGACTCTGCCGGCGGCTTTCCTCCCTCTGAACAAGGAGGCGGAATCAGCAGGGAGCTCTGGCAGAAGATGCTGGTGCTTGACGACCTCGGTGAAGTTGAGAGGCATCCGACCACCAAGCTCGTGATCTCGGGAGCTTTCGAGGGTGGCCCTACTCCTGCCCCGAGACAGAGAGTTGAAGTCGTAGGCAAGGGCAAAGAGTTGGCTGAGCCCTCGAGCCAAAAGAGGAAGTTGAAGAACTCTGACGGGAGGCCCGTCAGACCTGCTCCTTCCACGACACCTCCTTCTCCCCGGCGGGGGAGGTCTTCGACGACAACAATCACTCCAGCATCGGCATCTCCCCGGGACGCCAGCTCCGCCCAGGTGACTCCAGCGCTGGAGCCAGCTAAGGGCTCTAGGTCTGAGGGTCCTTCTGAGTCGAGGGGGGCCTCAACCAAGACGCTGTTGGCGGCAGCAACAAGCTCCGGAGGGCCTTCCAGAGCTACTACCCCATTGCGACTGGGTCGGGCTCCGAGCGTCCGACGAAGAGGTTCCGCGCTAGCTGGAGCTGAAGTCTCCCAAGGTAAATTTGCTTTTTTACCTCAGTTGGTTATTTTTTGTTATAATCATATTTTGAGTTTATTCGTCCTTCATCCACAGGGTATCCAAGAAAGGGGCTGAAGCTTCGGTTCCTGCGACAACAACTGATGCTGTACAGGCGGAGGCTCCGGCTCCAGTTCCAGCGCCGCCCCAGGTGGTGGCTGAGGTTGCGGCAGCTCCTGCGCCAGCTGTCGTGGTCCTTGACCTCGAGTCATCCCCTGAAGCTCCCGTGGTAGCGCTAGAATACGAGAATTAAGATGTACCAGTGGCACCAACTCTGGAGGTTGAAGCTCCGATTTTGGATGCTATGATGATAGACGCTCCGGCCCCAGAGACGGAGGTAGTTGCAGTTCCTGCCTTAGAGACGGATGTTGTTGAAGCCCCGGCGGTGGAGCCGGTGGTTGATGAAGTTCCGGCGCCTGAGCCAGTTGTTGCGGAGGTGCCGACACAAGAACCAGTGGAGGTCGAAGTGCCGGCGCCTGAACCGGCAGTGAAGAAGGCACCAGCACCGGAGCTGGAAGTGGCCTTAGCTCTGGCCGAATCTTCAACGCCTGCCCCAGAGGTGGTTGTTTTGGAGGTACCCGTGCCCGAGCCAGGGTGCCCAAACAAAGCGACCGGTCCTCTGCCAGAGGGACCAGTTGCTGATGACCTGGCGGCGGGACCTTCAGAGCCGACTCTTGAGGTAGGATCTTCCGTTGTAGGACCTTCCTCGGCGGCGACCGAGGCTATCCCAGAGGGCAGCCCTAGTGCTGCAGAAGCTCAGGGGACCGCTCTTGTAGAGTGGGACCCAATTTTTGTTATGGAGAACCCGCTGGAGCCAGCGGAGAGGACCCCGGCAGGTCCGGAGCCAATCCCCCTGTCGTTGTCCATCGACAATGCCTGCTCTAGCCTTCATCAGGTCCAACTGGCCTTTTACCACGACAGCAAGGCCCTGGAGGAGGAGCGCCAAACCCTTAGGAGGTGGCGCAACCGACTCCAATTCGAGACCAAGCTGGCGCAAACCAGGCTAGCTGACGACAAGGAATGGGTCAAGAGGGAGAAGGCCCGGATGGAGTACTGGGGCCAGCTGCTGGACGAGAGGGAATACATGGTGCGATCCCTCGACAACCCGTCCTGGGCCATCCATAAACAGGCTGTGGCTGCCAATGAAGCAGCGAATGATAGCCAGGAGAAGCTCAGTGCAATCCACGACATCCTTGCCAAGCGCCGAGAGGCTCTTGAAGAGCGGGAGAAAAAGCTCGAAGATGAAGAGGAAAAACTCCTGGAGCTGCGGGATGACCTCGTGAAGAGGGAGGAGGAGCTTGCTCAGAGGCTGGCTCTGGGTGACAAGAGCCTCGCGGAGCTAACCAAGAAATAGGAGGCGCTCTACGAGAGTGAGGAGAAGAAAACCTGGTAGTGGGGACAGGACCTCACCAAGAGGGAGAATGAAGTTGTTGCCAGGGAGAAGAATGTGTGGGGCTAGGAGAGAGACCTAGTCGACCGCCAGAACAAGATCCACATCCGGAAAGAGGAGCTTGCTAAACTTGAAAGGCAAGTTGCTGAAAAGATTCAGCAGCACGCCAAAGAGGTCAAGTGCCTTGCCCGGGAGGGTTCGGAGCTTGCGGCGACCAAGAGGTCCTTGGAAGAGGTGCGAGTCTCAAGGGCTGAGGAGTCCCAACAAGTATGGGACTTCTTGGGCAAAGCCAATGATGCGCTGACGCCGCTGGGTTTTAGTCCGGTGCGTCCAGACGATTCGGAGCCAGAGCTGGACCAGGCGTTGAAGGCGTTGAGCTCGGAGAGTAGCAAACTCAACAAGATGGGTGATGTCATCGCGGATCAGTTGGAAACTAAAGGGAAATCCCTTGCGCAGAACATCGTAGAGTACATGCTGACGTGATACACAAGTCGGGATCCTCACTTCCCATTAGATCCCGTGCTTGAAGGTCCCATCGATGGAGAGGGAGATGCCGCCAAGGCCAGCGTGTCGGAGGTTGCGCAGAAGGTTGCCTCGTTCTTCTGTAGGATCTAGGACTTTCTCTTTATAGCTTCCACTTGTATCTTCTCTTTTTTTCCTCCAATTTTGTAATCTCTTGTCCTCAGATGAATGGAATCCAAGAAATTTATGAATTTCGTTTTTTGTCTTCAACCTTTGTCTCACTTGGCCCCCTAGTAGATGTACACAATTTGATTGCGGACATGTACCAAGAAGATGTAACATTTTGTTGAAGACTTGAGTGCTTTGAACTTGTAGAGTATTGGTCCGAAGTCGCCGATAGCAGGCCCCCCTAAGGTTGTCGGAGCTTAGTAGCTCCGGCAGCAACCATTGTCAACACGTAGAACGTGGACAGCTGATCCTCTGGGGTTGTCGGAGCTTAGTAGCTCCAGCAGTGTCCACTGTCAACACGTAGAGCGTCAATGGCAGACCCCATTAGGGTGTCCTTCTATCATCTTTCCTTCACGCTGACGGCTGGCCCCCTAGATTTGCCGAAACTTGGTAGCTCCGGTGACGCCTACTATCAATGTTTAAAACACCGACAACGGGCCACCTTAGGGGATATCGAAGCTTTCATAGCTCCGGCATCATCCACCATCATCATGAGATTTTATTTTTCCTGCACACTGAAGTCAAGAAAAACAGTAAAATCCATTTCTTAATCTATAACTCGTTTGCGGCTTACTATTCCCGAAAGAAATCTTTAGGTCGACTGTAATTCTATATACAATCAAGTGCATTTGCTTATTTTCTCCAGGTCCGATCGTTTTCTGGACTCACCTTACTCAGGCCTGCTGGGGTGTAGGTAGAGTGGCGTACTTAGGGTGCTGGACCAGGCTAAGTCGATAGCACACTCCGGACCTAGATTGGCTTGGCTTTCAGGCGAGTAGGCCATTCAACAATGTTAAGACCCGAAAGAATTAACAAAGCGACTTGAATTATACATGAATTGTTCGATCTAATGTTTCTTGAGAATCGCACAACTTTTTTATAGACAAGAAAGAGAAAAATAAAAAATATTGAGCCTGTACAAAATAGATGCACGTGGAGTCTGTTTTCACATAATGATGTCTTTCATTATAGGTCTGGGGTACAGGGGAAACAAGTACACTCTTAGGGTACGGAACCAGGCTAAGTGTGTTACATTTCTTGTTTGACCCAGGGTAACTAGCTACACTTTTAGTTCTGAGACCGTGTCAAGTGTTGCCTGAACCTTGTGGACCTTCCGAGAAAGGTTCGGCTGTTCTCCCGGGGGAGCTACCCGACTCTGTACAATGACGCTATAACATACATCACATGTAATTACAGACTCACCTCCGTGATATTAAGTGTAGAACTTACGGAGGTGCTTAATGTTCCGAGGATTAGGGAGCGGTGTCCCATCCTCAGTTGCCAAGCGAATGCATCCGGGACAGGATACTTTGATCACTCGCAAGGGTCCTTCTCAGCTGGGGGAAAGTTTGTTTAACTCTTCTCGAGTTTGTATTCTCCATAGCACTAGATCGCCTTCCTCGAGCTGTCGGTTATGCACATGACTTTGGTGATAGCGCTGGAGCGCTTGGCGGTATCGTGCATTTCGAACAGCTCCTCGACACCTTCCCTCTTCAACGAGGTCAAGGTCTTCACGCCGGAGCTGGTCCTGCATGGCTTCATCGAAGGTCCGTACCCGGAGCGACCCCAAGGTGATTTCCGGAGGAAGGACTGCTTTAGCTCCATACACCAGGAAGAAGGGTGTCTCTCCAGTTGACCGGTTAGGAGTTGTCCTGTTTGCCCATAAGGTGGGTGCAGGCTCTTCAATCTAGTTGGCTCCATGTTTTTTCAGGCGCTCATATGTGCGCGTCTTGAGTCCTTTTAGGATTTCTGCATTTGCTCTCTCAGCTTGGCCATTGCTTGCCGGGTGAGCTACGGAAGCGTAGCTGACTTGAATGCCGAGGTCTTTGCAATATCCTTGGAATGCAGAGCTTGTGAATTGGGTCCCGTTGTCAGTTATGATCTTGTTTGGGACTCCAAATCTGCATACTATGGACCGCAAGAAGTTGATAGCTGATTGCTTGTTTATTATCACAACTGGAGTTGCTTCCGGCCACTTGGTGAACTTGTCGATGGCGACGTACAGGAACTTGTAACCTCCGACGGCTCCTGGTAAAGGTCCCAAGATATCCATCCCCCACACAGCGAATGGCCATGTAGGAGGTATCATTTTTAGGGGTTGAGCTGGTGTGTGATTTGCTTCGCATGGAACTGGCATGCTTCGCATTTCTTCACTAGCTCGGTTGCATCCTAGAGTGTTGTAGGCCAGTAAAAACCATACCAGAAGGCTTTACCGACCAACGTGCGGGAAGACGTGTGGTTCCCACACTCGCCTCCATGGATTTCCGCGAGGTGCTCGCGGCCTTCTTCCCTTTTAATGCACCGCATTAGGACACAGTTGGCACCACGCCGGTAGAGATCCCCTTCTACCAGTGTGTATTTTTTAGCCAATCTGACTATCCGGTCAGCAGATACATTGTCTTCAGGAAGGATGTTGTCTTTCTAGTAGCTCCAGATCTCCGAGATCCATGCATCAGAGCTAACTTGAGCTTCTGAGTCTTGCGTGCTAGGTTGCTCGGAGCTTCCTGCAGCACCTACGACCCTTTGATGGACGCCATGGTAACAGGGCCATCGGGACCGCCAGCTTCGAGGTGCTGGTCTCGCCCACTTCGCTTAGTTCGGCAGGATGAGCTGTTGGTCTAGACAATCTCCGGACGAAGGATCCGTCGGGAGCCGGAGCTCCGGTTGAAGCTTTCGTTGAGAGTTCGTCAGCTTCAACATTATTGAGACGCTGAACATGGCAATGATCTAGGACTTCGAAATCCTTCTGAAGCTTCTCTACTTCAAGTAGATATGCAGCTAGTTGAGGGTTGTTGCAGAAGCATTCTTCTTTGACTTGTTTTATAATGAGCTGTGAATCACCCTTCACCAACAGCTGCTTGACACCATATGATAGTACCACCTTGAGCCCATAGATTAGTGCTTCATACTCCACCATGTTGTTGGTTGCCTTGAAGTCAAGGTGAACCATGTATTTGACCTTCTCCCCGGTCGGACCGAGGAGAAGGATTCCAGCTTTGGCCCCTGCTTCTATACGGAGCCGTCGAAGTAGAGAGTCTAGTGAGGCTCGGTGAAGACCGGAACCTTAGGTTCTGGTTTCTGCTCACTGGGGCCCCCAAGAATTGATGGAGAGGGGGTCCATTCCGCCACGAAGTCCGCCAATGCTTGACTCTTGATCGCTTGTCTTGGGAAGAATTCAAGATCAAACTCGGCCAATTCCGCTGCCCACTTTGCAATGTTCCCAGTAGAGTTGGGGTTATGCAAGATTGCAAGTGGATAAGAGGTTACCACTGAAATCTTGTGAGCTTGGAAGTAGTGACGAAACTTCCTAGAGGCAATAAGTACTGCATAGAGCAGCTTATGCACCTCTAAGTATCGATTCTTGGCGTCATTAAGTACTTCATTGATGAAGTACATTGGGCGTTGGACTGTTCGGACCCTCCCGGAGGGGCCCGAAACTTCCTCTTCATCAACTCGGACCCTCCCGGAGGGGTACGGACCTTCTTCGGGGACCTCTAGGTTCTTGTCAAAGGAACCCAGAGCTTCTTTTGGAGTGACCCGGACCTTCCCGGAAGGGTCCAGATCTTCATGTTCAGCAACAGTAACTCCTCCATTTGAAAGAGGTTGATCCTCTGGCGTCTTGCCTCGAGGATCCAGGTCTGGGGGCTAGGACCCAGACTCGCCGTCAGGTAGCTCCGGACCCTCCCGGAGGGGTATGGATTCCTGAACTGAGGATGACTCTGGTCTTTCCGCAACCAGGACCATGCTGACAACATCATCAGTTGCCGAAATGTAAAGCAGAAGTGGCTCACCAGGGTTCGGAGCTACCAAAGTTGGTAGAGTGGTGAGGAGCTGCTTTAGCTCTTGGAAAGCCTTTTCTGCTTCTTCAGACCATTGGAATGGTCTGGACTTCCTCAATAATTTGAAGAAGGGTAGCGCCCGTTCCACCAGCCTTGATATGAACCGAATGAGGGCTGCTAGACACCCAGTTAGCTTCTGGACATCCTTGATGCGGGCTGGTGGCCGCATGTCTTCAATAGCTTTAATCTTCGCCGGATTTGCCTCTATTCCTCGGTGGTTCACCAAGAATCCAAGAAGCTTTCCGGAGCTAACCCCAAAGACACACTAGTCTGGGTTCAGCTTCGTGCGTGTGATTCGCAACTTGTCGAAGACAGCTTGCAAGGTGTCAAGGAATGACTCATTGTTCTTGATCTTGACGACAATGTCATCGACGTACACTTCCACTACATCTCTGATGAGCTCTCCAAAAGTTTTGTACATAGCTCGCACAAATGTTGAAGCAACATTTTTGAGACCGAATGGCATGGCAGTGTAACAGTATAATCCATCTACTATGATGAAGGAAGTATGCTCTTCATCTTCCCTAGACATTCTGATTTGATAATACCCAGAATATGCGTCTAGGAGATACGGTAATTCACACCTGGAGGTGGAATCCACTATCTGATCTATTCTAGGTAGTGGGAATGGATCCTTTGGACATGCCTTATTCAGTCTAGTGTAGTCGATACACATCTGAAGCTTCCCGTCGGCCTTAGGTACAACGACTGGGTTTGCTAGCCATTTTGGGTGAAAGACTTCTCGAATGAATCCATATTCAAGCAAATTCTTCACTTCTTGATGTATGAAGTTTTGTTGCTCCACTGATTTCTTCTGAGGCCTCTGATGTACAGGTCGAGCGTCGGGATAAATATTTAGATTGTGCTCAATCACTTCCCTAGGGATCCCAGGAATTTGCGATGGTTGTCAAGAAAACACGTCGACATTAGCCCGGAGGAAAGTGATGAGCGCGAGTTCCTATTTGTCGTTTAGACCTCCCGATATACGAGTGTTCTGAACGGTGTTAGAACCAATTTGGACAACTTTGACGGGAATGTCGGTGTCGCCGCTTGGTTGCATGCGAGGTGTGGAGGTTGAGCCCCGATGACGAATGCTCGGGGGCTTCGGAGCTTGCTCCTTTATGTATTCTTCCTCCTGCGCTGTAGCAAGCACGTGGAGTTCTTCCAGAGTTGTAACTCTGGTGGTGCAATCTCCGCGAATCCGGAGAACACCTGAGGGTGTTGGCATCTTCAACACCAAGTAGCCATAATGAGCAGCAGCCATGAATTTGTACAAGGCCGGCCTGCCCAATATGCCGTTGAATGGTAAGTTGATATGTGCCATGTCGAAGATCAACTTCTCGGTCCTATAATTCTCCCGAGTCCCGAAGGTCACCGGTAGAGTAATGGCATCGAGTGGGGTGATGGCCCCCGGACCTACTCTGGAGAAAGGTCGAGAGGGGCGAAGATCCGAAGGTCGGAGCTAAAGCTTGATGAAGGCTTCGAAGCTTATGAGGTTCAGCCCCGAACCCCCGTCCACCATTATGTGGTGGAGCTAGGTGTTGTTGATGGTCGGAGATACCATCAGTGGAAGTTGACCAGCTCCAATCATGTTCCAAGGGCAGTCCAAAGCATCGAAAGTGATGGAAGTATTCATCCATTTCTGATGAGGCTTCGCCCTGGCAGTGGGAGCTACAGAGGCCATGTCCCGCCACATTGTCATGAGGACACAACGGGAAGTGATGTCCCATGAACCACCAAAGATGGTGTTCATGGTTTTCCAACGCTCGTTGTCAGAGACGTCAGAGTCATCGTCGATAGAGGTGTAAACAACCTTCAAGACCTTTTTGGGGTCCTCAAAGCCTAACTCTTCTTCAGCTGGAGCTTCGTCGACTTTTTGTTTTCCTTCCCTTTGACAGAAAGGAGCTTCTTCCCGGTGCTTGTTTTAGCGCTCGGCGAGGTTCTGGACCTCTTGATAGTTTTCTAGGTTGTGGTTGTCCGTCTTGTGTATGGGACACCACATCTTGGAGCTGCCACCGTCTTCAGACGACGGCCGAGGTCGTTTCTCGGGGCGTGGCCCCCGGCCACCCGGAGCTGTGGCAGTAGGTGTGCCAGCCAATGACTTCTTCTTGCCGTTGGACTTTTTCTTCTTCTTGCCACTCCCGGAGGTAGTGCGTTCACCCTTGGAGGACTCTTTGTTGGCCTCCGGAGGTGGTTGGGATTGCATTTCACGGCCCTCCGCAGCCTTGGCACACTTGTCTGCGAAGCTGAAGATTTTCGTGACGACGGTGACTTCCTTGGTCGCCAGCTTCTCCAACATCTTGTCTCGAACGCCCTGTCTGAATGCTACAATAACAGAAGCGCTTGAGATAGAAGGAATGGTATTTTGTACCTGGGAGAACCTCTGGATGAAAGATCGCATGGACTCTCCCCCTTCTGCTTGACAGCAAAAAGGTCCAGATTTGTGCCTGGTCGGGTGTATGAGCTCCCGAAGTTGGCAGTGAAATGTTGGCACAGCTCCACCCAACTGTTGATGGAGTCAGGCGAAAGGCTCATGAACCAGGATCTGGCAGTCCCAGTCAAAGCCACAGGGAAATAATTAGCCATCACGACATCATTTCCCCCAGCCGCAAGGATAGCGGTGGAGTAGATTTGGAGAAATTCGCGGGTTAACAGTCCCGTAAAATTTCTCCGGCAAATGAGGCTGGAACTTCTGTGACCATCTGACCATGGGTAGGCCCGCCCCGAGGGGAGAGGACCTTGATTGCCGATGCGATCAGCTACTGCTGCAACCAAATGATCTACATCAGCTCTCCACTGCTCCATTGCACCCTGGGATGCTCCTGGAGGCGGTGGACGTTGGAGGACAACACGCGCAACATGAAGCGCGTGTTCGGGGTTGTTGTTCGCCGATGCAGTGATCGATGCGGACGCCCCATCTCGCTATCCAGCTTGATTCGTCAGTGCGTACAGTGGCGGTGGTGGCATGACTCCTGCTGGAGCCACATCACCTGTTGGTTGCTGCATGTTGGAGGGATTTCCTCCAGCAGGTTGCGCAGCATGGTTGCCATTGGACGATCCAGCAGCAGAGTTCACCATCTTTGAATCTCAGGCGCCCCTACCTGGCGTGCCAACTGTCAGAGTCTGATTTCGGCAATTCTGTCGGTACTACCTTTGGTAGCCCACAGAGTATTGTAGTTCAGTTAGGGCGCGCGGATATTTAGAAGAAGGTGGCGATTTGACATATGTATATACATGGTTCGGGCCGCCTGAGTATAATACCCTACTCCACGGGTGTGTTGCTGTTGTATTGAGCGTCTCAGCGCTAGAGTGTCAGAGACTAGAGTGTCTTAAGCGTGTGTGGAAGTGTCAGGCGCATGTCCCCCCCCCCCCCCCCCCCCGTGTATCGCTCAACCAGTCCTTTTATAGTTCAAGGACTAGCCGTTACATCGTCAGCCTGGCCCGACATGTGGCCCTAGCGGTTACTGATGCTTAATACACATTTAATGTACTTAATTACCCTTAACAGCGTGATAACGTGCCTTGATGGCGGCGTTACTGGTATTAAGGGTCCTCCGATCATGTGTCATTAAGATAGCATTAATGACACATAATCGGGTCTTGAAGCTTTAATTATTCCTTGAAGGTCCGAGCCGTTGGAGGTCCACCAATCTGCCTGTTGAAGTTGAAGGTCCGACGGCTGGACACGTGGCAGCTCCGGAGCTTACTGTCTTGGACGAGTAGGTCCGGTGTTGTTGTACACGTGTTGATACTGGAGCTTCCCTCTATCGGGGGTTAGGTCCGGGGGTGCCACATAGGTAACTAGTCCGGAGCTTTCCCATGTACGGAATGTAGCTCCGATTTCAGGATACACGTGGCTCCACTGGGACTAACCATAGAACAGAGGCAGGTCCAGTTCTGTATGACACGTGGGGCCTTCAGAGGTCTTCAACTCAGACAGGTGAAGTTCCTTTGCACTCTTTGCAGTCCCAAAGGGTATCTGGTACGCAGGGTACCGACAACCCAATATAACGAGGTGCCAACTTGCCTCTTATGTTAAACCTCTTATGACCTTTCTTAGGTGACACCTTGAGGTAAACGAAGTCTCCTATTTCAAAGGCTAGTTTCCTTCTCCTATTGTCCGCATAGACTTTTTGTCTTGATTGAGCGTCCCTCAAGTTCTCACGGATTACCTGAACTTGTTTTTCAGCTTCTAGCAACACATCCAGACCAAATACTTGAGTTTCTCCTGTCTCATTCCAGAATAAGGGTTTCCTACATTTCCTTCCATATAGTTCTTCATATGGTGACATCTTCAAACTTGCTTGATAACTATTGTTATAGGAAAATTTTGCATATGGCAAGCTCTTATCCAAACTTTTCCCAAGCTTTAAAGCACAAGCTCTTAACATGTCCTCCAAAATATGATTGATCCTCTCAGTTTGTCTATCCGTTTGAGGGTGATATGTGAGCTAAAATTTAACCTTGTTCCCAATGCTATATGCAGTTTTTGCCAAAATCTAGAGGTAAATTGAGAACCTCTATCCGAGACTATCTTCTTTGGGACTCCAAGTCGACACAGAATATGCTCCATGTACAATTCTGCCAGCTTCGCGGTGGTATAGGTGATCTTGACAGGAATAAAATAAGCTGACTTAGTCAGTCGATCCACAATTACCCAAATTGAGTCATACCCGGACTGGGTACGTGGCAATCCAACTATACAATCCATTTCAATTTCTTCCCACTTCCATTCCAGGATCTTCAATGGTTGCAATAATCCAGCTGGCCTTTGATGTTCCGCCTTGACTCGTTGGCACACATCACACAATGCTACATGTTCGGCTATGTCCTTCTTCATGCTAGCCCACCAATAGCAAGTCTTCAAGTCCTTGTACATCTTCGTACAACCGGGGTGAATTGAGTAAGGTGAGTCATGTGCCTCTTTTAATATTGTCTCCCGAATATGCTTCACATTAGGCACGGCAATCCTCTTACCAAGCCATAGAGTACCATGTTCATCCTCATCAAATCTGAATTCTCTCCCCTCTTGGGTCCTTTCCTTGATTTCTTGAATTTCCTCATCCTTAGTTTGGCCTTCCCGAATTTCTTGCTCTAAGGTTGAGTTTAACTCCATCATTTCCATCTCATTTACAAACCTGAGGTTCAACCGTTAAAACTCCTTACATAACTCTGATGGTAATTCTCGAACCGTTAGTTGGTGACTTACTCCTTTCCGACTTAAAGCATTGGCCACTACATTGGCCTTTCCCTGGTGATAATTGATTCCCAAATCATAATCCTTGATAAGCTCCAACCATATTCGCTGCCTCAAATTTAAATCTGTTTGTGTGAAAATATACTTCAAACTCTTATGATCTTATTAGATTTCACACCTATGTCCAAGGATATAGTGTCTCCAAATCTTCAATGCGTGCACCACAGCTGCAAGTTCCAAGTCATGCGTTGGGTAAATTTGCTCATGTTTCTTCAATTGTCTTGATGCATATGCAACCACTTGACCTTATTACATGAGCACACACCCAAGTCCTTGTCTTTATGCATCACAATATACGTCGAAGCTTTTGCTCACATCCTGCAATATCAAAATTGGGACTATTGTCAACCTTTTTTTAACTCTTCAAAACTCTCTTGACAAGCTGGAGTCTATTGGAAAGCTTTCCCCTTCATTAGCAACTCCATCATTGGCTTGGCTATCTTGGAAAAGTCCTTGATGAATCGACGGTAATATCCAGCCATCCCAAGAAAACTCCTTATTTCCTTGACATTTTGCAGCGGTTTTCACTTCAACACGTCCCTCACTTTTCCTGGGTCAACCGATACTCCTCCTCCTAAGATGATATGAACCAAAAACGACACTTCTCTCAACCAAAACTGACATTTGTTGAACTTGGCATACAATTGATGCTCCCTCAATTTTTGCAACGTAAGTCTCAAGTGTTCCTCGTGTTCCTTCTCATCCTTCGAGTAGATCATCATGTCGTCAATGAACACCACGACAAACTTATCCAAGTACTCCATGAAGACCTTATTCATGAGGTACATAAAATACGCAGGTGCATTGGTCAATCCAAAAGACATCACGGTGTACTCATAAGATCCATACCGCATCCTAAAAGCTGTCTTGAGTATGTCCAATGGTCTAATCTTCAATTAAAAGTATCCCGACCTCAAATCAGTCTTAGAGAAGACACAAGCACCCTTCATCTGATCAAACACGTCTTCTATGTGTGGCAAGGTGTACTTGTTCTTGATGGTCACCTCATTTAGAGCTCGGTAATCTATGCACATCCTTTGGGATCCATCCTTCTTGTCCACAAATAGAACGGGTGCTCCCCAAGGTTAAGAGTTGGGCCGAATGAAACCCTTCTCTAGTTTCTCTTGAATCTGCTTCTTGATCTCTGCTAATTCCTTAAGAGGCTTCCTATATGACCTCTTAGCTATAGATACACTTCCAGGTATTAAATCAATAACAAACTCAATGTCTCGATCAGGCAGCATACCTAGCAACTCATCTGGGAACACATCTAAAAATTCACACACCACCGGAATCTCCTCAATTGCGGTACCGTCCATATGATTCAGCTCCAATTGCTTTGGTGCATGTTGAGATGCTTCAAATTCTATGGTGATCCCTTCCTCATTAGTCAACTTCACCGTCTTTGTGGCACACTTAGTAACTCCATTATGCTTCCTTAACCAATCCATACCAAGTATAATGTCCATTCCTTGAGAATCCAAAACAATGAGGTTGGCGAGGAAATCTCCCCCCTTATTCTAAGTCTTACTTTTGGACATACTATATTTGTCCTCATCTCTCCTTCAGGAGACTTAACCAATAGAGTAAACTTCATATGAGAGATAGGCAAACTATACTTGGCGACATATTTCGATGCAATGAATGAATGCGATGCTCCAGAATCAAATAACATAGTCATCGGGTTGGAGTTTGCGAGGAACATACCAATAACCACGTCATCCGCTTGTTGTGCATCCTCCGTAGAGACATGGTTCACGCTGCCACGAACAAAATTCTGTTGTCCAGGATTCCCTTGTGGCTGTCCTCCATTGGGTCTTGGGTTTTGCCTCGGCGCATTGCTTCCTTGACCAAGGTCTGACTTAGGACATTGATGTGCAAAGTGTCCAGCTTCTCCACATGTATAGCACTTCTTAACTCCACCATAATTTGGACGAACTTGATTTTGAACATTTGCACCCGGAAAGTTGGCACGAGGTGCGTAAGGCATTGGAGGCCCAGGTTCTTGTATGACAGGGCGCTGCTGCATATCCGGGACAATGAGCAGAAGCAGAGGAGCCGAAATAAGGCGCATTAGGTGGTGCAAAGCGAGGCGCACATTGCTTCCTTGTTGTTGTCCTTGATACGACGCCTTCCTCTTGTTGTCTTGCTCCATCTCACAGACCTTGTTCTCAACCACAATTGCTTTGTCCACAATCTTTTGAAAGTTGGCATAATCACAGTTGAGTAGTTGCACTTGGATTTCTGTTTAAGCCCCTCATGAACAAGTATTGTTTCCGGCTGTCCCGGCTCACATCCTCAGGCGCATACCTTGAAAGTTGAGTGAACTTATTGAGATACTCACTCACACTTGATCTTCCTTGCCTTAAGGTCTCAAATTATTGCCTCTTCAAAATCATAACACCTTCTGACACATAATAAGAACGGAAACTCTCCTTGAATTCCGCCCAGGTGATCCTCTCCTGATTCTCATGAGCATTGCATAGGGAATCCCACCAATTCGCAACTGCTCCAACTAGTTGATGAGAAGCAAAAAGCACTTTCTCCCTGTCGCTACATTGGACAATAGCTAGCTTCTTCTCCACGGACTTGAGCCAATCATACGCATCCATAGGGTCAGCGACTTGAGCAAAGGTCGGCGGCCTAGTCCTCATAAACTCTCCCAACCGTTTATGAGGAGGTGGGGGTGGCAGTGGAGGCATGTGGGGCTGATTGTTGATGTTACCAGCCTGCAGTTGTCTCATAGTCTGTATCATGGTCTGCATGAGCTGGTTCTGCATGGCCAAAAGTTGCTCGATACTCATAGCTCCATGAGCAGGTCCTTGTCCATTGTTGTTCTGAGTTGCTCCGTTGTTCTCCTCCTCATCATTGCCATCCCTCTGGTTGCGAGTCCTCACCATCTGAAGAAAAGCAATAGATAAGAATTAGAAAACGTCCCCAACTATATGCATCAAGGGATATGAAACTAAGCAACTATCTAGCCTAGGTGGACAAGGCCTTGCTAAAGCATCCCAAAATCCTCTATTAAGCACACAAGCAAACAATATATAGCAAACCAAACCAAAAACACATCGATCCATGAGTGCTCCTATGTGCTCTAAAGTGTCTATTCTATCTAGGTTGCGTCCTACGGTCAACCTGTGGCTCTGATACCAATCTGTGACACCCGGCTCCAAAAAAGAACCAAGGGGACGCATATATGTGCCTAGGACGTTCAACACACATATACGAGTGCATTCACGAAAGAGTATACAGAAAATTACCATAGATGGGATTAATTAAACTCTTTATTACACAATTCAGAATATCTCAAATACAAGCTCTAATGAATACTAATGATAAGTTTGAACTAATGCAGCGGAAATAAACTAAATAAGCAACTAAGCAAACTAAGCAGCATAAGCAAAAGGGTATATGCACAGCTCCAATCAACACCATAGGCAAGTTGATGGTAGAGACGGCCTAGTACTCCGCATTATCGCCATTAAACTCCCAATCCTGACCTACAACTGTTTGGGGGGGGGATTGCAAGAGTGAGTACATGTCATACTCAGCAAGTGTGGAAAGTATGACATGTAGCTGATACAAATGATGACAATAATAATGGCTAAGTGCTGAAAAGTACATTAAAACATTTGAAAAGAATATGTATTATGTATGTGAATAAACCCATCATAAACCATGTAATCATCATAATACCAGTCCCTATTCATTACCATCATCCATATTCCAGATTTCACCATTTCCAATAACCATATTCAATACCAGAAATTAATCCATAACAAGCCATAACCATAATACCAACCATAACCATCCCAAATACCATCCCAATACCGAATTCCCTCTAATCATGTAGGTCATCCAAGCGCTCATAACCAGGAGCACGACTATCATGATAGTTTTATTAGACACTGCAGAGGTTGTACCGCTTTACCCACGTGTTTGTGACTTCATCACCTGTCGGCGACTAAAGAAACCTCCCTTATGCCAATTACACATCCTTTGGTGTATGGCCAATAGATCACAAAATGCTCAACGGCCCCCTCTCGAGCCATTCGGATCTCAGGATAGTCCCACCAATCATCAACAAACCCAATCCGACTACCCCTTCCCCGAGCATCCACAATGGCCCAAACAGCACTAGCAAAGCCCAAATTAATCAGATACGCCTCACCCATACTTGGCCTCGTGGTGGCACTGTAGTCCTAGCTTATTCTCGCATGAACCGGTCCTTAGATCTAAAGCAAGCAAAACCACCATAACATCCAACCTATCCACATACCAAGCTGACTTAGATCACCCATTACCATATCATAATTAACCAGTTCACATTAACCAGAGTATCATTAACGCATAATTAAATTGAGTGGCATAGTTGTTTCCCCATCCCAGTTGATTAAGCGAAGCAAAACGTAAAAAGCCCTTCCCGACTCTCTACCATATATTCCAGGTGACAAGGGTGGTTTAACAAATCTAGTAAACTTCCTACCATAGGATTCCCATCAAATTGACACAAGCATGTAGTTTCGCAAACAAAACATTTATTTTAAAACAGGATCAATATGCTTCAAGGACACTTGCCTTGCTCTTGGGATTGATTTGGGTCAAAGCCTTCAACCTCTTGGTGCTGGAGATCCTCCGCCACACTCTCTAGCACAAATCCGTCTAATCCGCACAATAAACATAAGAATTACAATCAATAGATGCACAAATATTACTCAATATGATACGACATGGATGATTAATGCAAATGCAAGGTGGAACCTGTTAATGAGTTGCTTTTAATGATCACTAACTAGTTCTAATTGATTTTAACAAGTTTATACTAGTTTGGAGTTGATTAGATCAAATTTAGAATTAATTCAATTAGAAATTAACCAGGAAAATCGGACTAGTCTGCTAGGGACCGGACAAGTCCGCACTGCGCGAAACTGACGAACTAGGGTTTTCTAGATCGATGTGAATTTGGAGATTTGGGGTTGAATTCACGTAAGGAAAAGAGAATAGAAGGTATACCAGGTGTTTAGAACTCCAATGAATCAAGAAACTTGGAGGTAACACTTGGATCTTGATGATCTAGGGTTGATGATGAACTTGGAGATGAATTGGTGATGAAGAACGCAATGTTGATGGAGATCTTGATCCTCTTTCGTTTCCTCCTCCTCTTCTTCTTGCTTGGGATCTCCTCCTCCCTCCTTGATGGTGGCTCTCCATGAACTAGAGTTTGGGTGGGGTGGAAAAGTGGCAAATAGATGTCAAGCCAAGGGGTGGGGTTGTTTATATAGAGGTGGAGGCTAGGGTTAGATAGATTTCGAGTTTGGGATGAGTAGAGGCCGGTTTAGAGTCCCACATGGGCTCTAAAAGAGTTAGTCACGACGTCCCTAGGCCCACTTAACGTGAAACCCAAGAAACAAGTCGTGAAACAAAAGATCAACACGGAGTCGCGAAATATCGAACAAGTCCGAAAAGGGTCGGACTAGTCCGAAGTTAGTCAGAAAGAAATCGGACAAGTCCGCTGGAAGACCAGACTAGTCTGGACAAGTCCACAAACTTAGCGAATTTTCAAGGATTCTTGGAGCAGCGAACTAGTCCGCACTAAGACGGACAAGTCCGAAAGTGTCTAGAGGAAAAAACAGACTAGTCCGCAGCAAAAATGGACATGTCTGAACGAGGTCAGAGAGAAATCAGACTAGTCCGCACCAAATCGGACTAATCTGCACTTTTCAAAATTCCTAAGTGCGGTTTGTTCCAAATTTATTTTAAACTTGTTCCTTTTTATGTGGATTAATGTTAGACATATATATGAATGTATACAGGGCATGATGCATGAAAATGAGGGTGATACAAACTGCATGCTTGTGTCGATTTGATGGGAAATCCTATGATTGGAAGTTTACTAGCTTTGTTTAACCACCCTTGACACCTGGAATACATGGTAGAGAGTCGGGAAGGGCTTTTACCTTTTTGCCTTGCTTAATTAATTGGGATGGGAAAACAACTTCATATTTAATTATGCATTGATGAGATTATGGTTAATATGAACTTGTTAATATGATATGGTAATGGGTGATCTAAGCAAGTCTGGTATGTGGATGGGTTGGAAGACATGGTGGTTCGCTTGCTTTAGATCTAAGGATTGGTTCATGCGAGAATATGCCAGGACAGTGCCACCACGAGGCCAAGTATGGGTGCGGCGTAGCCAATTAATTAGGGTATTGCTAGTATTGCATGGATCATTTGGCGCACCGGGGAAGGTGAGTCGGGTTGGGTTTGGATATGGTTGGCGGGACCCCCTGGGATCCGAATGGCACAAGAGGGGGCTCTTGGTTGAAGATGTGCTCAGTTGGAGACATCACCGTCGATGAAACCTCAGTGGGTCCATATATACTAGTAGTCCCTTTGTAAAGGCTATTTTGTGATCTATTGGCCATGCACCACAGGAAGTGTAATTGGTATAAGGGAGGTTCTTTAGTCGCCGACGGGGGATGAAATCACAAACACGTGGGTAAAGTGGTATAAACTCTGTAGAGTATTAAAACTATCATGATAGCCGTGCTCCCGGTTAAGAGCACATGTATGACCTACATGATTAGAGGGAACTCGGAATTTGGGATTGTTATGGTTGGCAATATGGTTATGGCTGGTTATGAATTGAATTATGGTATTGGATATGGTTAATGGTAAAGGTGAAATCTGATATAATGGTGATTGATATAGAATATGGACTTGTACTATGTTAATAATTATGGTTTATGATGGGTCTACTTCACATACATATAATATGTTGCTTTTCAAATGTTTTAATGTACTTTTCGGCACTTAGCCATTATTATATTCGTCATTTGAATAAGCTACATGTCATACTTTCCACACTTGCTGAGTACGACATGTACTCACCCTTGCAATTCCCCCACCAATAGTTGCAGGTCAGGATTGGAAGTATAACGATTATAATGCAGAGTTCTAGGCCGTGTCTGCTGTCAGCTTGCCTGTGGTGTTGTTTGGAGTTGCGCTACCCTATTTTCTTAGCTGCTTAGTTTGCTTATTTAGTTATTTCCGCTGCATTAGTTCAAACTTGTCATTAATATTCACTAGAGCTTGTATTCGAGGATATTCTTAATTCTGTAATAAAGGTGGTTAATTAATCTTGGTTTGTGGTAAATTTCTATATATCCTTTTGTGAATCCACTCGTGTATGTGTGTTGAACGTCATGGGCACACATATGCGTTCACTTGGTTCATATTCAGAACCAGGTGTCACGAATTGGTATCAGAGCCACAGGTTGACCGTAGGACGCATCCTAGATAGAATGGTCACTTTAGAGCACATAGGAACACTCAGGAATCGATGTGTTTTTGCTTGGTGTGCTGATTTCTATCATTCACTGCTTGGTGCTTAGTAGAGGATTTTGGGATGCTTTAGCATTGCCATGTCCATGTAAGATAGTATAGGTAGTTGCTTAGTTTCATATCCCTTGATACATATAGTTGGGGACATTTTCTAAATTCTTATCTCTTGCTTTTCTCCAGATGGTGAGGACTCGCAACCAGAGGGATGCCAATGATGAGGAGGAGAACAATGGAGCACCTCAGAACAAAAATGGACAAGGACCTGCCCAGGGAGCTATCAACCTTGAGCAGCTTTTGGCTATGCGAAACTAGCTCATGCAGACCATGATACAGACTATGGGATAATTGCAGGCTGGCAACAACAACAATCAGCCCCACATGCCTCCACCGCCACCCCCACCTCCTCATAACCGATTGGGAGAGTTCATGATGACTAGGCCACCGACCTTTGCTCAAGCTGCTAACCCTATGGATGCTGATGATTGGCTCAAGTCTGTGGAGAAGAAACTTGCAATAGTACAATGCAGTGACCGGGAGAAGGTGCTATTCGCATCTCATCGACTTGTTGGAGCAGCTGCCGATTGGTGGGATTCACTATGCAACGCCCCTGAAAATCAAGAGAGGGTTACTTGAGATGAACTCAAAGAGAGCTTCCGTTCTCATTATGTGCGGGAAGGTGTTATGGTCCTAAAAAGGTAGGAATTTGAGAACTTGAGGCAAGGAAGATCGAGTGTGGGTGAATACCTCAATAAATTCACTCAACTTTCAAGATATGCGCCTAAGGATGTGAGCTGGGACAGCCGGAAGCAATACTTGTTCATGAGAGGGTTGAACAATGAGATCCAAGTGCAATTGCTGAATTATGATTATGCAAACTTTCAGAAGCTAGTGGACAAAGCAATTGTTGTGGAGAACAAAGTAATTTAGATGGAGCTAGACACCAAGAGGAAGGCGCCATATCAAGGACAGCAACAAGGAAGTAATGTGCGCTCTCGCTTTGCACCACCTAATGCGCCTTATTACAACTCTTCTGCGCCTGCTCAACGCCCTAGTTATGCACTGCGCCCAACACAGTTTGTGCAGCCATGCCCTGTCATGCAAGCACCTAGACCTCCAATGCCTTACGCACCTCGTGCCAACCTTCCTGGTGCAAATGTTCTAAACCAAGTATGTCCAAATTCTAGTGCAGTTACGAAGTTCTATACATGTGGAGAAGCAGGACACTTTGCACATCAATGTCCTGAGTCAGGCCTTGGTCAAGGAAGCAATGCGCCATGACAGAACCCAAGATCGAATGGAGGACAGCCGGAAGGGAATCGTGGACAACAGAATTTTTCTCGTCTCAATGTGAACCATGTCTCTACGGAGGAAGCTCAACAAGCGGATGACGTGGTTATTGGTATGTTTCTCGCAAACTCCAACCCGACGACTATGTTATTTGATTCTGGAGCATCACATTCATTCATTGCATCAAAATATGTTACCAAGTATAGTTTGCCTATCTCTCATATGAAGTTTACTCTAATGTTAAGTCTCCTGGAGGAGAGATGAGGACAAATATAGTATGTCCGAAAGTAAGCCTTAGAATAAGGGGGTAGACTTCTTTACTAACCTCATTGTTTTGGATTCTCAAGGATTGGACATTATACTTGGTATGGACTGGTTGAGGAAGCACCATGGAGTCATTGAATGTGCCACAAAGACGGTGAAGTTGACCAATGAGGAAGGGATCACATAGAATTCGAAGCATCTCAACATACGCCTAAGCAATTGGAGCTGAATCACATTGGTGGTGCCGCAATTGAGGAGATTCTAGTGGTGTGTGAATTTTCGGACGTGTTTCCGAATGAGTTGCCAGGTATGCCACCTAATCGCGACATTGAATTTGTTATTGAGTTAATACCTAGAACTGCACCTATAGCTAAGATGCCATATAGGATGCCTCCTAAGGATTTAGTGGAGCTCAAGAAGCAGATACAAGAGAAACTAGAGAAAGGTTTTATTCGCCCCAGCTCTTCACCTAGGGGAGCACCAGTTCTTTATATGGATAAGAAGGATGGATCACAAAGGATGTGTGTGGATTACCGAGCTCTCAATGAGGTGACCATCAAGAACAAGTAAACCTTGCCACACATAGAAGACTTGTTTGATCAGATGAAGGGTGCTTGTGTCTTCTTCAAGATTGATTTGAGGTCAGACTACTTTCAAATGAATATTAGACCATTGGACATACCCAAGACAACTTTTCAGACACGATATGGATCTTATGAGTACACCGTGATATCCTTTGGATTGACCAATGCACATGCATACTTTATGTACCTCATGGATAAGGTCTTCATGGAGTACTTGGATAAATTTGTTGTGGTGTTCATTGATGACATTATGATCTACACGAAGGATGAGAAGGATGTGACACCCGGTTCCGAAAATGAACCAAGTGCAGTATATGTGTGCCCAAGATGTTCAACACACATACATGAGTGCATTCACAAAAGAGTATACAGAAAATTACCACAGAACAAGATTAATTAACCAAATTTTATTAAACAAACCATATTATCTCAAAACAAGCTCTAATGAATGTTGATGACAAGTTCGACTAATGCAACGGAAATAAACTAAATAAGCAAACTAAACAACTAAGCAGCATAAGCAATAGGGTATAGCGCAACTCCAATCAACACCACAGGCAAAGCTGATGGTAGACACGGCCTAGAACTCCGCATTATCGCCATTAAACTCCCAATCCTGACCTGCAACTGTTGGTGGGGGATTGCAAGAGTGAGTACATGTCGTACTCAACAAGTGTGGAAAGTGTGACATGTAGCTGATTCAAATGATGAATGTAATAAAGGCTAAGTGCTGAAAAGTACAGTAAAACATTTGAAAAGCAATATGTTATACATATGTGAAGTATTCCCATCATAAACCATAATTAATAACATAGCACCAATCCATATTCCATATCCATCACCATCATACCATTAACCACATTCAATGTCATAGTTTAATCCATATTCAGCCATAACCAGTACCAACCCATAACCATCCCAATTACCGAGTTACCTCTAATCATGGAAGTTGTCCAGGTGCTCATAACCGGGAGCACGGCTATCATGATAGTTTTATTAGACTCTGCAGAGTTTGTACCGCTTTACCCACATGTTTGTGATTTCATCACCGATCAGCAACTAAAGAAACTCCCTTATGCCAATTACACTTCCTTTGGTGTATGGCCAAGAGATCACAAAATAGCCTTTATAAAGGGATTCCCAGCCTATTTATACCCCAATGAGGTTTCACCGGTGGCGATGTCTCCCACAGAGCACATCTTCAACCAAGGGCCCCCTCTTGAGCCATTCAGATCCCAGGGTAGTCCCACCAATCATCAACAAACCCAATCCGACTACCCCTTCCCTGAGCATCCATAATGGTCCAAATAGCACTGGCAAAGCCCTAATTAATCAGCTACGTCGCACCCATACTTAGCCTCGTGGTGGCACTGTAGTCCTGGCTTATTCTCGCATGAACTGGTCCTTAGATCTAAAGCAAGCAAACCACCATAACATCCAACCCATCCACATACCAGGCTTGCTTAGATCACCCATTACCATATCATATTAACCAGTTCATGTTAACCATAATCTCATCCATGCATAATTAAGTTGAGTGGTATAGTTGTTTTCCCATCCCAGTTGATTAAGCGAAGCAAAAGGTAAAAAAGCCCTTCCCGACTCTCTACCATATATTCCAAGTGACAAGGGTGGTCAAACAATTCTAGTAAACTTCCTACCATAGGATTACCATCAAATTGACACAAGCATGCAGTTTGCAAACAAAACATTTATTTTAAAACAGGAGCAATATGCTCAAGGACACTTGCCTTGCTCTTGCGGTTGATTAGGGTCAAAGCCTTCAAACTCTTGGTGCTGTAGATCCTTCGCGGCACTCTCTAGCGCAAATCCATCTAATCCACACAATAAACAGACAAGACAAGAAACACAATCAAAGGGTGCACAAATATTACTCAATATGACATGACATGCATGATTTATGCAAATGCAAGGTAGAACTTGTTAATAGATTTCTTCAATGATCACTAATAGTTCTAATAGCTTTTAATAAGTTTATAAAGGTTTGGAGTTGATTTGATAAAATTTTAGAATCAATTCAACACAATTTAGTCAGCAAAATCGGACTAGTCTGCAGAAGGTCGTACTAGTCCGCACTTCGCAGAACTAGCAAACTAGGGTTCTCTAGATCGATGTAAACATGGAGATTAGGGGTCAGATTCATGCAAGGAAAAGAGAATAGAAGGTATACCAGGTGTTTAGAACTCCAATGAATCAAGGAACTTGGAGGTAACACTTGGATCTTGATGATTAGGGTTGGGGATGAACTTGGAGATGAATTGGTGATGAAGAACGAAAGCTTGGTGGAGATCTTGATCCTCTTTCGTTTCCTCCTCTTATTCCTCTTGCTTGGGATCTCCTCCTCCCTCCTTGATGGTGACTCTCCACGAACTAGGATTTGGGTGGGGTGGAAAAGTGGCAAATAGATGTCAAGCCAAGGGGTGGGGTTGTTTATATAGAGGTGGAGGCTAGGGTTAGATGGATTTCGAGTTTGAGAGGAGTAGAGGCCAGTTTAGGGTCCAACATGGCCTCTAAAAGAGTTAGGCATGACATCCCTAGGCCCACTTAACGTGAAACCGAAGAAATAAGTCGTAAAACAAAAGATCAATTTGGAGTCGTGAAATATCGGACAAGTCCGAAAAGGACCAGACTAGCCTGAAAATGTCCAGAGAGAAAATCTGACAAGTCTGGCCAAAAATCGGACAAGTCCGACTTTAGTTAGAGAGGAAAACGGACAAGTCCGCTGGAACACCGAACTAGTCCAGAAAAGTCCAGAGACTTAGCAAATTTTCAAGGATTCATGGAATATCGGACTAGTCCGCATAAAATCGGACAAGCCCGAAAGTTTCCAGAGGCAAAATCGGACTAGTCTGCAGCAAAAACGGACAAGTCCGTTTTTAGTCAGAAAGAAATCGGACTAGTCCTCAGTAAAATCGGACTAGTCTGCACTTTCCTGCATTTTAAGTGCGGTTTTGTTCCAAATCAATTTTAAACTCATCCCTCTTGTTGTGGGTTAATGTTAAACATGTATATGAATGTATGCAAGGCATGATGCATGAAAATGAGGGTGTTACAAAGGAACATGAGTAACACTTGAGGCTTACGTTGCAAAAATTGAGGGAGCATCAATTGTATGCCAAGTTCAGCAAGTGCCAATTTTGGTTGAAAGAGGTATCGTTTTTGGGTCATATCATCTCGGGAGGAGGAGTATCGGATGACCCAGGAAAAGTGGAAGACGTGTTGAAATGGGAACTCCCACAGAATGTTAAAGAGATCCGAAATTTTCTTGGAATGGCTGGATATTACCATCAATTCATCAAGGACTTTTACAAAATAGCCAAGCCAATGACGGAACTGTTAATGAAGGGGAAGGCTTTCCAATGGACTCAAGCTTGTCAAGAAAGTTTTTAAGAGTTGAATAAAAGGTTAACAACAGCCCCAGTTTTGATATTGCCGAATGTGAGCAAGAGTTTTGATATTTATTGTGATGCATCAAGACAAGGACTTGGATGTGTGCTCATGCAAGAAGGTCAAGTAGTTGTATATGCCTCGAGACAATTGAAGAACCATGAGCAGAATTATCCAACGCATGGTTTGGAACTCACAGCCGTGGTGCATGCATTGAATATTTGGAGACACTATATCCTTGGACAAAGGTGTGAAATTTATACAAATCATAAGAGTCTTAAGTATATTTTCACACAAACGGATCCGAATTTGAAACAACGAAGATGGTTGGAGATCATCAATGATTTTGATGTGGGGATCAAGTATCACCCGGGGAAGGCTAATGTAGTGGTTGATGCTTTGAGTAGAAAAGGAGTAAGTCACCAGCTCACAGTTCGAGAGCTGCCATCCAAGTTATGCAAGAAGTTTGAACGGTTGAACCTTGGATTTGTGAATGAGATGGGGATAATAGAGTTAAATCCGACTTTGGAGCAAGAAATTCGAGAGGGTCAAACAAATGATGAGGAGATCCAGGAGATCAAGGAAAGGACCCAAGAGGGAAGAGAATTCAGGTTTGATGAGGATGACCATGGTACCTTATGGCTTGCAAAAAGGATTGTCGTGCCTAATTTGAAGCAAATTCAGGAGACAATATTAAGGGAGGCACATGACTCTCCATAGTCAATTCACCCCGGTTGTACGAAGATGGACACGGACTTGAAGACATGTTATTGGTGGGCTAGCATGAAAAGTGACATAGTTGAATGTGTAGCATTGTGTGATGTGTGCCAACGAGTCAAGGCGGAACATCAAAGACCAGCTGGATTATTATAGCCATTGAAGATTCGGAGTGAAAGTGGGAAGAAATCAGTATGGACTTCATAGTTGGATTACCGCATACGCAGTCTGGCTATGACTCAGTATGGGTAATTGTGGATCGGTTATCCAAGTCAGCTCACTTTATTCCCGTCAAGACCACTTATGCCACAGCAAAGCTGGCAGAGTTGTATATGGAGCATATTGCATGCCGACATGGAGTACCAAAGAAGATAGTATCGGATAGAGGTTCTCAATTTACTTCTAGGTTCTGGGAGAAACTACATGAAGCATTGGGAACAAGGTTGAATTTTAGCTCAGCATATCACCCTCAAAGGGATGGACAAACTGAGAGGACTAATCAGATTTTGGAGGACATGTTAAGAGCTTGTCTTTGAAGCATGGAAAAAGTTGGGACAAGAGCTTGCCATATGCCGAATTTTCATATAACAATAGTTACCAAGCAAGCTTGAAAATTTCACCCTATGAAGCACTATATGGGAGGATGTGTAGGATACCTTTGTTTTGGAATGAGACTAGAGAGAACCAGATAGTTGGACCTGATATGTTGCAGGAAGCTGAGAAACAAGTCCAGATTATTCGTGAAAACTTGAGGGCTGCTCAATCAAGGGAAAAAGCATATGCGGACAATAGGAGAAGGAAACTAGCCTTTGAAGTGGGAGATTTTGTGTAACACCCTCATTTTCATGCATCATGCCTTGCATACACTCATATACATGTTTAACATTAACCCAAATAAAGAGGAATGAGTTTAAAATTGATTCGGAGCATTTAAAATAGATTTGGAGCAAAACCGCACTTAAAACGCAGGAAAGTGCGGACTAGTCCGATTTTACTGAGGAATAGTCCGATTTCTCTCTGACTAAAAACGGACTTGTCCGTTTTTGCTGCGGACTAGTCCGATATTGGCTCTGGAAACTTTCGGACTTGTCCGATTTTGTGTGGACTAGTCCGTTATTCTATGAATCCTTGAAAAATTGCTAAGTCCTTTGACTTTTCCAGACTAGTCCAGTGTTCCAGCGGACTTGTCCGATTTCCTCTCTGTTTAAAGTCGGACTTGTCCGATGTTTGACCAGACTTGTCCGATTTTCTCTCTGGACGACTTCGGACTAGTTCGATCCTTTCCGGACTTGTCCGATATTTTGTGACTCCGAGTTGATCTTTTGTTTTACGACTTGTTTCTTGGGTTTCACGTTAAGTGGGCCTAGGTACATCATGCCTAACTCTTTTAGAGCCCATGTGGGACTCTAAACCGGCCTCTACTCATCCCAAACTCGAAATCCATCTAACCCTAGCCTCCACCTCTATATAAACAGCCCCACCCCTTGGATTGACATCTATTTGCCACTTTTCCACCCACCCAAACCCTAGTTCGTGGGGAGCCACCATCAAGGAGAGAGGAGAAGATCCCAAGCAAGAAGAAGAAGAGGAGGAAACGAAAGAGGATCAAGATCTCCACCAAGTTTCGTTCTTCACCGCCAATTCATCCCCAAGTTCATCACCAACCCTAGATCATCAAGATCCAAGTGTTACCTCCAAGTTTCTTGATTCATTGGAGTTCTAAACACCTGGTATACCTTCTATTCTCTATTCCTTACATGAATTCAACCCCTAATCTCCAAATTCACGTCGATCTAGAAAACCCTAATCTGCTGATCTCGCAGAGTGCGGACTTGTCCGGTCCCTAGCGGACTAGTCTGGTCTTCCTGGCTAAATTGTGTTGAATTGATTCTAAAATTTGATCTAATCGAATCCAAACCTGTATAAACTTGTTAAAAGCTATTAGAACTACTTAGTGATCATTAAAAGCAATCTATTAACAAGTTCTACCTTGCATTTGCATAAATCATGCATGTCATGTCATATTGAGTAATATTTGTGCACTCTTTGATTGTATTTCTTGTCTTGTATGTTTATTGTGTGGATTAGACGGACTTGCGCTAGAGAGTGCCGCGGAGGATCTACAGCACCAAGAGTTTGAAGGCTTTGATCCTAATCAACAGCAAGAGCAAGGCAAGTGTCCTTGAAGCATATTGATCCTATTTTTCAAGTAAATGTTTTATTTGCAAAACTGCATGCTTGTGTCAAATTGATGGGAATCCTATGGTAGGATGTTTACTAGCTTTGTTTAACCACCCTTGTCACATGGAATTTATGGTAGAGAATCGGGATGTCAAACTGATGGGAATCCTATGGTAGGAAGTTTACTAGCTTTGTTTAACCACTCTTGTCACCTGGAATTTTGTGCAGACTAGTCCGTTATTCCATGAATCCTTGAAAAATTGTTAAGTCCTTGGACATTTCCGGACTAGTCCAGTGTTCCAGTGGACTTGTCCAATTTCCTCTCTGTTTAAAGTCAGACTTGTCTGATGTTTGACCAGACTTGTCCGATTTTCTCTCTGGACGACTTCGGACTAGTCCGATCATTTCTGGACTGGTCCGATATTTCATGACTCCGAGTTGATCTTTTGTTTTACGACTTGTTTCTTGGGTTTCACGTTAAGTGGGCCTAGGGACGTCGTGCCTAACTCTTTTAGAGCCCATGTGGGACTCTAAACTGGCCTCTACTCATCCCAAACTCGAAATCCATCTAACCCTAGCCTCCACCTCTATATAAACAACCCCACCCCTTGGATTGACATCTATTTGCCACTTTTCCACCCACCCAAACCCTAGTTCGTGGGGAGCCACCATCAAGGAGGGAGGATAAGATCCCAAGCAAGAAGAAGAAGAGGAGGAAACGAAAGAGGATCAAGATCTCCACCAAGTTTCGTTCTTCACCGCCAATTCATCCCCAAGTTCATCACCAACCCTAGATCATCAAGATCCAAGTGTTACCTCCAAGTTTCTTGATTCATTGGAGTTCTAAACACCTGGTATACCTTCTATTCTCTTTTCCTTACGTGAATTCAACCCCTAATCTCCAAATTCACATCGATCTAGAAAACCCTAATATGTTGATCTCGCAGAGTGCGGACTTGTCCGGTCCCTAGCGGACTAGTCTGGTCTTCCTGGCTAAATTGTGTTGAATTGATTCTAAAATTTGATCTAATCGAATCCAAACATGTATAAACTTGTTAAAAGCTATTAGAACTAGTTAGTGATCATTAAAAGCAATCTATTAACAAGTTCTACCTTGCATTTGCATAAATCATGCATGTCATGTCATATTGAGTAATATTTGTGCACTCTTTGATTGTGTTTCTTGTCTTGTATCTTTATTGTGTGGATTAGACGGATTTGCGCTAGTGAGTGCCGCGGAGGATCTACAACACCAAGAGTTTGAAGGCTTTGATCCTAATCAACAACAAGAGCAAGGCAAGTGTCCTTGAAGCATATTGATCCTATTTTTCAAGTAAATGTTTTGTTTGCAAAATTGCATGCTTGTTTCAAATTGATGGGAATCCTATGGTAGGAAGTTTACTAGCTCTGTTTAACCACCCTTGTCACCTGGAATTTATGATAGAGAGTCGGGAAGGGATTTTTATCCTTTTGCTTCGCTTAATTAACTGAGATGGGAAACCGACTATACCACTCAATTTAATTATGCATGGATGAGATTATAATTAACATGAACTGGATAACATGATATGGTAATGGGTGATCTAAGCAAGACTGGTATGTGGATGGGTTGGATGTTATGGTGGTTTGCTTTCTTTAGATCTAAGGACCGGTTCATGCGAGAATAAGCCAGGACTACAGTGCCACCACAAGGCCAAGTATGGGTGCAGGGTAGCTGATTAATTAGGGCTTTGACAATGCTATTTGGACCATCAAGGATGCTCGGGGAAGGGGTAGTCGGATTAGGTTTGTTGATGATTGGCGGGACTACCCTGGGATCCGAATGGCTCAAGAGGGGGCCCTTGGTGGAAGATGTGCTCAGTGGGAGACATCACCACCGGTGAAACCTCAGTGGGGTCTAAATAGGCTAGTAATCCCTTTGTAAAGGCTATTTTGTGACCTCTTGGCCACACACCAATGGAAGTGTGAGACGGCAGAATAGAGGTTCCAGTCATCGAAAGGTGATGAAATCACGAACATGTGGGTAAAGAGGTACAAACTCTGCAGAGTTTAAATAAAACTATCATGATAGCCGTGCTCCTGGTTATGAGCACCTGAACAACTTCCATGATTAGAGGGAACTCGGTATTGGAATGGTATTTGGGATGGTTATGGTTTGGTAATGGTTATGGTTGGTTATGGATTTATTTCTGGTATTGAATATGGTTATTGGCAAATGGTGAAATCTGGAATTATTGATGAGGATGGTGAATTGTGGACTGGTATTATGGTATTACTTATGATTATGATGGGTTCGATTCCAATAAATATAATATATTTCAAATGTTTTAATGTACTTTTCAGCACTTTGCCATTATCATTGTCCTCATTTGAATAAACCACATGTCATACTTTCCACACTTGCTGAGTACGACATGTACTCACTCTTGCAATCCCCACCCAACAGTTGCAGGTCAGGATTGGGAGTTTAATGGCGATAATGCGGAGTTCTAGACCGTGTCTACCGTCAGCTTGCCTGTGGTGTTATTGGAGCTGTGTTATACCCTATTCCTTATGCTGCCTAGCTGTTTAGTTTGCTTAGTTGCTTAATTAGTTTATTTCCGCTGCATTAGTTGAACTTGTCATTAATATTCATTAGAGTTTGTGATCGAGGATAATATGGTTTGTGTAATAAAATTTGGTTAATTAATTTTGTTCTGTGGTAATTTTCTGTATATCCTTTTATGGCTGCACTCGTGTATGTGTGATGAACATCCTGGGCACACATATGCATTAGCTTGGTTCATTTTTCAGAACCAGGCGTCGCATTTTGTTTACCTTAAGGTGTCACCAATGAGAGGTCATAAGAGGTTCAACATAAGAGGCAAGCTAGCACCTCGATACATTGGGCCATTCAATATTTTGGACAAACGAGGAGAAGTAGCATATAAGTTGGAGATGCCAACTCACTTATCAAATGTTCATGATGTCTTTCATGTTTCCCAACTCAAGAAGTGTTTAACAGTATCGGAAGAACAAGTGCCAATGGAAGAATTGGAATTAGAGGCAGATTTGACGTATGCTGAACAACCGGTCAAAATCTTGAAAACCAAGTAGAGAGTCACAAGGAACAACGTGATTCGATGGTTTAAAGTTCAATGGAAGCATCACATGGAATCAGAGGCAAGTTGGGAGCTGGAAGATGATCTCAAGAAGGAATTTCCCTATCCTTTCTCTTCCATGTCGAATCTCGAGGGCGAGATTCATTTTAAGGGGAGTAGGTTTGTAACACCCTCATTTTCATCCATTATGCATTGCATACATTCTAATACATGTTTAACATTAATACACATAAAAAAGAAAGAGTTTAAAAGGAATTTAAAGCAAAACTGCACTCAAAAGTTCTGAGGAGTGCGGACTAGTCCAATTTTTATGTGACCTTCTTCGGGCACGTCCGTTTTTGCTGGGGACTAGACCTTTTTTCTTTTTGTACCGTTTTCGGACTTGTCCGGCCCATAGCGGACTAGTCCGGTATTCCAATTCCTTAAAAATTTTGCCAAGTCCCTAGACTTGTCCGGACTTGTCCGACATCTAGCGTACTTGTCTGTTTTTCCGTCTGACTAAAATCGGATTTGTCCGATTTTGGCCAGACTTGTCTGTTTTTCCTCTGACTAAGTTTGGACTTGTTCGATGTCCAGTCCAGACTTGTCCGATAACTCTCTGACTAACTTCGGACTAGTCCGGCCTTTTGCGGACTTGTCCGGTGATCGTGATTATATAACACCCTCATTTTCATGTATCATGCCCTACATGCATTCATATACATGTTTAACATTAATCCACATAAAGAGGAACAAGTTTAAAATTGATTTGGAACAAAACCGCACTTAAAATGCTGAAAAGTGCGGACTAGTCCGATTTTGGTGAGGACTAGTCCGATTTCTCTCTGACTAAAATCAGACTTGTCCGTTTTTGCTGCGGACTAGTCCGATTTTGCCTCTAGACACTTTCGAACTTGTCCGATTTTATGCGTACAAGTCTGATATTCCAAGAATCCTTGAAAATTTGCTAAGTCCCTGGACTTGTCCGGACTAGTCCGGTATTCCAGCGGACTTGTCCGTTTTCCTCTCTGACTAAAGTCGGACTTGTCCAATTTTGGGCCAGACTTTTCCGATTTCTTTTTGACTAACTTCAGACTAGTCCGGTCCTTTTCGGACTTGTCCGATATTTCGCGACTCCGAGTTGATCTTTTGTTATACGAAGATGGTGGACGATGTTGGAGCATCCAGCTCCGGCACCTCACAAGGGGCCTGCCGTCGACATCCCAAAATGTCAACGACAGCACCAAGCGTGCATAAGTGAGTAAACTCTCCTGCCCCACTCTTGTTGCTAACAAGGTTCCCTTGCGATGGCCTGTAAAACCAGGGGTCTGTCGTTGACGTCTCTACGATGATGGTGAATGACGCCGGAGCATCCAGCTCCAGCACCTCCTAAGGGGCCTACTGTCAACATCTCTATGAAGATGGTGTACGAAGCCGAAGCATCCAGCTCCAGCACCTCCCAAGGGGCTTGCCGTCAACGTCTACATGAAGATGGTGGACGACGTCGAAGCATCCAGCTCTGGCACCTCACAAGGGGCCTGCCAACAACGTCCCAGAACGTCAATGACAACACCAAGTGTGGATAATTGAGTAAACTCTCCTGTACCGCTCTTGTTGCTAACAAGGTTCCCTTGGGATGGCCTGTAAACCAGGGACCTACCATCGACGTCTCTACGACGATGGTGGGCGATGCCGATACATCCAGCTTTGGCACCTCACAAGGGGTCTGCCATCAATGTCTACACGAAGATGGTGGACGACACCAGAGCATCTAGCTCCGGCACCTCACAAGGGGAATGTCGTCAATGTCCCAGGACGTCAACGATAGCACCAAGCTTGGATAAGTTAGTAAACTCTCTTGTCCCGCTCTTGTTGCTAACAAGGTTCCCTTGCGATGGCCTGTAAAACCAGGGGCCTGACGTCGATGTCTCTACGACGATGGTGAAAGATGCCAGATCATCCAACTCCGGCACCTCCCAAGGGGCCTACCGTCAACGTCTCTACGAAGATGGTGGACAACGCCGGAGCATCCAGCTCCCGCACCTCCCAACGGGCCTGCCGTCGACGTCTAAACAAAGATGGTGGACGACGTCGGAGCATCCAGCTCTGGCACCTCACAAGGAGCCTGCCGTCGACGTCCCAGAACGTCAATGACAGCACCAAGCACGGATAAGTGAGTAAACTCTCTTTCCCTGCTCTTGTTGCTAACAAGGTTCCCTTGCGATGGCCTGTAAACCAAGGACCCGCCGTCGACGTCTCTACAATGATGGTGGACGATGTCGGAGCATCTTGCTCCGGCACCTCCCAAGGGGCCTACCGTCGACGTATCTATGAAGATGGCGGATGACGCTAGAGCATCTAGCTCTGACACCTCCTAGTGTGGCCGCTGTCGACATTTCTACAAAGATAGTGGGCGACGTCGGAGCATCCAGCTCTGGCACCTCCCAGGGGGCCCGCCGTCGACATACATACGAAGATGGTGGGCGACACCGTAGCATCCAGCTCTGGCAACTCCCAGGGGGTCCGCCGTCAACGTCCCTACGAAGATGGTGGACGACGTCAGAGCATCCAGCTCCGGCACCTCACAAGGGGCCTGTCGTTGATGTCCCAGAACGTCAACGATAGTACCAAGCGCGAATAAGTTAGAAAACTATCCCGCCCCGCTATTGTTGCTAACAAGGTTCCCTTGCGATGGCTTGTAAACCAGGGGTCTGCCGTCAAAGTCTCTACGACGATGGTGGACGACGCCCGAGCATCCAGCTCCAGCAACTCCCAAGGGGCCTACGATCGACGTCTCTACGAAGGTGGTGGATGATGCTGGAGCATCCAGCTCCGGCACCTCCCAAGGGGCCTGCCGTCGACGTCTACACGAAGATGGTGGACGACGCTGGAGCATCCAGCTCTGGCACCTCACAAGGGTCCTACCGTCGATGTCCTAGGACGTCAACGACAGCACTAAGCACGGATAAGTTAGTAAACTCTCCTGCCCCGCTCTTGTTGCTAACAAGGTTCCCTTGCGATGGCCTGTAAACCAGGGGCCTGTCGTCAATGTCTCTACGATGATGGTGGACGACACCAGAGCATCCATCTCTGGCACCTCCCAAGGGGGCTACTGTCGACGTCTCTACAAAGATGGTGGACGATGTCAGAGCATCCAGCTCCGGCACCTCCCAAGGGGCTTGCCGTCGACATCTACACGAAGATGGTGGATGATGTCGGAGCATCCAGCTCCGACACCTCACAAGGGGCCTGCCGTCGACGTCCCAGAACGTCAACGACAGCACCAAGCGTGCATATGTGAGTAAACTCTCCGACACCTCACAAGGGGCCTACCGTCGACGTCTCTACGAAGATGGTGGATGATGCTGGAGCATCCAGCTCTGACACCTCCAAGGGGGCCACCGTCGACGTTTCTACAAAGATAGTGGGCAACACCGGAGCATCCAGCTCTGGCACCTCCCAGGGGGCCCGCTGTCGACGTACATACGAATATGGTGGGCGACACCGTAGCATCTTGCTCCAGCAACTCCCAGGGCGCCCGTTGTCGAGGTACCTACAAAGATGGTGGACGACGCCGGAGCATCCAGCTCTGGCACCTCACAAGGGTCCTATCATCGACGTCCTAGAACGTCAATGACAGCACCAAGCGTGGATAAGTTAGAAAACTATCCTGCCCCGCTCTTGTTGCTAACAAGGTTCCCTTGTGATGGCCTATAAACTAGGGGCCCGCTATCGACATCTCAACGACAATGGTGGACGACGCCAGAGCATCCAGCTCCGGCACCTCCCAAGGGTCCTACGGTCGATGTCTCTACGAAGATGGTGGACGACGCCGGAGCATCCAGCTCTGGCACCTCACAAGGGGCCTACCGTCGACGTCCCAGAACATCAACGACAACACCAAGCGCGGATAAGTTAGTAAACTCTCCTGCCCTGCTCTTGTTGCTAACAAGGTTCCCTTTCAATGGCCTGTAAACCAAGGGCCTCCCATCGATGTCTCTACGATGATGGTGGATGACGCCGGAGCGTCCAGCTCTGACACGTCCCAAGGGGACTACCGTCAACGTCTCTATGAAGATGGTGGACGATGCTAGAGCATCCTGCTCTGGCACCTCCCAAGGGGCCTACCGTCGACATCTACACGAAGATGGTGGACGACGTCGGAGCATCCATCTATGGCACCTCACAAGGGGCCTGCCGTCGATGTCCCAGAACGTCAACGACAGCACCAAGCATGGATAAGTGAGTAAACTCTCATGCCCCACTCTTGTTGCTAACAAGGTTCCCTTGCGGTGGCCTGTAAAACCAGGAGCATTCCGTCAATGTCTCTACGACGATGGTGAACGACGCCAGAGCATCCAGCTCCGACACCACCCAAGGGGCCTACCGTGGACGTCTCTACGAAGATGGTGGACGACGTCAAAGCATCCAGATCTAGCACCTCCCAAGGGGCCTGTCTTCAACGTCTACACAAAGATGGTGGACGACGTCGAAGCATCCAGCTCCGAAACCTCACAAGGGGCCTGCCAGCAACGTCCCAGAACGTTAACGACAGCACCAAGCGCGGATAAGTGAGTAAACTTTCCTTCCCTGCTCTTGTTGCTAACAAGGTTCCCTTGTGATGGCCTATAAACAAGGGACCTACTGTCGACGTCTCTACGACGATGGTGGGGGACTCTAGAGCATCCAGCTCCGGCACTTCCCAAGGGGCCTACCGTAGACGTCTCTACGAAGATGGTAGACGACGCCAGAGCATCTAGCTCCGGCAGCTCCCAAGGGGTATGTCGTTGATGTCTACACGAATATGGTGGACGATGCCAGAGCATCCTACTCTGGCACCTCACAAGGGGCCTGCCGTCGACGTCCCAGAACGTCAATGACAGCACCAAGCGCGGATAAGTTAGTAAACTCTCCTACCCCGCTCTTGTTGCTAACAAGGTTCCCTTGCGATGGCCTAAAAACCAGGGGCCTGCCGTCGATGTCTCTACAACGATGGTGGACGACGACGCCAGGAATCCAGCTCCGGCACCTCCCAAGGGGCCTACTGTAACACCCTCATTTTCATGCAGCATGCCCTACATACACTCACATATATGTTTAAACAATAACCCACAACAAGAGGAACGAGTTTAAAATTGATTTGGAGCAAAACCGCACTTAAAACGCAGGAAAGTGTGAACTAGTCCGATTTTGTTGAGGACTAGTCCGATTTCTCTCTGACTAAAAATGTACTTGTCAATTTTTGCTGCGGACTAGTCTCATTTTGCCTCTGGAAACTTTCGGACTTGTCCGATTTTGTGCGGATTAGTCCGATATTCCATGAATCCTTGAAAATTTGCTAAGTCCCTGGACTTTTCCGGACTAGTCCGGTGTTCCAGCGGACTTTTCCGATTTCCTCTCTGTTTAAAGTCGAACTTGTCCGATGTTTGACCAGACTTGTCTGATTTTCTCTCTGGACGACTTCGTACTAGTTCGATCCGTTCCGGACTTGTCTGATATTTCACGACTCCGAGTTGATCTTTTGTTTTACGACTTGTTTCTTGGGTTTCACGTTAAGTGGGCCTAGAGACGTCGTGCCTAACTCTTTTATAGCCCATGTGGGACTCTAAACCGGCCTCTACTCATCCCAAACTCGAAATCCATCTAACCCTAGCCTCCACCTCTATATAAACAGCCCCACCCCCTGGTTTGACATCTATTTGCCACTTTTCCACCCACCCAAACCCTAGTTCGTGGGGAGCCACCATCAAGGAGGGAGGAGAAGATCCCAAGCAAGAAAAAGAAGAGGAGGAAACGAAAGAGGATCAAGATCTCCACCAAGTTTCGTCCTTCACCACCAATTCATCCCCAAGTTCATCACCAACCCTAGATCATCAAGATCCAAGTGTTACCTCCAAGTTTCTTGATTCATTGGAGTCCTAAACACCTGGTATACCTTCTATTCTCGTTTCCTTACGTGAATTCAACCCCTAATCTCCAAATTCACGTCGATCTAGAAAACCCTAATCTGCTGATCTCGCCGAGTGTGGACTTGTCCGGTCCCTAGCGGACTAGTCCGATCTTTCTGGTTAAATTGTGTTGAATTAATTCTAAAATTTGATCTAATCGAATCCAAACCTGTATAACTTGTTAAAAGCTATTAGAACTAGTTAGTTATCATTAAAAGCAATCTAGTAGCAAGTTCTACCTTGCATTTGCATCAATCATGCATGTCATGTCATATTGAGTAATATTTGTGCACTCTTTGATTGTGTTTCTTGTTTTGTATGTTTATTGTGTGGATTAGATGGATTTGCGCTAGAAAGTGCCGCGGAGGATCTTCAGCACCAAGAGTTTGAAGGATTTGACCCTAATCAACCGCAAGAGCAAGGCAAGTGTCCTTGAAGCATATTGATCCTGTTTTAAAATAAATGTTTTATTTGCGAAACTGCATGCTTCTGTCAATTTGATGAAAATCCTATGGTAGGAAGTTTACTAGATTTGTTAAACCACCCTTGTCACCTGGAATATATGGTAGAGAGTCGGGAAGGGCTTTTTACCTTTTGCTTCGCTTAATCAACTGGGATGGGGAAACAACTATGCCACTCAATTTAATTATGCGTTAATGATACTCTGGTTAATGTGAACTGGTTACTTATGATATGGTAATGGGTGATCTAAGCAAGCCTGGTATGTGGATGGGTTGGATGTTATGGTGGTTTTGCTTGCTTTAGATCTAAGGACCGGTTCATGCGAGAATAAGCTAGGACTACAGTGCCACCACGAGGCCAAGTATGGGTGCGGCGTAGCTAATTAATTAGGGCTTTGCTAGTGCTGTTTGGGCCACTGTGGATGCTCGGGGAAGGGGTAGTCGAATTGTGTTTGTTGATGATTGGTGGGACTACCATGGGATCCAAATGGCTCAAGAGGGGGCCCTTGGTTGAAGATGTGCTCAGTGGGAGGCATCGCCACCGGTGAAACCTCATCGGGGTCTAAATAGGCTAGTAATCCCTTTGTAAAGGCTATTTTGTGATCTCATGGCCACACACAAACAGAAGTGTGTAATGTGACCGACGGGTCATGGGCATAAGGGAGGTTCTTAGTCACCGAAAGGTGATGAAATCACGAACACGTGGGTAAAGTGGTACAAACTCTGCAGAGTCTATTAAAACTATCATGATAGCCGTGCTCCCGGTTAAGAGCACCTGGATGACATACATGATTAGAGGGAAATTGGGATTTGGGATGGTTATGGTTTGGTAATGGTTATGGTTGATATTATGATTATGGTTATGGTTATGGGATGGAATTATGGTTTATGACATTGATTATGGTTATTGGTAGTGGTGAATTATGGACTGGTATTATTATGGTTACATGGTTTATGATGGGTTACTTCACATAAATATGATACATTGCTTTTCCAAATGGTTTTACTGTACCTTTCTGCACTTAACCATTATTATTGTCGACATTTGAATAAGCCACATGTCATACTTTCCACACTTGCTGAGTACGACATGTACTCACTCTTGCAATCCTCCCAACAGTTGCAGGTCAGGATTGAGAGTTTAATGGTGATAATGTGGAGTTCTAGGCCGTGTCTACCGTCAGCTTTGCCTATGGTGTTATTGGAGCTGCGATATACCCTATTGCTTATGATGCCTAGTTGCTTAGTTTGCTTAATTAGTTTATTTCCGCTGCATTAGTTGAACTTGTCCTTAATATTCATTAGAGCTTGTATTCGAGGATAATATGGTTTGTGTAATAAAATTTGGTTAATTAATTTTGTTCTATGGTAATTTTCTGTATATCCTTTTGTGGATGCACTCATGTATGTGTTATGAACATCCTGGGCACACATATGCGTTAGCTTGGTTCGTTTTTCGGAACCGGGCGTCACACCTACCGTCGACATATCTACGAAGATGGTGGACGATGCGGAGCATCCAGCTCCGGCACCTCCCAAGGGGCCTGTCGTCGACGTCTACATGAAGATGGTGGACGACATCGGAGCATCCAGCTCTGGCACCTCACAATGGGCCTGTCGTCGACATCCCAGAACGTCAACGACAGCACCAAGCGTGAATAAGTGAGTAAACTCTCCTGCTCCGCTCTTGTTGCTAACAAGGTTCCCTTACGATGGCCTGTAAACCAAGGACCTGTCATCCAAGTCTTTCCGACGATGGTGGACGACGCCAGAGCATCCAGCTCTGGCACCTCCCAAGGGGCCTACCGTCGGCGTCTCTACAAAGATGGTGGACGACGCTGGAGCATCCAGCTCTGACACCTCCTAGGGGGACTGCCGTCGATGTTTCTACGAAGATAGTGGGCGACACCGGCGCATCCAGCTCTAGCACCTCCCAGGGGGCCCGCCGTCAACATACATACGAAGATGGTGGGCGACACCGGAGCGTCCATCTTTGGCAATTCCCAGGGGGCTGCCGTCGACGTACCTACAAAGATGGTGGGCGATGCCAGAGCATCCAGCTCCGACACCTCACAAGGGGCCTGTCGTCGTCGTCCCAGAACGTCAGCGACAGCACTAAGCGTGAATAAGCGAGTAAACTCTCCTGCCCCGCACTTGTTGCTAACAGGTTTCTCTTGCGATAGCCTGTACACCAGGGGCCTACCGTCGATGACTTCACGACGATGGTGGAAGACGTCGGAACATCCTGCTCTGGCACCTCCCAGGGGGCCCGATGTCAATGTCTCTACGCAGATGGTGGGCGACGCCAGAGCATCCAGCTCCGGCACCTCCCTAGGGCCCGTCATTGACGTTTCTACAAAGATGGGGGCCGACAACGGAGCATCTAGCTTTTGCACCTCCCAGGGGGGCCACCGTCAACATTTCTACGAAGAAAGTGGGCGACGCCAGAGCATCCAGCTCTGGCACCTCTCAGGGGGCCCGTCGTCGACGTACATATGAAGATGGTGGGCGACACCAGAGCATCCAGCTCTGGCAACTCCCAGGGGGCCTGCCGTCGACGTACCTACGCAGATGGTGGGCTACGTCAGAGCATCCAGCTCCAGCACCTCCTTGGGGGTCCATCGTTGATGTTTCTACAAAGATGGGGGGCGACGCCAGAGCATCCAGATCCAGCATCTCCCAGGGGGGTCTGCCATCGATGTTTCTATGAAGATAGTGGGCGACGCCGGAGCATCCAACTATGGCACCTCCCAGGGGGCCTGCCGTCGATGTACATACGAAGATGGTGGGCAACACCAGAGCATCCAGCTCCGGCAACTCCCAGGGGGCCCACCGTCGATGTACCTACGAAGATGGTGGGCGACGCCAGAGCATCCAGCTTCGACACCTCGCAAGGTGCCTGCCGTTGACGTCCCAGTATGTCAGCGATAGCACCAAGCATGAATAAGTGAGTAAACTCTCCTATCTCGCACTTGTTGCTAACACGTTTCTCTTGCGATAGCCTGTACATCAGGGGCCTGCCAATGACGACTTCATGACGATGGTGGACGACGCCAAAGCATCCAGCTTTGGCACCTCCCAAGGGGCCTACCGTCAACATTTCTACGCAGATATGGGCAATGCCAGAGCATCCAGCTCTAACACCTCCCAGGGGGCTGGCTGTCGACGTTTCTACGAAGATGGTTGACGACGCCAAAGCATTCAACTCCGGCACCTCCCAGGGGGCCTGCCGTCAACGACAACACTCAGGAAAAGCCCGACGTTCCCAAAAGGTGCACGCTGAGACCAGTCACTCATGCTCCCCAGTCCGTTGGTGGCCTGTCGAAGACACCCTTTGTTCATGTGGTAGGTGTACCCAACAATCTGGCCACGCCTACCAAGGGGCCTCTCAGAGGGGTTCTGTAGGCAGTACGTCACCTAGCGACAAACCGGCCATGTCAACTCTGCAAGCGTTGGTCCCTAAAAGGCTAATGGCGTCAACATAGGCTCTTCAAGACTTTACACAAGAAAAGGAATTGGGGCAAATTTTTGAAGCACGTGACAAAGCCAACAAGCAAAGACACATAATCCCAAATTAATGACCATTTACACAAAGGGGTCATCCCTGGATACAAAAACATGGTGCCTAGGTGCCACCGGCCTCATCTACGCTGGAACAAAGAAGCCACCTCCTTAGCAAGACCCTGGACTTTGGCCCTAGCCTCAGCCTCCTGCTCATCAAAAGGACCTTTCTCCACCGGCTCCAGCGGGATATGCGGGTACCAACTTCGGAAGCACACCAGGACGTGGCAGGCCACCAGCTCAGCCAGCTCCTTTCCTTTAGCCTCCAGCCGCCTCGCAAGGACGGTGTTCACCGACCCCAACGATGAACAGAGGGCCTCCAGGGTAGGAAGCAGCTGGGCCACTCCCTGAGATGGCTCCCCACACAGCACGGGACCAAGGCCGAGGGGTCCCAGCATCGCCCCAGCACGGGCCAGAAAATCCAGGACCCCTTGGGCATCGGCCATACGGGAGACCTGGAGGCTCTCTGCCTCTCTCTGTGCAGCCTCCTCCCGGTCAGCAAGCTCCCGAGCACGGCACCAGATCATCCTCCCAGCGTTTGATGGCGAGATCCAAGTCCTGCAAAGCCCGGCGTTTCTCCTCCAGGCCCTAGGAGACCTCCCCCTCCTTCGCTGCCAAGTCCCGTTCAGCATCCGCAAGGGCAACCTCGCGACGGACCAACTCCAGACGTTGATCCTCACACAGCCTCAGGTGGGCATCAGTGGTGGCATGGGGCTTCAAAGCCTCCACCTCAAGCTGCTTATTCTTGGTGTCGACCAACTTCACCAAACGTTGCTCCTCTACAAGATGATCCCACTCCCAGGCAAAAGCAGTATGAGTCTAGCGTAAGATGGACTGGGCTGCGGCAACAACGTCGTAAAGAGGAATTGGAGGGACCATCATCACAGGCGACTGCCTCTCCGCCTCCTCTACCGATGCCATGACAGACACTAGTGGCTCGGGACCAGTTGGTGCCCCAACTGGAGCTCTGAGAACCGCAGTGCCGCTTCTCGATGCTAAAGCCCCCTCCTCCACTACAAGAGTGTCACCAGTAGTCGGTGGCAAGACGCCGCATTGAGCAACAATAACGTCAGGTGCCAGCTCCACTTCGACGACGGGCGGGCCAGCCTCACCAAGGGGAGTAGCCACGACCAGTGTAGCCCCCTCCACGCTGGGCGCCTGACACCTCCGCGCCTGGCACCTCCTCGCCCAGCACCTCCACACCAGGCACCTCATCGCCTGGCACATGTACCCTGGGCACATCCTCGCCGGGCGCCCCCTCGCCAGGCACATCCTCACCTGGCGCTTCCTTGTTGCGCGCCACTTCAGACCCACCTTCCTCGACGGATGAGAGCGCAGAGTCATCGATAGCCGGCGCTAGGGCCGAGGTGCCCTCGGGCATAGGACGCAGCATGGCAGGCCCCGTCCCAGCCTTGGGAGGGCAGCGCCTACCAAGCCTACCCCTGGGAGCACCAAAGGCACCAAGTCGCCTGATGACGCACTGAAAAGCCAGGATAAAACTCTGTCAGGACATGCGTAAGGAAAGAAGGGAGAAGTAGAGGAAGAAGATGGGACTTATCGGTGGGTCGGATCGCACCAGTGACCTTGGCCCTCCACCCTGAGCGATAGATCGAGACCACTGGCGCTTGAAGGCAAGATTGGCACCGCCGTCTCTGGTTCTGCCTCTTGACTAGACCGTGCTGGCATGATCTCTTGCGCAGACACCTCTACGCCCCCACCGGAACTAGAGCCGCTATAGGAATCAGAAACCAAGTCTACGATGGGAGCTTCGGTTGATCCAGCCCCATCACAATGAGAAGTTGGGGTGCTGCCCCCCCCCCCCCCCCCCCCGCGCGTCAACTTCCGCTTCCTCGATGCAAGAATAGCAGAATCCATGGCCAGACGGCGGGAACGTCTCCCTGGTGACGGAGCTGGTATTGGCTGACTGCCCTCCGGCTAGACAGAAGACGATGTCGACCCTACCTCTGCCTTCTCTGACGAGTGGGAGGAATCCGACCTTTGTTGCAGCATGACGCAGCACGCGCCAGAACCGCTGAAACCCCTGACGTCTCCTTGGGGTGCAAGCAGGTGGCACCGAACACGTTGACCGCCGGCATCGAGCTCAGAAGTTTGTCCCTCTCAATGGGGGTCATGAAGAGTAGCTGGCAGTCGACTGGGATGGATACGTGCTCGTCATCAATCATATCATTGGTCACCAACTTCAGCAAATCATCCAACACCTTCGGCAGAAGATCATCCAGAGCCAGTCGACACTGATCATCAGTACCAGTATAGTACCAGGCCTCATAGCGACGATTCTGCAAAGGGGCAGTATGATGACGCAAGAAGTCGGCCAGCACCATCAGGGAGGTCAAACCTTTGCTCGCCAAGAATTGCATCCTTCTCAATATCAGCACATACTCCTTCGGCAGCCCTTGGAATGCTTCCCAAGTGGTGGGATTAGCAGCGGGACCTGTAGTGGGCATCCTCAGCGCAGGATGGGCCTCAACCCGCACGATCGCCCAATCTTCCCTCCAGGTTTTCCACTTACCCCCTTTGAGCGAAGGGATGTAGTGTCGGGTGGACTTGTCCTGGTGCCGAAAGTAGTAGGCACCCACCTGGGTAGTCTCGCTTTTCCCGGTGGTCTTCATCATGAAGAAGAGCCGGAACAACTCCACCATTGTCTTGCAGCCCACGAACGCCTCACTGAGGTGGACGAACAACGCCATCACCACAATAGAGTTCAGAGACAGGTGGTGAAGCTGCAAACTGTACTCCTCCAGCACAGCGAAGAAGAACCTTGACAGTGGAAGCCCAAGCCCTGCAGACACATAGGCGGAGAAGAGGACGGTCTCGTACTCGTGCAAATCTTCAAGAGAGGGAGATCCACAACGGATCATCCCCGCACGCTCCGATGACGACCAGCCAAGCAGTTGCCACATTGACAACAGCTCGTCTGCTAACCGAAGGCGAGACGGGGGCAGTGGGGAGGCCATTGGAGCAAGCAAAGGGGAGAATCTTTGGCTAAAATAAGGAAGCTCGAGCACTCAAGGAGAAAGGCAAAAGCTTAGGGTGCAGGGTGTGACTAGGGAAGGAAACGAATTCCCCTAAAGGTTTCCTTTTTAAATCACCCCCGCAGCGCTTGAGTGCAGCGAGGCCAGGACCGACTCGCACCACTCCAAAACCCGGGGTCCATGACGATGGGCACTATGCCCCTGGGTAGAAGCGCTGGCCCAAGCGGTCACTCACCTGGAAAAATAACAGGTACAACTCCCATAGAGGCGGGGCGACAAGAGGGCTATAACCGCATCGGGAACCATAGCGGTTAAAAGCGTCGCAGAAGACACAGAAACAACAGCAAGCAAAGATATCGTCACCATAACCTCTAAACCTGAGAAAGACGTGTGGCGACATTGGCAGGAGCGCCCACCGCTTCAACTACCCAAGACAGAATTCAAAGCCCAATGCGGGGAAACAGGGAAAGCGCTCCACCTTTGGGCTCCACATCTCGCCCCAAGGTGGACTCAGGGGCCACTGTCGGTACCCTGCAGACTGGGTACCCTCGCACATAGGATGAAGACACTGGGGCATGTCCGGCAGCGCCACATGTCTAGAAGTTGTCGAGGCCTCAACCTCCCGCAAGATCCAGCCCAGTTCCGCCGCGTGGGGCACGAAGGATGGGATAAAAACCCTCACGGGAGACGACCTCCCAAGGCGCCACGTGTTGAGGGGAGACCCCGCACAACCTCGGCGGAGAAGATCCAGAGCTACCACAAAGCCTGGAGCGCCAGACCAAGTGCCCTCCCTCTAAGGACAGAGCGGAGCTTCCACGTGCCCTAGGGAGCCCCAGAGCTGCCACATGCCATGAAGGACCGGGGCTAGCCTCCCTGGCGAGTACCTACACTGGCGCTGCCACGTGTCTCGCAGCACCCCCCAGACGGTAAGGTGCAGGAGTTAAAAGTTGGAGCGCTCCACTCAGGACGGGCATTGAAGGTACGCACCCACCTCTGACACACTACGCGGAGCACACCAACGGTCAGAGACTGTTATGACCAATCACAACACAGTGAAGGCGCTGCAGTCCTATCCCACTTGGCTAAGTGAGTAGGTTGCAGCAACAAGACAGGATGGCGGGACACCATCTGCTACCGTCAGCAATGGCGCATGGGCTACTGACAAGGAAGACGGCAAGACGGCGAGCCTCCACTGCCATGCTTAGGGAAGCTTACGCGGGAAGCCTTAGATCTTTTAGGATAAGATTGCCCCGAGGCCACCTGTCGGGCCCAAGGACCCCACTTGTAAGGCATCCAGTCTTGGTTATAAAAGGCTTGGACCACCTCCGATACAAAGGACGAGACTCAGAATCCCCAATACATACACATACGCATACACAGTCACCAAGCAATACAATCCACCATGGAGTAGGGTGTTACGCTCCTTGCGTCCCGAACCACGTAAAAACAAATGTCTCATACTCTTCCGCTAGAACACTAGTTTGAGGCCTAAGCCCCGCCGAACAAGAACCTCCGTGGGCTGCTCCTTAGCAGATCGGGGGAAGTGTCACATTGACACTTCGACAGTTTCATATTCCTTGATGCATATAGTTGGGGATGTTTTCTAAATTCTTATCTCTTGCTTTTCTCCAGATGGTGAGGACTTGCAACCAGAGGGATGCCAATGATGAGGGGGAGAACAATGGAGCACCTCAGAACAACAATGGACAAGGACCTGCCCAGGGAGCTATCAACCTTGAGCAGCTTTTGGCTATGCAAAACCAGCTCATGCAGACCATGATACAAACTATGGGACAGCTGTAAGCTGGCAACAACAACAATCAGCCCCACATACCTCCATCGCCACCCCCACCTCCTCATAACCAATTGGGTGAGTTCATGAGGACTACGCCACGGACCATTGCTCAAGCTGCTGACCCTATGGATGCTGATGATTGGCTCAAGTCCGTGGAGAAGAAACTTGCAATAGTCCAATGCAGTGACCGGGAGAAGGTGCTATTCGCATATAATCAACTTGTTGGAGCAGGTGTCGATTGGTGGGATTCGCTATGCAACACCCATGAAAATCAAGAGAGGATTACTTGGGCTGAAGTCAAGGAGAGTCATTTTGTGAAACCCCAGGCTTTCTCGGATCATTGAGCATAAGGTGACATTTCTTGGCATGAAGGCTCTAATCATCCTTTTGACCGCCTCATGGTCAGTCCACTTCTTGCTTCCATAGGCGTGGATCTTGTTGATAAGTGCCTTCATCCGGTTGTACATGTCTTGAGGTGATTCACCTTCTTCAATGGCAAATCTCCCCAATTCTCCTTCAAGCATCTCAATTTTAGCTTCTCGGACTGACTTATTTCCTTCATGTGTGTTGACGGCTGTTATATACCAATTTCATCCTTCAATTTAACTTAATTATGTGAAGGATTTGTCATTTCTTGCACACATCACCTTTCTACCTAACCCAATTCCACTTGGAATTGGAGAAATATGTGTATGCAGCATTTTATGCAGGAAGTGAGGAAATGTAGAGGGACCAATCCTATAAAATATCATCCCAGCCAATCAGGCGATGACACGTGGCATCCCATGGATCAAATGGCCCACAAACAGAAGTATCTGAGGAGATCTAATGGTGTATCACCCATATACATCAATGGGACCCACCTGACAGCCACCTGGAGAAAGCACACGAGAAATGGTGCAATGACCAGGTCGGCCGAACCAGGGGGTCGGCCGACCTGGTCTTTGCACCAAACTCGGTCAGCCTCCACGTGTTGGCTCCTCCCGGCTCCCTGGAGTCAATGGTGACTGATTCACGCGCTTTTGGTGGCGGGAACCAACCTCAACACTAGTATAAATAGGACCCCCTACCCCTCACTTCAAAACACACCACTTGAGCTTCATCTCTATTGTATACACTATCATCCATAGTCTTAGAGGAGCTAGGTTGTAGAGAGGAGAGTCTCTAGTCCCAAGTCCAAATTGGGAAAGGAGTAAGGAGTCTCTCTCTTCCCAATCCTACATTGGGAAAGGTATGGCTCATGTATTCTTTCTTGTATTTGTGACTTTATGCATAATAAAGATAATATCTTTAGTCTCTACTTATACATATACTTGGGCAAAGTGTTTCTTGTTTGATTGTGGAGTCCATGTATGTGGAAGGTATAGCTTCTATGACTGTTTCATCATGAACATATCTCATTATCATAGAACCTATAGACCCCCACTATAGTCTAGTTAATTATAACATAACTAGGTTAGTATGGATAATTATGTTGTGTATCAACATTGGTTCAATGATGCTTCAATTCATTGCCTTAGGATAGATTGTGCCTAGGCTCTTAAGGTAATTGCTTAATATGCTAGCATGGTGCTAGGATAGCTAAGTAGCATTGGATGTCTTGTAGACCCACGGATTGAAGAGGTAGGCAGTAGGTGGTGACAGCCCTATCTGTCATTTGTAATCCTCCATGTTCGGCTATGCCACAGGCTCTTGGTGGGAGTCGCCCTAGTATTGCTAGGGGTAAGCCCGTGCCTGATGTGTTGAATCACATAGCATAAGTATTCACTATTGATTTGGCTTATGAATAATTAGTTTAGACTATGTATATGTACAATAGAGCATAGTAGGAGTACCTCCATAACTCTCAACCTTAACTAACCTCTAGGATCCTCTTAACCCCCTTAGACTTGAAAGCTTTTGTGTGTGTCACACTACCTCCACTATTATTCTATCCATCCTTACTAGATTCTTACCTAGACCTTTATACCCTTTCCACTTGATGATTGTTATATCTCTTCCCTGCCTTCCTTTGGGATCAAATAAATGACACCCTTGGGAATACTCTTAAGGGGAAATGCTACAATGATACCTCCGTGCGCTTGCGGAATTCACACTGTGATCCAACAGAACCATTAACAAGCATTTCTGACACATCAGTTGGAGATGTTTAGTCAATGGTATGTAAGTAATACCAACAAGCATTTCTGGCACTATTGCCGGGGATGATTTGTTAGTATATCTTAGGATCCGTCAACAAGGATTTCTGGCGCCGTTGCCGGGGAAGGCAAATAGATATATAACATGACTGAGTGAATAGGATAGAACCCTGGGTAGGATTTTAGTAGGATAACCATTCTTTGTTTTCGCATTTTTAAATATGAAAACAGGGTAGTGTATGTTTTGTTTCCGCCTACCAGAGAACTTTGTTGAAGATCCCGAATCTCTTCTGAGAGACCAACCCCGTGTCGTTACTCCTCGGAAGATTTGAGCGACAAGGCAAGCCAACATTTCTGCACCAATAATCCAAACGCCAATGGCTCAGAAGACCCTTCGTGAGTTCTCAGCTCCCTCTGCTAACAATGTGCCTATTGCACCCACTGTTTACACGGGAGATGTGAACTTCGAGATCAAAAATGGCCTTATCACTATGGTGCAAGCCAACCCATTCTGTGGGAAGGCTAACGAGGATGCAAGTGGTCACCTGCAACAATTCCTCGAGATCTGTAGCACTTTTAAGATCAAGGACGTGTCTCCGGATGCGGTCCGTCTGAGATTGTTCCCATTCTCTCTCCTTGGGAGAACGAAAGAGTGGTTCTACGTGAACCAAAGTGTTGTAGACAATTGGGAGAAGTGTTCTACGGCATTCCTCGCCACATTCTTCCCGTTGGGCAAAACCAATGCCCTACGTGGAAGGATTTCTAGCTTTCAGCAAGAGCCCAAGGAATCTATTCCTGAGGCATGGGAAAGGCTTCAGGAGTACATCCTAGCCTGTCCCCACCATGGGATGGATGACTGACTCCTTATTCAAAATTTCTATAATGGGTTGATCCCATCAGCTCGTGACCATTTGGATGTTGCTGTTGGAGGAGCCTTCTTCTCATTGACAGTGCCAAAAGCTAAAGATCTTATTGAGAAGATGGTGTCCAACATGGGATGGAACAATGAGCGTCTCCATACCCGACAGCGAGGCATGCACACCTTGAAGGGGGTGGACATGATCGCTGCAAAATTTGACCTCCTAATGAAGAAAATTGATGGACAAGCCAGTGGTGAAGTGTATGGCAATGCCTATGCCCTAGACTCTCACATCACGTGTCAAGTCTGTGGCAACACGTGTCATATGGGCAATGATTGCCCAGAAACTCGTGAGGATGCCCTATACCTAGCCAACACTGGAAATTTCAACAACAACAATGGCTATCGTCCAGGAGGTCAAGGGTGGGGTCAACAACGCCCATTCTTTCAAGGAGGGTATAACAACAATGACAACCCTGGAAATCAGCCCAACTTGAGAGAACTTGCAATTAGCCAGCTCAAGATCAACGATGCCCTATCCAAGAAGTTGTCAGCTAATGACAAGACCCTAGAGAATATTAATGCAAAGATTGAAGTACTATCCTCAGCATTTAAGAATCAACTGAGCTTCAAGAAGATGTTGGAGACTCAGTTGGCACAACTTGCTGCAGTTGTCCCTCCATTAGAAAACAACAAAATTTTTGGGCAGCCAGAAGCCCCAGTGGAGAACGTCTGTGCAGTGGTTATGAGAGGAGGAAAGACCACTCATGACCCACCATATCCCACACAAGAAAAGAGGACAACTGAACCTGAGAAGGAGGATGTCCCAAGTGAATTACTTGGTGAGAGAATGGTCAAACACTTTGAAGACACCAAATTATTGCAATTGTCTCACAGACAAAGGAAGCCAACAGTGGATGAGCAATTCAACCATTTTGTTGAGATCATCCAAAAGATCCACATCAATGTGCCCTTGATTGATGTGATGCAAGTACCCACTTATGCTTGCTATCTCAAGGACATATTGAACAACAAATTGCCATTGCCCACCACTGAGGTCGTCAAGCTTACGGAAGACTGCAGTGTAGCCATCCTCAATAGGCTTCCTGAAAAGAAAAAGGACCCCGGATGTCCTACCATTTCATGCTCAATTGGAGCTCACCACTTTGACAAGGCACTTTGTGATCTGGGAGCAAGTGTCAGTGTGATGCCCAAGGTTGTGTTCAACCAGCTGAACTTCACAAAGCTGACTCCAACACCAATGCAGCTACAACTGGCTAACTCTTCAGTCCATTATCCAGCGGGTATTGTTGAAGACGTCCCGGTGAAGATCCGGAACTGCTTCATACCCGTGGATTTTGTGGTGCTGGACATGGACACTGAGAAAGATACACCACTCATTCTTGGGCGTCCATTCCTAAGCAATGCAAAAGCTCGCATAGATGTGGGAGCTGGAGAAATCCACTTCCATATTAATGGCAAGGAGGAAAGGTTTAACTTTCGGCCAAAATCAGAACAATGCTCCATGATTCGAATCAAGTATGGGTCAAATGATAAACACATCAGAGAGGTCGAAGTCACACCTCCAAAGGTGGACTCACTCATTGCATTCATGAGAAGATTAATCTACGAGGAGAATCCGTCGTTTCGACCACGCCGATATACAAAGGCGACGGAATCATCTGGACCTTCCCAAAGGCCCAAGTCCACCAAGCCGCCAAAGAAGGAATGGCAGAAGAAGCAAGACAAGCCGTCCAAGCCCATCCCTCCGGGCCCAAATGTGAAATGAAGACGGAGGAATGTCCATCTCGTCGGACGGGGTGAGACCTACGCCAATAGGTTAAATTGGTAGTTATCCCACTTTATTTTTCTTTCTTTCTTTTCCACCCCATTTGGATTTTTCCCATTGCATATTTGATTTTTCCTAGCAAGTTGAGAATCTTATATTCTCAATTATCATTTTTCTTTATTTCTTTTCAAAAGAAAATTTTTCATTAGATTTGAAAAAAAGGTTTTTTGAAGAAAAAAAATAATTTTTTCTGAGCTGCACAAGTGGCATTTCACCAACGTGCTAACTTTATAGCCGTTTGGGAGCCACTTGCCAAAAGGGGAACCAGGGGGCCACCTGTCAGGTCGGCTGAACCCCCTCGTCGGCCGAACAGGGAATGGAGCCAAATTGGCTCCCCTTCCTCCAACGGCTATATTTTGAACCCCAAGTGACCTTTGGAGAGTGCATCCTATAAGTTGTGGCAGTGAGGAGGACCTCTCTTCACACACACCACATCATTTTACACCTCCCCAAGTCACTCTCTAGCTCACCTTGTTTTTCTTGCTCTTCATTGCAACACTCTTGCTCAAATCCATACCCAAAAAGATTTTCTTTTGTTTGCATTTGCATTTTACACTCAAGCTTTCAAGAGGAGAAAAGTCGTTGAGAGTTTTGTTTTCCAAACATCGCTTCTTTTCGTATTTTTCTCGCCTTGTTTTGTTCTTGCTTGTTGAACTCAAAAATACATGAAGAGGTTGTTTGAAAAGAGGAAGGAGGCTGCAAGCTCAAGCCATGGTGAAGGTTCTAGTGCAGGCCTCTCTTCCATGGGTACAAGCCCAAGGAGGAGAAGTGTGTGTGAGGACACTCCCATGGAAGAGAGAAGCAACCCACACCAACTTCTTCATGACAACGACCTCGACATATGAAGCGAAGTTTAAGATCAAGCACGCAGGCTTCTCAAAGATCGTGAGTTCCGCCACACCAAGGCTTACGATCCACATTTGATCTCCAAAATAGGTATGGACTCTGAATTTCTTTCCATTTGGCATGCAATTGGATTTGATGACTTTGCTCACATAGAGGAGAAAGGTTCATGCCTTCTCACTATCCAATTCCTTTGCACGCTAAGAATAGGATTTGATGGTATTACTTTTAGATTACTTCAAAAAGAATACAACATCCTATGGAAAGAATTAGGTAGCATCCTAGGCTTCCATAAACGGTGGTTGCTAGATTTAGACAATTTGCCTAAGTTTAACAAACAAAGTTTTTTGCATGAGCTAACTAGTGAGGTCACATGTAGGGCTCCTAGGAATAGCCACATCCAAAACCCTACCTTATGCTTCATGCAAAGATGGGGTGGATATGACTATGTTCCCTAGGGGAGATGTTAGGGTTGTGCGAGATGATGAATTGAAAATTTTGTTTGCCATGACTAAAAAGATAAAAGTTGCTCCAATCAAAGCCATGATGACACAATGATTAGATTACATTTAAAAATCATGACCAATTGAATGCACTTCATTGATTACTCATATTGCTGATAGGGTAGGAGCAATTAAATACTCTTCATTTGAATATATTGAAAATGAAAGGGAATTAATTGATGAATACTATCTAGTGCAAGGGCGTACCCTTAAGCATGATCATGATGACTCCTTGATATTTTTCTATCCCGACTTTGTCAATGAAATTCAGTTACCTAACCCGGATTTTCATTTGTACAAATGTTGGAGGCTAACCATTAATCTTCTTCCCCTTGAGGAAGCAAGAAGAAGTAATATCTCTGGCAGGGTAACAAGGAATCGTGCGAGGGCTGCAGCCACAAGCATGCCACCGATAATCTCTCCGGTCCATGAATACCAAGAGGAAGAGAACCCAACGGGTTATGCGCCCGGATGGACTCAACCTCCGACGTATGAGACTGGGGGATCATCTTGGCAAGAATGGCAAAGGGATCCACCCTTATCCACTTCAAGCTCTAGCAGCTTGCCCCCAACGTCCATGAGAGGATGTCGTTCCTTTTCGGCTAGAAGTCATCATGACTATAGCCAAGGAATGACGGACCTCGCTAGACGTATGGGAGAACTTGAAGTGAGAACGGGTGACATCTACAACACACTCTAGGATCATGTTCAAGGTACCTAGGATTGGCAACAACACATGGATGCTCAATTCACCAACTTCAACACGACGCTACAACAACAACAAGCCGATCATGCAGCATACTTCCATCATCAAGGGTTCAACCCTTATCACGGAGGTAGTTGAAGAACAAGCTTGGGGGAGGACCCCCACTTGAGGTAACATGTATCACATTCCTTGCATATTTATTTTCCATCCATCAATCATCCACCTTGCATTTAAAAAAAAAATAGGTTAGATTTGCTTTCATCAAATAAAGATGTGCGGTAAGAATGATTTAGAATTCACATAGATGAAATGATGAATAGTTGCTCTGTTTTATTTTCCTAAGTCTCTAGTTTACAACTTGCTATTCTCCAAATATTGCTTTCATTGGTTTGAAATACTTTTACCTTAATTTGGAAGTTGTGGGTAGCAAAATCTTAATCTAATTCTAGGTTGTTGCAAGACTAGAATTGGTAATAGGGCTGCTAGTCCTAGTTTGAAAGTAAAACTTAGATTTCCGGAGAAATTCTAAAAATATTTAAGTTTCCCTCAATTGATTGGAAGTACCTACCAAAGCCATATAATGTTCATACATAGACAAAACCTTTTGCATATGCTATTTGCTTTCACATTGAGCCTAGTCAAACTAGTATAGACCTATGTGAGAAATCATTCAACTCTTTTTGAATTCAAGACTTCACTTGCACATACTATTCTCCTACACTAGAAGTAAGCAAAACGTCCATCATATCCACCATAACACAACAAAAAGAGAAACTCCATGTTATTCATGTTTAGCACTCTCTTCAAAATTCATTGCAAAGAAAGGGAGTAGAAAGCATGGCTACAAAAAGAAAATGAAAAAAAAACATGCTTACACCATTAGCATGAGAAAAGAAAAGTAGCCATGTTTCATCCCTGTAAAAGAAAGAGAGATTATACCAAAAAGGAGTTATCTCAAGTATCCACATCCACTTCCACTCCATATTGTATTTCCACATGGTGTAATCGTTTCCATCGAATTGTGGAGGCTTTCCCATGGGACTAGAAAGATAATGATTATTTGAATTGAGACGATTGTAACTGTAAGGATATCGGGAGTAGTCGTGATGACCACTCCTCGTGGTCTTCTCATCCTCTTTTCCCTTCTGTCTTAGAAGTTTATTCCTTATAAGTGCCTTGAGGTGACACACTTCTTCATCGTCGTGTTGATTTTCCCTGAGTACATCAAAGGCTTTTGTATCTTGCTCTTCTTCGGGGTTGGACACTTTCGGGATCTCATTGTTCTTCTCAAAGGCCATTGATCTCTCCGAGTGGTAAGTCTCATCGATGGAGAACCTGCTCTCAGACCAATTGAATGTGGCCCAGAGGGGGTGAATAGGCTTTGAAAATTTCCTTCACAGTTAATCAAATGGTCAAATGTTTGATTGACCAGACTTGTCCGGTTGGAGGTGCGGACTAGTCCGGTGTGCTAAATGTGTGTCAAGTTGATTAAGTGTTGATTTGGGAATTAAACTTTATAGCAGAAAAAATTTGAACAACTGGTAGGATCAATTGAATTAACAATCAATATTGTGAAGTTACACATGAAAAGCAATTTGCAATTCAAGTTATAATGTTGATCAACTCTGTGCCCTAATCAATGAAGATGCAAAAACAAAGAAGCACACGGGACACGGATTTTTACCGAGGTTCAATCCCACCACAGAAATCAACATCCTCGTTGAGGAAGCCCACACAAAGTCGGGTCTCTTCAAACCCTTTCCCTCATCAAGTCACCACACAAGGCCGACTTGTTTCCACTATCAAGGGTAATCACCGAGTTGGTGGGGCAACCTCACACGTTGAGGGCTCATACAAGAATTACAATGAAAAGATGATCAAATACACTCGAAAAGATTACATGTAGATGCACGAGTGTAAAGAGATCAAACCCCAAGAGCTCAATGAAGCATAGACAACGATCTCCCAACCCCAATATGAATACTCAATTGATTTTCAACTTTGAGGAATGCGTGGGGAGATGTGTTTTTGTGCTCTTGGGACAGGTGGCGGCACTAGGGTTTCTTAGTTTGACCGTAGGAATCGAAAGTTGTGATTGTGGGGTCGTGGATCTCCTATTTATAGTGTTTCCAAAATTATTGCCGTTTGGGAGCCCGACAACCGGACTAGTCCGCCTTGGGGTCCGGACTTGTCCAGTGGGTACACTAGAAACCCTAATTGTGCGAGGATACCAAACTAGCTCGGTAGATGTACGGACTTGCCCGATGCCCTGTGTAATTGACCTCCATAGAGTTGAATGGACTAGTCCGGTCCAAGAGCGGACTTGTCCGGTGCTATGTGTTATATAACATCAGAGATTTCAACAGACTAGTCCGGTTCTATGGATGGACTTGTCCGAAGTGTAGTGTAATGGGTTTATAGAGACTTGAACGGACTAGTCCGGACCAAGATCGGACTAGTCTGGTGCACTGTAAAATGAGATTACAGAAAGTTTAGCGGACTAGTCCGGTGCATAGTGTATTTGGACAATAGAGAGTTGAACGGACTAGTCTAGTCCATGAGTGGACTAGTCCGGTGCTCAGTGAATGGTTGATTATAATCCCTTACCCCTACGCAAAGACTTGAGCTATTGGGATGTGTCTCTCACACACATCCTATACATTTAAATCTACTTTGCGCTTCAGTCGTTAGTTGGGCTTTTCTCTTTTTCTACACCACTTCATTTTTCACTTTTTGAGTGCACCAAACTATCTCATTTGAATTGACCTGCAGCCATCTCAACAAGTTCATTAGGATCTCATTTGTTTGTCATCAATCATCCAAAACCCACAAGGGATTGCCTAGATGCACTTTCTCCCCTCTAGTAAGCCTCCGCAACGTTTGGATGGAAACTTTCTCCGGACCCGAATCATAGAGGACCTCGTCAATGACAAGGGGGCCCGGGTCCACTTTGCTTAAAAAGTTACACCAGGCAGACTGTTGTCATGATGAGAGGTTGGAAGCCCGAGGGCGGCCACCTGATAGAGCTACAAAGATTATGCTGGGAATCGATACAAATCTCGTATTGGGAACCGACGACCTTCAATTGCGTGAGATCCGCACGCCAAGATCCCACGCGCCGTGTCAAAAAGGGCCACGTGGCTATGGCATAACTCTTTGTCGTCGTCTCAACCGCCCAGGAAAAGACTTTGAAGCCAAAGCGTGAGAATCAAAAATGGCCCCACCTCTGGTAATATAACTTCACCCAGAAGGTTTCTCCCACAGGTGGGCCCGGGGGCCACTGTCGGTACCCTGGATACCAGGTAGCCCCTCATACGGCACTTAAAACCAAGGAGATCCTATTTGTCCAAGTTGAAAACTTTCGATGGCAACACACGCCTGATAGCATTGGGCCCGCATCCCTCGTTTGGGTAGCTCTGGTGCTACCACGTGTCCTACGAGACTGGACCTACATCAGTTCAGAGGAAAGCTTCGGTCCCACCACGTGTCCAGCAACCCCGGACCTAACCCCCAGTAGAGGGAAGCTCCGGTGCTGCCACGTGTCAAGAGGCTCTGGACCTGCCTCCCCATAGAGGGAAGCTCCAGAGCTGCCACGTGTTGGACCTCCGGACCTAAGCCCCCAACGGGAAGACTACAGAACCTCCAACAGCACGGACATTCAAGAGGCAATTAAACAACCGTTACAAGACTTGATTAATGTGTCATTAATTCAGCATTAATGACACATGATCAGAGGACCATCTAGACTGATAACGCCATCATTAAGGCACATTATTACACTATTAATCATGATTATGCATGTAGACCGTGTATAGGTCGATTATTACAGCCGGGGCCATCTGTCGGGCCAGGCAAATACTGTAACGGCCAGCCCTTAACATATAAAAGGGTTGCGTCGCACGGTATAAGACGACTAAGCTCACACGCATACAAGCAACCACTGACACTCGCCACGGACACATACTCAATCAACAACCACCCCATGGAGTAGGGTATTATGCTCAGGCGGCCCGAACCACGTAAAAACTCTCGTGTCATCATCTTGTTCTTGATCTTAAGTGCCCCATCCGAATACGAACCTCTGCGGACTATGCTTTAGTAGTACCGGGGGAAGTGTCGTTTATACACTTCGACAGTCACACATGTGTTTACTATCTACACGTAATCATGCTTTCGCAAAATTTATAATACAAGTCATAAGATTAAAGGTGAATTATCCATAACATAGGATAAAAAAGTATCCGTATGGACAATGCTGCTGAATTCACATCTCGAGCCTTCAATGATTATTGTATGGCTCAAGGTATAAAATGGCTTGGCAGAATCTCTCAAAAAGAGAGTTAAACTCATAGCTAGGTCATTATTGCAAGGTTGCAATTTATCAACATCTCGTTAGGGTCATGCAGTTTTACACATTATTGATCTTCTACAACTACATCCAACTGCATATCATACAATCTCCCCACTCCAACTTAGGCATGGAGATCAACCAAATATCTCTCACTTGCAGAAATTTGTATGTGTTGTGTACACACCAATTTCACCACCTAAGCGAACCTCTATGGGCCCTCCTAGAAAATTGGAGATCCACATGGGATTTCAATCCACGTCTATCTTAAAATATTTGAAGCCTTTAGCGAGTGATTTATGCACGGTTTGGTTTGCTGATTGTATTTTTAATTAGGATCATTTTCCGGATTTAGAGGGAGATAATAGATTTATCAATAAAAGTTGAGAAATTAATTGGGATGATAAACCCATCCTAACATCTGATCCACATACAAAGGAGATTGAACTTGAAGTTTAGAAAATTATTGAGTTGCAGCAAATTGCTAGTAACCTGCTAGATGCGTTTACTGATTATAAAGGTGTCACAAAGTCTTTAAATTCTGGTGTAAATACGCCATGTAGAGTGGAGGTACCAACAAAAATCACTCCACCTCCGAAAAGAGGGAGAGCAATACAGCAGAAAGATGCTTCAAATATGCGTTCACAAACTACGAGGACAAAATCTTCCTCAAATCAAGTAAATGCAAGTCAACAAAATGTTGATGGACACCAATTGGATCTGATAAATCTAAGACCCAGCCCTCAAGTGTGCAATATAGAGCAGGTTGGAGGATCGAAAGACCCTAATTCTTGCATGTTGGGAAATCATGATGAGTTTCACGGGGTAACAAATTTCCATCAATTATACTAGTTTCAAAGAATTACTTGACCATAATACAATGGTTGTCAACTCATGCTTTTCAACCAAGATAGCTAACCTTCTCAATGATCGTGATCCTAAGACCATGTCAGAGTGTAAACAATGCTCAGACTAGATTAAATGGAAAGAAGCTATCAAGGCATAATTTGACTCGCTGAAAAAGATAGAGGTATTCGGTAATGTAATACCTACACCTTCTAGAACCTATCCTGTCGGGTTCAAGTGGGTTTTCGTCCAGAAATGGAATGAAAACAATGAGGTTGTGAGATACAAGACAATACTAGTTGTACAAAGGGTTCACGCAGAGACCCGACATTGATTTCAATGAAACATATTCGCTTGTAATGAATGGAATAACTTGCTGATATCTTATATCACTGGAAACACAAAAGCATCTATCTTTGTAGTTGATACATGTCGTGACTTCATATTTATATGGGTCACTAGATTCGGAAATATACATGAAAGTCCCTGGTGGGATACCTGTACCGAATGAAAACGTAAGACGCAAGATGTATTGTGTCAAGCTCAATAAATCATTATATGGCTTAAAACAGTCTGGAAGGATGTGGTATAGCCAACTGAAGAAGTTCCTTCTAAACAAAGGCTACTCTAATAATGATGATTGTCTTTGTGTCTTCATACGCAAATCCTTAACTGGATTTTGCATTATTTCAGTATATGTTAATGATTTAAATATCATTGGCACTAAGCTTGACATTAATAAAGCTCGCAATCATCTAAAGATCGAATTCGAGATGAATGATTTAAGTAAAACTAAATTCTACTTAGGTTTACAACTAGAGCACTTTCATACGGGTATTCTAGTACATCAATCGGCTTATGTCCAAAAAGTATTGAAGAAATTCAATATGGATAAAGCCTATCCATATAAAACTCTTATGGTAGTTAGAGCCTTAGAAAAGGATACAGATCCATTTCGGCCACGCCAAGAAGGTGAAGAGGTATTGGGTTCTAAATATCCATACTTAAGTGCCATTGGAGCACCTATGTATCTTGCAAATAATACAAGACCCGATATTATATTTGTAGTAAATCTACTAGCAAGATACAGTGCCGCTCCAACCATACGTTATTGGAAATGAGTTGAATATGTTTTTAGATATCTTAAAAGCACAATAAATCTAGGTCTTTTCTTTTAGAAAAACCAAGATCTCTAATTGGTATTGTCGAAGGGTCAATGCGACACTTCCCCCGGATCTGCTAAGGAGCAGCCCGCGGGGGTTCTTGTTCGGCGGGGCTTAGGCCTCAAACTAGTGTTCTAGAGGAAGAGTATGAGACAGTTGTTTTTACGTGGTTCGGGCCGCAAGGAGCGTAACACCCTATATTGCTTGGTGAGTGTGTATGCGTATGTGGCTGTATCGGGGATTCTGAGTCTGGTCCTTGTATCGATGGTCGTCCAGGCCTTTCATAGTCAAGGTAGGATGCCTTAAAAGTGGGGTCTCAGGGCCCGACAAGTGGTCTCGGGGCAATCTTATCCTAAAGATCTAAGGCTTCTTCTGTAAGCTTGCTCTGACTGCGGACTTGAGGACTCACCGTCTTGTCACTCGGGTCGTTAGTAGCCCACGCGTCATTGCTGACACTCGCAGGGAATATCCCATCCAACTGTCTCTGGCGCCATAAGATACCCACTTGGCGGAGTTGGATAGGCCTGCGGCACCTTCACTGTGATGCAATCAGTCGCAGCGGTACCTGACATTAGGCGTGCGCCGCACCATGCATCTGGGGACACCGGGTATCTTCAAGGCTTGACGGAGACAAGGTGTACCGCCCTCTTCACTTCCTCACTATCCGCTCAGGGCAAGTGGACTGACCATGCGGCCACTGGGGAGCTCTCCACCATGGTGGAGGCCACGCCCGTCTCGGGGGCCATGTGGCAGCTCAGGAGTTCACCTCCGCTGGGGAGGCCAGATCTCGCCCCAGCTTGGGTGCTCACCTCCGTGGGGGAGGTCGGGTCTTGACTTCGTGTGCCACGTGGTAGCTTGGGAGCTCACCTCCGCGGAGGAGGTCGGGTCTCGTCCCGCTGGACACGTGGTTGCCTCGGAGCTTGTTGTCATGGTGGAGCAGAGTGCCTCCTTTGGGATGTCTTGTAGGCACCTCGGACCTTCCATCTGAGGCCGGCGGGTCTGGGTCTCTTGGACACGTGGCGCCTTCGGACCCCGTCCCTGCTGGGAGGCGAGGTACCTAGGCGGTTCTAGCCTGTGCGCGAGGGTACCTGGTATGCCGGATACCGACAATGGCCCCTGGGTCCACCTTGGGGTGAGGCGACGAACCCGAGGGTGGGGCCTTATCCTGCTTTCCTGCGCGGTCTTTTAATTCTGTCTCAATCAGTCAAAGCGGTGCGCTCTGCTGCTGATGTGACCACGTGTCCCCCTCTGGTTGAGGGGTCATGGCGACGGGATCTTTGCTTGCTGCGACATTATCGCGATGGTTCCCAAGGCGCCTGCTGCACTTCTGCTGCTTTCACTTCTGTCTTTGTGGGAACCACCGGGTTGCCTTCTTTGGTGAGGAACTGTCTGGGTCGGTTTTTCTGACGGGGGATCTGGGCCCGCTCATCATGGTTGTCGTGTTACGAGTCGTTGATTTGGAGCCTTCTCAAATTTGCACGGTGTGTCCAAACGCCTCTATGGTGCTTTAAAAAGGGGTACCTTTGTGGGTAATGGAATTTCCTTTCTTCCGCACGTTCCAAGCATTCAAGCCTTCGACTCCTTCCTTGTGTGTTTGCCCATTCTTGAGGTTCTCAATGCCCTGCTCCAACGAACTCAGCTTTGCCTCCTTCCCGGATGGATGATGTCTCACCCGTGAGGCGGCTTTTCAGATGGGAGGACAAGGAACAACGGGATCTGATCCGTCTAGGCTCCTTGCCACTAGAGTTGGGAGAGAAGGAGATCGTCTTCTTCCAGGCGTACGCATACTCTGGGTTTGTTCCTCCTGTCTCCTCCTTCCTGTTGACACTTCTAGAAGTCCTTGGGCTCCAGCTCCACCATCTGTCACCGAACTCTCTCGTGGTGGCAGCGGTGTTCTCGCATTTCTACGAGATGTTTGTCGGGGTGTGCCCATGTGTGCCAGTGTTCCGTCAGTTCTTCGTGCTGAGGCGAACCGGGAAGAAGAGCAAAGCCAACTTCCTTGGTGGTTTCTGCTTCCAGCATCGGGCCAACAACCCCTTAAAGTACATTACTCCGCTCTCCCTGATGAAGTGTCCCGGCTGGAGAAGCGACTGGGTGATCGTACACGCCGATGCCCATGATCGCATGGTCTTTCCCACCGGGTGGCCGGCGATTAGGAAGGCGGCCTGGGAGGAACGCCCAGAGCTTGAGGCGGCTTACAAGCCGGTGATGGAGAGGATCTGATTCCTAGCGGACCACGGCCTGTCGGAGTTGTCAGTGATGGTCGACTTCATTCACCATCGTTTGGCCCCTATCCAGCACCGTTGTCGCCCAGCATGGCTCTACTTTGGGCTCCAAGATGGTACCAGGTTGTTGAGGGGTCACGACATAGAGACGACCCCGCAGGAGGTGTTCGAGGCAATGTCCAAGGCGTGCGACGACCTGCTTCCGGGTGACGTCTTTAACCTGTCGCAGGTTTGCCCACCGCTTTGCATGGATCGAGACCTTCGGACGAAGGTTCTGAAGGAGATGCCCAACTTGGACGCGATTTGTCTTGCGCCGTGGCAGGTTAGTGATGAGAGTTGGGGCCTAGCCATCGTTGACTCCTCGGAGGAGTCCGCACCATCTTCGGGCTCCGAGGCCTCCGGGGCGGAGGAGGCGCCCGCTGCTAGGGGTAAAGGCAAGGCGTTGGTCCCCGACGTAGGTAAGGGGAAGGCACTAGTCCCCAACGTAGGCAAAGCTAAGGCCCTGATGGTTGAGGTCGTGAAGAAGAAACACCCTCGGTCGCCACTGAGGGCGCCGCCACAGGTGGCCTTTGCTCCAAGTCAGCGTCCACTAGCGCACTCCTCTCCAGTGCCTGGCGTCAGCGGTTCTTTAGGGGGGGGGGGGGGGAGTTTGGTCCGCCAGGCGGCGGCTCCTCCATCATTAGTGGTCGGCACATCATCCACCGTCCTTGCCACCTGCACGGTCCACGGTGCCATAGGGGACTCCAGTAGAATCACACCTTTGGAGCCTCAGGCAAAAAGGCCTCGAGTCGTTGTTGTCGGTAGCTCGGGAGGTGGCTCTGTCGAGGTTGGAGGGAGTACACCAGCACAGTGTGGCAGCACTGCTGGTGGCCTTGGCGGAGGCCCTGTCGGGATGGCATCGCCTGTTACGCCATCACCAGGGCCCGTGGCTTCAGGGTCCCCGAAGGTGGAGGCTCGCTAGAGCTTCCGGGGACCTTGGTAAGGCATTCTTACCTACACTTGCTCTATTATCTCGCCTGCCTATGTTGATTGGTTAGAGCTTGGTTTAAATTTGCAGGGTTGCATCAGCAGTTGTGAGGCCCCTACCGCCAAGGGTAGTTCCCGGGAGTGCTTTGAAGGCGGCCGAGGATGCTACAGCTGGGCTGGCGGGATAGCCTGCCAAGGTTGTTCAAGGGAGTGTTGCTCTGCCGTTTGTGCCCGGCGTGGGTATTGAAGCATCTCCGGTTGCATCTCCAGTTGTCGCGCCAGAGGCACCTCCAGCCGTCATGGTAGAGGCACCTTCGGCCATCGTGGCAGAGGCCATGTCAGAGCCGACTTCGGGGCCTGGGGGTCTCGCCCCTAGTGCTGCTGATTCGGCGGTCGGCCCTTTTGAGCGGTGGTGACCCTGTTGTGTCAGGTGGCACCGCAACTCCTGCTTAGTCTCCGGGGGTAAGATCCCCACTGTTGGTGGCCTCGCCTTCACCGCTATAGGAGGAAGGGATCCCCGAGATGATCATCGGACGGCCTTCCTTGACTTCGGCGCAGCCGGAGTGGCTCTCCAACGTCTGGACTTGATGCAATCCAGCATCCTTCAGGTCCAATCCAACCCCTGTCGGGCGCAAGAGGCTCTTGCTGTGGAGTGGGAGAAGTTGCATGCCGAGGGCGAGCACCTCCGAGGCTGGGAGGGTCTCCTGAGCTCAAGTATCGCCGAGGTGAAGGCAAAGTACCAGAAGGAGAACAAGGAACTGGAGGTGAGGCACCGCTTGGTGAGGGCCTCAGACGCCTCTGCCTAGAAGATTCTAGCCAACGCCAAGGCGGCCAACAATGTTGTTGACGCCCGCCTACGCGCTCTTGCTGTCGGTCGAGAGGCCCTGAGTCATCAAGAAGCCGTCGTTGCCAAGAGGTAGGTTGCGGTTGCTGAACAAGAGGCGGCAGCGCAGGCGATGATGGCCCGGGCTGAAGCCGATCAGGACAGGCTGCAGTCCCACCTCGAAGACCTTGAGCTCCGTGAGGTAATCTGGCACGGGACCAGGCGAAGCACCTAGCTGAGCGTCAGGAACTCCTCCTGGACAATCTTGACGTCCAAGCCCGGAAGCACACGACAGAGCGCCGCGGCCGGGAGCTTGACCTGCAGGAGCGTCAGCTGACTCAACGTCTAGAAGACGAGGGTAGGGCGGTGGCGGAGATGGTGGCATCCCATGTCTTAGTGTGCTACCGGAGCCGATACCCTGATCTGCCACAAGAGCTAGTTTTTTAAGGCCCTGTTATGGAACGTGAGGCAGCAGCATCGGTGGAGGTTAAGGAAGCTGAGAAACACGTCGTAGCGCAGTTCAGTCGGGGTTGAGGCTGGTGGCTTGTTTTTGTATCCGGGGTTCACCCTCCTTTGTAAAAAATTCCTTAATGGATTTGAATTTGTGGTTGGCTTCTTGCATTGTCTCTGTGACTCTCAACTGTTGTTCCGAATCGTAAGGATCTGCAGAACCTTTGTTGAGCTTGTTGGCTTCTCAGGACCAACAATTTGCACAACTGACATGGCTGTAGTGTCATCCGTTGATTTTCTGCATGTGAACCCCGTTAGAGGCCCCTTGGTAGATGTGGTTAGTTGGCTACCCACATCTACCACTTGATCGCAGAATGTCTTGGACTGGCCCCCAATAGAGTGGGGGAGTTTGGGGTGTCATAGCGCCACCATCTGCCGGAGTTGGGTGCTCCGGCGTCGTACACCATCTCCGTGTAGACATTGACGGCAGGCCCCTTGGAAGGTGCTGGAGCTGGATGCTTTGGCGTCGTCCACCATCTCTATGTAGACGTCGATGGTAGGCCCCTTGGGAGGTGCCGGAGCTGGATGCTTCGGCATCGTCCACCATCTCCATGTAGATGTCGACGGCAGGCTCCTTGGGAGGTGTCGGAGCTGGATGCTCCGGCATCGTCCACCATCTCCATGTAGACATCGACGACAGGCCCCTGGTTTAGAGGCTATCGCAAGGGAACCTTATTATCAATAAGAGCGGGGCAGTAGAGTTTACTCATTTATCCGTGCTTGGTGTTGTCGTTGACATTTCGGCACGTCGATGGCAAGCCCCTTGGGAGGTGCCGGAGCTGGATGCTCCAGCGTCGTCCATCATCTCCGTGTAGATGTCGATGGCGGGCTCCTTGGGAAGTTCTGGAGATGGATGCTTCGATGTCGTCCACCATCTCCGTGTAGACGTCGATGGCAGGCCTCTTGGGAGGTGCTGGAGTTGGATGCTCCGGTGTCGTCCACCATCTCCGTGTAGATGTCGACGACAGGCCCCTTGGGAGGTGCTGGAGCTGGATGCTCTGGTGTCGTCCACCATCTCTGTGTAGACGTCGACGGCAGGCTCCTTGAGAGGTGCCGGAGCTGGATGCTCTGGCGTCGTCCACCATCTCTGTGTAGACGTTGATGGCAGGCCCCTTGGGAGGTGCCAGAGCTGGATGCTTCGGCGTCGTCCACCATCTCCGTGTAGACATCGATGGCAGGCCCCTTGGGAGGTGCCGGAGTTGGATGCTCCGACGTCATCCACCATCTCCGTGTAGACGTCGACGGCAGGCCCCTTGGGAGGTGTCGGAGCTGGATGCTCTGGCGTCGTCCACCATCTCTGTGTAGACATCGACGGCAAGCCTCTTGGGAGGTGCCGGAGCTGGATGCTCCAGCGTCGTCCACCATCTTCGTGTAGGCGTCAACACCAAGCCCCTAGTTTACAGGCTATCACAAGGGAACCTTATTAGCAACAAGACCGGGGCAGTAGAGTTTACTCATTTATCCGCGCTTGTTGCTGTCGTTGACGTTCCGGCATGTCAACGGTAGACCCCTTGGGAGGTGCCAGAGCTGGATACTCCGGCATCGTCCACCATCTCCGTGTAGACGTCGACGGCAGGCCCCTTGGGAGGTGCCGGAGCTGGATGCTCCAGCGTCGTCCACCATCTTCATGTAGACGTCGACGGTAGGCCCCTTGGGAGGTGTCGGAGTTGGATGCTTTGGCGTCGTCCACCATCTCCGTGTAGACGTCGACGGCAGGCCCCTTGGGAGGTGCCGGAGCTAGATGCTCTGGCATCGTCCACCATCTCCATGTAGATGTCGATGGAAGGCCCCTCGTTTACAGGCTATCGCAAGGGAACCTTATTAGCAACAAGAGTAGGTTAGTAGAGTTTACTCATTTATCCGCTCTTGGTGTTGTCGTTGACATTTCGGCATGTCGACGGCAGGCCCCTTGGGAGGTGCCGGAGCTGGATGCTCTAGCGTCGTCCACCATCTTCGTGTAGACGTTGATTGCAGGCTCCTTGGGAGGTGTCGGAGCTAGATGCTCCAGCGTCGTCCACCATCTCCATGTAGATGTCGATGGCAGGCCCCTTGGGAGGTGCGGGAGCTGGATGCTCCGGCGTCGTCCACCATCTCCGTGTAGACGTCGACGGCAGACCCCTTGGAAGGTGTCGGAGCTGGATGCTCCGGCGTCGTCCACCATCTATGTGTAGACGTTGACGGCAGGCCCCTTGGGAGGTGTCAGAGCTGGATGCTCCAGCGTCGTCCACATCTGTGTGTAGACGTCTACGGCAGGCCCCTTGGGAGGTGTCGGAGCTGGATGCTCTGGCATCGTCCACCATCTCTGTGTAGACGTCGATGGCAGACCCCTTGGGAGGTTGTAACACCCTCAATTTTCGCATCATGCATTGCATACATGTTCATGCATTAAATATTAATAGAATAAAAGAAAAATGATAAAACATACATATATGTTGTAACAAAAAGAAGAAAAAGAAAATAATAATTATAGCTTAAAACTTGTAATAGGGAATAAGTATAAAAATAATAATAATAAAAAATATAAAAAGTATATATAAATACTATATATAATAATATATAAAAAATATAATATAATATAAATAATAAAATATATTATAATAATAATATAAAGGAAAAAAATAAAAGAAAAAGAAAGTAAAAAAAGAAAAAAGAAAAAAAGAAAAAAAAAGGACTGCTGGCCAGGCGGCCGAGCCGGCCCAGCCAGCAACCCCGCGCAGCGCCCCGGGTCCCACCCCGCCGCCCTCCAGCGCGCGCCCCCGCGCATTGCCCCGAGCCGGCTGCCAGCGACCGCGCGCGCCTGCCCGCCTGGGGCCTGCCTGCCCCGCGCCGCACGCTCCCACCCGCGCGCCAGCCACCCGGCCACGCACGCGCGACCCCCGACCGGCCTCGCACGCCAGCGCCGCACTCCCGCATCACGCCAGCATCCATGCGCCCTAGCCCCATCCCGCGCGCCGGCCCTAGGTGTCGCGTGCCCTAGCCGCTGGCTATAAAAAGCCACGGAGACTTCGTGTTTCCCGACGCCAGAAAAGCAACCGCCACCAGAAAATGCAGCCGCCTTCCATACCCAGAAAACCTAGCCGCCGGATAGAAAAAAAAAAGGGAGCACCAGAGGCTGCGCCGCAGTGAAGAAAAATAAGAAAAGGGAGGGCAAGAAGAGGAGGAAAAAGAGGAGGGTGTCGTCGTCCACCGGAGATCGTCGTCGTCGTCGTGCCGCCGGAGGACCGTTGCGTTGTCCACTTCGTCTACGCGTCATCATCATCCCTCAATCTTCAAAGTCATCGCATCTACGGTAGGATTCGTTTATCCAATGTGAATTGTAGCGACATATTAGATCTAATAGACGTAATTTAACCGTAGTTGCGCCATGAATTTATTTTCAGCAGTATTAATTCCCGTTAAAACCCCATAAACTTGTATGAACACGTATGAACTAGTTGCATCTAATTAATAAACAACCGTAGTTAATTAATTATTTGACTTTGCATGCATGCATATCATCGCATGTTGATTAATGTGTGTGCATCATGTTGATTTGTATGTATATTCTTGTATGTGTGATCACGAGTAGAGGGAAGTGCTCAAGAGGTCGTGTACGAGGATTTCCAGAATCAAGACTTCGAAGCGCTTGAGCAACCCTATCCGCCGGAGCAAGGCAAGTGTCCTTGAAGCATATTGATCCTGTTTTTAAAATAAATGTTTTGTTTGCAAACTGCATGCTTGTGTCAATTTGATGGGAATCCTATGGTAGGAAGTTTACTAGATTTGTTAAACCACCCTTGTCATCTGGAATTTATGGTAGAGAGCCGGGAAGGGCTTTTTACCTTTTTGCTTCGCTTAATTAATTGGGATGGTAAACAACAATACACATTTAATTATGCATCAATGATATTCTGGTTAATGTGAACTGGTCAATACGATGGGTGATCTAAGCAAGCCTGGTATGTGGATGGGTTGGATGTTATGGTGGTTTGCTTGCTTTAGATCTAAGGACCGGTTCATGCGAGAATAGGCCAGGACTACAGTGCCACCACGAGGCCAAGTATGGGTGCGTCATAGCTGATTAATTAGGGCTTTGCTAGTGCTGTTTGGACCATTGTGGATGCTCGGGGAAGGGGTAATCGGATTGGTTTTTTTGATGATTGGCGGGACTACCCTGGGATCCGAATGGCTCAAGAGGGGGCCCTTGGTTGAAGATGTGCTCAGTTGGAGACATCAACACTGGTGAAACCTCAGTGGGGTCTAAATAGGCTAGTAATCCCTTTGTAAAGGCTACTTTGTGACCTCTTGGCCATACACCAAAGGAACTGTAATTGGCATAAGGGAGATTCTTTAGTCGCCGACGGGTGATGAAATCACAAACACGTGGGTAAAGAGGTACAAACTCTGCAGAGTCTATTAAAACTATCATGATAGCCGTGCTCCCGGTTATGAGCGCCTGGATGACCTACATGATTAGAGGGAAATTGTGATTTGGGATGGTTATGGTTATGGTTATGGGATGGAATTATGGTTTATGACATTGATTATGGTTATTGGAATGGTTATGGTTGGTATTATGGTTATGGATTTGTTTCTGGTATTGAATATGGTTATTGGCAATGGTGGAATCTGGGTTAATGATGATGGATATGAAATATGGATATCTAATAATCATTGTGGGATATGATGGGTTTACTTCACATACTTATGATATATTGCTTTTCAAATATTTTACTGTACTTTTCAGCACTTAGCCATTATTGCATTCGTCATTTGAATCAGCCACATGTCATACTTTCCACACTTGCTGAGTACGATATGTACTCACTCTTGCAATCCCCCCCCCAACAGTTGCAGGTCAGGATTGTGAGTTTAATGGCGATAATGCGGAGATCTAGGCCGTGTCTACCGTCAACTTTGCCTGTGGTGTTGCATGGAGCTGCGCTATCCCTTTTGCTTAGTTTGCTTAGTTGCTTAATTAGTTTATTTCCGATGCATTAGTTGAACTTGTCATTAATATTCATTAGAGCTTGTATTCGAGGATAATATGGTTTGTGTAATAAAATTTGATAATTAATCTTGTTTTGTGGTAATTTTCTGTATATCCTTTTGTGATTGCACTCGTGTATGTGTGATGAACGTCCTGGGCACACATATGCGTTAGCTTGGTTCGTTTTCAGATCGGGCGTCACAGAGGTGCCGGAGCTGGATGCTCCGACGTCGTCCACCATCTCCGTGTAGACGTCGACGGCAGACCCCTGGTTTACAGGCTATCGCAAGGGAACCTTATTAGCAACAAGAGCGGGGAAATAGAGTTTACTCATTTATCCGCGCTTGGTGTTGTCGTTGACGTTCTGGTACATCGACGGCAAACCCCTTGGGAGGTGCCGGAGTTGGATGCTCCGGCGTCCTACACCATCTCCGTGTAGACGTCGACGGCAAGCCCCTTGGGAGGTACCGGAGCTAGATGTCCTGGCGTTTGTCATGCATATAGGAAGAGGGGAGCTAGCCTTGTTCGTCGGTTATACTTGTTTCTCTCCCTAGCTCTGCCATGCCTTACAGTCCTGGCCTAATGTACGGGGCTTGGGTAATTCGATGCATTGGTGATCCGGGGCCCGACTCTTGTCATCCTTAGGGTGTGGGCTCTCTAGTTCCAGTACTCAGCTGTAGCGCTGGGAGGCAGGGTGTGTTTGCTTAGGGTGCAGGACCAAGCTAAGAAACTTGCACCCCATGGACCTCTTGCTCGGCACAGACCTTTCCTGGGGGTACCTTTTGGCGCCACGTGTCCCTAATGATGAGAGCAGCCGGGTGAACCTTTCACACACTACAGGTACCTCAGGTTGGCCAGCCTGTAGCTGGATTGCATGACATTAGCTAGGATGAGTTACAGAGTATGCGACGGTGAATATGAAGGCAACACATGGTAAGCGAGGTTATCATGGATGATCATAAAATTAATGCGTAATTAAATGAACAAAGTTTTTTAAGAAGCCTTCAAGTAAAACAGTGAATTTCTGATAGGAGTTTGTAGAAGGAGACATGCTTTTACAAAAGAGGGCAACGTCTTGCCTCCGGGTTACGAGGGAGGCAGGATGCATAGGCCTAGGGTTTGGAACCAAGCTAAGATGATTGTGCACTGTGGTCCTGACACTCCCGTCGCTCGGTTGTCTTTAGTGCTGCTCCTAAGTCCTACTACTCTTTCACACTGTTCTACTAAGCCTAGTATTTACAACAGGGGCACCCAAAGTTCCATGGGTAGCTGCGATGGTTGGTGGGCAACCTTGCTGTCAACAGCTACTCAGAGGGGTGATGAGCGAGTCATCCCTATTTTCCGCCATGACCGCTCGTCTTGCGAGTGGTCCTAGTAGTGCCAGCGCTGGGCTTGGCAGTTTTGATGGTGTAAGGATCGAATGCCCAAGAGGGGGGTGAATTGGGCTTTTTTTCAAAAATTAAAGCAATAAAACTTAATTACTAAAAGCCCAATTCCCTATGCGAACAACCTATGCATTCAAGTGAAAAGTAATTTTGTGGTAAATGAAATGCATAAGTGTAAGGTGAGAGGAAGAGAATGCAAACTCACGAGGAGACACGAGGATTTATCCCGTGGTTCGGCAAGATCGTCAAGATCTTCCTACATCCACGTTGTGGCACCCACCAAAGGGTATAGCCACACCCAAGTCACCGAGACTAGGGATCTTCACTATACTTCTCCGTTTGCCAACTTCGGCAAGGTTGTAACACCCTAAATTTTCGCATCCTGCATTGCATACATGATCATGCATTAAACATTAGTAGGATAAAAGAAAAATAATAAAACATAAAAGATGGAGCATATATATACAAATATGGGTAACAAAAGAAGAAAAAGAAAATAATAATTATAGCCTAAAACTTGTAATAGGGAATAAGTATAAAAATAATAATAAAAATATATATATAAATGTATAAAAATAATATATATAACAATATATGAAAATAAATAAAATATTAATATTAATAATATACATTATAATAATAATAAATAATAAATATATAACATGAATAATATATATACATATATATAATATATATATAATAAATTATATAACAAAAAGAGTATAAAAAAAGTAAAATAAATAAATATAAATTGTATAATAAAAGAAAGTATAAAGAAAAAAAGGAAAAAAAGGGAAACCGCCGCACGCGACCGCGCCAGGCGCCTCGGCCCCCGCGCCTGCCGGCCGACCCCACCGCGGGTCCCGCCTGCCGCGATTCCCAGGCCCCACGCCAGCTCCGCGCCGAGCGCGCCCACCCTGCCGACGCCGCCCGTCGCCCGAGGCCCCCCACGCCCGACTCCCGCCACCCAAAGCGCCCGGCCCCGCCCAGCCCCTGTCAGCGCCGCCTGCGCGTGGCCCCCACCCCGGCCTTCCCGCGCCTGCGCCCCGCCCACGCTCGGCTCCCGCTCCCAGCCGACCCCACGCTGCGCGCCCCGGGCCCCACACCGTACCGCCCCGCCCGATTTCCCGGAATCCCGCGCTGATCCCACGCCAGCCGGCCCTAGCGCCCTACCGCGTGGCCTCCACCCTATAAAAAGGACCGTAGGTCCCTAGGTTTTTCCCTAGCCGCCGGTTGCAGCAGGAAAAAAGCGCACCAGAGAGCAGCGCCGCCGCCAGGGGAAGGAAAGCCACGCCGCCAGGAAGAAAAGAAATAGAAAAGCACCAGAGCCGCCGCCGCCAGGGGAAGAAAAAGAAGAAAAAAAAGAGGAGAAGAAGAGGAGGAAAAAGAGGAGGGTGCCACCGTTCACCGGAGATCGTCGCCGTCATCGTGCCGCCGAGGGACTGCTGCGCCATCCACTTCGTCTACGCGTCGCATTTGTTCCGCGACCGTCGAGCCGTCAGATCTACGGTAGGATTTGTTCCCGATGCGAATTTTAGCGACGCATTAGATCTAATAGACATAAATTGATTTTAGTTGCACCATAATTTTATTTTCAGCAGCATTAATCCACGTTAAAATCCCCGTAAACTCATATGAACGCGTATGAACTAGTTGCATCTAATTAATAAACAACTATAGTTAATTAATTATTATACCTTGCATGCATGCATATCATTGCATGTTGATTAATGTGTGTGCATCATGATGATTTGTATGTATTTTCTTGTATGTGTGATCACGAGTAGAGGAACGTACACAAGAGGCCGCATACGAGGATTTTCAGAATCAAGATTTCGAAGCGCTTGAACAACCCCATCCGCCGGAGCAAGGCAAGTGTCCTTGAAGCATATTGATCCTGTTTTAAAATAAATGGTTTGTTTGCAAAACTGCATGCTGTGTCAATTTGATGGGAATCCTATGATAGGAAGTTTACTAGATTTGTTTGACCAACCTTGTCACCTGGAATTTATGGTAGAGAGTCGGGAAGGGTTTTTACCTTTTTGCTTCGCTTAATTAATTGGGATGGAAAAACCAACACTACATATTTAATTATGTATTAATGATATTCTGGTTAATGTGAACTGGTCAATATGGTATGGTAATGAGTGATCTAAACAAGCCTGGTATGTGGATGGGTTGGATGTTATGGTGGTTTGCTTGCTTTAGATCTAAGGACCGGTTCATGCGAGAATAAGCCAGGACTACAGTGCCACCACGAGGCCAAGTATGGGTGCGGCGTAGCTGATTAATTAGGGCTTTGCTAGTGCTGTTTGGACCATTGTGGATGCTCGGGGAAGGGGTAGTCGGATTGGGTTTGTTGATGATTGGTGGGACTACCCTGGGATCCGAATGGCTCAAGAGGGGGCCCTTGGTTGAAGATGTGCTCAGTGGGAGACATCGCCACCGGTGAAACCTCAGTGGGGTCTAAATAGGCTAGTAATCCCTTTGTAAAGGCTATTTTGTGATCTCTTGGCCATACACCAAAGGAAGTATAATTGGCATAAGGGAGGTTCTTTAGTCGCCGACGGGTGATGAAATCACAAACACGTGGGTAAAGAGGTACAAACTCTGCAGAGTATTAAACTATCATGATAGCCGTGCTCCCGGTTATGAGCACCTAGACAACTTCCATGATTAGAGGGAAATTGGGATTTGGAATGGTTATGGTTTGGTGATGGTTATGGTTGATATTATGATTATGGTTATGGTTATGGATGGAATTATTGTTTATGACATTGATTATGGTTATTGGTAATGGTGAATTATGGACTGGTATCATTATGGTTACATGGTTTATGATGGGATTACTTCACATAAATATGATATATTGCTTTTCAAATGTTTTACTGTACTTTTCAGCACTTAGCCATTATTATTGTCGTCATTTGAATCAGCCACATGTCATACTTTCCACACTTGCTGAGTACGACATGTACTCACTCTTGCAATCCCCCACCCAATAGTTGCATGTCAGAATTATGAGTTTAATGGCGATAATGTGGAGATCTAGGCCGTGTCTACTGTCAGCTTTGCCTGTGGTGTTGCATGGAGTTGTGCTATCCCTTTAGCTTAGTTTGCTTAGTTGCTTAATTAGTTTATTTCCGTTGCATTAGTTGAACTTATCATTAATATTCATTAGAGCTTGTATTCGAGGATATAATGAATTATGTAATAAGAGTACTTAATTAATAATTTGAGATGTGGTAATTATCTGTTTATCATTTGTGAATTACTCGTGTATGTGTGTTGAACATCCTGGGCACACATATGCGTTAGCTTGGTTCATTTTCGGAACCGGGCGTCACAGATTGGTATCAGAGCCACAGGTTGACCGTAGGATGCAGCCTAGATAGAATGGACACTTTAGAGCACATAGGAGCACTCAGGAATCGATGTGTTTTTGCTTAAGTGTGCTATTTGCTATATATATTGTTTGCTTGTGCGCTTAATAGAGGATTTTGGGATGCTTTAGCATTACCTTGTCCACCTAGGCTAGTATAGCTAGTTAGTTAGCTTCATATCCCTTGATGCATATAGTTGGGGACGTTTCTAAATTCTTACCTATTGCTTTTCTCTAGATGGTGAGGACTCGCAACCAGAGGGATGCCAATGATGAGGAGGAGAACAATGAAGTACCTCAAAACAACAATGGACAAGGACCTGCTCATGGAGCCATCAATATTGAGCAGCTATTGGCCATGCAAAACCAGCTCATGCAGACCATGATACAAACTATGGGACAGCTGCAGGCTGGCAATATCAACAATCAGCCCCACATGCCTCCACCGCCACCCCCGCCTCCTCACAACCGATTGGGAGAGTTTATGAGGACTAGACCGCCAACCTTTGCTCAAGCTGCTGACCCTATGGATGCGGATGATTGGCTCAAGTCCGTGGAGAAGAAGCTAGCTATTGTCCAGTGCACTGATAGGGAGAAGGTCCTTTTTGCTTCTCATTAGCTAGTTGGAGCAGCTGCAGATTGGTGGGATGCTTATTGCAATGCTCATGAGAACCAAGAGAGGATCACCTGGGCGGAATTCAAGGAGAACTTCCGTTCTCATTATGTGCCGGAAGGTGTTATGATACTGAGAAGACAAGATTTCGAAAATCTCAGGCAAGGAAGGATGAGCGTGAGTGAATATCTCAATAAGTTCACTCAACTCTCAAGATATGCACCCGAGGATGTTAGTCGGGACAGCCGGAAGCAATACTTGTTCATGAGAGGCTTGAACAATGAGATCCAAGTGCAACTACTCAACTGCGATTATGCCAATTTTCAGAAGCTTGTGGACAAAGCAATTGTGGTTGAGAACAAGATCCGTGAGATGGAACAAGAAATCAAGAGGAAGGCGCCATATCAAGGACAGCAACAAGGAAGTAATGCGCGCCCTCGCCTTGCACCACCCAATGCACCCTATTACAGCTCTTCTATTCCTGCTCAGCGTCCTGACTTTGCACCACGCCCAACTCAGTTTGTGCAGCAGCGCCCTGTTATGCAAGCAATGCCTTATGCGCCTCGTGCTGATTTTCCTGGAACCAATGCTCAAAACCAAGCTCGTCCCAATAATTCTGGTGGAGTCAAGAGGTGCTATACTTGTGGAGAAGCTGGACACTTTGCGAATCAATGTCCTAAGTCAGGCCTTGGTCAAAGAAGCAATGCGCCGAGGCAAAACCCAAGACCTAATGGAGGACAACCACAAGGAAACCGTGGACAGCAGAATTTTGCTCGTGGCAACGTGAATCATGTCTCTACGGGGGATGCTCAACAAGCGGATGATGTGGTCAATGGTATGTTTCTCGCTAACTCCAACCCCACGACTATGTTATTTGATTCTGGAGCATCGCATTTATTCATTGCATCGAAGTATGTTACCAAGTATAGTTTGCCTATCTCTCATATGAAGTCTACTCTATTGGTTAAGTCTCATGGAGGAGAGATGAGGACAAATATAGTATGTCCAAAAGTAAGCCTTAAAATAAGGGGGTAGACTTCTCCGCCAACCTCATCGTTTTGGATTCATAAGGAATAAGAGGATCCGTTGGTGCAAAGTGCAATGGAACCACCATACGGAAACCGAAGCTACATGGGAACATGAAGAAGAACTGAAGGCAGAATTCCCTCACCTTTTCTCCACGCTATCGAATCTCAAGGGCGAGATTCACTTTAAGGGGGGTAGAATTGTAACACCCTAAATTTTCGCATCCTGCATTGCATACATGATCATGCATTAAACATTAGTAGGATAAAAGAAAAATAATAAAACATAAAAGATGGAGCATATATATACAAATATGGGTAGCAAAAGAAGAAAAAGAAAATAATAATTATAGCCTAAAACTTGTAATAGGGAATAAGTATAAAAATAATAATAATAAAATATATATAAATGTATAAAAATAATATATATAACAATATATGAAAATAAATAAAATATTAATATTAATAATATACATTATAATAATAAATAATAATAAATATATAACATGAATAATATATATACATATATATAATATATATAATAAATTATATAATAAAAAGAGTATAAAAAAAGTAAAATAAATAAATATAAATTGTATAATAAAAGAAAGTATAAAGAAAAAAAAAGAAAAAAAAAGGGAAACCGCCGCACACGACCGCACCAGGCGCCTCGGGCCCCGCCTGCCGCGATTCCCGGGCCCCACGCCAGCTCCGCGCCGAGCGCGGCCACCCTGCCGACGCCGCCCGTCGCCCGAGGCCCCCCACGCCCGACTCCCGCCGCCCAAAGCGCCCGGCCCCGCCCAGCCCCTGTCAGCACCGCCTGCGCGTGGCCCCCACCCCGGCATTCCCGCGCCTGCGCCCCGCCCACGCTCGGCTCCCGCTCCCGGCCGACCCCACGCTGCGCGCCCCGGGCCCCACACCGTACCGCCCCGCCCGATTTCCCGGAATCCCGCGCCGATCCCACGCCAGCCGGCCCTAGCGCCCTACCGCGTGGCCTCCACCCTATAAAAAGGACCGTAGGTCCCTAGGTTTTTCCCTAGCCGCCGGTTGCAGCAGGAAAAAAGCGCACCAGAGAGCAGCGCCGCCGCCAGGGGAAGGAAAGCCACGCCGCCAGGAAGAAAAGAAATAGAAAAGCACCAGAGCCGCCGCCGCCAGGGGAAGAAAAAGAAGAAAAAAAAGAGGAGAAGAAGAGGAGGAAAAAGAGGAGGGTGCCACTGTTCACCGGAGATCGTCGCCGTCGTCGTGCCGCCGAGGGACTGCTACGCCATCCATTTCGTCTACGCGTCGCATTTGTTCTGCGACCGTCGAGCCGTCAGATCTACGGTAGGATTTGTTCCCGATGCGAATTTTAGCGACGCATTAGATCTAATAGACATAAATTGATTTTAGTTGCACCATAATTTTATTTTCAGCAGCATTAATCCACGTTAAAATCCCCATAAACTCATATGAACGCGTATGAACTAGTTGCATCTAATTAATAAACAACTGTAGTTAATTAATTATTATACCTTGCATGCATGCATATCATTGCATGTTGATTAATGTGTGTGCATCATGATGATTTGTATGTATTTTCTTGTATGTGTGATCACGAGTAGAGGAACGTGCTCAAGAGGCCGCATACGAGGATTTTCAGAATCAAGATTTCGAAGCGCTTGAACAACCCCATCCGCCGGAGCAAGGCAAGTGTCCTTGAAGCATATTGATCCTGTTTTAAAATAAATGTTTTGTTTGCAAAACTGCATGCTGTCTCAATTTGATGGGAATCCTATGATAGGAAGTTTACTAGATTTGTTTGACCAACCTTGTCACCTGGAATTTATGGTAGAGAGTCGGGAAGGGTTTTTACCTTTTTGCTTCGCTTAATTAATTGGGATGGAAAAACCAACACTACATATTTAATTATGTATTAATGATATTCTGGTTAATGTGAACTGGTCAATATGGTATGGTAATGAGTGATCTAAACAAGCCTGGTATGTGGATGGGTTGGATGTTATGGTGGTTTGCTTGCTTTAGATCTAAGGACCGGTTCATGCGAGAATAAGCCAGGACTACAGTGCCACCACGAGGCCAAGTATGGGTGCGGCGTAGCTGATTAATTAGGGCTTTGCTAGTGCTGTTTGGACCATTGTGGATGCTCGGGGAAGGGGTAGTCGGATTGGGTTTGTTGATGATTGGTGGGACTACCCTGGGATCCGAATGGCTCAAGAGGGGGCCCTTGGTTGAAGATGTGCTCAGTGGGAGACATCGCCACCGGTGAAACCTCAGTGGGGTCTAAATAGGCTAGTAATCCCTTTGTAAAGGCTATTTTGTGATCTCTTGGCCATACACCAAAGGAAGTGTAATTGGCATAAGGGAGGTTCTTTAGTCGCCGACGGGTGATGAAATCACAAACACGTGGGTAAAGAGGTACAAACTCTGCAGAGTATTAAACTATCATGATAGTCGTGCTCCCGGTTATGAGCACCTGGACAACTTCCATGATTAGAGGGAAATTGGGATTTGGAATGGTTATGGTTTGGTGATGGTTATGGTTGATATTATGATTATGGTTATGGTTATGGATGGAATTATTGTTTATGACATTGATTATGGTTATTGGTAATGGTGAATTATGGACTGGTATCATTATGGTTACATGGTTTATGATGGGATTACTTCACATAAATATGATATATTGCTTTTCAAATGTTTTACTGTACTTTTCAGCACTTAGCCATTATTATTGTCGTCATTTGAATCAGCCACATGTCATACTTTCCACACTTGCTGAGTACGACATGTACTCACTCTTGCAATCCCCCACCCAACAGTTGCAGGTCAGAATTATGAGTTTAATGGCGATAATGTGGAGATCTAGGCCGTGTCTACCGTCAGCTTTGCCTGTGGTGTTGCATGGAGCTGTGCTATCGCTTTTGCTTAGTTTGCTTAGTTGCTTAATTAGTTTATTTCCGCTGTATTAGTTGAACTTATCATTAATATTCATTAGAGCTTGTATTCGAGGATATAATGAATTATGTAATAAGATTACTTAATTAATAATTTGAGCTGTGGTAATTATCTGTTTATCATTTGTGAATTACTCGTGTATGTGTGTTGAACATCCTGGGCACACATATGCGTTAGCTTGGTTCATTTTCGGAACCGGACGTCACAAAGGTGGAGCTCAAGCCTTGTACAAATTGGATCTTCCGGGCTTCCACAACCGTCTTGGCAAGCTCCAGAAGGTTCTCTCATGTACAACCACCAAGGGACACTCCCTTACAGCTCTCACTACACTAGAGATTCCAATCACCAAGAATGGAAGCACACAAGCACTATCTCTAGCAAGTTATAGCCTATCTCTTGGTGTGTGAGTGGTGTAGATGATCTAGAAGTGGTAGCTCAACGTCTGGAATGCTTGAGAATGTGTAGAGTATGTCTGGTAGTCAAGACTTGACGAATAGACTGTTTGAAGGGGTATAAATAGCCAGCCTCCACGAAATAGCCGTTGGAAAAGTAGGCTGACATCACTGTTCTGCGAACATTGGATGACCTGATGCTCCCCCTTCAGTTATCATCGGTCAATTCCAAATTAGCTGTTGTCACTGTGTCAGATATGACCGTTGTTAGACCGATGTTACACTTGTCTTCTCATCGGATGATCCGGTGGCACTTCCTCCAGAATTGGTTCAGACTTGATGCTTACTGGAGTGATTGACCGATGTGTTTATAGTTGTACATCGGCGGATCCGGTGTTACACTTGGTCCAGGGATATTGCTTACTGTACTGATGGACCGATGTAACATGCCCTTTATCATCGGATAATCCGGTGAGTACTTAGTTCTGAGGTCGTCTTCTTCTGCTGAACCAACTCGACTGATGTGTTGTTTTCTGGAAACATCGGTGGATCCGGTGAGTTGATTTTGTTTGCTTCGAGTTGTTCTAAGTGATTCTTTTGGAATTTTCTCGAGCGACCTCTTATACATTGGTTTGAAATATTCTTCTGATGATTTTCAAGCATTGAGTGCTATCAATATTGGTTGACTAAGAGTTTTTACTTCTAATCTTCATAACATAGATTGATCTCATAAAGTGATTGTTTAGGGGTCTCCAATTGTATCCAGTGATCAGTAGATGATATTCATATTCATATAGATTTCATTTGAGTGATGAGTGATATGGGAGACCTTGCATCCACAAATTCATTAGTAAAATCCAATGGTTGTCATTAATCACCAAAACCATACCTCATGGGGGCCTAGATGCTTTCAATCTCCCTCATTTTGGTGATTGATGACAACACAACAAGTGAAGCATAATAGTAATGAATTTGACAATGCGATACTCAAGAAGATATGCAATGAGTACAAGATATGGCACATTAAACTTGAAGACTCAAAAGATATTAATAACTTGAAAGCTTAACGATCAATAACATATGAGAGAATTAAGAGTCACAAGAATACTCAATAAATAGCAAAGGAGTAGCAAATCTTCAAATTACAAAAGATAGAAATAGATAGACTCCCCCTACAGCTAGGACTCCCCCTGAGACTAAGCTATCCTCCCCCTGACTCTTCTCTAACTCTTCTCCCCCTTTGGCATCAAGACACCAAAAAGGAATCCGAGTGCCTAAGAATCCTAAGTGCTCGGTGCGATGACGAACTGGTCACCGTCGGGGGTGCTGTCGTCGGAGCTGTTGCCTGCTGTTGCGGTCGAGGATGGAGTAGAGGTGGAGGGACCTGTAGGAGCCGCTGTCGGTGCCTACTGGGACTGGACTGTAGGAAGAGGGGCACTGACAACGGATGTCGGCGTCTGCTGGAAAAGCGTATTGGCCGGTAGCGGAGAGTGGATGGGGGCACCTAGAGCAAGCAGGGGAGACATGCTGATCGACGGGATCGGCGTAGTCGGCACTGGTGCTGCAGCTGGAGCCAGAACAGGTGGGGCTGGAGCAAAGCCTGGAAGCTGCGACGGGAGGGCAATCCCGGTCTGTGTGTAGAGGTTGGTGATCAACCCCAGGATGCCCATCATCGCCTGCTGCGTCTCCTGCTGCTGGTCAAGAGATCGCTGGTGCATCTGATCGATCAGCCCAGTCATCCTGTCGGTATCCTCTCGCCTCTCGCGGGCGATCTGTCGCTGCATCTCCTGCTGCTGCTGCTGGAGCTCCAAGAGACGCACGGCCTGCTCAGCTCGGGCCTGCTCAGCTGCAAGCCGGTCCAGGCGCTGCTGCTCAACCATCTGCTGTAGAAGAGAGGTAAGCTCGAATGGTTGAGAGACATATGCCTCGGACATCGGAGGTGGGGTAGGTAGTGGAGCAGTCGAGCCTCCAGCCTCCGCGTTGTGCTGCCTGGGTGAGGGAGGAGGTGGGAAGTACTCCTCAACACTGTCATCCGTGTCACTCTCGGACCAAATATGCTGAAGGTCCTCACCCTGAGCCTCTGCCTGTGCTAGTCTCTTGTCTTCCTTCTCCAGGTCTGACCAGTCTTCCTCGGATAGACGAGCATGGACCTGACGCTCAACTGGACGACCAAGGAGGCGGTCTCCAGGAGCTGGAGCATGGTAGTGGCTGAACCGTGTGACATTCTCGTCGGTGAGACTGTCACACACGACTGTCCCCTCAGGAGCAACCATGTAGAGCAAGTAGCTAATCCAGTGACCAAATACGAGTTGTCTCATCATCCCAACTCCATCAGTGATCACGTCCTCCATCTCACATATGAGGATGTCCACAATGTCGAACTCCATCCCGTTCATGATGTAGAACAGGAGAGTTTGCTGCAAGCTAGTGAACCCCTCAAGGTATCCGGACCTCGGCAGTAGTGTGCGGCGCAAGGCAAGGTGTACAGTGTGCGTAGTTGGAGTGAGCAGTGTCGGTACCCTCGGCTGGTCGGGAGAGAATGGCAGAGCAAACAGTGAACGTATCTCCTCCAGTGGTGGTGCCACTCCTCCAGTGAGCGGTCTCCTCGGTGGGTCGGCCTGTCCATACACCCTCTCGTGCAGGCAAGTATCATGGAGATCCACTCCTAGCAACTGCCCCAAAGTCTGCCTGGTCAAGTGATGATGCTGGCCCATGAACATAAAGTCAATGGATCTGCGGCCCTCAGAAATGTAGAGTGTAGCGTAGAATACGCGGACCTAGTCCTCCACGTAGGCACTCCTCTCGTAGGACATCAGCTCCACCAGCCCTCTATACCTCTCAAAGTAGGGGCGTATCTCCATCTCGGCTGCTAGAGCAAGCTGATCCCAATCCAGGAAGTTGTGTTGGAAGAGCTTATGACCCTGATGTCTGTATGTCTCGTACAGCGATGCCTGTGTCAAGGTCCAAAAACGGCTATCCACAAGTGTCTCTCTGGGTTGCGGGAACCATTCCTCAAGCAAGATGCTCCATCTGAGTCTTTTGAGCTGCTTGGCCTTCAATTTCCTATAGTCTGTCAGCCGGACACCCTCACCAACACGGACGTTGGTGTCCATCTCATAGACGGCTCTCTGGGCCGCCCTGTCCTCTCGAAGATCAGCGGCTGACGATCTCGGTCGTGGTACTGCTGCTGGATGACCCCCACGGGTCCTGGCTGAGCGCTGGCGAACGAGCGGCACTTCGGGCTCTTCTTCTTCCTCGGACTCATTTGGCACGGGAGGCTGCCTCTGACGAGCCTCGCGGATCCTCAACGATCCTCCTCGGCCACGCTCTGGCTCCTCAGCAGCGCGAGCGGCCATCAAAGCCTTCTTCTCTTCCTTCGACAGTTTTTGCTTTTTGGCGGTCGGCTCCGCAATGGCCTTGCCCTTTCCCTTCTTATCACGGGCCATTGCGACGACGGAGGTGAGCTCGTGCGATGGCGATGCAAAGGTCGTCGCGGTCGGGATCCCTAGCGGTGAAGCGACGGCGACCGAAAGGGGAAGCACCACGGTGGCGCAAAGCACAGTGGTGGTTGTGCTTCGGGCGGTGGCGGTGGTGCGTGGGAGGCGGCGGCGGCGCTATGGAGAGGTGGCGGCGGCGCTATGTGGAGCGGCGGCGGCGGCACTGCGGCGGCCGGAGGTGAGGCGGAGACGCGGCGTGGAGCTATGGCGGCAGCGCTAAGTGGAGCGGCAGCAGCGATGGCGCTGCGGTGGCCAGAGGCGGCGGTGGCCGGAGGCGGCGGTAGCCGGAGGCGGCGGTGGCCGGAGGCGGCGGTAGCCGGAGGCGGCGGTGGCCGGAGGCGCGGAGTGGCGTCGGCGGAGGCGAGGGCGTCGGGGGTAGAGCTAGGTCGGGGAAAGGGAAGAGGCGCGCTTAAAAAGTGGGGCCCGAACCCTAGCTCAAAATTTAACACCAGATGAACCGACGTTAGAAGATTGAAGCATCGGTCAAACGGTACAGTAAGGGTATTCCAAAAGGTACCGTTGACATCGGATGGACCGACGTGGAAAGGATTTGCATCGGTGGAATTTAGCACAATTCCAGAAATGTGAACATCGGATGCACTGATGTTTCTCAGATTGAACTCGTCGGTTGATTTGTCTTATTGGCTGAACTGACCCTTGTCATCGGAACAAGAACTTATCCGATGAGCTTCTGGCCTATGCATCGGATAATCTGATAGCTACAAAACAGCAACATCCCATATATGTCCTTTGACTCAAACAAACAATCACGAAGAAACACATGTCTTAGGACTTTTTGGGCAACCCCTTACCCCTCAAAATTGCTAATTGCCAATAACTTGGCTAAGCCTTAAAGCAAATAGAACACGGAGAAAATAGGGAGAAATTATCCAAATAAAATGTAAGGCCCATGCTTTGTGAGCTAGAGGATGAAGACTTCTATCTCTTTAAAGCATGTTCCTTTAGGCATTAACGCACCTAACATTTTGTTCTTTCCACCTCATATGAGTTGAGATATTGCATTTCAAACAAGTCTCTTTCTCATGAGGTGGGTTCCCCTTTGTGAAAATCTACCGTATGCAATGCCAAACAATTTATAATGCAAGAAATTTAAATGTGAGTGCAAGTCTATATGGCAGGCATCATGCAAGGCATAAAGTAAATCTATCTTGCCAAGTTTGAACCTTTCAAAGGCTTCTTCAGGGAGAGCCACTCTCCAAGCCTTGGGGAAACCCAAAGGAACCTCCATCCCAAGCTAAACCTTGCTCACCCCTATCCTTTGAAAGTTAGACAAGGCCTATACGAGATGCATTCTTACATGATTATGGCAACTTACATGACGTTCGATGCGTCTAGCACATTTAATTCACTCCTTAGCCTAGAAAAGGTTTTCTCATCAAGTGGTTTAGTGAAGATATCCGCCAATAGTTCTTCGGACCTAACACCTCGCAATGAGATGTCTCCCTTAGCTTCATGGTCCCTCAAGAAATGATGGCGAATATCAATGTGCTTAGTGCGGGAGTATTGAACGGGGTTTTTAGCTATCTTAACCGCACTTTAATTGTCACAAAGGAGAGGCACACAACCAAGTTCAATACCAAAGTCCAAAAGGGTTTGCTTCATATAAAGAATTTGGGCACAACATGCACCGGTCGCAATATATTCCGCTTCCGCCATGGACAAAGCGACGGAATTTTGCTTCTTGCTAGACCAAGATACTAGGGAACGCCCAAGCAAGTGGCAACCACCAGAGGTACTCTTGCGATCCACCCGGCATCCGGCAAAGTCCGAATTCGAGTATCCCAAGAGATGGAATTTTGCACCTTTAGGGTACCACAAGCCCACACTAGGGGTATGCTTGAGATACCTAAGTATCCTAAAGACCGCCTTCCGATGTGATTCTTTAGGTGCCGCTTGAAAGCGAGCACACAAGCATACACTAAACATGATATCGGGCCTAGATGCGATAAGATAAAGCAATGGACCAATCATAGAATGGTAGTTAGATTGATCAATAGGTTTACCATCCTTATCCGCGTTGAGATGACAATTTGTTGCCATTGGAGTGCTTCTTGAGCTACAATCTCCCATCTCAAATTTCTTCAAGAGGTCCTTGGTATACTTCTCTTGATAGACGAAGGTCCCCTCTTGAAGTTGCTTGATTTGGAATCCAAGGAAGAAGTTGAGCTCTCCAATCATCGACATCTCGAATTCCCTAGGCATCATTTTGCCAAACTCATGGCTAAGAGCTTCGTTAGTTGAATCAAAAATAATATCATCAACATAAATTTGACAAATAAATAATTCTCCGTTGATGTCTTTGGTGAAGAGAGTAGTGTCCACCCTCCCGATCTTGAATCCTTGCATGATCAAGAAATCCCGTAGTCGTTCATACCACGCCCTAGGTGCTTGCTTGAGCCCGTAGAGCACCTTGTGCAACCTAAACACATGATTAGGATTCCTCGGATCTTCAAATCTGGGAGGTTGTTCAACATAGACAAGATCATTAATATAACCATTAAGAAATGCACTTTTCACATCCATTTGACAAAGCTTTATGTTATGATGTGATGCAAAGGCAAGAAGTATACGGATGGCTTCTAACCGAGCGACCGGAGCAAATGTCTCCCCAAAGTCTAGTCCTTCAACTTGCGAGAACCCCTTGGCCACAAGTCTTGCCTTGTTGCGGACCACCACGCCGTTCTCGTCTTGTTTGTTGCAGTACACCCACTTTGTTTCGATGACGTTCTTGTCCTTGGGTCGCTCCTCCAACACCCAAACTTCATTGCGGATGAAGTTGTTAAGTTCTTCTTGCATGGCCATCACCCAATTTGGATCTTGGAGTGCTTCCTCAATGTGAGTGGGTTCTACACATGAAACAAATGAGTAGTGCTCACAGAACGAAGTGAAATGGCGAGAACGTGTACTTACTCCCCTTGACGGACTTCCGATAATTTGGTCCATCGGATGCGCCTTGGAGATGCGTCCATGCCTCATAAGTGGTTGTGAAGCACTTGGCGATGGTGATGCGTGTTGCTCTTCTTGTGGTTGGACTTGATCATGGACTTCTTCTTCTTCTTGATGTTGTGTGGCTTGTGAGTCTTGAGTCGGCAATGGATCATCTTTCTCTTCTTCGTCAACTTGAGGCGCCATAGATGTGTAGATGTTGGAACTTGAAGCTCCCCCTTGATCATGGCTCTCCTCAACTTTAGGCTTGATGTATCCAATGGTCATGTTCTTCATATCTTCTCGTAGAGGCTCATCATCTATTTCATCATGACCAAAACTCTCCTCTTGGGAGCCATTAGTTTCATCAAACTCAACATCACAACTTTCCTCAACTAAACCGGAGGTTTGGTTGAATACTCGATATGCTTTTAAGTTTGATGCATAATGAAGAAATATACCAACATCACATCTTCTTTCAAACTTACCGAGCCTTTTCTTGCGGTAGATGTAGCACTTGCACCCAAAGACTCGAAAATAGGAGATGTTGGGCTTTCTCCCAATGAGAAGTTCGTACGGGGTCTTTTGAAGTAGTCGATTAAGGTAGACCCTATTTGCGGCATGGCACGCCGTGTTGATTGCTTCGGCCCAAAACTTCTCGGAGTGCCATAGTCATCAAGCATTGCTCGTGCAAGAGTGATGAGAGTCTTGTTCTTCCTTTCAACGACACTATTTTGTTGAGGAGTGTACGTGGCCAAAAACTCATGCTTCACACCTTCACGATCACACCACTCCCCAATATTGTAGTTCTTGAATTCGGTGTTGTTGTCACTCCGGACCTTGATGATGGGAAGTTGAAATTCCCTTTGAGCACGATTGGCGAAGGTCTTGAACACTTACGGAGTTTCACTCTTGTCACCTAGAAACAAAGTCCAAGCATAGCGAGAGTAGTCATCAACTATAACAAGACAATAGAGGTTACCGCCAAGACTTTGATATGTGGACGGTCCGAAGAGGTCCATGTGAAGTAGCTCAAGTGGCTTGGAGGTTGACACCATTGTCTTCATTGGGTGGTGTGAAGCAACTTATGCATTCAAGTAATGCCCAAGAGGGGGGTGAATTGGGCTTCTTTTCAAAAATTAAAGCAATAAAACTTAATTACCAAGAGCCTCAATTCCCTACGCAAACAACCTATGCATTCAAGTAAATAGCAACTTCGCGGTATATAAAATGCATAAGTGTAAGGGAGAGGTAGAGAATGCAAACTCCCAAGGAGACACGAGGATTTATCCCGTGGTTCGGCAAGATTGTCAAGATCTTCCTACATCCACGTTGTGGCACCCACCAAAGGGTATAGCCACACCCAAGTCACCGAGACTAGGGATCTTCACTATACTTCTCCGTTTGCCAACCTCGGCAAGGTGGAGCTCAAGCCTTGTACAACTTGGATCCTCCGGGCTTCCACAATCGCCTTGGCAAGCTCCGGAAGTCTCTCTCAGTTACAAACACCAAGGGACACTCCTTTACAGCTCTCACTACACTAGAGATTCCAATCACCAAGAATGGAGGCACACAAGCACTATCTCTAGCTAGTTCTAGCCTATCTCTTGGTGTACAAGTGGTGAAAATGATATGGAAGTGGTAGCTCAACGTCTTGAATGCTTGAGAATGTGTAGAGTATGTCTGGTGATCAAGACTTGTCGATTTGACGGGTTGAAGGGGTATAAATAGTCAGCCTCCACGAAATAGCCGTTAGAAAAGTAGGCTGACATCACTTCTCTGCGAACACCGGATGATCCGATGTCTCCCCTTCAGTTATCATCGGTCAAAGCCAAATTAGCTGATGTCACTGTGTCAGATATGACCGTTGTTAGACCGATGTTACACTTTTCCTCTCATCGGATGATCCGGTGGCACTTCCTCCAGAATTGGTTCAAACTTGATGCTTACTGGAGTGATTGACCGATGCATTTAAGATTGTACATCGGATGATCCGGTGAGTGCTTTGTTCTGAGGTTTTCTTCTTCTGCTAAATCAACTCAACCGATGTGTTGTTCTCTGGAAACATCGGTTGATCCGGTGAGTTGATTTTGTTTGCTTCGAGTTGTTCTAAGTGATTCTTTTGGAATTTTCTCAATTGACCTCTTAGACACTTGTTGTAAATATTCTTCTGATGATTGTCAAGCATTGAGTGTTGTAAATTATGGTTGAATGACTTTGACATATGAGCTTTTACTTCTAGTCTTCATAAAGTTCATTGATCTCATAAAATGATTGTTTAGGGGTCTCTAATGATCAGTAATTGATATTCATATTCATATAGATGTCATTTGATTGAGTGTTATGGGAGACCTTGCATACACAAATTCATTAGTAAAATCCAATGGTTGTCATTAATCACCGAAACCATACCTCATGGGGGCCTAGATGCTTTCAATCTCCCCCTTTTTGGTGATTGATGACAACACAACGAGTGAAGCATAATGAATTTGATAGAACGATACTTAAGGAGATATGCAATGAGTACAAGATATGGCACGATAAACTTGAAAACTTAAAATAGATAAATAACGCGAAAGCTCAATCGATTAATAACTCAAGAGAATAAGTGGCACATGAATACACAATGAATAGCAAATGAGTAGCAAAAACACCAAATTACAAAGATATAGATAAACTCCCCCTGAGACTAAGCACCTCTAAGCAACCCTCCCCCTGACTCTCTAACTCTTGTCCCCCTTTGGCATCAAGACGCCAAAAAGGGATCCAAGTGCCTAAGAACCCTGAGTGCTCGGAGCGATGACGAACTGGTCACCGTCGGGGGGAGAGAGAGGAGGGAGGCGAGCGGGCGTTTTAAAAAGTGGGTCCCAAACCCTAGCTGAAAATTTAACATCGGATGGACCGACGTTAAAAGATAGAGGAATCGGTCGAATGGCACAGTAAGGGTTTCAAAAATGTACCGATGACACCAGATGGACCGAAGTTGAACAGATAGAGGCATCGGTGGAATTTGGCATAGTTCCATAAGTGTGAACATCGGATGGACCGGTGTTTCTCATAATGAACTCGTCGGTTGATTTGTGTTACTGACTGAACTGGCTCTTGGTCTTTGGACACAAAGTGATCCGATGAGCTTCTGGCCTATGCATTGGATAATCCGATGACTACAAAACATCAACATCCCATATATGTCCTTTGACCAATCAAACAAGCAATGAGAAACACATGTCTCAGGACTTTTTGGGCAACCCCTTACCCCTCAAAAATACTAATATGCCAATAACTTGGCTAGGCCTTAAAGCAAATAGAACACCGAAAAAAAAAGGGAGGAAAATATCCAAATAAAATGTAAGGCCCATGCTTTGTGAGCTAGAGGATGAAGACTTCTATCTCTTTAAAGCATGTTCCTTTAGGCATTAATGCACCTAACATTTTGTTCTTCCCACATCATATGAGTTGAGATATTGCATTTCAAACAAGTCTCTTTATCATGAGGTGGGTTCCCCTTTGTGACAATCTACCATATGCAATGCCAAACAATTTATAATGCAAGAAATTTAAATATGAGTGCAAGTCTAAATGGCAGGCATCATGCAAGACATAGAGTAAATCTATCTTGCCAAATTTGAAACTTTCAAAGGCTTCTTCAGGGAGAGCCACTCTCCAAGCCTTGGGGAAACCCAAAAGAACTTTCATCCCAAGCTAACCCTTGCTCACCCCTATCCTTTGAAAGTTAGACAAGACCTATATGAGATGCATTCTTACATGATCATGGCAACTTACATGACGTTTGATGCATCTAGCACATTTAACTCACTTCTTAGCCTAGAAAAAGTTTTCTCATCAAGTGGTTTAGTGAAGATACCCGCAAATTGTTCTTCGGACCTAACACCTCGCAAGGAGATGTCTCCTTTAGCTTCATGGTCCCTCAAGAAATGATGGCGAATATCAATGTGCTTAGTGCGGGAGTGTTGAACGGGGTTTTTAGCTATCTTAACCGCACTTTCATTGTCACAAAGGAGAAGGCACACAACCAAGTTTAATACCAAAGTCCAAAAGGGTTTGCTCCATATAAAGAATTTGGCACAACATGATATCGGGCCTAGATGCGGTAAGATAAAGCAATGAGCCAATCGTAGAATGGTAGTTGGATTGATCAATAGGTTTACCGTCCTTATCCGCGTCGAGATGACAATTTGTTGCCATTGGAGTGCTTCTTGAGCTACAATCTCCCATCTCAAATTTCTTCAAGAGGTTCTTCGTATACTTCTCTTGATAGACGAAGGTCCCCTCTTGAAGTTGCTTGATTTGGAATCCAAGGAAGAAGTTGAGCTCTCCAATCATTGACATCTCGAATTCCCTAGAAATCATTTTTCCAAACTTATGGCTAAGAGCTTTGGTAGTTGAATCAAAAATGATATCACCGACATAATTTTGACAAATGAATAATTTTCCGTCGATGTGTAGATGTTGGAACTTGAAGCTCCCCCCTTGATCATGGCTCTCCTCAACTTTAGGCTTGTCATAACAACATCATTCTTGCTAAAGGTGCACGTTAGCCCAACATCACAAAATGTGTGCAATAGAAAGCAAATTGAAACTAAGTGACTTGACATGCAACATATTTGAAATAAATAAACCATGTGAAAAATACAATCTTACCCAACCGAATTACCTTCCCCTTAGAATGATCACCAAAGGTGACTTGTTCATGATTGTCAGGGGTCCTCTATGGAGGTGAACATACCATCATTGCCGGTCATGTGTTGAGTGCACCCGCTATTGAGTACCCAATGCTTTCCACTGGCTTTGTAGTTCACCTACACACATGAATTCAATTTTTGATTTTTGACACCCAAGCCAACTTAGGTCCTTGTATGTGTGATACAAGTGTCTTTGGGACCCAAAGTTGCTTGGGGAGCTTCCCCTTCATGCCCTTCATATCCTTGCCAATGAATCTTGCCTTCACCTTGCCATCTAATTTACTCAAGAGATAAAAACGATCATTGAAAGTAGATTTGTAGTTAATGGGCAATTTTGGAGAAGGCCGGTTAGGAAGAGGACACTCCCTTGTGTGGTGACCGGTGACCTCACAATGTTGGCAATAAGAGCCAACTTCCTTGATGAAGCTTGTTCTAAGTTCCGGTGAGGGCACCTTTCCTTTGTTAGGCACCGGGAAGGATCCAAGTCCTCTCTTGTTGAAGGCCTTTGCTTGTTCGAAGAGGATTTCCTTGTGCTTGACTTCTCCTTTTGATAGTCTAGCCACACTAGTGTGGAGACTCTCAATTTCTTCCAACAAGTCCTTCTCCCTAGCATTTTCTTTCAAAGGCAAAGACTTGTGCAAAGCATTAGTGGCATGAGAAGTAATGGATATCTTATCATTAAGAGTTTGTTTCTTTATATTTTTCAACTCTTGATCAAGCACTTCATTAGCAAGGTTAAGTGTTTGATGTTCTTGTATTAACTTGTTGTGCTCTCCCAAGAGTGTTTGGTGTGCTAAGTTAAGCTCATGATGATCTAGCTTGATTTTAGCCTTATCCTCCTCAATTTGCTTAACATGGATTTTGAGTGTGTCATGCTCTTTAAGTATGCTTTCATACTTGTCAAGCAAATTGAGGTTAGCACTCTCAAGCTTGGCACGAGTTTCTTCAATAGCTTTAACCTTACTCTTCTCCCTCTTAATGATAGTATGATATTCATTTATTAATGAAGTTAAATCATCGGAGGAAAGCTCATCATCGCTAGAGTCATCACATACCTTGGTGTTACCTTTCGCCATGAGGCACATGGATGGTGGATGAAGAGGTGAGTCATCATTGTTGGCAATGGCAAGGCCGGCCAAACTTTCTTCTTCCGCTTCACTCTCTTCATCACTTGATTCTTCGTCGGTGACCCATTCATTTGCCTCACACATGAACACCTTTTGCGGACCATTTCTCTTCTTTGGGAAGAGTTTTGCCTTCTTGCCCTTGTCATGTCTCTTCTTCCCAAAAGATCTTGGTTTGGGCTTGGCCTCTTCTTCATCCTCACTATCTTCAAGCTTGCGATGCTTGCTCTTGTGGTTCTCTCTTCTTTTGTCTGGTTTTGGACAATCATAGGAGATATGACCTTGATCACCACAATTATAACAAGTCTTGTTGTCATCTCTCTTTGGTAGAAATGCTTTCGTTTTGGGATCAAAGGTGTATCCCTTCTTAGCAATCTTGGAGTTTAAGCGAGAGAACTTTCTCATCATTGATGCAAGCTCATTATCATAATCTTCACTTGATGCTTGCTCTTCTTCACTTGGGCTAGACTCAACCACTTTCTTTTTGTTGAAATTTGTTCTCTTGGTGGAGGCCTTTAGAGCAATTGTTTTTGAAGATGATTGCTCCATCATCCCAAGTACACTCATCTCATGAGCGTGAATCTCTCCAATGAGTTCCGAAACTTCAATGTGGTCAAGAGATTCTTTTTGAAGCATGTAGTTGATGATGTTGTACTTTGGCTTGGGAAGGAGCATGAGAATCTTGCGGTTAATGAGTCCCTTGACAAGAGAAGCAATGTCAAGAGCATTAATTTCTTCAATAAGCACATTTAAGCGAGAAAACATCTCATTGACATTTTCATGAGATAGCATCTTAAATTCATCATATTTGGCTTTAAGCATGTGATATTTTAGTTCTTTCACACGAGACGAACCCTCATGTATTTATATCAAGCAAGCCCAAATTTCACATGCCTTTTCTTTGCTAGCAATCCTAGCAAACACATCTTGACTAATACATTCATAAATTGCATTCCTAGCTTTAGCATCCCATTTAATTTGATCACCAACATAATTGTGCTCACCAAACCCCGCGTGGGTCGCTTCCCATACTTCGGGAGCAATAGCCTCTAGATAAGCGCGCATACGTGCTTTCCAATAGGCAAAGTTCTTGCCCTCGAAGATAGGAACCGAACCCCCAACCTTGGCCATTTTAGCTCTCTAGCAGTGAAGCTAGAATGATCCTATGAGCAACCTTGCTCTGATACCAATTGTAAGGATTGAATGCCCAAGAGGGGGGATGAATTGGGCTTCTTTTCAAAAATTAAAGCAATAAAACTTAATTACCAAGAGCCTCAATTCCCTACACAAACAACCTATGCATTCAAGTAAATAGTAACTCCGCGGTATATAAAATGCATAAGTGTAAGGGAGAGGTAGAGAATGCAAACTCTCGAGGAGACACGAGGATTTATCCCGTGGTTCGGCAAGATCGTCAAGATCTTCCTACATCCACGTTGTGGCACCCACCAAAGGGTATAGCCACACCCAAGTCACCGAGACTAGGGATCTTCACTATTCTTCTCTGTTTGCCAACCTCGGCAAGGTGGAGATCAAGCCTTGTACAACTTGGATCCCCCGGGCTTCCACAATCGCCTTGGCAAGCTCCGGAAGTCTCTCTCAGTTACAAACACCAAGGGACACTCCTTTACAACTCTCACTACACTAGAGATTCCAATCACCAAGAATGGAGGCACACAAGCACTATCTCTAGCTAGTTCTAGCCTATCTCTTGGTGTACAAGTGGTGAAAATGATATGGAAGTGGTAGCTCAACGTCTTGAATGCTTGAGAATGTGTAGAGTATGTCTGGTGATCAAGACTTGTCGATTTGACGGGTTGAAGGGGTATAAATAGCCAGCCTCTACGAAATAGCCGTTGGAAAAGTAGGCTGACATCACTTCTCTGCGAACACCGGATGATCCGATGTCTCCCCTTCAGTTATCATCGGTCAAAGCCAAATTAGCTGATGTCACTGTGTCAGATATGACCGCTGTTAGACCGATGTTACACTTTTCCTCTCATCGGATGATCCGGTGGCACTTCCTCCAGAATCGGTTCAAACTTGATGCTTACTGGAGTGATTGACCGATGTGTTTAAGATTGTACATCGGATGATCCGGTGAGTGCTTTGTTCTAAGGTTTTCTTCTTCTACTGAATCAACTCGACCGATGTGTTGTTCTCTGGAAACATCGGTTGATCCGGTGAGTTGATTTTGTTTGCTTCGAGTTGTTCTAAGTGATTCTTTTGGAATTTTCTCGATTGACCTCTTAGACACTTGTTGTAAATATTCTTCTAATGATTGTCAAGCATTGAGTGTTGTCAATTATGGTTGAATGACTTTGACATATGAGCTTTTACTTCTAGTCTTCATAACATTCATTGATCTCATAAAATGATTGTTTAGGGGTCTCCAATGATCAGTAATTGATATTCATATTCATATAGATGTCATTTGATTGAGTGTTATGGGAGACCTTGCATCCACAAATTCATTAGTAAAATCTAATGGTTGTCATTAATCACCGAAACCATACCTCATGGGGGCCTAGATGCTTTCATGTGGTCATCTCTCCTTGGTAGGAACGCTTTCTTCTTGGGATCAAAGGTGTATCCCTTCTTGGCAATCTTGGAGTTCAAGCGAGAGAACTTTCTCATCATCAATGCAAGCTCATCATAGTCATCTTCACTTGATGCTTGCTCTTCTTCACTTGAGCTAGGCTCAACCACCTTCTTTTTCTTGAGACTTGTTTTCTTGGTGGAGGCCTTTAGAGCAATTGTCTTTGAAGATGATTGCTCTATCATCCCAAGTACACTCATCTCATGAGCGTGAATCTCTCCAATAAGTTCCGAAACTTCAATGTGGTCAAGAGGTTATTTTTGAAGCATGGAGTTGATGATGTTGTACTTTGGCTTGGGAAGAAGCATAAGAATCTTGCGGTTGATGAGTCCTTTGCCAAGAGAAGCAATGTTAAGAGCATTAATTTCTTCAATAAGCACATTCAAGCGAGAGAACATTTCATTGACATTTTCATGAGGTAGCATTTTAAACTCATCATATTTGGCTTTAAGCATATGATATTTTAGTTCTTTGACACGAGAAGAACCCTCATGAATTTCTGTCAAGCAAGCCCAAATTTCACAAGCCTTTTCTTTGCTAGAAATCCTAGCAAACACATCTTGACTAATGCATTCATAAATTGCATTCCTAGCTTTAGCATCCCACTTGATTTGATCACCAACATAATTGTGCTCACTAAATCTCGCGTGGGTCGCTTCCCATACTTTGGGAGCAATAGCCTCTAGATAAGCGCGCATGCGTGCTTTCCAATAGGCAAAGTTCTTGCCCTCGAAGATAGGAACCGAACCCCCAACATTGGCCATTTTAGCTCTCTAGCGGTGAAGCTAGAATGATCCAATGAGCAACCTTGCTCTGATACCAATTGTAAGGATCGAATGCCCAAGAGGGGGGTGAATTGGGCTTTTTTTTCAAAAATTAAAGCAATAAAACTTAATTACTAAAAGCCCAATTCCCTATGCGAACAACCTATGCATTCAAGTGAAAAGTAACTTTGTGGTAAATGAAATGCATAAGTGTAAGGTGAGAGGAAGAGAATGCAAACTCCTGAGGAGACACGAGGATTTATCCCGTGGTTCGGCAAGATCGTCAAGATCTTCCTACATCCACGTTGTGGCACCCACTAAAGGGTATAGCCACACCCAAGTCACCGAGACTAGGGATCTTCACTATACTTCTCCGTTTGCCAACCTCGGCAAGGTGGAGCTCAAGCCTTGTACAACTTGGATCTTTCGGGCTTCCACAACCGTCTTGGCAAGCTCCGGAAGGTTCTCTCAAGTACAACCACCAAGGGACACTCCCTTACAGCTCTCACTACACTAGAGATTCCAATCACCAAGAATGGAAGCACACAAGCACTATCTCTAGCAAGTTATAGCCTATCTCTTGGTGTGTGAGTGGTGTAGATGATCTAGAAGTGGTAGATCAACGTATTGAATGCTTGAGAATGTGTAGAGAATGTATGGTAGTCAAGACTTGATGAATAGACTGGTTGAAGGGGTATAAATAGCCAGCCTCCACGAAATAGCCATTGGAAAAGTAGGCTGACATCACTGTTCTGCGAACACCGGATGATCCGATGCTCCCCCTTCAGTTATCATCGGTCGATTCCAAATTAGATGATGTCACTGTGTCAGATATGACTGTTGTTAGACCGGTGTTACACTTGTCTTCTCATCGGATGATCCGATGGCACTTCCTCCAGAATTGGTTCAGACTTGATGCTTACTGGAGTGATTCACCGATGTGTTTATAGTTGTACATCGGCGGATCCGGTGTTACACTTGGTCCAGGGATATTGCTTACTGTACTGATGGACCGATGTAACATGCCCTTTATCATCGGATGATCCGGTGAGTACTTAGTTCTGAGGTCTTCTTCTTCTGCTGAACCAACTCGACTGATGTGTTGTTTTCTGGAAACATCGGTGGATCCGGTGAGTTGATTTTGTTTGCTTCGAGTTGTTCTAAGTGATTCTTTTAGAATTTTCTCGAGCAACCTCTTATACATTGATTTGAAATATTCTTCTGATGATTTTCAAGCATTGAGTGCTGTCAATATTGGTTGACTGGGAGCTTTTACTTCTAATCTTCATAACATAGATTGATCTCATAAAGTGATTGTTTAGGGGTCTCCAATTGTATCCAGTGATCAGTAGATGATATTCATATTCATATAGATTTCATTTGAGTGATGAGTGATATGGGAGACCTTGCATTCACAAATTCATTACTAAAATCCAATGGTTGTCATTAATCACCGAAACCATACCTCATGGGGGCCTAGATGCTTTCAGACGGAGGTGTCGGTGCTGTCAGGGGGCTGCGGCTGAGGCTCGACGGGTGCTCTGCGCTGACGCGTGCTTGGCGGAGGTCGACCTGATTCAGCGCCGCCCGGGACAGGTTGGGTCTGCTGTGAGTGCTTGGAGCTGCTCCAAAGCTAACACTGCAGCAGTGCGATCTCTGCGGATCCTGAGGACGCCAGAGGGGGTTGGCATCTTCAGGACGAGGTAGCCATAGTGGGCTACAGCCATGAACTGGTAGAGAGCAGACCTACCGATGATGGCATTGAAGGGGACGCTGACATCGGCGACGTCGAAGATGATGCTCTCTGTCCTGTAGTTGTCTGGTGTCCCGAAGGTCACCCGTAGGTGGATGTTGCCGTATGGGATGATGCTCCCAGGTCCCACCCCCGAAAATGGGCTCAAGGGGCAAGCTTGGACACCGGGATCTGCAGCTGCTCAAATGTAGCCTGGCTGAGGAGGTTGATGTCGGCCCTGCCATCTATCAAGACGTAGTGGAGCTTGACGTTGGCTATGGTGGGGGCGATTAGGAGAGGTAGTACCCCTGCCCCAGCCATGTTCTTGGGGCAGTCAGATGCATCGAAGCTGATCGGTGTCGCCTTCCAACAGTGGTGGTGCGCCGGAGTGGGTACGGGGGCTATCGAAGCCACCGCACGATGAAGGTTCTTGACCGTGTTCTGGGACGCGGGATCCCAAGACCCCTCAAAGATGACGTGGAGGGTCTTGCGATGCTCTTTATCACTGCTCACGTCGGAGTCCTCATCTTGGTGGACCACTTTGATGACCCATTCTTGCTTCTGGTACTCCATCTCTTCGTCATTGTCGACCTTGGGTTCGACCTTCTGCTTGCCCTCCCACTGGCGGGTGGGGGCTCCCTCCGGGCATTGCTGAGCCCGCTCTTGATAGCATTCGGCACACATTTTTATCTCTCGGCACTCGCTCGCGGTGTGTTCAGGAGTCTTGTGCACTGGGCAGGCCTCGACGTCTTCGTCAGCGGCTGGTGGCTTGCCCCTCCATTTGCGGTTGCTGCCACGACGGGGGATCCATGCAGCGGCTTTTTATGATCGCCATCCCTGTTCTCGTTCTTCTTTTTGCCGCTACCAGGGGTAGCGGCTCCTTCTCCGGTCTGTCCAGCCCCGCCCGCTCCGGGTTATCTTATATCACTGGCAACACAAAAGCATCTATCTTTGTAGTTGATAGATGTCGTGACTGCATATTTATATAAGTCACTAGATTCGGAAATATACATGTAAGTCCCTGGTGGGATACCTATACCGAATGAAAATGTAAGGCGCAACATGTACTGTGTCAAGCTCAACAAATCATTATATGGCTTAAAACAGTCTGGAAGGATGTGGTATAGCCGACTGAAGGAGTTCCTTCTAAACAAAGGCTATTCTAATAATGATGATTGTCTTTGTGTCTTCATACGCAAATCCTTAACAGGATTTTGCATTATTTCAGTATATGTTGATGATTTAAATATCATTGGCACTGAGCTTGACATTAATAAAGCTCGCAATTATCTAAAGGTAGAATTCGAGATGAATGATTTAAGTAAAATTAAATTCTACTTAAGTTTACAACTAGAGCACTTTCATACGGGCATTCTAGTACATCAATCGGCTTATGTCCAAAAAGTATTGGAGAAATTCAATATGAATAAAGCCTATCCATCTAAAACTCTTATGGTAGTTAGAGCCTTAGAAAAGGATACAGATCCATTTCGGCCACGCCAAGAAGGTGAAGAGGTATTGGGTTCTGAATATCCATACTTAAGTGCCATTGGAGCACTTATGTATCTTGCAAATAATACAAGACTCGATATTGCATTTGTAGTAAATCTACTAGCAAGATACAGTGCCGCTCCAACCATACGTTATTGGAAAGGATTTGAAGATGTTTTTAGATATCTTAAAAGCACAATAAATCAAGGTCTTTTCTTTCAGAAAAACCAAGATCTCTAATTGGTTATTGTCGAAGGGTCAATGCGACACTTCCCCCGGATCTGCTAAGGAGCAGCCCGCGGAGGTTCTTGTTCGGCGGGGCTTAAGCCTCAAACTAGTGTTCTAGTGGAAGAGTATGAGACAGTTTTTTTGCGTGGTTCGGGCCGCAAGGAGCGTAACACCCTACTCCACGGTGGATTGTATTATTTGGTGAGTGTGTATGCGTATGTGGGTGTATCGGGGATTCTGGGTCTGGTCCTTGTATTGGTGGTCGTTCAGGCCTTTTATAGTCAAGGTCAGACGCCTTACAAGTGGGGTCCCGGGGCCTGACAAGTGGTCCCGGGGCAATCTTATACTAAAGATATAAGGCTTCTTCTGTAAGCTTGCTCTGACCGCGGACTTGAGGACTCGTTGTCTTGCCGCTCGGGTTGTTAGTAGCCCACGCGCCGTTGCTGACATTGGTAGGGAATGTCCCATCCAACTGTCTCTGGCGCCGTAAGCTACCCACTTGGCGGAGTTGAATAGGCCTGTGACGCCTTCACTGTGATGCGATTAAACGTAGCAGTACCTGACATTAGGCGTGCGCCGCACCATGCGTCTGGGGAAGCCGCGTATCTTCAATGCTTGACGGACACAAGACGTACCGCCATCTTAACTTCCTCACTATCCGCTCAAGGCAAGTGGACTGACCATGCGGCCGCTGGGGAGCTCTCCGCCATGGTGGAGGCCACGCCCGTCTTGCGGACCATGTGGCAGCTCGGGAGCTCACCTCCGCGGGGGAGGCCAGATCTCGCCCCAGCTTGGATGCTTGCCTCCGTGGGGGAGGTCGGTTCTTGACTTCGTGTGCCACGTGGTAGCTTGGGAGCTCACCTCTGCAGAGGAGGTCAGGTCTCGTCCCGCTGGACACGTGGCTGCGTGGGAGCTTGTCGTCAAGGTGGAGCTGAGTGCCTCCTTCGGGATGTCTTGTGGGCACCCCGGACCTTCCATCTGAGGCCGACGAGTCTGGGTCTCTTGGACATGTGGCGTCTTCGGACCCTGTCACTGCTGGGAGGTGAGGTACCTAGGCGGTTCTAGCCTGTGCGCGAGGGTACCCGGTATGTCGCGTATCGACGGTTATGCTCATGTTGGGTATTTAAGTGATCCCCATAATAGTAAATCCCAGATAGGATTCATATTTTTACACAGACAGACGACAATGTCATGAAAGTCTTCTAAACAAACCTTATTTGCTACGTCTTTGAATCACTCCGAAATCATATCATTGTATGAAACCACACGTGAATGTGCATGGCTACGTAGAGTGATTAACCACATTCAAGTCTCATATGGCATTGGGCCTATTGAGTCACGAACTATTATCTATAAAGATAATGCAGCTTGCATTGCTCAAATGCAGTCAGGTTATGTAAAAACTAATGTCACTAAACACATGACATCTAAACTCTTTTACCCACATGAACCTCAAGTGAATGGAGGAGTTACTCTCAACAAACAAAGTAATGTGATAACTTAGCTGATCTATTCACTAAGTCCCTATCATACTCTACATTTTCTAATTGTGTCGATGATATAGGTATGCATCAACTTAGAGATTTACAGGGTTTAGGGAGAGCTTTATCATAGAACTACCTGACATAGCATCAAATTGTACTCTTTTTCTTATGTGAGCTTTACTTTTAAAAGTTTTCTCACAATAAGTTTTAATGAGACGATGAGAATGTAAGATAATGTCCGTTTTCTTATTTTTCTCACTGGGTTTTTATATGAAAACGAATATGACATCTAATGCTGTGCTTTTAACCTGTTTCAATAATATTTTCAGGATATTTTACACAAACATTCAATTATATATAATATCTTCAGATTTTTCCCACTGGATTTTTTAAAGATTGTTCATACAATGAGGAGGTCAAATGCTCAAGAGGGGGTGTTACAATCATTTTACACGTGATGACTTGAAGAAACTGTCGCCTCCTCCTCAAGCCCGCGCCCGCGCGCCGGTCGCGCTTCCTCCTAGCGCCCTCTCCCCGTCGATCGTTTCCGTCCATACAACATGTATACATGTATAAAAGAAGATTGAATGAATGAATAAAGTAATTAAGGAATATACATCTTGTGTCTCTCTAAATTTCTATTACATCTCTCAATTACAATTACAACAACCTCTATATCAACTAACACCTATTTTATTTCTTTATTTCTTTTTTTCCTTCCTTTCTTTTCCTCCTTTCTTTTCTCTCTCTTCATACCGACCGCTACAAGAGAACGCCATCTGTAGCGACGCACTGTTGTGGCCGCTAATTTAGCGAGACGTTTGGCGGCTCCGCTGCGGTTGACCGCCGCTAAATGCTGTCCAGGCGCGTTTAGCGCTCGCTGCTGCGAGCGGTCTAACCACGTCGAGGTCAAAGCCAGAACAAGTATCTCTCCATTATCTGAAAATGGTTGTAATAATGGCATTTATTGGTTAGGCAGGATTCTACTCACTCCATCCCAATTTATCTGTTGTTTTAACTTTGAAAGCAAAAATTAAGAAAATATAGAAAATATGTTATGGGCAGAAGAAAGGGAGTAGAAGAGAAATGATCTGAGATACAGGTGTACTAGGAAGCAATAACGACAAGTAAATATAAAAAACTAAAGAAGCCTAGAATAACAATTAATATCATTCAAAGTGAGTACAATAAACTACTAAGTCCTTACCCACGGTCGTCTGTGAACATGCATAGATGCATCGCGAGGCTAGCACCTAAAGCTATCTGCACTAGCGTATTCTAAAACATACTCAATATACTTATTCTTCTTCTATTTTTACTATGCATACTCTAAATTACACTACGATACAGTGCATACAGTATGCTTTACAGCATACCACTGCGGACGGTCTAACTACCACTAACATTGAAACTTCAAATAAGAAAATATTAATCCGACACCAGCAAGAGAGAATACGAACTCTCTCCGTTCCCAAATATTTATCACTTAACTCTCTCCGTTCCCAAATATTTATCACTTGTTAATTCATTTTTAAACCAACAATATTCAAAGACGAAAGAAGTACTACCCAGACAGAAAGATACAGATCAGAAATTAAGTACATTAAAAAACTTCCTGGTAACAGCATCCCCTACAAGAAAATAAGTACTTTTGCACATTAGTTGCGAAAATAAAACCTATAACCACCTCATAAAATCAAAATATTAGATCTACACATAATGGTTAAGTACTCTGAATAGCATAGTGATTTCCGATAGAAGCGAATTTCATACTAAATTTTACGATACTAAATGCAAATACTCTACAAATGAATTCATAAGTGACGAACTTGAAGATCGGACCACAATCGTGTGCTTATTTGGCATCAAGCTTATTCTAGACATTATGTTGTGAGTGTATGTATTTGTTTGTAATAAGTTGATCATACCCTCCTTAAATGTGAAGATCGAGATTTTACCCATCATTAAAAAACAGTGGATAACAGAGGCTCAGAAACAACAGTGGATAACACTACAAGGCTAATCTACAGGCTATTCCAGGCCGGACTATAGAGTCCACAGTTTCAACTTCTAACATACAGGTTTTTGCTGTGTCAGCTGGATTTAACCAACAAGTCTCATTGGAACCGTAGTCTTTTAGCAGGACCTTGATCAATGATAGGGTCAATTTGTTGAGGGGGTGCCTCCGATCCCAGCTTATCATCTGGCGCTTTCTCTTGTTCCGACGATGGTGGGACATAGCCCTCAGGAAAAGGCGGCGGGGGAGGAGCAGCAGGCAACTGCAAATTAGGTACGTCAGAATTCTGATAATATATTAATTAGCAAGGGACATAGCAGGTTCATGAGATCAACAATTATCACCAAGTATCATAGTATATATTGTAAAACAACAAATCCCACAACGAATCAGGAAAACCTCTACAACTTGTAGCTATAAGTTAGCCTAGGACGGATCTTGTCATAATTTTACCTTTCTGTCTAATTTGTGTTATTATTTACCAAAAGTGGCACTAGAAGGACCATTTTTACCTAGTGTACATCAAAGATTAAACTATTGAGCACATACAAAATAAAACAAGATAAAAAGCATATTACCCTCCGTTTCAAGGATGAGAGGATATGATCAATTCGCTTCAATTCCTTCATGTCAATAGCTTCCTTTTGAATCTTTGAGTCAGAGGATGCTGCATCAGACTCAGTTTCCACTGCGATGTACAAAATCAGACATTCCTAGTGATTCTTCTAATTTGCAAAATATAAGGAATAAACAGACAACGAATAAATGCATGATTCACAATCAACATAAAATGAACCTTTCAAGAAGTTGTATCTAATAATTTTTATTTCTATTCTGAGATCCAATGAAAAAGCTAAGAGGAACTCTAACATACAAATGGTTGGACTCGAAGAACATAATTAGGCCAATCCAGAGCTCTAAACTCTTAACTTGAAAGCCATAAAATTACATATCTGTGTATTTTTGGATCAACATAATTCATATAATGCATTTTAAGTCGAACTACTCTTCCTAAACCCTAACAATAAATAAGTCCACTACTTTATCAACCTCACCCTCATGTAACATGGTGTCATGACCAACAAAACTAAAGCTACGTCTAACAAAGTGTATACAACTAGTTCACGCACTGTCCAGTCCTCAGTGTTGTGCAGACCAGGGTCCCAGAACACGAGATAACGAGAAGTCCAGAAATCCTGACCCAATCGTCATGTTATGGGATGCCAAAAGTAGACAGGGTTAAGGGAGCTCTAGTGCTACTGTTAAATAAAGGCTAGAAAGATGCACTATTACAAGTTGATGAACAACAAAATTGAGGAAAAATCACTTAGAAACAAAACGAAAGTAATCTGTTTCTCTTTGGAAACTTAATTGTGAAATAATGGTGCTAGCAGATGAAGGAAGCTTGCATAACGAAGATAAATTGGGCATCCTAGACCAATCTGACAATAAATTCAATGAACAATTACAGATCTAAGGGATTAAAGATTGAAGGTTCTGTTATAAAATAAGGGTAGATTGAGAACGACTGTTCTTTTCATTTTTTATTGGATCTGCAAACTTTGAGACAGGATATTCCACGCAAAAGAGAAACAAAGTCAAAAGTTTTCCTTTGGATCATTTATACACTGTTGAGTACAAATCTTTCAGCTGTTTTTTCTGTGAACTATAAGTCTGCACAAGTTTGTATTGTTTCAATAATCAAACTATATAAAACCACGTATCATTACAAGATAAAATGACCAGATTTTTTTACTTCAACACATACCACTTCTCATATTTGATCATGTACCAAACAGGTAACAAGGAAAGGAATGATCAGAATAAGTAAGATGCAAGGATCTTACCATTCCCAATCTTCTCCAATTTCGAGCTCGCTGCAGTAAAAGCTTTCGATATGTGATGCATGGCCCTACTCTGCAGAGTTAAAAAGAACAGTTCGACAAAAACTCACAATGATCCTAAAAGCAACAATTACATGGCTACAAACACTGAAAATGAATGAAAGGCCCAAATCCAACATTCAACTACGATTACGCGACAACAACTAGAATGCATTCTGAGTTATGGTGAAATCGTGCAATCAAACGATCTCCAACCATTAGATCTGCATCCTACGTTTGTTTAATTTTTTTTACTTCACCCCCTCCACTTGAGCACTTAACCTCTTTCACCCGAGTAAAAAAAATTGAACAATCGTAAGATGCAGATCCAATAGCTGGGAGTGTTGATTGCATGATTGGACCATATTCAATATTGCATTCTTGACGCTGTCCGATTACCCCATATTTCCAGTTGGGGAATGATTTATTACAAAAATAGTAGATGGAGAAAGGAGGGGAAGGATTTAGCTTACTATGCGGGAGGCGAAGACGTTGCAGAGCTGTGGCGCCTGGTAGATGGAGCCATCAAGGATGTAGTAGGCGAGCATGGCGGTCGACTTCTCGGGGTTCTCCCGCCTCTGCTTGCGGATCACGAACAGGTGCGGCTCCATCACGTCGGTCAGCAAGTACTCCGTCCCCGTCATCTTCCTGCCAGCAGTAGTCCGCACGAGTTGATCAAACAAGGCCGGTAGAAAACCAACCCAAACCGAAATTGTTCGTACGTGAGGTGGGACATGTCGAGGGGGTGGATTTGACGCGAGCGGAGAGACTCGTTGTTGCAGGTGATGTCGTAGAAGGGCGAGAGCGCGAAGTAATCGAAGACGAGGTTGCGGTCCAGCGGGTAGGTGTTGAGCCACAGCTGGTCGCGGAAGCAGATCCCCGTCATGTCCGTGCCCGGCGGGGGCGGGAGCGCCGCCGCGCCGTCCGCGCCCGGGGGCGCAGGCGGCTGCACCGGCGGGGGTAGCGGCGTCGCAGACATCGCCGCGGCAAGGAGAGGCGCTGTACTCCCGGTGGACTGCCGGAAGCGGACCGGAAGAGCGGCGGCGTCGCCGCGCCGGGGCGGGTTCAGAGGATGGAGCAGGCGAGCGGCGGCCGCGGGATCAGGAGCGGAGAATGCCTACTACTAGGAAGGAGGTACGCCGTACGCGACGATACATAACGAAAAATAAATCATGCATTTCAAAAAATAACGAAAAATAAGACACTAAGCTAATATTCTAACCATAGCAGAACATAACTAATAAATGTATATAAAAAGAAAGAACTATATAAGATTATCAAATTTTCCCCATGATAAGTACATCTCTCTCTTAATGAAGTCGTGGCCAGGTTTACAATACGTGCTCAAGTCGATTATGATACAGTTACTACATTTGGAACATCAATGTAGAACATGATATTCCTTTTACAAGAAATGCACAATTAAACACTTGCATCGGAACCAGATTTAATTAGAACGTCGTATAATAAGCCAGTTAACAGTGAAATTCTAAATTATAGAAAAAGGAATTGAGAGAGAGGACCACTAAGATTGACATGGCAGAAGATATAGAGATTCGACTCATAATACGATTGCATGAAATTCATATGTAAGAATCTTAATTTATTTGTATTTTGTTACTCTTATCTTCTTTAATTACTTCATTTAAAAAACTAAAAATTCACAATCTTAGTCTATTTATATTTTGTTACTTCCATTTTTATTTTTTCTGTTATTTATCTTTTTTAAAAAAATAAATAAATAAAAAATTGGTTTCATCATTATTAGGTGACAGATAAACTACCTTAAGTGGAAAAGTTTATTGACAACGGGAAAAAAGTAAATAAATAAAAAAATTGGTTTCATCATTATTAGGTGACAGATAAACTACCTTAAGTGGAAAAGTTTATTGACAACGCGCAGTTGCCCGAGTGGCCAGCGGTTCTCATAGAGAGCGCGCCCACTCATGTTCGATTCCTGTAATCGAATCTTGATGTCTCATCGGAACTTATTTCCAAATAATTTCATATATCTCTCACGTGTGAAGACACAATGGTAATGCAATATCTCCGTCGCAACATCCTGTCGCGTATCAGTTTCCAATGGATTCTGTCGAAGTATTAGAGTGACACTTCCCCCGAATCTGCTAAGGAACAGACCGCGGAGGTTCTTTGATCTGTGGACTTAGGCCTCAATCAAGTGTTCTAGCGGATGGAAGTATGAGACAGTGGTTTTTACGTGGTTCATCCTTTTATAGAAAAGGTCAGACGCCTTACAAGTGGGGTCCCGGGGCCCAACAGGTGGTCCCAGGGCGATTTTATCCTAAAGATCTAAGACTTCATTCGTAAGCTTGCTCTGACTGTGGACTTGAAGACTCATTGTCTTACCGCCTGCGTCGTCAGTAGCCCATGCGCCGTTGCTGACATTGGCAGAGGATGTCCCATCCAACTTTCTCTATCGCCATAAGCTACCCACTTGGCAGAGTGGTATAGGCCTGCGGTGTCTTCACTGTGATGCGATTGGTCGTAGCGGTACTTGACATTAGGCGTGCGCCGAGCCATGTGTCTAGGGAAACCGCGTATCTTCAATCCTTGACAGGGACAAGGTGCACCGTCCTCTTAACTCCCACGTCCCTCCGTCCAGAGCAAGTGGCTGGACTATGTGACAGGTCGGGAGCTCACCTCTACGGAGGAGGTCAGGTCCCGCCTTGCGGACCACGTGGCAGCTCGGGAGCTCACCTCTGTGGAGGAGGTCAGGTCCCGCCTTGCGGGCCACGTGGTGGCTCAGGAGCTCATCTCTACAGGGATGGCTAGGCCCTGTCCTGCTGGACACGTGTCAGTGTCGGGAGCTCACCTCCGCGGTTGAGGTTAGGTCCCGCCTTGCGGGACACGTGACAATGCTGGAGCCCATCCATATGGCAGGTGGCCCGTCTGATGTCTTGGTCCACATGGCAGCTCCGGAGCCTTGTCCCACGCGGAGGAGGGGTCCTTACCTGCTGGACACGTGGTTACCTGGGGGCTCGTCTCCAAATGGTGTTGAGCTTCCCTTTCGGGTTTCTTGCGGATATCCTGGACCTCCCGTCTAAGAATGATGGGTCCGGATCTCTTGAACATGTGGCGCCCTAGGACCCCGCCTCTGCTCGAAGGCAGGGTACCTAGGCGGCTCTAGCCTATGCACGAGAGTACCCGGTATATCGGGTACCGACAGTGGCCCCTGGGTCCACCTTGGGGGGAGGCGACGAGCCCTAGGGTGGAGCCCTTATCCTGCTTTTCCGTGTAGCCTTTTAATTTTGTCTTGATCAGTCGAAGTGGTGCGCACCTCTGCTGCTGCGACCATGCGTCCCTCTCTGGTTGAGGGGTTGTGGCGACGTGATCTTTGCTTGCTGCGACATTATCGCGACGGTTCCCAAGGTGTCTGCTGCACTTCTGCTGCTTTCACTTCTGTCTTTATGAGAACTGTCGGGTTGCCTTCTTAGGCAGAGAACTGCCCGGGCCGGTTTTTCTGACGGGGGACATGGGCCAGTTTGTCATGGACATCGTGGTACGAGCCGTTGATTCGGAGTCCGCCCAAATTTGCACGGTGCGCCCAAATGCCACTAGGGTGCTTAAAAGGGGAACCTTTGTGCAAAATGGAGGTTCCTTCCTTCCGCACGCCCCAAGCATTCGAGCCTTCGTATTCCTCCTTGAGCGTCTACCCACCCTTGAGGTTCTCGACCCCTGCTCCAATGGACTCAACCCTGCCTCCTTCCCGGATGGAGGATGTCTCACCCGTGAGGCGGCTTTTTGGCTGGGAGGACGAGGAGCGACGAGACCTGATCCGTCCTAGCTCCTTGCCATTGAAGCTGGGGAAGAAGGAGATTGTCTTCTTCCATGCTGTCGGTACCCTGGATACCGTATACCCCTTGAGATTGCAAAGATCTCAAGGAAATGTCATCTACTTGATTTGAAGACCTTCGGAGGCCCACATGTCAGACATAACCGGACCCGCTTCCCCAACATGGTTAGTCCCAGGGTCGCCACGTGTACCATCAAACCGGAGCTACCACCCACAAGGGGGAAGCTCCGGACTGTGTACCATACCGGCACCCCCGGATCTAACCCCACACCGAGGGAAGCTCCAGAACTGACACGTGTCTGGTGGCACCGAATCTATCTGTTCCCCACAGTATGCTCCGAAGCTGCCACGTGTCCAACCATCGGATCTTCAGCCTCAAACCTCCGGTAGACTCCACAACAGCTCCGGATCTTCAAAAGGGAATCAAAGATTTCAAGACCCGATTAAGTGTCATTAATAATATATTAATGACACACGATCGGACGACCCTTAATACCAGTAATGGCACGGTCAAAGCCCGTAACTCGGTCATTAAGGGTAATTAAGCGCATCAAATGTGTATCAATATTAGTAGCCGCCGGGGCCACATGTCGGGCCAGGCCAACTTGTAACAGCATGTCCTTGTACTATAAAAGGACAGGCCGACGATACATAGAGGACGACTCTGATCTCTGACCTAAGCTCTCGGATCTGATCTGGTCTGATCGGCTCACACGCGCTCTCAACTCACATCACCTGAGTTGAGTTCATACATCCAATCCAACACCAGCACACCCCGTGGAGTAGGGTATTACACTCAGACGGCCCGAACCACGTAAACCTTTGTGTCTCCTGTATCATTTTACATTTCACCTTCTTGAATCTCCACGCGCCCACTTTTAGTAGTGTCGGGAGATCTGCTGGATCAAAACCACCAACAGTTGGCGCGCCAGGTAGGGGGTGCCTGAGATTTCAAGAATGGTGAACTCCGCTGTTGAATCATCCAATGGTCATCCCGCTGTTCAAGCTGCTAGGGGAAATCCCTCCAATATGCAGCCACCAGCAGGAACCTCAGTTCCAGCAGGAGTCACACTTCCACCACCGCTGCCTCCACCAGCAAATCAAGCTGGGCACCGTGATGGTGCACCGGCATCAATCACTGCGTCGGCGAATCATGACAACCCGGAACACGCGCTCCATGCAGCACGTGCTCTCCTTCAGCGCCCACCACCTCCGGATGCATCCCGGGATGCAATGGAGCAGTGGAGGGCCGATGTGGAACACTTGGTTGCAGCAGCACCCGACCGCATCAGTAACCAGGCTCCTCCTCCTTCAGGACGGGCCCCGTCGCAGCGACGGACCTTGTCTAGCAGACTTGGTCCGCACGTTTCCAACAATAGGAGACGTGCTGCGTCAGCAAGTGACGTCGTTGCCCTCCGGGGCGCGGCGCACTCACACGGTATCAAGGCTTTCAACTCATGACCTCCGGGCGGAGCTTGATCACCGATACCGTCAACAAGACGGTCGAGTCCATATCGAGCGTGCTCGTGAAAGACGAGAAGCTCAGGACATTCCTGCTCCTGAAGGAGTCGGAGGAGGCTGTTCAGCCCTGGCTATGCATCTGCGTATGGTCAGGTGGCCACAGAAATTCCGTCCTCACCTGCCGGAGAAGTTTGACAGGACTGTTAATCCCGTCGAATTTCTTCAGATTTACTCCACTGCTATCCTGACAGCTGGAGGAAATGAGGCCGTAATGGCCAATTATTTTCCAGTGGCTTTAACTGGGACCGCCTGGTCCTGGTTTATAAGCCTTCCGCTCAATTCCATCAACAGTTGGGAGGAGTTGTGACGACAGTTCACCGCCAACTTTGGGATTTCATACACCCGACCCGGCACCAAACTGGACCTTTTTGCAGTCGTGCAAAAAGGGGGAGAATCCCTGCGATCATTCATTCAGAGATTCTCTCAGGTACGAAACACTATCCCTTCTATCTCTAGCGCTTCTGTCATTGTGGCATTTAGACACAGCGTACAGGATAAGAAGATGTTGGAGAAACTGGCGATCAAGGAGATCACTAGTGTATCGAAACTCTTCAGCTTGGCCGACAAATGTGCCAGAGCTGCGGATGGCCGTGAAATGCACTCCAAACCACCTCCGGAGGATCACAAGAAATCCTCCAAAGGAGAGGCCACTACCTCCGGGAGTGGCAAAAAAAAAAGAAAAAGACCAACGACAAGAAGAAGCTGTCGGCCGGCGCATCTAATGTTGCATCTGCTGCAGCTCCGGGTGGCCAGGGGCCACGCCCCGAGAAGCGACCTCGACCGTCTTCTGAAGACGGTGGCAAACCCAAGGTGTGGTGTCCAATTCATAAGACGGACAGCCACAATTTGGAAGACTGCCGGGAGGTCCAAAACCTTGTCGAGCGCTACAACAAGCGTCGGGAAGAAGTTCCTTTCCGACAGAGGGAAGGAAAACAAAAAGTTGACAAAGCTCCGGCTGAAGAGGAGTTAGGTTTTCAGGATCCTAAAAAGATCCTGAAGGCCGTCTACACCTCCGTCGATGACGATTCTGACGTCTCTGACAACGAGCGTTGGAAGACCATGAACACCATTTTTGGTGGATCGTGGGACATCACCTCCCGCCGCGTCCTTAAGACAATGCGTCAGGACATGGCCGATGTAGCTCCTACAGCCAGGGCGGAACCTCATCGGAAGTGGATGGACACAACCATCAATTTGATGCTTCAGACTGCCCTCGAAGCATGGTTGGAGCAGGCCAGTTACCTTTGATGGTATCTCCTACCATCAATAACATTCAGCTCCACCATGTTATGGTAGACGGAGGTTCGGGGCTGAACCTCATAAGCTTCGAAGCTTTTACCAAGCTTCAGCTCCAACCTTCGGATCTTCACCCCTCCCGACCTTTCTCCGGAGTAGGTCCGGGAGCCATTACCCCACTCGGTGCTATTACTCTCCCCGTTACCTTCGGGACCCGGGAGAAGTATCGCACTGAGAAGTTGGTATTTGACGTTGCTCAGATCAACTTACCTTTCAACGCCATCTTGGGTAGGCCTGCCTTGTACAAATTCATGGCAGCTGCTTATTATGGCTACCTGGTGTTAAAGATGCCAACACTAGTAGGCGTTCTCCGGATCCGCGGAGATCGCACTGCCGGAGTGACCGCTCTGGAAGAACTTCATGCGCTTACTACGGCGCAAGAGGAGGACTCCAGGCAGGAGCAAGCTCCAAAACCCCCGAGCATTCATCAACGAGGCTCGACTTCTGCACCTCGTGTGCAGCCAAACGGCGACACCGACATTCCTGTCAAAGTCGTCCAAATCGGTTCCGATGCCGCTCAGACCACCCGTATATCGGGGGGGGGGGGGGGGGGGGGGGCTGAATGACAAATAGGAACTCGCGCTCATCGCTTTCCTCCGGGCTAATGTCGACGTGTTTGCCTGGCAACCGTCACAAATTCCTGGGATCCCCAGGGAAGTGATTGAGCACAATCTGAAGATCTACCCTGACACCCGTCCCGTGCATCAGAAGCCTCGGAAGCAATCCGTGGAAAGACAGAACTTCATTCGACAAGAAGTGAAGAAGTTGCTCGAAGCCGGATTCATCCGAGAAGTCTTCCATCTAAAATGGCTGGCAAACCCAGTCGTTGTGCCCAAGGCCGGCGGGAAGCTTTGGATGTGTATTGACTACACAACACTAAATAAGGCATGTCCAAAAGATCCATTCCCACTACCTAGAATAGATTAGATAGTGGATTCCACCTCCGGGTGTTAATTACTGTGTTTCCTAGACGCATATTCTGGGTATTATCAAATCAGAATGTCTAGGGAAGATGAAGAGCATACCTCTTTCATCACAGTAGATGGATTGTACTGTTATGCAACCATGCCATTTGGTCTCAAGAATGCAGCTTCAACCTTTGTACGAGCTATGTACAAAACTTTTGAAGAACTCATTAGAGACATAGTGGAAGTGTACGTCGATGACATCGTGGTCAAGGTCAAGAACAAGGAGTCACTCCTTGACACCTTATAGGCTGTCTTTGACAAGCTGCGGGTGAAAGCATCTAGGCCCCATGAGGTACGGTTTCGGTGATTAATGACAACCATTCGATATTACTAATGAATTTGTGAATGCAAGGTCCCAATGATCTCTCAATCAAATGAAATCAAAATGACTTTGGAGACCCATATAAAATCAACCTTAGGTTCAAATCAATCATATGAAAACAAGAAGTGAAAGCTCTAACTTGACATCACCCAATGCTTGAAGACTATCAAAACAACATTTCAAACAAGTGTCAAAGAGGTCACAAGTTCAAATTCCAAAAGAACAACTCAAAACAACTCAAAGTCAACAAGTTGAACACACCGTATCATCCGATGTTTTCTGAGTTGACTACATCGATCGAGTTGGTTCAACTGAAGAAGAAGACCTCAGACAAATGCACTCACCGGATCATCCGATGTGAGTGGCTCAGTGACATCGGTCCATTAGTACAGTTTGCAATACCATTGAACCAAGTGAAGCACCGGATCATCCGATGTGCAGACTTACACACATCGATCGATCACTCCAGTAAGCATCAAGAGCAAGCAAATTCTGGAGGAAGAGCCACCGGATCATCCGATGCGAAGACAGGGGCAACATCGGTCTAACAACGGTCATATCTGACACAGTGACATCAGCTAATTTGGCTTTGACCGATGATAACTGAAGGGGAGACATCGGATCATCCGGTGTTCGCAGAGCAGTGATGTCAGCCTACTTTTCCAATGGCTATTTCGTGGAGGTTGGCTATTTATACCCCTTCAACCTGTCAAATCGACAAGACTTGAAGCCCAGACATACTCTACACATTCTAGAGCATTCAAGACATAGAGCTACCACTTCCACATCATTGTTCATCATTTGTACACCAAGAGATAGGCTAGAACTAGATAGAGATAGTGCTTGTGTGCCTTCATTCTTGGTGATTGGAGTCTCTAGTGTAGTGAGAGCCGTAAGGGAGTGTCCCTTGGTGTGTGTAACTAAGAGAGACTTCCGGAGCTTGCCAAGAGGATTGTGGAAGCCCGGAGGATTCAAAGTGTACAAGGCTTGAGCTCCACCTTGCCAAGGTTGGCGAATGGAGAAGAATAGTGAAGACCCCCTTGTCTCGGTGACTTGGGAGTGGCAAAACCCTTCGGTGGGTGGCACAACGTGGACGTAGGAAGATCCTTGTGATCTTGCCGAACCACGGGATAAATTTCGTGTCCTTTGAGCGTTTGCATCCCTCTCCCTTTTACATTTATGCAATCTTCATTCCGGAACTTTAATTTACACTGATTGCATAGATTAATCGCATAGGGAATTGGGCTTTAAGTTGTTAATTTTTAATTACCTTAAAATTTGAAAGAAAGCCCAATTCACCCCCCCCCCTCTTGGGCATTTCGATCCTTACAATTGGTATCAGAGCGTTGTTGCTCATTGGATCATTCTAGCTTCACCGCTAGAGAGCTAAAATGGCCAAGAATGGGGGTTCGGTTCCTACCTTCGAGGGCAAGAACTTTGCCTATTGGAAAGCACGCATGCGCGCCTACCTGGAGGCTATTGCTCCCGAAGTTTGGGAAGCGACCCATGCGGGGTTTGGAGATCTTGATTATGTTGGTGATCAACTAAAATGGGATGCTAAAGCTAGAAATGCAATTTATGAATGTATAAGTCAAGACATATTTGCTAGAATTGCTAGTAAGGAGAAAGCTTGTGAAATTTGGGCATGTTTAATTGAAATACATGAGGGCTCATCTCGTGTTAAAGAACTCAAATATCACTTGCTTAAATCCAAGTATGATGAATTTAAAATGCTTCCTCATGAGAATGTTAACCAAATGTTTTCTCGTTTAAATGTGCTCATTGAGGAGATTAACGCACTTGACATTGCTTCTCTTGGTAAGGGACTTATCAACCGCAAGATCCTCATGCTTCTACCCAAGCCCAAGTACAACATTATCAATTCAATGCTCCAAAAAGAGTCACTTGACAACATTGAGGTCTCGGAGCTCATTGGAGAAATTCATGCTCATGAGATGAGCGTACTTGGAATGATGGAGGAGTCATCGTCAAAGACCATTGCTTTCAAGACTTCAACCAAAAAGACAACTCCCAAGAAGAAGAAAGTGGTTGAGCCTAGCTCAAGTGAAGAAGAGCAAGCAACAAGCGAAGAAGACGATGATGAGCTTGCGTTGATGATGAGGAAATTCTCACGTCTAAACTCCAAGATCGCAAAGAAGGGATACTCTTTTGATCCCAAGAAGAAAGCCTTCCTCCCAAGAAAAGATGAAAACAAGACATGCTATAATTGTGGTGATCTAGGCCACATATCATATGATTGTCCAAGACCGGACAAGAGGAAGGACAACCACAAGGGAAAGCATCGGAAGCTAGAAGAAAGTGATGAAGATGAAGAAGAGGTCAAGCCCAAGCGCTCCTTTGGAAAGAAGAAATTGACAAAGGCAAGAAGACCAAGATCTTTCCAAAGAAGAGAAGAGGGCCTCAAAAAGTCTTCATGTGCGAGGCCAATGAGTGGATCACGGATGAAGAGTCAAGCGACGAAGAGAGTGACGATGAAGAAAACTTGGCGGGCCTTGCCATCGTCAACAAGGATAACTCACCTCTTCGTCCACCTCCTATGTGCCTCATGGCGAAAGGTAACACTAAGGTACGTGACGATTCTAGCGATGATGATGAGCTCTCCCCCGATGAACTAGCATCTATGATTAATGAATACCATGTCATCATAAAAAGGGAGAAGAGCAAGGTTAAGGCACTTGAACAAGCTTGTGCTAAGCTTGAGAGTACAAAGCTCGATTTGCATGACAAGTATGTAACCATACTTAAAGAGCATGACACGCTCAAATCACATGTCAAGCAAATCGAGGAGGAAAATGCTCAAATCAAGCTTGACCATCATGAGCTTGACTTAGCAAACTGAGCACTCTTGGGAAAGCACAATGACTTGGTTCAAGAACATAAAGTGCTTAACCTTGCTTATGAAGCAATTGAACTAAAAATTAAAAACATGAAAAAGGAAACCCTTGATGGCAAAGTATCAACTATTTCACATGCCACTAATATTTTGGATAAGTCTTTGCCGTTGAAAGCAAGCCCTAGGGAGAAGGAGTTGATGGACGAGATTGAAAGTCTCTGCACTAGTGTGGCAAGACTCTCTAAGGGGGAGGACAAGCACAAGGAAATCCTCTACCAACAAGCTAAAGGATTCAACAAGAGAGGACTTGGATCCTTCCCGGTACTCAACAAAGGAAAGGTGCCCTCACCGGAGCTTAGGACAAGCTTCATCAAAGAAATTGGTTCCTATTGTCAACATTGTTAGGTCACCGGGCATCACACGAGGGAGTGTCCTCTTCCCAACCGTCCTTCTCCCAAATTGCCTCCTAACTACAAATCTACATTCAATGATTACCACTATCTCTTGAGCAAAGTAGGTGGCAAGGTGAAGGCAAGGTTCATCGGCAAAGACATTAAGGGCATGAAGGGGAAGCTCCCCAAGCAACTTTGGGTCCCAAAATCACTTGTATCACACATACAAGGACCTAAGTTGGCTTGGGTGCCTAAACTCAAAAACTAACTTCATGTGTGTAGGTGAACTACAAAGCCGGAGGAAAGCATTGGGTACTCGATAGCGGGTGCACTCAACATATGACCGGCAATGATGGTATGTTCACCTCCATAGAGAACCCCGACAATCATGAACAAGTCACCTTTGGTGACAACTCAAAGGGGAAGGTAATTGGTTTAGGTAAAATTGCTATTTCACATGATTTGTCCATTTCTAATGTGCTATATGTTAAGTCACTTAGTTTCAATTTACTTTCTATTGCACAACTATGTGATCTTGGACTAACGTGCACCTTTGACAAGAATGGTGTAGTAGTGACTAGTGAATCAAGCAAAGAACTAATCTTCAAAGGTTTTCGGCATGGACATCTTTACTTGGTGGACTTCTCCAACAAGGATGCTAGCTTGACCACTTGTCTTTTCACCAAGACGAGTTTGGGTTGGCTATGGCATCGACGCATTGCTCACATTGGGATGAGCAAGCTCAAGAAGTCGTTCAAGCTTGGGATGGTGACCGGCGTAAAGGATGTCACATTTGAGAAGAACAAGCTTTGTAGCGCTTGTCAAGCCGGGAAGCAAGTTGCTTCACACCACCCAATGAAGACAATGGTGTCAACCTCCAAGCCGCTTGAACTACTCCAAATGGACCTCTTCGGACCGTCCACATTTCAAAGTCTTGGTGGTAACCTCTATTGTCTTGTTATTGTTGATGACTATTCTCGATATGCTTGGACTTTGTTTCTAGGTGACAAGGGTGAAACTTCGGAAGTCTCCAAGACCTTTGCTAAGCGTGCTCAAAGGGAATTTCAACTTCCCATCATCAAGGTCCGGAGTGACAACGGCACCGAGTTCAAGAACTACAACATTGGGGAGTGGTGTGATCGTGAAGGCGTGAAGCATGAGTTTTCGGCCACATACACCCCTCAACAAAACGGTGTCGTTGAAAGGAAGAACAAGACTCTCATCACCCTTGCTAGAGCAATGCTTGATGACTATGGCACGTCGGAGAAGTTTTGGGCCGAAGCAATCAACACGGCGTGCCATGCCGCTAATAGGGTCTATCTTCATCGACTACTTCAAAAGACCCCATATGAGCTCCTCATTGGGAGAAAGCCCAACATCTCCTACTTCCGAGTCTTCGGGTGCAAGTGCTACATCTACCGCAAGAAAAGGCTCGGTAAGTTTGAAAGAAGGTGTGATGTTGGTATCTTTCTTGGTTATGCGTCAAACTCAAAAGCATATCGAGTATTCAACCAAACCTCCGGGTTAGTTGAAGAAAGTTGTGATGTTGAGTTTGATGAGACTAATGGCTCCAAAGAGGAGAGTTTTGGTCATGATGATATAGATGATGAGCCTCTACGAGAAGCCATGAAAAACATGACCATTGGAGACATCAAGCCCGAAGTTGAGGAGAGCCATGATCAAGGGGGAGCATCAAGTTCCAACATCAACACCTCCATGGCGCCTCAAGTTGATGAAGAAGAAGAAAAAGATGATCCATTGCCAATGCAAGATTCACAAGCCACACAACATCAACAAGAAGAAGAAGAAGTCCAAGATCAAGTCCAACCACAAGACGAGCAAGATGCTTCATCACCGCCAAGTGCTTCACAATCACTTATGAGGCATGGATGCATCTCCAAGGCGCATCCAATTGATCAAATCATCGAAAGTCCGTCACGGGGAGTAAGTACTCGTTCTCGCCATGTTGCTTCATTTTGTGAGCACTATTCGTTTGTTTCGTGTGTAGAACCCACTCATATAGAGGAAGCACTCCAAGATCCAAATTGGGTGATGGCCATGCAAGAAGAACTCAACAACTTCACCCGCAATGAAGTTTGGGTGTTGGAGAAGCGACCCAAGGACAAGAACGTCATCGGAACAAAGTGGGTGTACCGCAACAAGCAAGACGAGAATGGCGTTGTGGTCCGCAACAAGGCAAGACTTGTGGCCAAGGGTTTTTCACAAGTTGAAGGACTAGACTTTGGAGAAACATTCGCTCCGGTCGCTCGGTTAGAAGCTATTCGTATACTCCTTGCTTTTGCTTCGCATCACAATATAATGCTTTATCAAATGGATGTTAAAAGTGCCTTTCTTAATGGTTATATTAACGAGCTTGTTTATGTTGAGCAACCTGCTGGGTTTGAAGATCTGAGGAATCCTAATCATGTGTATAGGTTACACAAGGCGCTCTACGGGCTCAAGCAAGCACCTAGGACGTGGTATGAACGTCTAAGGGATTTCTTGGTCATGCAAGGATTCAAGATCGGGAGGGTGGACACTACACTCTTCACCAAGGACATCGACGGGGATTTATTTATTTGTCAAATTTATGTCGATGATATTATTTTTGGCTCAACTAACAAATCTCTTAGCCATGAGTTTGGCACCATGATGTCTAGGGAATTCGAGATGTCAATGATTGGAGAGCTCAACTTCTTCCTTGGATTTCAAATCAAGCAACTTCAAGAGGGGACCTTCATCTACCAAGAGAAGTACACCAAGGACCTCTTGAAGAAATTTGAGATGGGAGATTGTAGCTCAAGAAGTACGCCAATGGCGACAAATTGTCATCTCGACGCGGACTTGGACGGTAAACCTATTGATCAATCTCACTACCGTTCCATGATTGGATCATTGTTATATCTTACCGCATCTAGGCCCGATATCATGTTTAGTGTGTGCTTGTGTGCTCGCTTTCAAGCGGCACCTAAAGAATCGCATAAGAAGGCGGTCTTTAGGATACTTTGGTATCTCAAGCATACCCCAAGTGTAGGTTTGTGGTACCCCAAGAAAGCTAGTTTCCATCTCTTGGGTTACTCGGATTCGGACTTTGCCGGATGTCGTGTGGATCGCAAGAGTACCTCCGGTGGGTGCCACTTACTTGGGCGTTCCCTAGTATCTTGGTCAAGCAAAAAGCAAAATTCCGTGGCTTTGTCCACCGCGGAGGCGGAGTATATAGCAGCCGGTGCATGTTGTGCCCAAATTCTATATATGAAGCAAACCCTTTTGGACTTTGGAATTAAATTTGGTTGTGTGCCTCTCCTTTGTGACAATGAAAGTGCGGTTAAGATAGCTAGAAACCCCGTTCAACACTCCCGCACTAAGCACATTGATATTCGCCATCACTTCTTGCGGGATCATGAGGCTAAAGGAGACATCTCTTTGCAAGGTGTTAGATCTGAAGAACAATTGGCAGATATCTTCACTAAACCACTTGATGAGAAAACTTTTTCTAGACTTAGAAGTGAATTAAATGTGCTAGATGCATCTAACGTCATGTAAGTTGCCATGTTCATGTAAGGATCCATATCACATAGGTCTTGTCTAACTCCCAAAGGATAGGGGCGAGCTAGAAATAGTTTTCCCTGAGGAAGCCTTTGGAAGGTTTAAACTTGGCAAGATAGATTTATTTTATGCCTTGCATGATCCCTGCCATATAGACTTGCACTCATTTAATTTCTTGCACTATAATTTATTTGACATTGCATACGGTAGATTGTCACAAAGGGGAACCCACCTCATGAGAAGGAGACTTGTTTGAAATACAATATCTCAACTCATATAAGGTGGAAAGAACAAAATGTTAGGTACGTTAATGCCTAGAGGAACATGCTTCAAAGAGATAGAAGTCTTCATACTCTACCTCACAAAGCATGGGCCTTACATTTTATTTTGGAGATTTTCCTCTCATTTTTCTCGGTGTTCCATTTGCTTTAAGGATTAGCCAAGCTATTGGCATATTAGCCTTTTTGAGGGGTAAGGGGTTGCCCAAAAAGTCCTAAGACATGTGTTTCTCCTTGCTTGTTTGTTTGGTCAAAGGACATATATGGGATGTTATTGTTCTGTTGTCATCGGATTATCCGATGCCTAAGCCAATCCCTCATCGGACCAATAGGTGTTCAATCTTCAAGGGCCAGTTCAATCAGAATCTCAAATCATCCGACGCGTTCATTCTGAAAAACATCGGTCCATCCGGTGTTCTCTCTTCTGGAGCTGTGGTCAATTCAACCGATGTTTACTTCCTCAAACGTCGGATCATCCAGTGTCAACCTCACTCTTTTGAACACCCTTACTGTGCCATTCGACCGATGATCCAAACCCTAAACGTCGGTCCATCCGATGTCAACAGCAACTTTTGAATATACTTACTGTGGCATTCGATCGATGTTCATTTCACCTAACATCGGTCCATCCGGTGTTAAAAGTTCGGCTAGGGTTTGGGTCCCACTATTTAAACTCATGCGCCGCCGGCCTTTTCTCTCTCCCCGACTTCTCTCTCGTACGCCGTCGCATCACGCCCTAATCGCTGCCGCCGCCGCCGCCCTAAGCGTCGCCGCCGCCGTCTCCGGCCGCCGCCCTCACCACAGCGCCGCCGCCACTCGCCTCCACCGCAGCGCCGCCGCCACTCGCCTCCACCGCAGCCGCCGCCGCCGCTTCACCCAGCCGCCGCCGCGCCTCCACCCAAGTGACGCCGCCGCCTCCTCCCGTGCACCACCAGACGCCCCACGCGCACACCTCACGGTCGTGGTGCCTCCAAGGTCGCCGTTTCTTCATCGCTAGGGTTGCCGGCCGTGATCCTTCTTCATTCTCGTGCATCACCCGATCGCAATAGCTCACGACAAGAAGAACAAGGGCAAGGCCATCGCGGAGCCCACCGCGAAGAAGCAGAAGCTGTCCAAAAAGGAAAAGAAGGCGTTGATGGCCGCTCATGCCGCCGAGGAGCGTGAGCGTGGCCGAGGAGGGTCTCTGAGGATCCGCGAGGCTCGTCCGAGGCAGCCTCCAGTGATCAACGACTCCGAGGCCGAAGAGGAGCCAGTTGAGCCTCTTGTCCGCCGGCGCTCAGCCCAGACACGTGGGGGTCACACCGAGGCTGTTCCTCGTCCGAGACCGACGGCAGCCGACCGTTGTGAGGACAGGGAGGCCGAGAGGGCCATCTACCAGATGGACACGGCAGTCCGTGTCGGTGAGGGAGTCTGTCTCACGGACTACAGGAAGCTGAAGGCAAAGCAGCTTCAGAAGCTCAGATGGAGTGTGTTGCTTGAGGAGTGGTACCCGCAGCCCCGAGAAGCTTTGGTGGACAGTCGCTTCTGGACGGTCACACAGGCGTCTCTCTACGAGACCTACAGACGCCGAGGCCACAAGCTGTTCCAACACAACTACATGGATTGGGATCATCTTGCAGTAGCCGCAGGGACTGAGATCAGGCCATTCTTTGAGAGATACAGGGGCCTGGTACAGTTGCTATCATATGAGCGGAGTGCCTACGTGGAGGATTGGGTCCGCGTGTTCTACGCCACCCTCTACGTCTCTGAGGGCAGAAGATCCATTGACTTCATGTTCATGGGTCAGCACTACCACCTGACGAGGCAGATGCTGGGACAGTTGCTTGGAGTAGACTTGCACGACACCTGCATACATGAGAGAGTCTACGGTCAGGCAGACCCGCCGAGGAGGCCGCTCACTGGAGGAGTGGCACCTGCTCTGGAGTAGATCCGATCACTGTTTGGACCCACCTTCTCTCTAGACCAGCCGAGAGTACCGGCCTTATTGATTCCAGCAGCGCGCACGGTGCACCTCGCCCTGCGTTGCTCTCTCCTGCCGAGGTCCGGCTATCTTGAGGGTTTCACTAGCCTCCAGCAGACGATACTGTTCTACATCATGAACGGGATGGACTTTGACATAGTGGATGTCATCATCTGCGAGATGGAAGATGTAATCACAGACGGTGTGGGCATGATGAGGCAGCTAGTATATGGGCACTGGATCAGCTACTTGCTCACTATGATGGTTCCCGAGGGGTCCGCCGTGCACGACCGTCTCTCTGACGAGAGTGTGACACGGTTCGGACACTACCGTCGCCTTGGCCGTCCAGTTGAGCATCAGGTCAGGGCCCGATTGACTGAGGAGGACTGGTCTGACCTAGAGAAAGAGGATGAGCGTCTAGCAGAGGCAGAAGCTCAAGGAGGAGACCTCCAGCACGTCTGGTCCGAGAGCGACACAGACGAGAGTGTCGAGGAGTACTTCCCTCCTCCTCCACCCTCACCGAGGCAGCACGACGCCGAGGCAGGAGGATCAGCTGCTCCACCGTCGACACCACCCCCTGTGTCCGAGGCGCAAGTGTCACAGCCGTCAGAGCTATCGACACTACTTCAGCAGATGATAGAGCAGCAGCACCAGGACAGGCTCGCGGCTAAGCAGGCCAGGGCAGAGCAGGCTGCTCACCTGGCACAGCTTCAGAGGCAGCAGCAGGAGCTTCAGCTAGAGATCGCCCGACAGAGGCGAGAGAATACGGACCGGTTCACAAACCTCATTGATCAGATGCACCGACGTACCCTTGACCAGCAGCAGCAGACTCAGCAGGCTATGATGGGGATCCTAGGGTTGATCACCAACCTATACACTCAGACTGGGATCGCCCTTCCTCCACAGCAGCCTGGACTGGGACTGGCGTCAGGTGCGGCTCAGGTGCCTGCGACTCCGATTCCTTCTATCAGCATGTCACCTCTTCTGGCACCCAGCACACCGATCCACTCTCCTCTGCTGGCGACGACTCTGTTCCAGCAGACGCCGGCATCTGTGGTCAGTGCTCCGCTCCCTCCAGCTCCAGCTCCACCGGCGCCTCCCGTACCTGCTACCTCCTCTCCAGCACCGACAGCGGACCCCCCAGCTCCCTCCGCTCCAGTAGCTACGACCGGCGACTCCAGCTCCGACGACAGTAACGGCGACCAGTTCGTCATCGCGCCTAGTACTCAGGGTCAGTAGGCTCTCTGATCCCTTTTTGGTGTCTTGATGCCAAAGAGGGATAAGAGGTAGAGGAGTCAGGGGGAGTAGTAGTAGTCTCAGGGGGAGTTTATTCTTTGTTTTCTTGTGTGCTTGAGTACCTTTTGTAATTTTAATTAAGCACTTTTCCGCTTGTCTCATTTGCTTATGGTATTAATCGATTGAGCTTTTCGCGCCATTAATTTCATTTGCTTTATACAAGCTTAATGTGTCTTATCTTGTATTAATTGCATATCTATTTGAGTATTATACCATCAAATTGATTACTATTGCGCTTTAAATTATCGTGTTGTCATCAATCACCAAAAAGGGGGAGATTGAAAGCATCTAGGCCCCATGAGGTACGGTTTTGGTGATTAATGACAACCATTCGATATTACTAATGAATTTGTGAATGCAAGGTCCCAATGATCTCTCAATCAAATGAAATCAAAATGACTTTGGAGACCCATATAAAATCAACCTTAAGTTCAAATCAATCATATGAAAACAAGAAGTGAAAGCTCTAACTTGACATCACCCAATGCTTGAAGACTATCAAAACAACATTTCAAACAAGTGTCAAAGAGGTCACAAGTTCAAATTCCAAAAGAACAACTCAAAACAACTCGAAGTCAACAAGTTGAACACACCGGATCATCCGATGTTTTCTGAGTTGACTACATCAGTCGAGTTGGTTCAACTGAAGAAGAAGACCTCAGACAAATGCACTCACCGGATCATCCGATGTGAGTGGCTCAGTGACATCGGTCCATTAGTACGGTTTGCAATACCATTGGACCAAGTGAAGCACCAGATCATCCGATGTGCAGACTTACACACATCGGTCGATCACTCCAGTAAGCATCAAGATCAAGCAAATTCTGGAGGAAGAGCCACCGGATCATCCGATGCGAAGACAGGGGCAACATCGGTCTAACAACGGTCATATCTGACACAGTGACATCAGCTAATTTGGCTTTGACCGATGATAACTGAAGGGGAGACATTGGATCATCCGGTGTTCGCAGAGCAGTGATGTCAGCCTACTTTTCCAACGGCTATTTCGTGGAGGCTGGCTATTTATACCCCTTCAACCTGTCAAATCGACAAGACTTGAAGCCCAGACATACTCTACACATTCTAGAGCATTCAAGACATAGAGCTACCACTTCCACATCATTGTTCATCATTTGTACACCAAGAGATAGGCTAGAACTAGCTAGAGATAGTGCTTGTGTGCCTCCATTCTTGGTGATTGGAGTCTCTAGTGTAGTGAGAGCCGTAAGGGAGTGTCCCTTGGTGTGTGTAACTAAGAGAGACTTCCGGAGCTTGCCAAGAGGATTGTGGAAGCCCGAAGGATTCAAAGTGTACAAGGCTTGAGCTCCACCTTGCCAAGGTTGGCGAACAGAGAAGAATAGTGAAGACCCCCTTGTCTCGGTGACTTGGGAGTGGCAAAACCCTTCGGTGGGTGCCACAACGTGGACGTAGGAAGATCCTTGTGATCTTGCTGAACCACGGGATAAACTCCGTGTCCTTTGAGCGTTTGCATCCCTCTCCCTTTTACATTTATGCAATCTTCATTCCGCAACTTTAATTTACACTGATTGCATAGATTAATCGCATAGGTAATTGGGCTTTAAGTTTTTAGTTTTTAATTACCTTAAAATTTGAAAGAAAGCCCAATTCACCCCCCCCTCTTGGGCGTTTCGATCCTTACAGCGGGCCACCCGCACAAAGCGGAATTGGCCGAATTCAATCTCCAATTTATTCCAAGACAAGCAATCAAGAGTCAAGCATTGGCAGATTTTGTGGCGGAATGAACTCCCTCTCCATCAAACCCTGGGGGCCCCAGTGAGCAGAAGCCGGAACACAAGGCTCCGGTCTTCACCGAGCCTCAGTGGAGCCTCTACTTCGACGGCTCCATGCAAAAGCAGGGGCCGGAGCTAGAATCCTTCTCCTCGCACCAACCGGGGAGAAGTTAAAATACATGGTACACCTTGACTTCAAGGCGACCAACAACATGGCGGAGTACGAAGCACTCATCTACGGACTAAAGGTGGCACTATCATACAGTGTCAAGCAGTTGCTGGTCAAGGGAGATTCACAGCTCATCATTAAACAAGTGAAGGGTGAATGCTCCTGCAACAATCTCCAGCTAGTTGCTTACCTCCTTGAAGTCCAGAGGCTTCAGAAGGACTTCGAAGTCCTAGACCTCCACCACATCCAGCGTGTACACAACGCTGAAGCCGATGAACTCTCGACGAAAGCGTCAACCGGAGCTCCAGCTCCTGACGGAATTTTTGTCCGGAGGTTGTCAAAACCCACAGCTCAGCCTGACGAACTGAGCGAAGGGGGCGAGATCAGCATCCCAAAGCTAACGGTCCCGATAGCCCTATTACCATGGCAGCCATCAAGGGTCGTAGGTGCTGCCGGAAGCTTCGAGCAACCCAGCACGCAAGACTCAAATGCTCAAGTTAGCTCTGATGCATGGATCTCGGAGATCCGAAGCTACTTGAAAGACAACATCCTTCCTGACGATGATGTATCCGCTGACCGGATAGTCAGATTGGCTAAAAGATACACGTTCGTAGAAGGGGATCTCTACCGGCGCGGTGCCAACGGTGTCCTAATGCGGTGCATTACAAGGGAAGAAGGTTGCGAGCTCCTCGCAGAAATCCATGGAGGTGAGTGCGGGAACCACGCGTCTTCCCGCACGCTGGTCGGTAAAGCCTTCCGGCATGGCTACTACTGGCCTACAGCACTCCAGGATACTACTGAGCTGGTGAAGAAATGTGAAGCATGCCAATTTCATGCAAAGCAAATTCACACACCAGCTTAGCCTCTACAAATGATACCTCCTACATGGCCCTTCGCTGTGTGGGGGATGGACATCTTGAGACCTTTCCCAAGAGCCGTCGGAGGTAACAAGTTCCTGTATGTCGCCATTGACAAGTTCACCAAGTGGCCGGAAGCAACTCCAGTTGTGACAATAAACAAGCAATCTGCTATCAACTTTTTGCAGTCCATTGTATGCAGATTTAGAGTCCCAAACAAAATCATTACTGATAACGGGACCCAATTCACAAGCTCTGCATTTCAAGGATATTGCGAAGACCTCGATATTCAAGTTTGCTACGCCTCCGTAGCTCACCCGGCAAGCAATCGCCAGGCCGAGAGAGCAAATGCTGAAATCCTGAAAGGACTCAAAATGCGCACCTATGAGCACTTGAAAAAACATGGAGCCAACAGGATTGAAGAGCTTCCGCCCACTCTATGGGCCAACAGGACAACTCCAAACCGGTCAACTGGAGAGACACCCTTCTTCCTGGTGTACGGAGCTGAAGCAACCCTTCCTCTGAAAATCACCTTGGGGTCACTCCGGGTCCGGACCTTTGACGAAGCCACGCAGGACCAGCTCCGGCATGAAGACCTAGACCTCCTTGAGGAGGGAAGGTGCCAAGCAGCTGTTCGGAATGCCCGATACCGCCAAGACCTTCGGCACTATCATCAGCGACATGTACACAACCGACAGCTCGAGGAAGGCGATCTGGTGCTATGGAGAATACAATCCACAGAAGGGTTAAACAAACTCTCCCCCAGCTGGGAGGGACCCTTCCGAGTGATTAAAGTATCCCGTCCCGGAAGCGTTCGCTTGGCTACCGAGGATGGGACACCTCTCCCAAATCCTTGAAATATTGAGCACCTCCATAAGTTCTACACTTAATATCACGGAGGTGAGTCTGTAGTAACTTGAGGTGTATGTTATAGAGTCATTGTACAGAGTCGGGTAGTTCCTCCGGGAGAATAGCCGGACCTTTCCCAGAAGGTCCGCAAAGTTCATGCAACACTTGTCACAGTCTCAGGACTAAAAGTGTGGCTAGCTACCCTGGGTCAAACGAGAAATGAAACACGCTTAGCCTGGTTCCACACCCTAAGAGTGTACTTGTTTCCCCTGTACCCCGGACCTATAACGAAAGACATCTTCATGTGAAACAGACTCCACGTGCATTTATTTTGTACAGGCTCAACATTTTTTATTTTTCTCTTTCTTGTCTATAACAAAGTTGTGCAATTCTTAAGAAATTTTAGTTCGACCAGTTCATGTACAACTCGAGCTGTATTGTCAATTCTTTTGGATTCGAATATTGTTCATGGCCCACTCGCCTGAATGCCGACAAGCCAATCTAGGGCTGGAGTGTGCTATCGACTTAGCCTGGTCAAGCACCCTAAGTATGCCACTCTACCTACACCCCGACAGGCCGAAGTAAGGCGGGTGCAAGTACAATTGGATCTGGAAGAAAGAAGGAAACGCATTCGGTTGTATTCAGAATTGTGTTTGACCTAAAACTTTCTTGGGAATCGTAAGCCGCGACGAAGTTATAGGCAAGGAGTGAATTTTACTATTTTTCTTGGCTTCAGTGTGCAGGAAAAATAAAGAATCCACGTTGATGGAGAAAAGCCGGAGCTAACAAAGCTTCGACTCCCCCTAGGTGGCTTGTAGTTGATGTTAAACATTGAAAACGAGCATCACCGGAGCAACCAAGCTCCGGCAAAGCTAGGGGGGCCAGCCGTCGACGCAGAATAAAAGATGGTGAGAAGACCCCACAAGCGGAGTCTGCTGCCGACAAGCTACGCGTTGGCAAAGGTCACTGTCGGAGCTTGTAACACCCTCATTTTCATGCATCATGCCTTGCATACATTCATATACATGTTTAACATTGATCCACATAAAGAGGAACAAGTTTAAAATTGATTCAGAGCATTTAAAATTGATTTGGAGCAAAACCGCACTTAAAACGCAGGAAAGTGCGGACTAGTCCGATTTCACTGAGGACTAGTCCGATTTCTCTCTGGCTAAAAACGGACTTGTCCGTTTTTGCTGCGGACTAGTCCGATTTTGGCTCTGGAAACTTTCGGACTTGTCCGATTTTGTGCGGACTAGTCCGATATTCCAAGAATCCTTGAAAAAATTGCTAAGTCCTTGCACTTTTCCGGACTAGTCCGGCGTTCCAGTGGACTTGTCCGTTTTCCTCTCTGTTTAAAGTCGGACTTGTCCGATTTTAGGCCAGACTTGTCCGATTTTTCTCTCTGGACAACTTCGGACTAGTCCGGTCCTTTCCGGACTTGTCCGATATTTCGTGACTTCGAGATTGATCTTTTGTTTTACGACTTGTATCTTGGGTTTCACTTTATGTGGGCCTAGGGACGTCGTGCCTAACTCTTTTAGAGCCCGTGTGGGACTCTAAATCGGCCTCTACTCATCCCAAAACTCGAAACCCATCTAACCCTAGCCTCCACCTCTATATAAACAGCCCCACCCCTTTGGATTGATATCTATTTGCCACTTTTCCACCCACCCAAACCCTAGTTCGTGGAGAGCCACCACCAAGGAGGGAGGAGAAGATCCCAAGCAAGGAGAAGAAGAGGAGGAAACGAAAGAGGATCAAGATCTCCACCAAGTTTTTGTTCTTCATCACAAATTCATCCCCAAGTTCATCACCAACCCTAGATCATCAAGATCCAAGTTTTACCTCCAAGTTTCTTGATTCATTGGAGTTCTAAACACCTGGTATACCTTCTATTCTCTTGTCCTTATGCGAATTCAACCCCTAATCTCCAAATTCACGTCGATCTAGAAAACCCTAATCTGCTGATCTCGCAGAGGGCGGACTTGTCCGGTCCCTAGCGGACTAGTCCGATCTTTCTGGTTAAATTGTGTTGAATTGGTTCTAAAATTTGATCTAATCGAATCCAAACCTGTATAAACTTGTTAAAAGCTATTAGAACTAGTTAGTTATCATTAAAAGCAATCAATTAACAAGTTCTACCTTGCATTTGCGTCAATCATGCATGTCATATCATATTGAGTAATATTTGTGCACTCTTTGATTGTGTTTCTTGTCTTGTATGTTTATTGTGTGGATTAGACGGATTTGCGCTAGAGAGTGCCGCGGAGGATCTACAGCATCAAGAGTTTGAAGGCTTTGACCCTAATCAACAGCAAGAGCAAGGCAAGTGTCCTTGAAGCATATTGATCCTATTTTTAAAATAAATGTTTTGTTTGCAAACTGCATGCTTGTGTCAATTTGATGGGAATCCTATGGTAGGAAGTTTACTAGATTTGTTTAACCACCCTTGTCACCTGGAATATATGATAGAGAGTCGGGAAGGGTTTTTACCTTTTGCTTCGCTTAATCAACTAGGATTGGAATAACTATACCACTCAATTTAATTATGTATGGATGAGATTATGGTTAATGTGAACTGGTCAAATATGGTTTGATAATGGGTGATCTAAGCAAGCCTGGTATGTGGATGGGTTGGATGTTATGGTGGTTTGCTTGCTTTAGATCTAAGGACCGGTTCATGCGAGAATAAGCCAGGACTACAGTGCCACCACGAGGACAAGTATGGGTGTGGCGTAGCTGATTAATTAGGGCTTTGCTAGTGCTGTTTGGACCATTGTGGATGCTCGGGGAAGGGGTAGTCGGATTGGGTTTGTTGATGATTGGTGGGACTACCCTGGGATCCGAATGGCTCAAGAGGGGGCCCTTGGTTGAAGATGTGCTCGTTGGAGGCATCGCCACCGGTGAAACCTCAGTGGGGTCTAAATAGTCTAGTAATACCTTTGTAAAGGCTATTTTGTGATCTCTTGGCCATACACCAAAGGAAGTGTAATTGGCATAAGGGAGGTTCTTTAGTCGCTGACGGGTGATGAAATCACAAACACGTGGGTAAAGAGGTACAAACTCTGCAGAGTGTTAATTAAAACTATCATGATAGTCGTGCTCCCGGTTATGAGCACCTGGACAACTTCCATGATTAGAGGGAATTCGGTATTGGGATGGTATTGGTATGGTTATGGTTTGGTAATGGTTATGGTTGGTTATGAATTTATCTCTGGTATTGAATCTGGTTATTGGCAATGGTGAAATCTGAAAATTTTGATGACGGTAATGAATTCAGATTCGGTATTATGGTATTACTTATGATTATGATGGGTTTACTTCACATACGTATAATATATTGCTTTTCAAATGTTTTAATGTACTTTTTAGCACTTTACCATTATTATTGTCGACATTTGAATAAGCCACATGTCATACTTTCCACACTTGCTGAGTACGACATGTACTCACTCTTGCAACCCCCCCCCCAACAGTTGCAGATCAGGAATGGGATTTTAATGGTGGTAATGCGGAGTTCTAGGCCTGTCTACCGTCAGCTTTGCCTGTGGTGTTATTGGAGCTACGCATATATACCCTATCGCTTATGCTGCTTAGTTGTTTAGTTTGCTTAATTAGTTTATTTCCGCTACATTAGTTGAACTTGTCATTAAGATTTATTAGAGCTTGTATTCGAGGATAATCTGGTTTGTGTAATAAAATTTGATAATTAATCTTGTTCTGTGGTAATTTTCTGTATACTCTTTTGTGATTGCACTCGTGTATGTGTGTTGAACATCCTGGGCACACATATGCGTTAGCTTGGTTCAATTTTTGGAACCGGGCGTCATAGATTGGTATCAGAGCCACAGGTTGACCGTAGGATGCAGCCTAGATAGAATGGACACTTTAAAGCACATAGGAGCACTCAGGAATCGGTGTGTTTTTGCTTGGAGTGCTGTTTTCTATATATATTGCTTGCTTGTGTGCTTAATAGAGGATTTTGGGATGCCTTAGCATTGCCATGTCCACCTAGGCTAGTGTAGCTAGCTGTTTAGTTTCATATCCCTTGATGCATATAGTTGGGGACGTTTTCTAATTCTTACCTATTGCTTTCCTTCAGATGGTGCGGACTCGCAACCAGAGGGATGGCAATGATGAGGAGGAGAACAATGGAGTGCCTCAGAACAACATCGGACAAGGATCTACTCAGGGAGCTATTAACATTGAGCAGCTATTGGCTATGCAAAACCAGCTCATGCAGACCATGATACAAACAATGGGACAGCTGCAGGCTGGCAATATCAACAATCAGCCCCACATGCCTCCACCGCCACCCCCGCCTCCTCATAACCGATTGGGAGAGTTTATGAGGACTAGGCCGCCAACTTTCGCTCAAGCTGCTGACCCTATGGATGCGGACGATTGGCTCAAGTCCGTGGAGAAGAAGCTAGCTATTGTCCAATGCAGTGACCGGGAGAAGGTCTTGTTTGCTTCTCATCAACTAGTTGGAGCAGCTGCGGATTGGTGGGATTCTTATTGCAATGCTCATGAGAACCAAGAGAGAATTACTTGGGCCGAATTCAAGGGAAATTTTCGTTCTCATTATGTGCCGGAAGGTGTTATGATCTTGAAGAGGCAAGAATTTGAGAACTTGAGACAAGGAAAATCAAGCGTGAGTGAATATCTCAATAAGTTCACTCAACTCTCAAGATATGCGCCTGAGGATGTTAGTCGGGACAGCCGGAAGCAGTATTTGTTCATGAGAGGCTTGAACAATGAGATCCAAGTGCAATTGCTCAACAATGATTATGTCAATTTTCAGAAGCTTGTGGACAAAGCAATTGTGGTTGAGAACAAGATCCGTGAGATGGAGCAAGAAATCAAGAGGAAGGCGCCATATCAAGGACAGCAACAAGGAAGTAATGTGCGCCCTCGCTTTGCACCACACCCAACTCAGTTTGTGCAGCAGCGCCCTGTCACGCAAGCACCTAGGCCTCCAATGCCTTACGCACCTCGTGCTGATTTTCCTGGAGCCAATGTTTAAAACCAAGCTCGTCCCAAGAATTCTGGTGGAGTTAGGAAGTGTTATACTTGTGGAGAAGTTGGACACTTTGCGCATCAATGTCCTAAGTCGGGCCTTGGTCAAGGAAGCAATGCACCAGGCAAAACCCAAGACCTAATGGAGGACAGCCACAAGGAAGCCGTGGACAGCAAAATTTTGCTCGTGGCAACGTGAACCATGTCTCTACGGAGGATGCTCAACAAGCAGATGACATGGTCATTGATATGTTTCTCGCCAACTCCAACCCCGCGACTATGTTATTTGATTCTGGAGCATCGCATTCATTCATTGCATCGAAGTATGTTGCCAAGTATAGTTTGCCTATCTCTCATATGAAATTGACTCTGTTGGTTAAGTCTCCTGGAGGAGAGATGAGGACAAATATAGTATGTCCCAAAGTAAGCCTTAGAATAAGGGGGGTAGACTTCTCCGCCAACCTCATTGTTTTGGATTCTCAAGGATTGGACATTATACTCGGTATGGACTGGTTGAGGAAGCACAATGGATCTATTGAGTGTGCCACGAAGACGGTGAAGTTGACCAACGAAGAAGGGATCACTGTAGAATTTGAATCATCTCAAACTGCACCAAAGCAATTGGAGGTGAATCATATGGACGGTGCCGCAATTGAGGAGATTCTGGTGGTGTGTGAATTTTTGGATGTGTTTACAGATGAGTTGCCAGGTATGCCGCCTAATCGAGACATTGAGTTTGTTATTGATTTAATACCTGGAACTGCACCTATAGCTAAGAGGTCGTATAGGATGCCTCCTATGGAATTAGCGGAGCTCAAGAAGCAGATTCAAGAGCAATTAGAGAAAGGTTTTATTCGCCCTAGCTCTTCACCTTAGGGAGCGCCCGTTCTATTTGTGGACAAGAAGGATGGATCCCAAAGGATGTGCGTGGATTACCGAGCTCTCAATGAGGTAACAATCAAGAAAAAATACACATTGCCCCGTATAGAGGATTTTTTTGATCAGATGAAAGGTGCCTGTGTGTTTTCCAAGATTGATTTGAGGTCGGGATACTTTCAAATGAAGATTAGACCATCGGACATACCCAAGACAGCTTTTAGAACACGGTATGGATCTTATGAGTACACCGTGATGTCATTTAGATTGACAAATGCGCCTGCCTACTTTATGTACCTCATGAATAAGGTCTTCATGGAGTACTTAGATAAGTTCGTTGTGGTGTTTATTGATGATATTATGATCTACTCGAAGGATGAGAGGGAACATGAGGAACACTTGAGGCTTACGTTGCAGAAATTGAGGGCGCATCAATTGTATGCCAAGTTCAACAAGTGTCAGTTTTGGTTGAAAGAGGTGCCATTTTTGGGTCATATCATCTCAGGAGGAGGAGTATCGGTTGACCCTGGTAAAGTGAGGGACGTGTTGAAGTGGGAACCGCCGCAAAATGTCAAGGAAATAAGGAGTTTTCTTGAGATGGCTGGATATTACCGTAGATTTATCAGGGATTTTTCCAAGATAGCCAAGCCTATGACGGAGTTGCTAATGAAGGGAAAGGCGTTCCAATGGACTGAAGCTTGTCAAAACAGTTTTGAGGAGTTGAAGAAAAGGTTGACAACCGCGCCGGTGTTAGTATTACCGGACGTGAGCAAGAGTTTTGATATATATTGTGACGTATCAAGACAAGGGCTTGGATGTGTATTGATGCAAGAAGGTCAAGTAGTCGCCTATGCATCAAGACAATTGAAGAAACATGAGCAGAATTACCCCATGCACGATTTGGAACTCGCGGCCGTGGTACATGCATTGAAGATTTGGAGGCACTATATTCTTGGACATAGGTGTGAAATTTATACGGATCATAAGAGTTTGAAGTATATTTTCACACAAACGGATCTGAACTTGAGGCAATGAAGATGGTTGGAGCTCATCAAAGATTATGATTTGGGGATCAACTATCATCCGGGGAAGGCCAATGTAGTGGCCGATGCTTTGAGTAGAAAGAGAGTAAGTTACCAACTCACAGTTCGAGAGTTACCATCCGAGTTATGCAAGGAGTTTGAACGGTTGAACTTTGGGTTTGTAAACGAGATGGAGATGATGGAGTTAAATCCAACCTTGGAGCAATAAATTCGAGAGGCACAAACCACAGATGAGGAGATCAAGGAAATTAAGGATAGAACCGAAGAAGGGAGAGAATTCAGATTTGACGAGGATGAACATGGTACCTTATGGCTTGGAAAGAGGATCGTTGTGCCTAATGTGAAGCACATACGGGAGACAATATTAAAGGAGGCACATGACTCACCTTACTCAATTCATCCCGGTTGTACGAAGATGTACAAAGACTTGAAGACTTGCTATTGGTGGGATAGCATGAAAAAGGACATAGCTGAATACGTAGCATTGTGTGATGTGTGCCAACGAGTCAAGGCGGAACATCAAAGGCCAGCCGGATTATTGCAACCGTTGAAGATTCCGGAATGGAAGTGGGAAGAAATTGGAATGGACTTCATAGTTGGGTTACCACGTACTCAGTCCGGGTATGACTCAATTTGGGTAATTGTGGATCGCTTAACCAAGTCAGCTCATTTTGTCCCTGTGAAGACCAAGTATACAGCTGCACGATTGGCAGAATTGTATATGGAGCATATTGTGTGCCGACACGGAGTCCCTAAGAAGATAGTCTCGGATAGAGGTTCTCAATTTACCTCCAGATTTTGGCAAAAATTGCATGAAGCTTTGGGAACGAGGTTGAATTTTAGTTCAGCATATCATCCTCAAACGGACGGACAAACCGAGAGGACAAATCAGATTTTGGAGGACATGTTAAGAGCTTGTGCTTTAAAGCATGGGAAAAGTTGGGACAAAAGCTTGCCATACGCGGAATTTTCATACAACAATAGTTACCAAGCAAGTTTGAAGATGTCACCATATGAAGCGCTTTATGGGAGGAAGTGTAGGACACCTTTATTCTGGAATGAGGCAGGAGAAACCCAAGTATTTGGTCCAGATGTGTTGCAAGAAGCCGAAAAGCAAGTCCAAATAATTCGTGAAAACTTGAGGGCTGCCCAATCAAGGCAAAAAGGCTATGCGGACAATAGGAGAAGGAAACTAGCCTTTGAAGTGGGAGATTTTGTTTACCTCAAGGTGTCACCAATGAGGGGTCATAAGAGGTTTAACATAAGAGGAAAGCTAGCACCTCGTTATATTGGACCATTCAAGATTTTGGACAAAAGGGGAGAAGTAGCGTATAAGTTGGGGATGTCAGCTCATCTTTCAGACGTGCATGATGTCTTTCATGTTTCCCAGCTCAAGAAGTGCTTGAGAGTACCGGAAGAACAAGTGCCAATGGAAGAATTGGAACTAGGGGAAGATTTGACTTATGCTGAACAACCGGTCAAAATCTTGGAAACTAAGGAGAGGGTCACAAAGAACAAGGTTATTAGATGGTGTAAGGTTCAATGGAAGCACCACACAGAAAAAGAAGCAACTTGGGAGCTAGAGGATGATATCAAGAAGGAATTTCCCTATCTCTTCTCTTCCGCGTTGAATCTCGAGGGCGAGATTCATTTTAAGGGGGTAGGTTTGTAACACCCTCATTTTCATGCATCATGCCTTGCATACATTCATATACATGTTTAACATTGATCCACATAAAGAGGAACAAGTTTAAAATTGATTCGGAGCATTTAAAATTGATTTGGAGCAAAACCGCACTTAAAACGCAGGAAAGTGCGGACTAGTCCGATTTTACTGAGGACTAGTCCGATTTCTCTCTGGCTAAAAACGGACTTGTCCATTTTTGCTGCGGACTAGTCCGATTTTGGCTCTGGAAACTTTCGGACTTATTCGATTTTGTGCGGACTAGTCCGATATTCCAAGAATCCTTGAAAAATTGCTAAGTCCTTGGACTTTTCCGGACTAGTCCGGCGTTCCAGCAGACTTGTCCGTTTTCCTCTCTGTTTAAAGTCGGACTTGTCCGATTTTAGGCCAGACTTGTCCGATTTTTCTCTCTGGACAACTTCAGACTAGTCCTGTCCTTTCCGGACTTGTCCGATATTTCGTGACTTCGAGATTGATCTTTTGTTTTACGACTTGTATCTTGGGTTTCACGTTATGTGGGCCTAGAGACGTCGTGCCTAACTCTTTTAGAGCCTGTGTGGGACTCTAAACCGGCCTCTACTCATCCCAAAACTCGAAATCCATCTAACCCTAGCCTCCACCTCTATATAAACAGCCCCACCCCTTTGGATTGATATCTATTTGCCACTTTTCCACCCACCCAAACCCTAGTTTATGGAGAGCCACCACCAAGGAGGGAGGAGAAGATCCCAAGCAAGGAGAAGAAGAGGAGGAAACGAAAGAGGATCAAGATCTCCACCAAGTTTTCGTTCTTCATCACAAATTCATCCCCAAGTTCATCACCAACCCTAGATCATCAAGATCCAAGTTTTACCTCCAAGTTTCTTGATTCATTGGAGTTCTAAACACCTGGTATACCTTCTATTCTCTTGTCCTTATGCGAATTCAACCCCTAATCTCCAAATTCACGTCGATCTAGAAAACCCTAATCTGCTGATCTTGCAGAGGGCGGACTTGTTCGGTCCCTAGCCGACTAGTCCGATCTTTCTGGTTAAATTGTGTTGAATTGGTTCTAAAATTTGATCTAATCGAATCCAAACCTGTATATACTTGTTAAAAGCTATTAGAACTAGTTAGTTATCATTAAAAGCAATCAATTAACAAGTTCTACCTTGCATTTGCATCAATCATGCATGTCATATCATATTGAGTAATATTTGTGCACTCTTTGATTGTGTTTCTTGTCTTGTATGTTTATTGTGTGGATTAGACGGATTTGCGCTAGAGAGTGCCGCGGAGGATCTACAGCATCAAGAGTTTGAAGGCTTTGACCCTAATCAACAGCAAGAGCAAGGCAAGTGTCCTTGAAGCATATTGATCCTATTTTTAAAATAAATGTTTTGTTTGCAAACTGCATGCTTGTGTCAATTTGATGGGAATCCTATGGTAAGAAGTTTACTAGATTTGTTTAACCACCCTTGTCACCTGGAATATATGATAGAGAGTCGGGAAGGGTTTTTACCTTTTGCTTCGCTTAATCAACTAGGATTGGAATAACTATACCACTCAATTTAATTATGTATGGATGAGATTATGGTTAATGTGAACTGGTCAAATATGGTTTGATAATGGGTGATCTAAGCAAGCCTGGTATGTGGATGGGTTGGATGTTATGGTGGTTTGCTTGCTTTAGATCTAAGGACCGGTTCATGCGAGAATAAGCCAGGACTACAGTGCCACCACGAGGCCAAGTATGGGTGCGGCGTAGCTGATTAATTAGGGCTTTGCTAGTGCTGTTTGGACCATTGTGGATGCTCGGGGAAGGGGTAGTCGGATTGGGTTTGTTGATGATTGGTGGGACTACCCTGGGATCCGAATGGCTCAAGAGGGGGCCCTTGGTTGAAGATGTGCTCAGTTGGAGGCATCGCCACCGGTGAAACCTCAGTGGGGTCTAAATAGTCTAGTAATCCCTTTGTAAAGGCTATTTTGTGATCTCTTGGCCATACACCAAAGGAAGTGTAATTGGCATAAGGGAGGTTCTTTAGTCGCTGACGGGTGATGAAATCACAAACACGTGGGTAAAGAGGTACAAACTCTGCAGAGTGTTAATTAAAACTATCATGATAGCCGTGCTCCCGGTTATGAGCACCTGGACAACTTCCATGATTAGAGGGAATTCGGTATTGGGATGGTATTGGTATGGTTATGGTTTGGTAATGGTTATGGTTGGTTATGAATTTATCTCTGGTATTGAATCTGGTTATTGGCAATGGTGAAATCTGAAAATTTTGATGACGGTAATGAATTCAGATTCGGTATTATGGTATTACTTATGATTATGATGGGTTTACTTCACATACGTATAATATATTGCTTTTCAAATGTTTTAATGTACTTTTCAGCACTTTACCATTATTATTGTCGACATTTGAATAAGCCACATGTCATACTTTCCACACTTGCTGAGTACGACATGTACTCACTCTTGCAACCCCCCCCCCCCAACAGTTGCAGATCAGGATTGGGATTTTAATGGTGATAATGCCGAGTTCTAGGCCGTGTCTACCGTCAGCTTTGCCTGTGGTGTTATTGGAGCTGCGCATATATACCCTATCGCTTATGTTGCTTAGTTGTTTAGTGTGCTTAATTAGTTTATTTCCGCTGCATTAGTTGAACTTGTCATTAATATTTATTAGAGCTTGTATTCGAGGATAATCTGGTTTGTGTAATAAAATTTGATAATTAATCTTGTTCTGTGGTAATTTTCTGTATACTCTTTTGTGATTGCACTTGTGTATGTGTGTTGAACATCCTGGGCACACATATGCGTTAGCTTGGTTCAACTTTTGGAACCGGGCGTCACAGAGCTACTAAGCTCCGACACCCCGGAGGGCTAACTATCGATGCTCTACGCGTTGATAGGGACTATTGCCGGAGCTACTAAACTCCGACGGTAGTCAATGTCGGAGCTTCTGAGCTTCGACAATCTCAGGGGGCCTTCACTATCGAAGACTTCAAACCTACACTCTACAAGTTCGAAGCAAACGAGTCTTCAACAAAACACAATATCCTCTTGGTACATGTTCACAATCAAATTGTGTACATCTACCAGGGGGCCAAGTGAAGACAAAAGTGTTGAAGACAAAAAATGAAATTCACAAAAATTTGGATTTCATTCATCTGGAGACAAGGGATTACAAAATTGGGGAAGAAAAAGAGAGAATACAAGTGGGAGCTATAGAGATGGTCCTAGACCCTATGGAAGATATGGGCGACCTTCTGAGCAACCTCCGACACTTTGCCTCGGGTGGCTTCACCTTCTCCTTCGACGGGACCTTCAAGCACCGGGTCCAGAGGAAATCGGGGATCCCGGCTGGTGCAGCACATCAGCACATACTTTGCGACGTTCTTCGCCAGGGACTGCCCCTCAACCTCCAACTGGTCCGCAATGACGTCACCCACCTTGGAGAGTTTGCCACCCGCCGAGCTCAACGCTTGCAACTCCAGGTCTGGCTCTGGCTCCGGATCATCCGGACACACGGGACTGAAGCCCATTGGTGTCAGTGCGTCGTTGGCTTTGCTCAGGAACTCCCAAACCTGTAGGGAGTCCGCAGTCCTCAAGCCCTTCAGTTCCTCCAAGGATCTTTTGGCCGCCGCCAGTTTAGAATTCTCACGAGCAAGGCACTCAACCTCTTTGGCATTTTTCTGAATCTTTTCAGCAACCTGCTTCTCGAGTTTTCCGAGCTCCTCCTCCCGGAGGTGGATCTTGTTCCGGCGGTCGACCAGGTCCTTCTTTCGGCACCTAACTTTCTTCTCCCTGGTAGCGATGGCACACTCTTGCTTGTAGAGTTCCTGCCCTCGCACCCAGACTTTCTCCTCCTCCTCAACGCAATGCTCCTCCAATTTCTTGGTGCGTTCCTCGAGGCCCTTGTCATCTAGAGACACCTTTTCGGCGAGCTCCTCCTCCCTCTTCAAGACATCATCCCGCAACTCTAGGAGTTTTTGCTCTTCGTCTTCGAGCCTCTTCTCCTCTCCTCAAGTGCCTCCCGGCGCTTGATGAGAGTAGTGTTAATGGCTTCAAGCCTTTCTTGGCGATCATCAGCCGCACTATTAGTTGCTTTGACCTGCTCATAAATGGCCCGGGATTGAGTGTCGAGTGCACAAGTCAAGCTCTCCCTATCATCCAATAATTTTCCCCAGTATTCCAGGCGGACCTTCTCCTGCTTGATCCACTCCTTGTCGTCTGCCAGCCTCCACTGCGCCAGCTTGGTCTCGAAGTAGAGCCGATTACGCCACCGCCTAAGGGTTTGGCGCTCCTCTTCAAGAGCCTTGCTGTCGTGGTAGAACGCCAGCTGGACTTGACGTAGACTGGAGCAAGAATTGTCAATGGACAATGACAGGGGAATAGGGTCCGGACCTGCTGGGGTCTCCTCCGCTGGTTCCAGCGGGTTCTCGCTTACAAAAATTGGGTCCCACTCCACAAGAGTGGTCCCCTGAACCTCCACGGCACTAGGGCCGCCCGCTGGGATAGCCTCAGTCACCACCGAGGAGGGTCCTGCAGAAAAAGTTCCGACCTCCGGAAGTGGCTCCAGGCAGGGGGCCAGCGACTTCATCAGGGCACCCTGGCTCATCAGGAGGCACCTCCACCGTCATCACTTCCGGAGCAGGGGCTACTTCCGGCTCCGGCCTGGGCTCCTCCTCCATTGGTGGCTCAGGTGTTAGCACCTCGACCATCATGGGTTATAGTGCTGATGCCTCTGCAACAACCGACTCTGAGGCCGGAGCTTTGGAGGTAGCCGGCTCAACCGCCGGGACTTCCTCAACATCTGGCTCGCTCGCCGGAACTCCAATAACCTCCGGCTCAACTTTCGAGGCTTCAACAATTTCCGACTCTGGGGCCGGAATCACTGCTTCCTCCGGCTCAGCGGTTGAAGCTTCCAACATCTCAGCAAGACCTGGGGCTTCAACCTCCGGGGCAGGTGCCGCTGGCACATCTTCTCTCCCGTGGTCTAGCGCTACCACGAGAGTCTCGGGGGATGAGTCGAGGTCCATGACCACGACAGCTGGCGCCGGAGCTACCGTAGCTTCAGCCACCACTTGGGGCAGCACCGGGACAGGAGCAGAAGCCTCTGCCCTCACAGCTTCAGCCGCTGTGGCCGAGGGTGGAGCCTCACTCCTCTTCTTGGAGGCGCTGCAGATGATGGATGAAGAAACTTAGAAAACAATCACTACAACAAAACAAATATCTGAGGTAAAGATTAAAAATTACCTCGGAAGGCTTCCGCACCAGCTTGCACGGAATCTCTTTCCCGGGCGTTCCAGACTGGCCATGGCAGCCGCCGGCATGGTAGCTCCGAAAGGCCCCCCGGAACTTGTTGCAGCCGTGAGCATTTCCTTAGTCGAGCCCCCCCCCCTCGACCGGAAAGGACCTTCGAACCCAGAGGCCTCAGCTGGCCCTGGTACTCGGGTCACATGCCCGGGGCTAGCACCCCGGGAAGACACTGCTGCAGGTACAGTCGCCGCAGTTGTAGAAGACCTCCCCCTCCGGGGAGAAGGAGCAGCTGCAGAGGATGCAGGCCCGACGGACCTTCCGTCGGCATGATTTAGCTTCCTCTTCCGGCTCGAGGGTTTGGCCGCCGGCTCCTTGCCCTTGCTGACGACTTCGGTCCTTGGCTTCGGGGCAGGGTCGGAGCCACTTTCAGAAGCCCCAGGGATCACCACCCTGGAAGTAGATCGTCTCTCGACGACACCGAGGTCGTCAAGCACCGGCATCGTCCGCTGGAGCTCCCTGCTGAACTGTACTTCCAAGTTCAGAGGGAGGAAAGTTGTTGGCGGGGTCAAGTCATCACCCGCGATGTCGATGCCGTGCTGGAACTTCTTGAGATGAAACTCCAAGGTCGCCACCTCCTTGTTGGATTTCAGCCCGGTCTCGACCCGGTCGTCGTCCATCACACTGTTGAGGGACCAAGCGAGTTTTTCTCTCCTCTTCAGCAGTGCCCACCTGTTGACCAGGAAATTGCAAAATACCGCCTGGGGAGTTAATCCTCCCTCCACACAATGGTGGATCCTGGTCAGAGCAGGGTTGAAGGCATCCGACAGCACCGGAGCTTCACTCTAGACTGCAGTGTCGATGTTGGGGAGGCCTTCGGGCAGCTCCAGCTTCTCGTGCTCCTCCACCCGGATGACTATCCAGTCCTTCTTCCAATCGTCCCACTTTCCTGAGGGAAACAACCAGAGATACTTGAATGGGCACTTCATGCGCTTGACAAAGTAGTAGAAGCCAAGGTACTCATTACTCCTTCCGGTGGTATGGACGGTGAAGAAGGTCCGGAAAGCTCAATGCAGGGGGGATGCCCACCCACATTTCACAGAAGTGGACGAAGACAGACACTAGAAGAATGGAGTGGGGGTCAAGGTGGTACAGCTGCAGACCATAGAAGTCTAGCAGCATCAAGAAAAAGGAGGAAAAAGGTGGGATCAACCCCACCATGGCGTACGCAGAAAAGTACACCATCTTGCCGGCATGCTCCTTCTCGAATGGGAGCTCTCCCCCGGCGTGGACCAAGTGGTTGAAGAAGTCCGGGGACCACCCCATGAGGGCCCGGACCTTCTTCAGGTCACCTTCGGTCTTCAAGCGGCTCTCGCGGAGACCCAACTCCATCGCAGCACAGCGAGGCAAGGGAGGAAAAGCAAGCACAAGTCTGGGAGTTCGAGCGCAAGTTCAGATGAGAGGCGTAAAGAACCCCAGACGGTGTGCGCTTTCCTTCTTAAGTAAGCCCCCGCAATGTTTGGATGGAAACCGCACGGAAGCCAAAGATACTATTAAAAACTTTCACCCTGCCGATGACAAGAGGGCCCGGGACCACCCCGACGATCAAGCCGAGGTTCTTACCCAGGCGAACGGTTGTCATCATGAAAGGCGGGAAGCCCGAAGGCGGCGGCCTGACAAGGCGCGCGGAACCGATACGATTTTTGTATCGGGAACCGGCGACCTTCAATTGCTTGAGATCCGCATGCCAAAGATCTCATTTGCCGCACCCGATATATGCCACGCGGCGAGGATTTAACTCCAAAACTATCGCCAACGGCACATCTGAAGACTTTTGAAGACTCAGCTCAAAAGTCAAAGGATGGACCCACCTCTAGCGGAATGACTTCACCCAAGGGGTCTTCCCAGAGGTGGCCCCAGGGGGCCACTGTCAGTACCCTGGGTATCGTATACCCCTCGAGATTGCAAATATCTCAAGGAAATGTCATCTACTTGATTTGAGGACCTTCGGAGGCCCACATGTCAGACATAACCGGACCCGCTTCCCCAACATGGTTAGTCCCAGGGTCGCCACGTGTACCATCAAACCGGAGCTACCGCCCACAAGGGGGAAGCTCCGGACTGTGTACCATAACGACACCCCCGGATCTAACCCCAGACCTAGGGAAGCTCCAGAACTGACACGTGTCTGGTGGCACCGGACCTATCTGTTCCCCACAGTATGCTCCGAAGCTGCCACATGTCCAACCGTCGGATCTTCAGCCTCAAACCTCTGGTAGACTCCACAACGGCTCCGGATCTTCAAAAGGGAATCAAGGACATCAAGACCCGATTAAGCGTCATTAATACTATGTTAATGACACACGATCGGACGACCCCTAATACCAGTAACGGCGCTGCCAAAGCCCGTAACTCGGTCATTAAGGGTAATTAAGCGCATCAAATGTGTATCAATATTAGTAGCCGCTGGGGCCACATGTCGGGCCAGGCCAACTTGTAACGGTCTGTCCTTGTACTATAAAAGGACAGGCCGACGATACATAGAGGACGACTCTGATCTCTGACCTGAGCTCTCGGATCTGATCTGGTCTGATCGGCTCACACGCGCTCTCAACTCACATCACCTGAGTTGAGTTCATACATCCAATACAACATCAACACACCCCGTGGAGTAGGGTATTACACTCAGGCGGCCCGAACCACGTAAACCTTTGTGTCTCTTGTGTCATTTTACATTTCACCTTCTTGAATCTCCGCGCGCCCACACCGAACCTCAAACTCCGCAAACACTTTTAGTAGTGTCGGGAGATCTGCCAGATCAAAACCACCGACACATGCGTATGCATACTCCGGGTTCGTCCCTCCTGTTTCCTCCTTATTGGTGACACTCCTTGAAATCCTTGGGCTTCAGCTTCATCACCTGTCGCCGAACTCTCTAGTGGTGGCGGCGGTGTTCTCGCATTTCTGCGAGATGTTCGTCGGGGTACATTCGAGTGTGCCGGTGTTCCGGTAGTTCTTCGTGCTGAGGCGGACTGGGAATAAGAACAAATCCAACTTCCTCGGTGGCTACTACTTTCAGCATGAGTCCAACAACCCCTTCAAGTACATCACACCACTCTCTTCAGCGAAGTGGGCTGATTGGAGGAAGGACTGGGTGATCATACAAGTCGATGCACACGACCGCCTGGTTATGCCCACTAGATGGGCGATGATCAGGAAGGAGACCTGGGAGGAGCGGCCGGAGTTGGAGCAGGCCTACACCCCAGTGATGGAGAGGATCCAATTCCTGGCGGATCATGGTCTGTCGGAGTTGAAGGTGATGGCAGACTTCGTCCGTCGATGCCTAGCTCCCCTTCAGCACCGTTGCCGTCCTGCATGGCTCTACTTCGGGCTACAGAATGGCACCTGGATGGTGCGGGGTCGCCACATAGAGACGACCCTGAAAGAGGTGCTCGACGCAATGTCCAAGGCGTGAGGCGACCTGCTGTCGGACGACGTCTTCAACTTCTCACGGGCTTTCCCACCGCTTTGCACGCATCGAGACCTTCGGACGAAGGTTCTGAAGGAGATGCCCAACCTGGACACGATTGGTCTTGCGTTGTGGCAGGATGGTGATGAGAGTCGGGGCCTGACCATTGTCGACTGTTCGGAGGAGTCCGCACCTTCTTCAGGCTCTGAAGCATCCAGGGCGGAGGAGGCACCCACTGTCGAAGGGAAAGGCAAGGCGTCAGTCCATGATGTAGGCAGGGGAAGGCACCGGTTCCTGAAACAGGCAAGGTGAAGGCCCTGGTGGTTGAGGTCGTGAAGGAGAAGTGCCCTCGGTCGCCATTGAGGGCGCCGCCACTGGTGGTCTTTTCTCCAAGTCAACATCCCATGGCGCGCCCCTCTTCAGTATTAGGCGTCGGCAGTTCTTCGGGGGGAGGCTTGGTCCGTCAAGCGGCAGCTCCACCGATGTCAGCGGTCGGCACATCATCCAGCATCCCTGTTGCCAGCGCGGTCCAGGGTGCCACAGGGGGCTCCGGCAGCGTCACACCTCCGGAGCCTCAAGCAAAAAGGCCTTGAGCTGACGTCGTCGGCAGCTCGAGAGGAGGCTCCGGGATTGGATGACCTCGCCTGTTATACCATCATCATGGCATACGGTTTCAGGGTCACCGAAAGTGGAGGCTCACTGGAGCTTCCAGGGACGTCGGTAAGGCATTCTTGCCAACGCTTGCTCTATTATCTCGCCTTTCTTTGTTGTTTGGTCAGGGATTTATCTTGATTTGCAGGGCTACGTCAGCTGTTTTTAGGCCCTTACCGTCGGGGGTAGTGCCCGGAAGCGCTTCGAAGGTGGCCGAGGAGGCTACGGCTGCGCCGGCGGGGCAGCCCACCAAGCTTGTATAGGAGAGCGCTGCTCCGGCGTCTGTGCCTGGCGTGGGTAGTGAAGCATCTCCAGCTGTATCTCCACCTATCGCACTGGAGGCACCTCCAGCTGTCGCGCTAGAGGCACCTCCAACCGTCACACCAGAGGCATCTCCGGCCATCGTGGCAGAGGCACCTCCGATCGTCATGGCAGAGGCAATGTCAGAGCCGACTTCGGGGGCTGAAGGTCTGGCCTCCACTGCTTCTGATCCGGCAGGCGACTCCTTGAGCGATGATGGCACTGCTGCTTCAGGTGGCGCTGCAACTCCTGCTTAGCCTCCGGGGGGCAGGATCCCTGGTACTGGTGGCCCCGCCTTCACTGCTACGGGAGGAAGAGGTCCCCGAAATGATCACTAGATGATCTTCCTTGACTTCAGCGCGGCCGGAGCGCCTCTCCTACATCATGGACTTGACGCAGTCCAGCATCCTTAAGGTGCAAAATCCAACCTCCACTGGGCACAGAGGGCTCTCGTCGCAGAGTGGGAGAAGCTGCGTGCCGAAGGCAAGCACCTCCGAGTCTGGGAGGACCTTCTGAGGTCCAGGATCGCCGATGCGAAGGCGACGTACCAAAAGGAGAGCAAGGAGCTGGAGCTGAGGCACTGCTTGGTGAAGGCCATGGACACACTATCCCAGAAGATTATGGCCGACACCAAGGTAGCCAACAAAATGGTTGATGCACGCCTGCGCGCCCTTGAAAAAGTTTGAGAGGCCCTGAGTCGCCAAGAAGCCACTGTTGCTGAGAGGGAGGCTGCTGTCCCCGAGCAGGAGGTGACGGTACAGGAAATGATGGCTTAGGCTGAGGCTGATCGGGACAGGCTGCAGTCATGCCTTGAAGATCTTGAGCTCCAGGAGAGGGACTTGTCGCGGGATCAGGCACAACACTCAGCTGAGCGTCGGGAACTTCTCCTATGCGATCTCGATGTCCAAGCCCAGGAGTGCTCGATGGGGCGCCGCGCCCTGGAGCTCGATCTGCAGGAGCGTCAGATGGCTCAGCGCCTGGAAGCCGAGGGTAGGGCGGTGGTAGAGACGGTGGTAACCCATGTCCTGGTGTGCTACCGGAGCCGGTACCCTGATCTACCCCGGGAGCAAGTTTTTGAAGGCCCCGTTGAAGAGCGCGAAAAGGCGGCAGCGGCAGAGGTCAAGAATGCCGCAAAACATGTCGTCGCGCAATTCGCCAGGAACTAAGGCTGGCAGCCCGACTTTATATTTGGGGTTCACCCCTTTGTAAATATTCCTTAATGAATGTGAATTTGTATTTGGCTTCTTGGCTTGTCTTTGTGCACCCTTTTCAACTGTTGCTCTGTGTCCTTAGTTGCGTAAGGGTTTGCAGAACCTTTGTCGATCCCGTTAGCTTTTGAGGACCAACGATTGCACAACTGACATGGCTGAGGTGTTGCCCATTGACTTCCTGCCTATGGAACCCCCTTAGAGGTCCCTTGGTAGATGTGGTTAGTTTGTTGTACACATCTACCATTTGATTGCAGGATGTCTTCGAGTGCCCCCAATGCAGCAGGGGAGTTGGAGTGTCAGAGCGCCACCAATTGCCGCAGTTGGACGCTCCGATGTTGCCCACCGCCGTTGTGGAGATGTCGACGGCACGCCCCTTGGAGGGTATCGGAGCTAGATGCTCCGGCATCGTCCACCATCGTCGTACAGTCATCGACGGCACGCCCCTTGGAAGGTGCCAGAGAAGGGTGCTCCAACATCGTCCACCATCATCGTAGAGTTGTCGATGACAGGCCCCTAGTGTACAGGCTATCGTAAGAGAACCCTGTTAGCAACAAGAGCGGGGCAGGAGAGTTTACTCACTTGTCTACGCTTGGTGTTGTCGTTTGACGTGCTGGTATGTTGACGGCGGTCCCCTTGCGAGGTGCTGGAGCTGGGTGCTCTGGCGTCATACACCATCGTCGTTGAGACGTCGACGGCAGGCCCCTTGGGAGGTGCCAGAGCTAGATGCTCTGGCGTCGTCCACCATCGTCGTTGAGGCATCGACGACAAGCTTCTTGGGGGGTGCTGAAGCTGGATACTCCGGCGTCATCCAACATCATAGTAGAGTCGTCGACAGCAGACCCCTAGTGTACAGGCTATCGTAGGAGAACCCTGTTAGCAACAAGAGCCGGGCAGGAGAGTTTACTCACTCATCCGCGCTTGGTGATGTCATTGACGTGCTGGGACGTCGACGGTAGGCCCCTTGCGAGGAGCCGAAGCTGGGTGCTCATACATCATCGACCATCGTCCTTGAGACGTCGAAGGCAGGCCCCTTGGGGGGTGCCGGAGCTGGATGCTCTGGCGTCGTCCACCATCGTCGTAGAGTCATCAACGGCAGGCCCCTTGGGGGTGCCAGAGCTGGATGCTTCGACGTCGTCCACCATCATCATAGACTCATCGACGGCAGGCCCCTACTGTACAGGCTATTGCAAGAAGACCCTGTTAGCAACCAGAGCGGGGCAGGAGAGTTTACTCATTTGTCCACGCTTGGTGTTGTCGTTGACGTGTTGGGACGTCGATGGCAGGCCCCTTGTGAGGTGCCGGAGTTGGGTGCTCCGATGTTGTCTGCCATTGTCATTGAGATGTCAACAGCAGGCCCCTTGGGGGTGCCGAAGCTGGATGCTCCAACGTCGTCCACCATTGTCGTAGAGTCGTCGACAACAGGTCCCTTGGGAGGTGCCGAAGCTGGGTGCTCTATCATCGTCTACCATCATCGTTGAAACGTCGATGGCAGGCCCCTTGGGGGTGCCAGAGTTGGATGCTTCGGCATCATCCACCATTCTCGTAGAGTTGTCGACGGCAGGCCCCTGGTGTACAGTCTATCGCAAGAGAACCCTATTAACAACAAAAGTGGGGCAGGAGAGTTTACTTACTTATCCGCACTTGGTGCTGTCGTTGACGTGCTGGGACATCGACGGTAGGCCCCTTGCGAGGTGCCGGAGCTAGATGCTCTGGCGTCACCCAGCACCATCGTGGGGACATCGACAGCAGGCCCCTTGGAGGTGCCAGAGTTGGATGTTCTGATGTCGTCCACCATCGTCGTAGAGTCATCGATGACACGCTCCTTAGGGGGTGCCGGAGCTAGATGCTCCAGCGTCATTCACCATCGTCGTAGAGTTGTCGACGGTAGGCCCTTGGTGTATAGGCTACCACAAGAGAACCCTGTTAGCAACAAGAGCGGGCAGGAGAGTTTACTCACTTGTCCGCGCTTGGTGATGTCGTTGACGTGTTGGGACGTCGGCAGCAGACCCCTTGTGAGGTGTCGGAGCTGGGTGCTCCGGCGTCGTCCACCATCGTCGTTGAGACATCGACGCCAGGCCCTTTTGGGGGTGCCGGAGCTGGTTGCTTCAGCGTCGTCCACCATCATCGTAGAGTCGTCCACGGCAGGCCCGTTGGGAGGTGCTGGAGCTGGGTGCTCAGGCGTTGTATACCATCGTCATTGAGACGTCGACGGCAGGCCCCTTGGGGGGTGCCGGAGCTGGATGCTCCAGCATCATCCACCATCGTCGTAGAGTTGTTGACGGCAGGCCCCTGGTGTACAGGCTATCGCAAGAGAACCCTGTTAGAAACAAGAGCGGGACAGGAGAGTTTACTCACTTATCCGCGCTTGGTACTGTCGTTGATGTGTTGGGACGTTGAAAACAGGCCCCTTGCGAGGAGCTGGAGTTGGATGCTCCAACGTCGCCCACCACCGTCATGGAGACGTCGACGGCAAGCCCCTTGAGAGGTGCCAGAGCTGGGTGCTCCGGCGCCGTCCACCATCGTTGTTGAGGCATCGACGGCGGGACCCTTGGGGAGTGTTGGAGTTGGATGCTCTGACGTTGTTTACCATCATCGTTGAGACATCGACGGCAGGCCCCTTGGGGGGTGCCAGAGCTGGATGGTCCGTCATTGTCCACCATCGTCGTAGATTCGTTGACGGCATGCATCTGGTGTACAGGCTATCGCAAGATAACCTTGTTAGCAACAATAGCGGGGCGGGAGAGTTTACTCACTTATCTGTGCTTGGTGCTATCGTTGACGTGCTCGGAAGTCATCGACAGGCCCCTTGCGAGGTGCCGGAGCTGAATGCTCCAGCATCGCCCACCATCTTTGTGGAGACGTCGACGGTAGGCCCCTTGTGAGCTGTCAGGGCTGGGTGCTCCGTCGTCGCCCATCATCATCGTTGGCACGCCGACGGCAGACCCCTGGTGTACAGGCTATTGCAAGAGAACCTTGTTAGCAACAAGAGCGGGGCCAGAGAGTTTACTCACTTATCCGCGCTTGGTGCTGTCGTTGACATGTTGGGACGTCGACGGCAGGCCCCTTGCAAGGTGCTGGAGCTGGATGCTCCGGCGTTGCCCACCAACGTCGTGGAGACGTCGACGGCAGGCCCCTTGGGAGGTGCCAGGGTTGGATGCTCTGGCGTCGTCCATCATCATCGTTGGCACGCCGACGGCAGGCCCCTTGAGGGTGCCGGATTTGGATGCTCCAGCAGTTTGTCCTACACATAGAAAGAGGGGGGACTAGTCTTGCTCGTCGGCCATACCTGTTCCTATCCTTAGCTCTGTCATGTCTTACTGTCCAGTACTGACGCATGGGGCTTGGGTAATCCGATGCATTGGTGCTCCGAGGTCCGGCTCCTGCGTCTTTAGGGTGTGAGCTTTCTGGTTCCAGTACTCAGCTGTAGCGCTGGGAGGCAGGGTGTGTATGCTTAGGGTGAAGGACCAGGCTAAGCAATTTACACCCCCTGGACCTCCTGCTCGGCACAAATCTTTCTTGGGAAGCCTTCTGGCGCCACGGGACCCTAATGATGAGAGCGGCCGGAAGAACCCCTCACACACTGCGGGTACCTCAAGTGAACCCGCATATAGATGGACTGCATGACTTCAGCAGGGGTGAGTTACAGAGCATACAACCGTGTATATGAAGATAACATACAATAAACGAGGCTAGTATGGTATGATCATAAAATTAATGCATAATTAAATGAATAATGTTTTTAAGAAAGCATTAAGTAAAATAGTGATTCTTTTTTATCGGAGTTCATAGGGGGAGTCAGGCTTTTACAAAAGAGGGCAACGGCTTTCTTCCGGATGATGAGGGAGGTAGGGTGTACAGGCTTAGGGTTTGGAACTAAGCTAAGCTGACTGTACACTCTGGATCTGACCCTCACGGTGCTCGGTTGTCCTTAGTGCTGCTCCTAATCCCTACGAAGACCTTTACACTATTATACTAATCTTAATATTTACAATAGGGGTGCCCAAAACTCCAAGGCAGTTGTGATGATTGTGGTACAACCTTGCTGTCGTCAGCTACCAGAGGGGATATGAGTGAGCGTCCCTAGTTCCTTCCCCTGTCGCCTGTCTTGCGGGTGGTATGAGCAGTACTGGGACTTAGATCGATAGCTTTGACAGGGAGGTTGGTGCTGCCCGAGGGTTGCAGTTGGGGCGCAGCGGGTGCTCTGCACTGACGTGAGCTCGGCGGAGGCTGACTTGATCCAGCGCTGCCCAGGGTGGGTGTCGGGTCTGCTGAGAGGGCTTGGAGCTGCTCCAAGGATAACACCGCGGCGGTGCGGTCTCTGCGGATCCTAAGGACGCCGGAGGGGGTATACATCTTCAGGACGAGGTAGCCGTAGTGGGCTACGTCCATGAATACGTATAGGGTCGGCCTATCGATTATGGCGTTGAAGGGGAGGCTGACATCAGCGACGTCGAAGAGGATGCTCTCCGTCTTGTAGTTGTCGGGTGTCCCGAAGGTCACCCGAAGATGGATGTTGCTATATGGGATGATGCTCCCTGGTCCCACCCCCGAGAATGGACTCGAGGGGGTGAGCTTGGACACTGAGATCTACAGCTGTTCGAAGGCTGCACGACTGAGGAGGTTGAGGCTGTCCCCGCCATCTATCAAGACGTAGTAGAGCTTGACATTGGCTATGGTGGGGGCGACTAGAAGAGGTAGAACCCCTGCCCCATCCATTTTCTTAGGGCAGTTAGAGGCGTCAAAGCTGATCGGCGTATCCTTCCAGCGGTGGTGCCGCACCGGAGTTAGTACATGGGATATCGAAGCCACTGAACGATGAAGGGTCTTGACCGTGTTCCGGGACGCGGGATCCCAATACTCTTAGAAGATGACGTGGAGGGTCTTGTGATGCTCGTGGTCGCTGCTGTCTTCGGAGTGCTCATCTTGGTGGACCACTTTGACGGCTCGCTTTTGCTTCTGGTACTCCATCTCCTCGTCATCGTCGACCTTGGGGTCGACCTTCTGCTTGCCCTCCTGCTGGCGAAAGGTGGCGTCGTTTGGGCGCTGATGTGCCCGCTCTTGGTAGAGTTTGGCACATCTCTTTATCACTCGACACTCGCTCGCAGTGTGGTCGCGAGTTTTGTGCACCGGGCAAGGCTCGACGCCTTCATGAGCGACAGGTGGCTGACGTGGGCGCTTCTCCGGGCGCGGAGGTTTGCCACCTCCGATCGAGGCTGCTGCCACGACAGGGGACCCATGCAGCTGCTTGTTCTGGCCGCCACCCTGACTCTTGTTCTTCCTCTCTCCTTCTCCGATCTAGCCGACCCCGCCTGCCCTGGGGGCGGGCTGAGCGTGCCAGTCGCGACCTTCTACTGCACTGGCGCACCGGTCGGCGATGGAGAAGTGCTCGGAGACGTCTTGCACATTTTGCATGACTAACTTCTCGAGCATCTTGCGATCACGCATTCCCTGTCAGAATGCCACTATGACAGAGGCATTCGATATGTTGGGGATGGAGCTGCGTACTTTGGAGAAACGCTGGATGAATGACCTCAACGTCTCCTTGGGTTGTTGTTGCACGACGTGGAGGTCGAGCTCGGTGCCAGGGTGAGTGTAGGAGCTGTCGAAGTTCGCCGTGAACTGCCGACACAACTCATCCCAAGAGGTTATAGACCCCTGAGGCAGGTTCATCAGCCACGAGCGGGCCGATCCTGTCAGGGCGACTGGGAAGTAGCTCGCCAAGATGGTCTCATTCGCTCCTGCAGCAAGGAGCGTTGTGGTGTAGATCTACAGGAACTCGACCGGGTTGATGCTTCTGTTGAACCTCTCCGGCATATGTGGCCAGAACTTGCATGGCCACATCGCGATGCAGAGGTGCGGAGCCAACGTTGTGCAGCCTCCGATGGGTTTCATTGGAGAGGTATATGGGGTAGCATACCCCAAGGGGGTCTGCAGCACGACGTGCGTCGCTTGTGGGACCTGCGATTGTGGCACTAGTTGTGCCATGCGTTGCTGCAATGGTACCGGCTGCGCCAAGTACTGTTGTTGCATGTCCTGCTGCACCGAGTACTACAAGGGAGCTGTCGAGCCGACATACCCCTGATCAGGTGGCGGAGGGTTTACCTGTCGTGCACCTTGGACGGAGGACGCCTCGTACACAGGGAATTGAGGGCCATATTCGTTGTCAAGGTTGCGTCGCCTCTCTCGCTGCCGCTCGATGATGACTCAGCCGTATAGGCGAGCTTGATGACGATCAAGATCAGCCGTGAGGTCCTCCGTGGGGAGCCGGCCAACGCTCGTAGGCTTGGAGGAGTAGGAGTTGGCGGTGTTACGGTCGATGACGACGATCGTGACAGCGACACGAGGCGCCTTCCCCTGTTGGGGGAGTTGATGGCTGCGACGACAAAATGGTCGATGTCTTGGACCCACTACTGAGCCGCTCCTTGAGAAGCGTTCAGTGACGGTGGGTGGTGGGGAAGGGCTCTGGCCACTGCCAGAGCGCTCTCTGGGCTTGTAGTCGGTTGTGCCGGTGGAGCCGATTGAGTCAGGATGTGTCCCGACATGCCGTCCTAGCCAGCTGTACCTGCACGGGTGGGTGATGGACCAGAGAGCGCCACTCGAGCAACGGATCTGGTCACTGGATGACGATCGCGGAAACCGCCTTCCAAGGGCCTGATGAACACCATGGTGGCGAAAGCGCTACCACTTTTTTGAGGGAAAAAGCCCCTACCTGGCGCACCAAATGTCGAAGTGTTAGAGTGACACTTCTCCCGGATCTGCTAAGCGGCCCGCGGAGGTTCTTTGTTCGGTGGGGCTTAGGCCTCAATCAAGTGTTCTAGCGGATAGAAGTATGAGACAGTGGTTTTACGTGGTTCGAGCTGCAAGGAGCATAACACCCTACTCTACAGTGGATGGTATTGCTAGTATGTGTATATGCGTGTGTGATGTTTCGGTGTGGTCTGGTCCCCTTGTAACGGTGGCGGTCCGAGCCTTTTATAGACAAGGTCGGACGCCTTACAAGTGGGATCCCGAGGCCCGACAGGTGGTCCCGGGGTGATCTTATCCTAAAGATCTAAGGCTTCTTCCGTAAGCTTGCTCTGACTGTGGACTTGAAGACTCGCCGTCTTGCCGCCTGCGTCGTAAGTAGCCCATGCGTCGTTGCTGACATTGACAAGGGATGTCCCGTCCAACTGTCTCTGTCGCTGTAAGCTACCCACTTGGCGGAGTGGGATAGGCCTGCGGTGTCTTCACTGTAATGCGATTGGTCGCAGCGGTACCTGACACTAGGCGTGTGCCGAGCCATGTGTTTGGGGAAGCCGCGTATCTTCATTCCTTGATAGGGACAAGGTGCACTGTCCTCTTAACTCTCGCGTCCCTCCGTGCAGGGCAAGTGGTTGGACTATGTGATAGCCCGGGAGCTCACCTCTGCGGAGGAGGTCAGGTCCCGCCTTGCGGACCATGTGGCAGCTCGGGAGCTCACCTCTGCAGAGGAGGTCAGGTCCCGTCTTGTGGGCCATGTGGCGGCTCGGGAGCTCATCTCTGTAGGGATGGCTAGGCCCCGTCATGTTGGGCACGTGTTGGTGTCGGGCCTTGCGGGACACGTTGCAATGTCGAAGCCCACCCATATGGGAGGTGGCCTGTCTGATGTCTTGGCCCATGTGGCAGCTCCGGAGCCCTGTCTCACGAGGAGGAGGGGTCCTTACCTGCTAGACACGTGATTATATAGACACGTGATTATATAGGGGCTCGTCTCCAAAGGGGGTGTTGAACTCCCCCTTTAAGTTTCTTGCGGATATCCTAGACCTCCCATGTGATACTGATGGGTCCGGATCTCTTGAACATGTGGCACCCTAGGACCCCGCCTCTGCTAGAACTCTGCTAGGAGACGAGGTACCTAGGCGGCTCTAGCCTGTGCACGAGGGTACCAAGTATGTGAGTACCGACAGATTCCATTGATCTTTCAAAGAACGTGTTCTTGCAAGTCATGTATAATTGTAATGTTGGTTATGTGTGAAGGTGTGTGTTAGTGTACGTGAATGGTGTGAATGGATATATTCATACAAGCATATACTACAACTGTACTCGAGAAAGGTCTCAAAAAAGTTGGAAAATATTATTACAACAGATGTGTAGCATTGCACTAACAGTTATTACTACAGACAACTACATTGTTATACGGACCTTTGAGCATCTGTATCATTGCAGATTGGCAGGCCGACATTGCCGAAGAATTATGTTACAACATACACCTCACAGCAAAACAAAAAACAGTTACAAGTTTACAACAGATGCCCCCCCAAATGGCATCCATATACAACATCGTTGTTTACAAATGAACTAAAACTACGATCGGACATCCTTGAAGACACCGCCTCTCTCCATCTCCGCAACAATCTCTTTCAAGGCCGGCACTTTGCTAGCTAAAGTTCTGTACAGTCTAGAATACCTAGCTCTTGTTCCGTCGGCTGTGCGAGCCAGGGCAAGCAAGCTGACTGCCTCTGGCAATTGCTCAAACGTGCCCTTTATATCCTCAAAATTCAAGTCTGCAAGGACTGATGGTCTTGGGAGGACACGGATTACCTCACCGCCTTTGGGTTCCTGAACTCGTAGATCAGACTTGATCACCAGCTCACAGCTTGAATTTGCTCCACACTTTATGATGAATGGCGCGGTTGTCCCTGTATTGAACTGAAGTACGTTCCACTGTGAAACCTCACTTTCTCCCAGTGCAGTAGACTGCAACGGATCATCCGGATCTTCTTCCTGTGACTGCAAACACATACAAGTATTGTATCTAGCAATATCAGGTGATACGTTCTCGTACAGGTTTTGCATGTCTCTAGTCTTAATTTGTATTTTTTTTGTACTTACAAGAATAAATTATAGGAATTTTTTCTACAGGACGCTAAAAGAATGTGATTTGTTCTGTAAAACAGCACAATCGTTATTTTTGCCTAGCTCACATCATTAAATCTTGATTTAGTCTGCAACACACACATAACTTTGTCTGCAGAACACTTGCACCCTATTGCAAACTAAATCAATAAAAAATGAGTGTTGTTTTACAGAAAAATCCAACTTCTTTTAGGATCCTTAAAATATCAATGGCTTACTATAAATATGATGGTCATAAGAGAAAAAAAAACTCAGCCGGTGAGAAAATACCCCCCACGGCCGAGAAAGATCACAAAAGACCCCCCCCCCCCCCCCCCAACCCCTCCGGTCCACCCCCCTGTGGTTCGGATCTTTACCCATGCTCAGAGCCCCCTAGCTACTAAGATTCCTATCCACTAGACTAAGACCCCTTTCACATATTCATAAGAGGACAAATGTAAAGTGATCAAAATATATGGATTAAACTTTTACATTAGAATGTTCATACCTCTACAGCATTCCGTGCCTCCATAATCTGCTTCTGAGCACATGGATGATCTAGATCTAGAAGAGAAGGCATCTGTGCCAAGAGGTCATCCAATGATTCTAGCAATGCTTTCTTTTTAGATTTCCTCAATCGTCCTGTAGAGCTTTGCCTCAGTACTTCCTGATCTCAGAAAAAGAAAAGCATGGCAAGTTAGTTCATATATCCAAATGACAAAAAAAAAACGAAGATCTTATAAATGACTAGATAAAGTATCCAACCTTGACTTTTTTCAAGATGCTATCTAGAGATATAAGAGATGCTAGTCGTGCGTCTTCGGCAGCCGTTGGAGGATTTCGAATAGGTGAACCACCTTCTTCTTTGGTCAACAACACAGTGTCAGTTCGCATTTGTTGCATGATCTGGTGAGTGTAGTTGAGATGGACAAATACAAATGTCATATTTGAAGCATCCAAAGCTAAAAAAAGCACAAACAACTGTAGCAAAACATCTATGACTATTTTAGTGGTCATTATTATTTGCATGCATCATCTAAATAAAATAATGCTTCCTTCACCATGACATTTTAATTAGGCAGCAGAGGAAAAAAATATCCAACACCAAATTCTGACCATGAGTCATTAACATATTATTTATCAAAGCCCATATGTTTCAAGCATATGTCAAGTGCAATAGAAAGATGAAAAACTGAGAACAATGCGGATTCAGGCAGGCACCTTTTTTCTTTTGTGGTCAACAGATTCCAGAGCAGAACGAAGTTTACTGACATGTGCAGGATCATCAGCCTCCTCTGTTGCTAACGTGCCAGCTATGTCCTGCAAAATTGTGAATATAAGATAGGCAAAGTTGAGCTAAAGGACAAGATGCCAAGATGGGGATACAACCTTCAAGTGCTGAAGCTGTGATGTATAAACACGCTTTGTGTATTCTGATAACAGCTGGCCTAAAGCATCAGTGGTAGGAGGCTGTGCTGTACCAAGACCAGCCATCCATCCATCCATAATAGCAGTGGAGAGCAGTTCAAGCTGTCCAGCAGCTCCTCCAGCAACGTCACCACCAGTTACAGATAAAAACTCAAAGTTCTCAGCAAGCCATGCTCGAATTTGGCGCTGTAATTCACCAGCTGGTGTGTGAACAAAGAGTGCAGCTAAAGCCTTGTTTCCAATTGAGAAGGCCTTGGCTTCCTCAGTGATTTCCCGAAGCTTTCCTCCAGTGACATGTTGTCTCCATGTCTCCTGTCCAATTATAGAAGCATTAGTATCAGATTAGCCCAAAAAGAAAAACAGATATCAAACAATTCACATCAGAGCAGCATAATTCCCTAGATTAACACATTCATTTTGTAGGACATATATGTCCAATGGGATCCAGTGCTTAATTGCTGCCATCTGATCATGAATGTGTGATTAGATGTCAATAACTATGCATGATAAAGAAAATAATAATCCCAAAAAAAAAGTGACATGCAAAATTGAAACTCAATTAGACACCCAAAGTTCCATCGAAGAGGACCTATGTATTCAACATTAAGAGGGAAATAGAGTTAACAAGCAATAGCTACTATCTAGAGAAGAAAATTTACCTCTTCAATACCACGAAGTTTCAAAACAATTGAGGAGAATTTTGATTTCTTTTCCTGCTTAATATTCACCTTGAAACCATGCACGTGTTCATCAATTAAAGCAGTTCGTGAACCATGGTCATGGCGGTAAACAGGAGACCTTGCAGGACTACTTCCCCTGCTAGAACTTCTACTCCGACTAGAATTTGATTTCTCCAAGAAACGCTCAACTGGGGAAACCTTTATGAAGCAAGGACAGAAGGACAAATAACATTAAACTTTGAGCACAAGGTAGGATCAGCTTAGTTTTTTGTTATGAAAAAATAAATATAATGTTAGACTGCACTCGTATTAGGATACTATAGGGGCATTTTAGTCCTTTTGTATTAGGCTCCTTGGCCCCCAAGTTAGGGTCCCTTGGCGCTTAAGTTTTGTACCCATATATATGTACCTCTTGGCTAATTAATGGATCTATCTTTCCCACTCTGATTCCTCCAATTTGGTATCAGATTTACCAGGAAATGAAACCCTAGCCCTCCCCTCTCATCTCTCCTCTCTCCTCTCTCCATCACCGCCGCCTCCCTGGATGGCGCAGCCCCCGCCCACCGGCGCCCCCTCATGGCCGCCGTGGATGGCCGCCGCTGCCACCACCGCAGCTCCGCCGCCCCTTGCCGCCGCCGGCGCGCCACCACTGCCCGCCCCCACGGGCCTGGATATCGCCGCCGCCACCGATGCGGCTCTGGGAGCCGCCACTGTCTCCGCCTAGGGACTAGTCGCCGCTGCAGCGTCTGCCACCTACCTCGACTGGTCCGGGGTGGCCGGATTTGGTCGTCCAGCCACCGCTGCCGCCCTTGCCTGGCCCGACGCGGCCGGATTCGGCCGTCCCGCGAACGCCCTAAGCTGGCAGGGGCCCTGGGTCATCTAGCCGCCGCCTGACCCCTCCATGGCAGAGGCCCTGGGTTGTCCAGCAACCGCCATCGCCGCTGGCTGGCCCAGCTTGGCCAGATCTGGTCCGCCGGTTGTCGCCGCCGCCGGTGCCCAGATGCAACCTGCCCCTACCTCTGCTGCCGCCATGAGTTGGTCCAGTGCGGCCGGATCTGGCCTGTCCGTAGCTGCCGCACCCTACATCCCTGGTCTTGCGCTCCCATCCACCGCTACGCGCGCCACTGTCCAGCCACTGGCCGCCACCATGCAGGTTGCACCGCCGCCTCAGTCGCGCCCTTGTGCGCCGCTCCCGGGCTTCTATGCTCCGTTGCTACCAGGATCCGCACTGCCGGTCGACAGAGCCGCGCCGCCAGTCGCCGGACCTGCGTGCACTCATCCTACCGTCGTCGGGCCAGCTGCTGCAGTGTCCAGGTCCAGTGCCACCTGGCCCGGTTCCAGATCCCCACTGCCAGTTGCTGAAGTCGCTACGCCAGTCGCGACCACGACCTCTCACGGGTTGAGCCCCATGCGCCTCCCACCCCCCCCCCCCCCCCCGCGTTCTGGCCTACCGGGTTTCGGGGAACCCAGCTGCTGGTCCGAGCGTGCTGCCTTCCTCCCTGGCGCCGCCATCGCCGTGGCATGTTGCGACCCGTGCTACACCGTCGATCTACCTGCAGGGTCTCACGCCTTCCGGTCCTGACTGAGTGGTGGACTCTGGCGCCTCGTACCACACCACTCCTGACGCCGGTATACTCTCTTCTAACCGCCCTTTCCACCCCTCTCATCCTTCATCTATCGTTGTTGGGAATGGGTCGGTTCTTCCGGTCACCTCAGTAGGTGACTTGGGTTCGTCGAGTTCTTTTCAGCTTCGTGATGTTCTTGTTGCCCCTGACATCATTCAACACCTTCTTTCCATTCCTTGTTTCACTACTGACAACCGTGTTTCCATCGAATTCGATCCTTTTGGTTTATCTGTAAAGGATCTTACTACTCAGCGTCTTCTTTTTCGCTGTGAGAGATCGGGACCTCTGTACACGATGCGTCTTCCAGCTTCCGCTCCGTCTCTTACCCTGACTACGACAGCCTCTTCGACCATCTGGCATCGTTGGCTTGGTCACCCCGGCATTGATGCTATGTCGAAGTTGTCTGGTAGTTCAGTGATTTCGTGTACTCGGGGTACTCATGAGTCTCTTTGCCATGCTTGTCAGTTGGGTCGCCACATTCGACTTCCTTTTTCGCACTCTGTCACTCGTGTCGAGCACATCTTTGATCTGATTCACTGTGATCTTTGGACATCTCATATTCTCAGTGTTTCTGGCCTTAAGTACTACTTGGTCGTCGTTGATCATTTCTCACACTATTTGTGGACTTTTCCCTTGCGACAGAAGTCTAATACTTTCGGCACTCTCTCTCACTTCTTCGCTTGGGTGTCCACCCAGTTTGGACGCACGATCAGGGCGGTCCAGTCCAGTGCGACAATGAGCGCGAGTTTGACAACTCTGCGTTCTGTGACTTCCTTCTTTCTCACGGTGTTCAGTTGCGCATGTCTTGCCCGTACACTTCTCCCCAGAACGGCAAGGCTGAGCGCATGATTCAGACCACAAACGATGTCATGCGCTCCCTGATGTTTCAGGCTTCTACTCCTGCTCGCTACTAGGCAGAGGCGCTTCACACAGCCACCTACCTCATTCATCGCCTTCCTACTAAGGCGATTGGTGCTTCCACTCCTCATTTCGCTTTGTTCGGCACCCCTCCTCTTTACGACCACCTTCGAGTCTTCGGGTGCGCTTGCTACCCTAACCTCTCCGCCACATCTCCTCATATGCTCGCGCCTCGCTCGACTCGGTGTGTTTTCCTTGGGTACTCCCCAAACCATAAGGGGTATCGGTGTCTTGATCTTACCACCCGTCGTATCTTGGTCTCTCGACACGTCGTCTTCGACGAGTCCTCTTTTCCTCTTCGTCTTTGACTCTGTGGCTGAGTTGGCTTCCCTCTTCCCCACTGACCCTGAGGCCGCTCCCATACAGCGACCTTGTTTTTTACCTCCTACAGGTTACTCACCCGCTGCGCCACGCGCGGCCTCGGCGCCTTCCACGCCACCTATTGTGCCTTATGTGGCACCGGCGTCCCTGGCACCACCAGCTGTGCCACGCGCGGCCCCAGCGTCCCCAACGCCACTTACCGCACCACGCGCAGCCCCGACGTCCCCGACGCCACTTGCTGCGCCACGCGCGGCCCCGGCGTCCCCGACGTCACCTGTCGCGACACGCGCAGCCCCGACATCCCCGACTGCGACCACTGCACCACGCGCGGCCCCAGCGTCGCGGTATGTTGAACCCGCTGTTGTCTATCAGCGACGAGTGCGGCTTGGTGCACCGGCCTCTTCCCGCACCGAGCCTCCGGTGTACCACCCTCCGCTGCTCCATCGAGACCCTCGTCACTTTCACCCGATGGTGACTCGACGGGCCGCCGGTGTTCTTCGACCGGTGGAGCGCTTCTCCGGGGTCGTTTTATGATCCTCGACCTCCCCGCCGCCTGCCCTATCATCCATCTCGCCTATCCCCTCTTCTGTCCGTAGCGCCCTCGCCGACCCTCACTGGCGTCGGGCTACGGAAGAAGAGTATGCAGCCCTGCTAGCCAACCGGACCTGGGACCTGGTTCCCCGTCCTGGTCATGGCAATGTTGTCACGGGCAAGTGGGTGTTCACGCATAAGAGGAAGGCGGATGGGTCTCTTGAGAGGTACAAGGCACGGTGGGTGCTTCGCGGTTTCACGCAGCGTCCCGGCGTCGACTACGGCGAGACCTTCAGCTCGCTGGTGAAGTCGGCGACGGTTCGCACCGTTCTATTGCTGGCTCTGTCGCGTTCTTGGCCTGTCCACCAGCGGGACATCAAGAACACCTTCCTCCACAGGACGTTGACGGAGAGGGTGTACTGCAGTCAGCCGACAAGGTTCGTTGATTCAGCCCGTCCAGACTTGGTCTGCCGGCTGAACAAGTCGTTGTACGGGCTGAAGCAGGCCCCTGGGGCTTGGTACAGTCGGTTCGCCTCCTTCCTGGCCTCGCTCGGCTTCGTCGAGGCCAAGTCGGACACCTCGCTCTTCGTCTACAGGCGTGAGGGTGACACTGTCTACCTCCTCCTGTACGTGGACGATATTGTCCTCACGGCGTCCAGCTCGGCTCTTCTTCAGCGCACGATCTCTGCCCTGCAGCGCGAGTTCGCGATACAGGATCTCGGTCAGCTCCACCACTTCCTGGGTGTTGCGGTCGAGCACCGCCCGAGCGCTCTATTCCTCCACCAGCGCTAATACTGCCTGGATATCCTCGAGCGAGCGGGCATGGCTGATTGCAAGCCATGCTCCACTCCCGTGGACACCCAGGCGAAGGTGTCTTCAGCCGACGGTGCCCCGGTCGCCGACCCCACCTCTTACCGGAGTCTTGCAGGTGCCCTGCAGTACCTCACTTTCACCAGGCTGGACATCTCCTACGCGGTTCAGCAGGTGTGTCTCCACATGCATGATCTGCGGGAGTCGCATCTCACGGCGGTGAAGCGGATCCTTCGGTACCTGCGTGGCACCCACGACTACGGCCTTCTTCTGTGGCGCGACTTTGCCTCCGAGCTGGTCGTCTACACCGACACTGACTGGGCGGGTTGCCCGGACACCCGCCGGTCCACCTCCGGCCACGCCGTCTTCCTGGGCAGCAACCTCGTCTCCTGGTCCTCGAAGCGGCAGCCCGTGGTGTCCTGCTCGAGTGCCGAGGCGGAGTACCGCGCCGTGGCCAACGGCGTGGCCGAGTCCTCTTGGCTTCAGCAGCTGCTTCAGGAGCTCCACTCCCCCCTCGCCCGGAGTACGTTGGTCTACTGCGACAACGTCAGCGCCGTCTACCTCTCCACCAACCCAGTGCAACATCAGCGCACGAAGCACGTGGAGATCGATCTTCACTTTGTTCGTGAGCGGGTAGCTCTCGGGGAGGTGCGAGTCTTGCACGTTCAGACGTCGTCGCAGTTCGCCGACATCTTCACGAAGGGACTTCCTTCGACGGTGTTCATCGAGTTTCGGTCCAGTCTCAATATCTGTCGTGGCTAGATGTTGGGACTGCGGGGGGTGTTAGATTGCACTTGTATTAGGGTACAATAGGGGCATTTTAGTCCTTTTGTATTAGGATCCTTGGCCCCCAAGTTAGGGTTCCTTGGCCCTTAAGTTTTGTACCCATATATATGTACCTCTTGGCTAATTAATGGATCTATCTTTCCCACTCTAATTCCTCCAATTTATAATAAAGCAGTAACAAACCTTGATGGACTGTAGTTCTGGTGACCTAGCAAGTAAAGATCTAGTATATAAAATCCTGACCCTCGAGACAAGCATAGTATCCATAACTTTTCTTGGCTCCATTTTGCGTATGAATGAAAAGACAGCATCTCGGATCTCAGCAAGTATCTCATGCTCCCTAGCGGCACCAGCTTTGATAACTGCAGCCAAAACCTGTAAGCAACATATATAAATAAGGGGAGAGAATAGCGATGTAAAGTCATTCACTGCTGCAATTAAAAAGGAGGGAAAATTCTAGATAAAGGTTCCAATCTGTTCTGCATATTGGTGCCAGTACAGCCCCTGCTTGTGAATCAACATTAATCATGTAAGCCCAAATTGAGTACTGCTGGGCACTAACCAGCATCAAAAGCTTATTAGCACCATCAGCAATTGCAGCAAATCCCTCAAGCTGGTCAGGATCAAAGTCCACCAGTGCAGAGGTTAGGTACTCCCCAGCCGGTGTGGTTTTTGCTATCTTGTTACTTGATTTAACAATGGCACCACTGTTTTCAGTTTTGTCCTGAGGCACTGATGGCGGGAAAACATCAGATGATTGAATTATGTTGCTGTCACTCCTGCAGATAGAGTGACAAAATGACCTCCAGCATGACTATATGATTTTTAAAGTTGACCGCTTGTAAATGTGTAGCAAGCTTTTACCTGCCTATCTCCCTTCCCTCAGCATTAGTTGGCTTGTTCGAAGATGGACTTGAAGCCTATAAAATAGAACAAGAGGTTTTGATTGGGATTACGACCATTCAAATGTTTTGGGAACACAGATACCGATAGGTCAATTAGTCACGTATGTTGAGCAGAAATCTTGTCACAATCACACTAAATTAATACAAAGTTCTTAGCACTGCACAGTTTTTCATCAAAGACAATAGGGATTTGATCATTTGAGAATAGTAACAGGTGCCTGAAGAAAACGCAGACCCCTCGTGAAGTGCCATAAGCAGGAAGGCGATCGAGAGATATCTGTCAGAATATACTTCGTAGACTAGATATTTGTATCATAGAGTGTCATATCTCTGTTAAGAGTATATTTGGTAGGCTGGATATTTGTATCATAGACTACCATATGTATCGGAAGTATATTTACTTATTTAGTAGGCTAGATATTAGTATCGTAGATTGCCATATGTATTGGGAATCTCCTCGGCCCCAAAGTCTCTTGTACTCTATATATACCGACCGAAAAGCACAATGCAACATAATACAACCATCATAGACAATCTATTCCCTTACAATATCAATAAAATAAGTAAATAAAATAAATGTAGAAAAGGAATCAGTTCAACACAAAGAGAATAATAATAAAATAAAGAATATTTTGGGATAACCTGGGGCAAGCTTCCTAATCCTGACTTCTCTGTAAGTCTGTCAAACAGCTTCTCATTCTCTTCATGCAATTTCTACATTTATTAAAGCAATGAAATGATTTAATGCTCATATAAGTGAGATAAGTGAAATGATAAACAACAGAACAAATTAGGTTGAAAAGAACATGTGTTAGATTCAACATTACGAGAACACAAATCATTCATCAGCAGCAAAGTGACATGCAAATATCATGACAAGAATCTTCTAAGGATATTGGAGGTGAAAGGCAACATAAGTTCAACTTAGAATATCAACTATATAGAAAAAGGTTTTAAAGAGTACCAAGTGCAAAAAATTTCATAATAGAGCTCTAACTCAGGGTGAACGGATCTCATCTAAAGTGCAGCAGGGGATGCCACTCTAACAACAGAGAAGCAAGAATCAAACTAGCAGGTTACCTTACCTGGGTCTGATATGTAAACAAGGTTTGTAACAGATAGTTAAAGCTTATACAAGTCAAAGACTTAAATCTTATACTGCTGTGAAACGTGGTGGAGGGAACCTCCCTGACTGCGCCTAGGGCTGCGCAGGGGAGAGGAGAGGAAGAGGGAGGCTTGACTGTTGCTGCGCAGCACGTACCGCGGAGGGGGAGGAGAGATGTCACGGCGGCTAGGGTTAGGGTTTGAAGCCACGGTGACCCAAGGAGAAGAACAACCCTAATGGGGCAATTCTTATTTCCTGGATGGAGCTTACATGAGGGAGGGGGGCTGCTTATATAGGGGGAGGACCCCCCTGCGCGCCCCCCCTGTGCAGATCGGTTGGGGACACCCCCCCAACCGATCAGGACTCTATCTCCTTATTTATTTCTATTTAAACTCCTCTCAATCCTATCTCCTAATTTAAACTCACCCTTATCTCTAATTTCTTTATTCTTTAAACTTTCCTTAATCTAATAAATCTTCTAGAAGATCTTCAGCCTTTCTTGTGCGGCTGGGCTGCAGCAGCGCCGTTGTGGGCGTCGTGGGCCCCACGTCGGCCATATTGGCGGCCCACGAACGCATCCACAACATTTCCCCCCTTCCCGACAAAGAGCTCGTCCTCGAGCTTGAAGGTGGGATGCTTCATCTTGAAATCTTCTAATTGTTCCCATGTTGCATCGGCTTCAGAATGTCCTGCCCACTTGACAAGCAGTTCCCAGACTCCTCTGTTCAAGCGCGTTCTTTGTATCTTTTCAGGCGTAGGTACAACACGCCCATGGAGAAGAGGTGGTAGAGGCACCACCTGAGCTGGAGCAGGACCCTCAAATTTCTTCAACAGAGATACATGGAAAACATCATGTATCCTGGCTTGGGAAGGTAGCTGAAGTTTATAAGACACAGTCCCGATGCGTTGAATAATCTGATATGGTCCAAAATATTTTGGTCCAATCTTTGATGGAGGTGCCACTATAACTCCCACAGCTGTTCTCTGATGAAGCCGCAACCAAACCCAATCACCAATTTGAAATTCCACCTCCCGACGGGACTTGTCTTCATAGCTTTTCATGGTGACTTGTCTTCATAGCTTCCTCATCACGGCGGGACAAGGCGTCAGCTGCCCCGTTCAGACGTCCCGGCCTATACTCAACCTGCAGATCATAGCCAAAAAGCTTGCTCACCCAAGCATGTTGAGGGATTGTCGTTAGGCGCTGATCCAGGATGTACTTCAGACTGAAGTGATCAGTCCGAACAGTGAAGGGACGACCCCACAAATAAGGCCGCCAGTGGCGTACAGCCTTCACAAGGCCGATTAGCTCGCGCTCATAAGCCGGTAGCTTCTGGTGGTGAGGAGCTACGGCGCGGCTGAAGAAGGCGATGGCACCGTCACCCTGGTGCAGGACCGCCCCGAAGCCGGCGCCCGATGCGTCGCAGTCGACGACGAAGCGCTTGTCGAAGTCCGGCATCTGAAGTAGAGGTGCTGTCATCAGCGCCTGCTTGAGCTGCGAGAAGGCATCCTGCGCATCCTCGGTCCAGCGGAATGCCTCACGTTTGAGGAGGGCGGTGAGGGGCGCAGCCACCGCGCCATACCCCGCAATGAACTTGCGGTAGTAGCCAGTGAGTCCGAGAAAGCCTCGCAAGGCTCGTAGGGACCGAGGTGTCGGCCAACGCTCCACAGCCTCCACCTTTGTCGGATCCATCGCCACGCCCTGGGAGGAGATGATGTGTCCCAAGTAGGACACAGATTCCTGGCCGAAGAAGCATTTGGATTTCTTGAGAAATAGCTTGTGCGCCCTCAGTATCTGGAACACCTGCTTGACGTGTTGGAGGTGCTCGGCCCATGTCCTGCTATACACCAGAATATCATCAAAGAAGACAAGTACAAACTTCCTGATGTACGGGTCAAGAACGTCGTTCATCAATGACTGGAACGTGGACGGCGCATTGGTGAGGCCGAACGGCATCACCAAGAACTCATAGTGGCCTCGATGAGTTCGGAATGCCGTCTTGTCGATGTCGCCCGGGTGCATGCGCACCTGGAAGTATCCGCTGCGGAGGTCGAGCTTGGTGAAGAACCTCGCGCCGCGGAGCTCGTCCAACAGCTCATCGACCACCGGAATTGGGAACTTGTCTTTCAAAGTTCGGGCGTTGAGCTCGCGGTAGTCGATGCAGAAGCGCCACGTGCCGTCGGCCTTTCGGACCAACAACACCGGTGAGGAGAATGCGGAGGTGCACTCCCGGATGATGCCCTGGCGAAGCATCTCGGCGCATTGCTTCTCAATTTCGTCCTTGAGAAGCTGGGGGTAGCGGTACGGCCGGACAGCTACTGGGGCTGTGCCCGGCAGGAGCCTGATGCGGTGGTCGTGGCGTCGTGGAGGAGGAAGGCCGCGTGGCTCGTCGAAGAGGTCCTGGAAGCTTGCCAGGAGGGCGCCCATCATGTCGGTAGATGGTACCAGGGAAGCACACACAAGGGATGAGCTGCGCAACCCCGTCCAGACCACCTCGCGTTCTCCGCGCCACAACTTCATAGTAAGGTTCTCAAGGTTCCAGAGGATGGGTCCCAAGGACCGCAACCACTGAACTCCTAGAACGAAGTCGAAGCCGTCAAGTGGTAGCGCGTAGCATGTGACGTCGAAGCGATCCCCTGCAATTTTCAAGGGTACACGTGGACATATGCCGGTGCAGGAGATAGAGTCGCCGTTGGCGACCCGAACGCCGACGCCTGCCCGCGGCAACATCACCAGGCCGAGCTCCTTAATGAGGGGTTCCCTGATGAAGGTGTGAGTGGAGCCCGTGTCCACCAGTGCGGTGAATAGCTTGCCACGGACGTCGACCTGGAGCTTCATCGTATTGGCGAGGTCGATGCCGGTTAGCGCGTGTAGCGAGATGCCCAAGTCGGTAATGGCCGCGTCAACATCAGTGTTATCGTCGTCAAGCTCCAGGAGGAAGATGCCCTTGCCGGCACACTTATGATCCGGCGTGTACCGCTCCGGGCGGTGATAGCATTCTCCGCTTGCTCGTTTAGCAGCCATCTCTTCCGCCGTGAGACGCTTGAGGCGCGGACGTGAGGATGCCGTCACTGAAGATGTCGGAGCAGGTGTAGCAGAACCACCACCAGAGGCTGTATTCGCAGCACGTGACACAGGGGAAGGGCGCGTAGAGCGTTGAGAGGCGGCGCCCTTCAATGCCCCGATGTCCGTCGATGTCGCGAATTGTCGTTCGAAGGCCCTGGCCAGACTCATAGCCGTCTGCAGGTTTGTAGGGCATTGCAGTTCCACACTAGTACGAAGTGGATCGCCTAGGCCAGCCGTGAACAGGTTGATCTGGTGTCGTTGACTGAGATCTTGGCTGCGGTTGAGAAGGATCAGGAACTGACGTTGGTACTCCTCAACTGTACCGGTGCGACGGAGATCTTTAATCTCAGCCAAGTCGTTGGAGCGGAGCGGGGGTCCGAAGCGCATGTTGACGAAGTCCGCGAACCGCTCCCAGGACACGACGCCGCACTCCCGTTCCATTGCGATGAACCAGTCAGCCGCGGAACCCTCCAGGTGGAGAGACGCGATCCACACCTTTTCCTCGGGCATCGTTCGTGTCCCGCGGAAGTATGCTTCGCACTTGTTGAGCCATGTCAGAGGATCAGTTTCCCCGTCGTATTTGGGAAAACTGATCTTGTGACGGTACCGCATGCCGTCCTCAGGAGCAGCACGCCCCTGGTTGCGCCGGAAGACGTGGCCGTTGTCGCCCCCAACGTCGCGGGGGCCGGTGCTGCCTCGCGGTGTGTGCTGCAGATCTTCCTGTTCGGAGTTCTCCGTCTCTGGGGTCTTCTCAATGCGTGCAAGGCGCACGTCATGGCGATCCAAACGCTTGTTGATGGAGTCGATCTGCCCCATCATCTGGCTTATCATCTTGCCCAGATCTTGGAGAGTAAAAGTCCCAGAATCGTCCGTAGGGCCGGACATGGTCGCTGCCCCGGTGTCTCTGGATACCAATTGCTGTGAAACGTGGTGGAGGGAACCTCCCTGACTGCGCCTAGGGCTGCGCAGGGGAGAGGAGAGGAAGAGGGAGGCTTGACTGTTGCTGCGCAGCACGTACCGCGGAGGGGGAGGAGAGATGTCACGGCGGCTAGGGTTAGGGTTTGAAGCCACGGTGACCCAAGGAGAAGAACAACCCTAATGGGGCAATTCTTATTTCCTGGATGGAGCTTACATGAGGGAGGGGGGCTGCTTATATAGGGGGAGGACCCCCCTGCGCGCCCCCCCTGTGCAGATCGGTTGGGGACACCCCCCCAACCGATCAGGACTCTATCTCCTTATTTATTTCTATTTAAACTCCTCTCAATCCTATCTCCTAATTTAAACTCACCCTTATCTCTAATTTCTTTATTCTTTAAACTTTCCTTAATCTAATAAATCTTCTAGAAGATCTTCAGCCTTTCTTGTGCGGCTGGGCTGCAGCAGCGCCGTTGTGGGCGTCGCCCACGAACGCATCCACAACATATACAGTACAGTGGGGGCAGTCTTTCCCGACATGGAAAAAATCAAAACTGTTAAAGAACTTGTTTTTCTTCTGAAATTCGAGTTTTTCTGGTAGGATGAGAACCCCTAGGCTTGATGCAAAACTCTCCAGCATTGATAAAAGATATGCAACCCTGTGTAAACAGATATCCTCTAAAATACCAAGTTTAGGTTGCTCTCTACCTGTTCATATGATTCATACAGAAATCCCAGATATATATATATGCATTTAAGATGGAACAGGTGATACTTTGTGACAAGGTGAAAAGCCCCATGGAATGCAATACCTCTATAAGGGCATCCCTTTTTGCTAATTCCTCTTCAAGCCTTTTGGTCACTGACGAGTCAGCAGATGATTCCATCACCTTTGGAGAAGAAATAACTGAAGCAGATTCAGACCCAATAGTTGATCTAGCATCACTGGAGTTGAGGGCCTCATTAAGTTGGGATTCAATTGACTTAAGTCTTGCCTACAAATCGTATGAAAGAAGTGTTAAAACCACAATGGGACATCAGGGCACAGCCAAAGTTGAATACTTTGAACACATTGCAGAAATAAACTCTTCAGCAGGTTTACAGAGAATGCAAGTACACAACACAGAGACCTACACCATACTCTGAAGTGTCTAACAACGAGACAACATGGATGCAATCTTGACAAGTAGAAAATAGTGGCATTCTCTGATAACAAAATTAAGTTAACTGGCAGCCCGTGATGAGAAAACATGATACAGCAGAAGCTCAAAATAACAATATTACTATACTCTTGCTAGCCATTGTCCTATTGAGCATAGAACCACTAACACGAATAAAATAGTTTAGTTTGAATGTGTGATACCCAACACAATATTAGCAAATATGAGATACGGTATATTTGGAAATAGGATCCCATCGTTTATACACATGGTACGTATATGAGGATGTTGAGGCCAACATCAAGCCAGCAAGCAACAGCTATTTGAGGAAGGCTGACATCGTTTTATTAGATGAGGGAACACGGCGTCAGTATCATCATTACAGGATACAAAGTTTTACAACTGCATATTGGGAAGCTCTCCTTTGGATATGAGATATTCCCATCCCATGGTTATGCCTTCAGTTCATCATGAAGCCAAAACTTATGGAAGTGAAAGTAAATTGTGCCAACCACCTTATGGGCTCATTTAAACAGACTGCTCTGCATATTCAAGTTGTCTAAGAGCAAAGAGGTTCAGAAGATAAATTGACCTGATCACATATAAACCACATACTAATATTGGAGCAGCTTTCATATATAATTGATTACTAGTCACTCAATACACGTTAGGAATACCATTCGTCAAGAAACAGAATGAAGTGGAACATACTGTAGTATAAATATGTCATGAGGGGGAACGCTATAGAAAGATGCTAAAAATAGACAGACATATTTGCACCTGTAATGACTTAATTGTTAAATCACGCTCATTGAGTTTCAGTTTTTGCTCCTGTTCAACTTTCAAAAGATGAGTAATCTGATCCCTTAGCTGATTATTCTGCTCCTTCTCAATCTTGTGCTTCTCAGCAAGCATCAAATTTTCAGACTGCATCAATAACGAGGCCACTAAAACTGTCAAACACTTTTAAAAATGAGAAGTGAGAAACACTGCATGCCGAAATCTTTTCAACTATTTTATGAATATTAAGTAAACTCCAATAAAGAGCCAAGACATCCAGAGAAATAGATGATTTTACATGTATACAAGTATATAACTGGATGAGGATGAAAAGAACAAGTTCAACTATCCACTTAAGAAAATAAGATTTATTTTGTATAAGGGAAAATAAGGGAGGCCCTAGATAATGATAGACCAAAAGAGTGAAGAGTCAACAGGATCCAAAGAAAAGGTATTATCTGGAAACAGTATGTAAGAAATAGGAATACTGTCTCATATGTGGCCCGGGCATGTGAAAGGGGACTTAACATAGTGGTTAAGTGCCTTGTGTAGCACCCGTCAGCTCCTAAGTTCGATTCCCGTGGGAGCGAATTTAAGGCTGAAATTAAAAAATACACCAAGGACTTGCCCCCAATATTAAATGCATGTATTCTACAGAGGAACTTATGGGTGTCGGATCTGGACGCAACTACAAAGTGTAAGGTGAGGACGAACATGATGCGCAGCAGACCGGTCAATGGAGTCCACTACCATACGGGAGTTCACTCATTCACAGATGGCATGTGAGGTGAGGAGGAACAGGATGCGGGCGATAATGCCGGTCTATGGAGCCCACTACCAAGATATCGATTTAGCAATAGGATTGTTGTGTAATATTGTAGTCATTCAGTTATCGTCGCCTTGTTCTAGGATTGTGAGTGTCTGTGTTCATGTTTGGTTGTAATAAACTGGTCATAACCTACTTGAAATGGAAGGTCGGGACTTCACCCATCATCTAAAAAAATGTGGCCCGGGCATCTGGCACAAGGCAGGGGTGAGAAGATTTGGATCTGCTATGGGCAGTTCTTTTTAGCCCTAGGACATCGTGCTAAACAGAGCTAAACGAGGGGACTAAAGAGTGCTCAAAGCCTCAAAGTAGAAATACAAACACTTCATGTTCGTGGGAAGTGCTATTCAGGCAACATTGCCTAGAACAAACTATTTCCATGACACTAGAACTCTGACAAACTACAGTTCATATTGCAGTTAAATTCTCGAAAAACAACAATCATAACAATTGACTGTAGCACACCTTCAGGTCAGCTTGGAGGGTAGAAGAAACCCTCCAGGCCTTCTGTACTTCATTGAAAAGCAGTGTGCACTGGTTGTTAGCCTCTTTAAGAGAATGCTTTAACCCTAAAACTTCTTGTCGCAAGTCCAAAACCTCCTTTTCTTTGTCATGCAATTCTTTGCGTGAATCATTCGCCTGTAAATAAACCAGAAAAGACAATGTTACTTCCAACACCGGTCATTCGCCTATAAATAAACCATAAAGCCAGTGTTACTTCGACACTGGTGCAAGTATTGGCGTCTAATTTGGGCGCAGACGCCTAATTTGGCACATCTGTGTAAATGGGTGCTTCAAGTATCGGCTACCAGGGTTCTCTTTCACCCTTGTAGTTAATTTGTAGTATTATTGAAATGACACACAGCTCTCATGCGTTGTTCAAGAAAAGGAATTGGCTACAAAAAATAATACATGTTATTGAAAGTACGAGCTAAATCATGCTAACCACTTAATTGAATGTTTGCATAGCTCTAAACTCGCTATTAACAGGCCACAAAGATCCTTGACATATATGAATTATGTGTACAGGACTACAGGAGTACGCGTAGCATTTTTCAAAGCGGAACTTGTTATAGATACAACTGAATTGTACAATTCACTCAACAGTCAACACTGGTCGTATAAGCCTGAACCCAGTCATGTGTAGTATTTCTCAAAGCAGAAGAGTGTGTCACAGAGAAATGGAAAGCTATTTAGCAGTAAATTTCAGATGGAGGAACTGTTTGAAGCACTTGTATAAGCAACCCCCCCCCCCCCCTCTCCTTTTCTCCTTTACTATCTCAAACAATCTATTATAACAAGCATATGCCCAACCATCCCTTTCTCCCTTAGGCCTACTTCCTCCTACCATGGCTTTCAGTCATAACTCATAAGAAACTCCAGGAAGAATTTAAAACGAGTTCACCTTTGCTAAGTTACATGCACTGAAGTGGAAAACAGTTTCCAGACATGCGCTTATGAGATACCTAAGTAAGAACAAGTCAATCACATGACTCAGATCATACCACATCTTTCCATTTCTTAATTGTATCACGATTGCCAAGGCTTAACTCAGCATTTCTTGCTCTTGCAGAGAAACTGAGTGTGGACAACGTTCTTGACAAATTTGAAGCACTTGGACTCACATGCACAATCAACAAGGTCTTTGAGCTACTTCCTGCACCAATGAAAGGCAAGCACATAAAAACCACAAGTAGCAATGGTGGAAAACTAATTTATGACTTTGCATCCAAAGAACATGTGCACTCCTGGAGGCAAAGGGATACTTCTCTTTCCAGAAAGCGAGTGTGACAAACTGAGCTAAGACAATTGCCAATTAATTCCTCAAATAACACCAAATTCAACATGCTAACGTCGACAGCATACTGTATAGGCAGTACATTCTCCCCTCTAGGAGTTTGTACTCCCATGTTTACATTAGATAATATTAGGTGAAAATGCCCCTACTCAGTGGAATTGTGAAACCTTTATAAGATGATCAATTTGTTTGTATATGTCTCAATACTTTGTTGACAACTTTAAACAGACAATAGACTCACCCACTGCCAGCTGTAATGAACCAGGAAAGCCAACAAACAAGAAGACACTAAAACTCTACAAGGCTAAAGGCAATTGCCCATACAAGAAATTACCTAGAGAATCAGCTAGGATTTGTGTAATCCTTGAATTCCCAGAAAGAGCAGGTTCCTTCTTTGCAATTAAAGAGGATAGAGCATCACCCAACCTATGCAAACAAAAACAAGTATAGAGAAAATTTATTGTACTTAAGGAAAAGAACATGTACCAAAAAAATATAAAGCATGTCACATTCAAGGGATCAGCCACAGGGAATCAAATCACCACTTGTCAAAACAAACCCGAAAAACTATAAATATGGTCCCATATCAAGCAACTTACGCGGAAAGTGACTTTGATACATGCAAAAAATCTGTAAGATTATCCCTATTGGCATCTTCTTCAAGCAGGCATTCACTTGCTGGCAAATCCACCAAAGAAAGCTTACTGTATAGGTGCTCTCCTGTTACATAATTTCTGTAGTGTATATGAATGGTAACGATCCTGAAATAAAATAAAATAAAACATATAGTATCTCTAAGAAAATAGTGATAAAATATATAAGATACAGAACAGAAATGTTCTACAACAACGACAACAACAACCAAGCCTTTGTCCCAACAAGTTGGGGTTGGCTAGAAATGAAACCCAACAATTTTTGAAGAAAAGTAATAGAAAATAAGATGAGAGTAAAAAAATACAAATAAAATAATATTCTACATTTTATTTGTTTTAGAAAGAACAGAAATGTTCTAGAAAAAGAAAAATGGAATAGGAAATGTTTCACATACAGGTGAGAAACCATGGCTTTCACTGAATTTACAGATCGATTTTGAAGTGCTGTCTTTAGTGCCCCTGAAAACTCAAGTGGATTTTCAACCTTCTCTTGGACAAGTTCTACAAAGGATTCTTGCACACCCATACGAACTTTTGGGACGGGACTCCTGGACTCTGATAGCAAATCTCTAACCTGTGGTGGAAAGAACACATATTAACCTGACTCAGAACAGCATGGCTTCTTAATAACAGAAAGAGAACCAGTGACAGAACATCTGTACAGCGCACAGGCACCTGATCATTGTAAAGTTCACAGGCAGTAAAATAGAAGTTAAAGTGTGCAGTGGAAGTAGTATCTGAGTTTGAAAGATCAAAGAGCTCCTCAAAGCTACGCAGATATAATCCACGATCATGGCTAGATCCTTCCTGAAAAGGCCACATGGAAAGTTTAGTAAAAGATGTTGCACTAATGTTTTTGAACACATGTCAGCAAAAAAAACATAGAAAAATCTAATAATCAGACAACATAAACATGTGCAGTTTGTGTAAAGCACTAGCTGAGCTAAGTAGAGTTACAAGCTAGCAAATCGAGATAGATATCATAGGTGTAGATATCACCAAGGAAGCAATTCAAGAATTAGCATTATTCATGAAAATTTTATAACATATTGCCCTTAGCCCCATAAAGCCTATATAAGAGCAAGGTTTGAGAAGTCAATTGATGCATGCTCCATTTTTACAAACTACCTGATATGGATTATAGAAACAACCGAGGTGTACAATACTATTGTTAAACACAAGCTGAAAAAAAAACTTTGACTGATTGCATAATCTTATGCCTTGTTTGGATGTTGCGGTTTCCAAAAGCCATAGCATTTGAAAACCATAGTTCTTTAAGTGTCACACAAGAAATACCAGAGCCTATGTAAACTATGGTATTTTTCAGTTCTAGCAGAAACTGTGAAGTGTTTGGTAATGATAGCATTTGATACAGTATAGCCATGAGAATAGTAGTGTTCTTGCTAGCTAATACAAATTGCCGAAAGCAGATATCAGTGCATGTATAATTGTCATCCTTTTTGCTCATATGCTTATTAGCTTCTAGAACTTGACACCCATTGCCCACAGCTCTAATTTTGTTGAAAAACTCAATCAGGAATCTGTATGTAACATATTGCGGTAAACGATATTCAGGCTGCTAGAAGCAACGAAACATCTTCCTGCTGTGAAACGTGGTGGAGGGAACCTCCCTGACTGCGCCTAGGGCTGCGCAGGGGAGAGGAGAGGAAGAGGGAGGCTTGACTGTTGCTGCGCAGCACGTACCGCGGAGGGGGAGGAGAGATGTCACGGCGGCTAGGGTTAGGGTTTGAAGCCACGGTGACCCAAGGAGAAGAACAACCCTAATGGGGCAATTCTTATTTCCTGGATGGAGCTTACATGAGGGAGGGGGGCTGCTTATATAGGGGGAGGACCCCCCTGCGTGCCCCCCCTGTGCAGATCGGTTGGGGACACCCCCCCAACCGATCAGGACTCTATCTCCTTATTTATTTCTATTTAAACTCCTCTCAATCCTATCTCCTAATTTAAACTCACCCTTATCTCTAATTTCTTTATTCTTTAAACTTTCCTTAATCTAATAAATCTTCTAGAAGATCTTCAGCCTTTCTTGTGCGGCTGGGCTGCAGCAGCGCCGTTGTGGGCGTCGCGGGCCCCACGTCGGCCATATTGGCGGCCCACGAACGCATCCACAACATTTCCCCCCTTCCCGACAAAGAGCTCGTCCTCGAGCTTGAAGGTGGGATGCTTCATCTTGAAATCTTCTAATTGTTCCCATGTTGCATCGGCTTCAGAATGTCCTACCCACTTGACAAGCAGTTCCCAGACTCCTCTGTTCAAGCGCGTTCTTTGTATCTTTTCAGGCGTAGGTACAACACGCCCATGGAGAAGAGGTGGTAGAGGCACCACCTGAGCTGGAGCAGGACCCTCAAATTTCTTCAACAGAGATACATGGAAAACATCATGTATCCTGGCTTGGGAAGGTAGCTGAAGTTTATAAGACACAGTCCCGATGCGTTGAATAATCTGATATGGTCCAAAATATTTTGGTCCAATCTTTGATGGAGGTGCCACTATAACTCCCACAGCTGTTCTCTGATGAAGCCGCAACCAAACCCAATCACCAATTTGAAATTCCACCTCCCGACGGGACTTGTCTTCATAGCTTTTCATGGTGACTTGTGCCTGCACAAGTCTGTTTTTGATTTCAGCCAAGAATTCATCTCTATCTTTGAGCTGCTTGTCAACGGCAGCTACCCTGGACACACCTTGTTGATATGAAATAATGGCTGGAGGGTCCCTGCCATAGACCACTCTGAACGGCGAACATTTGAGGGCCGTCTGATAAGAGGTGTTGTAACAGTACTCTGCCCATGGAAGCCATTGCAACCACGACTTGGGTCGGTCACCAGCCAAGCAGCGCAAGTACATGGTGATAACTTTGTTGACGACCTCAGACTGGCCGTCAGACTGCGGATGGAAGGCGGAGCTGAGCTGCAGACGTACGCCAGCCTGTCGGAACAATTCCGACCAGAACAAGCTGGTGAAGACGGTGTCGCGGTCACTGACGATAGAGCAGGGGAAGCCGTGAAGACGTACGATGTCGTCGAGGAACGCACGTGCCACTGATGCAGCACTGTACGGGTGGCTCAAGGGAATGAAGTGGGCGTACTTGGAGAAACGGTCCACCACTGTCAGGATCACTGATTTCCCTCCAACCTTTGGAAAACCTTCGACGAAATCCATGGAGATATCACTCCAGATTTCCGAAGGTACAGGAAGAGGTTGTAGAAGCCCGGCTGGATGTAGATGGTCTGTTTTATTGCGCTGGCAGGTGGCACAACCACGAACAAACTCCCGAACCCTGCGTAGGAGCGAAGGGCTGTAGAATGATAGGCGCAACCGGTATGCCGTCTTCTGGATGCCCTCGTGACCCCCATCATGGGCCTCAGCCAAGAGGGAGGGCCACAGGCTGGACATCTCAGGAACAAAGAGCTTCCCTTTGTACAAGAGAAGGCCGTCGCGCTCAGACCAACCATCTGGTGCGGCTCCCTCCTGGAGCTGGGCGCGCAACTGCTGCGCCTGCTGGTCCGCGGCGATTTCCGCGCGAAGTGAGTCGAAGAGGTGGAAGGCTGGCGCTGAGATGGCGTGGATCGCCACGTCTTCCTCATCACGGCGGGACAAGGCGTCAGCTGCCCCGTTCAGACGTCCCGGCCTATACTCAACCTGCAGATCATAGCCAAAAAGCTTGCTCACCCAAGCATGTTGAGGGATTGTCGTTAGGCGCTGATCCAGGATGTACTTCAGACTGAAGTGATCAGTCCGAACAGTGAAGGGACGACCCCACAAATAAGGCCGCCAGTGGCGTACAGCCTTCACAAGGCCGATTAGCTCGTGCTCATAAGCCGGTAGCTTCTGGTGGTGAGGAGCTACGGCGCGGCTGAAGAAGGCGATGGCACCGTCACCCTGGTGCAGGACCGCCCCGAAGCCGGCGCCCGATGCGTCGCAGTCGACGACGAAGCGCTTGTCGAAGTCCGGCATCTGAAGTAGAGGTGCTGTCATCAGCGCCTGCTTGAGCTGCGAGAAGGCATCCTGCGCATCCTCGGTCCAGCGGAACGCCTCACGTTTGAGGAGGGCGGTGAGGGGCGCAGCCACCGCGCCATACCCCGCAATGAACTTGCGGTAGTAGCCAGTGAGTCCGAGAAAGCCTCGCAAGGCTCGTAGGGACCGAGGTGTCGGCCAACGCTCCACAGCCTCCACCTTTGTCGGATCCATCGCCACGCCCTGGGAGGAGATGATGTGTCCCAAGTAGGACACAGATTCCTGGCCGAAGAAGCATTTGGATTTCTTGAGAAATAGCTTGTGCGCCCTCAGTGTCTGGAACACCTGCTTGACGTGTTGGAGGTGCTCGGCCCATGTCCTGCTATACACCAGAATATCATCAAAGAAGACAAGTACAAACTTCCTGATGTACGGGTCAAGAACGTCGTTCATCAATGACTGGAACGTGGACGGCGCATTGGTGAGGCCGAACGGCATCACCAAGAACTCATAGTGGCCTCGATGAGTTCGGAATGCCGTCTTGTCGATGTCGCCCGGGTGCATGCGCACCTGGAAGTATCCGCTGCGGAGGTCGAGCTTGGTGAAGAACCTCGCGCCGCGGAGCTCGTCCAACAGCTCATCGACCACCGGAATTGGGAACTTGTCTTTCAAAGTTCGGGCGTTGAGCTCGCGGTAGTCGATGCAGAAGCGCCACGTGCCGTCGGCCTTTCGGACCAACAACACCGGTGAGGAGAATGCGGAGGTGCACTCCCGGATGATGCCCTGGCGAAGCATCTCGGCGCATTGCTTCTCAATTTCGTCCTTGAGAAGCTGGGGGTAGCGGTACGGCCGGACAGCTACTGGGGCTGTGCCCGGCAGGAGCCTGATGCGGTGGTCGTGGCGTCGTGGAGGAGGAAGGCCGCGTGGCTCGTCGAAGAGGTCCTGGAAGCTTGCCAGGAGGGCGCCCATCATGTCGGTAGATGGTACCAGGGAAGCACACACAAGGGATGAGCTGCGCAACCCCGTCCAGACCACCTCGCGTTCTCCGCGCCACAACTTCATAGTAAGGTTCTCAAGGTTCCAGAGGATGGGTCCCAAGGACCGCAACCACTGAACTCCTAGAACGAAGTCGAAGCCGTCAAGTGGTAGCGCGTAGCATGTGACGTCGAAGCGATCCCCTGCAATTTTCAAGGGTACACGTGGACATATGCCGGTGCAGGAGATAGAGTCGCCGTTGGCGACCCGAACGCCGACGCGGTGAATAGCCCGTGTCCACCAGTGCGGTGAATAGCTTGCCACGGACGTCGACCTGGAGCTTCATCGTATTGGCGAGGTCGATGCCGGTTAGCGCGTGTAGCGAGATGCCCAAGTCGGTAATGGCCGCGTCAACATCAGTGTTATCGTCGTCAAGCTCCAGGAGGAAGATGCCCTTGCCGGCACACTTATGATCCGGCGTGTACCGCTCCGGGCAGTGATAGCATTCTCCGCTTGCTCGTTTAGCAGCCATCTCTTCCGCCGTGAGACGCTTGAGGCGCGGACGTGAGGATGCCGTCACTGAAGATGTCGGAGCAGGTGTAGCAGAACCACCACCAGAGGCTGTATTCGCAGCACGTGACACAGGGGAAGGGCGCGTAGAGCGTTGAGAGGCGGCGCCCTTCAATGCCCCGATGTCCGTCGATGTCGCGAATTGTCGTTCGAAGGCCCTGGCCAGACTCATAGCCGTCTGCAGGTTTGTAGGGCATTGCAGTTCCACACTAGTACGAAGTGGATCGCCTAGGCCAGCCGTGAACAGGTTGATCTGGTGTCGTTGACTGAGATCTTGGCTGCGGTTGAGAAGGATCAGGAACTGACGTTGGTACTCCTCAACTGTACCGGTGCGACGGAGATCTTTAATCTCAGCCAAGTCGTTGGAGCGGAGCGGGGGTCCGAAGCGCATGTTGACGAAGTCCGCGAACCGCTCCCAGGACACGACGCCGCACTCCCGTTCCATTGCGATGAACCAGTCAGCCGCGGAACCCTCCAGGTGGAGAGACGCGATCCACACCTTTTCCTCGGGCATCGTTCGTGTCCCGCGGAAGTATGCTTCGCACTTGTTGAGCCATGTCAGAGGATCAGTTTCCCCGTCGTATTTGGGAAAACTGATCTTGTGACGGTACCGCATGCCGTCCTCAGGAGCAGCACGCCCCTGGTTGCGCCGGAAGACGTGGCCGTTGTCGCCCCCAACGTCGCGGGGGCCGGTGCTGCCTCGCGGTGTGTGCTGCAGATCTTCCTGTTCGGAGTTCTCCGTCTCCGGGGTCTTCTCAATGCGTGCAAGGCGCACGTCATGGCGATCCAAACGCTTGTTGATGGAGTCGATCTGCCCCATCATCTGGCTTATCATCTTGCCCAGATCTTGGAGAGTAAAAGTCCCAGAATCGTCCGTAGGGCCGGACATGGTCGCTGCCCCGGTGTCTCTGGATACCAATTGCTGTGAAACGTGGTGGAGGGAACCTCCCTGACTGCGCCTAGGGCTGCGCAGGGGAGAGGAGAGGAAGAGGGAGGCTTGACTGTTGCTGCGCAGCACGTACCGCGGAGGGGGAGGAGAGATGTCACGGCGGCTAGGGTTAGGGTTTGAAGCCACGGTGACCCAAGGAGAAGAACAACCCTAATGGGGCAATTCTTATTTCCTGGATGGAGCTTACATGAGGGAGGGGGGCTGCTTATATAGGGGGAGGACCCCCCTGCGTGCCCCCCTGTGCAGATCGGTTGGGGACACCCCCCAACCGATCAGGACTCTATCTCCTTATTTATTTCTATTTAAACTCCTCTCAATCCTATCTCCTAATTTAAACTCACCCTTATCTCTAATTTCTTTATTCTTTAAACTTTCCTTAATCTAATAAATCTTCTAGAAGATCTTCAGCCTTTCTTGTGCGGCTGGGCTGCAGCAGCGCCGTTGTGGGCGTCGTGGGCCCCACGTCGGCCATATTGGCGGCCCACGAACGCATCCACAACACTTCCAATCTAAGAAGCTAAAGCCTGCCACAACATCGTGATTAGGCAGGGAAGGATATGTAGTGGCATGGCAGTGCAGGAAAGCATGTGCGTGATTACTCAGGCAACGAGGGCTGGAGGCAGATCTTGCATGTAAGTGGTACAGCGCCCCTACACGGCAAGGATACAAATAGGAACGGGCTGGTAACTCAACGGACAAGGACTAGAGCCATTGTCATTCAGTTTTAGAAAAAGAGATCTGGAGCAGATTTTTATAACTCCAGAAATATCATGGTATTACGCATACTATGTCCTATGGTTTTAAGAACTTCAGCTTTTCTCTAATCCAAACACCTGAAAGTTTTCAATACGATAGTTCTTTTTTTGCCGAGACCATGGAATTCTTTAAACCTTTAAAAATACTTTATATCCAAACAGGACCTAAGAGGAAAGGGTTTCAGAGTTCCTATTGTATATTTGTTCCATCATTTGGAGGTCATGTGCTACATAATGATGTGCAGATTTAATTATGCTGCTAATAAATTATTTGCCCATGGCCTGATCAGAAAGTGTATGTTTAGCAGGATGTTTCTGGTACACGGGGATAAGCAGTTAAAATTATTCAGATATTATAGTATAGCAGTTGGTAAATAATTACAACACATGGGAGTTCACAAGTACCAGCGTGTGTGTTTTTCCAGAGCAGCTTTGACCATATGCAAATATGCAAATATTGTACCCATCAAGGGCAGATTGCACAAATGGTTGAACATCATGAAAAAGTTCACCTGAAAACATTTGAAAGACATAACTGTAAGAACAACAGAATCTAACAAAAAATATAATTCTCTCAATATTTTGTGAAATTTAGCTTTAATAACAATTTTACATTTTTTGACCAGGATATAATTTTACATTTTCCTCCACCTACCATTTAAGAAGAATATATGAAATGTGCACCAATATTACCTTGCCCAATGTGGGGTCCATATACCCTATCAAACTCATAATCCTTTTTAGGATTGGTTAAGGACTCATCTCCAGTGTTCACACGGATTGTACAATCATCTGGAAACTCTACAACTGATGGACCCTCATCTTCAAATAGTGGTCTGCTACGGCAGAATACTTTGACATTGCCTACAAGATGTCGATAATTATAATTTTTTATGAAAGCACATCATAAGTAAAAGTTATGTGCAAGTCCAGCAATAAAGAACACAGTTCGGATACCTTTCAAGGTCAAAAGGTCATTGAAAAGCCTTCTCTTCTCATGAATCAAAGGTGTGATTCTAGCTTCAGTTTCGAGTGCAGCTTGATCTAAAACCGCAAAAAGATAGAAATGGTATGGTTCCCACAATTCAAACACACAGAAACATTTATTGGTTATGGTAAGTTACTACTGGTATAGAAATAAATCATAGTATTGGCTGAAATACAAGAAGAAGAAATGTTGAGCTACCTAGTTTCCGGGTTCTATCAGCAAGAAAGCCAAGATAACGGGTCACACGACCCAATTTTGCATTAGAATACTCAAGAAGGTCAGTCGCTTCCTGTCTTAGTTCCAAGCAATCCTCTCTAGCAAGCTACAAGTGAAGTTTGAAAATATAAGTTCACCATAAATGGCTAAATGCCAACACAGACAGACAAAAAATATGGATTGTACGAGATGTTGGTATCAGCTACACTTCTGATGTTGTACAAGAATCAAACAATACATATCAATTAGAAAAATCACAAGGGGTTGAGATGGTCCATCACACAAGAAATTAGTGCATCATCTTTGTTCAGTACACCAGTAATATTGTAATAGAAGTGTTATGCTACTATGGGTTGACTGATTGCACCCAAAAGCTTAAGTTGATGGGGAAGGGTAGACAATTCACTTAGACACTTCAACACCCCCCCGGATTCAAATTCGAGACCTCTGGTTTTGATACCGTGTTAAGCTACTATGTGCTGACCGGTTGCACCCAAAAGTCTCAGCTGATGGAGAAGGGTAGACAATTCATTTATACACTCCAATAAAAAGCACATGAGTTTGACAACACATACCCCAAATCACCTCAATGCCATGCACTGCCAACTAAGCACAATCCCATTTGGGTATGCACAAGCAAAGAATTTCATTTGTCTCCAACCTAACCACCGCAAACTCAGACACGCTAATTAATCTTCTGTGAGGACCAAACAGATCGAGCAAAAGGTGAATAATCAAAGCACAGCAATGGATAGAACTCCAGATCATTGCACCAGTCAGCACGTGTTTCATTCACAAATCTGCGAAAGGAACAATACGCATATACGTATCAATTTTCCCACCCAACCGGTGCAAAGTACTTCAGCAGAGGCAGCATATCAGAAGCATTAAAAGCAAGAGCACTATAGCTTAACTCTCCTGATACCAAACCCAAAGCCCAGAGCACCGGATACCAGACTCAAAGCTCAGAGCGAGGCGAGCACCTGGACGCTGTCCGCGAGCTGCTCGAGCCGGTCGGCAACGGGCGCCACACCGCCTGCCGCCGCGCGGGGTGCTCCGGCGGCTGGCGGAAGCACCATGGCCGTTGGTGGCGCCCGCGGCATCGCGGTCGGCGGCGGCTCGAACCCGGGCACGTCCCACGACCAGCGGCCACGCGAGTCCGCCATTGGCGCCGCGGCGGCCGGAAACCCTAGATCGCGAGGGGGGAGTTGAGAGGCCGGAGCGGAGCCGAAGAGGAGGATGAGGAGGCGGTGGTGGACGGAGACGGAGGTGGAGGAGGGGAAGCCGCGGCTCTGTCCTATCTATCGCTTCGCCAGAGGCGAGAGGGGGAGAGAGCCGCAGAGGACAGGGGCCAGAAATTTTTCCGCCTCCGCATTTCGTTTTGTTCCCCTTGGTTGCCTCGGCTAGCGGTCGTGTGGAAGCTTTTCCTTTTCGGCATCGGCTTCTGTTCGTTTCTGGTTCTCGCTGTGGTGGTTTTGAAATCTGGTGGGCCAACAGGTGGGGGGCGTCGTGAAAGGAGTAACTGCTGTGCGTACCCATTGTGGTGTTACTATACTAGCGGTCTACCGTGTACAGCAATTAATACTAGCCCTTTTGACAATTTTGAGAAACTGCTTGGAGTGGTTGAAACGTATCGTGATGTATTAACTAAGGCGGAAAGAGAGAATTTCCGGACTTACATAGGTGTCAATGTCACCTAAGCAAATTAGTGTAAGCACGTGGTCCTGCACCGTAAGTAGTCTTACTCCTGTTAGGGTATATGGGTTCCACCATTATTTCCGTGATTTCCCTCTCAGTTATAAGGCTGTCCGCGGAGAGAATACTGGAAAGCATATTGGATAGTGTAAATTAGAAAATTTAGAGTAAGATACTAGAAAAATAGAAAGAGAATAGTGTATAGAGTATGTTTTAGAGTACACGAGTGCGGATAGCCTAAGCAAAGAGGCATTATATGTTGTATTGGTCCATACCAATTATTAATCTGATTTGGAAAGATAAAAGGGTTTTATCAAGATTCAGATGTCTTGTTTGGCTGCGAATGATTATGCCCAGTTTGATAGCTCTACTTTGTGAATTCAATAGACGTGTGATTGCTAAAACATTTTGTATGCTTATTACCCGTTCATGTATGAAATGGTCCAACGGATAGAAAGAGCTTGTTTTGCCACGAACGAATGTGCAAGGATAATTTGGGTACAGGTGTGTAGATGTTTCGTTCTACCGCATGCCCCCACCGCAATGTACCAAATCAATCAGCATATCACTGGGTAACCAGGGTGCCAGAACTGCATGCCCTCCTATGGGTTCCATCATTTGTGAGCTTTGGGCGTCGCTAAGAAGGTGAAAGTATGTTATAAAAGTTCGATTTCCACATGATCTAAGTGGAAGCATCATATACATTTTATTAGAAAATGTACATATTCAGAACATTGTTAAGTATATGACTAAATTACATCTTAAATGTACCTCAATTAGTTAGGTTGATTACGGTGAAATGAACCTACCTATCCGAGTTCAATTATTAATTATTTTAATTGGAGACGATGTTGGCGACTAATTGTTTATGGTGACTTTGTGAATCTCAAAATCGGATCGTCAATATATCATAGACGCTTATAGGGTTATAATGTGTGTTTACACGAGTGAATACTCGTACGTGTATGTTAGTACTTGCGTTTGTATGGTGTTTCAAATAGGAGTGTGTGCGGTTAACTGCAAAATCGCAAACCAAACTAAACTATATCGTATTAATAAAAAATAATGGTTAATTCAGCCTCTAGTTATCGGTTGAATTATTGTTATTCAGTTATCAATTTTTGTTTCGATTTTTTACTCATATGAACTGTACTATTGAATTAACAACAATTTCTTGCCCACTCCCTACTCAAACCCAACAGCGGCCCACAGTCCAACCGTAGTCCCCTAACCCAATCTACTCATCTCAGAATCCCCAATGCCATCCCCATTCAATTCGGCCATCCATCCTCAGTCCTCTCACCCCCACGCCGCTGTTTGTACTCGAACATTAAACTAAGAACTATAGGATTTGAGAAAACACTCACTTTCAAAACCAATTCCCGGTAAGTGAATAATGTGGCTCACAACAATACCATTCCGCAATGTGAAAGTGGACTTGCTCGTAGTGCTTCATAGATGCAACTTAGTTTGGCCATTTGGTTTAATTGAAACAAATCGATACGTTTTTTTCTCTAAAGTTCAGTTTTAGAAAACAAAAACCAAAATAATGAATCAGAAAAGGAAAACTAAAAACTTCAGTTCGCTTTCCTTTAACCGAACACAAACTTAACAAGGATTGAAGAAACACTCCGAGAAACAGTAGAACGAGACGGGTGACGTCGCGAGAGGCGGCCGACAGCAGGGTGTGTCGTCACCCCAGTAATCAGAGGAAGAAATGTCAGTCGTATGCCTCGTAAGGTCGACGGCCTTGACGGTTTTACCCTGGCTGACACTTCTTTGCCCGATTCCTGCGGTGCAGTGTGGTATGGGTTGTGGGGCCTAGGGCGACATTGTGCGAGGCGAACCGGTAGTGAGGCGTGCTGGTGTGGGGAGAGCTGTGGGGGCACAAGAGTGTACTGGCACAGGGTCATTAGCGGCGGCTAAGGAGTTGGGGTGGGGACTAAGGAGGCGGTTGGTGTGTGGTGAGTTAGGTCAGAGTTAGCATTATTGGGTTGGGTCGACTGAGTATTGGGCTAACTTAGATTAACCCGATTAACTGAAAAACTATAATTGGTCTTCACGTAGTGGTAACCGAAAAGTTGTCTGATTTTGTCGATTTTGGTTCATTCAGTTTAGGTTCTGTATATCTTAGTTTTGGTTATTGCCCAGATTGGGATGCAACCCAGATGCAAAATGGGTTTGCACTTAACTGTCACCACTTGTTCCCCAATAATAAAGTCATATTGGCATATGGTGCGCCTAGCATACGCGTTTTCTGGATCATGCAAGATCCCCACCGGTGGATATGGTGCAGCTAGTAGTTGAAGACGATAGATTGCTTCCCTCGTCCGGATGTGCATATGGAGCTAGTGAAGAAGAAATAAAACTAATTCTAATAGTAATAAAGTCAACCCAAAGAGGGACAGGTCCACCAGGCCCAGGGGGCTCGAGCCCCCCCCCCCCTCTCCCAACAAACACACTTAAATATTTTTTACATATAGGGAAGAGAAAATGGGGGATTGGAGATTGAAGAAGATTTTTTTGTGTGTTCCTTCGTCTCTACATTTTTTAACTGAATTCGCCACTGCCCTCCAACAAGAAATACATCACTATGTATGTGGATTACCTATGATTCAGAGAGATATTTATGAGAGTTTTATCCATCTCTGCAAGGAGACAAAAAAGACAAGCTCATGATTGTATGTATCGATATAATGACTTAATTAATATTTCCTTTTATTGAGTACGAATTAGTATTGCTTTTCTGTGTACAAAATCAGAACATCATAGGAACACTTTGTTAGATAATAACGGAGGAACGTGTGAAACTAACGTTTATTTGCATTTGTTACATGAATTTTTATTGTTGTGGTATGTATTTTTCAGATTAGAAATTGGTATATTTGTAGCATATCAGTAGTGTGATATATGATATCAGCAAGAATATTGCTACAATTGTTAATACTAGCTTAGGATAGGTAGAGCATTTCTTATAAAATTTCATTTACTTCACTGTCAGATTAATTTCAGTATATTTACTTCATTTCTGTTATTGTTTTGTCCCAGAAGTTTCGCAAGCAGACAATGAAGACAAACTCATGTTGCATTACACTTTTCTAGTCTATCCTTCAATCATCACTACAGGAAAACGCATATAGGGCGTCTGTCGGTATCCTACGTACCGGATACCCCTTGAGATTGCAAAGATCACAAGGAAACTCCATCTACCAGATTTGAAGACCTCCGTAGGTCCCACATGTCAGGCGTAACCGGACCTGCTTCCTCGACATTGTTAGTCCCAGGGTCGCCACGTGTATCATAAGACCGGAGCTATCGCCCACACATGGGAAAGCTCCAGACGGAATACCAATATGGCACCCCCGGACCTAACCTCAGGCAGAGGAAAGCTCCAGTACTGACACGTGTCCAACAGCACCGGACCTACCCGTCCACGATGGTAAGCTCCAGAGCTGCCACGTGACTGAACCGCCGGACCTTCAACTTCAACAATCAGGCTGGTGGACCCCCAACGACTCCGGACCTTCAAGGAGCAATCAAAGACTTCAAGACCCGATTAAGTGTCATTAATGCCATATTAATGACACACGATCGGATGGCCCTTAATACCGGTAACATCACTGTTAAGGCCTGTTACCGGGCTATTAAGGGTAATTAACCTCATTAATTGTGTATCAAGCATGTGTATCCGCCGGGGCCACATGTCGGGCCGAGCTAACGGTGTAACGACCAGTCCTTGTACTATAAAAGGACTGGTCGACGATGCACAAGGGATGACTCCAGACCTCTTCTGGACTCACTGACCTAGAGGAGCTTCTTCTTCTGGAGCTTCTTCTAGACTCACACGATCAATATAACACTAACACACCCCGTGAAGTAGGGTATTACACTCAGGTGGTCCGAACCACGTAAATCTCTGTGTCCACTTGTCTTTCACCTTCTTGAATCTCTGCGCGCCCATTACCGAACTACAACTCCTCGATATACCAACGATAGTGTCGGGAGATCTGTCGGATCCAGACACCGACAGCGTCAGCCTTGTAAACATCGGTTGTGTACTAAAACCGATGTACATAAATTATAAACGTCGGTTGGCCGACGCATATAGCCGACATCATAAATTGGACGTTTTTAACTTTTAGAAGCGTCAGTCCGGACACTCTTAAGGTCTTAAGGTTGTCGGTGACGTTGGACCGATGCACATAAATTTAAGACCGTTCGTACAGCAGATCGACGGACTTATGTCGCATTTATAAACGTCGGCCGAAAAACCGACGCATTTAAAGCTTAGAAGCATCAGTTTTCTGGACAAGCCGATGACCTAAATGTTGATATGACCGTCGGCTAGTGCGTAACCAACGACTCTAGCTATCTTATGACCGTCGGTCACAAGGCGAACCGACAATCATAAAACTGATATGAGCGTCGGTGACATGAAACCGACGGTCTTATCTATTTTTTTTTGCGCTGTTTTCTCTGCCTCCCCGGCTGGGGAGCCTCCAGCCAGCATATACAGATTTATACGGCCAGCATACATAAGAAGATAAACTCATACATATTTCTACAATGGGTTTCATTGCAGCAACATACAGGTTTCCGATATTAACATATCAGCAAACATACAACTTCATTATATCAACTCAAACATAAGAAGATCAACCTGCAAGCAAGTTCATACAAGTTCATAACAGATATTAATATCACACAAGTAACTTGAAACATCACAAGTAACTCCAACATAAAAACATCTATTCAAGTGTAGATAGTAAACAACCATGAAGATCAATCCGCACGCATGTCGTGAGAGCTTCCGCCACTCGCTCGTCCACCGCTCGCACTCATGTTATTGTTCAAATTTAGAAAATCATCACAACCTTCGGGCGTCACTTGATGAGAACCCTACAAGAAACACATTCAAATTAAAGTTTGCATTAGTAAAAATGATTTCGCATGTCTCGATATCAAAGTAGGGCGCTACTTCACTAATATGTTATAAAACTTGCATAACTATAAACATTAGTCTTAATTTGACTTTGATTTGAGATTAGAAAATCATACCGCTACTGCATGAGTTGTCGATGATTCATGCACGGGACCGGCTGGCAGTGGTAGAAAACCTAGATATGGTGGAAATTGATATGGTGGCCAAGCTGGAGGAGTTGCGCCCAACATCGATAGAAATCCTTGAGCTGGTGGAATATATCCTTGGCCACTCTCGGAACCCTGTGACAAATATTATTACTATTGTCTAGTGTTACTCAAATGAATAATACACAAAGTCAAAGTTATACCTGTGACGACGAAGCAAACGGGGTACGAGGAGCACCAAACTGCGATCCAATTCCACTTTGAGGGAATAACTGCATCAAGTAAAGATAATGAGTTAATTAATGTAACATACTATAATAAGCAATATTTAACTCGAACAAAACAATCATGTGTACCTGCAACATATAGGCCATTTGTTGCTGCATTTACATATTCATCTGTCATATCTCACACATCTCTTCCTTATTGCGTCTCAGTTCTTTTTTTAATTCTCTCTTCACTCGGACCTTCTAGAACTGACGCTAGACGACCTTCGTCTAGCATAAGCCTCGCGCTCCACATACTCATCACCCAACCCAAGTCTAGAAAATATGTAAGTGTTATGAATTGATAGCCATAAATATATAAATCATTAATGTCTTTTCACATACCTTCCATGTGGTAGACCTCCGTCAGCTTCATACGCTGCCGCCACATCCAAAGGCTCTCTGACATAGTTCGCGTCATCTCCATGAGTTTTCTTAAAACAATCAACATATTTTGTCTGCAATACATTAAAATAATAGATAGATCTAGTAAAAGATAAATTGACTTCATGAACACATGTAACAAATAGTGAACATTCATACCAATTTTTGTGTCGATGCCTCGTCACACAGCTGCTCTGGAAGATTTGGATCTCGACCTCTGTGTCCCTTAAGCTAAAGCTCAAAAAAAGTAGGAGGCGCCACAGTTTCAGCTGTCTGCAATACAAAACTTCAACATCTCAATCAATACATTTTTTTAAGCAAAGTATGATTGTAAGAACTCATATCATCCTTTGCTCCATCCGCACATATCCATCTGGTCCATAGAAGTGCTTTCCAGGCTTGCTCTTTTGGTTCCTTTGATTTCTGTTAGATTTATTCTAGAACTCATCTGACGCCCAATACTCGCATAGCCACTGTCAAGCCTCCATATTCTCAACAATCCAATCGACACTACTCTGTAAGTACTCCTCCTTATGTAGGTGAATTTTAGCTGCATCTTTATTTGTCATGGGTTATAACATCACCTTCTTGTAGTACACGGTCACGACTTTGATCCGTGCATCAGAGAAAGAGTCCTTGGTGCGTCTTCTAGCTGCATTCTGAAAAACAAACCTTCATAAGCTTCACTTGTACCCTCCTCCAAGCGAAACAAACCCTGCATATAAGTAACAATTACTCTCATTCAAATCAAGAAGCAATGTGATTAAATCGACATGAAGAAACTGAAATGACATTTTCCAACTCCGTGTTGATTACCCATCGATGCCCCTTGCCACCCCAACCAGGCTCGATCCAGCACCTGGTACCCTTTGGCCTAATAATTGCCCACTTGTCAATGCTTCTAACTAGATTACATAAAAGATGTCTCTGTAACCTGTACATATAATATTAGTTAGTTAGTTGACAAGAAAACAAATATAAAAGATATTAAGCTTATCAATAAATATAAAATAATACCTAAAGGGACATCGATCGGGCCGCCCAACTCAGCTAGTTGTGACGCTCTTGCCAACCTTGCATCTCGCTCCAGATCATCGACCTCCTCTTCATTCTCATCATCCTCCTCAGTGCCACCTTCTGAGGAGGACGACTGCTCAAGTACCTCCACCCTCGAGTCTGCTGCTGAGCCTCCTCCATGCTCTAAGCCTCCTACCTGCTTGAAGCCTCCTCCCTGCTCGAAGCCCCCTCCCTGCTCAAAGTCTCGTACCTACATTGCCTCCTTCCCATACAAATCCTCGTATGTGGGGCACCGATCAAGCACTCTTGTCTCCACCCTCGAGCCTGCTGTTGAGCCTCCTCCCTGCTCTGCCACGTACTCCAACAACCCTCGTCTCCTCCTCCGTGTACTCTCAGTAGTACCTTGCAAATGAAAATAAAAATGTAACACATAATAGATAAATAATTATGATATTGAAATAAATTTCGAAAAAAACCAATTACCTAAAATAAGCCTGTTTGGTCTGAACTAGTACTAGGTTGAGATGTGGATGACGAAGATCCACTGTTTTTCTTTCCCTTCTTACCAAATCCTAAATGCTTCTACATCTACACAAATTTAGATGAATGATTAGTTTACGAGAATATAAAACACTAAGATTTTACGTGCATACGAGGATATAAAATAATGCATACACCAACAATCAGAAATCATCAGCATCATAATCTGCTTCTATCATACGTGCATTAAGATGTTCACGTATCTCTTGTTCCATCTCGTCTTCAAACTCTTCTTCACTCTCTTCCTCAAATCTGACATGCTCTCCCATATTCCTTTTGTGTTTTTCAATAATTATTTGTGATTGTCGAAGACGTTTTCTCTAAGGGTCAACTTATTCTTTAGACATTAACTCTTGGGTACCTCTATTTATTTCCGTGAGTTCTGTCCCACAAGATATCCTAAAATCTTCTACTTCCTCGACTTCATCTTGATAGGCAGTGTCACCATCATCTTCTTGACTCTCTATGTAACCATCATAACGACGAGAGTGCACTTCACGATTCACTTTATATACTACCCACCAGTTTTTCAAACTTGGGTGGGGATAACTTAAATAGTACACTTGTTCGACTTGACTCGCAAGCACAACATTGTTGTTAAGAGCTGTGTACCGCGAGTTATGGTTAACCTCCACCATTTCAAAATCATCCACTCGAGTTCTCGATGTTGGATCGAACCATTGGCAGTCAAAAATGACAAGCTGAAGTACTTTTGGACCGCCAAATGTGTACTCAATTATTTTTTTAAGAACTCTATAGCATTCTTTCACTTCTCCACTACCTTTTGCGGCTGCTATCATTACTCCACTATTTGTAGTGGCAACAAGTGGACGGTTTGCTTCTAAATTGGCCGTCTGAAAACGGTATCCGTTGATATCGTATCGTTTAAATTCATTTGCTTTCAATTTACCACGTGACATCTGTTGCAAGTCATCAGATATGTTGACATCATTCATACACTACGTAAATAAGCAAAGTAAGAATATTAGAATAGTCATGTGAACTATGATTGTAAGAAAAAGGACGAATAAATAACTTACATGTCCACGAACCAGTTCACAAATTTGGCCCAACGTTTATGCCCTTTTGACGTAACTTATCAAATTGACTTTGCATATGTTTCCGTGGAGATGTCCAATATAGCTTGTCAAACATTTCAAAATATTGCAACACTTCCTCCATGTTGAAAATATATAAAGCATCGTGTAGTTTCTCTCTTCCTCCGAAATATGATGAGAATTAGCAGCCCCAACATACTTTCCCTTCCAATGAAAAATCTGAAGCTCACTCGTAGTGTGCTCCTCTACATTATGATATCGTGTTGTAGATGCATTCACATTGTTGGCATGTGAAAAATATCTGCTAGAGAAGTTAATAATCTCTTTGGATGCAAATGCGTTTGCAATATATCCCTCAACTCTTGCCTTGTTACACACTGTAGCTCTAAGTTTCTTCAATTCTCTTTCTTGGATGTACATCCACCTGAATTGTGCAGGATCTGCTACCAATGCTTCATAAGGTAAATGCACCAGCTAATGTTGCATAACATTCATAAAACCAGGCGGAAACACTTTTTCCATCTTACATACAAGCACAACAATTTCTTTCTCCCACTGTCATATCATCTTTTTATACACTTCCTTAGCACATATCTGCCTATAAAAGAAGCTAAGTTTGGCAAATATCTTCCACAGATCAGGTTTGAAGTAGCCACAGAACATTACTGGTATAAGTCTCTCCATTAAAATATGGTAATTATGACTCTTCAACCCATTCAGTTTACCAGTGTTGAGATTAACACATCATTTTATGTTGGCTGCATAGCAATTAGGAAACTTCAAAGTTTTCAACCAACTAAGTATTTGTTTTCTTTCTTCTGGCCTGACACAATATGGAGCTTGTGGCCTACTTTCATTTCTACTTGCATTTGTTACAACCTCTAGTGCAGGACAATCACAAATGTCAGCTAAGTCTTTCCTTGCACTCAAGTTATCTTTGGTTTGACCGATAAAATCAAAACACATGCTTATGATGCTTTCAGCGACATTACGCTCCTGGTGCATCAAATCTATGTTGTGTGGTAAAAGCAATGCCTTTGCGTATGGTAACTCTCAAAGAAAAGTAATATGGACCCAGTTGTGTTTTTACCATAACCTTTGAAAACACCTTCTACGGACTCTTTTAACTTTGCATGCCATGCCATTTTTTGTTCGTCTGTCAATCGATGAGGTGGTACTTCTATAACCATTCTACCTCTTTGAAACGATTATGTATCACTCCTGAAAGGATGGTTTGGAGGAAAGAATCGTCGGTGGCAATCAAAGAAGCTGACTTTATTTCCATACTTCTACTTGATGGCATCGGTGTCAGCCATACATATGGGACAACACAATTGTCCATGTACACACCAACCAGCCCAAATTTCATATGCCAACAAATCATGTACAGACCATAGATACGCAACACGTAAGGTAAATTTACATTTTAGATGACTGTCGTATGCCTTTACACCTTGTCATAGCTCTTTTAGCTCCTCAATCAACGGCTGTATAAACACATTGATTTTCTTTCCAGGATGTTTAGGTCTAGGAATAATGGCCATGAGTAATATGTATCCTTCTTTCATGCACATGTTGGGAGGGAGGTCGTAAGGCATGATAAAAACTGGCCAACAAGATATGGATTGTTACTGGTGCTGAAAAGAGTGGAACCATCTGTTGAAATCCCAAGACGAACATTTCTTGGATCTGTACCAAACTTCGGATCAAAATGGTCTAGATATTGCCAAGCCACACCATCCGAAGGATGCGCCATAATATATTTGTCATCACTCTCACGTATCCCTTCAAAATGCCACCTCATCTGTTTCGATGTTTCTTGAGACAGAAATAACCGTTTAAGTGTCGACGTGATAGGCATGTACCGTAATTGTTTAATCAGTACTTTTGTAGTTATTTCCTATCCATCATCATTCTTAACCGTCACATGTCTAGAGGATTGCAATGCATACAATGAGTATCGTATTTGTGTTCCTTCCAAAACAGCATGCAATTATTCTCGCACGCATCAATCTTCTTGTAACTAATGCCCAGACCAGCCAAAATCTTCTTAGATTCATATATGTCTTTTGGCATTTTATTATTTGACAGAAGGAGATCATTGAACAACTTCAGGATACCATTGTAGCAATTGTTAACAAAATTGAACTTAGACTTCAATGCCATAAGTCGTGTGACCGCTTGTAAAACGGTCATTTCGGTGCCCTCATACACTTTTTCATCTGAGGCAGCAAGAAGTTTATAAAAAATTTCACCTCTTCAGGCAGTGACTTTTCTTCGTACTCTCGACCAACATTCGCCATCATCTCATCCATACGATCTTCATCCTCATTTTCGTCTGACTCACAAGCATGATCCATCTCCCCATGCTCGCTCCACACTAAGTAGTCGGACATAAATCCGTTATTGCAAAGGTGCAACTTGATTTCATGTCTTTTCAGACGCAAGTGATTCTGACACTTGCTACAAGGACACTTCACCAAAGAAGCACCACTAGCAAAAGCTTGGTTCATGAAAACATTAGCGACATGAGCCCATTCCATACTGTGACCACCAGTTGAACTCCATCCATCATACATCACCTTACAGTTGTCACTCATTTTTCAGTTTATACCTTTAAAGCAGACAAACCATTATTAGTGTTATTGTTATGTTATGTCACAGTCCCTACAACCTAGGCAGATAGATCCTAAACCCACCCAAAAGTGACCGAGCGAAGCATGCTCATGACGAGGCGCGTGATCTAGATCCGAACGAAATTTTGGCAGCATAATCCCGCTGTTCTCCACTGCATGCCTGAAAATGGTGCATCAGAGAACAATAGGGTTATGCCGTCAAAATCTCGTTCAGATCCAGACTCGCGTCTCGTCACAAGACACATCCCCTCAGTCACTCTCATGCTGTCCAAAAAGAGACAATTCTGAACCTACATGTCTCACATGCCAATAGCATATGAAATGTGCCGATTCGAAATGGGTAATTAAATTCTATAGGTTACATTGCTCATTTCCATTTTTCTATCATTTACGAGAGAGGAAAGAATGAGGTTGAGGGGAAAAGTTGGTCAGAGTTGAAAGTTCCAAGTCCAGATCTACCGTCCACGCTTGTCTTGACGCCGTACACAAATGTGCTTATCTTCACACGTACGTTACGACTACAATCATCTCTAAGCATTCATGCACGATATTGAGTATAACTAAACTTCTAAATTTAGTATAACTAAGCATTCAAACATTTAAACATAATACAAAGTTGAAAAATAAATGCTTCAAGTTAATTAAAGTTTTAACATGTAATCAAGCTCGCATATAAAAGATAACCATTGCTAATTCATACAATTTTATTTGTCATATTAACAAGTTAAGCATTGCCAAAATCATTAACAAGTAATCAAGCTCACATAATCGTATTAGTGTGACGCATTAATATCACCATGTTTCCACATTGCTAAGATCTTCATTTTTTATCGCCATTTATACAAGTTAAAAGTTTAATAAAATTACAACTTAGTCATCAGAAATAATAATTTGTATATTTAGATACTATCGTTTCTAGCTAAATAAGAACATTCACTACATCGAGAACACAATCATTGACAAATATTCATCCACAATGCAAGGATTCATCCACAATGTAAAGATTTTACCTTGACCAGCAGCCGGTGGCAGGGAGTAGGGGCGGCACAACCGACGGCAGGGAGAAGGGCGGTGCGGCCGGCAGCCCGACAGGCGGCAGGGAGTAGGGGCGACATGGCTCGATGGCTGCGGAGAGGGCCGACGCAGCCCGGCGGTGGGGACTTGTGCGGTGCGACCGGCGGCGGTCTCGTCGGCGACGTTCATAGGGAGAGGCGGCAGGGAGAGCTCCCTGGGCTGCAGCGGTGGGGAGAGCTCTCTAGGCGTGGGCGCGTGAGAGACGGTCAATATGGATGATGGAGATAGACAGGGTTGGCACACGCGAGATGGAGATAGTGGTGTGCCCCACTTATGAATGTTGGTTTCCGGCTGACGGCTTTAGTAAAGACGTCGGTTCCGTAGTTCAGTCGAGGTAGGTATTATGACCGTCAGCTCTTACTGGCCGGCCGACGGCTATAAGTTAAAGCCGTAGGTTCCTCTTGGGCAGCCGATGGCTATAATTTATATGCACCGGTCCCCAAAAACCGACGGTTATAAGTTATTTAAATGTGTCGGCACCGACCCCTCTAATATCCCCGATGTCCTATTGCACGTTTCTTGTAGTGCATGTTTGCAAGGTTCCTGATTAATGTAGTTTTACATGAAGGTTAATATCGTGCTGGTGTATTATAAGTTAAATTGTTGTAAAGCTTGATTGCAAGGCCGAGTTTGGGTAGTGCAAATTTTCTCTCGATCCTTCTACATTTGAACTGTTTTCACCTCTCGTTATCTATTTTAATTTTATTGAGTAATATTAGCTAATATTTACATGAATTATTCAAGAAGTTGCCTTGTTGTGTAAGTTAGATCAGGGTTAGCATTATTGGGTTGGATCGAGTAGGTATTGGGGGTTTTCACGTAGTGGTAACCAAAATGTGGTCTCATTTTGTTGATTTCAGTTCGTTCAATTTAGGTTTCGGTTATTTTAGTTTTGGTTAATTTTATATAGATTGGGATGCAACCCAAATGCAAAATGTGTTCACACTTCACTCTCACCACTTGTTCCCTGATATTGAAGTCATATTGGCATATGGTGCACCTAGCATACGCGCTTTCTGGATCATGCAGGATCCCCACCAGTGGATATGGTGCAACTAGTAGTTGAAAATGATGGATTGATTCCTTCTTCTGAATGTGCATATAGAACTAGTGAAGAAGAAATAAAACTAATTCTAATATAGTAATCGAGTCAACCCAAAGAGGGGTAAATCCACCAAGGTCAGGGGCCTCGAGCCCCCCCCCCCCCCCCCCACCCACCCAAATATTTTTTTTTCATATAGGGAAGAGAAAATGGGGGGGGGGGGTTGGAGATTGAAGAAGATGTTTTGTATGTTTTCATACGCCGTTACATTTTTTAACTAGATTCGCCACTGCCTTCTAACAAGAAAGGTATCACTTTGTATGTGGATTACCTGTCATTCAGCGAGATATTTACAGGAGTTTTCTCCATCCCTGCAAGGAGACAAAGAAGACAAACTCATGATTGTATGTATCAATAATAATGACCTAATTAATATTTCCTTAAGTGAGTACGAATTTACTATTACTTTTCTGTGTACAAAATTAGAACATCATAGGAACACCTTGTTAGATAATAACAGAGGAACGTGTGAACCTAATGTTTACTTGCATTTGTTCCATGATTTTTATTATTATGGCATGTATTTTCAGCTTAGAAATAGGTATATTTGTAGCATATCAGTGGTGTGATATATGCTACCAGCAAGAACATTGCTACAATTGTTAATACTACTGAGGACATGTAGAGCATTTCTTGTAAAATTTCATTTACTTCACTGTCGGATTAATTTGAGTACATTTACTTCATTTCTGTTATTGTTCTGTCCCATATGTTCTGCAAGAAGGCAATGAAGAGAAACTCATGTTGTACTATATTTTTCTGGGCTATCATTCAATCATGTTTGCAAGGTTCACTACGTAATAAACTCAAATAGTAGACAAATATCGGCGATGAGCGCAAAAGCGGTCATCTCTGATATGGGTAAAAGAGACGAGCTCGCTTCAGCGAGGATATGCTCAGTTGAGTGCAAAAGGAGACGAGCTACTATACAGCGCGTCTCATTTAAGAAAATATCCAAGATGTGTCGCTCCTCTGACAAAAGGGAGACAGTCTTTGCACAAACACGACGAACACACGACACATTCATTTATTCACACAGATGAACACACAAGATAATATTCATTCACACAAATAAACACAATTAACACATTCATTCATTAATACAATATATTACAAAACATAGAAAAAAAGTACAAGAAGACAGAAGAAAAGAAAAACAACAAAAGAAAAACTAAATCATACTCCTCCTCCTCCTCTTCCTCCTTCTCCTCCGACACAGGCTCGCTTGGCGGCGATCTCTTGGGCCATCATTTTGAACAGAGTGTCGTGACGATTGGCCACACCCATGAGCGCGTAGAGGTAGTTGCCGGTGGTATCAAACTCTGGAAGGGTACCCAAAACCAAGGAACTCATGGCGCGAGACGTACTATTGTATGCATCTCGTGCCATAACAAGGCACATGTCATTGTTGAGCCGCTCGGGGGAGTCACAACACTATTTCTCGGAGGGTGGCTCCCTCGGCGGGCTTGACGGCGGAACATTGGTCATGGTGGGTGCAGCGTCCAGACCCATAAGATCGGAACTAAACATGTAATATTATTACTAAATACAAACTTCGGTACATAATATTACAACACAAGTGGAACCATAACCATACAGAGCTTTATTTCAACAGCATAGTCTTATGGATAAAAACTACAAGTAGTGACAAGGCAAATATAATGAACATCAATACGTAGACTAGTAGCTCGTCGTCGCCCATGGTTCCACTACACACAACTTGGGTGCGGACGCGACCCTACTCAAAGTCCTTCGGCACGAAGTCAGGATCCTCTGAAAAACAATAAATCAACAACGTTTGAGTACAAAAGAACTCAACAAGCTCCACCCCGCCCTTTAGGAGAGGAATAAACAGATATAAATGCAGTACACAAGATAAATATAGATGCAACCTAATGCAACTAATGCAAGTGAATATCTCCCACAAACACATAACACATTTAATCTCACCATAGGTGGTTTTCTAGTTATTAGGACCACACCGTAACCCATCCTATACCGAGGACACGACCATTTGAATGGATTTTATACTTTGCAGAGGTTGTACGTTGTACCCACACGCACGGACCATCAAAGACGACCCGACATAACCAACACCCAATCGAAACATCACCCAGACTAGTCGTCCCAAACTTAGTATCAACATCATCAGTGAGCTCAATAATCTCTTAACATAACTCCTCTCTTTGTCGTGGACGACTGTCGGGCTAGCCATCGGGATTAGGTTAAGCCCTGCCGATACAGGGACATGTGGTCGTACTAAAAGGAAGTTAGGTGAGATGTCAAAACAACTCGGTCCTTAAGGCTCAACAGAGCAGCCTCCATACACACATCACGAGCCTATCCTCATGATAGAACTCGCCGTAAGTCTACCACCACGGTAGCACATACACCAACACTAACCCATCTGCCCCGGTCGCAACTCATGCATGCTCTAACCAACCATACAACATACAAATGGCAACATCATCATGCATAATCTCATCATGTCAATATGCAACAATGGAAAACTAGCATGGTTCCTCTCTCCGTCACTCAGAGTAACTCATGCTCCCTAAATACAATAACCTGATCTACTGGCTACAATGGAATAACCTCACATAGGTGTGATATGATAAAAAAGAAATAGATGAAACTTGTCTTCGCTGCCGTCGGCTGTGTCGTGCTTCTGATCAGCTGGTTCCTCCGGGTTCTCCTCCAGCACTGGGTCTGCTCCGTTACGTACGCAGAAACAAATATACAAGCAATACAAGCATATGTCAACACATCATATAAATAGAATATGATTTTATATGACTTTTAGAAGAAGAATCAGATTAATCGGAGTTCGAGTGAGTGAGATATGTATTTTATAATGTTTTAGTTGGATTAATTTCGAAAATACTAAATGACATGTATTAAAATAATATTTTGGTCTATCTGACGGTGGCAAGTGGTCTAAGAGCCCACGGCTGGTTTAAAGGAATGCAACATGTGGTTGCTTGGATCAGGCTAACGTGAATGGAAGTACTGGCAGGTGGGGACCAAGTTTAAGTCTCTCTTTCTGGTTGGCCCATCCAGGAAACAGGTGCTTCTAATTCCTCGGTTCGCTTCTCTCCTGCCACCTTAGAGGGCTCCTGGAAGCTCAAAACAAGGAGGAAAACAAAGGGAAAGCTGCCCGAAAATAGGGGAAGCGGAGGCTCGGATCCTAGCGAGACCGATTTGAGCATGAGATGTGGGGAACTGTGGTTGCTCGGGAGGTCGCGGCCATGGCAGCCGTTGGTCACGGTTGGGTAAGAGGAGCGAGGGAAACGACTCGAGGACGAGTCTGGGAGCTAGCTTGGGCATCGGAGGTGCTCACCTGGGGCACGACTTGGGCTGGGAGAGCTCATCGTCGGAGATCGATGCGACGCCTTCGTGCGGGAAAGCGGCAAAACGGTGAAGTTTTGGTGGTCGCGCGAGGTGAGCTGAGCGCTGGAGCTTGGCTGGTTCACAGGAGGTAAAGTTTGGTGAAGCTGGATCGGCGAGGTCGATTTATAGGAGTGGAAGGGCGGTTTTCGACCGGCCTCGATGGAGGTCGGTTGGGCGCAGTAACTACATTGTACAAGTGTGTCGAACTCGGCCAGGGTGGAGCCACGGCGCTGCATGATGCGTCGTGTCGTCCGACCTCGTTGTTGGCTAGCGGCGTGCCCGCACGGCTGCCGAGGTGGTGGTGGCCGTCATTGTCGTGGTGTGAGTGAAGAGAGTATGTACAGGTCGCCTCAACTGTGCGACAGTCCTCAGGATTAATGTGTTGTACGGGCGCTCCGGAGTCTTCTGGCGGAGTGAAGAAGGAGCGGGGAGGAGGTGCGCCTGGCTGCTGCTGCCACGGCGTGCTAATTTTGCTTATACAGAGGAAGACGTGTTGTTCTCTCTGGAGGAAGAAGAAGGAGCATTTTGCAAATAAGTAAAAGTGGAGGGGGTGATTGGAAAAAGATCAACTAACGTGATACATAGAAAGAGGGGGTGTTGGTTTATTGGATAGTGCTTTGACCAGGGAATTGGCCATCCTGGATTCAACTGATTTGAAGGGATGGGGCACTGGTGGGCATGTATGCTAGTGAGGGTAGCATGAGCGTAGTTATTACTATTATTATTTGTTTTATTTTTCTCTTTTTTGTATATTTATTATTACTTACAGTTAATATTTTAATTGTTTTCTATGTATAATTGTGTTTGGTGATTAGTTTTATAAGTTAGTTATTATCGAGGTGTCTAAACTGACACCTCCCCCGTACCTACACGAGTGTAGTACGCGGAGGTTCAATGAATGTTTGAGGGGTAGTCCTAACAAGATCAAGCTTAGAGAATGATGAACACGAAAGATTTACGTGGTTCGGGCCGCCTGAGCGTAATACCCTACTCCACGGTGGTTTTTCTGTGTTGTATTGCTTGGGTATGAGAGAGCTCGCTTTCGTCCGTGGCTGCTCGATCCTTTTATAGCTCAAGGTCGAGCAACTTACAAGTGGGACCCAGAGCCTGACAGGTGGCCCTGGGAGTACCAAATCCACCCTAAGATCCGGGAGTAAATGCTATTCCTGACAACGGCTTCAATGTGCCCCCTGTCCATACCCTGCCGCAGGGCTACCTATAGCCCCTCATCATGGTCGGCCGTGTCTTGTCTGTCTTGTCGAGGCCTTCTATTGGCCCACCGTACATAGCAGTTCGGCTCTCACCAGTCATGACAAGACCTGCCACTGTCCACTTGACTTATGAGTGCGAGCTCCCGCCTACCTAGGGAACGTGCGCATCCTTCCTAGCTTCAGCGTACCGAGTGCGTCTCCCTTTATTGCTTCTTCCACGGGGAGGCTCTGGCTCAGCACGGCCCAACACGTGGCAGCTCCCGGACCTTCCCTTAGTGGGAGGTCCAGGTCCAGGAGGTTGGGTCCGGAGCTGCCGGGAACGTAGAAGCATCAGACCCTCTCCTCATGAGGGGAGGTCCGGGGTCGCCGACTTAGTGAGCACGCTGGACCTTCCCTTTGCAAGGTGGCGGACCCAGAGTTGCAGGCCTCGTGGCGGCACTGGACCATCTGTCAATGGGAGGTGTTGCTGCTTCGCTTGCCGCGTGGCACCCTAGGCTCATGGCAGGCATCGCCGCTGTGGGCGGTGGGGCCCATTATACATTTATCCCTGTACCCAAGGATACCCGGTTCGCCAGGCACCGACAGTGGCCCCTGGGCCCATCTCGAGGAGAAACTTCCTTGCAAAGGCGGTTATACCCGTGGTGGGGCCATTCTGAATCTTCGTGTCGCGGCTTTAAGGTCTTCCCTTCAATGCGACAGACAAAATCTTTGTCTGCGGATATTGCACCATCAACTGGCGCCGGTTCTCGAAGTTCATTTCGGCTCCGTGCGCCCATTAAGTTTTTACGCTTAAATTTTGAATTCTCACCTACGAAAGCAGCTACCTTGAGGCGGCCACTCGGTATTTCCGCCGATTCAGGCTCTTGACCCACCAGTCATACGCGGGTTACTCCAATATCCTAGTGCCTGGGGTTTCCTTCCAAACGCCGTAGACTCATTCTTAAGGGGGGGAGTGGCTAGCCTGCTTCTGAAAGTTGCCTAGAGGGGGTGAATAGGCTAATTGACCTGAAATGACTTAATAAAACGAGATTAATACACAGGGGGCGGACTAGTCCGGTCCAGGGGCGGACTAGTCCGGTCCACCTACAGGGAAAAGCCTAAAAAGGATATCTAACAGGTTTTAGTCCAATTCTTGTGATGCAAAGTTTGTTAGAATAACTTAGTGAGCCTTAACAAGTTATATGGCAAGTATGAAGCTAAAGATCACAATGAAGCAAATGTGATGAGCAAAACCGGTAAAGCTAACCCTAGAAGCAATATGTGATGAATGAAAGCTAAGAACACAAGTGACACGAGGATTTTATCCCGAGGTTCAATCCCACACAAGGAATCTACGTCCCCGTTGAGGAGCCCACAAAGGACCGGGTTCAACAACCCTTCCCTCACCAAGTTTACCGCACGGGCCTAACTTGGTTCTCCACTATCACAAAGAATGAATAAAAGATTCGTTGGGGCTTCTCACAATATGAGGCTCCCACCACAAATACAATCACAAATCACAAAGATTGACTCAAGCCACAGATCACAAAGATTCACAAAGTGCAAGAGATCAAACCGAGAGCCAAAGAGCGGTGTTCTTCCTCTTCTTCACCTCACTAAACCCTAATCCACACAAGAATTAGTTTTAGAGGGAATGTAGGCAAGAAGGAGGCTTTTGGAGGCTCAAGGTTGTTGTGGCGGTGCTAGAGTTTCAATTTTCTCAAGAGTTGGTTCAAATGAACCCAGGGGTCCTCTATTTATAGAGGTCCCAAGCCCATACTGCTGACCTCAGCAGATGGGCGGACTAGTTCGGCCTACAGCCCGGACTAGTCTGGCCTAGGGGACCACTGACGTCCCTGACAACTATCGCACTGTGCGGCAATCGTCACACTACCCGCCAAACTTCAAATTCAAACGGTCACTTCAACAACGGACTAGTCCGGCCCTTACCGGACTAGTACGATCTCACACAGAACCTTTTGTTCCATGTGAAACGAACTAGTATGAATACCACAAACTAGTCCGGCCCCATGGGAGGACTAGTCCGGCCTTCCCAAACTTAGTCTCTGAAACACCGACTCCTCTCAAACCCGGACTAGTCCGACACCAAGGGCGGACTAGTCCGATCTCAGTCAGGACATCTAGATCCAGACTAAAACGGACAAGTCCGTGGTTTTGGGACTTAGTCCCCAAAACCCACTTCACGTCTACCCGGACTAGTCCGTCCCAACACGGACTAGTCCGATCTCAGTCAGACCCTTCTGGTCTGGCCGAAAACAGACTTGGCCGGCCAGGGGCGGACTAGTCTGGCCACCTACACGGACTAGTCCGGCCCTACTGCCAGACTACTTTCAACTCTTTTCTCTCAATAGGTTTGACCTCTAAACCGCTTTGAGCTCCCAACTTGATCTCAATGCACTTTACACACACATCCTCACACACATTTGGCTAGTCTAAACTCGACACACTAGAAACCCTAGTTTCTCCTTTTCGATTTGACATCGCCGTTTCCATCTCTTTCCTTTTTGAGGGATTGTGCTTCCAATTAGTCCACACCTGTGCTTAAGATCACTGAGCTCATTAGCCACTTAATTGTCATCATCAATCATCCAAAACCCACGGGGATCCTAAATGCACTTTCAGCTTCGCCCCTTCTCATCCTTCCTGATAACCCTGCTGGAGTTCTACGGAATCCAGCTACACCTCCTCGGGCCCCACTCCATTCTGCTGGTTGCTATCTTCGCCCACTTCTTTGAGATGTGGGTGGGGGTACGACCCAGTCTGGAGCTTTTCCAGAATGTCTTCACCCTGCAGACGACCAGGAAGGTGAACAAGTTGATTGGGATGTATTACTTCATGAAGCGGAAGCAGTCCCCTTTCACGTACTTGGACACCTTTTCCTCCGGCAAATGGGATGAATGGAAGAAGGAGTGGGTGGTCATCACTGTGGACTAGCACGAGAGGCTGGAGCTGCCAAAGAGCCTCCCGAACGTTGACATGGACCTCCAGAACAAGATCCCAGAGCTACCACCAGCGTGCGGACCCGTTGTGGCAAGGATCGAAGGCTGCGTAGATTGTGGAGTGACTCCCCAGATGGTCTTCGGGAACTTCCTGAGGAACAGGTGGGCGCCACTAAAGTTCAGGGAACGAATGGCGTGGACATTCTCTCCACGGGATGCTGACACCCAAGTGAAAGATGAAGCGTTGAAGGACCTGCTGAAGAAGTTCTTGAGCAAGCCCAATATCTTGCTTGGGTCCCTGGCGCACCCAACGTCCTTCCCACCTTTGAACACAATTCCTGAGTTCTGCTGGGAGCTCCGAAAGCTTATGCCAAGGTTGGATGACATCGGGATCGCGACGAGGGTGGCTCCTCCGGCAACCGGTGCTCCGGGAACCTCCGGGGGGTCAGCCCCAGTCCTCCTTAGCCTGGGTGGTGGAGCTGTCAGCTCCGACAAGGGCGAGGCTTCGGCGGCACCCTCCAGTCGCAAGAGGAAACTGGTGCGGGGTGATGGCAGTCACGTCGGTGCCTCCGGGGAGCAACCCCATCCGGCTCCGGGACCTCCAGCGGGCGCCAGTTCCGAGGGGCCACCTCCCGCCACAACGCCAAGTACGGGACCGAGCTCCGGAGGTCCCCCTCAAACAAGGGCTTCTCTGGCCAGGGAGGCTTCAGCTCCGACTCCTATCCAAGCCTTTGAGGGACCTGAGGCTCTGGCCACATCGGGTCCTTCAGGCTCTGCCTCCGCGGGACTTGGGGCTTCCCAAGGTAAGGAGTCGAGCTTCTTGCTCCGATTCCACTTTTGGCCAAGGTCACCCTTTAAACATTTCCAACTTGATTATGCAGCACTTCCATGCAAGCTGAGCTAACCACCATACCTCCAGCATCTCGGGAGGCTGTGCAGGTAGGTCCTTCTCCCTCTACTCCCGCACCGGCCCAGACGACTGCGGAGGCTCCGGCCGACACGAGGGCAGCTCCCATCCCGAGTGCAACTGCGTCTGAATCAAGGGTCCCGACCGTTGACGCGGAGGAGATTGGGGCTTCGGAGGCCAGGGCTCTGGTGCCGGAGATAGTGGCCCCCGAGACCCTGACGAAGGTGCCAAGTGTCGGCCCAACTCAGGAGTCGGCGGGGGCTCCATCCCTGGTGCTGGGAGCCACCGAGGCATCAGCCACCGATGCACCAGCCCCGGCGCCCTGCCGGATCAGGTGCCGGTGGAGACTCCACCCTGGTGCCGGGGGCCACCGAGGGACCGGCTCCCGCGCCATCTTCCGAGGAGGTTCCGGCGCCCCAGCTGGATGTAGCTGAGGAGCTGGCCCCCATGTCAGACACGGAAGTGGCTCCGATCAGGGTGCCAGGAGTGATCGAAGAGACGGTCCCCATGCCAATTAATGCAGAGGTTGGCGTGGCCATCCCGACGGTCGTCGAAGTACCCGCTCCCACTCCAGTGCCTCAGTCGACGGCGTTTAGTGTCCCGTCGATGGTGCTTCAAGCCGCGGAGGCTCCGGGCACACATCCCACTTATCAAGTGTCGAGGACTGAGCTAGGAGAACCGGGGGCCAGACTGGGAGCGTCTGCAGTTGCTCCTGAGGGTCTGGCAGGGAACCCAGGCGCCTCGACCCCTCGGGTGCCACCGCCTTGAGGGGATAGCCCCTCCCGGGTGGCGGCGGACATCTTAGTGCAGACGGGGGAAGGGACGCCCCTATACGGTCCTACGCCCCTTCCCTTAGAACTGTCCATCAACAACGCTCGCTCCAGTTTTCAGCAGGTCGACGTGTCCTTCGAGCACAACCTTAAGGCTCTGGAGGAGGAGCGCAGGAGGCTCCGCCAACATGAAGAGTGGGTCAAGGGTGAGCAAACCCGGCTGGCTGAGCAAGGTGAGCTCCTCAACGCGAGAGAGTCTACCATCGAGGATCTTAACCAGAAGGCCCAAAAGATATATGAAGAAGCTGTGGAATGCCATCGAGCTGCTGACCAGTGTCAAGGTGGTTTGGCTGCCTCGCATGAGACCCTCCTCCAGAAGCGCTAGCAGGAGCTCGACTTGGGTGAGTCCAGGCTCGCCGAGAAGCTGGAGGACCTGACTCAGAGGGGGGATAAGCTCTCCTGTAAGATGTCAGCGGGGGAGCAGCGTTTGGCGGAGCGTCGCGAACAATTTGAAGCGCGGTGCAAGCTTGAGGCGGACGTGCTCTAGAAGCGGGGGCAAAGCCTCAATGAGCGGGATACCAACGTCTCTGCTAGGGAAGCCACTGTCCGGGGCCAGGAGGAAGACTTGGCGGAGCGCCGTAACCGCATTCTTGCCAGGGATTCGAATCTCACTAATCGCGCGCGGCAACTTGCCAAGAGCATCCAGCAGCACAACAAGGAGGCTGTACGCCTCACAAAGGAGGGCACAGAGCTGGCGGCCACCAGGAGGGCTCCGGAAGAGTTGCAGGGCTCAAGGGTGTCCAAGTCCCATCGAGTGTGGGACTTCCTGGAGCGAGCAGACGGAGCACTGGCATAGTTTGGTCTCAGCCCTATACGTCCGGCCCACCCAGCGCCGGAACTACACGATGCGTTGGCGACTTTTGGCTCCGTTGGACGCAAGCTCGATGCAGTGGTCGACTTAGTTGCCGACGAGCTGGAGACAGAGGGGAGGTCCCTGACCAAGACTGTCGCTGAGTACGTGCTAATGTGCTACCGGAGCCGGGACCCCCACTCCCCCCTGAGTCCAGTAGCTGAAGGGCCAATCGGAGCAGGGCTGGACACTGCCCGGGAGGACATTTAGGAGGCCGCCGAAGCTGTCACCTTAGCTATCCATAGAACTTAGGTCTCTCTTCTCTCGCTACCTCTTGTATGCTTCCAACTTTGTAAGAAAATCTTTTAATGAATGGAGTCCTCTTGATCTTTGGTTCTAATATTTTTGTGTCTTGCTCCCTGGTATATGCACACAACTCTGGTTATGTACTGGTACCAAGGGGGACTAGCACTTGCTTCGAGAACACTGTCCCCCCTGGGGTTATTGGAGCTTAGGAGCTTTGGCAACATTCGCGGTCTCGATAGGAGATGCCACCGCCGGGCCCCCTGGTGTTGTCGGAGCTTAGGAGTTCCGGCAGGGCCGGACCTTCGTAGGAAACGTGGCACACCGCCTGACCCCGTGGGGTTTTTGGAGCTTTTAGGGGCTCCGGCAACACCCATGATATCGATAGGACGTCAACGCCATGTCCCCAGCAATTGGTGGAGCTCAAGAGCTTAGGGGTTGTACCGCAGGGACCTGCGCATATGGCAGACAAAAGGTAATTCCGCTCTCAAGTCAATCTTTTACCTACGCTCTATTAGTGTCGCTTGTCTCACGTTCCACTGCCATTGTGGAGGCCTGAGCAGGTACCCAAATCGGCCTGCCGGCAAACAGATTGCAAAGCTCCCACTATTGCAGAGACGAAGGAAAGATTGACCACACCCACGCTAGGTGAAGAGCTAATGGCAATTGCGTGACACCATTCATAAGAACTAAAGATAATTTCAAATGAACAAGGCATTCCAGGGTAGGGCAAACAACTTTTTCACTATAACTTCTCATAGGGAAGAACAAACATTACATGAGGAACGACCCTTGGTTATGGATAGAACTTACGAAGGTGTTCGATGTTCCATGGGTTGGGTATCGGCTATCCATCCTCCGTAGCTAGGCGGACACACCCTGGGCGACAAACCTCTGTGACCCGGAAGGGACCCTCCCACTTGGGGGAGAGTTTGTTTGTCCCTTCACAGGAAAGCAAACGTCGCAGAACCAGGTCGTTCACCTTGAGCTCTCTACTGCACATGGTCCGCTGGTGGTAGCGTTGGAGCACTTGCCTGTACCGTGTGTTCTGGAGGGTAGCTCGTAAGCGTCCCTCATCGATGAGGTCGATATCTTCGCGCCGAAACCGGTCCTGCGCGACTTTGTCGTACATCCGGACATGAGGGGAGCCCATGGTGATCTCTGGGAGGAAGGACGGCCTCCACCCCATATACCAGGAAGTAGGGCATTTCTCCCGTAGCCCGACTTATTGATGTTCGGCTAGCCCAAAGCACGTATGGCAGCTCATCCACCCAGTTCGCACCGTGCTTCTGGAGGCTTGAGTATGTACGAGTCTGGAGGCCCTTGAGAATCTCGGCGTTTGCTCTCTCTACCCGCCCATTGCTCTCGGGATGGGTGACAAAGGCATAACAAACTTGGATCCCAAGGTCCTCGCAGTATTCTTGAAATGCCGCACTTGTGAATTGGGTCCCGTTATCGGTGATGATTTTGTTCGGGACTCCAAACCTACAGACAATCGACTTGATGAACTTCACTGCGGACTGCTTGTGAATGGTGACGACTGGGGTGGCTTCTAGCCATTTGGTGAACTTATCTACGGTGACGTAGAGGTTCTGGAATCCTCCGACGACTCTCAGGAAAGGTCCCAGGATGGCCAGTCCCCACACGGTGAATGGCCACGAGGGAGGGATCATCTGCAGCGCTTGACCTGGTGTGTGGATCTGCTTGGCATGGAACTGGCACGCCTTGCATCTCTTAACCATGTCAGCGGCATCCTGGAGTGATGTGGGCCAGTAGAAGCCGTGCTGAAAGGCTTTGCCGACCAGCGTACGGGCCAATGCGTGGTTCCTGCACTAACCTCCATGGATTTCTACGAGCAAGTCGCAGCCTTCCTCCCGGGTAATGCAATGCAGTAGGATGTCGTTGGCGCCACACCAGTAGAGATCCCCCTCTACTAACGTGTATCTTTTAGCCATCCGCACGATCCGTTCTGCCAGGGCATGTTCTTCGGGAAGGTAGTTGTCTTTCAAGTAGTCCCGGACCTCCGAGATCCATGCATCGGGACCTCCTTGAGCTCCTGGTTCTTGTGCGCCCAGCTGCTCGGAGCTGCTAGAGGCGCATAGGAACCTTGGCGGGCACCATGGCTGTAGCGCCGCCGGGGTTGTAAGCTTCGAGGTGCTAACTTCACCCCCTTCTCCTGGTTCGGCAACTTGGGTGGTTGGTCGCGATAACGTCCTTGCAAAGACCCTTGCAGACACTAGTGCCTTTGTAGAAGCCTTTGTTGACAGGTCGTCTGCGACTTAGTTGTCAGCTCGGGGTATGTGGCATGGATCCAGGACCTCAAAATCTTTCTCCAGCTTCCTGACGTGCATAGGTATGCTGACAGCTGGGGGTCATTGCAACTGCACTCCCCTTTGAACTGTTTGACAACTAGTTGGGAATCACCTTTGACAAGGAGCTGGCGGACGTTGAGGGTCAGTGCTGCCCTCAGCCCGTAGATGAGGGCCTCGTACTCTGCCATGTTGTTGGTGTCTTTGAAGCCAAGACGCACCATATATCTGAATTGCTCCTCCGTGGGGGCTATAAGCACCACGCCGGCCCTAACCCCCTGCCTCCGGACAGAACCATGAAGTAAAGTATCCACGGGGTTTTAGTGAAAGTCGGTGCCCTGGATAGTGTATCTCCACTGACTGGGCTTTCAGGGTTGTCGGGTGACGGAGTCCACTCAGCCAGGAAGTCTGCCAGGGTCTAGCTTTTGACCGCATGTCGAGGAAGGAACTTGATTTCAAACTCTGCTAGCTCGGCTGCCCATTTGGTGATGTTGCCGATGGCATTAGGGCTGTGGAGGACCGTTTTCAGTGGGCAGAAGGTGACCATTGAGACCTTATGTCCCTGAAAGTAGTGTCAGAGCTTCCTCGATGCTATCAACACAGCGTACAACAGCTTATGTATCTCCTGATATCTTGTCTTTGCTTCAAGGAGGACTTCGCTGATGTAGAAAACTGGCCTCTGAGTGGTTTGGAATCTGTCTGAGAGGTTCGGTAGTTCCTGTATTGGATCCAGGTCCGGGGTTACATGGCTCCCGAGGCCCGTAATGCATCCCGGGGGCTGGGGGCCAGCGACTTCCTAGCTCTCAGAGCCCTCCCGAGAGAGGTTCATGACTTGGTCTGGGACCGGAGGCTCGGTGTTTGCGCTGCAGGCTCCTCCTTGTGTATGTTGCTATTGTGGTTCGTACCGTTCTGCGACTAAGACCATTATGACCACTTCAGTTGTTGCAGCAATATACAGATCCAGGGGCTCTCCGGGCTTCGGCGCCACCATAACCGGGAGGGACGTTAGGTGCCTCTTGAGCTCCTGGAACGCTGCTTCCGCTTCTTCCGTCCAGGCAAAGGGACTTGCCTTGCGCAAAATCTTGAAGAAGGGAAGTGCTCGTTCTGCCAACCTCAAGATGAAGCGGCTAAGGGATGCGAGGCAACCGGCAAGCTTCTGTACATCCTTGATACGCATCGGGGGTCACATCAGTTCTATTGCCTTGATCTTCTCTGGATTGGCTTCGATCCCTCGGTGGGAAACCAGAAATCCCAGCAGCTTCCCAGAAGAGACCCCGAAGACACACTTTTTGGGGTTCAGCATCGTGCGCGTAAGGCGCAGCCTGCTGAAGACTTGTGCTAAGCTGTCTAGGAAGAACGTGCGGTCTTTGATTTGACCACGATGTCATCAACATACACCTTGACCAAGTCTCTAATGAGGTCCCAAAATGTTTTATGCATCGCACATACAAAGGTAGGGAGAGCATTCTTGAGACCGTAAGGCATGGAGACATAACAATACAAGCCATCTATTGTTACAAAAGCAGTGTGTTCCTCATCATCTCTAGACATAGGTGTAAAACCCCACTTTTATGGCATGTTAAGTTCATATTTGTGATCAACTATTTTAGATATCCAATATAATGGTGCACATGAACTATGCCATCCAAAACTTTTCTTGCACTCATTGTTAAATTCTTTTAACATGGGTATTGGACTTCACCATGAATCCAAATTATATTCTATTCACCCTTTTTAAGAATAAGAATTTTTGGATAAGATTTAGTAAGCAATGCAAAATGAAGCCCTAATAAGCTCTAACCCAAATATTCAAATTAAGGGCTCTAAATTTTTCCATGAGCTCCTAAATTCCTCAATAGCATGCTTACAAAGTTTCAAGATTTTAGAAACTCATCTACTATTTTAATTGAGGTGCTTGGCAAATTTGAATCAAATTCAAATCTGAATTTTTAACTCTTCTCCAACTTCTTTAAACATAAGATTTGAGTTCACTATTGTGTTCAGAATAATTCATTTGCCATCTCCAAAAAATTTCATGATTTTTGGAGTTGATCTTCTATTTTTAAATGAATTAGTAACTGAACTGTGGGGAGTATCACTGGACAGTGGGCCCCACATGTCAGCTCCTCTTTGAACGGATCAGCTCGACCCCGCCATCTCTGTACCGACGCACCTCCGCTCGACACCGCGCACGCGCATGCAACTCCAGCGAGCTGCCTGCCTGCTCGCCGCGGCCCTATAAAAGGCCGGCCGAAGCTCCCTTCACTCCTCATCCCCGATCACAGCTCCACTGCCTCGCGACTTTTCTTCCGCCGCGCGCCATCGCCGCCACTCGCCACTGCTCCGCGGTGTGCCGCCGTTCTGCGCCGTTTCAAGCCAAGCTCCAAAGAGCAAAAAGGTGCGCCTGATCAAACTCTAGCTCATGGTACAAACCATTTCCCTTATCGTTGAAGCTTGAGCGAGTTATTGTTCGTTTCCCCTATGGCCGAAAGTAGATAACTAGCTAAGTTTTCATGTCGATTCCTTTTCTGCAAGTAATCATCCTTTGCAATTGCTTAGAGATAGTTTCTATAGGCCCTAGCGCTCCTGTCTGAGCAAGAACCATTAAGAATCATCGAGCAACGGCTCTGAATTTCGAGTTTTGCTCGCCGCCGGTGAGAAAACCTCGGTTCACCATCGAACTCGTGATTCCCGGCAACTCACTCCCCTTCTACGCCCAGATCCTTGAACTCCATCATCCCAGAAAGGTTTTGGAGAAATTCCCAAGTGATTTGAGCTACTCTGGAGCGAGTTCTATGTTGCCCGAGTGCTCATCGCCGCCGCCGCCGTCGCACGACCTTCTCCGGCGAGCTTCAGGACCCACTGACCTCACCATCGTGCTCAGCAACCCCAAAAACCCCCAGGCGGCAAGTTTCCGCGAGTCTGGTCCGTTGGTTTAGCCGGCGGCGAGCTCGCCGGCGAGCCACCACCGCGGGTGCTGCTCCGCGCGAGCACCGGCCCGAGGTAGACGATGACCCCATCGGGTCCCACCTGCCATTCACTGCGGGATCACGATGCGGCTGAGATCTAGTGTGGCTGCGCGCTTTAATTCTGTGGACCCCGGTGCTGCCTCAACCAGAATGCGCCACGTGGTCTTTGGGATGTATTTAATTCCAGAAATTTGTCCAAACTTCTAAATTGAATATCTTTCTGTAGAATATTCCAAATTCATTCAAACAAATTTTGTTTGAAAGCCCTTGAGCTCTAGTTTCGCTCAGTACCAATTAGGCTCTGTGAAAATCAATATTTAATTCTGTAGAAATTAATCTTCCCAAGTAAAATGCAATTTTTCCAGATGAAGTATTCCCTGGAAAAATCCCCAAAATTCACATAAAAATTATTGTCCTATTCTTGACTACCAGCAAAAATTTGGGAGCCATTGCACCTGTTTTAACCTCTGTATAATTCAATTACCTTTTTCAGTTATTGAATTTTCACAGATATGCAGATGCTTTATTATGCCCCAAATTTGGACTGAATCTTCCGTTAGTCATACCTTAGCTCCTGTAAAAATCTTGGATTTAATGGACCTCATATTCTAGTCTTAATTCAATTTCAAACTGAATATTGACTAAATGCTTAAAAGTTCAATTACAAGACAATTCCAGAAATTCTTGTCAACTTAGAAACTCAATAAATTCTTCACCAAGGCTTAGAAATTTATGAAACCACTTTTGCTAGGACCAGGACAATTTTTCTCTATCTTGATTATCAACTGATGGCTATATTCAAGCTACAGTTTCATCTCTAAAAATTGTGGAAGTTATTTGCTTGCCATAATCTTAGAGACCACACTCTACTTTGATCATCTCCTGTTCTTTGCAAGAACTTCTATAGTATTCCCTAAATACCTAATTCAACGTTCCCAAGCCAAATAACTAATTATCCTATAATGGTCACCATAAATTAAAATCCTGGTCTTGATATTAAATATTTTCAAAGTCATTCATACCGTATTTTATGCATATCGTATAGTAACCGAAGTCGAGGAGGAGTCAGAGGCCTTGGAAGAGCATCTTCCAAATTCTAACTCAGAACCTGACCTGCAACAAGGCAAGCCCCGGTTTGCATTTAAGTCGTTTATAAACTTTTGCTTTATCACTATGATGAGTAGTATATGAATTGTGCATTACGTTTAGGGTGAATGATACTCCACATGCATGACTAAAAATCCCAGGGTTTATTTGGTACGAGTTACAGTTGACCTGTAGTAACTACTTCGCAAATGCATAGGAGATACGGTAGAAGTCGAGTAGTTGGAATCTACTCGCGAGAGATGTATCTCACAGGATTGGTTGAATAGAAAATGGCTTAATATAATGAAATTGAGACCGGGCAGGGAATGGATAGGAAGCGGCGAGAATTGAGTCTCGGTCGCATAGCCCTGCCTGTGTCGATTAAGGCCCGTCCGTATGCAGCCCCTTCGGACAAGCTTGAATTGTACCGGCAATATAATGCACATATGGAATCCAATAAACTGATGTAACTTGATAACTGGGATGTCGAGACCCATTAACTCACCATCGATAGGGGTGGGTTGAGGACAGTAAGGTGTAAATCGGTCGGCGGACACATGAGGTGTTCCGTGCGGAGACCTTCTGTTTGCGGAGGTGAGACGGGCTCAGCATTCGAGTTTCTTGTGAAAGGTGGCCATATACGCCTAGTACTGAAGTGTTATGTAGGTACAGGTGTGCTCGCTGACACTTCCGAACGACGTATGTGTCGTGTTGTCCGGGTGTGTCTTGATTGCAATCACTGTCCCTCGCAGTAATAGAGTACCACTTGTTCACTGAGCGGTGACGTAGTAAATACTAAAGAAGTCAGAAAAGTCATATGGTATTGAATTATAATTACTTTGCAACCTTGTTTGGTTTAGAGATAGTATAACTAAAGATTTTCAATTTCCCCATACTTTAGCTGTAATAGCATTATGTGTCTCGAGCATGTCATATCATTGGTAAAGCGTTTCTTGTTTGATTGTGAAGCCCATGATGTGCCGTGCTTGGGAAATGTCATTTGCTACTTAAAACTTGATTATAAGGATCAACTTGTAGGCGAGACATTTATGCTTCAACTTACCTATGTTTAGCATCCACCTTGCATATGTCTAGTGAGACGGGTTAGTCTTGCTGAGCCTTATGCTCACGTTTGCAGTTAACGAGTTTTTGCAGGTTACTCTGTTGAGGATGGGTTTGACGATGAGGCAACACCCCCTCCAGGGTGTACAGCCGAGTGGGAACCCTGCACGCCGCCATAGTTTGCGTGTTGCTAGTGCAAAGTATCCCAGGCATGGATAACTTTGCTTTTGCATAGCTAGTGTCGAGAGCGTAGCTATGATATATATATATATTTCTTTTTCCTATAGTATTGTAAAAACTTCCGCTGTGTATTAAATAAAAGACTTGGTCTTGTACTTTATTCTTGTTCTATTCTTGTATACTGTTGGGTGTCGCATCGCACGACACCACCCAATGAGATCCTCGGATGTGTGGATTCCGGTCCTCACAGACATGGTATCAGAGCATCTTTGGGAACAGTGTACCTGAAAAGAACATATTTTCAAAAATTAGGAACTTGAGTGAGGAATTAGTTATATGCCTTTATAAGGAGTATTACTAGTATAAGTTATAAAGGTGGTAAACTAACTATGTGTTATTATATTCTGTAACGACGCTCCGACATCAGGTAAGAGGTAAGGTACGCCACCGAGAGCGGATCAATCTCGGTAAGCTCAGCATACGAGAGGTGGTATGTGAAATTTCCGTGGCTTGGCACGGAAAGTCAATATGAGTCTTTGAAACTTTCCATGTTTCTGAGAACATATGACACGCGGTACCCCAGCGTGACACAAAGTTAGAGGAAAACCCCGTCGGGTGGTATGTAACCCGATAGTGCGTTCTCATATCTATGAGAACATGCAAACACATATGCCCGAGCGTGTATAAGCCGGATCGTACGGGAGTCCTTGCTGTACAGACGTATTTACAGCCATGTACCTCGAGGCATGACCTCGCTCGAGGGCGACTCACTCCAGAGTCGTATGCTTTTACTTTCAAATATAATTGTATATTGTGGTTACCTGTTCTGTTTCCCTGCCGCCGTACGGCGTGCCCGTGCCAGGGGATTGTTTGCTTTCTACAGGGACCCTAATTTCGGTAGAGGACCGTGTAGAAACCGTTTGCGAGAGAACGATATAGGAACCACCTATAGACGTAACCGGATGTACCAGATAGAATTTCCTTTCGCGAGGCACGTAGTACCATCAGTATCAAACATGATACTAGACCCTCCCCACCGACAGAATGGTTGCATTGTGTTTGGAGAAAGTCCGACTATCAGATGCTGGTAATTTCGGGCTCATAAAAAAGAAACTCCAACTTGATAGGGTAGATAGAACCAAGATTCTTGCTTTCTGGTTGAAGTGGCTCAACTTCGCCAGGTTGTAATCTTGGTTAGCAATTAGATAACATAAGAGTATCCTACATAGATGGAAAGCTCGTGAAGACCTCTCCAACTTTCCTGTTGACCATAAAGACAGAAAAGCTTGTTAATCTGTTGAAAACTGGGGTTTACTGTAATTACTCCATATGAACCCACCTTTGTACCCGTTTCTGTATTCTTGCCATAACTCACAGTAGAAAAGTCCACTGCCTTATTGGGATATATGTTTGAGAAGGGTAGGTGGAGATTTACGAGTTTGTTATGGGAAGTCTTTCCTGATTTTAATTGGAGTTTAACCAAATTGGGAAGTCAGCACAGTGAACTGCATGACTGCTGATGCAAACCAGTCAGTTTTACTGTTAAGTTTGGATAGTTATAACTCCTAATCCAGAACAGTGATATGGTTACACATATACATTTCTGGAAAGCTTAGGAAGTCATCTATCAACTTTATTTATCGCTCCTGACCTGGATCTGGGTATAGCTATGCCTAATTCCATTTGTCGCAAATTTGGTTCCTGCAGTCCAGAACTTGGAACAGTTTGCACATAATTGTGAATTGATACATAATACCTACATAACAAGGTTTTCGTGGTGGAACTTCTTTAGTTCTGGATTGTTAACACGATGTTACTCAATGTTTATTTTGACATTACCTCAATATCTTATCATGATAAACCTGTATAGAATGTGGAGATAAGCCCATATACAGGGGAGGTTCTGTCAAAATTTCCAGAACCCTTGAGTCAACTCAAAACCGGTATAGATTGTTCATACTAGTTTAACAGTAGCTGTATGAGTACAATCTGGAAAGGTTTTGAAGTGTACTACAACTTTGGTATTCAACTTAAATTTTAGTTCTGACTTCTTCTGTATGAAACTTACGGGTTAATGCAGACAGGTCGGCTGGAACAGAACTGTGATCACTTCCAGTTTGCAGCTTTCTTGGATCATTTGATAATGGATAGTTTCTTTGATCCAAAATTATCAGTGATTAAGTTGAATACTTATACTGTGTATTGATATCCTGGTATGCTTGTCCACAGATGGCAGCACCAAGAATTCAGTTACCAAATGGATGGGTGTTCTCAACGTGTACCGGACACGCCGGTTTTCCGGACGTGTTTGTGAAATTGCTTTGCCAATTTGGCTACCGGAAGTGGCCTAAATATTGGGGCAAGAAATTCCAGGAAAGCGGTATGTGGAGTTGCACCATCTATGTTGATGTGCCTGCTGGTCCACCGCATCTCGGATGGGCTCCATTCTCCATCAAGATTAAAGGGTTAATATTGGAAGAAACGTGGAGCTACGCCGCAAGTGTTGCCATAGGGAGATTCTGCAAACTCCATGGCAATAGTCTGGTGGGTACTCCATATGAATTCTTTCCAATTACCGGCAGGGCTTCCGAAGCTTGGGCAACCCGTTTGCTTATGGAGGTAGAAAATCGTGGCGAAACTTCCACGACTGCTTTAGCGGTGTATGCAGCCGCATCCCATCGCGAGAAGGGAAATCAAAGGGCATGCATAAAAGAATTGACGGACAATCTGAAGCAAGCCATGGCTCGAGCAGATCACTTTGAGTGGGCAAATGACGGACTTAGGGATATGATAGCTCCTCTCAACCATCGTTTGAATATCAGGGAGAATCAATGGCATGACGCTGTAAGGGATTTAGCCGCGTCTCGCCAGGAGGCTCTAGAAATGGAGACTGAGTTAGGGGCAAGCCTACATTATGGACACCATCGGGACACTCAGTTGAACGCAGTGACTGTGGACCGGGATAAGTCCAGGATGCAGGCTCAGAGCTGGAAGACCAGCTGTGAGCAGGCTCAGCAGGAGAATGAGGCCTGGGGGATGTTTATGATACAGGCAGATTGGCAAGCTATGGCTGCCAAGAAGACGTTGATGTTGAATGATGTATCAACTTCTACTCCAGCACCCATATCAGTGGTGCCTAGCCCTGAAGATGAAGAGGAAGAAGAAGACCCAGAGGAACTTGAATACGTCGAGTAGGGCGTATTGAAGTGAGATGTGGTAGCACTTCCGCCAACACAGGGCAACATATAGTTAAATGGTTGCTAGTGTTTCTCTTTTGTGACCATGTTTGTGTCATATTAAGAGTAATGGTAGTGATGTCTAGATAATTAGATGAGTATGACATGTCAGGAAGACCAAGTATGGTAGAGATGTATTTCCATAAGGGGAGTCCATAATTTTGGGTTTACTACTGTAAACTTGGTCATGAGATGATATATTTTGGATAAAGTTTATGCTTTATCAATATATGTAAATGTTATGCATCGTCTATTACTATCTACCGCATTTCTAAGGGAGGATGAACTTGAGGCAATGGGACTTACCGTGTTAATCGTTGTATTGCAGTATGGTGCGTACTCGTGCAGCCTCAGAGGTGGGGGGATCTAGTGGAGGACAGGGGGATGACACACCACCCCCGGGGCAGAATACGCCTCAGACGCAACCACCTCCACCACCTCCAACCACACTCCCCAGGAGTCTCGCGGAGGTTCTCGCTGCAGTGCTCGGCTCGCGCGACGAGCAAACCGAGTTACTGCGGACGTTGGTGCAGCACTCGTCCCATCGAGGGGGACGACAGGATGATGGACCGCGTCATCAATATCAGAGTTCCTACTCTGATTTCGCATCGACGCATCCACCGGTCTTCAGGGAGGCCGACGAACCTTTGGAGGCAGACAATTGGCTCCGCTCCATTGAAGGGAAGTTCGGTTTACTCAACATAACCGAACCGCAAAAAGCGCTGTTTGCAGCACAACAACTCCAGGGGTCTGCCGGCGCATGGTGGGCCAATTACCTTGCAGCACGCCCCGCCGGCCATGTCATAAGCTGGGCCGAGTTCCGGGAGGCGTTCCGCGCCTACCATGTTCCTCCCGGAATTATGAGGAGGAAGCTTCAAGAATTCTTGGAGCTAAGACAGGGAGGAAGGAGTGCATACGAGTACTCCAAAGCATTCAATCACTTGGCCCAATACGCTCAGGACCAAGTGAATACCGAGGATCGGAAGCGTGAATGCTTCTACAAGGGTTTGAACTCCAAGTTGAAGGACAAGCTGGTCCTGTTCAATCGCGGCAACTTCAACGACATCGTCAATGCTGCCATAATGCAGGAGGACGCCACGCGCGAGCTGTCCTCCGATAAAAAGAAGAGGGGTGCTCCGCAGAGCAGCGGAGGTGGTACTCCTCAGAAGTACCGTATGGTGTATCGATCACCATCCGTCCAGAGGTGGCAGCTGCCATCGCGACCACCAATGTTCCGTGGTCGTCAGTTCAACAACGGCGGATTCCGGCCACAACAGCAGCAGGGGATGATCCCACGTGCACTCCCACCTACACCACGTGCACCGGGATTCTGTCCTCCCATTCGTACTGGCCAAACCCCGTACACGTGTTTCACGTGTGGGCGTACGGGACATTTCGCCAAGGACTGCCCTCAGGATCGACAAGGCGGAGGGCCATCATCTTACCAGGGGGCCAACCAACCCCGCAACCAGCCCAAGAAGCTAGCCACCAGACCCGGCAACGTCCACCACCTCGCCATCGAGGACGTTCCGGAAGGCGCACCCGTGCTCACGGGTACGTTCTCTATCTTCGATCAACCCGTAGTCATACTCTTTGACTCCGGAGCTTCGCATAATGTTATTAGTAAATCTTTTGTCCTCAACAGTCAATTACCAATAATCCCCACAAAAACTCCATATGTGATTAGCACTCCAGCCGGGAAAACGGTAACAAATAAATTGGTTCCTGGAATCCCACTTAACCTAGATGGGACCATATATCTTACTTCATTTCTGATATTAGAGCATCAAAAGCTAGATATCATCTTAGGAATGGCATGGTTGCAGTACCATGGTGCTATTCTCGATATCATTCCTAGAAAGATTTATCTAAACTCTCCACTCCATCAACCCCAAGTTCTCAATCTTGAGAACATCATTCCATTGGAACCATCTATTCTCAATACCGAGGTTATGGAACTAAAGGATATTCCGGTAGTATGTGAATACCCCGACGTGTTTCCTGAAGATCTTCCTGGTATGCCCCCAGAAAGAGATATAGAGTTCAAGATTGAACTTGCACCAGGAACAGTGCCAATTTCAAGACCACCCTACAAGATGGCACCCAAGGAACTTGCAGAACTGAAGGAACAATTAACTGAACTTGAGAGCAAAGGTTTTATTCGTCCAAGTTCATCACCATGGGGTTGTTCTGCACTGTTTGTAGAAAAGAAAGATAAGACCTTGAGGCTGTGTGTAGACTATCGTCCACTTAATGCGGTCACCATCAAGAACAAGTATCCACTACCGCGCATTGATATTCTTTTCGATCAATTGGTGGGTGCTAAAGTATTTTCGAAGATGGATCTTCGTTCTGGTTATCATCAAATTAGAATCCGACCAGAAGATATATCCAAGACAGCATTC